>OZ005650.1:189840824-191220824 GCA_963930645.1 Salticus scenicus
TCATATATTTTCGCATGATCGGAAAACACGTCAAGTGTTGACCGTTTTTATGTCTCACATTCCATTATTGTACTCAGTCACAGAACTTGGTTTTAAAACATTGTTCTCGCCTTCATCTTTCTTCTTTTTCTTTTTCCCGTATCCAAGATGTCCACATTACAATATTTGCTCCTGAGTATACGTACATGTGAGACCATCTCAATGCTAATAAACCTAGACTGGAGTGTCTACGAACTTCTCCTTTTCTCAATTTAGATTTTGAAAGTTCTTTTGGCATGTTTTGTCTGGTTTTTTTTGTACGGTTCGGACGGCATTTGTATCGTTTTTAAATAAATTTAGGAACAAATTTGGAGAAGAATGCCAATTATCCAAATAGATGTATCCTTTACCTAATGTATGATTTGATAATTTCATCACCACATTCTATGATGCAGATATATCACTAATTTTATCCTAACAAATATAGATTTTGAACTGGGTACAATATCCAGAGTCTGACTCACATAGTTTATGAAATTTCATTCCAAATCTTACTCGTTTGGATGCAATAAATTGCACAAAACTCAGTCGGCCTTTATATTTCATCTAGGACTCGTCAGTAGTTATCATACTTTTGGGAGTGTAAATATTAGTAAATTTATCATTCAAATAATTTACTATATTTCAAATCTTTTTCAAAATAGCGTTATTGTCGACTTTTTCGTTATTTACAAAATACAGGATGCGTTATATAACTAAGAGCATTCTGAGAGTCACAGCCTGAAAAAATACTGGCGTAAGTACTACTCACGTTTTCGACATCTGGTTTTTTATTTTTATTTGGGACGTAATACTGCATAGCGCAAAATATGCTTTCATTTCATTTACAGTTACAGGAAGCCATTCTACAACTATTTTCAATATGCTTTATTCATTTTTTGTTCCGCATGCCTGTTAGTTTCCATTGATAATATTTCCCAAAAGTTCATATTCAACACTTCTTCAAAAACCTCTAATGACTTCGGATTAGCACCTAATTTTTGCAAAATCAGAGCGTTTACACCAAGCAGTATCGTAAGTTTCTTTATTTCAAGCATATTATCTGTTTCCTTTCAAATCCATTCTTCTGATAATGTGTCTACGACTCCAGAGCATTTACTAGAATCACTTATTAGTCGCCTAGCACGTTTTCGTCTTCTTGGTAATATTCCACTATCATTATTTTCATTATCAGTATCAGGAAAATGCATGCTTATTTCTTCTCATTCTTTCCAATCACCTTGAACTTCATAGTCTCCACTACTCTTATCCATTTTACAACATTTTTTTTCCTTAGTAAAAAATATACGTATATTGACTTGACCGATATTCACACTAAATGTTTATAAGAATGAAATCCTACTGAATAACAACAATCTGACCGATATTTGTACCAAAATAATTCTAACGGTAAACAATATGTGATAGTAATCTATAGCATCAACATAAGTAATAAAAGGGCTACCAGATTCAGTACACTAGAAATTTTAAACTAAACCCATTATCATAATCAACAGTAACTTTCATCGCATGACGAATAGAACTCGTCACTGTGCCGTATGGCCTAAAACCAATGACCATCTATATTCGTCATTTTCCGAATGGGTGTTAACAATCATTGGATAATTTGAAGTTGAGAATAAAGGAAACCAAGTATTACAGTTAATAGAAATAATTGTACTTATTAAGCAGCTCCTTATAGTTTTGGGTAGACAGTTATTTGCATTAGACATTAAACTTTTTCAATTAAACATTTTTTAACATTATTATTACTACTGTATACGATGTATTTATAATTGCGTCAATAAGTATACTTTCTGCGTCCTTTAAGTATAAATTACTTACTCTCTCTGTATTCTGAATTGTATGTGTCCCAGGTAATTTCTTTTAAAGTTATGTCAAAAATACGGTCATTGCTGAAGTCTGTCACATCACTGTATTTTAAGAAAATATATTCAAAAATACGATGAAATTTTTCCATAGATCCTTTCAAAAATTTGCATCCCATCTGACACAGTTATATATTTATATATAAGGAGGCATTGTATACTCAAAATGCTTATTTCATAGTCCTTTATTAACCCTTTGAACCACAATGTAATTATGCTCACTTTGGGAGCCACTAGAGATCAGATTACTATTTCACTCTGGATATATATTTATATATCCAGAGGCATTGTATACTCAAAATGTTTATTTCATAGCCCTTTATTAACCCTTTGAAACACAATGTAATTAGGCTCATTTAATATCAAGAGACACTAGAAATTACTATCAAAGTTAGAAGAAAAGAAATAAGTGATTTCTTTTTAGCTAAGTTTTAAATTTTGATAAAAATTTCCTGGATGAATCTCAGCAAGTGAAAATTAAACCTAGGTGGTATGAAATGTATACCACCGTGCTTCAAAGAGTTAAAGCATTAATTGCTAAGAAATTTATAAGTATTATGAGTAAAATATTTTCCATTTACAAAATTCAACCATTTATAAAATGATAAAAATGACATTAAGAAAATTTAATTTGATGAATCTTTACTAAAAAACTTATTTATACTAAACAGTTTATTCTAAAGGGAAAATACTAACAAATCTTAGCTCTGATTTAGCCAATATGGGCAATCATTCTAATATTATTTGCTATTATTATTTGTTTTGTTAATATAATAACTAATAAGCGTTTTTCTTTGCAGCTGTATTTGTCCGAGTGGAAATGTACCACGGTCGTCGTCTGGTAAAGTGTAAGCGAACCCAGTCCCTCACCGGTGGTCGGAATGTGTCTGAGCTAGTTTTCGACGAGTCATTCGGCTTTGGAGTTACTGGACGCTTTTTCGACTCCTGCAGTCTGGGTTTCATTGTGGTGCTGGAGGAAGAAGGCATTCAGCTGGGTAAAGTAGTCATTGGTCCCTTCATGTATGCTCGTGGTGATCAACTGCAACATTGGCAGGAGATGTTGTCAAATCCTCGGAATGCTGTCACAAGATGGCATCCTCTAGATAATAGTGGTGGAAGGGCGAAGAAGAGCTAAACGTTTCCAGAAAAAGTGGACTGAATGGAGATTATTTAGTGAATGTCGTGAAAAATGGAGCTTTCTTTTCTCATCAATTCATAAAATTTATAAATAAAATTTTCTATCGCTAAGCCACAGCAGAATATAACCTCCGTATATCCATTAAAAATCAAGATAATTTAATTTTGAAATGATATTTATTTAGACAGACCATCTTAATTGATAAAACAAAAGGAATTTATGTAAGGAATTAAAGCAGTTTTACTAAACTGTCATATGATAATAAAACTTTATTTTAAGATACAGTGGATCGCTATGCTATATTGCCTTCCAATATCGATTGAATTTCCTTACATTAATTTAATATATTTACAGTATAAAATAAACAAACTCGAAAAGTGCTTAATATTGGTTATGATATTCTTGTTAAAGGAATTTTATGTGGCCTCATTTGATTCAGAAAATAAAAAAATAAGATCACCTACATAATGAAGCACTTCTAAAGTATGTTCCGAGGTTTTAGAAAATGGATTACATACTTGTGCTTTAAAAATTGTTTAAGAAAAAGTCAGTCGGTTCATGCTTTTTCCTAGTGACGTATTTTTTTTAAACCTTTTAGGGGCAAAGTAATTTTGCTCATTTAAAATCAACTACCACCAGAATTTACGAACAATTTTAGAAACAAAGAAATAAAATATGTTTTCCCTCCAAGTTATAAAAGTAACATTTTATTGCAAATTTCTAGGGCGGGTTTTTCCGGTTGAGAAATTAAATTAAGTGGAATATAATACCCCATTTCTCCTGAAAGGGTTAAACTTTTTAATTTTATCAGATTTCAGTTACAATTACGAATATTAAGATAATTTCGTTTTAAAAGTAATATTTAAATTATTAATGTAATTTTCAAAAGTTTTAATTAATATTTAAGAAATATAGTCTACCTCTTCGAAGGCAAATTGTTGTTGTTGTCGTCGTGTGCCACTCGGAAATTCCGAGCCTCGGTAGTGGAACTAACCGGATTTTTAAGGCATGAGGGGTGCGTCTTTCGTTATTTTTAGGAGCGCCTCATAGAGAGGAAGTACGACTTTAGCTCCAGAAGCTGGTGAAAGATGGCAGCACCAGCCAGACAACAGGAACTTAAATTTTGATCCGGATCAGAGCGAGTTAAACCCATGTTCCGGTACCCCCAGAGGTATAATTTTTGATGGGAACTTGGAGGACTTTGCGACCACGACGGAATTTAACGTGCACCAGTCGCCATTAGCGTACATGACGGTCTTCGGCCGGCTCGAAGACCGAACCCGCTATCTTTCGATCACGAACTCGCTGCTCTTACCGACCAGGCTACCACGGCCAAATTGTTGAATTATTAAAATGAATGAAATCGATGAAAAGAGAAAACTCCGTTTTTTTTAAATGTGAGAACACATCTTTCTATTTATGGAAAATATATACTCCTTCATGATATTGCTTTGCATTGAATTTTTTTCTTCGGAAAAATAATAAAATTTAAACGTTAATAATTTTATTGAAAGTTCATCTCAAACTTATTTACTTAAATTGTTCTCTAAGTTACCTAACTGCAAAACTAAATCTACGAAAAGTCATTCTATTTGCAAGTTTAAAAATATCTTCCCCAAATTCCATTATTTATTTTATTTTTTAATAATAAAGAAAAAAAAAAGACTTCATACAACGTATATTTAAATTAACAACCAAAGAAAAAAAAAAAGATTTCCCGGAGTTTGTAACTAGCTTTCCTTACTTTAAAAATATGTAACGGTTGAAGTTTAATGTCAATAAAAAAATTTCTAAGTTTTATGATTATACTGTTCATTTCTATTCTTAAATCCTAGAATCAACAATATGTTCTAACTTTTAATGCGTTGAGTTAAATGTCCATATGAGTTGGTTGAATAATAATTTGTGAATAAATTGATGAAAAGTTTCTCCTGGTAAATATTACTACATACAAAAGTAAAATTTTTCAAATTTCCATTTTGTAATAAACGTGACATTTGAATGCTGTGAAAACAATGTAGCTTTTGAACAGCATAAATTTATGCAGCTTACGTCAACTAAACTGATTCACTAAGAAAAGGTGAAAGAATGTTTTAAATAAAAGATTATTATGAAGATTGTATGTCTTTTCCATGGATAAGAATGACCTATGTTCTTTAAGATGTCTCCCGTTAAATTATTTCTGTAACCGACAGCACAAATAAAACTTTATATAAACACCTGTCTGAGAATTTTATCATGCTATGTACTGTACTTCATTAAAAATGTTTTCTCGCGTGTAATGAATGATCAAAGGCACAATGGATAGGCTGAATGGTTTACAAATTTTCTTTTGTTTACATAAATTATAGGCAGACATGCCGACATTTTAATTTATTCTTGAGCACTGTTAGTATACGCACGTTTTTCACACCACTTTATTTGTATTGAAAATTTTCTCCAATATGTAATGATGATTAAATAAGAACTACCCTTCAAGAAAAGTGGTGTGAAAAAAAGGGCGCATACTAAAAATACTCCGCTGTAAATTATTATGTTAGTATGTCTGTTTAGGTTTAAAATTCTTAAAAAAACTTTAGAAATAATCTAAAACCTGACGGGTCTACCTCCAATTAGCACCTTGGGATAAATTTTTGTCTTAAACTATAAAAAACAAAATCTAAGCCAACAAACCAATTGTATTGTTATGATTGGTAACAATTAGTATAATTTGGATGATTTTGACTTGATAATTTTCCCAAAATGTTCTTAAAAACATCCCTAGAAAATAAAAAATGTTTGTTTCATTTTCTTGTATTTTCAAAATGAAACAGAAATTACTTAAAAATTACAATTTGATAATCGCACTTTTTGTCCACTTTTCTGCTTTACAAATAAATTTAGAAATACCAATAAACTACCAAAAAACGAAATTAAAATCAAATAGGAATGAAAAATTTTTTATTGATTTCTGATTAGTGGAACTCAAAATGCAAATCAATAAGTAAGTTGTTTTTTAGTTATTAAAAAAATTACAAAGTTTTAAAATCTTTAAAGTAATTTTTTGGTGTTTTACAAATTATCACTGCAACTTATCTGGTTAAAAAAAAATAATAAATGTAAAATAAATTTATTTTACTGTTAAAAAGAATGAAATTTTAGACTGTCATTCAGTTGCTTAAAACTTTCTGTTGGTGGAAAAAAGGGGGGCAAATCATCCATATCTCTACCCCTCACAGGGTTTGTAAGATTAAACAGCAATTTTTGTCCTACCATAACTCTATAATTTTAAGGAGAGGGATATTGTTTGTAAATAGAGGTGGAAAAGTCAGGGGCAAAAGGCGGATCTTTTCGAACTTTGCCTAATTATTATTTTTTTTTTTTTAATGCAGGGAAAATTAAAAAAATTAATTTTTTGTAGGAAACAAAAAAAGTATTTGTCAGATGTTTTTAAAAGCGCAATGGTGATAGGATGATTTTTTATTTATACTTTTGAGTCTTCGTAAATATTTATTCTTTTGATACTATTGTGCGCACACTTACACAAATCAAAGTACTGTGATATTAAATTCACTGAGTATGCCTTTAAAAAAAAATTCTAATTCTAAAGGACAATATTTGTTTTGGAATTACAAATTTATTTTTATGTTTTTCCCACTCAATTTGGTATAAATAATTATGTTTGCTCGCCAATGTTATATTTGTGAATTACAGTCATCCTTTTACCAGAAGAAGCGAGTTTTAAAACCAATGTGTTTTGGTTAGATAGTTGTGCCTTGGCCATTCTTTGTTTCACTAATGAAAGTTTCTGGTTGTTACGTCAGATATAAAATGAAGTTAATGCAAGATTTGTGTATATAAGGGCAGTTTAAAAATATAGATGAATAGACTTTGAAGGATATCTTACAAAATCATGCATAGTATTGTAGGATTTTTAGAATGCTATTGCATGTCCCCCCAGAAAGTTAAGTTTAAATTAACAGATACCCGAATAGGCCACAGCTAGTCACAAGCAGGGCAATGAATAAAGATAAGAGTTGCTATATTGTAATATTCAGATCTGTATATTTTTGTGCATTGTTGTCAGTGTTGTTAATGCAATTGTTGTCCATGCTTTTGCCATTTGAATGCTTCAGTACTTGTCAAGCATCTCGTTTCATTTTGTTTCTTTTTGCATACATGTTTACTGGCTTCTATGCAATGTATCCTTTATCATTAATTTTATATATATATATTTTAAATTTTTCTTAGGATAAAAAATAAATTTATTATATGTTTGATCATAACTATTAAATGTACACCAACTTAGAAGTCTAACTAACGTTAGACGTTCCTAAACGTTAAACTAACAATTTATCTTTTTAATTAATGTTCGAAATTGCCATTTGTCTTTCATTTATAAACAATAATTGAACCACGGTGAATTATCATTCGAGCTTGTAGTCAAAATAGTAACTGTAGGTGATATGGAGAAAACAGTAGCATGGCAATAGATATAAAAGGGTTAGAATAATTTACTTTATCTGTATTTATCTGAACGAAATCTTGATAAGAGAAGTTATTAATCACTCAGGTCATAAATTTGATTGCAGGTCTCCCAAGGAGCTCTTAGATCTCTGTTTCACATCCACATATTCAGAAAAACAATCTAAGGTCTTTAACAAGAATCCTTTAAACAATAAGAATACATCTGAATCTTATTAACAATGAGCATGTTCAGTAAAGAATTATACCTCTTTTGATTAACAAGAGTAGAATGACTGAGTAACATATTACGATCATCTAATTCTATAGAAATTCAAGTTACAATAGAAAAATAAGTTACAATAGCATAATTTTTGTGAGTAAATTACGATTACGACGTACAATATGTTACTATATAACTTAAATGAAGTAATCTAAAATTTGTATTACTGTCAGAACATGTCTTGTTCCAGAAATTAATCATAATAGAAATAGAATTTGGAAATACCTCTATTTTATTGTTATAATATTTTTAAGTTTATAATAAAACGTTACAATTGTTTTGCAAATTGTAAACGGAAATGCTACAAGCCATCCTTATACGCGAAAAGTAGTTCTTAAAATGTAATTTTCCAGCCAAAGTTTCACAGTATTTTCTAGTATACATTAGTAATTTTTATTAGTATACATTAGTTATTTCTAGTAAACATTAATAATATTTTTTTTTTTTTTTTTTTTTTTTTTTTTATTCATGTAAGTTTTCTAATCAAAAAATTAATTTATTCTCAATAGTTAACTTATTGTAATTTTCGCATATTTCTATTAAATTTTTCTTCTTCTGAATATCCAATCTTGTTAAATAAATTTCTTGAATTAAAATGCTAGTTGTTTATAAAGATCCACTCTTCAAAAAAATTAACATAATTTTTCAAATGCATCAACAAATAGCTAACAAGTAAAACCGTTCCTTTGCTTTTACTAAAACTTTTTTTTTTCTCCCCGTGAATAATACACGTATTCACTATAAAAGTAAATTTAGATTTCATCAAACTCTCTTTGAATACAGAGTTTCTCCACTATTTAACCCACATTTAAACAATAAAAAATAAATTCTAAGTTGAATAAGAAAACTTATTCTCCCAGTCGGAGATAAGTTTCATATCGCCCACTCACAATTCGATATATTTTTCTTTTTTGGAAAAAGAAGGAAAGGAAAAAGGATGAATACTTCATATAAATCAACATTAAAAAAAAAAAACTGCCTTTCTCAACATAATAATTCTTTGAAAATTGTGAAAACTGTTTATTCCTATTACTTTTATGTATGTATGTATATATATATATATATATATATATATATATATATATATATATATATATATATATATATATATATATATGTATATATATATATATAATACATACTTAGATGAATATATTGATTAAAGCTATTATATATATTTAATTACGAAAATGTCAGTAAATATGAACGCTTCCTATATTGGTGCTCCTTTAAAAATAACTATTAAATTTTAAAAAACAAAATAATGTAGCTTCTATTATTTGTTGTCCAAAATAACTACATCCTTATTTTTTCAAAGACTATAATAGTAATATCGTCATGAAACCTATTGGAATATCTCGGTGTACTGAAACCTACTTGAATATCTGAAAATATTCAAATAGATCGTCATTACTGAAATCTATTTGAATATCTCGGTATACGAAAATCTACTTGTATACTGAAATCTACTTGACTGATTGAATAGTTCATTTAAAATGAATTTGTTACCGCTAACCTCTTGATTTACACAAAAAACTCATTTAAAACGAGATTTGCTTTAACCCGTTATCGCCCAGTGTCCTCATTTGAGGACAGCTAATCAAATGGCATGTATATTTTTTGTGGTTTCTTGGAATGGTTTCTGCTTTTTAGTGACAGTTTATAGCGTCACTCTAAATGGTCCCTGAAAGTTTTATGTGTCTGCTACTAATTATTATTTCATAATTTGGATAGTCATTTTATGATTTTTAACTCGTCGCACATATCTTTACTTTTTGCGCAGGTATACTAGCTTAAATCAAGTTGAATAATAATATATATTATAATACTTTACTTTCGAGGTCTTTGTCAACATATGATAGGAAATTAATCTGTTATCTCAAAGTTTTTCTATCTCGAAGTTTTCTCACTAGAACACTAAACGTCAATAAATGAGGATAGATTTTTAATTTAAAACTATCAGAAGAATTGTCTAAGTTAATATATTTTACTGTCAGTTGTCTATATTAATTCAGAAGTGAAATAATCAGCTAATAATATTTTGTAAATTAATTCGGGCGTTAACGGGTTGATAAAAGAACAGAAATTTTTACCAGATTTTTATATTTTGACTTGACTTTAAATTTTTAAAACCTTCTTGATTCTGTTTTTGAAGATTTCGGTATGCAGATAAATAATTTCTTTGTATGTATGGACGATAAAAATTGTAATAATAATAATAATAATAATAATAATAATAAGCATCAAAACGAAAAAGAAAAAATAATTTAATACAGTGTGTTCACGAATTGTTGGATACCTTATAAAATGAGATTTAAAATATATATCTAGAAACAGTAGCAATAGAATTCAATCGCTAACTTGAGAAATAGTTACAAAAGTTAATAGAATTATTTCCATAGGACATATTTTTGTGGCTCGAATGCCAGCTAAACTATATTCGATTTCATATTCAATGTACAGTGAACTCTCGTTAAAACGGACAATCAAGGGCGGGCAGTTTTTGTCCATATTAACGAGAGTCCATTATAACAGGAGTTTATAAACAGAAGTTCTATGAGCTCTAAAATCATTATTATGTACACATACACAGTATAACTCGAATGAAATTTTTTTCCTCAAACCCTTTTGTTCATTAAACATATAAACGCAGGAAAACCGATACTTACTTACAAAACTTCTTTTCTTCATAACGGAATCATTTGCTACGAGTATGTCTCCACAATAGAAGTGGAGACAGGTGAAAATTGTTGACCTCAACTGTCACTGTCAATCAATGCTATTTACCTCCCACGGTATAATAGCGCAGAGTGAAAGAGATTAACCCTTTTATTATTGCACCTTTTCATGTTTAAAAAAAATAATAATAATATGAATTTGAAAAAATTTTGGGAATTAACTCTTTTTCGAAGAAAATAAGCTTTGAGGGGAAAAAATGTCCATCTTAAAGAATGAATTTTACGTATAAAGCGATGTTTATTACATGCAATTCCTATAGGCCTTAGCCGGGGATTCTGTTTTTGTTCATAATAACGAGAAATCCATCTTAAAACGGGGCCGTCTTAACGAGAGTTCACTGTCATTCAAAGCATGTGAGGGATTATGGAATGAATAGAAGTTGCGATTCACTGCTTCAGTTCTTCTGCACAGCCTTTTTGGCGAAATGTTTGACTTAATGCACATAAAAAAAAAAAAAAAAAATTCCAAGGGGAGATTAATCTGGCGATTGAAGCGAAAATGGTATTAGACTGCCTCGACTTATTCATCAGCTGGGGAAGAGTTAATCAACTCGATATCTTAAGTGGTCAGATTAAGTGTTTTATACCTATTGGTGTAAAATTTAGCAATTTTTCCTAGTCAGACGCCATTAAAATATCCGATTTATACTAGTATATTTTAAATTTAATTTTGTAAAGTGCCTAACAGTTCTTGAACACCTTGTATATTCATTTAAAAAATTATGTTAACGTTATTAAGAAGTTCAGAGGTTACACGGTTTTGTTATGGAATCGGAACACATAAATATGCTTTTAGTTCTGTCAGTTTTTACAATTAAAATATGTTATTATATACTTTTAAGATAATAGTTATATTTCATAGAGTAGTTTTCCTCGTTATTAATTTCTAGCAAAAACATTAATTTATTTAAAAATAACATACAAATATCATAGTTTATCAAATTCCATGCGCCTTTCATGCGTATATGAAAATAATTATTTATTGTAAGTTTAACATTAAAATTATAGATATGACAATCGATAATTCCATTTTAAAATTTGTTTCAAAAGGTGTATCTAAATATATCAACACTGTTTTAAATAGTTTTATCACGTTATCACAATTTTTTAGGTAATTTCTGTCAATGCGGTAAATTAATTCACATTAAAGGAAAAAAAAGTGATAAAAGTTTACCATTATTAATTTTTCGTAAATTCAATTAAGAGCCTGATGCAAGCTCATTTTATGATGCAATTATTTTAATTATTTTATACTATGTCTTAAAGAACATATTATTCTAAAACTAGCTATTTTAAAACTCTCTCTTCTCTGATATGTATACGCCATAAAGCTCTTTTGTCCCTCTAAATGCTTTATTATCAAACTTTAATTGACCTATTTATTTTAATGGTTTTGGAAAGCTTAAAACCATGAGAGTAACTGTTATGCAGGCTGCTTTTATAAAGATAAACTTTAGCTTTGAATTATCACAGAATACAGAATGATTTGCGCTTATAACAAAAGAACAGCTTAAAATTAAATGTATTACTTTAAAATGCTCTTGTTAAAATACTTTTCAAGTGCAGCAGTAGAAATGTATGTAAAGGTATTTCTAAATTCTATTAAACACATAAATGTAAATTATATGACACAAGTGAGGTTATTTTATTCATTTAACACCACCGACAAAGTCATTTCTGATTATAGGTTAAAAACATCTTAAGCCTACTAGAAGATTTTTACTGTTTTCTTTTTTCAAGAATGGTCTTTCATTTAAGAAAAAATCATTACGGTAAGCGAAAAAGCTAGTGAATAAATAAATATTTTAAATTAAAAATACTGATTACATCTGTTAAAGAATAAGATAAAACAAAATTTTGTTTAAATAAGAAGAGTTCATTAACATTTGACGTATGTTTTTGACCCCTTACACTTTGAATTAATAAAAGAAAAAATTCTGTTATTTTTATTTTTAGTTAAATAAGAGCTTCTCGGCTTTTATATCCATGAAAGAATTTCGAAAAATTTCTTTAAAAGAAGAAAAAAATGTCCATTAACAAGAGTTATAATTACGTAATTAAAATAAAGTTCTTACTACAATTATATTCTACACTCGACGTCTTATAAAATGTTATTACGTTTTAGTTAACAGAACATATTTTACCTCAAGTTTTAAATAACATTATTCATTGTATATTGTGTTAATAATTAATGTAAAATTATTGAAACAAATTTTGAAATAATAATAATAAGAAGAAGAAGAATAAATAAGAAAGAAAGAAACTAGTATTGCCGAGTAGAATTCTTAATCGAAGTACTTTTATTTCCTCTTGAATATTTTCAGTAATAATTTCCTTTTAAATTTGAAAAATCTGATTTTTTTTATCATACATATCGATAATTCTATTGGAGTATGGAATTAAATTTGTCTCGGGTTTCGTTTGCTTTAGTTCATATTTTATGTATTTAGGGATTGATATTTCTTCTAATTATTGGCAAGTTGTAGATAAATTACATGTTAGTAACATTATTTTTAGCTTTAAATTTAATGTTCAAGAAATAATCGAATGGAAATCGGTCCACAAATGAAAACCCATCCATAAATCATCAATAGTCACAAACTAATTTTTATTTATTTATTTATTTATTTTACTATAATTTATATTTTGTTCGCATTTAATATTTGAATGTTTTATTTATTATTTATTTTTTTTAAAAAGTTTGTTTTTATTTTATTTTAATTTAATTTGATTTTTTAAAGCATTTTCGGATTTAAGAAATTTTTTTTTTTACATTAATACACTAAACAGGCAACAAGCTAATAACGCATTCTTATGATAAACGCAAATTCAGTATAGTTTAAAACGAGATTAAGAGCTTAGTTAACGACAACATTCATCCGAATATTATTGATCTTTAAAGAGGCGTGTAAAAAAATGAGAGTCATAGTTCCAAATCATTCAATTGAAAAATAAAACTTTTGTCATATTATTATTTGTTAACTAACTTTTTATTAGTTTTTATTTATTTATTAATTAGTAATTACAGTTGCAAAAAGTTATTGTATTATTTGCGTTAATTTTGTGTTGTCAGAACTACAGAAAAATAGGTAAAGGAATAATTTTCAAAATAATTAAAAAAAAAAAAATTAAGTTACTGGAATTACATTTCAAGAAATTTTTCAGTATTTGAAAAGGATTCCTTCTATCACATTTAAAATATAGGCAAAACGACAACTTTATTTTTAAATTTTCGTAGTTTTGATGCGATTATAGTTGGTTTCAAAATTCAGATAGTGAAGATTAATCATAAATGATGTCATTTTAACACATTAAGGAAAACTAAATTCTGTGTATTAAATGATTTTAAAAAATGCATTTTCTTAAGAAAATGCATCATATTCTCACGCGAATATTTCTGACTTCTGTTACATCTTTGTTAAATTTCATTTATTCAAATTACAAATATTCTTCCTTTAAAATATCAACTTGAAAATATTGTCAAGAAATGTAAATATAATCCACATTATTACGAATGATTCGAATTTTGGTTGCTAATTATTAAATTTATCATCGAGGATATTTAATTGAAAATTTAAATAATTATAACATTTTGAAATTCGAGAATTATCTTTTCATCTTTGTAAATACATAAGAATTCGTTTCAACTCGCAATAATTCTAACGTTGGTATAATACACAACTAAAAATACAGACATATATGTATGTATATTAATGTATAATATTGTACTGTTAATTTTTTTTTTTTTCATAATATTATAATTTTTATTAAGTTGTGTTACTGCACAAAATTTAACTGCAGTTTTATTTATTTTTTTAAATTTGAGCAGTTAAAAAAAAAAAAAAAAAAAAAAAAAAAACTTATTTTTTTAATTATAAATTATGTGACCAAATTACTTTTTATTCAATTTTTGAATTTTTCAAACACTTTAATTTAATACACATGGAATACGAGATGCTTGAGGTCATCTGAAGTAATAAAGAATCAAAAATAAAAACATTTTCACATATTTTCATCTCTATAAGGATTGAATTGTGTTGAATTCTCTTACTATGTTTTGTAAGTATGTTTGGATTTGCCTACTGTTATGTAAATTGTATATTTCACTGTGTTGTTGTCATTGTAATTATTGTTAGAGTACATTTATTGGTGAAGATCTTTGTTACTGTTTTGTGATAGAAATACAGTTTTGTCCCGGTATGTTTCTTTATGTATAATTTGCTTTTGTACTTGTTTAGCCAGTCTTCACAAACCTTTATTGCTAATTTTTGAGATGGTTAAGAAGCAAAACACTGATATAATATATATTTATTTAGATAGAGAAATATTGTCTTGGATTAGTTTTAAAGTACACCTTCTTAACCATCTCTAAAGGCGACAAAGGTTTAGAGTATTTGAGCGAGGTTATCCCGTTCTGTAATAGATTATTGTGATATAACTTGGTAGATTATTCTGTAATACTAAGTTGTGTTGCACGAGACCAATTGTTAGTATGTGAAAAAAAAAAAGTGTTAAAATTTGAAAGTCAATAAAATGAAATTAATTTTTCATTTTCCGAATAATTTTATTTCTGAATAATCTTCGACATTTATTTTAATACGATTAATTTTTTCAGATTGTATATCTTTGGATACAGAATATAGTTGCTTCATTCCATCGGGATATAAATTGTTATTAATCAGCTACCAATAAATTTTTCAATCTTACTTTCTTTACATTTTAGCATATTTTTTGTGATTTGTTTTTATTTTTATATTTATAATCTTTTCCGATATATTTTATTCAGAATCTGGAGAACTAAAGTCAGTTTACTGATAATCGTTACATCATAATTATACGAATACCAGTTTAACGTAATTGGTATATCTGTTTATCTGTCTAAATGCAGTAGGGGATCAAAATATTAGATTTTTTTCTAAGCATTTCTTTCTATTTTACAAAGAAATACTGCACAAAATGAGCTTGAACTTCTGACACGCAAACAACATTCTTGGACTCCTACTTCCTAGTAACGATTTAGTCACGAGTGCAATATTGGGGCCAACCACAAATTGAAGAAAATCAAAAATATTCTGTATTACCCTGTATGTTAAAAAGCTTCAAATGATATGTTTATTTGACATATGGTTGCAGGTATTTCTTACAAAATTTGTAAGTTTTTTTTTTTTTTTTTTTTTTTTTTGTATGAATACTACAATTGATTAGAAAAATGTAATATTTTCTAAAATTATTAATTTTTTTAGCTTTCTTTTTCTTATTATAAGAATGAAGTCCAATAAAATGTTATCAAACTTGCAGAAAATTTGAAAAAAAAATATTAGAGAAACATATTCTGAAACATAAAATTCATTCATTTAATTTTCACTGAGAGATACTCATGTTTGTGAAAATGGCAACACTATGAAGGGATTATGCAAATCAAACCAAACTTACAGGAAATGTAAAGTGGGGGTAAGGCATCCAAATGATTAGAATTACAAAGCGATTGCGCATGCGTGGAACGACTCCTTATCAGTCCCTTGTTCTAGGTATATAAAGGAGTGTAAAGGCGCGTTGAAATCTGTTTATCGTCCTCTGTTTGCAGTAAACGTTTCATTAGTGGCCACTACGCCTCGTCAAAAGCAGAGGGCGCCATACCAACAACTAACGGAGTTCATACGAGGCCGCATCGTTGGTATGCGAGAGGTTGGATTTTCGTATCATGAAATCGCAGCCCGCACGCAGTGTAATGCCACAACAGTGATGCGTATTTGGAAAAAATGGACAGAGGAGAAACAAACAAGTCGAAAACATGGCAGTGGGGCACACAATAGAACAACGGCACGAGACGACAGACACCTCATTGCATGGCTGTGACGGACCATACAGCGTCCTCTCGTAACGTTGTAGCATGGCTACAGGTGTTTTGTTGTCTAGCTCCACCGTTCGTCGCCGTTTGCTGCAGCATGAACTGCATGGAAGGGTTCCTCTACGCAGGATTTCCCTCTCGCTGAATCACAGACGCTTCTGACTTCAATGGGCTCAGCAACACAGCACGTGGCGTGCCCAGTGGCAACAAATTATTTTCTCCGATGAATCTCGCTACAATCTGGAGTACAATGATGGAAGAGTACGCGTCAGACGTTACAGGGGGAACGTCTTCTCACACAGTGTGTTATCCAGCACAAACGCCTAGCACCATGGTGTGGGGAGCTATTGAGTATAATTATCGATCCCATCTAATGCACATTGCGAGCAACCTCAACAGTGATCGCTACATAAGGGAAATTTTGGAGCCAGAGGTCCTTCCCATACTTCGACGCATTCCGGGTGCTGTATTTAAGCAGACTAATGCTCGTGCACATGTTTCTCAGACTGCACAAGCCTTCTTCAGTGCACAACAGGTTTTGCTTCTTCCATGGCCTGCTTATTCCCCGGATATGTCGTCTATCGAGCATGTCTGGTATTTCATTTGTCGGCGACTTGCTCGTAAAACTGGTGAAGCGCATAGTAAAATTGAAATTTTGCGTCAAGTCGAAGCCATCTGGAATACCATTCCCAGGATTGCATTCAGAACTTGTATGATTCAATGTCACGACGTGTACAGGCTGTCATCGCTCAGCGTGGTGGACACATAAAGTACTGATTTCAGACGTTCTTTTTTTTTTTTTTTTTTTGTCTTGTACATTCGATCGCTTATTTGTACCACTATCAGTAATATGTGGAATAAATTTCATTAATTTGTGATAATTCTTTCATGGTGTTGCAATTTTCACAAACATGAGTGTATGAGTATTTGTAATAAATAAATCATTACTGTACATGCGCGAAAGCTGGAAAATTTTTATTACATAGGTTAAAGGTTAGATATACATGGCAATTTATGTGAAAAGTTCATTTGAAATAAGTAAAAAATAAAGGGAAAAAATTGTCATCAAAGTAATGAGCTAGATTTTGATATTTTCCAGCGTATCCTAAGGAGTTTTCCACATGTCACATATCGAATATGGAGGTCCAGTTGTTTCAGCTACATTATAAGAAATCATTTTTATGAAAACCTCTTCTGAAATATATTAGTAAATAAATAAAAGTATTTTAGAATTACAAGTTCGTAAATGTTTTCCACATGTTAAGTAAGATCATTCTCTCTATTATAACTTTCTGAATTTTTCTTCGTTTCATATGAGCTTTTAACATAAGTGGCGTTACATATTTAGCTTTCAACCTAAATAATTAAAAAGAGTTGTATTTGGCGCATGTGCAGTAAAAAACCATTTACTCAAATACTCCTATTTCATCAAAACTTAAACGCATTCATTTTTGGTTTCTGAATAACGTTTCTCTAAATTTTGTCCAATTTTTGCGTAAGTTTTGTAAAATTTTGTTTTAATTCATACTTGTTGCAAGCGAAACACTTGTCAAAAACATTAATAATTTCAGAAAAAAATATTAGATCTGTATAAATGTTCGTTTTCTCTCTCTCTTTTTTTTTTTTTTTTTTTTTTTTTTTTACGGAAAACATACAAATTTTGTAAATAGTAAGAGAAATTATATGTTAAAATACAATTTATTTATAGCTTTTATGATACAGGATAATTCAAAGTATTTTTGTTTTTCTTCATTTTATAATTGGTCCCATGATTTCACTCGTAACTAAATCGTTACTGGAAAGTGTGAGTTTATGAATGTTCTTTGCACGCCTGAAGTTTGTCCAATATTTCCTGTGAAACAAGAAAAAAAAAAGCTGTCCAAAAATATTTTAGTAATATAATTATCCTCTGTGAAACATTTATTAGACTAAAACTTATTTAATGATTACAATTTTAGACTACTTGGATTTAAACCCTTAACATTAGCTAATTATATCGCTAATAGGAAAAAAAAAAAAGAAGCTACTTACATTATATGATATACAGAGGGCGTAATAAAATAACATTTTAAATAATATATGAACTTGCGAAAAATATCTGAAAAAAAAGTTAACTTTATAAATGCATGAAAATTTTGCGGTTGTAAGAAGAGCCTTAGAATAATTCCATATATCAGAAAATTATCTTGTGTGTAAAAATGATTTTTATTGAATAAAAAAAAAAATCATATTTAATTTCACACTTCAAAAACAAAAAGGAGATAAAATTAATGATTCAAAAGAACGTACTTCGTTCTAACAGAAATGTTCGAACAAATAAGCACCACAAGGCAAACTGGAGTGGCATGGGCACATTGGAATACTGTAGTGGAATTGCATAAAATGGATTAGGATATACAATTTATGTAATTCAGAATGGAAGATGTTTCAAACTAATAACGACCATTTCTATGAATATGGAGATGCTTCCAGTGCATCACACATACAGTAATATCCAAACTACACTGTTAAAAATTTCAATTCAAACTTGAACCACTATATGGAGTAAAGTTATAAGCAATACATAATATGGTTCAACCTCACTTTTAAGTTTTCTATTTCTTGCGATTGAATTTAAGTTGCACCAAAACTTGGAGCTACCATACCCACAAAGGAACTATGAATCAGTAAAATTCCTATTGAAACCAAACCAAGCTTAAATTAAAGAGCCTGGTCGAAAAAATGGGGTAAAGTGAAAATTTTGTGCCAAATCTCATTATTGGGTCAAGATAAGACCCTAAAAAATTTAGCCCTTTTTATGAAAATCAAAGAAACACAAACAGAATTATCGGACAAGGAAGGATGGCACAATGCCAGAGTGTTTGATTTAAGATAAGAAGGTCTTTACTTCGGTTTCCGTCTCACTCACAAGGAAACATTCAAAAGGTGTCGTCTTCAAAAAATATTCAAAAAAAAATATATGTGATTCTACTCTTCATAAAACACCAGAAAGTGAAAAAATTATCGGCTGAAATGAATTACAGCGACCACAAAAAATTATCAAAATTAAGCATTTTTGGCGATTTAGCGCTGTTGGACGATAAGTTCACTAGCACCGAGATTGCCGTGTACGAACAGAACCGTGATTTCAGCCGATATTTTTTTCGCTTTCTGGTGTTTTATGGAGAGTAGAATCACATATATTTTTTTCCATATTTTTTGAAGACGACACTTTTTGAATGTTTCCTTGTCAGTCAAACTTCGAATATATATATATATATATATATATATATATATATATATATATATATATATATATATATATATATATATACAAACATAATACCAATATTTGGTTCAACATAAAGTTACCAAATCATGGTAAAATGTTAAACCATCGGTTGCAGCTACTTCAGTACAAAGTTTTGGTTCAAACTGACACCAAATTTTTAACAGTGTAATTGCAACACCTCCTCCAATCTGCGTTTGGCACAGAAAACGGTAATTATGCTGCATACAAGCATCATGAACTGCTGCAAATAATAAAAAAGGAATATGCCTACACAGTTCGAACTAAAAACAAAACATACTTATTGCATTTTATGAGCTAAAACATTTAAAAAAAAAATACGTTTTAAACATTTTTAATTCCTTATACAAAGTATAAGGAAGTATAGTAATCCCGATTTGCGAAATGGAATTTGTATTTTGCATAGCTCAAAAATGAATGATCATAGAATGTTGCAAAGTTATATGTGTGACTGTTATGAAGTCTAGTTGTACACCTACAACTTTGGTTTCAATATCAATTCAAGTTTCAGAGATATAAACGAATTTACACGAATTTTCGTGACACCTGTAACTAAAATATGTGTGTGTGTATCTTGCATAACTCTAAACGGTTGGACGTAGGACGTTGCAAATCCGTATATAGGTTTATTATAACATCTAGTTGTGCACCTCCTTTTTGTGCTTTCAATGGTTTTCCGTTTTGGAGATATTTAGGAAAATTATATTCATAATGATCAAAAATACAAATGTTTTGGCCATTATTTATAACCTACCATCTTAGAGGTTTCAAAAGAAGCTAATGATAGAGCCAGTAGTGATATTGTTGCGAAAGTTGAAGACATTTTTGTGTGTAGAAAGTTATGCTTAAAGTCATAAGCAGGTTCTAGTCGATGAATGCATTTTATTTAATGAATATTCTGCTCGTAGATACAGCCCGTAATATTATTGTTGTCAAAGTTGTCGACATTTTAGAGTGTAGAAATTGACTCTTTAAGACAGAAGTAGGTTATAGTCGACGAATGTATTTTATTTAATGAATATTTAGCCTGTAGATGGAGCCTGTAATGACACTGATAAAAAAAAGTTGTCGACATTTTAGCGCGTAGAAAGTAATTCTTCAAGAAATAAGCAAGGGAATGCACTTTATTTAATTAATATTCAGTAAACAATTGAATAAATCTCTTTTTTGTGCTACAAAAATTAATATTCTTGAAACAATCCAATGAAAAGATCCGTTTTTCTACAGAAATCAAATAAACATTGTTAAATACACTGCAGAGCATAAATTTCGCTAACTCAGGAACAACCGAATATTTTGAAGTCTGAATGGAATTTGAATTCATCGAAAATATTGTTAGTGGTTTAAGGAATTTTCGAGGTAGTTCTGCGCGAGAAACCAATGCGTCATTCCAAAATTTCTAGAACTAGACTCCTATTGAGATAACGTTTCCAATATTTTGTAAATCCCTTACTACCATTTTTCGCCACATTTGAATGCCTAATATTACGCTAAGTCAAAGCCCACCTTCGTGGAAATGAAAAAACTTTCATCTGTTTCCACTTTTACTGTAATACTGTGTAGAAAGTAACACGTAAATATATAGGCAAGTTCTAGTCTATAATAATCAACAATCACTTTTCTTTTTATAGTCGTATTAGTTATTTATAGAACATTCGAAGAATTTAGTTCTGCGGAATAAACCAATGAATTTTTCCAGAATATTCCAGAACTCTGTTATTATTGAAGTTAGAGCTTCCAAACTTTGGCAACCCCAAACTACACATTTTGGCCAAATTTGTTCGTCAAGTCGCCAAGTTCGACGCCGAATCACCAAAATCTATACCAAGATCAAAAACCTACGCTGGCTACTAATTTGCAGTATGGCGAGATTAGCGATAAAATTTTGCGGCAAATGTTGCTTCAGAATAGCCAGAAGCCGTTTCTCAGTTTTAACTGAGCTAATTAGTTTGGTAAAATTTTTTGTTTCCCGCCACTAATTTTTGCCAAAGAGAAGAAAACTGGGTCATCTGTATTCGAATGATTTTCATCGTACTCTAAGCTGTGCATTTGCCAATGAGATATTCTGCAACAAGCCGTTGAGTACTATCCCTGAAAAAACTAGTATATTTGTCTCGACGTCGTATATAATCGTATTATCGTTACTTTTTTGGTTCGAGTATCAGTTTTTTTTTTTTTTTTTTTTTTTTTTTTTTTTTTTATTAAGGAATGTTCGTGGGCTGAAACCTGCCTGTTTATTTACGAATCAGTTACCTCACACAAAACTGTCTCTTTTTTTCATAAGAATATGTATATTCCAATGGTTGTATAAGAAAATCATGTGGTATCCACATCAGATTTTCTTTTTTTTTTTTTTTTTTTTTACAAAAAGGTACATGCACACTGCATTCTCAGTTTGCAATAAAACTGAATATTATCAAAAGAAATACTAATGTAATTTAGCTACTATGAGTGAAAATGGGAACTGCAATAACATCAGCTGCCACTAATATTTAGTGGGGCCACCCCTGACATAGAAGACACCTACACTGTCACTGAACATTGACAAACTTAATTTTCCAATATATTCAATGAATCTTTCGTAATACTAAACAAGGAAATCTTGTGCATCCCTTAGCTGCGCCAGTGATCCAGTTTTTATTCAGCACTTCCTTATTTATCTGGTACCTCAGGTTTTCAATCAGATTCAAATTTTGACTATTACTAGTGCATTACAAGGTAGTGATGATATGGTCTAGTAGCCATTTTTCTTTTATCTATGGCTATAAGGAATATATGCTTACAGTAAAAAAATATGAAATATATGATGTGCATTGTTCATGAACATTATACATGCCACTTTTGCTACTATTCTTCAATAGTAGGCAAGAGTTTCCTCTGCAGAATGTCTTTGTATTGCTGGATACTGACAGTATCTTAAGCAAATTGACAGTCCATACCTTGATATAAAAAGCACATTCAGATCATCAGAGAAACTAAATGTTTGACTTTAGACAACGTAGTAAAAAGCCACGGCAGTCTGGTCGGTAAACCGCCAAGCTCGTAATTATAAGATTGAGGGTTCGATCATCGAGGCAGCCAAAGATCGCAGTGTACATTAATTGAATCTGGTGCACGTAAAATTCACTGTGGCCGCAATTTTCCCCATGCTCCCATCCAAATTATACCTCTTGAGGTCACCGAAGTGGGGGAGCCATCCTCTCCGTGAAGAATCAAAATTGTGATGGCATGTTTCCAGATCACCCTTCGGGCTGGGTCCCGGACTGTCTCTAACTGCCCATAGCGTAGCACTAGTGCGACATAAAAACCCACTCACATTAACTTAAATTCTACATTAACTGTACAGCAGACAATTGAGATAAAGTTTTGATTCAGTTGAGAACATAAATGCATCTCATTGCTCAAAAGACATTTGACATATTGTTTTGCCCATTTTAAATTATTCATCTAGTCTTTGAAATAATCAGATATTTCCATAGTCTGCAGTGTCCCATGAGACTCTTGGAAATCAAATGTCTCAGAACAGTACTACTAACTTGCGGAACTATTTGGGTCGGGAAATGTCGAACAAGAAACTTCGATGAATGACAGAGACAAAGGAAGCTCTTATCGAAGTTTGGTACAATGAAATACTCTTAGATAGATCACGTACAAAAGTAAATTTTATATCAATACCCCTTTGTTGTGCATCAAAGCCAGGGATGGCCTTCCCAATTATATATATATATATATATATATATATACTAGCAGACCCGACCACGCGTTGCTGTGGCTATGTTATTAAACGTTGTAGCCGATGTAAAAACCCACGGGATTGAGATCTGAACCTTAAGTCAAAATTTGGAAGCGATTGATTAAAAAAAAAAAAAAAAAAACTTTGAGTTGATATTAAGCACAAATAAATTTTATTGTAGGGTCCTATAAATTTTAATGGAGAAGTGAAATATATTATTTTTAATGCTAAGATGGCAACAGCTGTAGTTATAAAAAGGAAAACAATATGGCTAAGCCAGAAAAATAAGTAAATTTGATAAATATTTTAAAACTTTAAAATATAATATCTTATGAAATATTGGGCATTTAAAGTAAATACAGGTATTATTTTAAATATAAAAAGATTTTGGAAAATATTAATATGTTTCAACGAAGTGATGAGAAGATTTTGAGTATGTTAAAATTTTAATAGTAAATTCAAGTTAATCAAGAGGGGAAACATTGGGGATTAAGATAAGAATAATTATAAGATTTAAAAAAAAAAAAAAAAAAAAAAAAAAAAGTTTTTATATACCATGTTTTTAGATTTTCTGTTGAAATGATGACGTCACTGACCATCTGTGAAGCCAAGAAAGATTTCCTATGTTAATCGCCAATTTTATTTTTTGTAAAAAATATTAAAAATCGAGGAAAATTATTTTCAGATTTGAATCCCCATATTTGGGTATAGATATATATTAGTTATCGTGTGCATACTTTAGATCAAATTGTTTTTGCTGTAAAATTGATAAAATTTGAATTTTAAATTTCAAAACTCTAGAAAAAAAAAACTTCCATATTCGATTGAAAACATAAGCATTTTCTTTCAAAGGATGATATTTACACAATAAATATCCAACTAATATACTAATTAAAAGGAAAATGATAAATATTCTATCATAATTTGAATACAAATTTGTTTTCAAATGTCTAAACAAAGTATCTGATATAAGATATTAATATGTTGCAGCGGAATACATTTCATATCTGTCATCCTTGGCGGAAAGAAAAAAAAAAAAGAAAGAAAGAAAATCGCCAAATTATCAGGCGAACACATTTAATTCCTTTCAAAAATCATGGTTATTTTAACAACTTATATTAAGAGAGTAATGAATAATGTAAAGCAATATTTCATACAATGCATATTTCGAAAATATACATCTGACATGTATATTTTCGTATTACGTTTTTGATCGCCAAAAACGAAACAAAACAAAAAAAAAAAAAAAAAAAAAAAAAAGCCAAGGACGACAGAGTTTTAAAATTTAAATTAAAATTTTGTGAATTTGACAGCAAAATATCTCAATCTAACGCATTATACAAATATAAGGATTAAAATCGGGAATCCTCGGTTTTTAATAACTTTTTACAAAAAATCCAATGGGCGATTAACATAGGAAATATTTTTCTTGCCTCCACAGACGGTCAGTGACGTCACTCTTCGCTTGCGTATAGAACAACATTAGTACTTTATCAATGTGTATAAAACTTTTAAAGTGATTATGACGTCAATTTTTGTGAGATGAAAAATTTAACTCTTTATAATTTTTTAACGTTCACGTTTGATTAAATGTATTTATTTTTATGTCGAAAGAAAATGAACTCGTATTTTTTTTTTTTTTTTTTTTTTTTTGGCAACAATTAAATTTATGGAACTCGCAGATTATTTAACAAAGGACTATAAGTAACAAATAATTTGCAATAAAAAAATAATGTGACTATAGATTGAGATAAAAACTAATCTCTCAAGTTGTACGAAACTGCACACAATGTGCTAAGTTTCATTAAAATCTGTTCATTAGTTTAGGAGTTCATCGCGGACAAACATCGTGACACGAAATTTTTATATATATAAAGATATATATTTCCGATGCTATTACAGTTTCTATTTTTAATAAAGAGTGCTGAATCACATTATTTATTTCATTAGTATCCAGTTTTGTCAACAACAGAAAATGAAGTGAGCATGTACTTTTTTGTTAAAATTTTCGTTAAAAAATTTTTTTTCTTAGTTTTAGTTTCAGCTCATGAAGTGCAATAAATATACATTTTTAGTATTTAAAATTGTTTGGATATATTTTTCTTCTATTATTTTCCACGTTTTATTGCGGTTGTATCAGCATATAATTTTAATCTGAACAAACACGGTTTACTCCAGAAAGTGTACTGGAAATGTTTACAGATTTTACATGAAGTGTGTGTGGAAGATCTTTGTAATCCCTATCAAAATAATTTGTCTTTTTCTGAAAGATTTCAACCATTAATAAAATTTGGCCTTCCCAAAAAATCAAGGATTTTTACGTAACTTTTTTCCACTTCATTTTATTTTTATAAAAGATTAATAGTAGTTTAAATTTTCAATTTAGTAGGACTGCAGGAAATCCATATGAAAGTATATAAAATAAATATATTTAGTTTGAAACACGAGTTGAATTTAAGAAATTAAAAGCGACTTCTGCAGATGACTTCCCCTGAAACATAATTTATTAAATTTCGTAGTATTACTGCTATCTAACGAGAAGAGAAGGAAAAGAAGTTTAAAGACTGATTAAAACAAAGAAAAAATATTGAAAAATTGTTGCAGGAAAAAATGTTAAATGTGTGGATTTACTGCCAAACCAAAGAACATTAGGGGATTAAAAAAAAAATTCATCTATATTTTTATGAGAAGGGAGCGTGAAAAGGATGTAATTGACAGTGGAAATCTAGCTCTACGATCCACTGAATGTGTCATAATGTATTCGAAATAATTTTGAGGACTAATTAAAAATGCAACTTTTACTATAACGAATGATTACTACAAGTAGTATATATTCTTACTCTTACCTTACCCTTTCATAAATTGAGGTGCCTAACCACTCATATGTACACGTTCTGTCTTTACAATCAAGAAACGGAAACTCTTTTCTTTCACAGGGCTCCTTTTATCACAAAAATAACTCAATTTTTCTTGTTGTTAAAAATGATATTCAAAGAAAATAAAACAGCAATCATCATCTTTTGAGAGTTGAAAAAATAAATAAATAAATAAATAAAACAAAAAAGAAAAGAAAAGGGAAAAGAATTTGCATTCTTATGTATTCACAATTCTATTCTGCAGATGTAGCAAAAATATCCATTTCAAATATGTTTTACAAAAACGCCTAGGAAATTCAGAATTCAACTGTAAGCTTCCAAAATAAAATTTTGGCATTCTGCAAAAAAACGTGAATTTAAATATGAAATGTTTATTTTAAAATGTATTTAGTTACAAGGTTTTGTTTCTCTGCAAAGTATTTAAAAGTAAATTAGCCAGCGTTATGTAGCAGAACATGATAAATAATAATGAAGTAATTAACACTAATTAACCCTACCTTTAAAAAACGAAAACGAGCAGTTTTGGAAATATACACGCTACATATAGTAGTACTTTGAAACATAAGATATAGAAAGCATATGTAATTATTATCCAATAAGATATTCAATGTGCCAAGTGATTAAACGAAATTTTGTAATCAGAAATAAGATATAAAGAAATTGGGAAGAAAAACCGAGAAATTTTACTTTTTTCAAAATATATTACTATACTTGCCCTCTTTTCTTACTTCCTTATACAATGCATAAGGAAGTATTGTCAAACCAATTTACGAAAGGAATTTTGTATCTTGCATAGCTCAAAAGCGAATGTTCGTGAAATGTTGAAAATTTATACAGGGTAATCGTAATTAAACTTCGCCTATTTAGAGTTCTCAGTAGCTGTAACTGAACTGCGTATTTAATCTAAAATTTTAATATAGAAAATTCAAAGAATGCACTGAAATATTCTGAAAAAAAAAAATCTCTAGGGACACAATAGATTAAAATACAAACAAGCTACAGATTTTATTACAAATATCTTTATTTATTAGAGATATTTTTGTTAAGTGTTAGAAAATTTTTAGCTGTAAAGCATTTTGTTTAATGTTGGGCCCCATCATTTATTTTTATGCAACCGACGAACAGTCGACCGCAACTGATTGCTAGCCATCTGCTGCACATTATCCTTCACGTTAGTCAAGATTTTGTAAAACAACTCCACGATTACCACACTTTCTGGTAAACTAACAGCCATCGTAAGTGAAGGAATGCTACTCACTCTATCTCCTCCTTTTATACACAGAACTTACGCTGAATCCGTCTGCTCATGCAAACCATATTGTTTCCTTCTTCACTTGTAGGCCACAATTATCATTCTTTGTACTGTCATAATGCTTTAAAATGTGAAAATAACAGTTTTATCTGTCGTAATGTTTGAAAATGCTAAAATAGACCACAATTATTTATTACGTATCATTTCTAGCATTTTGACTGTAATGCGCAACCTAGCGGATTTTTTATTTTATTTTATTTTTTTCAGAATCTTTCTGAGCATTTTTTAAAATGTAAATCTTCAAAGTTTCGACTAAATCAGCATTTTAGCTACAGCTACAAAAGTGCTCCGAATAGGCCAAATTTAATTACGATCACTCTGTATTTGTAAATATTACAACATATATTTGCACACCACCGATGTGTATCTTGACGTAACCTTCCAATTCTTGATTAGGGCCATTTCTCTGGCATGCACTTCTAGAAAAATCTGCTTCGCTCATTCAAAAGAGAAAACATTAGACTAGTTGCCTACGCCAATGACCTCTTGCTTATATAGTCAAAAACCACTCGCGCAATTTCTTAGAGAAACACGGAAATGAAGCTTTAAAAGCATAGAAATGTGGTCCAACTCAAAAACCTTAAAGGTTTCTCATGAAAAATCTCAAATGATTCGTTTTGGCATCAAAAAATACCAAAATGCCCACTGCTTTTTAAACATGCAAGTAAAAATTTAAAGACAACGAAACAATTAAAATACCTGGGAAGCACAATAGATCAGACACTCTCGTTTATGCCCCATATTAAAAATAAAAAAGGCAAGAAATGCAGAAAATAACTCAAAATCTTTATAAATTTTCATCTCTTTTAGGCCGTCTTCCTCAAGATTTTTTAAAATTTGGTATGATGCTATTCTACAGCGTAAACTGGCTTATGCTTATACGATGTGGTTCCCACAAATGTGGGCGCCGCATGGTTACAGACATTTACAATCAACACAGAGATCATTTTTATTGCTTACTAGCCGCCTTCGGCGACCAGTTGGTTCGCAATCCTTGGAAAATCCGACTTTACGATACTCCAGCTCGGTGGCGCCTGCGGCACCTTTTTCCTATTTCAGGTCTTCTGCGTCTTTCGTTCCCCTTACCGCCCCCTAATAATTTTACACTTTTGAAAATATCCTCATTCGACTTGCAGACCCCAAAAAACTATATATACCAATTTTAAACGGTCTAACTAATTTCTAATTTTTTTGTCCCCTTCGCCCCCCCCCTAATAATTTTACACTTTCGAAAGTATTTTAATTCGACTTATAGAGCCCAAAAATCTATATATACCAATTTTGAACGGTCTAACTCAATTTCTAATTTTTTGCCCCCTTCGTCCTCCTAATAATTTTACACTTTTGAAAATATCCTTAATCCAACTGTAGACCCTTAAAACTTATACATACCTATTTTGAACGGTTTAAAATACTTTGAAATAAAAAAAAGAAAAAGAATTATTTTTACCTTCAAATGTATTCGTTGCTGTGGAAACTCATATCGTCTTTCGAGAGACAGACGTGTGTTAGAATAAAATGTAATTTGCAAAAAAAAAAGTGTAACTTTTTTGTTTATGTACCAAATTTGATGAAATTTGAACTGCAAGTTGGTCTTGTGTTCTACATGCTGTAAATTATTTTTTGTGTTCATGAGAGAAAATTTGAAAAAAATTGAAAACTGCAATTTTTAATCCCACTTCAAAAACACGTGACTTAATAGGTAGTAGATATTTCTTTTCCGTCCAGTCGGTTTGCTGTAAGCTTGGATCCAAGTGATTTGTTGCCATCTAAAATTCATACTTTAGTTAATTTTAAAAAATCTAATTGTCCTGTCGATAAGCAGTTTGTACCTCTGGATTTACAAAAATCGCCCCTTTCATTTGGTACCGAAATTGCAACGATTGGCTTGATATTTCTAATTTATTTAGCCATTTAACGCTCCTTAAATTCATCTTAAGCTCAAAATTGAGTCGTTTATTAATTGACATAGGTTGACATTTTAATTAATATCTCCGCAACTAATTAAAAAATTTAAATTATTTTTTCACTATACCCTCGGGAAGGCTTCTGAGCACCCGTATGTCAAATTTTGTACTTGTACATTCAGTAGTGGCTGAACGTGTAGATGCACAGACAGACAGAGAGAGAGACAGACATCTTTTATTATTATAGATAGATATCTAGAGCCTATAAAAAGGCATCAACAGCGGCCCTTCAGACAATGATAAAATCCCCTCCATTTACAGAACAATTGAAATTGAAGTCGGAGTAGTCGCCTGTGGCGAGGCATTCAACTTCTACAATAAATCCATTTCCACCTAACTACTGTGCAAAAATAACAAAACACTTGTTATACCCTTCGTGGGAGGGTAAAAAAATACGCAGTGATTAGAGAACCGGCAGCCGGGTCTGTATTATATTCCCGGCAGTTCTGACGCTTGCGCAGTATGACTTCTGGGAGATTTATTATTCATCTGCCGGTAAAGTGAACGACTCTTATCAACACATGCTTTTGATAATTCATATTGCCGCTTTAATTCGCATTTATTTGTATTGACCATGTTTTATATTTTGATTTTTCTCGCTAAATATTTGTTTCATTATTCAGTTTTTTTTTACTCTTATATTTTTTGCTTTAGCTGCTACGTTATCTTTCGTTAAATAAGTTAATATAATTAGGCTAAATAAATTTCTCAAATTGCTACAGATATTGATGAGATCTTATATTACTCCACAATGCAAATTAAAACTAAAAATTTAAGAAAATTGATAATGTACATGATTGAAATATATGTGTATAAAATGGCGGGGGGGGGGGGAGATTTTACATTACACAAAAACCATTACATTTCTAACGTATATTTATATTTGATTTTGAAAGCTAAATTTATTTTTAAAATTTTTTAATTAATTAGTATAGTAAAAGAAATTTAATTTTTGAACTTTACATGGTTTCTCGAAAGATTAATATATTATTTTATTCTTATTTTTAAAAATTAAATATATTTTTAAAAATTTTAATTTAATCAGCATAGTACAAAAAAAAACTTAATTTTTCAACTTTACGTGATTTCTCCAAAGATCATTCTAATTTATTATTATATTTGGATTTTTAAAAACTAAACACATTTTTTAAATCTTTAATGTAATAAATATAGTACAAGAAGTTTAATTTTTAAACTTCGCATGCTTTCTCCAACGATTTTTCTAATACATTATATTTAGATTATTAAAAACTAAATATATTTTTAAAAATTTTTGTTTAATCAGTATAGTATAAAAAAATTTATTTTTAACTTTGCAAGATTTCTTGAAAGATTATTTTAATATAGTATTATATCTTGATTTTTAAAAAGTAAATATATTTTTTAAAAAAGAATTCAATCAGTTAGTTCAAGAATTTCAATTTTTCAACTTTGCATGGTTTCTCCAAAGTAGTTTCTATTATTATATTAGGATTTTTAAAAACTAAATTATTTAAAAATATTAATCTAAATTTTAATTTAATCAGTATAGTATAAGAAATTTCATTTTTTAAATTGGCATGTTTTCTCCAAAGATTAGTTTTAGAAAATCTTTGGTTTCAATACGTTTCGAAAGATGGCAGCATCAGCTGGATTGATTACAAAGTTGACTGGTTGAAAAACAGCTACCGCGGCGCTATTTATTCGTTTGTTAATTGTTAAAATACACATCAGACTTATATGCTTGATTGACGCTATTTATTGTTTACTTTTATGCATTTATCTGTTAGGAATAAGAACAATTAAAAAAAATCATACTCAGTGTCACCCGGCACTTCAGGTACAGATCAAGTATTCCATACCTGGAAGTTCTAATACGCAAGCACAGAAGACTGCCGGGTCTATAATACTTACCCGGCTGCCGGTTCTCTAACCACGGCCAAAAAAATAACACCACAGCAAAATTGTAAAGGGTAATTGAAAATTGTTACAGATGAGTACAAAATGGAAGAGGGGAACGGGCTTCGCATTTTGTGTTCTGGAAAATGAGGAATAAATTTTTTATGAGAATAGCCGACTACCGTCTGAGAACCTTCAAGCCAATTTTTTCGAAATAAAATGTGCTGTAGAGTGGAATCAATCCTCAAATGTTCACTCGGTAATAATTCTCTCAGGCAGCCAATCGGGTCTCCTGGCTCTCAGAAAACATTATTCCCCAGGTTTCTTAATAACAGAAATACAACAATTAATCTATACAAAAAATAAAGAAGTTCATTTTGACTGGGTAAGGAGTCATACAGGAGAACACGGTAATGAGCTGGCGAATAATCCAGCAAAAGAAGCGGTTCAGGATGCAAACGAAAAACATTTTTTCGTCCCATTCCTTTTATCTTCTCTAAAATATGAATTAACTCAAGTCTGATAAATGACTTGAGACACAACAGACACAGGAAGTTATACCTATAAATTTACCCCAAAAGTAAATCATGATTTTAATATAAATAGCAGATTTCTATTCTTAATCCTAACAAACCATAATCCGTTCCAATCTTACCTATATAAAATTGGAAAAAGGTTTTCCCCGCAGTGCATCTGTGAGGAACTTTCAACCTCACTTCACTATATCCTGCTTCATTATGTTACCCTCTTACCCTAATTATCACCTAAAAAAGAATAATCGACAAACACTGAAAAGTTGGTTCAAACACATAATGCAGCATAGTACTCCAAGGAAAAAATAATTCAGTGCATGAAGTTACATCAGATGTAACGAATTTCAACTTCAAGTAGTAGTTCACTATAGTCCTCTATTTTCATGGTCGCATTTCTATATTTCTGTTCTTTCTTTTTTTTCCTTTTAGTTTTCCATTTTGTACTTTTTTATTATTATAGTATTTATAAAAGTAAAGGAGTTGTATAAGGCAGTTGGACCAAACAAGGTATTACAATGCGAAATAGAGCATGAACAACCATCGACAGGTCATGGCAAAAACTTCGTGTCACTGTCACTGTAACCTTCAAATTTTAAAATAACCATTCAATCCACACCTCAAATTAAAATTAATCAAAGATTTGAAACAAATAGAGAACATTTAAAAAAAATCCATTAAACTTATGATACAAAACAAAGACTCACTAACAACACAACTAAATTCTATCCCAAACCAGGAACAAGTTAATGATTTCACATACACTCTGATCACCTCTATTCGTTTGGCAGCCGCCTCTGCATGCAGACTCAGAAAGGTCGGGCAACAATCCGCTTACACATTCTAGTCTCCCCAGCTGCACAGAATGAAAAACAAACTCACAGTCCTCAAAAGACAACTAAAATACAAGGAAGCCAACCAACTACAACAACACAAATTAAAAATTAAATAAATCTCTGCAAAATTTGAAAACATGGTTAACAGTTCTAAACACACAGCTTGTAAACACTTCTGCTCCACACAAATCAGTGTGTTTGGCACAGCACAGAAATTTTACAGCAATAAATTTTTCACACCCTCAAAACTTAAACTCGAACGGCCCCCAGCTCTTTCCTCCAAGTAAACTAACTTATATACATAAAATCACAGCTCTTCCCTCCTTCACACTTCACCAACACACATACATACAATTTCTCAGATCCAGCGGACGAAGCTTTTACGAAAGAGGAAATCCGCTCAGCCATCTTTAGTTTCAATGCAAAGAAATCCCCAGGCCCTGATGACATAGATTTTAAAATCCTCTGACATCCCATTAATTCTCCTTAACTGGTCCTATCTCTGTCTAAAATTTAATTACTTCTCTAAAACACTCCCTTAGGGCGAGGTGGTGTACTTTCTAAATCAAGGGAAGCTACCCTCTAAACCCTCTTCTTATAGTCCGATCTTCCTGCTTACAACGTTGGGAAAATTACTGGAAAAATTATAGTTATCAGATTAAATCCTTTTTTAGAAAATAACAGTACAGAAAGATAACAACACAAATCAGTTTGGGTTCAGAGAGGGCAGGTTGTGCGAAAATCCTGCCTTCCTGCACTGTAAGCTATAAGATCGGAAATTACACCACCCTAGACTCTCTAGACATTAAAGGCGCGTTTGATAATACTGAGTGGCCCCATATTCTAAACTCTTTACAATCACTGAACTGCCCGGGAAATATAGGAGGAGGCATCGGCTCTTACCTATAGAACAGGTCAGTCACCGTCAATTGGGGACCAGGAACCACTGACCTCCCACAGTCAAAAGGATACCCACAAGGCTTTTGCTTAGGCTCCATTCTTTGGAACTTAGTTGCCAATAACTTCCTTAATAATATGAATACTAAGGGATTCAAATCTTTGCTTACGCTGATGATTTCTCGGTTATTCTCTTGGGCAGGCGGAGGAAAGACCTAGAAGAGAAAAACAAGCTAGGGAGGTCTTTTTTCTTTTCAGCTTATTCCTTGGAACTTATAATCTTTCCCTGTCACCGACAAAATCCCAAGCACTAATTTTCTCTTTTCCTAAGCCGCTTAAAAAAAATCCAGTGATAAGAATTCACGACATCAGCGCTAAATACATTACACAAATTAAAATCCTAGGGGTAACAATAGAAGACAAAAACGTTAACTATTCTCATATATTAATGATTTAAAAATTAAAGCACTAAAAATTTACCCCAACTCCACAAAACTGGTAGGCAAAATCTAGAGGATGAACACAAACTTTCTAAAAATCTCATATAAAACAGTAATTGAAAAAATTCTCACATACAGGACAGGAACCTGTGGGTGGAAAATTAACAAACGCGGCAATAACTAAACTTAACCCATTAAATACCACTATATGAATTGCATCGAAAACATTTGAATATATGTATGCTTTGAGGTTCAATATACATGTCTAATCATATGCAGTTTAATTTTTTTGTTAAATATATATTTAGCTAGAAGATATGATAGGATCCCAAAATGGGAGACTTGGCCCCAAATGGAAGTAACATAGATACCTCCGCTACAATGCCGAGAGTTGAAAGTTTATTTTTAATATCTTGTTAAATCGAGTTAGAAATTCTTCAAATTATTTTTATATGATTAATATAGATAAATATTGATCCCTTAAAAGCGTGTTAATGATATTCAAACTATAAAATTAAGAATTCGCAAATTTTATTGCCTGTTTAATTTATTTTTTTCTTTTACATTTTTGTATGAAACTGAAGTAAGCAATTTTTGTGTAGCATGACCTTACATTTCTGGCACCATAGGCGAGTATTCTTTTTACAAAGTTTACATTTTGATTGCTTGCCAGCCTGTATGAGAAAATGATTCACACCATCAAAGCGCATATTAGAATTCACTGGTGTTTGTGGTCCAAGTCGAGGTACTGGCAATGATTCCAGTCTCTCCGATTTCATCAGACGTATCACAATGTCTCTTAAGAATGTTAATTGAGACATTTGCCCATTCATCTCGCGATAGATTCTCGAAGCCGCTACCACAGTCATGTTCAGTGTATTGGTGAAAAATGGCCACCACCATTTCTTACCCTTTATTATCGGTCGGTAAGAACTCAAAAATCGATCAAGAAGATCTACGCCGCCTAAATTTTTATTATAAGATCCAACTATTTCTGGTTGAGGCAAATCAATCTTCTTTTTAGATTTCTGACACCAACGCTTTGTTTGCCCCATTGGCTCCATACACTCAAAATTCGATGCAAAGCATACAACTGTGTTGTCTTTCCGTTTTACTTTTCTAATATCCTTTGTTATAATGTAGTCAAATGTCCCTCTTTCATTTTTTACCAAAACTTAGGACAGTTCTGAAGTCGGTTCTCTCTTACAGTTCCAGTGAGACGGAATTTTTTTTCCGCGTTTCTTCAAGCAATGGCAGAGAGTAGAAAAAATTGTCAACATACAGCTTATGTCTTCTACTGTTTTCTACACACTCTAGTAAATCAAAGACAACTCTTGTTCCAAGGGGAGATTTGTCTTCAGTTGAAGTTTCTGTTCCCACATAAACTTGGAAATTGAATGGATAATCTTGGGAAGAATCAAGGATCCACAATTTGTATCCAGATTTTATGGGGTTTTCACGCATGTACAGTTTTGCAGAATACCTGCCTGTATAAGGGATCGTCAATGATTAAACATTCAGAATATATTCCGAAATGGGGAAATTTTTTTGCAAAACATCTCAATAAAACATCGAACTTTGGTTAACTTTGTCAGAGCCATCGATTGAATTATTATGACATAAATGGAGATACTTCTTTATATCTCTAAACCTTTGCCTACTTATGGCATTTTGTATGAAGGGCAGATTAGTACAATCTTCTGAATTGATCCAATATAAATCTTCTCGAGGCAAAGCATGATATCCGCTAAATAATATAATTCCGATAAATACTTCCAATAAATTTTCAGATAATGAAAATGTATAATTATTATTTTGTGTAGCATACCTTAAAGTTTCTTCTAAGATAACATTCATGATATCAGAATCAAAATACATTTTGAATAGTTCGTAAGGAGTTTAGTCTGCTAATTCAGGGTGGATCTCTTCCAAATTTGGTGTTTTTTCAGACTGAATCGGAGCTAAATCTTCGGGTTTTTTCAAACATATTTCTTTTTTGGCTCTTTTTGTTTGCTTGCTCTAATAGCATCACTTAGTCTGACTAGTTTTTTCTTTTTTGTCGATTTTTTAGGTTTTGACTTTTATTTAAGTCATCTTCATTAGAGCAATCGATTTACAGAGTAGCGACACGGGAGAAACGGGCGCCATTTTGTGGATAAGCTCCCTCCACTCTCTTCGTGTTTTAATAGGAAAGAGAAAGAGATTAAACGGTTGAAAACAAGGACTTTTGCAGATCGCATACATTTAAATATATGTTATTTTTAAGTACCCTTCAATTTTTTAAAGTATAAAAAATAAAATCCATAAATGATTTAATTGAAAAATTACATTTATACATATATTATTATTATTATTATTATTTCTATTTTATCGCTGGTGAGATTTGCACAACTTTCTTTAAAAGATAAAAATATTTATTCGATTAAGCTACTGAAATTAAAAGATCGACTTCAGTAAAAAAAAAAAAAAAAAAAAAAAAAAAAAACTCTTTCAAGAACAAATAGACTGGTTTATTATATATATATATATATATACATAAACAATATTTTTTAAAATGCTTGTATAGCATTAACACTATAACAGAATATTAATATTACATTTTTACAGTTAATTGCAATAGTATTATTTGTTTATACATAGAAAATAGCGTTTTCATTCAGTATAGTCATGAATTACAGAGAAAGGGTAAAACACAAAACTAATATTATAAAAAAATATCAGTTTATATTACATAATAATAATAATAATGAGAAACAAAGTATTTAAATTTATAAATAAAACTTGATTAAAATATGATAAGCATATGATGGCTTTCTTCATTAATATAGAACATAAATTTAGTTGCATATTTTCAATGAGATGCTTTTTTGGATATTTCTTACAAATATATAAATAATAATAATAATAAATAAACAGAAGCATGTTTTTGTTTTATGAGTGATAGATAAAAAATTCAGAACAGAACAAAATTTAATTTAGTGCGACAGGATTTTTTTTTTTTTTTTCGTTTATACTTCCATATAAAGTCACGAGGTATCTGTGTTGCGTTCTTTATCAATGATTACTGAATTTATTTCTTAATTTTATAATATATATATATATATATATGTGTGTGTGTGTGTGTGTGTGTGTGTGTGTGTGTGTGTGTGTGTGTGTGTGTGTGATTAAAATAAGGTAAGTCTGAAAAGAATAATTTTAATTTGTTTAACTGACAAAGATATATATATATATATAAGAAAAGAAAAATCAACTGGTCTAGGTATACAAGATGTGTAAAAATAAGTAAATAAAAAAATATATTAAATAACTGACTTTATATTTTACAAAAAAAAAAAAAAAAAAAAAAAGAGTTGCGTTTTATAGCAACGATTACTATAAAAATTTCTATTGCAGGTTTTATATCAATTTAAATTTAATATATATTTTAAATTGTTGCCAAATGGGAAAACATCCTTATATATTCAAAGTGAAACATGGCAAATGATGGCGACGCGAAATGTCATATTGAAAGCAATAATCCTGTCATACTAAAAAAGGTAAAATAAATATATGTTAAAAAACATCTGAAGCTGCAATTCTCATTCCCAAGCTTTTGCTAGAGCACTTTTTGGAATGATTTGGTTGATGATAATTTTTGTTCCATTTGATAAAATTATATATACCATGTTTAAAAAAATTAAAAGGAATTAAGTCATAAAAGGAACAACAAGTTGGAAATTCAAAAAAAAAAAAAAAAAAAAAAAAAATCTTGTACATATTTACATAGAGATGTCATGTTTAGTTTAGAGGATAATAAATTCTCTTTTTTATCTTGAAAAATAATTTCAAGGTCGAGAAAGAATTTAAATATAGATTTTGATTTATTTTTGAAACTTTTCAAATGTATTAGCAGTGCCGATTCATTTTCTTCATCTAGTTGATTAGTAGTCATATAGTTTATACATGAAGAAGAAATTTTGTGTTTTTTCACAATTTTATAAATGATACAACCAGCAAGGTTATATAAAGCATCATTTTGGGTTTTGTTTATTTTCAATTCTCGACGATTTGATGCGCCACCAAGTATTATTTGCACATAATTTTTATCTAAACTGATGTTGAAACATAGATTTTTTTCAAACATATTTTCTGGAATATCATTTATTTGTAAAGTATCGGAAAAAATTTCTATGTTTGTGTTTTCGAAACTCATATCGAAGGAAAGTTTTCTTTCCAAAGTATTTTCTTCTTCTATATATTTTTTATTTTCCTTCTCAGATTTAAATTCAGAAAATATGGACATTATATCTTTTTCAGAATTTTCATCAAAGCCATAGCTTCCCTTCACACCACCATAAAAAAAAAAAAAAAAAAAAAAAAAAAACTGAGCTAAAATAACAATTCTTAGATTTTTTTTTTAACTCTTTGCAATCGGGAACCAAATTTTTCTTCTCTCTGAATTACGCTTTTCAGACGGTAATCGAAATAAACGGAAACCAGTTATATTACTGTTAGTGCAGAATACTGCACAACAAGTAGGCATCTTTTTCTTTTAAACAGTAATTATCTAAAGATGATAGTGATCTCATCAATACACATTCAATGGCTAAGAATAAGTTTCATCCACAAAATGGCGGCCGTGACGTCACTTACTCTTCTTAACCAATCCGAGGGGGAGCGGCGAAGGGAAAAGCGTGTCGCTACTCTGTAAATCGAGGGCTCTAATCTTCATCACTCGAAAAAGAACTTTCTTTTTCGTACCTTTTCCTATTTTTTTATGTTATTTCCTTCCATGAAATATCTAATGTTTCACACCGTTTTAAATTAAGTTCGATTTCTCCGCATACATCCACTGGCACAACTTCATCTACATTATTTTCAGTAAAATTTTCTTCATCAGTTATATGACCAGGATCTGGTGGCAAAAGAGGAATGCTTCACGGAAAAATGGGTAAGGGAAAAATGGGTAACGGAAAGATGGGTAACGGAAAAATGGGTAAGCGGAAAAAAGGATAATGGAAAAATGGGTAAGCGGAAAAAAGTGTAACGGAAAAAAAAATAAGCGGAAAAATGGGTAATGGAAAAATGGGTAACGGAAGAATGGGTAAATTGCGAATTGCTACTTGCGAATCGTACTCTGAAATTGCTCCAAATTATGCCATAGAGTTAAACTATGTTTCGAAAACATTTCATCTTTGTTAGTGATTGTTTATTTCATCGTCAGTTAGAAATTTATTCTTTTAAGAGGGCTGAATATAAAAAATCTTTCACAGGACCTTTTTCAGTTAAAAAAATAAATAAATAAGCTTTTATTTATTACTTTATTCACATATTTACTATTTATGGTATTTTAATTATTTTTTAAAAGATATCATAATGTTAAAATAATAATTATAATAATAATTAAAAAAAAAAAAAAGAAGAAGAAGAAGAAAAGAAATAATGGAGACTATTTTTATTTTGCGGACAGAGATAAATTGAAGAGCTTTGTTCGAGTTAAGTGATGGCAGGTTGTTTGACAGGAATTCTTTTTCTTAGAAGCGTTCTCTAGTTTCTATCATGCTTCGGAAAGTCATTGAATTACGCTCCCCTGTAGCATGTGTCTGCATGTGTGGAAAATCCTGTTTTAAGGAATACTAGAGGTTTATTCGACTTCAGGTTTCCTGGAAAATGGACAATGAACAGGGAAAGGAATACCTGTAGTTGTATTGTAAATTGCTCGGAGTGTCTTGAAGTTAACTTTTTACTCTTTGAAATTTTAGACATGGTTAGTAATTTTTCAAATGGGGCTATATTACTTCTCTTATTTATGTTTCTTAAGAAATGACAAGTAGATAAACAAGCAAATAGATAGTATAATTTTATATGTTTTATGATTCTTATTAAGGCTCTCTGTCAGTGAGCTTCAAGGTCATCCAAATCCCGTATTAATCTATTGTAAAATAATCCCCATTATTACTCATTACGTAATGCATATTTTTAAATTCTGTTTTCGCATTCGGAAAATTCATGGCCGTTAAGAGCTCCACCATGTTTCAAAAATTGATTTTTTAAATTTTTAAAATTTGTTTTTAAGCTGTAAAAGTCGAAATTTTACTTGATTTACTTTATCGCCCTTAAATAATTAACAAGTTGTTTTATCAATAATATAATTAATACTAGACCTTTTTAAATGATGTAACTTATTATTATTAATTTTCATAATATTTAAATTTTAAAAACGTATTAATAATTTTGGGGGAAAATGCAATTTTTAGCTACAAAAACTGGATTTTCCCCCTTCCCGTCCTGCTGTAATTTATCACTGGTGGGAGGTAGAAAGCGTATTAAGGATGACATGTCATTAGTTTTCATTCTTATTAGTTGAAAGTGTGAAAATGCCCTGAAGTGCGAATGCTTACCCATGTCAGTAGAAAAGGGACAGAAGCAATACGGAATAAGAACTATCAGTTTGTTTTTCTGAACATAAACTATTCATATGTATTTATTAGATAATTTCTTTTTTCAATATCACAAATATGCTACTTTTTTTTTTTTTTATAATTTTTAAATAGATTTTTAAAATAAATCTAAAGATCCCCTACTCCCCATTAATTAATACATTTTTATCCTATATATATTTACCTAATCTTTATAAATTTAAATTCTTCTGGTGGAATTGAAGGGGAAATAATAATTTTATCTTCAGCATTCTTTTGCGCATTGCAACAAGTTTCAACTGTCCAGGACACAGTTTTAACTGATTATTAAAAAAATCCATATTATGTTCTCAATATTTTTAATGTGAGCTAATACTAAGTGCATAAAAATATTTAAAATATTGCCCATTAGGGAAATTCGACTGTATTTCTTCTTACTAAACAATTGCATGGGGACATTAAAAATAAATAAATTAATTAATTAATTAAAAAAAAAATAAAAAGAACTTAGATAAATCATTTAAATTTGGTCGATGCAGAAATCTTTGTATAGAAACAACATAAAAATCCAAAGAACACAAAATATTGTTTCGAACTTATCGCTTTCACGCTGCATTCGTGCCTACTTTTCGTTTTCTTTATTTAACTTTCTGATGATTTTAACACTAAATAATTATTCCATTCTTTTGATTTTTATGATATTTATATAAAAAGTTCTTAATATCTGAAGTTCACCTCCCCCCCCCCCCCCTTAAAAAAAAAAAAAAAAAAAAAAAAAAGCTTTTTGCTGCTAATTCAGATTTGGCAATTTTTAAGGTCTCTTCTTTTCTTTTCTTTTCTTTCTTTCTTTCTTTTTTTCAATAACGAAATTTTCAGTTGAAGATAACCGAAAATTTAAATTTAAAAAATCAATTTAATTAGCTAGGTATGTCATACTGTTTAATACGTATATTTTTTCTAACTTTACCAAACAACATAATTTTGACTTTCCGAACACTACAGTGAGAAAAGTATTGCAATCATGTCAAAAATCCGAGTTTCAGATTTTGGTGTTTCTACGTATTTTGAGGTCCCCTGAATACATATTTACTATTTTTACGAAGATGTATGTGAGTGAACACAATAGCGTCTAAACGCTTTGTTTGAACGAGCTCAAAGTTGGTACACATGTTATAAGTTACCATAGCACGAACCCCACTGATTTTGGTGAATCTAGAGCACTTAGTTTTTTTTTTTTTTTACACAAAGAAAAATCTTTATCATTATGGTCTATCGGCCTAATTTTTTTAAAGCGCAAAATCGTCTAAATGCCTCACTGGAATGAACTGAAAATTTATACACATGTTATGGATCCCCGTGGCACAAACTATATAAATTTTGGTGAATGTATCGTTTATGTTTTTTTTTTTTTTTTTTTTTTTCTCAAAGACACAAAGAAAAATTCTTTATTATTATGGTCTATGGGCCTAAATTTTTTAAAGTGCAATAGCGTCTAAATGCCTTATTCGAATGAGCTGAAAATTTATACACATGTTATGAATCCCAATTGCACAAACTATATGAATTTTGGTGAATGTAACATTTATAGTTTTCTTCAGAGGAACACAAAGAAAAATCCTTTATCATTATGATGTAACCATTTTTTTTTTTTTTTTTTTTTTTTTTTTTTTTTTTTACTGCAATAATGTCTAAGCACTTTATTCGTTTGAGCTGAAAATTTATATACATGCTATAGGTCACCAATGTACAGAGTACATAAATTTTGAAGAATCTGGCACTTATAGTTCTTTTACAAAGACACAACGGAAGATTCTTTATAATTATGTCTTTTATCATTATTCTTTATCATCTAAGGTGCAATATCGTCTAAATGCCATATGGTATTGAACTGAAAATGTATATGCATGCTATAGATAAACATCACACTAACTATATGATATTTGAACTATGTAGCTCTCATAGTTTTTTTTTTTTTTTTTTTTTAGAGGAACACAAAGAAAAATTCTTTATCATTGTGGTTTATGAAATCAAATTATTTAAAATGCTATAGCTTCTAAACGGCTTATGCGATTAAGCTGAAAATTTATGTAAGTAAAACCTCTCTAAGTTGGACACCTGCGGTTCCAGGAAAAAATGTCCAACTTAGAGAGGTGTCCAACTTATAGGGCTGCTTACATTTTTCGATTTAATTAAACTGTATATATGCATGCCTTTTAACTTTTAATCATATCTAAACATAATATAATTAAGTATTCATAACTTATATACAAAAAATTATTAATTTGCCAATTTAAAATCTAAATTTAAACTGGTATATTGTGGCCATAATAACACTTTCTTCTACAATTTTTTATGTATTAGCGCCATCCACCAGTTAATATGAATGAAAATTTAATAAATAAAGATTTTGCGTATGCGTTTTGGTGCAATTTTATTCAATAAACGCTGCGGTAGTCATATGGAAAATCGGAGAATGTGATTAAAAGTAACACCACTTTGTCTACTGATACTGATATATACCCAAATTAAGATAACATTAATTTTCATAGTAGCCATATCACTTATGAAGTTTGGTGAATTTATTCGTTCTAAAAAATGAGATTTAATTTTTCCGTGAACGGGAAAAACTGCAGCATAGCAGCGACACCTGTCGATTGATATGCACCCATATTGAATCCGCATCTTTTTTCACTATAGATAGACTTCTCACATATTAAGTTTAGTGCAATTATACACTCAAGTAAAACTTGGTAGGAAAAATAAAAGGGACAAATTAAGAGGAACCCTAACAACCGAAATGTATTGTCTGAAGCTCATTTTAAAACAGTCTAAGTCAAAACATGCCTGTAGGATCTCTATTGGATATATCCTGGGGAAAGGGCAAAAACAATTCATGCAAATCAATAAAAGGAAAGACTCTTTCATTATGCGCCAAAATTCAGTTATTTGTGAACTTTTCAATTGAAGAAAATAAATATTTTTTTACAAGATGAGACAGAGATGAATATATTGTGACAAGAAAATTGTTTTTTAGATATTTACAGCTATTTCTACAAGGGATAAGTAAAATTTCTAAATAAAAAGTGAGAAAACGGAAGTTTTATATATTTTTTCCCAGTCTCATTGGGTAAAAGTGTCCAACTTAGGACAGTATTTGACTATCCAACTTCCAAGTTAGAGGGGTGTCCAACTTATAGAGGTTGGACATAATGTTAATCCTATGGATACATTCCGTTCCGAGAAAAAGTGTCCAACTTAGAGGGGTGTCCAACTTAAAAGGGTGTCCAACTTGAGAGGTTTCACTGTACATGTTACAGGTCACCGTTGCACAAACTATATAGATTTCGGTGAGTCTAGCAGTTATAGATTTTTTATTTACAGGACATGATGAAAAATTCTTTGTCAGTATGCCCTTACGGGCTCAAATTCGGTGAAGCGTGAAAAAGTCTAAACACTATATCCTATTGAGCTGAACTGCCTGAATTTTGGGGAATCTACCACTTACAGTCTTTTTACGGGGGCGCAAAAAAAAAAAAAAATAAATAAATAAATAAATATATATATATATATATATATATACTTACCATTGGGCTATACGGAATCATATTATTTAAAGCGCAAAAGCGTCTAAACGCCTCATACAAATGAGCTGAAAATTTCTATAATTGTTATAAGTCACTGTCCCATGAAATGTATAGATTTTTAGGGAGTCTAGCATTTATGGATTTTTACAGGGACACAAATAAAATTTATTTATTACCATCCATTACCATTCATTTTAGATTGACTCTTTTCTTCCTTTTTTTTTTTTTTTTTTTTTATAATAATTCTATTTTTGCATTTAGAGAACCCACAAACGTTAAGTTAATATACGTTTTCCAAAAATTGACTTTTTAAATTTTAATATATCATTTTACAACTTGAAAAAAATAAAAATAAAAATAGAAAATAGAAAACTGCACTTTTTTGCATATAAGAAAGTTTTGTGATGGCCACAACATACTAATTTATTCATTATGTCTAATTTATCTTCTTGCAGGCCTGTGACTCATGCTCACACTATTTAAAAAAAAATTTCAAAAAATAGAGTGTTTATACAGAAACTTTGAAGAGAATCGTTAGAGCCGTTTTTGAGATACGGCTTACGGCTCCACTTCCGGTTTCCGATGTCCCACTTCTGTTTTTTCATTTTTCACCAAAATTTGGAAAATTCGTCTGTACACCAGACCTATTTCAATTCTAAAGTTTTGTAGTTCTATCTTTATTAGTTTCCGAGATATAATAACCGGAAGATTACACACACGCATACACACTGACCAATTGCCAAAAACCACCCTTTTCGACCCATGAGCCATGAGACTTTCAAACACGTAAATCAGGTGAAATCTCGATATCTAATTTTTGGACCGAATACTTCCATTACCTACGGTAGTTGGGTAATGGAAGTAAAAGAGCTGCTGTAGGTCCTAGGCTTGAGGGAAAGTGCCATCCGTTGGGGGGGGTCTTTCTTAGGGATCCTAGCCCGTATCTACGCAAGTTTCGGAGGAAACTACGGAAAACTCCGAACGGCTAAGCCGACGAGCGCGACCTGGGATCGCACCTCACGTCTACCAGCTTCGATTTATATTTTTCCGGAAAAATCCGCAATGTCTGTTTCCCGTCGATGCCGGATTATCGATACTTCACTGTGTATATTAATTTACCTTTTTAATTAATCGATAGTATAAATTAAATTTTCATTGATATGTTTTATACAGTCTAATAATTATGGTAAAAGTTATGAGAGTTTAATTTTTCTTTCTTTTTTTTTTTTTTCTTTCTTTTAACATGTGTTTCATACGTTTTATATTAATTTTACTATTTGTATGGTAAAATTGAATTCTATAAAAATATTCCTGCATATCTTCTCATTATAATATTTCGTGAAATTGTATATAAAGGTGTATATAAAATTGTCCCTGTACACAACCATTTGCTTCATCTTAACGAAAAGCTTACTGTAGCATTCCTATATGATACACATTTAGAATACCAAGTTTGAACACACACAGAGACACACAGACATACACACAGACCATTTGCTAAAAACATAATTTTCGTATTCAGGGACCTCAAAACGTGTAAATATAACAAAATCTCGCATTCGGAAATTTAACCCAAAAACAATACTTTCTCTACCTTATGGGTAAGAGAAAGTAAAAAAGTGTCCTTTACTCCAGATCGAGGAAAAAAGGGCACTTTTTACAATAGCGTTTTACAAAAGATAATCTTGCTTCTAAAAAAGACAGTCTTGCTTTTGCCTCCAAGGCAGTAAGTAGCACGTGTTTTTTTGCACCTGATGAAGAAAGGGTACGTCCTTTCGAAACCGGTTGTGCTGACTTAAAATTTATGGTGTGTGAAGAAGTTTTATTATCTATCTATTTATTGTACGCCAATTTTTGAATTTAGTTTTGGTGAAAAGATAATGTGTCTTCGAAATTATTTAAGGGGTTCTAAGAGGGAGAGAAGAAGAAAATGATGTTATGATGTAAAAAACGTTATTTTATTTTTCTCTGCTCCTTAACGTCGAAACATTTTCCAAGCACACGTGTATTTTACAAGTAGCAATTGTAAAAGCGAGGAACAAGGGCACTTTTCTTATTTTCTACTTGTATAACACATGCAAAAAATCAATGAGAGTGTAAATTTTTTATTTCTATGTAGAGATTATGGACAGATTAAAGGATGAAATTTCGTTTTTGAATAATTTTTTTACAGATTTAAATCATGCGTTGAGTTTTTGCGTACAAACTTAGGAAGAGAAAAAAACTGATACGTAACACTCAATGTAATGTTTTATAAACAAGTAATATTTCTGAAAAGTTTCATTACATCGGCAACAGGATGGTGTAAAAATATATTCTTTCCATGCACCCCCAAGCTCTCACCGGATAATGTAACCCTCTCGGCAATTTTTGATAGACAATAAGAGATATTTATACAAAATTTCCTATAAATGTAAAGCAAAGTGATTAAAAAACAGTAAATTTTTCCCCTCAGCAATCTCCCCCCCCCCTCCTGGGTATATGTAACACTTGAAAATTTTCATTAAAAGTAGATGATAGTTATTGACATTTTAATTAAAATTGGTAACATTGTGATATTTAAACAATCGTTTTTCTCTTCTGCCCCCCACCCCCCCAATTGCCCCCAAGATATATATAACAATCAACGCAAATTTTCCTAAACTTTCAGTTATATTTATAAGAAATTTTATTAAATTACAAAATACAGTGATATAAAACATTAATTTTCTTTCCTTCTGTACTCCCCCCCCCCCCAGACATATGTAACCTCCCTGTAATTGTTCATTAAAAATAAGTGATATTTACACAAAATGTCCATAAAAAAAACGATTATAAGTGTTGTTTAAAAAGTTTATTTTATTTCTCTGTTTTTTTACATTTCCACACGTTTTGAGATATGAGATATTTAAAAACAGAAAAACTGATAGTTTTTATCCGTTTGTGTCTTAGATGATTAGTATATGGACACGACATCGCAAGAAAAATAATATATTTTTTTTTTTAATTAAAAACTTCTTATACATTAAGATAATAAAAAATAATAATTTTTTATTATTGTTTATAAAAATAAATTTTAATGTTAAATAAAAAAAAGTTCAAAACAATTTGAATTTTTATATTTGAATATTATATATATATATATATATATATATATATATATATATATCTTTCAAAAGCATTTATTAGCACATACATACTCACACACATACATAAACAGGCATTCATAAACAGGCATACATAAACAGGCAATAATCATACATCGTTATTTTAACTCTTTAATTCATAATATATATGATTGATCTAGTTCATATAAATTTGGTTTATAAATATCAGCACGTATATATTTATATATATATTTTTATAGCACGTATGTATATATTTTTTAACCTAATAATAGAAATAATTTCATCTTAACTTTTTCTTGCTTATAATGTGGTCTGCAGAGGTTTGGGGAAAGTTAAGCACCAGTAAAGCTTTTTTATCCCGCTCCACCCGTCTTAAGCCGTGGTGACCTCTGCTCCTTCTTAGTTTTGTTTGAATTTCATTTATTTGAACACTGCCTTTATTTCACATAGTTTTCAGTTTTTATACTAAACATATTATGTACTAATCACATACTCTCTCTAAAACATACTTACAAGCTTTTAAAACGCATTTTTATTTATTTATTTTCTTTAAATACATTTTTTTCTGGTGACTTTTTTTCCGGGTGACATATTTTCCGGTGATATTTTTCCCGCATCACTTTCTTCCCGGTGACTTTTTATCCTCCTGAATGTTTTTTTTCCCGTGACACCGTTTATACGTTTTTCAAGGGAGCGTTCCTAAAAAACGTATAAATGAAAAAAACAGTACAACTGAAAATTTGTTTGAACACATTAATACATAATAAAGGGTTATAGTATTAATAAAAATCGAATTAATTTTCATGATTTCCTTTGCATTTGTTCGACTAAAATATTTTTAAAATTTTAAATAATTTTTAAAAGTAGGATAAAATTTAAATTATAATTAAAATATACAAATTCAGAAAAATTGCTTAAAATTTTGATTTTAACATTCCGAAATGTACCTAGATTAAATCAGAATAATTAGACATGTTGTCCATCACACATACCAAGTTTGTTGTATTTATATAGAGAAGAAATTGAGATATTGTTTTTTCGTGAAAATTAGTACCAATTTAAATCAAAATCTAAGTTATCAATCATGCTTAATTTTTTTCTTTTAGTTCATGAGTTTCAAAATTTTACTTTACACATATATTGTTTATAAACTGTGTACAGAGACACGCCAAAATTCTTAACATTACGGCGTAGGCGGTGAATTTCGTTTAAACGCATTTTAATATCATTAATTTGCAATAAAAAAAAAATTAAACTAGCGTAAGTAAGTAAGATGCTTAAACTTATGTTGTTTGAAGAAAATATGTTCTCTTGAGCTTTCTAATTAATGTACAGGACTTTACAAAAGTGTTCTGACAATGTAACGTAGTCATCCAAACGATGTTAAATTTGGAACAATTATTAATTTTAAACACAAAATAAGTTCAATAGTTTTTACTGGTGTATACAATGTTTATGGTTTGTTTTTTGTTTACAGAGACACAAGAAAGAATTTCGTAACATTAGAGCCTATGGACAAAATTTTATTTCAGCGCGCACTTTAATGCGTTTATGCTGAATTGAACTTAAAAAAATTAACATACATTATAAAGATGCTTAAAATCATGTTAACTCTTAAAAAAGGTTATTTATAGACTAAATAATGTATGGGACCACACAAAATAATTCCGAGTATGTACTGTAATCATCCAAATGATGTCAAATTAATTTGAAACAAGTCCTTCCGGCTTTTTCGGAAGGGTAGGTTGATTTCTTTTTCCTTATAAAGAAGCCGTCATTTTGTTTCAAAATGGCGGCTACAAATTATTAATGCACTTGGTAGAAATATTGATGTAGGCTATGCACATATGGAGTTTTAAGCAAATCGGTTCATAAATACATTTTTATGTGAATTTAAAATTTTCAAGTGGCCGGCGCTTGGAAACAAAATTTTGGGTTAAGTTGACAAACATATGAAATGTATTTGTGAGAAGTCTACTGTACATATATAGTTCGAATTAATTCAAAATCTCAAAAGTCATCGTGTTGAAAAATTAAGTGGCTGCCACTTCGACCAAAATGGCAGAGAAAGTTTCTCATCTAAGATATCGTTGCAAATTTGAAAATTATTTTTTTTTGTAGAAATTCTTTCAGTGGCTTAGTAAGCTGCTAAAATGTCAGTTTTCTGCATTTCTAGTTTGTTTTAGCATTAAAATATAAATAGCCTAATTTTTCCTTAAAAACACATTAAAAAGATCCAGTAACGCAGATAATGGATTTGGCGCCAAATTTGGCGACTTTTCCCCAATGGCGACTTTTTTGGCGACTTTTGGCGAGAAAATACTTTTTATCGATATACCAAAGTTGGACGCAATAACGTGATTGGTTCTCGAGTTACGTGAATTTTCTAAATTTTTGTTGTTTGAATGATAAATCCATTTTTCAACTTTGATTTGAATTGATTAAGTATTTCTAAAGTTGCCGTGATAACAAATTTTCAAGTGGCCGCCACTTGGAAACAATACAGTGGAACAAGCTGCCAAGCAAACACATCCAAGATATTTGAAGCATAGGCTCACTGTCCAACTGTGGTTTAAATCAGTGCCGTGTTTCAAAAGTTATTCTTATGGCAAATTTTCAAGTGGCAGTCTAAGTGGCTGCGACTTGGAAACAAAATAGCAAAACAACTTGCCCATCGAGATCATCCAGTATATTTGTACGATAAGTTCATTGTCCCGTTCTAGTTTAAATTAAATCAGTATTTCAAAAATTATCGTCATAAGAAATTTTCAGGTGGCACCACTTGTAAAAAAAAGTAGAGTGAGATGCCCAGCGAACTTATCTGAGACATTTGAATGATAAATCCACTACCCAAATTTGATGCGAATTGATTCTGTATTACTAAAGTTACCATAATAACAAATTTTCAAGTGGCCGCTACTTAGAAATAAAATTGCGGATCAAGTCGCCAAGTGAAATTATCCTAGATATTTGAACCATAAGTTTACTCTCCAACTTTTATTTGAATCAGTATAGTATTTTAAAAGTTATCGTGATGGCATATTTTCAAGTGGCAGTGTGATTTCAAGCGTCTGGAATTTAGAAACAAGATGTCGGGACAAGTTGCCCAATGAAAACATTCAAGATAATTATATGATAATATCACTGTCCAAATTTGGTTCAATTTGGAGTATTTTTTCAGAAGTTATCGTTATTTTAAATTTTCAAGTGGGAGCCTGATTTCAAGTGCCCCGCTTAACTTAAGATATCTGCCACTTTATTAAAAATGGCGGATATAGTTTATCAATAAACTTCATTAAGATCTTTATGTGGTCTGTATTTACATCAAAATTCAAACAATTTCGAAATACGCTTTTTACAATTTAAATTTGAAATTTTCAAGTGGTCTGCACTTGAAAACAAAATGGCGGAGCAACTTGGTTAACAAACTCATCTAAGATATTTATAAGATAAGTTAAGACACTGTTAAAATTTGGTTCCATTTGGAGTATTATTTTGGAAGTTATTATTGTTTTAAATTTTCAAGTGGTGGCCTGATTTTAAGTGGTCCCGCTTAACTTAAGATATGCGCCAATTTACTAAAAATGGCGGATAAATTTCATTAATAAAGTTATTTGAGACACTTGTGTAATCTATGTACACATCAAAATTAAAAAAAAAAAAAAAAAATAGGAATACGCTTTTTACAATTTGAATTTGAAAATTTCAAGTGGTCTCCACTTGAAGACAAAATGGCGGAGCAACTTAGTTAACAAATTCATCTAAGTTATTTATAAGATAAGTTAAGACACTGTCCGAATTTGGTTCGATTTGGAGTATTATTTCAGAAGTTATTGTGATTTTAAATGTTCAAGTGGTAGCCTGATTTCAAGTGGTCCCGCTTAACTTAAGTTATCTACCACTTTATTAAAAATGACGGATAAATTTCATTAATAAACATTATTGAGACCCTTATGTGGTCTGTATTTACATCAAATTTCAAACAAATTCAGAATCAGCTTTTTACAATTTGAATTTGAAATTTTCAAGTGGTCTCCACTTGAAAACAAAATGGCGGAGCAACTTGATTAATAAACTCATCTAAGATATTTATAAGATAAGTTAAGACACTGTCTAAATTTAGTTCGATTTGGAGTATTATTTCGGAAGTTATAGTGATTTTAAATTTCCAAGTGGTAGCCTGATTTCAAGTGGTCCCGCTTAACTTAAAATATCTGCCACTTTACTAAAAATCTGGAGTGACTCCACTCGACTTTCCGAACATTGAGTAACTAATAGTTTTGTAGATAAAATAAAGAAAGAGGAGTTGCTAAACAAACAAAAAAGAGAAAACCATAACAGAGTGTTTGAGTATTTTTCTCCATATATCACACGAGGTTTTATTTAACGCTACTGAACTTTGAGCCCTTAGATCATAAGGATAAAGAATTTTTCGTTGTGTCCCTGTAAAAATCTATAAATCCTAGATTCACCAAAATGCTTATAGTTAGTGCAACAGTGATTTATAATATTCATACAAATTTTCAGCTCAATTGAATAAGGCGTTTAGATGCTATCGCTGGTCTCATAGGCCATAAAGATAGAGAATTTTTCTTTGTGTCCCTGTAAAAAAACTGTAAGTGCTAGATTCACCAAAATCTATACAGTTGGTTCAAATGTGACCTATAACATGTGTACAAATTCTTTGCTGAGATTAATAAGGCGTTTAGACGCTATCACACTTTTAAAAATTTGGCAAAGAATTTTTCTTTGTGTCCCTGTAAAAAAACTATAAGTGCTAGATTCTCCAAAATCTATACAGATTGAGTATCTGTGACCTATAATATGTGTATAAAGTTTTTGCTCAATTGAATAAGGCGTTTAGATGCTATCGCACTTTTAAGATTTTGGTCCCTTGGCCATAATGATAAAGAATTTTTCTTTGTGTCCCTGTAAAAAAACTATAAGTGCTAGATTCACCAAAATCTATAGGGTTCGTACTATGGTGACTTACAATATATGTACCAACTTTCAGCTTATTCGAACAAAGCGTTTAGACGCTAGCGTGTTCACTCACATACATACACACATACATACACACATACATACACACATACATACACACACACATACATACATCATCGTAAAAAAAATGAAAACGGACTCGTTGGACCTCGAAACGTATAGAAACATCAAAATCTCGAATTCGGATTTTTGACATGATTACAATACTTTCCTCACTATAGTGTTCGGAAAGTAAAAATGGCGGATAAACTTCATTAACAAACTTCATTGAGACCCTTATGTGGCCTGTATTTACATCAAAATTCAAGCAAATCTTGCTTTAAATATGCTTTTTACAATGTCGGTTTGAAATTTTCTAAAAAGTCGGAGCAACTTGGTTAACGAACTTATCCAAGATATTTATAAGATTAGTTCACTGTCCAAATTTGATTAGATTTCGAGTATTATTTCGGGAGTTATCGTGATGACAAAATTTTCATTATAGATATATATATATATATATATATATAGATAAACGAAGTGATTACAATAGCTCGATTTCTAAAGAAATCAACCTAAAAGTAATGAGTTATAATTAATTAGGTTTATTCTTATTATTGGAGTTTTTAATGACTGTGGCTACTTTTCCGGGATACATAAAATAATTTCGTACTATTACGGTCTATAGTCGGTATATCTTAAAAGTTTATTTTAACATGGTTACACCCCATCAAATATAAGGAAATTTTATTAGAATTTTAAAAGCATGTTTTCCTGTTGAAATTTGTGGGCATAGAACTGGAAATTAGTTTAAAGGTTACGCCCAAAATATTTCCGATATGCTATGTATTTTTTTTTTTTTTATGAAATTTGGTGGTTATGAAATTTGGTATTTATGAATTTCAGAGAAATAATACAAGACCGTCATTTATTAATAATACATATTGTTGCGTACTTGGGGGTTCGTAAGTTGTTCGAGAATAAGGCGAAACTTGCGAAAGATCAGTGATATTCACAGAAAGTTCCAGAAAAATACAGGTCTTTAAACCAAGTATCAGCTTCAATTCAACCAGTAAACGCAGCTTAAACAACAGCCGTTAACAGCAAAACAACACTACAAACTGTTTAGCAATAACACATAAAGCAAGTCTCATCCAAAGAGTCTCAAAGCAAAGCAAGCATTTGACGAAACTGACACAGATCTGAGACAGACCGCCTTGGCAAAAAAAAAATGCTCCTTTTATACTTTTCTATCGAACACAGACTGTTCTGGAAAATTCTCGTATCTCATCAGCCAATGAGATTAGAGCTTCCATATTTGGTATATCCTTAATAAGAATTTTCTCGCCAAGGAGGGAAACAGTCTCCAAATTTGGCACCAAATCCATTTCTTCCATTATTGGAGCTTTTTAATGCGTTTTTAAGTGAAAATTAGGCTATTTTAACGCTAAAACGACTAGAAATGCACAAAATTAGCAATTTATCAACTTAATAAACTTCTTTGAAAGAATTTATACAAAAATAAATGCAATTATTTACAATTCCATAACACTTTATATGATATAAAAGTAGGTATACAAAGAGAGATACAGGGGGGCAGCCCCCCTCAGGAATGTATCTGATTATGGTAACAAGTTGATCGAATCAATATATACTATTATATAATAAGGAATAAATAAAATTGACCTATTGAATAATGTCTGATGCAAATAGGACGTTGAGGCTCCTGATCTGCAGATCCACTAGTAATAACAATACTTAATATAGAATAAATAACCACAATTGTCGCAGAACAGAAATATCAATATTTACACAACGTTAAAAACAACAATGTAAAAAATTGTTAATTGCAACTGCAGTTTTGGTAGCTCAAGATGTACCGTCATCAGTAATGCACTTTGTCATTCTGCATTAATGATGATACGTTGTACGCTATAATTATTTTGTATACAATTATTTTTCAACTTGTGATTCCTGATTAAAAAAAAAAAAAAAAAAATGAGAAAGAAAGAAAAGAGAGAAAATATTAATAAGAATCATAAAACATATAAAATCATAGTATTTATTTGCTTGTTTATCTACTTGTCATTTCTTAAGAAACATAAATAAGAGAAGTAATATAGCCCCATTTGAAAAATTACTAACCATGTCTAAAATTTCAAAGAGTAAAAAGTTACATTCAAGACACTCCGAGCAATTTACAATACAACTACAGGTATTCCTTTCCCTGTTCATTGTCCATTTTCCAGGAAACCTGAAGTCGAATAAACCTCTAGTATTCCTTAAAACAGGATTTTCCACACATGCAGACACATGCTACAGGGGAGCGTAATTCAATGACTTTCCGAAGCATGATAGAAACTAGAGAACGCTTCTAAGAAAAAGAATTCCTGTCAAACAACCTGCCATCACTTAACTCGAACAAAGCTCTTCAATTTATCTCTGTCCGCAAAATAAAAATAGTCTCCATTATTTCTTTTCTTCTTCTTCTTCTTCTTCTTTTTTTTTTTTTTTTAATTATTATTATAATTATTATTTTAACATTATGATATCTTTTAAAAAATAATTGAAATACCATAAATAGTAAATATGTGAATAAAGTAATAAATAAAAGCTTATTTATTTATTTTTTTAACTGAAAAAGGTCCTGTGAAAGATTTTTTATATTCAGCCCTCTTAAAAGAATAAATTTCTAACTGACGATGAAATAAACAATCACTAACAAAGATGAAATGTTTTCGAAACATAGTTTAACTCTATGGCATAATTTGGGGCAATTTCAGAGTACGATTCGCAAGTAGCAATTCGCAATTTACCCATTCTTCCGTTACCCATTTTTCCATTACCCATTTTTCCGCTTACCCTTTTTTCCGTTACCCTTTTTTCCGCTTACCCATTTTTTCCATTACCCTTTTTTCCGCTTACCCATTTTTCCGTTACCCATCTTTCCGTTACCCATTTTTCCCTTACCCATTTTTCCCCCTCCCAAGAGGAATACTGCACTCATCTGTTGAGAATTCGTCTGAATCTAAAATTTCCATATAGTCTAAGGCTTGCTGCACAGTTAAAAACTTTACTGGTATTTTTACTTTAAAAATGAAATTAAGGAAACTTCTCTATTGAAAATGAACCTCGCTTAAAGAATGCTTAGCTTAGAATGTTGGCCAAGAATTTATCACACATCAGAACATGGACAGTATGACTAACTCAACACCTGCCTTCAACATGTGTTTTGATAAAAACACCTGTCCTTTAACAATAAAAGTGACAAAGGTATTAACAGATTTATTCACGCAAAAGGAAAGGGGTGAGTCTTTATTCTGCTAGGCAGAACACGCCAAGTCTCCCATTTTGGTACCTTTCTAAATAAACAACTGTAAAACCCTTTTAAATTATTTTTCTCGAACCCTGTTTACTGTGACTTAAAATAAGAACCATTGTCCTTAATATTCAATGTTCCTGAACTCCCTCACTGGAATTAATTATTTTTAATGAATTTATTTTTTATGAAGTAAAAAGAGGTAATTTTGCTTAAATTTGAACAATTTTTAAAACTAGAATTTATATTACAAAATTTTTGAAAAAATTTACAAAGAAACTAAATACTTCAATATTCAATTAAAAAATATATAAAATATTTGTATCTTAATTACCTGTGGGAAAAAAAATAATGAAAGGTTCCCAAAATGGGAGACTTTGTGCTTAATAGGTTTTAACTCTATCCAAAGAATGTTCTTGCGACAAATTCCGCGAGGCTATAAAACCATCTCGAATGATGCCCTCACTGTTATCACTGGAATTCCTTATGTCCACCTTCAACTTAAATATTTCTACCTAAAAATCAACATTCTTCAACCCAACAACCTTGACTTAGAAACACTCTCCTAATAAAGAAATCCAAAAACCTTTTCTTCACCTGGCTACTGCACCCAGCTGAAGATGTTGCATCATCTATAACTAACACAAACAAAAATAGTTTCTCTCCAACTGCCTCCGTCGCGCGCGATCTACACCGATGGCTCAAAAACAGATCATGGAGTCGCTGCAGCTTTCTGCGTCCTCTTTAGGCGAGTAGAGATCTAACAGTAAGGCCTGCAGATTGGGAAACAACAAAATGAACTTCACGTCATTTGAGAGGCTCTTGAGTGGTTTAAGACTCAAAAATCAAACTACCGCAAAATTTCTATCTTCAGTGACAGTTTCTCGGGTTTGCAAGCCATCTGTATCACAGGAGTAGGCTTCCAAAAATCTCAAAAATTAAATTATTCTTAAAAGAACATTCACCACAAATAGCAAAACTACACGTTTTTGTCCACAGGGGAATTGTTGGCAATAAAAAGTATTGTTTTTGGGTCAAATTTTCGAAATTGTGTTTTTGTTCTATTTACACGGTTTGAGGTGCCCTTGAAAAAAAAAAAAAAAAAAAAAAAACATGTTTTTAGCCGTTGTTTTGTGTGTCTGTCTGGGTGTGTCTGTCTGGGTGTGTCCGTCTGTTTGGGTCTGTTTGTTATCAGCCTATCTCAAGAACAAATAATAGCAGAAAGTCCAAACTCAGTATTCTGAATCTATATCATTTAATGATACAACACTAAACTTTTTGTTAAGATCAAACATCTCGTGAACAGGGACATCCAAGAGAATTTAAAAACATTACTTCTATAGGAGAAATTTCTGGTAAGTACAATGTAGCATCTATAGGCTGCCCTAAACAAAATAAAATTAACAGATGTTTTTATTTGCATAAATTTGTGTATGTGTGTCTGTCTGGGTGTGTCCGTCTGTTATCAGCCTATCTCAAGAACAAATAATAGCAGAAAGTCCAAACTCAGTATTCTGAATCTATATCATTTAATGATACAACACTAAACTTTTTGTTAAGATCAAACATCTCGTGAACAGGGACATCCAAGAGAATTTAAAAACATTACTTCTATAGGAGAAATTTCTGGTAAGTACAATGTAGCATCTATAGGCTGCCCTAAACAAAATAAAATTAACAGATGTTTTTATTTGCATAAATTTGTGTATGTGTGTCTGTCTGGGTGTGTCCGTCTGTGTGGGTCTGTCTGTTATCAGCCTATCTCAAGAACAAATAATAGCAGAAAGTCCAAACTCAGTATTCTGAATCTATATCATTTAATGATACAACACTAAACTTTTTGTTAAGATCAAACATCTCGTGAACAGGGACATCCAAGAGAATTTAAATACATTACTTCTATAGGAGAAATTTCTGGTAAGTACAATGTAGCATCTATAGGCTGCCCTAAACAAAATAAAATTAACAGATGTTTTTATTTGCATAAATTTGTGTATGTGTGTCTGTCTGGGTGTGTCCGTCTGTTTGGGTCTGTCTGTTATCAGCCTATCTCAAGAACAAATAATAGCAGAAAGTCCAAACTCAGTATTCTGAATCTATATCATTTAATGATACAACACTAAACTTTTTGTTAAGATCAAACATCTCGTGAACAGGGACATCCAAGAGAATTTAAATACATTACTTCTATAGGAGAAATTTCTGGTAAGTACAATGTAGCATCTATAGGCTGCCCTAAACAAAATAAAATTAACAGATGTTTTTATTTGCATAAATTTGTGTATGTGTGTCTGTCTGGGTGTGTCCGTCTGTGTGGGTCTGTCTGTTATCAGCATAGCTCAAGATTAAATAATATCAGAAAGTGCAAACTCAGTATTCTTAATCTACATCATATAATGATACAACACTATAAACTTTTTGTTGAGATCAAGCTAATGGTTCGTGAACAGGGGCATCCAAGAGAATTTAAATACATTACTTCTATAGGGAAATTTCTGGTAAGTACAATGTAGCATCTATAGGCTGCCCTAAACAAAATAAAATAAACAGATGTTTTTATTTGCATAAAAGCATGTCATGTGTACATTGTGGTAGGGAAATCATACATCATTCGTTTACAGGGCTGCCCAAAGTATTTGGTTATATTGAGCTATACTTCAAAAGTGCTGGAAGTGTATTTCATTTTTGTGTTATGTGTGTTTCATATAAGACTAAATTTAAGTACACAGTGTGATGTGCATATATTTTACAGACAATATACAAGACTAACCAAAGTTAAGTTAACGATTATTTTCTATTTAATGTAATTGATAGAAGTGATTTACTACATTTTACTATGCCGAAGAACGCTGCTCAGGAATGAGAATTCATTTTTCGCACCTATATTGTAAACAAAGCATTTTTTAAAGTTCTATTTTCATCTCTGTTTTTTTTTTTTTTTTTTTTTTAGTGTCACGTTTAGAAGTACTCTGAATACGAAAGTCCAATTTTTATCGGTTGATCTGTATGTATATCTCTTAGGAGCATAACTTAAAAACAAATAACTGTAGAAAATTCAAATTTGGTACGATGAAGTTGGTATTAGGTTGCCATTTGAAAAATTTTATCAAGACGCAATTTTTAAGGCAAATTAATTACAGCTTTGTATATACAGGGTGTCCCATAAGTCTGTAGATCATTTTAAATATTCATAACTATGGACAATATTCCTGTGACGTCACCGTAGGTAAAATCGCCGAACACGTGGCCGATATTTTGTAAACAAATTAGATTCAACATGCCATTTTTTTGTTACGCATAACATTTTCGTAAATATTTCTGCAGTGAAACGTAATAATAATGTTCAAACAAGAACAAAAGAGAAATGTAAACAACTGAATCGAATGATAAAGTTAAGACTATTCCATAACGTAAAATTGCAGAACATTTTATGTATACACACACACACATACATATATATAATGAATAAAAGATTAATAAGAACATTTTATACACACACACACATATATATAGACATCAAAGCTTAAATAATTAGAATTTCAATCATTTTAATAAAGGAATCTATTAGATGGAACATTTATTTAAATTTGTTAACATCGCCACAGTTCACATGACATCTTTTAATATTACATATGTTGATTAAGATTAAAATATATTACTAAAACTGGATTAAAAACAAAACAAAGTTATCACTATATCACTCTTACTTCAATTTCATATAATCTGTAACTCTTAGAAATAATATTGCAAGATAAAAATTTGCAAGCCACAATGCTTTGCTATGGTAGAGTTGAGAATTGTTTGCCCAAAACAGCTGATTTTTTATAGTCTCGAACCCAAACGAGGAATATGGTCCATTGAAGGAATTGATAGAATTGAACGCGGTTTGTGAAAAAATCTTTCTCCTAAAGGTTTTTTTTTTTTTCTAAAGAAAAAATAATAATTAATCATTAAGCAATAATAATTAAGCAATAGTAATTAATAATAATTAAGTAATAATAATTAAGCAATAATAATTAAGCATAATTTTCATAATTTTTAATTATTTCGAGACGCTTTATGAAGCGAGAGAAGGGGAGGAACTTTTAGCGAAAAAATTAATCCGTCATTATTTCGCAAAAAGAACTGTTGAACAAAACTTTAAAAAAAAAGAAAAAGAAAAGTTAACAAAAGACATTCTCGGTATGTCGTTAAAGAAGAAATATCTAAATATTCTATCGCGAAGCATAATTGGGAATTTGACCATACATTCTCGATATGTTGTTAAACAAGAAACATCTAAATCTCCTTTCGCGAAGCGTAGTTGGGAATTTCACCATAGTTTTAATTTTCAGCGTGCCAAAATTAACTTTTATGCCAAACGCGTTGCCGAACTGGATTTTTTTGGAAAATTTACCTTAATCATGATAAAACTGTGAATGAAAAATCTGATTCCACTTTGCTGCCTACAGCTTGGAAAAATCTGTTTAGTTCAATTAAATAATTTCCTTAATAAATTAATAATAACAATATTAAAATTAAACATATAAATAATAAGGAAACAAAATAGATAAATAATTAAAAAATAAATAAAAATTATCCCTTCTCTCTCTCTTTTGTTTGTGTGCTTTCGTTTCTTTTGTTTTTCTGTTTTTTTTTTTTTTTTTTTTTATTCCTCTCTGGCTGGTCTTACTGGGGGGCTAGGTTAACTGCGTGCCAAAATGACATTTTTATCTCCCCCATATGTCAACTGCGACCCAGGAAATCTCCCCACTTATACCAAGTGCGACCCAGGAATGTTCCCCTGAAGTTTCCCGCCAAAGAACGTTTTTCGCCAAAATCGCCAAAGAATTTTGCACATGGTTATAATTTAGTATGTGACTAGTAATTTTTTATTTATTACGTAATAAATTTTAATTTATAGCGCAAGCTGCTTTCGATAAATTTTAATGTTGTTATATTTCGATGCATGTGTATGCAAATTTTATGGATGGTGATTAAAAAAAAAAAAAAGATTAGTAACATTCGCTTTTCCTTTAATAATGCGATGTTTTAATAAAGGCAGAACTCACAGATTATTAATACTGGACAGCTAAATCACGCATTTATTTATTTTATTTTTCTATGGAAGATAATTTTTCAACAAACCATGAGAGAAAACTACTGCATTAATTTATTTCATTATTGTATTAAATAAAAATTCCTTTCTTTCTTTCTTTCTTTTTTTTTTTTTTTTTTTTTTTTGTGTGTGTGTGTGTGTGTGTGTGTGTGTGCGTGTGTGTATGCAGTTGTGCCAAATTTAGTTTCTGTGACCAAAATTACTTTTATTTAATCGTAACTAAGGAAATGAATAAAGAAACTGACATATTTTATCTCATATTTGTATGAAATCAGGGGAAAATGGCATCATGATTAAAAAGCAATCTATCTGTATAATTAAAATTCAAGGCTGTTTTTTAAATAATCCATAAGCGAAAACTGCTGCATTAAAAAGATGGTGGACGATATAACTAGCTCTTTTAAATTACTTACACTCCTGAAAGTTAGTATATATATATATATATATATATATATTGAAATGTGTCAATTATATTAAGTATTAAAACTTATCAAAAAATATTTAAATAAAAAATAAATTGAAAAATTTAAACATTTTGAACATTTCTAATTGTTCCATGCTAATTAGTTTTTAAATTTTGCTTTCGATATTACACTTTTATATTTTATTAATATATGCTAAACTTAAATGGATATTACTTTGTGTACTGATTCATAAGAAAAATTTTTTTACAATATTTTTTGGCTTAAATATTAAATATTTGCGTGAAATTTCAGCATTTAAACAGAAAAAAAAAAAAAAAAACTAAAATTAATTAATTTAGCAATTAATCTGCAGAGTAATACCAAATGTGTTTAGAATATATTGCTAAACTATCCGCGATTGTAATGAAATGCTCGCCCTCTGGTGGGCTAAGGTGAAATTACAATAAACATGGTTTAATTCGAATTCCATACAGCGGCCATTGCTTGCCGATATTTAGTTTCACATATATTTATTGAATAAAAATGAATAAATACGGTAAAAAAGATAACACATACTTTTGTGTGCCACAGTGTAACTCCAAAGGATCAAGAAATCCAGAATTGAGCTTCCATTTATTTCCAAATGACAAATTTAAAATTTCAGTTGCTTCGGCTAATGGAAGTAAAGAATTAATCAGATGATTTGAAATTAATATTTGTTCAACTTCAGTTAAAAATCTACTTCCGATCGAACTTTGAATAAACTGAAGTATTTTTTCCAAAAGCAATCAATTTTCCATAATGTAATGGCGGAGAAATTATAGTACGAATATTAAGTAGAATAACTAATGGAACACACGTGGCTAATGTTTACTAACAACTGCAGTGTTCACAAAGCGCCGTCTATCGATCATTACAAACGCGGATAGTAATTTCAAATTTAGCAAGAAATAAAAAAAAATAGTTGACATAAACGTTTTTAAAAATTTTCAAATGATAATAGTAATAATAAATTAAAATTGTGAATTTTATCTTTTTACTTTCTTTTACATTCAATAGAAGAAAGTATTGGATTCGTAAAAATTTTCGACTTCGGGTTTTTAATGGATTTACACGTTTTGAGAGCTGTAGAACACGATTTTACCATTTTTAGAAAATGTCTGTCTGTCTCTGTGTGTGACAAAATTTTGTGCAACTGTATCTCAGGAACTACTGCACAGAATTTCATACAAATTAGTATGTAGTGACACCTTGTATCATATAGGGATGCTACACTAAGCTTTTCGTTGAGCTGAAGCAAATAGTTCGTGTACAGAGACACTCAAAAGTATTCAAGTACATTACGTCTATGGGGGAAATTGCAGGTAAGTAGAGTTTAACATCTATAAACTGCACTAAACAAAATGAAACGAATATATATTTTGTGTAATAGAGATAGTCAACTGGGGGAAAAAATGTGTATGTAGGAGTCCCCCCTCGAGGGGAGTAAATTTTCATGATGTGTATCTTTCAAAAGAGCTCGCCAATACCTTTAAAACGAATGCTTGAACCATTGATCTGCGACAATTTAAAATAAAGTTATCATTTTTTTTCTTTTGTAATATTGAGAATAAAATTGACTTTTTTTTTTTTTTTTGGATATTTAGTGTTATACTACTTCTCCAAAATTGGAAATCGTCTGCATTATCATAGAAGATAGTTTTTTAAAATAATAGTGAATTTGTATAGGAAAATATAGAAGAAAGTCATGTGGTGGCCACAACATGCTAGTTTTTTTAAGTAAACGTTTTAGAGAAATTTTAATATACTTAATGCTGATTCTTTTCAATATATATATATATAAACTTTCACAATTCAAATATGATAATTAAAATTTTGATTTTTAACGTCCACCATTCCCCAAATATACTAAAAAAAAAACAAAAAAAACTTAAGTGATAGGTTTTAATGCGCTATACACACTGGTGTTCAAAATTAAAGGAACAACCTCCTTTCCCATTTTCTTCTTTTGCGCATAACTTTTAAACAAGTCAACATATGAGCATAAAATTTGAATGGCATGTTAGTTATCATATCATTAATCGAATTTTATATAACTTTAGCATAAGTAATAATTTTTAAACTAATAATTATTTAATTTTTCTCAAACGTAAGCTTTGGAAAAAAAAAAAATTTTTAACAATTTTAAAAAAGAAAAGAAAAAATAGTGGTAAGGATGCATTACAGTTAGGTGAAGACGCACATGCCTTTAAATGTCAAACTTAATCCTGATTTTTCTTTCTCTTTCTTTCACTTAAAAAATATATATATATGTATATAATTACTAATTTGTATACTATGAATTTCATCATGATAATAAAATGTCGATATATATATATATATTTAACGAACCAGTTTTCATGTTTGTATGTATATTTTTGAAAAAGTTATTCACATGTGAAAAAAAGAAGGAAAATCAGGAAGAAAAATCTGGTTTAATTCTAACACATGCATGTATGAATCTTCACTGTGTTCATTTGTTTAAAAATTACGCGCAAAAGAAGAAAACAAATTATTGCTTTAATTTTGTACACCCGTGTACAGTAGAAGAAATTATTAGGTATATTAATTTTTTAACCTGCAGTTTTGGTGACATTAGCTATTTTTAGTGTTAAAGTTAAAAAAGAATAAAAATGTAACAAAAATATTTTTTTTTTTTTGCAAATTTTTACATAGACATGCATTAAAGATTTCAAATCTCTATAAATTTGATATAAAAGTTATTAAAGTACGAGATTTATCAATTCGTTTATGCTGAAATATTACTAATACAATTTTATTATTCTTATTTGGCGATTCGTCGCACTTGGCGAAATTTTCAGCGGACGCAGTTGACATAAGCGATTAAAAAAGGTTGTTCGCAGTTGGTATAGGTGGGGGAAGAAGACAGGGTTGCCAACTTGGGGACTTAGCCCCTAAATTTAGGGACTTTCTGGACCTATGGGGACTTTTTTGGGGGCTAAATATTTTTAGGGGCTTTTTTGGGGACTTTCAAAATTATGCTGGGGTCTTTTGGAGACTTTTAAAAATTTTGTTGATTTTATTTTTTCCTGTGCTTTACATTCCCTGCAATAACTAAATACCTACTTTGCATATTTAGAGTACTGAATTAATTCTAATATTAGATGGAGCGTGGACAGGATCCATTTTCGTCTGGTAGAAACAGAAACCTCATCACATCCTTTAAGTGAGATTTCTTGGACAAGTCTCATTTTAAAGATTTCCAGATTTTTAAAAGTTTTTTTTTTTTTTTTTTTTTCCATAATGACATATTGTACTATTTCCTCCAGACAGCGCCGTTACCAGTTTTTATGTATCATCTTGAATGAATGTACAAATAGTTTTGTTTTTATCTAAATATATAAAGCTAATTGTTTGTCATTGTATCTGTCCGGATATTTAGTCCGGATTATTAGATTTTGTCATAAATTGGTACGCTTATTATTCAGAGCAAAATCTAGCTAACATCGCATTTTTTAGTTCAATCGGATAATTGGTACAAAACAGTGACGTATTTAAGGGGAGGGGGGGGCTAAGGGGGCTGAGCCCCCCCCCCCCCCCCCAAAAAAAAAAATAATAATAATAACACTGACATTCACAATTGAATATTGCAATTGTAAATTGGTCTAGAATAACACTTTGAAAAATCTTAGCCCCCCCCCCCTTAGCCAGCGCCACCTGTTGGACGATTTCTACCAAACGTTGGCTGACACTAATTCATTAATCAAGTTGCAACTACATATCAAATTTTATTAAATTTTCTGCAGTAGTGACTGAGATACAGTTGCCACAAAATTTTGTCACACACACAGACAGACATTTTCTAAAATTTTTTAAATCGTGTAATAAACCTCTTGAAACGTATAAATCCATTAAAATCCCGAGGTCGAAAATTTTTGTGAATCCAATACTTTCTTTTATTGAATATAGAAGGAAGTAAAAAACTCAATTATGCAAAGCCTGACTAAAGCAGGGAAAGCGAAGCTAATGCCCCTGGAATTCTTGTTAGATTTGGCTTCTGAATTAATCTTAAAACTTACTTTATTGCTTTTTATAATAATAGAATTAAATAAAGAAATGTAAGGGGGGGTGGGGCTCAATTTAGGAGAAATTTCAATTAGGGGATCCCCAAAAAAGATTTTCGCCCCGGACCTCGAGAGTTGTAGGTCCGCCATTGGGGGTCCTATGCTAAAGCTATACCAAAGAAATTTTCAGAAATGAATACAATAACCGATGCTAGGGAATGAAATACAGTTACTGCATACCTTTGTATGGAAGAATAGTTTAAAATAAGTCCTGTTGTACTAAATTAAATTATGTTTTGTGCAGAATTTTATATTACTTAAACAAAAATAGGTTTAGGGTTTTAATGTTTTTATTTATTTATTTTTCGGGGCTTCAAGAAATAAAAATAAAATAAATAAATAAAACTATTTTACAATTTATGTCGATGTGTTTCGATAAGGATATGCCTCTATTTTCAGTTTGTAGCTATAAAAAATTAAATCAGCATAATTAATTTGATCGCCATATATATCACCTGTTTGGTATTTGATTCACTGCGTAAACTTTTAGTTTTGAATTTGTGTGTTTTACTTCTCTTTCGCACTCGTACCCCACTTTCTCGTTTTCAGCTCGACTGTATTATACGTATAATCATAAATATTTTTTTTTACATTTGTTAAGATAATATGAATGCATCCAATATGTATGCTTCAGTTACTTGAAATTAAGTATTTAAGATAAAATAGGTTTACTGCTTCATATGCGTAACTTGACTTCTTACATTGGGGAAAGGACAAAAATTTTTAAACTATACGAAGAGAAGCCCCATCGATAATGTTTGAAATTATATATGCGTAATGATTTTTTATGTAATGTGTGCAATTTTTTTTTATTTCGTCATAATGATTTTAATCTATTTCAATTAAAATTTAAATGTCGAACTACTTTTCTAATATCTAACTAAAATGATTTAATTTAAAAATTTCTACTATCTAACTAAAATGAATAAGTTAATAAACTATTTTTGCATTTTTATTTTCACATGTTTTTTTAGAATTAAGCAGAGTTATTAGTACGTCTTTAGATTTTCTATACACACAGAGAGGTTTTACACGCCTCTAACAAGCGTATTTCGTATGTTTAAAACAAAAGCTCACCATAAAATGTTAATACAAATTCAAATAAAAATTTGGGGACTTTTTTAGGGGATTTTCACAAAAGATTTAGGGACTTTTAGGGGATTTTCAACTTGAATTTAGGGGCTTAAGTTTTTTGGAGTTGGCAACCCTGGAAGAAGAAATTGAAACACCTGCTATGTCGGGTCGCAGTTGGACGACACCGCTTGCTGGATGCTTCCTATAGGTTAGTTGTGTTGCTCCTCCCCCTCTGAATTTTGCCCTGCTTTCAGTCTTGCTCTTGCCTCCAAGGCAGTAGCACCTGTTTCTTGCACCTGAAGAAGAAAGGCCTCATCCTTTCGGAATTGGTTGCACTGTCTTCAATTTTATGGTGTGTGAAGAAGTTTTAAAGTTTAAATATAACAAAAGACAATCTTTCCCATTTGAAATTTCAAAGTTTGAACCCTTAGCTGCCCCTTATGCCCTCCAGCTCTATCTCTATTATTATTATTATTATTGTTGATTAAATTCTAACTAGACTCATGCATAAAGAATTGACCTGCATCAAAAACATTTTACTCAAACGAAACTGAGTTTTAGCATGCATAATATTAAGAAAAGCTAACTCACCTCTCTCCTGCATTTCCTCTGATCGCTTGAAAAAACATTTAGGAGATACAAGTCAATAAAGATGAAATCCGATTACTTTCTATTGTTGATTTTAATCAACGATTTTCTTTCAGAATTTTATAAATGAAAACAGAATCTTTCACAAACTTTAGCATAGGTTTAAACATTCAGAATACGTATAAAGGCATTTTTTTATGCCTTGAATGAGTTATAAAGAATAAACAGAAGAATACTTATTGTTTTAATAATATAACAATTAATGGATTACTTGGCTGTACGAATGCAGCCTGAATATTAGAATGTCAATTCAAGAATAAAGTTACTTCAGTTTTTTGAATAGTTCAGAGAGAAAAACAGAATCAATAATAAAAAAAAGAAAAAGAATGAGTTTTTTTTCTCTTTCTGGTCACATGACTGTCTACTTCTCAGCGGCTGGCGCCTTTACCGCTTCCCATGAATCAACAGGCTGGGCGGGGCGGGAAGGCACCGGAGCAGGAGTCGAAATACTTGGAAAAGGGATCACCTGCGATACCGGTCGAATAAGAGTTCCAGCAGAAGAGGTCTGGAGTTGGAGGACCCTGGCGATTCCATCAGGTCCGGGAATCAACTTGATGATTCGTGCTAGCTCCCAATGGAGTGGAGGTGATACTTTATTTTTCAGGATGACGAGTTCCCCTGGAGAAAAGTTGTGACGGTAGGTGTTGGTTCTTTTGGATCTATGCAGCAATGTTGGCAGGTATTGTGCTTTCCACCTCTTCCAAAACGTTTCCTTCATCTGCAATAAGAGCTTATACCTAGAAGAAAGACTAAGAGAATTGTTTGTTAATGGCAATTCTGGCAATTCTAATAATGCAGTTCCAATCAAGAAATGTCCTGGTGTTAAAGCTGCGATATCATTAGGAGCATTGGACAATGGTGATAGAGGCCGCGAATTTATAACAGCCTCTATTTGACATAGAAGAGTGGACAGTTCCTCAAAATTTAAAATTGCTCCTTGTGTGATTTTTACCAAATGATGTTTGGCTAATTTTATCGACGCTTCCCAGAGTCCCCCAAAATTTGGAGCATACGGGGGAATAAAGTGCCAGGTTATTTGGTGTTGGGAAGCAAAATTTTGTAATTTTTCTTCTTTGAATAAAGAAAATAGCTGTTTTAGGTAAGAATGGGCTCCGACAAAATTTCTGCCATTGTCCGAAAATATGTCAGAGGGGTATCCACGCCTACCTATGAAGCGTTTCAAGGCTGCGAGAAAGGCTTCTGTAGAAAGATTTGAAACACATTCAAGATGCACTGCCTTTGTAGCCATACAGATGAAAAGGGCAATATATGATTTAAGGGTTGTCGCTTTTCGTTTATGTTGACATTTTGTCATTACTGGTCCCGCGAAATCGACACCAACCTTCGAAAAAGGCCGAATGGGTGTGATTCTTTCTGAGGGTAGATCCCCCATCTTTGGAATTATTGGCTTAGCTGACAGTCGAAAACAGAGTATACACTGTCTTAATACTGATTTTACGGTGGAGCGTCCGTGGGGAATCCAAAATTTGTTTCTAAGGAGTGAAAGTACTAAATTGGGACCAGCATGGGAGCTTAAGTTATGATAATATGTTATTATCAAGGAAGTAACGTGATTTGCTTTGGGAAGTAATATGGGGTGTTTTTCTTGAAATCGTAAGGATGGGTGGTTCCGCAGGCGTCCTCCAACACGAAGAATGCCTGCTTCATCCAGAAAAGGATCAAGACAGAATAGATGGTGTGAAGGTTTTAAAAGTTTGCCTTTCCTTAGTAAGGCAATTTCATCACTAAATTCTGCATTTTGAATAATTTTTACAAGCCACATTTCCGCTTGATTTAGCTCTATGGCCTTTAAAGGACCACTTTCCTTTGATTTGGTTTTAATTTTATTGATAAATCTCAAAACATAAGCTAGAATTCTTAAAAGTTTTAGATAGTTAGAGTATTTCGTGATATGTGATATGAAAGTGTTATTAGAAAGTGTAGGCTTAGAACTTGAATCTGTCGAATGTTGATGAGTTTGTTTCTGAACGGAAACTGAATGTAATGTGCACATTGGTGGTAGCTCAAAACTATGGAGCCATTTTGGCCCTTCCCACCACTCAGTTCTAGCTTTCAACTTAGCCGGGGACAATCCGCGTGTGGCACAATCGGCCGGGTTTTCTTTTCCTGGGATATGTCTCCAAAATTCTAATTGAGTAAGAGCTCTGATTTTGGTAGCTCTATGGGCCACGAAACTATTTCCTTTGTTTGAAGGGTTATTTATCCAGTTTAATACAATAGAAGAGTCAGTATACCAGTATGTCGAATGAGTAAATTTAAGGGATTTTTGAATATTGCAAATTAACTCAGCTACGAGTACAGCCCCACACAATTCTAATTTCGGTAAAGTGAGTACTTTTATGGGTGCGACTCTAGTTTTAGCAGCAATTAGATATACCTGAATCGTGTTTGTTATGATCTTTAAATATGCGACTGCCGCATACGCCCTCGGAGAGGCATCACAAAAGCCATGCAGTTCAACTGTACAATCTTTAGTATTTGAACCTACATAGCGTGGAATGGACATATATTTAAACTCATTAATTTCATTATAAAAAGTTTTCCATTCTTGCAAAATATCTGGAGGTATAGGCTCATCCCACGTTGATTGCAACTTCCACAATTTTTGTAGAATGATTTTTAAGATAATAGTAGATGGCGAAATAATTCCGAGGGGATCATAAATTTGCGCAATTACGGATAGCAACTGTCTTTTCGTATTAATTTGTTGATCAGCTAAGGTTCTAACTTGAAGAGTATCTTCACTTAAATCCCAGAACATTCCTAGTACTCTTTGATTTATTTTTTCTTTATCCTCAAAAAAATGAATGACCGAATTAGCCTTATCTTCCTCTGGAATATCAGAGAGCGCTTCTGGATGGCTACAAGCCCATTTCCTAAGTTTAAACCCTCCAGCTTGCATTAGAGCCTGCAGCTCCATTATTCTATCTTTTGCTAATTGAAGGGATTGTGCCCCTGACAATAAGTCGTCGATGTAAAAATTCTCCTTGGCAATTTCTGCTGCCAATGGAAAATTTTGTCCCTCATCCTCACATAATTGCTTAAGGGTGCGTAACGCTAAATAGGGTGCACAAGCTGTTCCGTAGGTGACAGTATTCAATTCGTAAAAGGATAATTGGTCATTGGGAGATTCTCTCCAAACAATTCTTTGGTAGATTCTATGTTTCCTTTCAATTAAGATTTGCCGATACATTTTAGCTATGTCTGCACTGAACGCTACAGGGTTGGCTCGAAATTTTACTAAATTGTCAAAAATATTCGACTGCAGTTTAGGACCAATATATAGAATGTCATTTAAAGATTTGTTATTTGTTGTTTTAAACGAGGCGTCAAATACTACACGTAATTTTGTTGTTTCAGAGTTTTCATTTACCACCGCATGATGCGGTAAATAATAATGTGGCGTTTCATTAATTTCAGCTGGATTTAATTTTGTCATATGACCTAAATTTATATATTCGTTCATGAAATTCGAATACTCCCTCTTTAATTGTGGGTTCTTTTTAATTTTATTTTCAATGGAAAGAAATCTTGAAATAGCACCTGACTTACTGTCACCTAGTGCCTTATCTGGCTTAAACGGTAGATGAACGACATATCTTCCCTGACTATTTCTTTTAGTTGTGGTTAAATAAATATTTTCCACAGGATCATTTTCTATCTTTTTTGATTCTACATTTGGAATTGATTCTGTATCAAAAAATTGTTTTAATGTGTTATTGATATCATCCTCCACAGTGGTATGACATATTAGACTGATATTTGTACATTGAAAGCTATCAACACGACCTGAAAGGAGGTAACCCAATTTTGTTGGACATGCTGTAGGAGTTCCAGCTGGCCCTTGAATGGGACTGCCATTGCAGATTGAGGCGACTATTTCTGCCCCAAGAAGAATATCGATTGGACCACTGATATAATAATTTGGATCCGCTAGTTGCAATCCTTTTATGTGTGGCCAATCATGTTGCGGTAGTTGGAAATTAGGGAGAGGTGAGGTAACCCTATCAACTATAAAAGCACTGACTGAAAATGACTCCGACGAAAAATGCGGAGTGAAGCTAAATTCTGTTTCGTTTAGAGCAGTCTCTGCTAAAACGCAATTAATCCCTATTATACTATGCGACGTGCTCCGTAAGGGCAAATTTAGTCGCTTAGCACATTCCTTAGTAATTAATGAATTTTGACTAGCATTATCTATCAAAGCTTTACAATGCATAAATTTGCCGTTATTTGATTTAACCTTAATTAGTGCTGTAGATAACAAAACATTACTAGAATAAAACTGAGCACTATTTGAAACAGATAAATCTGGCGATACATGATTCGCCCTTTCAGAATTTGAATTCCTACCATACACATGTAATAGTGTATGATGATTTTCTGCGCAATTTTTACAATTGATGTTTATTCTACAATTCTCCAGCCTATGATTTTGGCGTAAGCAATTTTGACATAACTTATTTAATTCAACAAATTTCCATCTTTCTTTAACCGGTTTTGAATTAAATGTCGGACATTTAAATAGCGCGTGACGCTCATTACAAAGAATGCACGTATTTTCCTTTTTTACAATTGTACTCAATACGTTTGATTTCTTCGAATTAGTGAATTTTACGTCTTGTTTACATTTTATCTCTTCAACACCGCGGGCTTCGCGCTCAACGAATTTCCTAAAAAGATCAAGATCCGGCAATTTATCACTATCCAACATTAATTCCCATCTCTGTTTTAACGATTCATCCAATTTACCCATCATGAATTTTATTATAATTAAGTCGCTTAACGCATTAGAATCTAAACCCAAAGTTTTTAAGTTTCTGACGGCTTCGTTACAAGTATCTAATAACTCAAGTAAAGTTTTAGCATTGTTTGCTTTTACAATTTTCATAGAAAATATTTTGTTAATTTGACTCAATGCCAATTGTCTCTTATTTTCATATCTTTCATTTAATATTTCCCAACATTGATCTAAATTTTCCTCTTTTAGAGCGAATCCTCGAATTAATTTAGCTGCGTTTCCGCGCACTGAAGAATGTAAATATTGCAATTTTTCAATTTTGGATAATTGATTATTTTGTAGAATTGTCGAATTAAAAATTTCTTTAAAAGAAATCCAATTTTCGGTTTCACCAAAAAATTTTGGAAGATCAAATTTAGGTAATTTAATAAGAGACGATTTACCATTTTTCTCATCTTTATTTTCCGCGTGAGTATCTGAATCGCACGCATTTACTTCTGTTTTGTCCTCTAACTCCACCAGTAAATCAAAAACCACTCCTTTATATCTCAAATACATATCCATATAATCCTCATTCTCTTTAGCGGATAAATTTTTAAATATTTCCGCGATTTCATGATCATACGATTGAACTTTGGTTTTTAATAATTTAACCTTAGATTGTTCATCTTTACTACACCCCTTTACTCTATCTCTAAAACTATCGATTTCCTTACATAAATTTTCAAATAATAAAACTTGCTTAGATAATTTCGGCATTTTAGAATATATAAGTTTAAATACACATAACTATAGGCCTTCGAATTACAGAACAAACATTCAAGAACAAAAATAATTTTAAGAATAAATGATTACGAATAAGAATAAGAATAAGAATATCAAATACATATTAAATATATATAGTTTTTTTCTTATATATATATATAAATCATCGATAGCCTCATGGCTCTAAGACGGACCAAAAACATGTTGATTAAATTCTAACTAGACTCATGCATAAAGAATTGACCTGCATCAAAAACATTTTACTCAAACGAAACTGAGTTTTAGCATGCATAATATTAAGAAAAGCTAACTCACCTCTCTCCTGCATTTCCTCTGATCGCTTGAAAAAACATTTAGGAGATACAAGTCAATAAAGATGAAATCCGATTACTTTCTATTGTTGATTTTAATCAACGATTTTCTTTCAGAATTTTATAAATGAAAACAGAATCTTTCACAAACTTTAGCATAGGTTTAAACATTCAGAATACGTATAAAGGCATTTTTTTATGCCTTGAATGAGTTATAAAGAATAAACAGAAGAATACTTATTGTTTTAATAATATAACAATTAATGGATTACTTGGCTGTACGAATGCAGCCTGAATATTAGAATGTCAATTCAAGAATAAAGTTACTTCAGTTTTTTGAATAGTTCAGAGAGAAAAACAGAATCAATAATAAAAAAAAGAAAAAGAATGAGTTTTTTTTCTCTTTCTGGTCACATGACTGTCTACTTCTCAGCGGCTGGCGCCTTTACCGCTTCCCATGAATCAACAATTATTATCATTATTATTATTAAACGAAATCTCCTTTAAATGGGTTTTAACATCTTTTTTTTTTTTTTAGTTTTCTCGAATTTCAATGCCTTCTTCCAATTTTGAGAAATTCCAATGCGATACAGGAATTATATGTATATGTATATATATATATAATCTCATATAAAGCACGTTCAAAAAAAAAAAAAAAAAAAAAAAACTTATCTAAGGTAATCTTAAGAGAAGGCTGAAAGAAAGAAAGAAAGTAAAGAAAAAGTTCTGAAAAACGAATTCGCCGTGTTAAGAATAATTCAGACTCATTTTATCTAGATTATAGTATCATTGATTGTAAAATAGGTGATGCATGGTGTGAAATTAAAAAGATCAATTGCTTAGGGTTTCGGTTAAGGCCTATTACGACCACGAGGAAAGGTCAGGCATATCACGTATTCAAGCGAGTTTCGGAGAAAACCACGGAAAGCTCAAGGCTGCCTAGTCAACAAGCACAATCACAGTTCTAACCCGATAACTCTTCTAACATATTTGAGTTGCTATAAGAGTTAAAGCCGATTAACTACACGAAGATCATAAGCTTTGATAAAATATCCTCCGTAGGTGTCTTTATAAAGGGTCCTAGTTCGTTTTCATGCGAGCTTCATAGAAAATCGCGGCATACTCCAAACGGTTAGTAGACGAGCGTAACCTGAATTTGATCTCAGCATGTCCCGTTTGTCAACTTTGATAGCAGAACCTCCCGACCAATGTTGAGGCGAATATGAGAAGGATACTAGTAAATTCTAGAAAAAGGCATTAGAAAAATATAGTGTCGGATGATTATCGTGAAGACGTAAGGATTATAAGACGACTATCTACACGTTGGACTTGGACGTCCTTCGTAGATGTCTTTCTAAGGAGTCCTAGCTCGTATTCACTCGAGTTTCACAGCGAGACTCAGAGTGAATTCGGGAGATTCCGAGAAAACCCACGGAAAACTTTTAATGTCTAGGTCCACTAGAGCGACCTGGATTCGAACCCGGCATCTCCCGTCTAACAGCATTAAAAGCAAAACCTCTCGGAAACTGGTGGGTGGGATGATAGAGAATATAAACTATTTACGAATTTCTTGGTATTTATTTAAAAAGTTTTTATTCTTTACTTGAATACTAGTGAATGCTGATTTATATTTAGAGAGAATTTTTAAGTTTCATTTTGTGTTAGCGGGTAAGTGTAGAAGTGAGGAATTTCGATTTTTATGGCTTACAGAAAATAAAAAATGCCCCATGAAAAGATGGGTATATTTTGATATACCATGGGAGAGGGATTTAATTTTCCAGAACCAGAATAAAACGAGGAAATTATAAATAAACAGCTGCTGTGCAGTGCACTCTGTATCAGAATTAGTAAGTTTTTTCTAAAATAATAATAATAATAATTTAGTTGAATCTTTATAAATTAATAAAAATTAGTTTCTTACTTATTTGACAAAGGAATATATGTAATCAATTATATCTTCCTAAAGTCACTGAAATATCATTACATAGTGGCGCCATCTACAATGTTTTTACCAAAACACTTTCATTTCAGTTAAATTTTTATTCCTCTTCGAAAATGAATTTAAGATAAATTTTACTTTGTAAAATTTCGAACAAAGAAAAATAGTTGTGAATAAACGGAGATAAAAACAATACTACTTATTATAATGGAATATATTTCAACGTAACTTCTGTGATAGTTGTTTGTTTGCTAATAAATAAAATTGAAACTAAGTGAATCGACCGAAGATTAAAAAAGCTTATGGATTTCACTTTAATATTTTTAAACTTACCTCAACGTTTTAAAATCGCATAAGACTGTGTTATGTTACTTTTTTAGGTTCTGATAGCAGGCACTTTTGAAGCGATCTTACCTAAAACTAAAAGAAATAAAATACCTTAAGGGCTGACAGTAGTAAGGATACAAAAAGGCTTCTTAAATTTTATTTATTTATTTTTATTTATTTATTTATTTACTTATTTTTATATTATATATACATTTTTTTTTTCATTTTTATTACTAACTTAAGTAACATATTAAATTGTAAGAGATTTAAATATATTTAATTTAAGCTTAAAATATATTTCACTTATTGTAAAAAGACATATATATTAAAATTCTGCAGTATTACAAGTTTACAGAAATTATTAGAAACATATGCAATACGTATAGACATGTTTAGTAAAATCATAAATGTTTAATAGAAGGAATACAAAATACACAAATCTATTTTTAACGTTAAATTATGGAGTATTTGTTCAGGAGATGGAAACTTTGATTTGTGATTGTATTGATTAAGACCGATTGATTATGCTAGTGTCCTAGACTTGGTAGAATGCTCTCTTAGGTGTCTTGGCCCATATTTAAGCGAGTTTCGGAGAAAACCATTGAAAACTCCGAACGTTTATGCTGACACCTTGACCTGGGATTGGATAAAACCCAACACCTCATGCTTACACTTTATAGTTCTGACACCAGAGACCAGAACCTCCCGACCACTCGTGGAGCGATGGAGATTTGGAGATGTAAATTCTTAATAGATTTATGAAAGTATTTTTGTTTCATTTGTTATTCATTTATTGATACACGGAATTAATTCATGGTGGTGTTAATAGTGTGCTTGGGAAATTTAGAAAAACATTTTTTTCCATGGCAGTATCCCAGGTGGGGAAGCGATGCTTCCACATGCACATACTATTTTTTCTAGTTTACTACTACTATTATCAATAATTCATATTAATTTTACAATCACACGTTAAAAATAACTCTCATTATGTACATTTATGCTAAATTTTGTCGTATACTGTCATGTTAAAAATTTAGTAGAAATGGGATTACAGCGCTACCTGTAAAACGATTGGTTCTCAAATCTAATCAGCACTAGTTTACGTCAGGGTCCAACTAAAAACCAAGTTTAGTTAAATTTCATACATTGGTTTGTCAAGTACAGTGTCGACAAAATTTGTGACACACACACAGAGACAGACAGACTGACATTTTCTAAAAACAGTTGAATCGTGTTCAGGATATCCCAAAACGTGTAAATCCATCGAAAACTGAAGTTCGGAAATTTTCACAAATCCAATACCTTCTCTATATAAATATAGAAGAAAGTAATAATGAGGTATGTTTCTGTATGAGGGGTCTACTCCTGCTCATCGCCCCTATCAATTGAATATTTCCTTTCTTTTTACACAATAAAGGTAAAACAATATTGAAAACACACATCCTATTTCTATCGCGCATAATACCATAACGTAACAAAATTCTTTTCTCTGAACAAATTAGTAAGACCATGCAGGTTAATTTCGGTGCAAAATATGTTTTTAGGCATCTTTCTGATGTGTGTTAATTTCACCAATAGGCTTCTACGGATTAGTCATTTTAAAATTCATTTAAAAGAGATACTGACAATAGATTGTAATGTATCGGAATTCTCTTGTGTATCCCTGTACACAAGTCATAAATGCTGTATATATATATATATATAAGATAAATTTTAAATACAAGATGGAATAAAACTTGAATTTTTAAATATAGAACTAGAACAGAGTATTTATAAACCTATGCGCAAATGCAGCGAAAGGAAATATAAAATTATAATAAATAAGCAAAATTATACCAAGGATAAATGAAAAATAATCCCAAAGCACACGAGGGCCTTCTTCAGGGAAGCTCCGCCATGTAGGGAATGAAATATGAGAAGTTTCTGAAGAAACGTTGGCTATCTAGCTAAAAAAACATGTTTCTAGCCCCCAACTTCTCATAGATGGAAGCAAGACCATACAGCAAACGAATTTAATTAATGAAAAGCATAAAAAGCAATTAAAATCATAAATAAAGTACCATAGTAAATACATCAAAATAAAATACAAGAATATAAATAATACAAGAATATAAAAAATCAAGAATATAAATAAATACATACAACTTGGACAAACTTCAATAGTCAGTAGAATGAGGAAAATTGAAATCTCCCCCCCCCCTCCATATTAAACATACAGCCCGTTTCAGCTGGTGTTTAATATGCTTACTTACCACTTCTTACACGTCTCCCGAAATGGAAAAAAAAAAAAAAAAAAAAACTTTATTAAGATTGTATTCAAGAAGATTGAAATGTTTATTGAGTAGAAAAACAGGATAGCGGTTGACAGTTAATATGTTTTTGAGATTTTTCAGAGCTAAATTCTGGTCTAAATAATTATTGCAAACCATTTTAATTCTGGTGAGTTGGGTGAACATAATATCTTTTAAAATTCTATGACTTATACAGGAGAAACAATTCGTGAAATTACAAACTTTAAAGTTAAAATTTTGCCTTTTATCATAAATTCTAATAAACCAGTTTTTATCTATTTTTTAACACTTTTCAACAAGGTTGAAAAGTGTTTATGACTTCGGTTTGTCTGTCTATCTGTCCGCCTGTCCGTCTGTCTGTCTGTCCGTCCGACTCTCTGTCCGCGCTCTAACTCCCGTAAATATTTATGGAATTTCTTGAAACATATATATGTTATTCAAGTTCACTATCGGACGTTCCCTATTGAAAATGGAGTTTATACCTCTACTGGTTTGTGTACAGGGGCACCCGAAAGAATTTCAAAGCATTGTGTTCTATGAGAGGTATTTCTATAAACCATATTTTCATACCTTTACTGTATACTTATCTTAATGAAATTGAAATATATTATTCAAGTTCACTATCGGACGTTCCCTATTGAAATTGGAGTTTATACCTCTACTGGTTTGTGTACAGAGACACCCGAAAGTTTTTTAAAGCATTGTGTTCTATGAGAGGTATTTCTATAAACCATATTTTCATACCTTTACTGTAGATATATCTTAATGAAATGGAAATATGTTATTCAAGTTCACACTATCGGACGGTCCCTATTGAAAATGGAGTTTATACCTCCACTGGTTTGTGTACAGGGACACCCGAAAGTATTTCAAAGCATTGTGTTCTATGAGAGGTATTTCTATAAACCATATTTTCATACCTTTACTGTAGACTTATCTTTATAAAATTGAAATATGTTATTTAAGTTCACTATCGGACGTTCACTATTGAAAATGGAGCTTATACCTCTACTGATTTGTGTACAGGGACACCCAAAAGTATTTCAAAGCATTGTGTTCTAGGAGAGGTATTTCTATAAACCATATTTTCATACCTTTACTGTAGACATATCTTAATAAAATTGAAATATGTTATTCAAGTTCACTATCGGACGGTCCCTATTGAAAATGGAGTTTATACCTCTACTGGTTTGTGTACAGGGACACCCAAAAGTATTTCAAAGCATTGTGTTCTATGAGAGGTATTTCTATAAACCATATTTTCCTACCTTTACTGTAGATATATCTTAATGAAATTGAAATATGTTATTCAGGTTCACTATCGGACGGTCCCTATTGAAAATGGAGTTTATACCTCTACTGGTTTGTGTACAGGGACACCCGAAAGTATTTCAAAGCATTGTGTTCTATGAGAGGTATTTCTATAAACCATATTTTCATACCTTTACTGTAGAGTTATCTTAATGAAATTGAAATATGTTATTCAAGTTCACTATCGGACGTTCACTATTGAAAATTGAGTTTATACCTCTACTGGTTTGTGTACAGGGACACCCAAAAGTTTTTTAAAGCATTGTGTTCTATGAGAGGTATTTCTATAAACCATATTTTCATACCTTTACTGTAGACATATCTTAATGAAATTGAAATATGTTATTCAAGTTCACTATCGGACGTTCCCTATTGAAAATAGAGTTTATACCTCTACTGATTTGTGTACAGGGACACTCAAAAGTATTTCAAAGCATTGTGTTCTAGGAGCGGTATTTCTATAAACCATATTTTCATACCTTTACTGTAGACATATCTTAATAAAATTGAAATATGTTATTCAAGTTCACTATCGGACGTTCCTAATTGAAAATGGAGTTTATACCTCTGCTGGTTTGTGTACAGGGACACCCGAAAGTATTTCAAAGCATTGTGTTCTATGAGAGGTATTTCTATAAACCATATTTTAATACATTTACTGTAAACGTATCTGAATGAAATTGAAATATGTTATTCAAGTTTACTATTGGGTATTTCCTGAATAAAATGGAGGAAATACCACCATCGGTTTACGTACAGGGACACTCAAAAGTATTCCAAAACATTGCGTTCTATAAGAGATATTTCTATAAATCAAATTTTAATAACTTTACTTTTCGCGAAGTTTTTGGAAATTGAAATATGTTATTTATATGCACAAAAGAATGCTTTACACAGAATATAGCATGATTAGCATTAGATTTACAGGGTGGCACAAAAATATCCATTTATATTAAGAGCTATTAATAAAAAATTGCTATAATTGTACTTTCGTTTACACTAAGCGTTTTTAACACATTCTAACATTTTTAAGTGTGAATATGATTTCAGTTTGTGTATATGTCCATCTATCTGTCTGTCTGTCTGCCCGCTCTCTAACTCCTGTAAATATTTATGGAATTTCTCGAAACTGATATATTTCATTGAAGTTCACTATCGGATGTTCCATATTGAAAATAGAGTGAATATCTCTTCTGGTTTGTGTACAGGGACACCCAAAAGCATTCGACAGCATTGTGTTCTATGAGTGTTATTTTTATAAATATTTTCCCTATAGAATATTCCCCATTTAAAATGACATTAATAGGTCCTGTACAACTAGTTTGTTTACAGGGACAAAAAAAAAAAAAAAAAAAAAAAAAAAAAGCCAATTAATTCTGTTCTAGGACAGAATTGTTGAAAGTTATATTTACAAATCTTTCGACTGTAAAAATCATTAAAATATTGAAGTGTATTGTTAATATTCTAAAATAATGTTCTGTATAGAATATGATATGAGTAACTTTCTGATTTACAGGGCTACACTAAAATATTCAGAGAGATCAAAAGCTGTAATTATAATCTAATGGCTGCATTTTCTTTTGCGTTGAGCCTTTTTAACACTTTCCAAAATGCCTAAGAGTAATTTTAAAATCAGTTAGTCTACCTGTTTGTTTTTCAGTCCTTCTTTCCGTTGTGTGATAACGTAGGCAAAGAATATTATTAGTTATTCGATACAACATTTACGTACAGTTGGAAAGTGTTACTAATCAATGCGTACTGCATGATTTTTGTTTCTTGTTTTATTGTTGTTGTTGTTGTCCCTGTAAACAAACTAGTTTTACAGGACCTATTAATGACATTTTAAATAGGGAAAATTCCATAGGGAACTTGAGTGTATCATTTTTTTTAAAATTCTCAAAATATTCACGGAGACAAACAGATAGGAGCCGGAGACAAACAGATAGAAAAGTAGACAATCGGACAGACATATGCACAAATTGAAATCATATTCCCACTAAAATTATAAGAAAGTGTTAAAACGCTTATGTAAACAAAAGTGCAATTCCAACAAATTTTTATTAATAGCTCTTAATGTAACTGAATATTTTTTTGTGGCCCTGTAAATCTAATGCTAACCATACTATATTACATAGAAGGCACACTCTTTTGTGCATACGAATAATATATTTCAATTGCATTAAGCTTTGTGGAAAATAAAATTATTAAAATTTGGTTTATAAAAATAACTCTCATACAACACAATGCTTTGGAGTACTTTCAAGTGGCCCTGTACACAAACCAGTTAGAAATGTACTCTATTTTACATAGGAAACATCCGATAGGGAATTGAATAACATATTAAAATTTCATTAAAAATTCTATACATTAATGGTATTAAAATATGGCTTATAGAAACTACTCTCATGGAACACAATGCTTTCGAATAATTTTGGGCGTCCCTGTACACAAACCAGAAGAGGTAGTCATTCCATTTTCAAGAGGGAACATCCGATAGTGAACTTGAATAAACTATATCGGTTTAAAGAAATTCCATAAATATTTACGGGAATTAGAGCGCAGAAAAACAGACAGAGAGACAGATAGACGGACAGAAGAACAAACCGACATATACACAAATTGAAATTATATTCACAATAAAAAAATGATAGAAAGTGTCCAAAACGCTTAATGTAAACGAAAGTACAATTCTAGAAATTTTTTATTAATAGCTCTTAATTTAACTGAATATTTTTGTGTCACCCTGTAAATTTAATGGTAACAATGCTATATTCTATGCAAAGCATTCTTTTATGCATATAAATAACATATTTCAATTTTCTAAAACTTCGTGGAAAGAAAAATTATTAAAATTTGATTTATAGAAATATCTCTCATAGAACGCAATGCTTTAGAATACTTTTGAGTGTCCTTATATAAAAGAGCATTGGTATTTAATCCATTTTATACAGGAAACATCCAATACTGAACTTGAATAATATATTTCAATTTCATTAAGATATGTGTACAGTAAAGGTATGAAAATATGATTTATAGAAATACCTCTCATAGAACACAATGTTTTGAAATACTTTCGGATGTCCCTGTATACAAACCAGTAAAGGTATAAACTCCATTTTTAAAAGAGAACATCCGATAGTGAACTTGAATAACGTATATCAGTTTCAAGAAATTCCACAAATATTTACGGGAATTAGAGGGCGGAGAGACGGACAGACGGACAGGCAGACAGACAAACCGAAGTCATTAACACTTTTCAACCTTATTGGGAAGTGTTTAAAAAGTTAGAAATGTTAAAAACGCTTAATGTAAACGAAAGTACACTTTTAGCCAATATTTAGTAATAGCTATTTATATAACTGAATATTTTTTTGTTACCCTGTAAATCAAATGCTAATCATGGTATATTCTATGCAAAGCATTTTCTTTTGTGCTTTTAAATAACACATTTCAATTTCATAAATCTTCGTGCAAAGTAAAGTTATTAAAATTTAGTTTATAGAAATATCTCTCCTAAAACGCAATGCTTTGAAATACTTTTGTGTGTCCCTGTACACAAATCAGTGGTGGTATTTACTCCATTTTATACAGAAAGCAGCCGATAGTCAACTTGAATAACGTATTTCAATTTCATTAATATTTGTTTACAGTAAGGGTATGAAAATATGGTTTATAGAAATATTTGTCATAGAATACAATGCTTTGCAATAGTTAAGGGGGGTCCCTGTACACAAACCAATAGAGGTATAAGCTCCATTTTCAACAGGGAACATCCGAGAGTGAACTTGTATAACATATTTCAATTTCATTAAGATTTGTGTACTGTAAGGGTATGAAAATATGGTTTACAGAAATGCCTTTCATTGAACACATTGCTTTGAAATATTTTCGGGGGTCCCTGTACACAAACCAGTAGAGGTATATACTCCATTTTCAACAGGGAACATCCTATAAAGAACTTGTACAACATTTTTCAATTTCATTAAGATATTTGTACAGTAAGGGTATGAAAATATGGCTTATAGAAATGCCTCTTATAGAACAGAATGCTTTGAAATACTTTTGTGTGTCCCTATACACAAATCAGTGGTGGTATTTACTCCATTTTCAACAGAGACCGTCCGATAGTGAACTTGTATAACATTATTCAATTTCATTAAGATTTTTTTACAGTAAGGGTATGAAAATATGGTTTATAGAAATGCCTCTCATAGAACACAATGCTTTGAAATACTTTTGTGTGTCCCTGTACGCAAATCAGTGGTGGTATTTACTCCATTTTATTCAGGAAACATCCGATAGTGAACTTGAATAACATATTTCAAGTTCATTAAGATTTGTGTACAGTAAGGGTATGAAAATATGGTTTATAGAAATGCCTCTCATAGAACACAATGCTTTGAAATATTTTAGGGGTCCTTGTACACAAACCAGTAGAGGTATAAACCCCATTTTCAACAGGGAACATCCGATAGTGAACTTGTATAACATATTTCAATTTCATTAAGATTTTTGTACAGTAAGGGTATGAAAATATGGTTTATAGAAATGCCTCTCATAGAACACAATGCTTATAAATATTTTCGGGGGTCCCTGTACACAAACCAGTAGAGGTATAAACTCCATTTTCAATAGGGAACATCCGATAGTGAACGTGAATAACATATATCAGTTTCAAGAAATTCCATAAATATTTACGGGAGTTAGAGCGCGGAGAGACAGACAAACCGAAGTCATAAACACTTTTTAACGTTGTTGGAAAGTGTTAACAAGTAAATAACGTGACTTGTTATATCCGCTTGGGGATTTCGAAAGCGATCCTAACGATTTTGTTGAAGTCTGTGGATAGGGGTTTTCGGGGTAAAAAAAAGATTGAGTTCATTCTCATCTTCAGGAAAAATCGTGTTCACTATTAACCCTTTATCGGCCACTTATAAAATATGGCAGAAATTGGATTTACTCGGAAATGGATATAACAATTTTGATGAAAGTTTGAGGTTTGGGGTTTTGGGAGATAAAACAAAATTACGCTTATAATCATCATCAGGAAAATTGACTTTTTATGTTATTCTTTTATTCGCCGGTTTCACCATATGGCAGCTCTTGCATATGGTTTACTCGGAAATGGATATAACGATTTTGATGAAAGTTTGGGGTTAAGTGTTTTCGTGGAGAAAAGCTAACGGACTCTTCTCAGCGTCGTCTGCTCAATCATGTGATAAGGGGAAACAAAGAATCGAATTCAATTAAATATTGTTCTTAAGAACAAATGTGCTAATATTTAATATAAAATAAAATAAAAGTAATATTGTGCATTTGTAAGCAGTAGAATAATTGTATTTGTAAATTTAATAATTTTAAAAAACACTTTATGTGTTTATTTACTTTCACCTGTAAGAATCGATTTTTATATGTTGTAGTGTAACTGTTACATTAACTGATCTAACAATAAATAATAGCTTGTTCTTGTGGAATGTTTATGGATTATAATTTGAAATTTTAAAATGTTTTCAATTAAATTTAATTAGATAAAGGTGTTACAACAAGTTAATTAACTTAGTTACTGGCCTAAATGGCTTTACACCGTACGATGTTGCACTGTCAATGATTTAAGTACCAAAAATCAGAGTATTTAACATGTTCTCCATGAACATCAATAACAAATATAAACTAAATGATGATTGTAAATGTATACAGCAAACAAAAAATTATGAATATTAATACAAAATGGATTAAAAATGATGATGTATAAAAAAATAACTCAGATTAAATACGATTGATCAAAAATAAGAATAGAAAATATGTTATTTCAGCAATCGCTATAGATATAAAAGACTTCGTCTGCTGTTTGTTTATCACCTATCATGTGACCTCTGACGTCAGGTGAGAAGAGCCCATTAGACTTAACCTTACATCCAAGAAAATTCGCGTTTATTGTTAACACTTTTATTACTGTTTGCAAAATATGGCAGAAATTGGGTTTTCTCGAAAATGGTTATAACAACGGATGTTTTTATTTTGACGAACATGTGAGGTTAAGTGTTTTTTTTTGGAGTAAAATATCGATAAGATTTATCATGAGATTTGCGGTGTGCTTTTAACCATTTATCTGCTGGTTCCAAAAATATGTCAGAAATTTAGTTTATTTTCAATTGGATATAAACGATTTTGATGTAAGTTTGGGGTTAAGGTTGTTTTGAAGTGAAAAGTCGATTATGTTCATTCTCATATTAGAAAAATTCTCGTTTGTTGTTAATCCTTCATCCCCCTGTTGCAAAATTTGCAGAAATTGGATTTATTCGGAAATAAATACAATGACTTTAAGGAAAGATTAACAGGGAAGAGGAGTCGCTCACCACTCTATGAGCGGTTTCGAACTATTCTATCTATGCTAGGCCCCTCCTCCGGAACATTTATTTAAAAACTCAAAAAAAAAAAAAATTATTATAAAGGCCGCCAGAGACAGGTCTCCCACGTGACAAGCAATGGCATGCACTTGCTTGTAGATGAAGGGAAAAATGGATTTTATAAGATTGTGATTTCATGGATAGTTCATATGCTTAGAGGGTGCCGGGCTGCTGCCCTTCACGATAAGGGGCCCCATGATAGTAGATGAGAGATAAACTGCTCAGGATAAAAGTTGATTTTTTAGATTTTCGTGTCTTGTTTTAGGCCAGTAGGTAAGTTTGAAGAGGAAAAGAAAAAATCAGTCTGTTGTGTTTGAGATTTCGATTAAGAGAGAGAAAGTTTTGACTAGTTTATTTGAGATAGAAGGATGATTGATAATATTTTCCAGCCAATTTTCTGGTCTGTGAGGAGGATTACGAATATGGAAGGAGGAAGTTAAAGCACAGGAAAAGTAGTAATGTTGAGGAGTTCCTTCCTTGCCGCAGGGACACAATGATGAGCGTCGGCGATGGAATTTGTTGAGATATGAAGGAACGGACCATGGCCTGACAGAAAAGCTATTTTGGCTGGAGAGAGATCCCAAGAGTTGGAAGAGACTGAGGGAAATAGATCGTAAGTATACCTTCCCTTTTGGGAGGTATCCCACAATGCCTGCCAATGTTGCTTTAGAATTTTTTTTACATTGTACTTGATAAAGGAGGGAGGGACTGATAAAGAGTGAGAAATGACATTATTCTCTGCGGCGTTTTTTGCAAGGGAATCTACTAATTCGTTGCCTCCGACACCGTTGTGGGAAGAAACGTGTGCCAGAGAGATACTGGATTTTAAATTTTAAATTTTTGCTTTTATATCAAGAATTTGTGGATGTCTGCTCCTGTGTCGTGCAATGGATTGCAGGCCCGAAAGACTGTCACTGAAAATACTAATTTTAGGGTAAATGTGGAGATTATCCTCCACCCACTCGATAGCTTTTTGGATGTTAAATAGTTCGGCTTGAAAAACCGAGTTATGGTCGCCGAGTCTACCCGCCCACTGATTGATAGAGATGTTGTTAACTAATACACAGAGTGCGACTGCAACTCCATGCTCCGTTTTCGTTTCATCAGTGTAAATCGCCACGGAAGCAGAAGGGTAGTAACTGTTTTTAGTGCAATTTCGGTTAAGCGTTTTATGGGGTGAAAAATGAATTAGACTAATCCTTATCATAAAAAAAATTCCCATTCACTACTAACCCACCAGCCACCGGTTGAAAAATATGGCTGAATTTTGTCTTACTAGGAAATAGATACGGCGATTTTAATAAAAACTTGGGGTTAAAGGCTTTTTAAGAATACAAACCTATTTGACTTATCTTTTTCTGCCCAAAAATTAGCGTGCACACTTAACTCTTTTCCGTCCATTGTAAAATATGGCAGAAACTGGGTTTCTCGGAAATAAATCGAATGATTTTAATAAAAAACATAGATATAAGTTTGTTTGTTGTTTTTTAAATGAGAAACCTGTTTGAGATATCCTTATCTCCCGGAAAATAAGCGTTCATATAGCTGTGTTAATCTTCATTCCACCGAGGCAAAATATGGCTAGAATCTGGTTTACTAGTAAACCCCTCGAAAGATTTTGATAAATGTTTAAGGTTTGCAGATTTTTTTAGAGGAACTGCGTGTAAGAGTAAAAATTGCGTGTAAGAGTGCACGTGTACTCTTGTAACATATACAAGTGCGTACTCTTGCACACATTGACGATTATCTAATCAAACGACGTGCAACGCCAGTTATTGGCATCGACCTGAATCGCTCTCGCTGTGAGGCTTAGATTAGTTTCTTGCAGATCGATTCTCATAAACTTCTCTTTTTAAATATTTGTAGTTTTATCAGAATAATACTTCCAAAATACTATAAATATTTAAGAAAATGAGTAAAAATATTTAAACTTACGTAATTTCTTTGTTTTTGTAGGTTTATATATATATATTTTTTTTTGGCACAGCACCTCCCACTAACTTGCACTTCTAAATAACACTGAAGTTAGACGCATATCACAGACAGTGTTGCCAGACTGAATTTTGCTCTTTACCCTCCGACACATATAAAAATACCCGCAAATAACCGCAAGACAAGAGTGGATTGATAGCGCCACTTAGTGAAGAAAAGATGTACTTGTTTACAAGTAGAAGGGTATTGAACTGTTCCTTATTCGCGAAAAGCATTATTAAATACTTATTACCGGTATTACCACTACAAAATTATAAATAAAATTTTTATTAATCTTTAGCAACATAAATTTATCGCATATTACATATGTTTTATGACTTTAATTATATTACATATACATATATTCTTTATTTATGTATTTATATCATATTTGATGTAAGTATATGATATCATATCATCAATATCATACATGATATTTCATATACTAGCAGCAAAACCTGTTGGGCGATGAGCGCCATTGTATGTCCAGGTCATCGAGCAGATATACTAGTAGAGGGAGATTCCCTATTCTTTTCTACGGAAGAAAACTTGTCCAACATGTATCACGTTATATTTCGTTGCGCTAATATTTTTCGCTACTTATCGCTTTCATGGCGATAGTTTCTTTCCCATAAAACACATTTTTCAGGTTGTAAATACCAAAGAATATTTACCTCATTAGATATTCTTTGACAATTATATTATACTAGCTGGAACCCGTCGAATTCGACGATCACTTTATTGACCGTAATGTTTCAAAAACCGTCGCATCATTATTTAAATGTATTTCATGTTAAAACATCTAATATAATTTACGACATTTCACTTAAAAAAAGAAAGTCGGAAAAATGCTTATAAATCTAAATACTATGTATGACATCACTTTCTACAAAGTACTCTCAATGTGACGTCAAATTGACTTCAAATAAACAGATGCTATCTTTTATTTTCTATTTCGTTTAATACTAAAACTATATGTTAGCTGACCCGTCCGGCGTTGCCCGGGCCCATGATACATTAAATGAACCTTAAATTTGTAATGAATAAATAAATTTGTAATAAATGACAAAAAATAATCAGCTGTAACAAAAAATAATTACCTCGAACCTAACGAAACTCTGCCTTGTGACCCCGGTGCCTGCGGTAGTGCATACGCGGGCCGCTAACAACATAAAAAAAATTCCCAAAAATTAACCTGGAACCGAACGAACCCGCCCGGCAATGCCCGGGCCCTTGATAATAACCTTAAATGAACCTTAAATTTGTATGGTTTTATATCTTTAACTCTATTTTATTTGAATTTCAATTTTTAAATGAAAACATCACAAAATAAATAATCATCTGTAACAAAAAAAAATTACCTCAAACAGAACGGAACTCGGGTTCGTGACCCAGTGCCTGCGGTACGTATATGCAGGCCGCTAATAACATGGAAAAATTCTCAAAAATTAACCTTGAACCGAACAAACCTCTGACTCGTGTTACCGCTGCCTGTGGCAGCGGTACCGTATAACAGGCATGCTACGCACGCGCTGCAAAATCCACTTTCCTCCACCAGGGAGCGCAGTATGTTGTACACGAACATCACCAATCGCCTTGAATTTCCAAGACCTTTCAAATAAGATGTCACATGGTGGTGTCAACTGCAAAATCCTTTAGTTACACTTTCCACCGCCAGAGGGCGCAGCGTATTCTATACATAACCGCCAACGGTCAGGAAATATCAAGACCTTTAAAATAAGTTGTAACATGATAGGGTCTACTGCAAAATCACCTAGTTCCATTTTTAATCACCAGGGGGCGCACTATATTGTATACAAACATCCCCAATCAACATGAAATTTCAAGACCTCTATCAACAATCGCCTTGAATTTCCAAGACCTTTCAAATAAAGTGTCACATGGTGGTGTCAACTGCAAAATCCTTTAGTTGCACTTTCCACCACCAGGGGGCACAGTGTGTTCTGTACGAAGATCATCAACCGTCCGGAAAAACCAAAACCTTTAAAATAAGGGGCAACATGATATGGTCTACAGCAAAATCACTTAGTTCCATTTTTCACCACCAGGGGTCGCACTATGCTATATACAAACATCCCCAATCGACATGAAATTTCAAAACCTTTAAAATGAGGTGCTACACGTGTTGGTCTAGAACGGATTTCCCTCTCAAACTAATTTCCCCCCTTTCCCCTCCCCTCCAAATCTACTTTCCCCCTTTTTCCCCCCTTTAAAATCGAAAATTCCAAATTCGCAGATATTGATTTTTCAGTATTGGACTCTAGTCCCCATATGTACAATTTCTTCACCGTGAAGTAATTTGAAGCTTTGTTAAGCTCGTAAACGTGTTTTTAACCCAAACGGGTCACCCGTTTCCCCCCCGGGGGGGGGGGGACCGTTTGACTTTTTTTTATTTTTCTCTTCTCATAGCACATCTACAGACCATGACCTTTTCTTAGACACCTCAACCAAATTTTTACACCAAGTAGTTCTCTCAATATAGTGGAGACAGACAAAAACATGTTTCAAATTAATATATAGAAAGTTATGTATTTATTATTCTTATTCTTATTTCGTTTTCCAATGAAAACTCTGCTAAGCGATTTTTATTCAAATAAATTACAATTTTCAAAAAATATTTAAACAAAAAATATTTTGAATAAAATATAGAAATAAAAACATTTCAAATATATAGTATGGTGTGGCCATTACAAAACATTCTTTAATGTTATCCTATTCAGATACGCACAATGTAAATTAGATATAAATTAACATAATTTTTAATTAAAATTTCTTTTCTTGATGAATGCAAATGATTTTCATTGCAAAGATATATAATAATGGCTAAAGAAAGTTTATTTTGTGTCCTACAGACCACATTCTTATTTTAAAAACTGCATTTTTCTCCCTAAGTTTTAGGTTGATTTCTTTAGAAATCGACCTATTGCAATCACTTCGTTTATCTATATATATATCTATAATGAAAATTTTGCCATCACGATAACTCCCGAAATAATGCTCCTAACTGAACCAAATTTGGACAGTGAACTACTCTTATAAATATCTTGGATGAGTTCGTTAACCAAGTTGCTCCGACTGTTTGTTTTCAAGTGGCAGCCACTTGAAAATTTCAAACCGACATTGTAAAAACAAAAAGCATACATAAAGCAAGATTTGCTTGAATTTTGATGTAAGTACAGGCCACATACGGGTCTCAACGAAGTTTATTAATGAAGTTCATCCACCATTTTTAATAAAGTGGCAGATATTTTAAGTTAAGCGGGAAGTTATTGAAATCAGGCTACCACTTGAAAATTTAAAATGACTATAACATCCGAAATAATACTCCAAATCGAACCAAATTTGGACAGTGTCTTAACTTATCTTATAAATATCTTAGATGAGTTTATTAACCAAGTTGCTCCGCCATTTTGTTTTCAAGTGGATCCAATTGAAAATTTCAAATTCAAATTGTAAAAAGCGTATTCCGAATTTGTTTGAAATTTGATGTAAATATAGACCACATAAGGTTCTCAATGATGTTTATTAATGAAATTTATCCGCCATTTTTAATAAAATGGCAGATATTTTAAATTAAGAGGGACCACTTGAAATTAGTCTACCACTTAAAAATTTAAAATCACTATAATTTCCAAAATAATACTCCAAATCGAACCAAATTTGGACAGTGTCTTAACTTATCTTATAAATATCTTAGATGAGTTTATTAACCAAGTTGCTCCGCCATTTTGTTTACAAGTTGAGACCACTTGAAAATTTCAAATTCAAATTATAAAAAGCGTATTAACAATTTGTTTGAATTTTTATGTATACATAGATTACATAAGTGTCTCCATGAATTTTGTCCGCCATTTTTAATAAAGTGACGGATATCTGAAGTTAACCAAGAAAATTTGAAATCAGGCTACCACTTGAAAATTTAAAATCATGATAACTTCCGAAATAATACTCCAAATCGAACCAAATTTGGACAGTGTCTTAACTTATCTTATAAATATCTTAGATGAGTTTATTAACCAAGTTGCTCCGCCATTTTGTTTTCAAGTGGATCCACTTGAAAATTTCAAATTCAAATTGTAAAAAGCGTATTCCGAATTTGTTTGAAATTTGATGTAAATATAGACCACATAAGGTTCTCAATGATGTTTATTAATGAAATTTATCCGCCATTTTTAATAAAATGGCAGATATTTTAAATTAAGAGGGACCACTTGAAATTAGTGTACCACTTGAAAATTTAAAATCACTATAATTTCCGAAATAATACTCCAAATCGAACCAAATTTGGACAGTGTCTTAACTTATCTTATAAATATCTTAGATGCGTTTATTAACCAAGTTGCTCCACCATTTTGTTTACAAGTTGAGACCACTTGAAAATTTCAAATTCAAATTATAAAAAGCGTATTAACAATTTGTTTGAATTTTTATGTATACATAGATTACATAAGTGTCTCCATGAATTTTGTCCGCCATTTTTAATAAAGTGACGGATATCTGAAGTTAACCAAGACAATTTGAAATCAGGCTACCACTTGAAAATTTAAAATCATGATAACTTCCGAAATAATACTCCAAATCGAACCAAATTTGGACAGTGTCTTAACTTATCTTATAAATATCTTAGATGAGTTTATTAACCAAGTTGCTCCGCCATTTTGTTTTCAAGTGGATCCACTTGAAAATTTCAAATTCAAATTGTAAAAAGCGTATTCCGAATTTGTTTGAAATTTGATGTAAATATAGACCACATAAGGTTCGCAATGATGTTTATTAATGAACTTTAACCGCCATTTTTAATAAATTGGCGGATATCTTAAGTTAAGCGGGACCACTTGAATTCAGGCCACCACTTGAAAATTTAAAACCATGATAACTTCCGAAATAATACTCCAAATGGAACCAAATTTGAACAGTGTCTTAACTTATCTCATAAATATCTTAGATGAGTTTCTTAACCAAGTTGTTTCGCCATTTTGTTTTCAAGTGGAGACCACTTAAAAATTTCAAATTTAAATTGTAAAAAGCGTATTCCGAAATTGTTTGAATTGTGATGTAACTACAAACCACGTAAGGATCTAAATGAAGTTTATTAATAAACTATATTCGCCATTTTTAATAAAGTGGCAGATATCTTAAGTTAAGCGGGGACACTTGAAATCAAGCGCCCACTTCTGAAATAATACTCCAAATCGAACCAAATTTGGACAGTGATATTATCATATAATTATCTTGAATGTTTTCACTGGGCAACTTGTCCCGATATCTTGTTTCTAAGTTCCAGCCACTTGAAATCACACTGCCACTTGAAAATATGCCATCGCGATAAATTTTTAAATACTGAAGTGATTCAAATAAAAGTTGGATAGTGAATTTATCGTTCAAATACATAGGATAAGTTCAGTTGGTGACTTGGTCCGCAATTTTATTTCCAAGTGGCGGCCACTTGAAAATTTGTCATTTTGGTAACTTTAGTAACACAGAATCAATTCGCATCAAATTTGGGTATTGGATTTATCATTCAAATATCTCATATAAGTTCGCTGGGCATCTCACTCCCCTTTTTTTTACAAGTGGTGCCACCTGAAAATTTCTTATGGCGATAATTTTTGAAATACTGATTTAATTTAAACTAGAACTGGACAATGAACTTATCATACAAATATACTGGATGATTTCAATGGGCAAGTTGTTTTGCCATTTTGTTTCCAAGTCGCAGCCACTTAGACAGCCACTAGAAAATTCGCCATAATAATAACTTTTGAAGCACGGCACTGATTTAAACTACACTTGGACAGTGAACCTGTGCTTCAAATATTTTGGATGTGTTTGCTGGGCAAGTTGTTCCACTGTATTGTTTCCAAGTAGCGGCCACTTGAAAATTTGTTATCACTGTAACTTTAGAAATACTTAATCAATTCAAATCAAAGTTCAAAATTGGATTTATCATTCAAACAACAAAAATCTCGAAAATTCACGTAACTTGTGAACCAATCACGTTATTGCGTCCATCTTTGGTATATCAATAATAATTATTTTATCGCCAAAAGTCGTCAAAAAAGTCGCCATAGGGGAAACTCGCCAAATTTGGCGCCAAATCCATTACCTACGTTACTAGATCTTTTTAATGTTTTTTTAAGGAAAAATTAGGCTAATTTAATGCTAAAACAAACTAGAAATGCAGAAAACTAACATTTTTATCAACTTAGTAAGCCTCTTTGAAAAAATTTCTACAAAGAAAAACTATTTTCAAATTTGCATTGATATCTTATATGAGCAACTTTCTCTGCCATTTTGATCGAAGTGACAGCCACTTAATTTTTCAACACGATGACTTTTGAGATTTTCAATTAATTCGAACTATATGTGTACAGTAGACTTATCTCACAAATACATTTCATATATTTGTCAACTTATCTCACCATTTTGTTTCCAAGCGCCGGCCACTTGAAAATTTAAAATTCACATAAAAATGTATTTATGAACCGATTTGCTTAAAACTCCATATGTGCATAGCCTACATCAATATTTCTACCAAGTGCATTAATAATTTGTAGCCGCCATTTTGAAACAAAATGACGGCTACTTGATAAGGAAAAAGAAATCAACCTACCCTTCCGAATAAGCCGGAAGGACTTGTTTTATTTATTTATTAAGAAACGAAAAAAAAAAACAAAATAAAAACTGATAAATTTGTTTTTAATTGTTCTAGATTTATGATTCAACCATTAGTTTTAAAGGTATTGACGGGTTCTTTTCAGAAACACTAATATTAAAAATTTACATAGAACCCCCTCCCACTCCTCCGGGGAAAAGTGATGCATCTACATTTTATTGAAATTTTATTTTTCCGACTGAGTGAAAATAATGCCTGGACCGGGAATCGAACCCCGGATCTTTGACTTACAAGGTCAATGCTCTACCACTGAGCTATCCAGGCCGACATCCCGGTCTGCATTACTCACTCAGAAAACCTTTTTAGGCAGAAACATCTCTGGTCTATCATTTAGATAGCTCAACAGAAAATAAGCCGCAGGTAAAGGAAAACACCATTAAACACTGGGAGGGAAATACAATTTTTTTATTAAAAATAAATACTAAAAATTTTAATAAAAAATTTTAATAATAATTTTTACTAAAAATTTTAATAAAAAAATTGTATTTCCCTCCCAGTGTTTAATGGTGTTTTCCTTTACCTGCGGCTTATTTTCTGTTGAGCTATCTAAATGATAGACCAGAGATGTTTCTGCCTAAAAAGGTTTTCTGAGTGAGTAATGCAGACCGGGATGTCGGCCTGGATAGCTCAGTGGTAGAGCATTGACCTTGTAAGTCAAAGATCCGGGGTTCGATTCCCGGTCCAGGCATTATTTTCACTCAGTCGGAAAAATAAAATTTCAATAAATATGATTTTCTTCCACAGTTAATTGTGTGATTTTAATAAAAAAAAAAAATTGCATCTACATTTACAATCTTTTTCTTTTCTTTTTTTCATAATTGATTATTGCTATTTTAAACAATTCTTTTTAATTCACAACGAACCGTTAAAAAATAATTCTCACTGCGCATATTTATGCGAAGTTTCGTACTATGTTGAAGCAAATAAATAAATACAATAAAATAAATATATACGGGATGACAACGCTACCTAATGGGCATTTCGTGTTTTGGAAGTAAGGCTGATTGACTACCCTAGGATCCTAGGCATAAGGTGGAGTACAACATATTAAAATCACACCATCAACTGATTGGGAAGAAAATCATTTATTGAAATTAGAGCCTTGACCTTGTAAGTCAAAGATCTGGGGTTCAACACCCGGTCCAGGCATTATTTTCACTCAGTCGGAAAAACAAATTTCAATAAATGATTTTCTTCCCAATCAGTTGATTGTGTGATTTTAATATATTGTTTTTCTTTCTCCCATTGTTTAATGGTGTTTTCCTTTACCTGCGGCTTATTTCTGTCGAGCTATCTACATGATAGACCAGATGTTTCTGCCTAAAGGTTGTCTGAGTGAGTAATGTCCACCGGTTGTCGGCCTAGATAGCTCAATTTGTAGAGCCTTGACATTGTAAGTTAAAGATCTGGGGTTCGACTCCCGGTCCAGGCATTATTTTCACTCAGTCGGAAAAATAAATTTCAATAAATAAGGTGGAGTGCCCTCCGTAAGGTAGTCTTTTTAAGTGGTCCTAGTCCGTATTTACGCAAGTTTCGGAGAAAATCACGAGAAACTTCAAACGACTAGGTCAACGAGCGCGAGCTGGAATCGAACCCGGCACCTCACGTCTACCAGCTTAGAGCGCAGAACCGATCGGCCGCTGGTGGGCGACTTTCAGCAATAGCTTATTTGGCACTAATTTATATTTCGGTGTTAGAACTAAATGTCAAGTTTGGTTAAATTTCGTCCACTTATTTATTAGAGCATCCACAAAAGTTTAGGCACACACGAAGACACGTAAAATAATGTAATCGTGTTCAGGGTATGTCAAAACGTATATATTCATTGGAAACCGGAGACAAACTTTCCCTTAATCGAATACTTTCTTCCTAAATATAAAGAAGAAAATAAGAAATAAAACAAATATCTATAATAATAAATGGAAAGGTTTGTCTGTCTGTCTGTCTGTCTGTCTATCTGTCTGTCTGTCTATCTGTCTGTCTGTCTGTCTGTCTGTTCTTTTATACGTTCAGCCCCTATTGAACACAGAAGTACAAGAATTGACATACGGATGCTCTGGAGCCTTTCCGGTGTTTTCCTCGAAACAGAATTTAAAAATCTTAATTAGTTTTGGAGATATTAATTAAAATGCTGACCCATATCGATCACGAAAATGACCAAAAATCCTTATTGCTTAAAAAGAGGCATTCTATCACCATTCAGCAGACGATTTAAACGGCTGTCTCTAACGGAAAAAAAAAAACATGTGCAAGTCATTAATGTCACATGATCGTTAACTGGGGTTAAAAATTGCAAATTTCAAAGTGCTTCAAATTTTCTTTTTCGTACACAACACTTAACATACAACCTATTCAGCACAAAACCAACCTGCAGTTAAAATTTCATCAAATTTCATTAATAAACAAAGCAGTTACATTTTAATTGCTAATTAAATTTTATTCTAACACCTAATCTATCTTTTAATAGACGATAGGAGTTTCCATAGCAACAAAATACATTTGAAGGAACTAAAAAATACTTTTTCTTTTTTTTTTTTTACTTAAATTACCCGACTACCGTGGTATATATATAGGTTTTGGCGAAATAAAAAATATTTATTTTTCTTTTTACTTCTATTAATAAAACTACCGTAGATAATGGAATTAGAGATTTCGCGTGATTTACATGTTTTAGAATGTCCTGATTCGGTTTTCTTTTGTATCACAGCTACTAATTAAAATAATTTCATAAGTAACACATTATTTGAAAGCTTTGTTGATTTGGAATTGAACAGTAGATCTTTTAAATTATCGAAAGTTTTCACCAGATTTACACGATTTGAGGTCTCCTGAATCAGTTTTCTTTTGTATCTCAGCTACTAATTAAAATAATTTCATGAGTAATGCATCATTAGAAAGCTTTTTTAGATTTGGAATCGAACAGTGGAATACAGAAATTTGTACCGCCAGATGGCGCTGTAATATTTTAAAATTTAAAAATTTCAATTTCTAATTATGATTAAATTATTTTTAATACATCAGTCGAAAGATATTTTAAAGTTCTTTTAAATTATCGAAAGTTTTCACCAGATTTACACGTTTTGAGGTGTCCTGAATCAGTTTTTTTTTTTTTTTTTTTTTTTTGTATCTCAGTTATTAATTAAAAAAAGTTCATAAGTAATACATCATTTGAAAGCTTATTTTAGTTGATACACATTTTAAAGTACTTTTGCATTATCGAAAATGGAATTCGAGATTTCACCCGATTTACACGTTTTGAGGTGTCCTGATTAGGTTTTCTTTTGTATCTCAGCAACTAATTAAAATAATTTTATAAGTAATGCATCATTAGAAAGCTTTTTTGATTTGGAATCGAACAGTGGATTACAGAAATTTCTACCGCCAGATGGCGCTGTAATATTTTCAAATTTTAATATTTCAATTTCTAATTATGATTAAATTATTTTTAATGCATCATTCGAAAGATATTTTAAAGTTCTTTTAAATTATCAAAAGTTTTCACCAGATTTACACGTTTTGAGGTGTCCTGAATCAGTTTTCTTTTGTATCTCAGCTACTAATTAAAATAATTTCATAAGTAATACATCATTAGAAAGCTTTTTTGATTTGGAATCGAACAGTGGAATACAGAAATTTTTAATGCCAGATGGCGCTGTAATATTTTAAAATTTCAATATTTCAATTGCTAATTATGATTAAATTATTTGTAATACATCATTCGAAAGATATTTTAAAGTTCTTTTAAATTATCGAAAGTTTTCACCAGATTTACACGTTTTGAGGTGTCCTGAATCAGTTTTTTTTTTTTTTTTGTATCTTAGTTATTAATTAAAAAAAGTTCATAAGTAATACATCATTTGAAAGCTTATTTTAGTTGATACACATTTTAAAGTACTTTTACATTATCGAAAATGGAATTCGAGATTTCACCCGATTTACACGTTTTGAGGTGTCCTGATTAGGTTTTCTTTTGTATCTCAGCAACTAATTAAAATAATTTTATAAGTAATGCATCATTAGAAAGCTTTTTTGATTTGGAATCGAACAGTGGATTACAGAAATTTCTACCGCCAGATGGCGCAGTAATATTTTCAAATTTTAATATTTCAATTGCTAATTATGATTAAATTATTTGTAATACATCATTCGAAAGATATTTTAAAGTTCTTTTAAATTATCGAAAGTTTTCACCAGATTTACACGTTTTGAGGTGTCCTGAATCAGTTTTTTTTTTTTTTTTTTGTATCTCAGTTATTAATTAAAAAAAGTTCATAAGTAATACATCATTTGAAAGCTTATTTTAGTTGATACACATTTTAAAGTACTTTTGCATTATCGAAAATGGAATTCGAGATTTCACCCGATTTACACGTTTTGAGGTGTCCTGATTAGGTTTTCTTTTGTATCTCAGCAACTAATTAAAATAATTTTATAAGTAATGCATCATTAGAAAGCTTTTTTGATTTGGAATCGAACAGTGGATTACAGAAATTTCTACCGCCAGATGGCGCTGTAATATTTTCAAATTTTAATATTTCAATTTCTAATTATGATTAAATTATTTTTAATGCATCATTCGAAAGATATTTTAAAGTTCTTTTAAATTATCAAAAGTTTTCACCAGATTTACACGTTTTGAGGTGTCCTGAATCAGTTTTCTTTTGTATCTCAGCTACTAATTAAAATAATTTCATAAGTAATACATCATTAGAAAGCTTTTTTGATTTGGAATCGAACAGTGGAATACAGAAATTTTTAACGCCAGATGGCGCTGTAATATTTTAAAATTTCAATATTTCAATTGCTAATTATGATTAAATTATTTGTAATACATCATTCGAAAGATATTTTAAAGTTCTTTTAAATTATCGAAAGTTTTCACCAGATTTACACGTTTTGAGGTGTCCTGAATCAGTTTTTTTTTTTTTTGTATCTTAGTTATTAATTAAAAAAAGTTCATAAGTAATACATCATTTGAAAGCTTATTTTAGTTGATACACATTTTAAAGTACTTTTACATTATCGAAAATGGAATTCGAGATTTCACCCGATTTACACGTTTTGAGGTGTCCTGATTAGGTTTTCTTTTGTATCTCAGCAACTAATTAAAATAATTTTATAAGTAATGCATCATTAGAAAGCTTTTTTGATTTGGAATCGAACAGTGGATTACAGAAATTTCTACCGTCAGATGGCGCTGTAATATTTTCAAATTTTAATATTTCAATTGCTAATTATGATTAAATTATTTGTAATACATCATTCGAAAGATATTTTAAAGTTCTTTTAAATTATCGAAAGTTTTCACCAGATTTACACGTTTTGAGGTGTCCTGAATCAGTTTTTTTTTTTTTTTTGTATCTTAGTTATTAATTAAAAAAAGTTCATAAGTAATACATCATTTGAAAGCTTATTTTAGTTGATACACATTTTAAAGTACTTTTACATTATCGAAAAATGGAATTCGAGATTTCACCCGATTTACATGTTTTGAGGTGTCCTGATTAGGTTTTCTTTTGTATCTCATCTACTAATTAAAATAATTTCATGAGTAATACATCATTTGAAAGCTTTGTTAATCTGGAATGGAACAATAGATTACAGAAATTTCTACCGCCAGATGGCGCTGTAATATTTTTAAATTTCAATATTTCATATTCTAATTATGATTAAATTATTTCTAATACATCTTTCGAAAGATATTTTAAAGTTCTTTTACATTATCGAAAGTGGAATTCGAGATTTCACCTGATTTACAATTTAAAGTGTCCTGATCAGGTTTTCTTTTGCATCTCAGCTAATTGAGTAAGAATAAGTAACTGGAATGGAACAATGGATTACAGAAATTTCTACCGCCAGATGGCGCTGTAATATTGATCTAATATTCTAATTATGATTAAATTATTTCTAATACATCATTCGAAAGATATTTTAAAGTTTTTTTACATTATCGAAAGTGGAATTCGAGATTTCACCTGATTTACAATTTAAAGTGTCCTGATCAGGTTTTCTTTTGCATCTCAGCTAATTGAGTAAGAATAAGTAACTGGAATGGAACAATAGATTACAGAAATTTCTACCGCCAGATGGCGCTGTAATATTTTTAAATTTCAATATTTCATATTCTAATTATGATTAAATTATTTCTAATACATCGTTCGAAAGATATTTTAAAGTTCTTTTACATTATCGAAAGTGGAATTCGAGATTTCACCTGATTTACAATTTAAAGTGTCCTGATCAGGTTTTCTTTTGCATATCAGCTAATTGAGTAAGACCTTTCAAAATTGGTATATGCAAGTTAATTAGGAGGGACTGGAACGGTGGGGAAGGAATAGGCGCGCAGCGCGCATGGGTTTGGGACCCGGTGCAAGTTTTTATCCGATGATAAAAGATTTTTTTTTTAATTTTATTTTCTTAATAATAAAAGTTTGAGTTGAGAAGGAATATGCGTGTACAGCGCACGTATATCCTCAAGCGTGCGCGCGCAGCGCGCATGTGTCTGCACTGCCGAAGGCAGTGGCGTCAAGGTGTGAGTTTTTACCCGATGCTAAATGATATATTTTTTAATTCCTTTTCTTGAGAATGAAAGTTTATGAGTAATAACATTGAATTTTGAGAAGTCATAAGGATAGTGAAGGAATACGTGCGCGCAGCGCACGGGTCTACGCTGCCGAAGGCAGTGGGGACCCGGTGCGACATTTTTCCCGATCAGAAATTTTTTTTTCTCTTTTTTTATCACATGATACAAATTAATGCAATTTTGAAAATTCATTAATTATTGTGATTCATTTAAAAATAGTGGCCAGCGAAGCGGGCGTAGCCTGCTAGTCTTAAATAATGATGCATCTAGATCATTAATAAAAATATTATAATGAAAGCATTAAAAAATAGAATTTATTCTATTCTTTTTTATATTATTATAATTTAATTTCTTTTACTGTTATAAGATGAAAGTATTATATTCCTATAAATTTTTGCTCTGATTTTTGATGTTTTTTTTTTTTTTTTTTTTTTTTTTTTAATGCCAATGGGAATTTATTTATTTTTTTTTTATTCCAATATCGTCAATAATGAAAAAAATAAAATATTTTAATACATAACTCCTATAAGAGTTGAAGATCAAGACTACATTATCCCTCGCCAATACACTTGGCGAAAGGAGCTCATCGCCAACAGTCAAGAGCACTTTCCACGAGGAAAGATCGCAAATCACGCGGGCGCAATACCTCGATGACTCAGCTTTCACACGCAAATCTAAAATTCTTTGTCACGTGACAGAGACTCGATGATGTTGGCCCTTTGTGTTGGCCACATAAGGTCATTGCCATTTCGCTCTCTACCTAAATTAAAGTTCGATGGTCCAAATGCAATACGCAAGCGAATTGATGACGTCACTGGCTGTCCGTAGATGCAAGAAAAAGATTTCCTATGTTAATCACCCATATTTCACATTGCTCGAAAACGAATAATCACTGAATGTTGCCAATTTATACGTGTGACTGTCATGTTATCTAGTTGTACACCTGCGAGTGTCGTCTTAACACGAGCTCCCGTTTTAGAGATATGAGCGACTTTACACGATTTTTCGTGACGTCAGTATGTATGTGTGTCTGTGTGTATGTCGCATAACTCAAAAATGGTTGGACGTAGAAAGTTGCGAATTGGTACAAAGATTTGTTATAACATCTAGTTGTGCACTTCCCTTTTTGGACATTGTATGATTTTCTGTTTTGGAGATATTTAGGAAACTTAGGTTCCTAATGACAAAAAATACAAAGGTTTTGGCCATAATGTATCAAAAAACGGTAATAACTCAAAAAAGGTGTGGACAAAACTTGCAATCGATTTTTAACTGACTTTCCGACTAGCTAGACATTTGAAACTTTCAGAAAAGTTCAGAACACGTTGACAATGCATTTTTAAAATAATTTTAGCCAACTGTTTCGGATACCTGCGGCCTTCAGCAGCGTTTATATGATTCAACAAAAAAATTATTTAACTAACTTCCCGACTAGCTAGACATTTGAAATTTTCAGAATAGTTCAGAACACTGTAAAAGAGATTTTTTTAATACTTTTAGCCAACTGTTTCGGATCCCTGCTGCCTTCGGCAGCGTTACCTGTACGAATCTTGCAATTGATTTTTAACTAAGTTCCCGACTAGCTAGACATTTGAAACTTTCAGAAAAGCTCAGAAAACGGAGACAATGCATTTTTAAGATATTTTTAGCAAACTGTTTCGAGTCACTGCTGACTTCGGCAGTGATTATATGGTTCAACAGTAATTTTCTTAACTAACTTCCCGACTAGCTAGACATTTGAAACTTTCAGACTAGTTCAAAACAGGGTGAAAATGCATTTTTTAAATACTTTTAGCCAACTGTTTTGAATCCCTGCTGCCTTCGGCAGCGTTACTAGTACAAATCTTGCAATCGATTTTTAACTGACTTCCCGACTAGCTAAACATTTGAAACTTTCAGAAAAGCTCAGAACACGTTGGTAATGCCTTTTTTTTTTATTATTTTTAGCCAACTGTTTCGGATACCTGCTGCCTTCTGCAGCGTTCATATGATTCAACAGAAAAGTTATTTAACTAACTTTCCGACCAGCTAGACATTTAAATCTTTCAGAATAGTTCAGAACACGGTGAAAATGCATTTTTTAAATACTTTTAGGGAACTGTTTAGAATCCCTGATGCCTTCGGCAGCGTTATCAGTACAAATCTTGCAATCGATTTCTAACTGACTTCCCGACTAGCTAGACATTTGAAACTTTCAGAAAAGCTCAGAACACGTTGCCAATGCAATTTTTAATATTTTTAGCCAACTGTTTCGGATACCTGCTGCCTTCAGCAGCGTTTATAGGATTCAACAAAAAATTTATTTAACTAACTTCCCGACTAGCTAGACATTTGAAACTTTCAGAATAGTTCAGGACACGGTGAAAATGCATTTTTTAAAAATACTTTTAGCCAACTGTTTCGGGTCCCTGCTGCCTTCGTTAGCGTTACCAGTACAAATTTTGCGATCGATTTTTAACTAACTTCCCGACTAGCTAGACATTTGAAACTTTCAGAAAAGCTTAGAACACAGTGATAAAGCCTTTTTTAAATATTTTTAGTCAACTGTCTCGGGTCCAATGACAATGCTTTTTAGCATTATGCATACATTTCTAAAGGTGTATAAGGAAGTCATGTGGTGCTTACATGAGATTTTTTTTTTTTTTTTTTTTTAAGTTAAAGTCAGAGTTTAGATGGCGGCAGTTCTGCGTTTTTTTTTTTTTTTTTTTTTTTTTATGAAGTTTTATAGAAGTACAGCAGATTTTTTGCCCGCTTCGCTCTGTTCATTATAATTAAATGAATTAAAAAAAAGAATTTCTTTCTCGTATTAAGAAAGAAAAAAAAAAACCTTTGAAGTCAAGTACATGTGAGTGTAATTACAGGTAATTTTATAGTTATCTTTTCTTACATAGGTATTTCTTACACATTACAGCTATAATTTTATGAAAATAATGCAATTAATTTTAAGTATGGTAACATTTTTATTGGTAAAAACATGCTTCTTATAGTATGCTATTAGATAAATTGCCGTTTATATTATAATATGATAAATGCAGAATTTTTCAATTTTTTCTTAATTACTTACAAAAGAAAGACTAATGAATTGCCACCACCACAAAAACTTCATCTGTATTATCTTATACTAATTTTTGTAGTGTGTTAGCAGGAATATCTGCTAACGGGGGGAAAATTGGGAATTTGGAAAAAAAAATAAAAAAAAAAAAAACTTTTAGAATTTAGGTTTTGAAAAATACAAGTTTTGAATAAATAAAAAAAAGGTCTCTGAAAGGTTACTAAGTTTTAAACTGTACTCAGAGCTAATGGCCGAAAAGAATTTTAATCTCCTTGTATAAAATTCAGAATAAAATTAAGTTATAGCACCATATGATCGTTAAATATAGTGGAGTACAATTTAATTTAAATTCTGGAGTGATTTACCCTGAAAGAGAAACATATCCTAAATGAAAGTACAAGGCATGCATAATAAAAGACATGAGAAATGACTTACCCAACATCATTTTATTTCATAGAGTTATAAAATCAGGTATTAATCCAAGACAATTTTAAGCAGTGGTACCACTTGATAAGACATTATGCACATTCACTGATAAAACCAAAAAATACACAGATACAATCTTCTTGACTAGTAAATTATTATAATAATATGTGATGCACCCTAAAAACGCGGATATCATTATGAAGTTTGAATCGATATTACGAATATAAGCCAATTTCAGATTATGGACAGTTTTAGGATCATCTTAGGACGTGCAGCTATAAAGTTCCTTTTTGAAAAAAAGAATTATTAGTCCGTGATCATCAAAGATTTGAAGTAACCTGTAGATACAACTAATGGATACTGAGGACCCTTCGTAGAGAATGCCGAATTCCTGGCGTTTTTATAATCGCACAACATCAATCGTCAATTCTTTATCTGTGTGGCTGTAGATTCTATTTTTTTTTATATTCGCACATTCATCTCTTTGAGGTAAGTTCTAAATTATTTTGCATATTTATTATCTTACAGCCTTGATGGAAGTAATGACAGACTTAGTAAAGCTGAAACGTGGCCAGCAGTCACTTAGCACAGATGTAGAACTTTGAGAGGATCAGATTCTTGCCACATCGTCGCGTATATTTTTTTGTTTTTTTTCCGAGCAACGTTGGAAGGGATCAAGTACTTGGTAAAATAAAGACGTATCTAGCAGCCACTTAGAACAGTCCTAAAACTTGGTAAAGTTCCGCTTGAATAGACTCAGCATTTTCAGAAGAAATTGTCCAAAAAAATATATATATATATTTATATTTGTTTCAAAGACTTGCTGCTCCTATTACATCACTTTATAATTCTGGAAAAATCAACATGGTACGTAAATTTCATATTTTCTTATTAGCAGTTGAACCAAGCTTCGGCACGGGAATAATTCCCCGGCCTCCGCTGGCGTGAACACCTCTCTACCCAAGGACTCCTGCTGTTCTGCCCGAAAGCTATCGGAAATTCGCGCTCTCTTCCAAGCCAGCCAATGAGCGTGCACGAAAGGGACGCTATGACGTCACGAACGGACGTCGGGACCATTCCGGATTATTCTAGAACATTTCTTCCCCTTCTGAAAGCGCGGGAAAGTCGAGCATTTTAAGTAAACATGGCTGACCGCTGAATTTAAGAATACAGTCAAATAAAAAAAGGTATTTTTGGACTTATGATTTTTTGAAGGGAAAACAATTAAATTTTAAGCTATTTCTATGAGCGATGGCTCAAATTAAAGTAAATAAAATAAGCTATCTAATGAAATTAATGTTACATATAAATAAAGCTTGGAAAAATAATATAAAATGCAAAATCGGGACACTGATTGCTGACCAGATAATTTAGGGTTTTTCTGATTTTATACATTTTAATTTTAATTTTGCACTTTTAGTAATTTCTCTACTTATTTTCTTAGTGATTTATGCATAGAATATCGATTACGATATTATATTAATATGGAATTTCTGTATTTGTTTTTATTTTATTTTATTTTTGGAAAAGGCAAATTTTTCAAGTAAAAACGGAAATGTTTTAAATAAATAGATCGCGATCGATTTTGATAGACATTTTCGCGGAGTATAAAATAAATTTCGAAAGAGAAAGCTTTTTAAATAAAAGGCAACTGAAAAGCTATAATTTTAAATAAAATAGTGTTGAATTATTTGAAACTTAAGAATAAAGTAGTGTTATGTTTTTTAAAACATAACATAGTGCAATTTATTTATTACATTATTATTTATTAAAATTATGTTTCATAGTGAACGCAAAGGATTTTTATTTGAGAAAAAGCACTAAATGACGAAAAAAATAATTTTCTGCAGTCATCAGAAGAATTTTTTATTTATTTATATATTTTTTTCTTAGTTGGAAGAAAAAAAAAATACATATCTGTATATATATATAAATTACGTGTCACGATGTTTGTCCGGGGTAAACTCCTAAACTAAGGAACCGATTTTAATGAAATTTTGCACACTGTGTGCAGTTTGGTCCAACTTGAGAGATAGGATAGTTTTTATCTCAATTTATTGTCACAATATTGTTTTATTGCAATTATTTGTTAATTATAGACCTTTATTAAAGTTGCTCCAAAATATCTGTGAGTTCCATTAATTTAATTGTTGCCAAAAAAAAAAAAAAAAAAAAAAAAAAAAATATATATACGAGTTCATTTTCTTTCGACATAAAAATAAATACATTTAATCAAACGTGAACGTTAAAAAATTATAAAAAGTTAAATTATGCATCTCACGAAAATTGACGTCATAATCAATTTAAAGATTTTATACACATTGATAAAGTGCTAATGTAGTTCTATCATAGATATAGTAATATATATAGATCTCTCATCCCCATGTTATCGTACAAAGATTTTTGATGCCGAAAAAAAAAAAAAAAAAAAAAAAAAAAAAAGCTTTGGAAACAGCCATTAAGTGGTATTGAAAAAAAAAAAAAAAAAGAAAAGAAAGAAAGAAATATGAATTTGAAACTGTATCTGGAGTCTTCCATTCCCCTTTAGCAAATAAATTATTCATAAATTTTATTTGCTAAAATATTAGTATGTATTCCCGTGTGTATTCACTCGGGGAAAGACGGCCATATTTTGGTAAAAACGTCGTCTTTTCCCAAATGAAAAGGAATAACTTTTTTCTCCCCAATGATCACTCTATTCTATATATGCTATACTATATCTATGAGTTCTATACGCAAGCGAAGTGTGACTCACTGACCGTCTGTGCAGCCAAGAAAAAGATTTCCTATGTTAATTGCCCACTGGATTTTTTGTAAGAAATTATTAAAAATCGAGAAAATTTATTTCCCGATTTTAATCCTTATATTTGGGTATAGATATGTATTAGTTATCGCGGGTGTTAGATTGAATTATTTTGCTGTCAAATTGACAAAATTTTAATTTTAAATTTCAAAACTCTGTCGCCCTTGGCTTTTATTATTATTATTATTATTATTTGGCGATCAAAAGCGTAACACGAAAATATACATGCCAGATGTATGCATTGTACGAAATGTAATATGTATTATTCATTGTACGTATGTATGACATGTAATATGTATTGTACGAAATATTTTTTCATATTATTCATTACTCTTTTAATATAAGTTGTTAAAATAACCATGATTTTTGAAAGGAATTAAATATTTTTGCCAGATAATTTGGCGATATTCTTTTTTTTTGGCCAAGGATGACAGAAATGAAATCTATTCCGCTGCAAAATATTAGTATCTTACATCAGATATTTTAATTAGACATTTGAAAACAAATTTGACTTCAAACTATGATAGAATATTTATCACTTTCCTTTTAATTAGTATATTATTAGTATATTAAAATTTAAAAGCACGGTATATAAAAAGTTTTTTTTTTTTTTTTTTAATCTTATAATTATTCTTATTTTAATCCTCAATGTTTCCCATCTTTATCCGCGATTGTAATGAAATTCTCGCCCTCTGGTGGGCTAAGGTGAAATTACAATAAACTTGCTTTAATACGGCTTTCATAAGCCGCCATTGCTGGCCGATGTTTAGTTTCACATATATTTATTGAATAAAAATGAATAAATCCGGTAAAAAAGATAACACATACTGTTGTGTGCTCCAGTGTAACTCCAAAGGATCAAGAAATCCAGAATTAAGCTTCCATTTATTTCCAAATGACAAATTTAAAATTTCAGTTGCTTCGTCTAATGGAAGTAAAGAATTAATCAGATGATTTGAAACTAATATTTGTTCAACTTCAGTTAAAAATCTACTTCCGATCGAACTTTGAATAAACTGAAATATTTTTTTCCAAAAGCAATCAATTATCCTTGATGCAATGATGGAGAAATTATAGTACGAATATTAAGTAGAATAACAATAAGAACACGTGGAATACACGTGGCTATTATATTTACTAACAACTGCAGTTCAGAAAGCGCCGTCTATCGATCATTACAAACGCGGATTAACTTGAATTTACTATTAAAATTTTAACATACTCAAAAACTTCTCATCACTTCGTTAAAATACACTAAACTTTTTCAAAATCTTTTTCTATTTAAAATGATACATGTATTTACTTTAAATGTCCAATATTTCATAAGATTTCCAATTTTAAAGTTTTAAAATATTTATCAAATTTACTTATTTTTCTGGTTTGGCCTTATTGTTTTCCCTTTTATAACTACAGCTGTTGCCCTCTTTAAAATATTTAAAATGATGAGGTCATTTTATAGTAAAATTATCCATTATAGCATATATTATATTTCACTCCTCCATAAAAATTGATTTTAAAATCGTCTGTTTCTTTTATACTTTTATTTTAATAGAATTTTAATAGAATTTAATTTATATATTAGTCATTTTAGCAATTTTATCCAAAGTAGCATTAGAAATAATATTATCACTTCTCCATTAAAATTTATAGGACCCTACAAGAAAATTAATTTGTGCTTAATATCAACACTACAAAAATTTTTATCAATCGCTTCCAAATTTTGACCTAAGTTTCAAATCTCAACCCTGTGGGTTTTTACATCGGCTACAACGTTTTCGTCTTTGTTCGTAAATAATAATTTGACTGTACTAAATAGTTTACAGCCGTATAATTCAACGTATAACTTAAGCGGGCTTCACACTGGCCGTTCCGCACCGCTCCGCGAAACTAGCGCATGCGCAATGATGAATTTTGTCAACGCAACGGATGAACGCAAAGCTCTCTTGCGGAAAACGTTGACTTCTGTCTGTGCTAGAAATGAACGTTCTCGCCGCCGTCGACCGCAAGCAGTGAACCAATCAGATTGTTGAATGAGAAACTCACTTCCTTCATGCTTGCCTCGCGTGTAACTTTGGATTGTTTATGTTTGCTTCAGCATTTGATATGATGTTTTGAATTTTGAATAAGAAAATACATGATTTCTATCACTGAAATATCTCAAGATACAAACATTTGTTTGATTTGAGTCAGCTAAAACATTACATAGAGAGGAAAAATAGTACATGAAAGGTAAATATAAATTCTGACCTTAATAACGTATCAGGTTAATTGTATATTTATTTTAGCATTTAAAGTTTGTTTTCAATAAATACTAATAATTCGTTCATATTTAAAGACTTTTTAAACTTATGCGAGTTGCTTATGCTTTATTATTTACTAATTGTTTCACTTTGGAAAGTGCCTACTATCTCTTATATTATTAAATAAGTATTTAATTACTATTATTATATACTCGTTTTACTTTGTTTGAAATAGGAAAAGTATGCTTTTGTGTAAAATTATCAGTTTTCCTTCACAAATTTCTGGTTTTTTTTTTCCCTTCACTAATAAGTGATCCTAATTTTTCAGATATTATTGATGTATACCGCTATCATGATTCATATTTCACTTGAAATTTTGAGAATTAACCAGACTTAGTAACAATAAAACTGTAAGTTAATCAACAAAAAACAAACAAAATGTTATTAAAACGACGATTTTTCTTTCTTCATATTTTCGAATGTATTTTGAAACTTTAATGTTATGTTATGAAAAATAACTAATTTTTTTTTTTTTTTTTTTTTTTTTTTTTTTTTTTTTTAGTTTTTATTGCTCAGTTTCTCTGAGTATTTCAAAAATTTAATTTTGTAGATTTTATTTATTATTATTGAATTGCAGTTTGAAACATGCTTTTAATATGTATTGTAATTTTAAAAAATAATGTGGATGCTTTTGAATTAATTATTTTTTATGCAAAATTTATGTAATTTTTTTTTTTTTTTTTAATTTTGCTGAAATATGATGAATAGATTGTAGTGAATAATTTTCTCTTTGAATTTTTATATGTATTTTTTGTAGTTAAACTAATTCCATGTAGTTGTAAAGTATAGAAATTTTACTGTGATTGTTGATAACAGATGTTACTTTAGATAAAAGCAAGATTGTAATATATAACAGAAAATCTGTTTATTTTTTTGTTTAAAGAGGGTCTAAATATGGGTTCGGACCGCTTAAAAAGACCCCTATGGAGGGCACTACCACTCTGGCTCTAGTGCAGTCAATTGGCCGTAATTCCTATAACTAATCTTAAAAGAGGGGCACCAACCTTGTAGCTTATTATAAGCACAAGGTTGGTAAAACGTTGTTGAATTTTTATTTCCTCTTACGCAAATGATTGTCACTTATGAATTTCCTTTAGACAAGTTTTGAAGCACTATCTTGCTACTTTCTTACTCTTTAAGACTGTTAAGTGTAATGTTCAGGATAAAATAAAACTAAATCTTCTTTTTTTTTTTTTTTTTTTTTTTTTTTTTGTCATTTAGATTTTCACATCATTTGGATTTTTTGTGATAAATTTTACTTCTGATTTCAAATTGTCATAATAAATTTTTTAGTACAATACTTTAATATGCAGTTTTCAGATAACACACAGCACTACACAAAGCCAGTTAATTCCAATAAATTGATAATTTGGTCACTGTAGAAGTTTTAGAGAATAAATGTATATTTTATTATTTCATGTTTAAATTTTCAACAGTATGTAAGCATGTTTTTTCCAGTTCGATGAAGATGAAGCATATGTATGGCAGGTTTACCTGAAACAGTCTTCCACTTTTCAATTTTCATTGCCAGCTGGATTACATTTATAGGCACAATTTTTATACTGTGCCTATTTATGTAATCTTGTTAGCGTATGTGCCTAGATGCCAAATGCTGCGGTATGCTGAAATCCAGGTGTAAAGGAAGAAGAAGAAATCTCTATGTAACACATACATCTGAAGACGTGCCGAAGCTGACTGCTAAAGGATCCTTATGGTAATGTTTAGGTAAATTCTTCTTAAATTTTAATCCTTCATCAGATTTTTTTTTTTTTTTTTTTTTGAAATTATTTATTTACATAAAGTTATTAACACTGTGTTTAAATTGTTATAATTTCAAATGCACAGTGTGTAGGATTGGTATCAAATTATATATATATATATGTATTTTTTCCCGATGTATACACATACACACATGTGTATTAGTGATTGCTGCAATACAGAATTTTGTGTACTTTTTATGCACATTCAAGTTTAGGGAATTAAGCTAGTAAACTATTATTTGACACTTTTATAGTTTAAATCACTGCTTTTTATTATTTCATTAAATTCATTGAAATTCTTAATGGCATAGATTTTTGAAATATATTTAGGAAGACTGTAAAAATTAATTTTATCATAGAGATAATTCAAATTTCTAAGTTAAAATTTTTCAGGTTATTTTTACTTCACATTGTTTTGATAATGTTACAAGATTTTTTTTTTCTTTTAACTACTGAGGTCCCATCAGTGGCCGAGAGGTTCTGCTCACAAAGCTGACAAACAGACAGTATCAGGTTCAATCGCAGGTCTCCAGTTATGCTTTTCGTCTTAGTCACTTAGAATTTTCTGTAATTTTCTCCAAAAACTTGCATAAGAATAGGCTAAGACAATTTAGTAGAAACCCTCAAAGGGTAATTCACCCAAACCATGTGGTCATTAAACCTTAACATGTACACCACTACTCCAAAACTGATAGACAGGATGCACAAGGTTTGAACCCAGGAATACTAATGTATGTTTGGAAGTAAAGACGACGGACTGCATTAGGGTCTTAGGCTCTGAAGGGGGGAGTGCCCTCCGTGGAGGTCTTTCTAAGGTGATCTAGTCCTTATTTAAGCAAGTTTAGGCGAAAATCATGGAAAACTACTAGCGGCTAGAATGGCAAGTGTGATTTAGGACTAAATCCAACACCTCATGTCTACCCCCGTTGAGCGCAGAACCACTCGGCTACTGGTGGACCGGGCTAGTAATGTAAAATACCTGAGTATTTTTCAAAGAACTCTATTCGAATAAAACATTTGCATTTATGTATAATATGATATTGCTAAGTACAAAGAGAGATAGAGAGAGGAAATATATTTAAAGTTAAAAACATTTGAGCCTTTTTAAAAAGTTTTAAATTTTATAAAACCAAAAGATTTAATCATAAAAAATGAATGTTATACAGCATCTTGCATGCAATTATCACACTATTTTAAAATAATCCTGTGAATTATTACATATTTGTTTGTAAACCTGTTAAAATAATCCTAAAATAAAACAAAAATTGTGTCTATACTTTTAATGTTTATAGTAATTTCTTTTAATGTAACAAAGTATACTACAAGTTTTGTAATAAATAACTTCAAAAATAAAATATTACAAGTATATTGTGGACTTTGGTAAAGCAGTGTTTTGTGTTTTAGAGGTTTTTTTTTTTTTTTGTAAGAAAGAAAGAAAATAACCTGTTTAATATTTATGAATTTTCTGAATATAAAAATGGAATTTAAAAATATGTGTTAGTTCATGAGTTATGATAAGGCAAAATTCCACATAGAATAATCCTGGCTTTGGCTTCTGGCGACAATAAGTAGAGAGAGTTCCGTTAACATTAAAAAAAAAAAAAAAATCAAAGCAAGTCCTTTTTTATTCCTATCTTTATTTTTCACCTTTTAGCATAAAATTTAAAGTAAATTAACACGTGTACAAAGGGAGTGACTAACTGTTCATGAAACCAAAACTGACTTGTAGCATGGTATCCATAAGAAAATTAAGAATCCAAGCTTCTCTCGCATCATCTATACTATGGCATAAACATAGTTAGAAATATTTTATTATTAGTGACATTGCTTTACACTAGAAAAATTACACTGCTATCACACTTAAGTTTTAGAATATATTTTATCATGAATGCTGATTAAATTTTTTAAAATAAACTTCATCAAAACTTTTAATTAAAAAAATATTGTAAATTATGTCATACATATGAAAACCTGTTCAAATACAATGGCGGATTCAGAACTTAACTTTTTTTTTTTTTTTTTTTGGGGGGGGGGGGCTAAGATTTTTCAAGATGTAATTCCAGATCAATGAAAAGTTTGCAATTGTACTATTCAGTTAGGAATGTTGGTACCTTTGGGGGGGGGCGGGGCTTCAGCCCCCTGCCCCCCCCCCCCCCCCTTAAATCCACCACTGTTCAAATATATTGCAGGAATCAAAAATCAATCCAATATTTGTATATTACTGTTTAAAAAGTCTCTTTATGAATTAAAAGAAAAAAAAAATCATAAAGAAAAATGAATGCAATACAATAATAAACATCCTTCAGTGTCATTAGTTGAATTATTGTATACAAAAAATTCTGTATATGTGTATTGTGTTTCATTTCGAGATAAGAAAATTATCACCCATTCACAAATACTTTTTTTTCAAAATACCCAGTTTTTGGGTTCCCAGGCCTTGGCTATATACCCAGAAATATTTACCTACTCACCCACTGGGTATTTAAACATCCCAAATCACTACCCTGGACAGGCCATATCAGTCCGCCTAGCTGTTCAGAGTTTTCCGTAGTTTTCTTCAAAGCTCTCATACATACCAGCTTGGATTGCTTATAAGGATTTCCATTAATGGCACTTTACCCAGTCCTAGGACTAGGAACCTTGTGTAATCAATCGGCTTTAACACCTACACCATTCCACCAAAGCTGGTAGATAGGAACTGCTGGGTTGGAACCAAGGTTCCACTTGTCAGACTCAGTGGCGGATCCAGAACTTAACTTTTTTTTTTTTTTGGGGGGGGGGGGCTAAGAGTTTTCAAGATGTTATTCCAGACCAATGAAATATTTACAGTTGTAACATCCAATTGGGAATGTTAGTGCTTTTGGGGGGGGCTTCAGCCCCCTAGCCCCCCCCCCTTAAATCCGCCACTGGTCAGACTAGTTGTTTGGAGTTTTCCATTGTTTTCTTTAGATTGTGCATAAGTGCTAGCTAGGATCACTTAGAAAGACCTGCATGGAATTCACTCTGCATAGCATTTAAATGTTGTGTAAGAAATAGCTTCATTTTATCCAAATAATTTTAAAAATTAAAGAAGTCAGTTTTATGTCAAGTACAATAAATACATCCATTTCATCATTTAATTTGTTTCTTCCAAATAATGCATGTCTCAATAGTGGTCAAGTAGTTCTGCTCTCAAAACTGATAGATTGGTAGTGCCAGGTTTGATCTTGCATCACGCCCGTCTAGCCATTTGGAGTTTTCCATGGTTTTCTTCACAACTCACGTAAATTTGGGCTAAAATACCTTAAAAAAATCATGATGGAGGCAATTAACTCTACATTTCCATTTAAAAATAAAACATAATTAGCATGGGGGACAAAAATAAATGCTTTTATTATTTGGTAAAGAGAATGTTTTCTTTATCTCGATTAGTGTATCGTATTTAATATATTTTAAAAATTTCTCCAGCTTTCAGTTCGTGGATTTAAATAACTTACAATCTGAAATTAATAATAATAAAAAGAAGAAGGAACATTTAGAAATATGGAAATGTTGTACAAGAAATAGGTGTAATTAATCCAAATCTTCTGAAATTGCACATTTTTAAAAGATGAAAAATAGAAAAAAAAAAAAAATAGTATAGTTATTTTAGAAAACACAGAGAATTTTTGAAATTTTTATTATTTATTCATTTTCCATTCTAAAAACTAATATAAATCTTTTCAATATACGAATTAAAAGAATATTAGAAAGTTATTTAAGTATTGACTTTCTGATTTTTGATTAAAATTACCAACATTTAAAATATATATATATATATATATATATATATATATATATATATATATATATGGAAATTTTTTAATTAAAGTTGGAATGACTGAGGGGGAAAAAAAATAGCATAGAAATACTGCAAGCTTATTTTAAATAAAATTTGAAAATGTTTTTCAATCACATATATAGCATAAATTTCAACAATTAATTTTTTTTCTTTGAATTAAAACATGTTCCAACAATGGCCAAGAGGTTCTGCTCTCGAAACTAGTAGACAGGGATTGCCTGGTTCAATTCCAGGTTGCACTTGTGACTTAGCTATTCAGAGTTTTCTGTGATTTTCTTCAAAACTTGCTTAAATACAGGCTGGGTTCCTTCAAAAAGATTAATAGGGAAGTAATCTACCTAGGTGTAAGACCCAAGTGCAAATAAAACATTATAAGCATGAAAAGGGGGAGGAGTGCAAAATAAATGTCCTGGTTACTCTGTAAGGAGAATTTTATCTTCAGTCTATGCACAAAAATTTCTCAGGTTTTCTATACATACATTTATTTTTTACAAAATTATTTATTTATTTATTTTTACATTTGAAACGTTATTTATTTATTTATTTATTTTTTCTGAATAGTGATTAAAAAAGCCACATTTTACCTTTTGATTAAAATTGTCGTTTTTTAAAATTAATGGTAGAAATTTTTTAATTAAGCTGAAATGACCAGGAAAATTAATGCTAACATAGAAATAATGCAAATTTGTGTTACATAAAATTTTGAAATCACTTTAACATTGAGTACAAGATATACATTTCATTAGTTAAATTTCTTTCTTCAAAATGACTAGTAAGTGCTAGGTTCAATCCAATATCGCGATCCTCAGCTTAGTTGTTTAAAAATAATTATATTGGGGGGATGGGGGGAGTAAATGACTTTAGAAAGTAATATATTACTATTATAATAATTATTTTGTTAGGAATTTTGTTTCATCCCAGTAAATAAACTGCATTTCATATATTTTACACATTTCTAAAATTTCATTTTATGGATTTAAAGCTCTTACATTCTAAACAAGTAATTAAATATATATATATATATATATATATATATATATAGAAGCATTTATAAATTGAAAAATGTAAAAGAAATAGCTGAAATTTATATTAAATAAAATTTGGAAAAGTAAGAAAGAAATTAAAGTATGACTATTTCGAGAAATATTGTGAAATATTGTGTATATATATATATATATATAGTATATAGATGTCTATTATAATTCAAATTCTTTAATTTCTATTTCCAATTTCGCTTTAAATGAATGTATGTAATGTTGCTCGCTGAATTCTAAAGAAAATCAAAACAGATGTTTTTTAAAAGGCTGGCTATTGCCTGTTACTGCCCTGCAACGTGATTGGTTCATTTCATTTTACTCTCCCTGCCCTCGGGATTCTTCTGACGCCAGTAAACTCCTGCGGAATGTAACGGAGTTCACTGACGGAATCTCTGCGGACGACGGACAGCGGAACGGAACGTCCAGTGTGAAGGTACCTTTAGTCACAGCAACGCGTGGCCGGGTCTGCTAGTATATATATATAACTTTGTATTAAAATGTCACAGAAATATGATTCAACCATTCATTTAAAGGTATTGACAAGTTCTTTTAAATTATACCCATAATGAAAATTTACATGCCCTTGAGGGTACTTACTTACTAGAGCATGTAACACTAACCATAGGGGAATGGAGAAGGGTTATTCTCCTACATTCACACAATTTTTTTCCTATATTACTACTATTATTATCAATAATTCACAGTAATCTTACAACATATTTGTTAAAATTAATTCTGAAATATGTACATATATACGAAATTTTGTCCTATAGTGCCATATTATAAATTATGGGAAAAAAAAAAGAAAAAAATGGGATGGCAGGCGCCACCTGTTGAGCGATAGATCCCAAAATGTAATCAGCACTAGTTCAAGACCGACTAAATACCAAGTTTGGTTGAATTACACTCATTGGTTCATGAGATACAGTGTCCACAAAATTTATGATACACACACACTCGCACACAGAGACATTTTCTAAAAACGGTCAAATCGTGTTCAGGACATCTCAAACCGTGTAAATTCATCTAAAACCGGATGTCAAAAACTTTTAACGAATCCAATACTTTATATATATATAAGAAAGTAAAAATATTTAAAATTGTTTTACTTTATTTATTTGAGCTGACAGGTTTTACATTTTAACGTGGAAGTTGATAGTAAATTAGTTTAATCCTCTTAAAGCGAAATACATGTATGTGTGTGCATTTATCATTTTTAAATATTTTATTAAATCTGTATTAAAACGAGTTTAAAAAAATATACTATACTACGCATTTATTTACAAAAGGGGAAAAAGCGAAAAATACAGTATCAAATAAACCCTTGAATTGTTGGCCAGTGCCAGTGGCGGATCCAAGGAGGGGAGGGGGGGGGGCAAAAATTATTGACATTCATACAATTTATAAACAAAGGAAAACAATTTAAACCGATATTGGAATGATTGAACAACATTTTCAGTAAAGTCATTCTAAATAATTATCTGTCATAGTTCGATAAACACCAGCACGTCTATTTAAGGGCCACCTCCTGTAAGTGTCAATTTTTCTCGCTACCAAAATTTCCTTTTTGGCTTGAATACTTTACCTCGATTCAATGTCCATGTAAAAATGCATACATAATGAAATTGAAAAAGAATTAATTAAAAAGAAAAAACAATTTTAAAAATAAAAGAAACATAATCAGGGGTGAAACTACCTAGCATGCAAAAACCCAGAAAATTGATACTTGTATGCAGATAGGGGAGACTTAATAATGAAATATCATATCATTATCTCCAAATATCATTATATCTTTAATAAATGATATTTGGAGAGTTCTTAATACATTATAAGGCAAATTAAACATTCAAAATAAGAAATTTTTGTAAAAACAAAATAATTGAACATAAAATTCAGAAACAGCAAAATTTTCAAACACCCTAAATTCAGGGGTAGCCCCTGAAAAGTTTCACCCCTGCATAATGCCAATAAAAGTTATTAAAAAGCTTTATTTCATTTATGAAGACGACCGAAATTCCTTTACGGTGATTTTTTTTCCGCTTACCCACTTAAAGACAGATATTTTGCCTACATGCGCAAAAGTTGGGCAGAAGATCAGAATAGTGTTACTTGTTTATAAACATGCGCCTGCTCTATTTATATGAGCTGGTGACAAAAATGGGATGTCAGTTCTCTAGTGGGACGTGTTTTGGACGTAAGGGACGAGAAACGAACAATGTTTGGACGTATGTGCTGTGTGGGTTAGATGTCTAATGGATATCAGGAGCAGTATGATTTTACATGAAATAATAGAATTTTTATGACAAAATGTACTATATTATAATAATAAATATTTTTTAATTTACAAAATAAGAATAAAAATGATCATGATTTATTATTCAATCAAATAGTATTACATTAGCTCACGTAACAAATGCACATCAGAAATACAAAAAAGCTGAAAAATCTCATCCCTGTTGAGAACTTACTTTAAACACTTATGGCTTTTCTTTTGTATGGATGCGTAGATGATTGTTCAGATTACTCTTTGCAAAAATCCTTTAGAACATACTTCACACACATATGGCTTTTCTTCTCTATGGATGCGTTGGTGAATATTTAGATATCCCCTTTGTGAAAATCTTTTAGAACATACTTCACATAATGGCTTATCTTTTGTATGAATGCATAGATGACTGTCCAGAGTACTCTTTGTCTTTGCAGAAAATCCTTTAGAACATACTTCACACACGTATGGCTTTTCTTTTGTATGGGTGCGCAGATGATAATTTAGATGACTCTTTACGAAAAATCTTTTCGAACATACTTCACACACGTATGGCTTCTCTTTTGTATGGATGCGTACATGATTGTTCAGAGTACTCTTTACAGTAAACCCTTTACAACATACTTCACACACGAATGGCTTTTCTTTTCTATGGATGCGTTGGTGAATATTTAGATATTCCTTTTGAAAAAATCCTTTAGAACATACTTCACACATGTATGGGGTATGGCTTCTCTTTTGTATGGATGCGTAGATGATTGTCCAAAGAACTCTTTGCAGAAAATCCCTTAGAACATACTTCACACACGTATGGCTTTTCTTCTCTATGGATGCGTTGGTGAATATTTAGATTTCCCTTTTGGGAAAATCCTTTGAAGCATACTTCACACACGTATGGTTTCTCTTTTGTATGAATGCGTAGATGATTGTTCAGAGTACTCTTTGCAGAAAATCCTTTAGAACATACTTCACACACGTATGGCTTTTCTTTTGTATAGATGCGTAGATGATTGTTCAGAGTACTCTTTGCAGAAAATCCTTTAGAACACACTTTACACACGTATGGCTTTTCTTTTGTATGGGTGCGCAGATGATAGTTTAGATGACTCTTTGCAGAAAATCCCTTAGAACATACTTCACACACGTATGGCTTTTCTTTTGTATGGGTGCGCAGATGATAGTTTAGATGACTCTTTACGGAAAATCTTTTCGAACATCCTTCACACACTTATGGCTTCTCTTTTGTATGGGTGCGCAGATGATAGTTTAGATGACTCTTTACAGAAAATCCTTTAGAACATACTTCACACACGTATGGCTTTTCTTCTCTATGGATGCGTTGGTGAATATTTAGATACCCCTTTTGGGAAAATCCTTTAGAACATACTTCACACACGTATGGCTTCTCTTTTGTACGGATGCGTAGATGATTGTTCAGAGTACTCTTTGCAGAAAACCCCTTAGAACATACTTCACACACGTATAACGTTTCTTTTGCATGCGTGCGCAGATGATAGTTTAGATGACACTTTACGGAAAATCTTTTCGAACATATTTCACACACATATGGCTTTTTCTCTGTATGAATACGTTTATGCATATTTAGATGCCCCTTTTGGGAAAATTCTTCTGAACTGAACATATGTGAGATGTGACATACGCATGTCTTTTCCATTTTTGAATGGATGCAGTCTGCTCTTTTCAGAAAATCCTTCAGAACAAACTTTTCACACATATGGCTTTTCTCCTGTGCGTTTGCGTTCATGCATATTTAGATGTTTGTTATAAGAAAATCCTTTAGAATATAAAACTAAATACACATATGTTTTTTGAAAATTAATGTTACTACGTCTCTTTAAGTTCCTGTTTTAATAAAGTCTTTATAAAAACCTTCCCACGCGCCTTTCTTTTCTAGTACATCGGTGGCCGGTGCATGAATAGAGGGGAGGAGGGAAAACGAGATAGGTGACTCCACAGACAAAGGAAATACTTAGACCGGGCAAGGCGGTTCTAAAAGTGAAGTCTCAACTGTAACCGAGCCGCCACATTGGTATAAGCAAAACATTAATGCGTTGTTCATACAATCGTATTGGTATTATTCTATATTAATTGTAAAGGAGGCTATAAATCGTGAAAAAGGGCTTGTGCAGCCTATGGTTGCACCAATAGACCATCTAAGAAGGTTCCGGGAATTACGTTTCACAGGTAAGTATCAGTAAATATACTTGATCAACAAAAAATTTCCATTTTTATTTTAGCGTTATGAGGTGTGGTAGACATTTGCCAGACAAGCGTTGCAGATTAACCATTACGTCGCTGAATAGAATATTGGATATTTATTTTTTTCATTGAGAAATAAAACAAATGTGAACTAGTATGTTGTGGCCACCACAAGACTTTCTTCTATATTTTCCTATACATATTCAATCAGTAACAATATTTAAAAAAAAAGTCCGATTTTTTTTCTCAGTTTTTTTGTTAAAAGCAATACATATTCAAATAGTATCAATAAAAAAAAATAAATGAATAAAAAATACGATTTTTTTTTTTTTTTTTTTGGTTAAAAGTAAAAAAAATCGATAACTTAGTTTTAAATAATCACAGATTTATAGTTCAACATTCATTTTAAAGGCATTGACGAGATCTTTCGAAAGATACCCATCTTCAAAATTTACCCCTCCCCCTGGTGTGGGGGGGGTACTTCCCCCCCAGGGGGGTAGCGATGTCCCCACATGCACAGAAATTTTTTCCTAGTTAACTATTACTATTATCAATAACTCATATTAATTTTACAATCACAAGTTAAAAATAACTCTCATTATGTACATTTATACGACATTTTGTCCTATACTGCCATGTTAAAAATTTAGAAAAAATGAGATCACAGCGTCACCTGTTGAGCGATTGATCCCCAACTGTAATCAGCACCAGTTTATGTCGGAGACCAACTAAATACCAAGTTTGGTTAAATTTCGTTAAAAAAAAAAAAAAAAAAAAAAAAAAACTTTTTTTTTTCTAAGTTTTTTTTGCTAAAAGTAAAAAAAATCGATAACTTTGTTTTAAATTATCACAGATTTATGGTTCAACCATTCGTTTTAAAGGTATTGACGAGACCTTTCGAAAGATACCCATCTTGAAACTTTGCCCCCCCGGGGGGGGGTACTTCCCCCTCAGTGGGGGGGAGCCGATGCCCCCACATGCACAAATTTTTTTCCCAGTTAACTATTACTATTATCAACGAGACCTTTCGAAAGATACCCATCTTGAAAATTTACTTCCCCAGGGGGGTACTTCCTCCCCCAGGGGGGGGGGGGGAACCGATGCCCCTACATGCACAAAATTTTTTTTCCTAGTTAACTATTACTATTATCAATAACTCATATTAATTTTGCAACTCATATTATTTTTGGTTCGTGAGGTACAGCGTCCACAAAAAAATGATACAAACAGACAGACAGACATTTTCTAAAAACTATTAATTCGTGTTCTGGACATCCCAAAACATGTAAATCCATCAAAAAGCGGACGTCGAAAATTTTCGCGAATCCAATAATATATTACATATAGAAGAAAGTAAAAAATATGCTTTAATCCCGTTCTTGCCCCCCCCCCCTTCTCCCAGAGGGGGGCGATATTAAAATAAAAATTATGCCAGAAATCTTTGCGGGAGTGTATTCGACAATTTCACAAAGTTTCATGGCGATCGGATGAATGGTGTTGTAATGGATGAAGGATAAACAGACAGACATGCATTCGTTTTTACATATACAGATTGCAATGTTACTGGTTTCTTGCTTGTACCAATATGGCCGCCGGTCGCTCTAAGCGCCTTACAGTTACTTCACTTTTCCCCATTCAAGAAAGCCGTCTGACCGGGTCTAAGTATTTCCTTAGTCTGTGGGTGACTCGGCAGTAAAACGGTCCAAAAAATATAGTTAAGCAACAGGCCGCTAGATGGCGAAAAGGTTAGCCATGATAGCAGATTGGCATTGAAAGCTTATGGAAATAATTGCTTTTTAATAAAATTTAAGGAATTTTAGGTACTTATTTTAAAAAAATTGGCTAAAAATTGTCATGCCATTAATGTGAGGATATAGAGAAATAAAGGGATTATTTGAACATTTTTATTTTTATTTTTTAATTATTACTTTTTAAATCATTAATTCTAAATGCTAAGATATATTACTTTTTCATGTAGAAATTATTTAAAAATTTTATCATTTTTATTTTAATCAATTAATTTTGAAAACTAAGATGCATTAGTTTTTTAATAATGATTTAAAAAATAAGAAGTAATAAATAAAATTTTCAATTTTCCAAATATAGCAAACTGATTTTTTTTACTTTCTCCTACCCTTAAGGTAGAGAAAGTTTTGTTTTTGGGTCAAATTTTCAAACGCGAGATTTTGTTATATTTACACGTTTTGAGGTCCCCTGAATACGAAAATCATGTTTTTAGCAAATTGTCTGTGTGTATATCTGTGTGTCTGTGTGTGTGTGTGTGTGTCAGTCTGTTATCAGCATATCTCAAAAGCAAATTATGGCAGAAAGTTCAAACTTGGTATTCTAAATTTGTATCATATAGGGATGCTACAGTAAGCTTTCCGTTAAGATCAAGCAAATGGTTCGTGTACAGGGACAATCAAGAGAATTCTAATACATTATGTCTATGGGGGAAATTGCAGGTAAGTATAGTTTAACGTATATAGACTGCACTAAACCAACTGAAACGAATATATATTTTTTGTAATAGAGATAGTCAACAGGGAAAAAAAATATATGTATTTAGGAGCCTCGCCTTCCCCCTGGGGTGAAGTCCCCCCTCGAGGGGAGGGAATTTTCATGATGGGTATCTTTCAAAAGAGCTCGCCAATTCCTTTAAATCGAACGGTTGAACCATCGATCTGCGATAATTCAAAACGAAGTTATCGATTTTTTTTTTTTTTACTTTTAACAAAAAAAAAAAAAAACCTTAGAAAAAAAAAAAAAATCGTTATTATTATTATTTTTTTTTTTTTATTGAGAATAAAATGTACTTTTTTTGGATATTTAGTATACTTCTCTAATATGGAAGTCGTCTGCATTATCATAAAATACAATTTTTTTAAATAATAATTTTAATAAATTATTTTTTAAAAACAGAATTATTTTTTAATAGCCGAATTAAATTCTTTATAAATGTAGGTGCATTAATGAAACGGGGGGTTGAGGGGGCGGTAGCCCCCCTCACACAGAACTAATTATCATATAAAACTCTTCGGAAGCCTAATTTGAATTGTTTAACACAGGTTTACATAACAGTACTCGTTATCTTACTTTTTAATCTGCAACCTGTATTTATAGTATTAAATTTCAGGGTGAGTGACACACCAGATTATTTTTCTCATTTTAATTTTTTTTTTTTTTTTCATATTTATTCCTTCATATATATATATATATATATATATATATATATATAATGTTAGATGATTTAGATTAATTGTAGCTATTTAAAAATTTTAATTGGGTGTAACATTTCTTTTTTTTTTTTTAATTAATGAATCAAATAAATAAATAAATAAAAACAGAATAGTAATTTAAAAAGCCCTTTTTAGTTCCCCATCATACTATAGGTATGGGGAACTTAGGTAATCCTGAAAATTTTCGACCTCGTTTTTTTACTTTTCTACACGTTTTCAGGTGTGCGGAATCCGAAAATGACAAAATTTCTATGGTGTCTTTCTGTAGGGTGTCTGTTAGTCTGTTAGTGTGTTAGTCCGTTAGTTTGTTAGTCTGTGTACACGATATCTCAAGAACAAATTATCTCAAAGAGGTCAGATCAGTTTTAAAATATCACTTTCGACACTGGCAAGAACCCTATTCATTTGCAACATTCGACGAAAATTCACTTAAACGTGCATTAAATGGAAACTTTTTACTGTAAAAATGTCAGACCAGTTTTAAAATATCAGTTTTGATGCCAGAATGAACATCAGTAACTATAAATATGCTACTTTGAAAATTTCGCAAGTTGGAAATTTACGAATTTCTTAACATGGTAGTATAAGGCAAAATTTCACATAAACGTCAATTTTGAGAGATATTTTCATCGTAAAGATGTCAGACTATTTTTGAAAAAATATTTAGGACACTGGCATGAATATTAATGACTATGAATTTTCCAATATAAAGATTTCGTAAGTTATTGGAAATTTACGAATTTCTTAACATGGCAAAACAGAGGAAAATTTCACATAAACGTCAATCTTGAGGGATGTTTTCATCGTAAAGATGTCAAACCACTTTCAAAATATTATTTAGGATACTGGCATGAATATCATAGACTATGATTTTTCCAATTTAAAAAATTCGTAAGTTATTTGGAATTTACGATTTACTTAACATGTCAGAATAAGGCAAAATTGAGCATAAACTTCCATTTTGAGGATCCTAAATACATTAGACAACTTCAAAATTACGTTTATGATATTGGTTTGAACATGATTGAATACAAATATTCTAATACGAAAATTTCGTAAATTATTCGTAATTTACGATTTTATCAACATAGCGAAATTGTAAATTTTTCGTATAAATATGAATCTTGAGGATTATTGCATTGGAAATAGTAACATGAAAACTTAACAACGGAACTGACACGATAAAATAAATTAATAGATTAGAATAAGACAAATATATCGAAGTGAACGGTGGATAGCATTAGGCGGGGATTTCATTCTGTCACTGTATCAAGCTCTGGTCAAATTCATTTCTTTTAACATGATTTTAATATGTTTCGCAAAATTTCTGAGAGCATAAATATGATGGGGAACTGAGCAGAGTCCACCTATGCCAACTAGTTTATCTTTTGATTAAAATTGTTTCGTTTTTTAAAAGCTAATGCTATAAATTTTTGAATTAAAATTTGAATGACTAGAAAAAAAAAATTTAGCACGGAAATAATGTAAGTTTTAAATTCTGATAAAATTTTAAAATCATTTTTACATCACATACAAAGCATATATTTCATAAGTTTATTTTTCTTCGAAGTAAAACATGCTCCAACTGTAGCAGTATGGGTCTGCTCTCGAAACTAGTCAGTCAGTGGGAAGTGCTTGGTTCGATTACAGGTCAAGGTCGCCAAAATAAACGTTCGGAGTTTACCGTGGTTTACATCAAAACTCGAGTAAATACAGGCTAAGTCCCTTTAAAAAGACTAATATAAAGGCAATCCACCTAGGTCTACGACCTAAGTTAGGTAAAACAAAATCATGGACGGGGGGGGAGTGAAGTGAATGTTTTGATTATGTTGCAAGAGATTTTCGCACAGTAAGTTTTTCGCATTTAATATATTTTATTAAATTTTTAGGTTATCAGCTCATAAATTTAATTTTTTTTACAAGTTGACTTTTTTTTTTTTACATTTTAAAAGTTGTTGATGGTTTTAGGATTGAAGCCGATTGATTGCACTAGGATCCTAGGCCTGTGTAAGAGTGCCTTCCTTTGGGGTATTTCTAAGGGATCTTAGCCGTATTTAACTTAGTTTCGGAGAAAACCACCGAACACTTCGAACGGCTAGGCCGACGAGCGTGACCAGGGATCAAACCCAGCACCTCATGTCTACAGCTTCAATGACAGGACCTCTTGGCCGTTAGTGGATTCTAGCATTCTAAAAGCTAAAACTTTTTTTATTGTTATTATTATTGTAAGAATAAAAAATAAATTTGGAATAACGATTTAAATAACCACATTTTTCCTTTTCATTAAAATCGTTATCATTTTTTTTTTTAAATTAATGGTACACATTTTAGAATGACTAAAAAATATAATTTTGCAGAGAAATACTTCACAGTTTTATCTAAAACATTTTGCATTAACTTTTACACTGCATACAAGGCATACATTTTATCAGTTAAATAAATTTCTTACTTTAAAATAAACTGGTTGAGGTGAAGTGCCTGGTTCGATTCCAGGTTACACTCGTAACTTTATCGTTCGGAGTTTTCCGAGGTTTTCTTCAAAACTCGAGCAAATACAGGCTAGGTCTCTTTTAAAAACCAATATACTCTCTTTTAAAAACCAATATAACCATTATTATCAATTATCATATTCTGGGGAGAGGGGGGGGGGGTTGAGTAAATGTGTTGATCATTTTGCAAAGAAAATTTTATCTTCATCACATTCATTTAATGGATTTAAACTTCTTACAATCTAAACAAATGAAATTCATTAAAATAAACATGGAAGCATTTAAAAATAGGAAAATGTATAAAACTAGTTGGCATAGGTGGACTCTGCTCAGTTCCCCATCATATTTATGTTCTCATAAATTTCTAGTTGTAGAGATATAATCATGTTAAAAGAAATAAATTTGACAAAAGCTTGATACAGTGACAGAATGAACACCCCGCCTAATAGGCTATCCACCGTTCATTTCGATATATTTATCTTATTCTAATCTATTAATTTATATTATCAGGGTCAATTCCGTTGTTTAGTTTTCATGCTACTATTTCCAATACAATAATCCTCAAAATTCATATTTATATGAAAAATTTACAATTTCGCTATGTTGGTAAAATCGTAAATTACGAATAATTGACGAAATTTTCCTATTAGAATATTTGTATTCAATCATGTTCAAACAAATATCATAAATGTAATTTTGAAAATGTCTAATGTATTTATGAGCCTCAAAATGAAAGTTTATGCTCAGTTTTACCTTATTCTCTCATGTTAAGTAAATCGTAAATTCAAAATAACTTACGAATTTTTTTAAATTGGAAAAATCATAGTCTATGATATTCATGCCAGTATCCTAAATAATATTTCGAAAGTGGTTTGACATCTTTACAATGAAAATATCTCTCAAAATTGACGTTTATGTGAAATTTTGCCCTATACTGCCATGTTAAGAAATTCGTAAATTTCCAATAACTTGCGAAATTTTCAAAGTAGCATATTTATAGTTACTGATGTTCCTTCCGTTATCTAAACTGATATTTTAAAACTGGTCTGACATTTTTACAGAAAAAAAGTTTCCATTTAATGCACGTTTAAGTGAATTTTTGTCCTATTCTCCCATGTTAAGAAAATCGTAAATTTCGAATAACTTACGAAGTTTTTAAATTCGAATGTTGCAAATAAACAGGGTTCTTGCCAGGGTCGAAAGTAATATTTTAAAACTGATCTGACCTCTCTGCGACAATTTGTTCTGGAGATATCGTGTACACAGACTAACAAACTAACGGACTTACACACTAACAGACTAACAGACACCCTACAGACAGACACCATAGAAATTTTGTCATTTTCGGATTCCTCACACCTGAAAACGTGTAAAAAAGTAAAAAAACCGAGGTCGAAAATTTTCACGATTACCTAAGTTCCCCATACCTATAGTATGATGGGGAACTAAAAATAATTTAAATTTACTTCTAACATCGAAAATTATATTAAATAAAATTGGGAAAAATAAGAAAGAAAATAAAGTATTTTAGGAAATATTATATATATGTATATTCCTGCGTGAGTTTTATGACACCCCGTAAAATAAGTCTATTGTAATTCAAATACCCCGAAATTCGTTTAGAAAGTTGCTTTAGAAAGTGTTCAATAGATGGCGTGAGGGTCAGCCGGTGAAGCAGCTCAGTTGTAAATCGGGACCATTTTCATAACGCGGCGTTAGTTCTCCTCTTCTCTAGCTTCATGCATCGGTGTTATTCCACAAACAGCATCCTGACTGTTGGGGTTGCGTACTCTTATCGGACGGATGCGTAGTCAGGGCGGGTTGCGAATTTGGAAAATGCCTACTCCTCAGAACCTTGGCGACAGATGCTTGGCGCGAAACGGCATTTTGTTACGATAAATATGAAATGTGGAAACTAATGTTTGATTGAATCAAACCCACGGATCGTGATCAAACCTGTCAGAATGAATCAAGAATGAATGAATCATCGATTCTCATCCACCGTACCTGCGTTCTTATCGTAGTATAAAAATAAAACATTTTGTTTTATAAAAAAAAATAATTTTCTTCACATTGAAAGGCGATTATTTTACAGAAGACATTTTTTTTTTCTTTTATGTTTAAAATGTGCTAAATAAAAATACAAATTTATTACAGATAACTTTTCTTTTTTTACCAATATGTAAACGTATCATAATAAATTTCTCCACAATTTATTAACTTTATCATTGAATAATTTTCTTTATTCAATATAAATTATTTTTATTCAAATAAATTAATTTATACTTTTACATATTTCTTCTGAAGTATTCTTTCTTTCTGTCTTGTTTTCGTTAAGGGAAAAAAAAATTTAATCCTTGGTAAAGTAATGATGTACTTAAGTAATTACTGAGTAATTATAAACATAAGTAATTAAGTAAAATGTTTGTTAGGTAATGTTAATTTTGATTAATGCAGATTTTTTTTTTTTGTCCAAACATTTAAAAGTATTTATATAATCTTAATATTTTTTCTATACATATATAACCTTTCATTTTTAAATATTCATGCAAACAATTCTCCATTCAGAGGCCTTTTTTGTAGCCTTTTATATTGTTACAACTTGAATGGAGACAAAAAAAAAAAAAAGATATTTGAAAATTAAATTTTTATTATTGAGAAATTTTTAGTTATGTTGATGTAGTAGACTGTGCCAACTAGTCATATAATTTAGGATACTTTGATATAGTTAATATACAAGTGATTAAATAGTATCACAGCCATTTTCTCAGCACATATGGTGTTGTCATTACAAAGATTGGCACTAGAAGTTGACATTACTCACTAGTTGCTCATCATTTTATGCGCATAGTATTTTCCCCCTGATAATCGCATGATAATGATGAAATGAATATATTTAATGAAAATGTTACAAAATAAAAGAAATAAAATATATTTAATTTAGAAATATATGTTATTCATTAAAAGCTTAATCATAATTCACTGTAAGAAAAACATTGATATCTGTGATAATTTAGATGGATTCCTCAAAATAACTTCTAAAGGTTACATTTTGCTATCTGAAAACATGAAATTAAAAAGTAAAATTTACAGTAATTAAGGATATCCACTTAATTTTCGAAGTATACCTGATATACTCTAATAAAAATGTTGATATAAGTATTTGAGATGTATCCACCAAAATAACTTATTTTAACAATAAATAATCTTTATGTATATAAAAGAGTAAACTCACTGATTACTGACTCAACACAGTCGTGGCTCTAGTGGCAGAAACACGGCGACATAGTCGCGGACACAGGAAAGCGGCTTGCGGACAGTTTTTGTCTGCACTGAGAAGAACATTTGTCTGCAACTTTTGTATAACAATTCACTTATAAAAATTTCGGTATCAAAACTAAAACTAATACTTTTATTATTTATGATTATTTATATTGTGTTGTGTCAAACATTGCTATAAAATATTTAATTGAATGCGATGAATTGAATGAATACAATTGTTTATACTATATAGTTTTGTAGTAAAATTGTATTCGTGTATTGTTGCACGAGATCATTACTGATGTTAAGCCCCCCCCCCTCCCCTCCCCGTCCCCATCAGCTTTCAGGCTTTTTGAGTGTAAGCCATTTTAAATTATTTAAGCCCTATTAAATTTTAAAAGTCTGTCGCAGACAGCTACAAAATTTTCTGCCACTGGGGTCGTGGCGATTCTATGGGAGATACAGGTGAAAATTTTGGTGAGCACGTTGGTTTTAGGACCTCGATGACCACTAGGACAAGATTTTGCAAAATCAGAGAGCAAAAACATTTTTATAAACATAACTCTGCTCCAAATTGCTTCACGGTGAAAAAATTTCAGAGGGAGAGACTAGACTTGAGTACAAAAAAAAAAAAAAAAAAATTCTGCAATTTTGGAATTCTGGATTTTTAAGGGGGTAAAAATGATTTTTTGGAGGCAAATTTAGAAAATACGCATTTTTTAATTAAGCCTCGCTTTCCCAACATCAAGGCATTACTGCAGAAAAATCGCTTTCAGGTGCTGCTTGGCATGTTTGGTGAAAATCACCAGCACAGCACCTTTTTGTACAATTTAGAAGTTGCAACATTCCACTGGTTATGTTTGCTATCTCTGATGAATTAGCGCACTTCTTGAATGAGGCGGGCTTAACTAAATTTCACTCCAAAATGGGGTCAAAATGATCTCATCTTGGGAAAGTGAGGGTTAAACTCTACCAATAATAGCACAAAGATATAGAAAACCACTAAGAGTCAACTTGAGGATATTTCCAAAAAATCATTATTGGTTTTCTGCAATTTTCGATTTTGGGGAGAAGTTACGAGTGGGCAAATTCAAGTCCCCCTTTTAGCACTAAAATTGTTCGGGGAAATATATAGAATCACAATTTTTAGTGTGTGCCGTGTGGCCTATTTATGTATGCCTGACACCTACTGTAACGGGATTTTGCGAAAGTTCCCAATTATGGGTGGGGGGGGGGGGCAATAAACCTGTTTCCAAGCGTAACTTTGCTTCAAATTATCTCAGCATGATTAATTTTATGTGTTGGTTGTTTATGCCTTCCCAACACGCACTGTAAAGGTATTTTTATGCAATTTCTTCCTCCCTCCTTTGCAGGTGGATAGGGAGGCAAAAATATGTTTATAAGAGTAACTCCGCTCCAAATTATCTCAGGATAGTGATTTTTTAACATGTCGATTGGTTATGCTTTCTCAAGACATATACTACAAAGAGATTTTGTAAAATTCCACATTTTCCCCCTTGGGGGTTGGAGAGGAGAAAACATGTTTCCAAGTACAAATCTGCTCCGAACTATCTTAGGTGATTTTTTATGTGCGGGCTGGTTATGAGTTTCCAACACGCACTATGGAGGTATTTTGTGAAATTTCTCCTTTCCTCCCTTTAAGGGTGTTGAGTAGGGGGTAAAAGCACCTTTTAAAGTGTAAATGCTCCAAATTACATAGATACCAAGTCTACTGTGTTTGGCGGGGACTTAAACTGGAAAAATTTTATAGCTGATTTTAGTAATACTAATCGTCGAAAATATATGTAACATATTCCATTCAAAAATACTAATGTGAATTTTGATTTAAAAGATTAAAAACAGCAGCTATGAAATTATCTCATGAAAGTGATTTTTTGATATGTCGATTGGTTATGTGTATTCAACACACACAAACTACAAAGGGATTATTTGAAATTCCGTGCCATCTCCCTGTAACGTGGATTATCCGTTTCTGAAATAAAAGTTCATTCTTTGGCCGTAAAATTTGATATACACTGCGTTTGATAACAGATAAACACATTCAAGTCTTGATAAAATTTAAACTGTCTTTATTGAGTTTATTCTTAAGAAGTCACATAAGGAAGTACACATATAAAACTATTTCGCAATAATAACCCAATCATTTCTCGGGAAGCGACGGAGAGAGAGAGAGGGCTAAAATTTTCTGTATTTTATTCTACGATGAAAAAGCAAAAACTGTGGGTCTGCTCTTTTTTCTCGCACGGGGAGAACCCTTGGAAGGGCAGCCATATGTTTCGCTTTATCTTATTTTCGCCAAAAATGAAAGCCAACTTCAGTTCTTTGTTTTAGATATTAAACCAATGTTAATTTTTGAATTTGTAATGACGGTTTATAATTGTATTAACCTTTTAATCGCCAACATTACGCCAAACGACCGTTTGACTAGAGAAAATGACCGTTATGAACTGAAATCATTAATATTGGGTAATTTAAAATAAATTATATCCGGTGTTGCAATAATATAAATTCTGACAATGAGTTTTCTTGTTTTTATGACAATTTGAGAACACTTTTTTTATAATTACGTTTAATGTCAGAATTTCCGTTAGATATTATTTCTTTTATTTTCTTTTTTATCCCATAAAATAAAGTACTTTTCTATTTAAAAAGATAAACATTTTATTTATGATTTAGATATAAAACATATACAATTTAGATTTCTGAATGATGTGTGTTATTGTTTTATGTTAATAAATAGTGTAGGTCGTATGTATAATTAAAATTGTGTAATTTTTAACGACATTTAAAATAATTCTTTCTCCAAATGCTTAAGAACAAATTATGTAAATATAATATCTCACTTAAAATTTAATTATTTTTTTTATTGCAATAATGCATTAATTTATCATTAGATTTTATTTTATTTAAAAATTCAATTAAAATTTAACCAAATATATGTGAACACCTTCACACTCCCCTCTTGAGGGTTGGGGGGGGGGAGATTAGAAAACATGTTTGCATGCGTAACTCTGTTCCAAATAATCATAGAATGGCAATTTTTGATGTGTGGACTGCTTATGCATATTCCACACACACTACAAAGTGATTTTGTGAAATTCCACACTACCGCCCCTTAGGGGTGGGGGTAAACTCTGCAGTAAATTATCTTAAGAAGGAGATTTTCGATGTGTGGGTCAGTTATATATATCGAACTCATAATATAAAATTATTTAGCAAAATTCCCTCCTCCTTCTTCCATTTAAGAGCAGGGAGGGGGTAAAAACACGTTTTAAAATATAGTGCTGCTTCAAATAATCTCAGGATCCTGATTTTTAATGTGTTGGTTAGGTATGTGTATGCAACATGTACTATAATGGGATTTTGTGAAGTGTGGCAAGTGGAAAAACCTTTACCGAAGGTAGCAAGAACTTTAACTTAGATTTTGACTGATTTCAATGATTTTTTAAAATTATTAATGGTATAGCGTTTTGAAAATTCATTTCAATATAATGACCAGCGAAGCAGGCAAAGCCTGCTAGTACATTAAAAGCAAGAACTTCCAACAGTTGCTTCGGGTCAAAAGAAAACCTAGCCCTTCGTCAAGTGAATAAAGTAGGCACGAGTGCTGTAACAAAGCAGCAACACAGTGCAACCTGCAACAGTGTGTTGTTGCTTCTTTTACAGCACTCGTGTGTACTTTTTTTGCCTGATGAAGTTTTTTTTTTTTTTTACCTGAAACAATTGTTGCGAGTGTTTGCTTCTGTGGTGTTTATTCAAAGTTTTGTACTTAGTAATAAATAATACATTTTCCTATTAAAAAAAAAATAAAGAGTAAAATTTACTGTCATTCACTTAATTTTCAAAGTACACCTGATCATTTTTTTTTTTCCATAGATTAGGTAAATAAGAAATTTTGGCCAATGACAGTCCTTCGTATGTTGTCATTCTTTCTATCAAGGCACCCTAGTATAACTTGTCAATATTGCAGCCATATTTATTTTAATAATTTAAACTTTAAAAAGAAAATCTTTATTAAATGACGAATTAATTGCCTTAACGATGTTACACGTACATACATTTTAATAAATTATAGCTATATTTTAATATAGTTGTACATATTTTTTATTAATACTTCCTTAATATGGAAGCCTATTTTTAAGATTAATAAAACAAATATTTAAAATTGAGCTATTTCACTATGCATAGAAATCTGTATAGTAGCGATCACTTCTATGCATGTGAACTCACTTTACAACCATTAAAACCAAAAGAGAAAAAAACATCACTGGATACAACTTACACATTTTGCATGAAAATCTGTATAGCAGTGGTCATGGTACCATACATGTATGCTTGCTTAGCTAGCATTTAAAAAAAAAAAAAAAAGAATCTGACGTGGACACCATGACTTCCTTATACATCTATTGGAATATGCATATGGTTATGGAAACATTGATATTTTTGTGTGAGGTTGATTTGTAACTAAACAGGCAGGTTCTAGTCCATGAACATTCCTGAAAACAAGAAAAAAAAAAAAAAAAAAAAAAAAGCTACTCCAACCACAACAGTCCTGATGATAAGATTATATATACCACCAATTGTAATTTTTCAGGAATTTTCTATGGCTTATTACAGAAGATACCATTGGCAAATACTCAGTTTAGACAGTACAAAAATAAAAAAAAACTGGTGTACAATGAATATTTAAATTAAATAAAACTTTTTCATACACCATAAAATTATGAAAGCATTGCCAGTTTCGAAAAGACATGGCCTTTCTTCTTCAGGTACAAAAACCACCAGTCTTGCTTTTTTCTCCAAGGTAATAGCAAGTGCTTTGCACCTGAAAAAGAAAGACCATGTCCTTTGGAAACTGGTAGTGGTTTTATTAATTTTATGGTATACGAACATGTTAAGTTTAAATATTAAACACAGCTTAGTGTTCAATGAAAATCATTTCAGTATAAATTGCCTACTTTTATTCTTGTAGGCAAAAATTAGTGGTGAGAAATGATACATTTTACCAAAACAAATAATTCTGTTAAAATTGAGAAAAGGTTTACAAATTCTGGCTCTCCTGAAGCAATATTTGTCATCAAATTCGATTACTAATCTCGTCAGGCTGCCAAGTTTGTAGCCGACTCAAATGTTGATCTTGGCATCAATTTTAGCGATTTGCTGAAAATTTTTGTAAAGTATAAAACCTTACATTACAGCTTTATGGAAGTCTGAATAGCTGCTTTTGTGAGGGGGTTTCCTCCTTCATCAGCTTACTTCCTCATGGTCCATGCCATCGGTAGTGGATGTTTTCTTCTGTCTCTTGCTTTCTCTTTAATTAGATCATGTCACTGTTGGTAAGCACAAATGCTGATATCAAAGCGGCAGCATGTGTTGCCACTTTGCTTGCAGCACTCGTGCTTCCTTTGTTCGCCTGATGAAGGGTCGTGTATTCTTTCGATCCAAAACAATTATTGTGAATTTATAGCATTTTATGGTGTTTATTCAAAGTTGTGTGCTTATTACTTTAAAACGCCAATTCTTTATTATTTTCTCTTCTGTATTCTTCCATTTCATGGTATTTGTGAAATATGCTAGCAGACCCATAGTTGCAGCCACAAATATTTCACTTTTTAAACATTTTAGGATGCTATGCTTTTTTTTCTTTCTCTCTTGGCAGTAATAATAAACTTATACTTAAATTGTAATTTTTAAATTTACTAGATGAGGCTAAGTCTTCAAAAACAATTTGTTAAAAATGAAGTATAACTTTAAAATTTTCATGAAATTTGTAAAATTTTGGGTGTGTGATGATTAAATCTCCAAGTCTCTCATGATTAAGATCTCAGCAGAAGAATTAAAAATTATTTTGCATGGAGCATTTTTAAAAATTTTATCTTATTAAATTTATATGTAATATGTAAAATTCTGAGTCAGGGAGTGTAAGCGAAAAGTTGCCAATTAATGAAAAATGTGTTTTTTCTTTGGACTAAATCTGAATTGTTGCTAATTGATCAATCTATGTTCGATTTGAATGAAACAATTTAATATTACCATAAAAATTAAGTAATAGCAAAATAAATAACACCATAAAATTAAAAAACATACAAAAGTTCAAATGGCGAACAATTCAAAAGAATGCAAGAAAATTAAATGATAAATGTTTATCTATTTTAAGAAAAGATTTACTTACTGCATGTCATGATGAACTTTCTTTCTTCAATAAGCTTTTCTTCCATCTGACATCAGTGTTAATGAAATGAGCTAGCAAGCCCACATCTACAGGCACGAAAACAATTTTGTGCACTACAGATATGTTCCAGCTGGCGTAGGATGCAAAGACTTCACAAATGGAGAACTTTCTGAGGAAAACTGCTCTTTCTTTTCTTCTTCAGTCTTTTTTAAACATTAACTATATAAATACATATTTTAATATTTAAGGATAATGTGCAATTTTTTGGAACTATAGATTTACACACTGAAATTGCTTATTTCAAATTCGTCAGATAAAGCTATAGGGTAGGTGCTCCAGTGATTGGCATGCTCCACTAATTGACATCTATCCCGAAATAATTAATAAATAAGAAAAATAATAAAATCATATTTTACGTATAAGAATTTTAACATTTTTTATCAAACACTGGAGCATAGGGTGCTAATAACTGATAAAATGAATAACTAGCAGTGTCAAACAATGAAACATAGGGGTCCAATTACTGATAAAATGAAAAACTGGCAGTGTCAGTTACTGGAACATTGAGTGGGTGTCAAATAAAAATTCATAAAAAAAATAATTGTTATAAAATGTATATATTTTAACATATATGTGGTTCTGAATGTCTTTCATGCCATATGTACTAACTTAAGATTTCTGAAAATATTTTCTGATGACTAGAACATTAAAAACATCAGAGATTGCTCTAAAAGTGTCAATCACTGGTGCACTTACCCTATCTACAAATAAAACAAAATAATAAATAAAATAAATGAACTATAACAAAATTTTTATAAACAAACACCATAAAATTAAAAAAAACATACAAAAGTTCGAATGGCAAACAACTGAAAAGGATACAAGAAAATCAAATGTCAAATTTGGATGCTGATCTATTTTTAGATTTATTTACAGCATGTCACAAGGAACCGTGTCTTCAATAAGCTTATCCTCCTCTTTCTTCTTCTATCTGATGTCGATATTAATAAAAATCGCTAGCAAGCCCACGTCTACAGGTACAAAATCAATTTCGTGCACTGAAACTATGGTCCAGCTGGCATAGGAGATAAACTTCATAACTAGAGAACTTTCCAAGAAACACTGTTCCTTCATTTCTCTTCGATCTTCTTTAAACTGTGATTATTTATAATTTTGAGCTTTTATACTGTTTTTTTTTTTTTTTTTTTTTTTTAATTGTACTTTATACATTTTTTGAATTTAATTTTTTTTAAATGTATTTTGATGCAATTTCATTTTCTGCCATTTTGAGTATGGCATTCTTTGATAAACTTTCCTTTCCTAAACATTTGTAAATTCCAAGGATAATAGCAAAATTTTGCCAAATTATTGATTTATTAAAAACACGCTAAGTCATACCATAAACAGTATTATTATTCACAATTAAAGAAAAATTAATTTTTGTTTTTATAAATTCAAATTAACTTCACTCAGAATGTATGTGTACTACTTAATCAGCAGTCTACATAATGCAATCTATTCTATGTAAATATATCTCACTATAATATTCAAAATGTAGTGTGTAATAAATATATATTCATCGATATTATCATTATAAAAATGATTGAACTGATAATTACATGTTATCATCAGTTCGACCAATTTCATTTCAAACGGTGATATTTAACAAAATAAACATCTAACTAATATACTAATTAAAAGGCGAATGATCACAATTATATCACAATTTTTAGTCAAATTTGTTTTCAAATGTCTAAACAAATTACCTGATATAAGATGAGTCATCATGATATAATATCAGATACTAATATTTCAATATGTTATAGCAATAATGTACAGAATATTATCTTTTAATTAAAAAAATAAAAGAAAATACAACTTACAGACATTAAACTAATAATTATAAAACCATTGAATGTTGTGAACATACCTTGCAATAAGTTCTTCACACACACAAAATAAACATTTGGATTCCAGCATTATTAATTACTAACTGACTTAAATAAATACGTGAAATAATAACTCATACATAGGCAAAATATAAAATAAATATACGTCAATCTCTTTTCAAGTTTATCTCGACATAATAAACACGACAATTTGTTTACATGTAGGATGTTTCCAATTAGCTATGAACGTTTAGAAACTTATTTAGAAAATAAAAATAGCTATTCAATTACAAAATGAATGTTTTAAATCATACTTCAAAGTATCTAATTCAGGAGACAAAAGCACCTAAAATTTATTTAAAGTTATTGAACAAATTTCTATTGTTATTGCTAATACGAATTCTGACGTCCGCTTGTCATCAGACATGCGAGCAACCCTACCGTCTATCACTCGCGCTCACCAAAGCCAAAGCCCGATTATGTTTTTTCGCCAAGGTTCTGAGGAGTAGGCATTTTCCAAATTCGCGGGCGGGTTCAGGCTCTCGACCGATCCAGGTTCAATTGGTCGTGGAACAATGCGTCCAGTCACATGGACCGGTCTGGATAAAAGTCGTCCAGTGGAATGTGTTCCGTGAACTAGGGATGGGTATAGAATGAAGAACGTTTCATCTGAACTGTTCTCGACGAAAAACCGGAAGAACTGTTCACTTTCGTCAAGAAAAACCGTTTATTTTTGCCATTTCCTGTTCACTTTCACCAATGCAACACTGAGGGCGCATTCGAAAGTATTTTCCGGTCACTTACCGAGTTGGGAAATGACGTCACTACCATATAGGAGCCTTACGAAAAATGACCGAGATATCACTACTTCCGTACACATCTCATCTTCCCGGGAAACAAATATATAAACAAACATGGCTCCTATATGGTAGTTCTAATTTCCCGAACTTCCCGCGTGACGTCATTTCCCAACTCGGGAAGTGACCGGGAAATACTTTCGAATGCGCCCTGAATATTTATCTGTCTTTTGTGAATGATTGTTTGACATGATGCTAGTTTAATCGGGGAAAAAAGGTTACCAGACAATCAGCCTTTATTAGTATTAAATATGGAGTTCTAGGAAAAGAAAGAATATCGCTTGTTTGGCGAAACGGCGAAAGAAAATCTGTTCATTTAAAAATGAGGCAAAAACCAGTCGAGTTTTCGGAACAAGTCGGAACAGGAGAACTGTTCTTGAACAGAAGAGCAGATGAACAGCTCAGATGATCCGGAGCAACTGAGAACTGTGCACTATAAAAAAATAACTATTACCAGCTGCAAGAAACTCTCTGTGATTGGCGAAAATAATTATTTTCTCCAATCACAGAGAGTTTCTTGCAGCTGGTAACAGATATTTTTTTACAGTGTGGGAACCTCGGAACAGTGGAGTTCTTGGGAGCAGGCGAACAGTTATGAAAAGGAGGATAGTACTATCTAGAGCCCCTAAATAAAATAATAGGCCGGCGCATCACCGCCATTTTTTTGCCTCCGAAGAGAACAACATTCCCGCTTGGCGTCCGTATCGCTTCCCTAATGATTTTAAGAAATCTTGATCTGAAGCTAATCCGGTCAAGATAAGAGCAATAAGCAACAATAATATTCCTAAAAACACATTTTTCTCAAAGTACATTCTCAGGATGTCATTTTATTCTGAGGATATCCTATGGATGTACATGTACTGGGGTAAGATGTGTTGTTAGGACGGTTTCTGTTTCTTTTACAAAATGTCGCCAAAACTCAAACACACAGTAATAGAAGGTCTGTGAACACTTTATATTCACTTCTTGAATGATAATAGCAGTTTATCGCTGTAATGTTGATCATTTCATTCAGTAAACACCATAGTTCCTTATAACTTAAGTTATTTATTTAAAAATAAACACGAATTAAAGTAAAATAAAAATACATGATTATAACTGGATCAGGATACATCATCAACATGCTACAAGCTCGACAACATCATATTCAACAACAACAGATTGGTGTTGCCATACAGTTTAAGATAAAACAACATATCGATTACGATTAACCATGGAGTCCATGGAGTATACAATGTATGTCACATCCCCCTTTTTATTCAAATATAATCATTTAAATAAGATGGACGTTTTATTATGCGACCAGATTTTGTTTTATAAGTCTCCTCGTGAATTAAGTTTGTATTCGTAGAAATTTGACTATTATTTACAGATGAATGGTCATTTGAGTTGTTATCCTGATTAATATCATCATCCATTTTAAAATCAAAATTTACAGTTTCATTGGAAGCTTTATCTATTTTTGATAGAGTTAAATATTTTCTATTTCTGTGATAAATACTACCTGAAGATGTTTTAATTTTATAAGATCTTGGAGTATTAGTTTTAGACAGGATGGTGGCAGGCTCCCAATTTTTGTTTTTAATATTTTGTACAAAAACTTTGTCTCCAGGCTTTAATGGTTTCAGCTTTTTAACATTCCTATCAAAATAATGTTTTTGTTTGTTTTGACGCTGTTTAAGTTTAGGTTTAATACCCCTTGGAATTTCAGCATTCAATAATTTTCTATTAATGGGTAACTTAGTTCTTAATCTGCGGTTGAATAAGAGTTGAGCAGGTGATAAACCCAGGCCTGAAATAGGACTATTTCTATGTTCGAGTAAAGCTACTACAGGCTTTTTATTTTCCTCATTTGCTTTTTTGAATAGAGTTTTCACAATTCCCACTGCTTTTTCTGCCATCCTATTGCTCTGAGAATGATATGGGCTAGTAAAAAATGGTTGTATATCCCATTGCTTTGCAACGTTATTGAACTCAAAGCTGTTAAAAGGATTGTTATCACAAACAATTCCTTCTGGAACACCAAATCTAGCAATAACATCCTCCAGAACTACAATGATATCACTCACTGATTTACTATTGACCTTTCCTACTTCAATCCATTTTGAGTAGTAATCAACTATAACAGCATAATTTACCCCTTTATAAAACATTAAATCTATTCCTATTTTCTGAAATGGTCTATCAGGAATGCTATGGGGAATTCCTGATAGAATTCCTGATAGGCAATGGTTCATGAGGAAGGGTTTTACGAAATTTCATGCAAATCTTACATTTCTGTACTAAATTTTCAATGTCCTGTGACAGACCCGACCAATACATAATTTCACGAGCCCTATTTTTGCACTTTTCTATGCCCAAGTGAGATTCATGGATTAAGGACAAGATTTCAGATCTTAATGCCTTTGGGACAAAAATTTTATCATTTACGAATAACATACCCTCAATATTAAATAGATCATTTTTCAATTTAAAGTATTTTCTTAAATTAGGGGAAATTTTCTTCTTTTCAGTCCATCCTTCCTGGCAGTAATTAAGAATTTCTTTTAATTCCTCATCCTCTAAAAGTGCCTTTCTAAATTGTTCAACTCTATTTAAACTCATTGGAAGGTACTTTACAATTGAATGCACTGTTTGAAACATTTCGGGGTCATCTTGGACTGTATCTTTAATGAAAGCCCTAGACAATGTATCTGCAATGTACATATCTTTACCAGGTAGATATGTAACTTCAAAATTATACTTCAATAATTTGAGAAGCATTTTCTGCAGGCGATTTGAAATTTTACCAATTGGCTTTCTAACAATTGTAGTTAAAGGTTTATGATCACTTTGAACTAGCACTTTGTGACCATACACAAAATTATGGAACTTAGTAAAGGCAAAAACTATAGCAAGTAGTTCCTTCTCAATTTGTGCATAGTTTTTCTCTGTTTCTGTAAGGCTTCTAGAAGCAAACGAAACAGGGTGGCCTTCTTGTAGAAGACAGACACCTATGCCATCTTTAGAGCAATCACACTGTATGGTTATAGGTTTCGTACTATCGAAAACTCTTAAAACAGGCGCTGAGCTAATCAAATTCTTAATTGTTTCGAAAGCTTGTTTTTGTTCCCACGACCAATAAAACTCTACATTATTTTTGAGCAATTCTCTCAAAGGTGCTGTGATCTTCGATACATTTGGAATGAATTTAGATAAGAAGTTAATCATCCCTAACAGTTGCCTGACATCTTTTTTATTTTGAGGCTCATCTAACTCAGTAATAGCCCTAACATGAGATTTATCTGCTTTAATACCCTCTGCTGAAATGATCAAGCCCATGTACTTAACTTCCTGCACTCTGAACTGAAGCTTATCAGGATTAAATTTAATATTGTTGTCTTTAGCCCTTTTTAAAACTTCTATCAACCTTTTATCATGCTCAGCTTTAGTTTTCCCAGACACTATAAAATCATCAAAGTAAATTTCTACTCCCAATATATCACTAAACAGTTTTTGACTCCTCTTTTGAAATACTTCTGGAGCTGAGGAAATTCCAAAAGGCAGGACATTAAATTTAAATCTTCCGAATGGCGAGTTGAATGTACATAATTCAGAACTCTCCTCATCCAGCGGAACCTGCCAAAATCCCTCTTTTAAATCTAAAACTGTGAAGTATTTATTCCCTTTTAATCTGCTGATTATTTCATCGCTTGATGGTATTATGTGGTGCTCCCTCTTTATAGCTTTATTTAAATTACGGGGGTCTAAACAAATGCGTAATTTACCATTAGGTTTCTCTACAACAATCAAGCTATTCACCCAATCAGTAGGTTTATTTACCTGAGATATTACACCCCTTGATTCTAAGTCAGATAAAGTATCTTTTAACTCGCTAATTATAGCTTGGGGAACTCGTCTAGGAGGATCAATAACAGGGGTAGCATTATCTTTTAATACTATATGGTAAGGGTCACCTGGGAACTTGCCAAGACCTGTAAATACTTCATTATATTTAATTAATATATCATCTTTACTAGAAATTTCAATATCATCAATTCTTTGAATTAAATTCAACAATTTGCAAGCTTTTAACCCTAATATTGGTTTAGAGGCAACATTAACAACAATAAAATTCAATTTTACATTTTGACACTTTTCAGTTGAGCATAACAAACTTACCTCACCTTCTGGCTTAAGTTTATGATTCCCATAAGAAATTAAAACAACTTTAGTATAATTTAACTTAGAATTTTCATGCAATTTCAAATTATTATACACATATAATGGCAATATATTAGCTTCTGCTCCAGTGTCTAATTTAAAGTTTATCAGTTTATTATCAATCAAAATGTTCTCACACCAAACAGTTTCATTTGAGATTTCCTTACCTGTGGATACAGTATCAATAAATAGGCTAGACATACCTTCTGTACACACAAATTTATCACTATGAATTTCATCAATTTTCCGTGGTTTGTTATTATTTCCAAATTTTTGATTTTTTCTAGCACTACTGCACATAGAGGCAAAATGATGTTTGCCCTTACACAAATTGCACAGCTTATTATAAGCTGGACATTCTCTTTTTTTATGATGTTTACCACATTTGGTACACATAAACACATCACTTTTAGGTTGATACACTTGAGCACTACTGCGTCGGGTATTCCTACGGAGCTTGACTGCATCAATGTCAGATTTGGTCTGAGGATCTGTAATGGTTTTTATCTGCTCTCTGCTTGCTTCTGAGGCACGAACAAATTCTGTAGCTTTCTGAAGAGAAAGTTGAGGCTCTCTGAGAAGTCTTTCCTGGAGTGTTTTGTCATGCAGTCCAAGGACAATCCTATCTCTGATGAGTGAGTCTTCTTGGTCACCAAACTCACAGGAAGAAGCTAACGTCTTTAATTGGGTCAAATAAAGATCTACAGTTTGACCATCTAGTTGCGTGCAAGTAAAAAATTTGTATCTCTCAAAAACCACATTTTTGCGAGGAACACAATGTTCTTCGAATTTCTTGATTACATTTTCAAATGTCTTTTTATCCGTTTCCTCATCGAACTTGAATGTATTAAAAATCGACACGCCTTCATCACCAATTAGATTCAAGAGAATGGCGATTTTAGTGACATCATCTTTTGCAGTCTTTTCGGACGCGATCAGGAAATTCATGAATTTCTGGTGCCATCTACTCCAGTTGTCTGCTACATTACCAGCAGAAAAGTTCATTTCTCCCGGTGGCTTAAACGTTTCCATGATTTATGACTGAAAATGAACACTAAAGTTCCACGTGTATCACTGAACACTAAAGTTCGACATTAATGAACACGACAGTTCAATTTTTCGTAATCTCTTTTAATCGGCGCGAATTCATTTCCTGACACCATGTAATGTTGATCATTTCATTCAGTAAACACCATAGTTCCTTATAACTTAAGTTATTTATTTAAAAATAAACAAGAATTAAAGTAAAATAAAAATACATGATTATAACTGGATCAGGATACATCATCAACATGCTACAAGCTCGACAACATCATATTCAACAACAACAGATTGGTGTTGCCATACAGTTTAAGATAAAACAACATATCGATTACGATTAACCATGGAGTCCATGGAGTATACAATGTATGTCACAATCGCTAAACTAACTTCCATATCATAGTTTACTTAGCTAAAATTATGAAATATAATAAAACAAGTTACTTTAAAGTAACGTAAGACGATTAAAAAAAATGTTTATCGTTTGTCTATCAGAGAAATGCGCTGGGTACATGTGGCAACCCTAAGGCAACAAAATGCCTGATGCGCCAGCTCGTATATATAGGAGCCTTAGTACTATTCTCCTTTACGTATAGGAGGATAGTACGAAGGAAAGACGTATCAAGAAGGAAATACGTATTTACTTCTTGAGGGATAGAACGAAAACGCGCGAAGCGTCGCGTCGGTAATTAAAAGAAAATTTTTGCACTTATTCGCGCGATAATCAAAGCAGATGGCTTTCAATAAGTACTGGTTTACTTCTATATGTATATTATTCAGGTGATTATTTATTTGTTTTAGGAAATTGTTCTGAAATTTCGTGTAAGAAAAACGTAACGTGAGAAAAGGGATATATCAATGAAATAAGATTTAAAATATCGTTATCCTGTTATTAAAGAAGTATCAATATTTTAAAATATATTAATATTTAATCCAACCCTAACACCCAACCTTTTTCTGGAAAATAAATTTTTAACTGCATAGATTTGGGGGGAATATTATTTTGTTATTTGTTTTCTTTTGCATAAAAATTGAAATACTATTTTGGTTTGAAGCTGAAATTTTATTTTATTTCACGTTCTTGTGTCGGGCAGTGGACCGAAATATTTTTTTTTTTTTAAATTTAATTTCGAGGTTTTTAATTTTTCTACATTTAAAGAAGTTTAATTTATCAATTATTATACAATTTACATTAATATTATTATCGTCATAAACAAAAGTTATTTGAACAAACATGTTTAATCTAGTGAAAATAGATTCAATTCATTGTTTACAATATAATTTGATTTGATGAAAATATTCCAAAACTCGTTGTTCGTTTAACTTTAAATGAAGAAGCTATATTTAATGTGTCGAAACACTCTTCATTTTATTTTAATCTGATGAAGACAGTTTTTAAGCAACGAAACGCGTTTCAATTTTGTTTTATCTGATGATGAAAGATTTATTACATTGAAACGTATTTCAATTTCATTCGGTGATGATACATTGAATCTATAGTTTTAGATTTATACGATAAATACAGGATGCATCGCGATACCCAAAAGCGATTTCGGATTGGTCAGAGCCTCGCGCTCTGATTGGCCGGGTCGCCTAGGACATAATTCCGTCATTTTTAGCTCAAAATTTTTCAGAGAGGATTGAGAATAACTTGCTGTTTGCTGATTGGATCCACCTTGCTGATTGGATCCACGGATCCACCTCAGAACTTAGTTTCTGGATGGAAACCGGGATTCGATCTGGAACTGTATTTTATTTCTCTTTAATCCTCCTCTGAATTTTACTTTTATTTCTTGATATAATTCTTAGGAAAAAAAAATGTATGCCCCCCCCCTCCTTTTTTTTATTAATTGCGGGACCCCGAGCGATTTCCTGTGCCCCTTTGGGCGCCCTGCTCAGCTGTTTATTCCTTTTCGCCGTCCTCTGTAAAATCATTTTTATGTTTTTTGGCACTTTCGATGGAGGTAAGCAACGGTTGCGACCGATTGCAGGTACTCCGAAGCAAATACGTTGACGTTGTCGTTAATTATATCTGAAGAGAGAGAGAGAGAGAGAGAGAGAGAAATAATAATAATGGAAATGCGTCTCAGCTCGATCAGATTATAATAGATTAAGTCTATTGTAATAATTTTATCTATCGAAATATCGTTGTAATTTTATAATCGATTTTATGTATTGCTTATCCGATGAAGATAAATTTAATACTCTGAAACGCATTTCATTTCATGCTTATTTGATGAGTACATATCTTATTGCATCGGAACAAGTTTTAATTTTATTTAATGCAAAAGTTTAATCTATCGTTTTAGTTTTTATATGTTGAAGATAAATTTAATGCACCGTTTTCGTTTGATGTGACGAAGGTCATTATCATTTTAAATTTCGACAGTGTAAAAAAATCATGCCGATTTAAAATTTTGGAATATAAATAAATAAAGAATTCTTTATAAATTAAAACTTAATTTAGGGACACTTTTTCTTTTTCTTTAATGTCTATTGACCTCAGGGTTTAATTTTTTTTTTTTTTTTTTTTTTTTTTTTTGGGGGGGGGGGGGGGGGTTATTAAAATTTTAATCTTTATATATATATATATATATTTAAATATTAAAATAATAGAATTTATATATTTTTTTAATATATACTTTTTTATATTAAAATTAAGTCCCTATTTAGAATAAAAATAGCAATTTTGTACTATATATTTAAATTTAAGTTTGTTACTTTTTATTTTCATGTTAAAATAATATACATCATGCTCTTGCAAAATGTTAGAAAGAAGACCTGTTTAATCCAGTTTCCAGTAAGCAAAAGAACCAGTTTGAATTAATTCTAGCAGGTTTCAACTGCTATAAACCTGTTTTGATCTGTAAGGAAGATAGAACATGACTTTTCATTGGCTGACTGTGACTGCCTTTACCTTATCCAAGGAACTGATCTTTGGTGGAAGGTTGATTACTCATTTAATTGTTAAATCTTCACATGAATACTTTTGTTATTATTCTTAGGATTTTTTTTTTTTTTTTTTTTTTTTTTTTTTTTGTTTAAATGGAACACTAGTATTTTTTTTTTTTTTAAGTTGATTCTCATCTCATACATAGTATAGTTAATATTTTCTGATAGTAATTTTAATTGGTTTTATTTTATAATGCCATTTGGTAGTGGTAGAAAAGGAGCTCCTGAATGGGCAGAAGTTAGCTCAGTTCCTTCTAACGAAACAAAGTAAAATGTGATCATTGTGGTATGGAAGTTAGTGCTAAAATTGAGAGAATAAGAATTCATCTCAATAAATGTTCAAAAAGACATAAAAATTCCACTGCAATCAAGTTACAAAACAATGCAAGCATCACTTCATCGCCATTGGAAAATAATGCATCTACTTCTGCAGCTAATTATGGAAACAAGACAGCAATGAAGTATCCGTATCACCAGCAACAATTTCATTTAAAAGACAAAAATTGTTGTCTGATTAAACAGTTAAAACTACCGATAGCCAAAAACACAACTTAGATTTGAAAGTTGCCAAATTTTTTTATTCTAATAATATTGCCTTTAACATGGCATCAAGCAGTGAATATAAAAAAATGATGAAAGCATTGCGTCCTGGATATTCTGGTCCAAGTGTGACTGATTTAAGTGGAAAATTGCTAGAAGAAGCATCTTCGGAAGTTGATGATTTAATTAAAAAAGAAATACAAGGCCACATTACAAACAGTTTTACTTTGTTAATGGACGGGTGGACGAATGTTAAAAATGAAGCAGTTATTGCTACATCAATTCATACAGAAAAAAATTCATTTTTTTAAATGCTGTAGATTGCGAAAGCAACAAGAAAACAGCTACTTACTGTGCACAGATTGCTACAGAAAATATAAATTTTTGTCAGGAGAAGTTTAGAATTAATAGTTTTACTATATGTACGGATAATGAGAGCAAAATGGTAAAATTGAGAGAAATGTTAGAGCAAAAACATGAAATAATAACATATGGATGTTCAGCTCATTATATAAACTTGTTAGTAAATGAAATTTCAAATAAGACAATCATTGGATTTGTTATTAAAATTAATAAATTTTTCCTCAACCACCATCAGCCTCATGCATGGCTGAGGGAAAAAGAGGGATTAATGCCACAGATCCCAAATGCTACACGCTGGAATTCCTAGCTTGACTGTTTAAACACTTTTGTAAAAAATTATCCTAAATATGTAGAAATAAATCAAGAGAAATATTCTGAAATTCCAGAAATTATTACCCGAATTTTGGAAAATGTGAATATTTACAAAAATGTTTTGCATATGCAGAAACAGTTGATATTTATTGGGAAAATATTTGTTCGTATGCAAGCTGAAAATACAAATATTTCTGATTCTGTGGAACTTTGGATGGACCTAATAGAATGTGCTGATCTTGAAATGAATAAAGACAGTATTCAATGTAGGATGAATGAAGCTGTTTTGCCAATACATTACCTTGCAAATGTGATGAATCCTAAATACGTTGGACAACGATTATCTACTGATCAAGAAAATCAGGCTGAGTCTTGGCAGACAAGCAAGCACCCTGAATGGCTTGTACCATTTTTAGCCTTTAAAATTAAAGATGAACATATATATCCACCATCAATGTTTGTGGATGATGTAATAAAGAGCTTTAGTCCTGCCCAGTGGTGGAGTATTTTGGGAAAACGTTCTACAAATGAGAACACTAAAGCTTTCTGTAATTTTTTGAGTGGGTTGACCAGTTGTCCAGCTCATTTCGCATCCATAGAACGAGTGTTTTCAACCTTTGGATTAATATGGTCAAAATTGCGTAACAGATTAGGTTGAGAAAAAGTTAAAAAATTAGTTAAATTCTACAGATATCTTATAAGGATGAATTAAAAGAATATGTAGATGAATCTGATCCTGATTCAGAAATTTGAGTATTTTATTTTCTATATGTTTCTTCTTTTAATTATGTATAATCTCTAATAGTTATAATTTCTGTATATTGCAAATTAAATATACTGATTGAAAGAATAGTTTATCTTTATTATCTAGTTCTATACTGTTTATTTCTCTTTTCAGTATCTAAATAATAATCACTTTTTTAGAAAACAGTGTTAAAGTAATGTAAATTTAAAAGTGGGTTTTTTTGGGTAGATGGGCGGGCAGTTAACCCTGATTGACCTATATAAAAACATACGGTAACTGTGTTGCGTTCCCTAGCAACGGTTACTATATAAATTTCTTTAAATTTTGTTTGCAGTTTACTTTGAACCATAGTTTTAATATATTTTTTAACTTGTTGCCAATTATTTTGACAATATAATTAATTTTCAATGTTAAGCAATGGAAAAAATTCTTTTTTCCATTTCTCTTGCACGTTTTCACTCAATTTTATTTTTAATATTTATTTTTTATTTTTGTATATTTTTTTCGTGTTGCCAAGTCAAAAGAAAAAGAAGAAAAAAAAACGCTTTTAAGTAGTATCTTTTCTCTGATAGTAATAATGGACAGCTCACATATCAAATTTGATCCTTATACGCTTTAGATGCTATATAACCTTTCCGTACACGGAGGAAATTACAGTTTAAATGATTCACCTACCAGCCGATATATACCTATTTTGACATACATAGTTTATCATAAGAATGCTTTCAAGTATTAAGTTTTGTGAAATTTTATACTATAGAAGCTGACAAAATTTTTCCGGAAATGGGGGCAATCATATCATATCAACGTTGCTTGTTGGCCCAACAAGCAACGACTTTTATATCACCAACAATGTTGGGTGATATGAAAGAGAATTTGATTGTCACCAAGTTATGTGAAGATGCAACTAAATATAATTTTTTAAGTTGTGTGTATTAGTTCTTGATCTAGAGCTGCCATAAAATTTTTGTCACTCACACACATGAATGGAGATTTTATTTTATTTTATTTATGTATTTTTGTGGTCAAATCGTGTTTAAGACATTTTAAAACGTGTAAATGTGTCGGAAATCGAAATTTTTTACGAATCCAACACATTCATATACTAGTGGATCTGCAGATCAGGAGCCTCAACGTCCTATTTACATCAGACATTATTCAATAGGTCATTTTTATTTATTCCTTATTATATAATCGTATATATTGATTCGATCGACTTGTTACCATAATCAGATACATTCCTGAGGGGGCTGCCGCCCCCCTCAACCCCCCGCTGTATCTCTGTTTGTACATCTTATAAAGTGACGGAATTGTAAATAATTGCATTTATTTTTGGATAAATTCTTTCAAAAAGGTTTAGTAAAGTTAATAGAATACTAACTTTTTGCATTTCTAGTCGTTTTAGCGTTAAAATAGCCTATTTTTCCCTTAAAAACACTTAAAAAAGCTCCAATAAGGGAAAAAATGGATTTGGCGCCAAATTTGGCGACTGTTTTCCTCCTTGGCATTTTTTTTGGCAACCTTGGCGAGAAAATCCTTATTAGGGATATACCAAATATGGAAGCTCTAATCTCATTATGAGGTACGAGAATTTTCCACAACAGTCTGTGTTCGATAGAAAAGTATATAAAAAGAGCATTTTTTCGCCAAGGCGGTCAGTGTCAGATCTGTGTCAGTTTCGTCAAATGCTTGCTTTGCTTTGAGCCTCTTTGGATGAGACTTTCTTTATGTGTTATTGCTAAACAGTTTGTACTGTTGTTTTGCTGTTAACGGCTGTTGTTTAATCTGTGTTTACTGGTTGAATTGAAGCTGATACTTGGTTTATAGACCTGTATTTTTCTGGAACTTTCTGTGAATACTTCACTGAATTTTTGCAAATTTCACCTTTCATTCTCGGACAATTTACGGACCCCCAAGTACGCAACAATATGTATTTTTAATAAAAGACGGTCTTGTATTATTTTCCAGAAATTCATAAATACCAAACTTCATAACTACCAATTTTCATACAAAAAAAATTACATAGCATATCGGAAATATTTTGCGTAACCTTTAAACTAATTTCCAATTCCATGCCCACAATTATCAACAGGAAAACATGCTTTTAAAATTCTAATGAAATTTCATTATATTTGATAGGGTGTAACCATGTTAAAATAAACTTTTAAGAAATATCGACTATAGACCGTAATAGTACGAAATTATTTTATGTATCCCGGAAAAGTAGCCACAATCATTATAAACTCCAATAATAAGAATAAACCTAATTAATTATAACTCATTAATTTTTCAAACTAATTTGACATCATTTGGATGATTACAGTACATACGGGAATTATTTTGTGTGGTCCCATAAATTATTTAGTGTATACATAACCTTTTTTAAGAGTAAGCAGGATTTTAAGCATCTTTATAATGTATCTTAATTTTATTAAGTTCAATTCAGCATAAACGTATTAAAGTGCGCGTTTAAATAAAAGTTTGTCCATAGGCTCTAATGTTACGAAATTCTTTCTTGTATCTCTGTAAACAAACCATAAACATTGTATACACTATTCAGCATATTTTGCGTTTAAAATTAATAATTGTTCCAAATTTAACATCGTATGGATGACTACGTGACATTGTCAGAACACTTTTGTAAGGTCCTGTACATTAATTGGAAAGCTTAAGAGCACATATTTTCTTCAAACAACATGATTTTAAGCATCTTACTCACGTACGCTGGTTTCATTTTCTTCATTGCAAAGTAATGATATTAAAATGCGTTTAAAAGAAATTCACCCCTTACGCCGTAATGTTAAGAATTTTGGCGTGTCCCTATACACAGATTATAAACGTATATTTGCTGTAATATTGCTATAAACAATATAGCAATAAAAATTATACAGCTACTTATATGCAAAGCTGGAACGTGTGCTCCAATTTGCGAGTCAATCGAAGGACTTTTGCGGTCGCTATTGCGGTAAATACAAATTCTTGCCATAGGCTGGAATGATAAAAAAAACTTTGGCGTGTCCCTGTACACGAACTACAAATGGAATGCACACCCAAAACTACACAGCTAATTTCGTGGGGATCATAAATATGTGTACCAAATTTCAAGTCAATAGCGTGATATTTGCGGCTGCTATCGCACGACAGACAGACAAACAGACGGAGAGACGGAACACAAAATCCTTTTGAGTCTCAACAGAGGGCATCCACTGACGTTTCGGCAAAAATTGGAAGTCAATAGCTTGATTTTTGCGGTGGCTATCGCGGTACGTACAGATTATTCCCATAGGCCGTAATGATAGAAAATCTTTGGCGTGTCCCTGTACACGAACTACAAATGGAATACACACCTAAAACTATACAGCTAATTCCTTTGGGCTCATGAATATGTGTATCAAATTGCAAGTCAATAGCGAGATTTTTGTGGCCGCTATCGCGATACATACAAATTCCTCCCTCAGGCCGTAATGATAAGAAAAACTTTGGCGTGTCCCTGTATGCGAACTATAGACGGAATACATACCAAAAACTATACAGCTGATTTCGTGGAGCTCATGAACACGTGCACCAAATTTCAAGTCAATAGCGCTATTTTTGCGGCCGCTACCGCGATACATACAAATTTTTCCCGTAGGCTGTAATGATAAGAAAAACTTTGGCGTGTCCCTGTATACGAACTACAAATGGAATACATACCAAAAACTATACAGCTGATTTCGTGAGGCTCATGAACATGTGTACCAAATTTCAAGTCAATAGCGCTACTTTTGCGGCTGCTACCGCGATACATACAAATTCCTCCCGTAGGCCGTAATGATAAGAAAAACTTTGGCGTGTCTCTGTATACGAACTACAAATGGAATACATACCAAAAACTATACAGCTGATTTCATGGGGCGCATGAACATGTGTACCAAATTTCAAGTCAATAGCTCTATTTTTGCGGCTGCTACCGTGTTACATACAAATTCCTCCCATAGGCTGCAATGATAAGAAAAACTTTGGCGTGTCCCTGTATACGAACTACAAATGGAATACACACCCAAAACTACACAGCTAATTTCGTGGGGATCATAAACATGTGTGCCAAATTTCAAGTCAATAGCGTGATATTTGCGGCCCCTATCGCATGACAGACAGACATACAGACGGACAGACGGAACACAAAATCCTTTGGAGTCTTAACAGAGGGCATCCACTGACGTTTCGGCAAAAATTGGAAGTCAATAGCTTGATTTTTGCGGTGGCTATCGCGGTACGTACAGATTATTCCCATAGGACGTAATGATAGAAAAGCTTTGGCGTGTCCCTGTACACGAACTACAAATGGAATACACACCTAAAACTATACAGCTAATTCCTTTGGGCTCATGAATATGTGTATCAAATTGCAAGTCAATAGCGAGATTTTTGTGGCCGCTATCGCGATACATACAAATTCCTCCCTTAGGCCGTAATGATAAGAAAAACTTTGGCGTGTCCCTGTATACGAACTATAAACGGAATATATACCAAAAACTATACAGCTGATTTCGTGGAGCTCATGAACATGTGTACTAAATTTCAAGTCAATAGCGCTATTTTTGCGGCTGCTACCGTGATACATACAAATTCCTCCCATAGGCCGTAATGATAAGAAAAACTTTGGCGTGTCCCTGCATACGAACTACAAATGGAATACACACCCAAAACTACACAGCTAATTTCGTGGGGATCATAAACATGTGTGCCAAATTTCAAGTCAATAGCGTGATATTTGCGGCTGCTATCGCACGACAGACAGACATACTCACGGAACACAAAATCCTCTTGAGTCTCAACAGAGGGCATCCACTGACGTTTCGGCAAAAATTGGAAGTCAATAGCTTGATTTTTGCGGTGGCTATCGCGATACGTACAGATTATTCCCATAGGCCGTAATGATAGAAAAGCTTTGGCGTGTCCCTGTACACGAACTACAAATGGAATACACACCTAAAACTATACAGCGAATTCCTTTGGGCTCATGAATATGTGTATCAAATTGCAAGTCAATAGCGAGATTTTTGTGGCCGCTATCGCGATACATACAAATTCCTCCCTTAAGCCGTAATGATAAGAAAACCTTTGGCGTGTCCCTGTATACGAACTATAAACGGAATACATACCAAAAACTATACAGCTGATTTCGTTGAGCTCATGAACATGTGTACTAAATTTCAAGTGAATAGCGCTATTTTTGCGGCTGCTACCGTGATACATACAAATTCCTCCTATAGGCCGTAATGATAAGAAAAACTTTGGCGTGTCCCTGTATACGAACTACAAATGGAATACATACCAAAAACTATACAGCTGATTTCGTGAGGCTCATGAACATGTGTACCAAATTTCAAGTCAATAGCGCTATTTTTCCGGCCGCTATCGCGCGACAGACAGACAGACAGACACACAGACACAGCCCAAAACCGTTTTGAGTCTCAACAGAGGGCCTCCACTGACGTTTCGGCAATGAATATAACTGAAAGTAAACATTCCTGATACACTCTGTCGTATAAATATGTATATAGGTATTTAGCTTGCTATAAAATAAAAAATAAATAAATGTTTTAACGGTTTATTTAATTAAATTATTAAAAAAAAAAGAGAGAGAGAGACAGAGAGACATTTTCGAACGGTCATTTTTGTTTATGCCCATATGTATAGATAAATAGATAGACCGATTGAATTTAAGGACATACACTACTGTCTTTTCCTGATGGATCATTTCCATACTCAAAAGTTATGCAATGTTTATATTATGTTTACAGTCAAGTTTATAATATCTTATTGTTTATAAATATTAATGCACATGCTTATTTATTTTTTTAAACAAATGTTACATGCGTTTTTGTTTTCCATTTTTCCTCAGAAATTAAATATAGATTTTAGAAAATTTTAAATTAATAAAGAAATTTATAAAATTAATTATCAATTTAAATAACAATATATACTGAAACATCAGTTTCCTTACTCTGTGTTTGAATTCTAGATATGAAAATTTTAAAATTTTAAAATGTGTTTTAGCCTTCTATAAAATGAAATAAAATAAAATCTACATATTCCCAGTTAAATTAGAAAGAAAAAAAATCTCAATGTTTCACATATTCTTTAAGGACATCTGTGTTTTCTCATAGCAGAAGTGCTGAATTAAGGAATACGAACAGCCCATTTCGAAAAGAACGATCTCTTCTAGTGAAAGCCGGAAACCGTTCATTCTGAATTTCCGGTTGGTTTTCTCCATTTGACCCGTTCAGGAACAGTTCTGCGGAACCGTTTCGAGTTTTGAAAGAACTGTTCATTCTCGTTCTTCAAAAAGAACGGGAATGCCCATCAGCCCATCTCTACCGTTTTTGTATAATCTATTATCAAGGGTACTTCGTAGATTATAAACAGAAATAAATATCTTTAAATTAAAAAACATATTCATTATTATTTATAACTAATTATCGAAAAGGTACTCACCCTTTCGTCTATCACGGCACGACTTGACAAAAGATGAGTTAGAACAGGAATTCGATGGCACAAAATAATTGAAGAGCTTGTTTCCAAAAGGCGTTAAGTCAAAAATTTCAAAAATTGACTTTTCGATGCAAAGGCTCGCAGCACACGTCTAACAATATATTTTCAATAAGTAGAAGTTCCAAATGAAGTTTAGTCATAATGAAAACTGAAAGTGAAATCCGTGTTTTTTTCCAAAAAGAATTAAGTCACAAGTAAGTTTTGTGCCAAAAGGGATTAAGTCAAGTTTAACCAATCGTTGCGTGCCTTGAGATAAAGTGGTTTGTCTGGCCTTAGGGGAAAGTCAAAACTAAGAAACGAATGTCGTTGTAGATACATTGAGACATTTTTTTTTTCCCCATGGAAAAATATAAAGACGAATGTACTTATAACCTTTATTATAATGTGTTTGTAAAAGATTTTAATCTTGAATTTGGAACCCCGAAAAAAAAACATTTGTTTCTTCTGTATTAAGAAAAAAATACAAGTGAATTCAGAAAAATGTACAGAAAAAAGAAAAGACCCTGTTCACCGAACTTTTGATTCATAAACACCGGAGCAAAAAAAAAAAAAAAAAAAAAAATTCACTTTTAGGGGAAGATGAAATTACAATATGTTTTGACCTGATGCAAAATCGGGAATTAGCACACAAATAAAAATTATACCATATTAGGACTGCTTTCAGCAGTGGCTGCTCAAAAGGACCTTACCTTCACATACTATTTACTAGTGCGTGGTCACTTCGACTTACCAGCAGATAGAACATTCGGCCGAGTGGTGACTAGTTTAAAGAAAGTGGATACAATTTTACTCTAAGGACTATTTAGAACATTTCTCTAAGGTTGGAAATCTTTTCGAGTATAAGAAGCAGTGGATTAGATTGGAAATTGAAATTTTAGATTGGAAAAAATTTGCGCATAGTCGTCTGAAAAGCAAACAAGGTTTCTTGATTTCAGAGGTAAAGTACTGGAAATTACGAAGCGAGATGAGGGAATCAAGACAACGTACTGTGATTCGTTTTGCCGTCAAAAGATCCTGAAACGAGAGAAAAAAATTCTCCCATGCGCCCCTTCTGAAATAAAAACAAAAAAGCAATATGAAACAAGCAAAGAAAAACAGATGTTTTAAAATTACTTATAACGCTTTGAGATTTAAGAAACAGCACGAATATATATATATATTTTTTTTATGAATAATTTTGCAACGATACTGCTAACGCTAACATAAGTGAAAATAATGATAAAGATGGAGAAATAGAATTTGTAAATGAAGATTTGTAGAAACTAACTACGTTCCAAAATTGTATAGCTAAAATTTATGCTGTACTTACATGAAAAAAAAAAAAAAAAAAAAACGTGGATTACTTTCAAATGGAAGTAAGTTATTTTATTTCGTTATTTGTTTGTGCCAAAAGGACGTAAGTCATACTTTTGTTCCAAAAGAGGTTAAGTCATTTTTTTCTTTTTTTATTTCTAAATAACTATACTGTCAGGATTTTTTTAAACATGTAATTTAGTGTTATTATCATCCATAGATTACTTGGAAAAATTATCGTTTCCTTAAACTCAATAATAAATCTTACATAACAAAATCGCGTTTTTTCAAGAACTGAAAAAAATGACTTAACGCCATTTGGAAACAAGCTCTTCAATTGTTCTGTAACTTTGGGTTTTCATATATTTAATTGGGTGATGATCTATTTACACTGCTGTTAACTATTTACAAGAAGTATTAATTTCAAACTTATTTAAGATTCATTTGTTATTCACATAATCAATAATTTTCTCAATACTTAAATATTTTGGGTTCCTTTTTCTTTATCATAGTTAAATCATATCTTAATAATACATTTTAAGACACAGGAAAACGTGCCTTTCTTATATCTAGTCTACATCTTTCAACACTGAACTTAACTTTCGAAAGTAATTCTTATTCTAATAAATCCAAAATAATAAAAAAATAAAGAAAACCTTTTCCACTGTCGCGCCAGATGTGCGGATTAGATAGGGGGAAAGTGGGGGGAAAGCAATGATGTTGCAACAACCGTGAACCGGTCGTGGATCAAATCTCCCAAGAAATTTTTTTGTGTCATTTGATCCATCTACTAATCCATTTCTATGATTGGCCATTGGTTATTACTCTAGTTACGCCATCTATCGGTCCTTAAAAACACGAATATGCATACAAACATTTCTCCCCCCCCCCTTTTTTTACTTTCCGAACACTATAGTGAGGAAAGTATTGTAATCATGTCAAAAATTCGAATTCGAGATTTTGATGTTTCTATACGTTTCGAGGTCCAACGAGTCCGTTTTCACTATTTTTACGATGATGTATGTATGTGTGTGTGTATGTATGTGTGTATGTATGTGTGTATGTCTGTGAGTGAACACGCTAGCGTCTAAACGCTTTGTTCGAATAAGCTGAAAGTTGGTACGTATATTGTAAGTCACCATACTACGAACCCTATAGATTTTGGTGAATCTAGCACTTATAGTTTTTTTACAGGGACACAAAGAAAAATTCTTTATCATTATGGTCAAGGGACCAAAATCTTAAAAGTGCGATAGCATCTAAACGCCTTATTCAATTGAGCAAAAACTTTATACACATATTATAGGTCACCGATACTCAATCTGTATAGATTTTGGAGAATCTAGTACTTATAGTTTTTTTACAGGGACACAAAGAAAAATTCTTTGCCAAATTTTTAAAAGTGTGATAGCGTCTAAACGCCTTATTAATCTCAGCAAAGATTTTGTACACATGTTATAGGTCACATTTGAACCAACTGTATAGATTTTGGTGAATCTAGCACTTACAGTTTTTTTACAGGGACACAAAGAAAAATTCTTTATCTTTATGGCCTATGAGACCAGCGATAGCATCTAAACGCCTTATTCAATTGAGCTGAAAATTTGTATGAATATTATAAATCACTGTTGCACTAACTGTAAGTATTTTGGTGAATCTAGCATTTATAGATTTTTACAGGGACACAACGAAAAATTCTTTATCATTATGATCTAAGGGCTTAAAGTTCAGTAGCGTTAAATAAAACCTCGTGTGATATATGGAGAAAAATACTCAAACACTCTGTTATGGTTTTCTCTTTTTTGTTTTTTAGCAACTCCTCTTTCTTTATTTTATCTACAAAACTGTTAGTTACTCAATGTTCGGAAAGTCGAGTGGAGTCACTCCAGATTTTTTTGATAAATAACTGTATAATTGTTTTAGAATTATAAATAAATGCATGCAATGTATTGAAATATAATATAATAATGCAAATTAAAATTCATCGAATATTATTTAAATTTAATAAAATAAAATTTTAAAATGCTCCCGGCTAACAATTTTTTAATTTTGAATTTAACAAAATATTTTACATATATTTGTGAACTACTTTGTGAATTTATCGATCAGTTAATTTTTATGCAACATTTTTATGTTTGAATACTAAACATTTGCTATACATTTCAGCATTCAAAAATAAAAATAATTAACAATATTTAAAAATCAATATTAATTTGTATTTAAATAATAATAATAATAATAATAAAATCATAAATATAATAAACATTAAAATATTATTGATTGAAACCCTAATTAATTGAATTTAACAAACCAATTTAATGAAGTGACAATTTAAAAAAACTTATAAAAAACTTTTTTTTTTTTTTTTTTGTAATCATTGATTTAAATTAAAATTAAAATTTCATAATTTTTTAGCAATGTGCAATAGTTTTATATTTCTTACCTTAGATCATAATAAAACTTCAACCTACTTCTTATTTACATCAAATATTTGAATGCTAAATTTTTGCTGTAAATGTCAGCATTCCAACTTAAAAATATTTATCAAAAATTAGCTTGTTAATAAATCCATAAATAATACTTAAAATTGTTTACAATATATCATTAAAATACGATAATGCATAATTAAGGAAATAATTAAAAAGTTTTTTTGCTGGAGAATTTTCTAAAATTGAAATTTTATTGTTGTTATTTTTTTTATTTAAATAATTTTCAAAAAAGAATTATATAATTAATATTATTGTATACTATGAAGAATTAAAAAAAAAAAAAAAAAAAAAGATATGCATCTCTTTTTTTTCTTTATTATTCATTGTTAAATTACATTTTTAATTAATGAATTAAATTTTTCTTTAATTAATTTAATTTTGCACTTTTTTATAGCTAATTTCAAACTAAGCCTACAGATGGCAGCAATGATTTTGATCCAATAAAGGGTTCGGAGTTGTCCAGCCTCTGCTTTCGACCGGTCGTGGATCAAATATCTCAGTGCTCAGTTGGATCGGTCGAAGTGATCCACAGGTTAAGGCTAGACTCACCCTTTGACCACTGATTACTATACAGATAGGACAGTGAAGCTAAAACGCGAACCGGAAATATAGTGGCACCACTAGTGTCAACAGAAGGAAACTGCATGTGTGAAGTCTACATGATCAGCACCTTTGATCGAACATTGTTTTTCTCTTTCGCGATTAGTTAGTAGCAGGTTAGTATGTGAAGTTTTCTTTTTCTTCATTTTTTATTATTTTTGAATTCACAAAATCATAATAAAAACATTCACAGCTATTCTTTTAAGAAATAAAATTAATTTTTATTATGTTTTAAAATATATTTTGCCAAACATACTCTTATTCAAGTACAGATTAAAATAACAAACTGTAACTCTGAAATAGCAGTGTAAAATCTCAAATGTTTAACATTGTTTGGTTTAAATAATACAAAATGCTTTAAAATGAAAAAAATATTATAGATTTATGTATATTTTCGAAATTTATTTGCTTAATATTTAGTACTTGCTTCTTAAAATAAATTGCTTTCGACAATCAAGTTCGTAAACAATAACAAAGTTGCCAAACGTAAACATCAATACAAGGGTTAGTTGGTTGGATGTTGGGTTTAACGTTGCACTAATATTACGATATGAACATAGATACAATAAAAATAAGACGAACGATTGCGTAAGCTGAAGAGCTCGAGAAACTTACAGCCGTTGACAATAGGGTCGTTGCAGTCAAATTTTGGTTACCGAAGAATATACGGCAGCGTCCTATCTGTATCATAATCTCTGGTCTTTTGGCCATTGTAAAACTGCTAAGTTGCCAAAATAGACAGTGAATGACGTTCAATTCCAAGCGCGAGAATCTGATAAATTTGTTGCAAAACTGTTGCTTGCTTGCTTTTCTTTTTTAAATTTACAAATTTTGTACTTCACAATGTTTAAAAACGGACATTGCCTTTAATCTAAAAAAAAATTTTAGAGCAAAAACTAAAAGAAACATAAAATAAATAACTATAAGCTTTTTTTTTTTATTATTGTTATTAGAAAAAATTATAAATAAACAAGAAAAAATTATTTTGAATTTTACAGCATATTTTTCATTAAACAATATGATTTTATTTATTTATTTATTTTTTGTCGAGAATACACTTTCTGCATTATTTAAAAAAAAAAAAAAAAAAAAAAAAAAAAAAATAGCTATTAAAACACAGACTCTTGTGAAACAATTAATTTACACAATTCAAGTTAAATTAATTAGTGAGAGCATGTATACTTTAACTTTTTGTTTAATTTCAGTTATATGTTGATATTCTAGCATCTAGCTAGAATACTAATTTTAATAAATTGAAAACAAAAGTTATACAGTAATTAATGTTATTTTTAAATTACAGGGTGACGAGAAATAACTTGGACGAAGTTTCAAACCAAATATCTGTAACTACCACTATCGCAAACTCATTTTGGAAGATGTTGTCTTACCTTGGTCTCAAAAGTTCTTTGGAAACAAAAGATGGACCTTCAAACAAGATTCCGCACCTGCACACAGAGGTAAAGGCACTCAAGATTGGTGCAAGACAAATTTTCCTGACTTCATTGGAGCTCAAGAATGGCCACCGTATTCCCCAAATTTGAACCCAATGGATTATTCTGTTTGGTCCATCTTGGAGACAAGGGTGTGTGCTAAATCTCATAAAACTTTGGCATCCCTAAAGGAATTCTTATGGAAGGAATGGAATAAAATATCAGTAAGTGAGTTGCGGCCTATAGCCGAAAATTTTGTGACACGTTTAAAGCTCTGTATTAAGGCTAAAGGTAGCCACTTTGAAAATTTGTAAATATAATAGACAAAATAATGTATTCATATTTATTGAAGTTTGGTCGTAATATTTTCATTAGCATTAAAGTTATAATGTATCATGTGTGTCCAAGGTATTTCTTGTCACCCTGTATAGCATGAACAAATTTATGTTTACATATTCTTATCTGTCAAAACAAAAGTTATCTATTTTTATTTATTACCCTCTTTCGTTAAATTTAAACAAGGTTAACTTAGATTTAAAATATTTAGGATATTATCAGAAATATATGAATTATGCTTTTGTTATTGAAAATTCATCAAGTTTTGGAAATGTTATTTTAAGTATCTGTATTGAAAACAAGAACTTTCATTAAATTTTAAAATTATGTATAATTTTCAGATATCAATACAATAAGTTTTTCTTATAAATATCCTCTGATGAAAAAAAGATATTTTGTAGTTAATAATATGAGTGTATTAATTTTCTTCCAAAATCATGTCCATCATAAACAATCAATACCAAAAATGAACATATATTAGACATTTTTACATTAATAGATATGGCTTATCTATTTAGTTTTACCTATACATCAGTTTAATAGTATACATATAGATTTGAAAATCAAATTTCATTTAATGGAAAGTTAAAGCGGATTTATTTTTTCACAAAACAGTGTTTTGAACAAGGTGATAAATAAATGTTTCGATGAAATTATGCATTCCTTTAGATCAATATTATAAGTAAGGACAATTTTGTTTGCTTAGCTTTTTTCCCCCTAATATTATATTGCTATTTTAGCATAAAACCTTTTATTTCTAGCTGCAATATGATTCTTTAATACAATTTTATGGGGAAGTTAAATCAATTGCTTTGACATATACATCTTTTTTTTTTGATCGCCAAAAATACATTAGATAATTTTTTAACTACTGGATTTATTTATTCTGATATTTGACTATACTTTAATGCTACTCAAAGTTTAATATTATTGAACTATAGAATGACATTGAGATTGATTAACGGTTCAGTTAAGGTGCCTGCCTACCGTCGGAGGTGATTTTTTTTTATAATTGAAAAATTGCCTATTTATGTGCATTATATCATTAGAATATAATAAAAAACATAACCTGAGAAAAAGATGCAAATTTTAAAATATTTTGATAAGCTCAAAATATGCATAAAATTTGCGAAAAAAAAAAAGCACTTTTTCAAAACATCATAAGTTAAATTTAAATAAAGATATTTTTATTCTGTAAATTTTATTTAAATTATTGAAAGGTCCTTAATGAAGTGAATTACTCTCAAAACTATAATCATGTTATTTAATATTTTAGAGAAGTTAACATTTTTATATGCTGAAAAAATCAGGAATATACATTTCAGTTCATAACTTCTATCGGCAAGAAGACAAAAAATAATTTAGCTAGATTCATTGTCGTAGTTCAATCCCTAAAACAACCCCTCTAGAGAATTTTGTCAAAGTTTCATAACGTTTCAATTATAACTTTTGGAGTTATGATGTTTTGGGATAAAGCAAAATGCTAAAAATCTCATTTTGAGAAAAAGTAGAAAACAAATTTAAAAACTAGTATGTTGTGCCCACCACAAGACTTTCTTCTATATTTTCCTATACAAATTCACTCAGCAACAATACTAAAAAATAATAATAATAATAATAATAATATGCACTTTTTTTTTTTTTTTTTTCGTTAAAAGTAAAAAAATCGATAACTTTGTTTTAAATTATCACATATTTATAGTTCAACCATTCGTTTTAAAGGTATTGACGAGACCTTTCGAAAGATACCCATCTTAAAAAATTACCCTCCCCCGGGGGGTACTTCCCCCCAATGGGGGAAGCGATGCCCCACATTCACAAAATTTTTCCCTAATTAACTACTACTATTATCAATAATTCATATTAATTTTACAATCACAGGTTAAGAATAACTGTCATTATGTACATTTATACGAAATTTTGTCCTATACTGCCATGTTAAAAAAAAAAAAAAATACGATCACAGCGCCACCTGTTGAGCGACTAATCTCAAAATATAATCAGCACCAGTTTATGTCAGAGGCCAACTAAATACCATGTTTGATTAAATTTCGTTAAAAAAAAATATACAGTTTTTTTCTAAGTTTTTTTTCGTTAAAAGTAAAAAAAAAAATCGATAACTTTGTTTTAAATTATCACAGATTTATAGTTCAACCATTCGTTTTAAAGGTATTGACGAGACCTTTCGAAAGATACCCATTTTGAAAATTTACTCCCCTCGAGGGGGGACTTCCCCCCAGGGGGGAGGGTGGCGAGGCTCCTGCATATACAAAAAAAATTTCCCAGTTGACTATCTCTATTATAAATAATTCTTGTAAATTTCATAATGATTACTAAAAAATTATTCTCTTTATGCACACTTATGCAAAATTTTGCCCTATATCACCATGTTAAAAATTTAGAAAAAGCGGGATGGCAACGCAACCTGTAAGACAATTTTTACCAAAAGTTGATAGGCACTAATTTATGTCTAGGTGCAACTACATACCAATTTGTATGAAATTATGTGCAGTAGTTCCTGAGATTCAGTTGCCACAAAATTTTGTCACACACACACAGACAGACAGACATACATTTTCTAAAAATGGTCAGATCGTGCTCTACATCTCTCAAAACGTGCAAATCCATCAAAAACCCGAGGTCGAAATTTTTTACGAATCCAATACTTTCTTCTATTGAATATAGAAGAAAGTAACAAGATTTTACCTTTTAAACAAAAAATAATTTTAATAAGTTCCTGATTTATTTCAAAGCTTTTTATTTCCTTTTTACTTTCTTCTATATGTAATATAGAGAAAGTATTGGATTCGCGAAAATTTTCGACCTCCGTTTTTTGACGGATCTACACGTTTTGGGGTGTCCTGAACACGAATTGATAGTTTTTAGAAAATGTCTGTCTGTCTGTCTGTCTGTGTGTCTGTCTGTCTGTCTGTCTATGTGTCTGTCTGTATCATTTTTTTGTGGACACTGTATCTCACGAACCAATAAATGAAATTTAACCAAACTTAGTATTTAGTTGCACCCTGATATGAACTGGTGCTGATTAGATTTGGTGATCAATTGCTCAACAGGTGGAGCTGTGATCGCATTTTATGCAAATTTTTAACATGGCAGCATAGGACAAAATTCCGTATAAATGGGCATAATGAGAGTTATTTTAAACTTGTGATTGTAAAATTAATATGAATTATTGATAATAGTAGTAGTTAACTAGGAAAAAAATTTTGTGCATGTGGGGGCATCGGTTCCCCGGGGGGGGGTACCCACCCGGGGGGGCAAAGTTTCAAGATGGGTATCTTTCGAAAGGTCTCGTCAATACCTTTAAAACGAATGGTTGAACCATAAATCTGTGATAATTTAAAACAAAGTTATCGATTTTTTTTACTTTTAATTAAAAAAAAACAGAAAAAAAAAAATCGCAATTTTTTTTTTTTTTTTTTTTTTTTAACGAAATTTAACCAAATTTGGTATTTAGTTGGTCCCCGACATAAAGTGGGGCTGATTACATTTGGGGATCAATAGCTCAACAGGTGGTGCTGTGATCGTATTTTTTCTAAATTTTTAACATGGCAGTATAGGACAAAATTTCGTATAAATGTACATAATGAGAGTTATTTTTAACTTGTGATTGTAAAATTAATATGAGTTATTGATAATAGTAATAGTTAACTAGGAAAAAAAATTGTGCATGTGGGGGCATCGGTTCCCCGCCGGGGGGGAAGTGCCCCCCCCCCCGAGGAAATAAATTTTCAAGATGGGTATCTTTCGAAAGGTCTCGTTGATAATAGTAATAGTTAACTCTGAAAAAAATTTTGTGCATGTGGGGGCATCGGTTCTCCCCCCCACCGGGGGGAGGGGGGAAGTACCCACCTGTGGGGGGGCAAAGTTTCAAGGTGGGTATCTTTCGAAAGGTCTCGTCAATACCTTTAAAACGAATGGTTGAACCATAAATCTGTGATAATTTAAAACAAAGTTATCGATTTTTTTTACTTTTAATTAAAAAAAAAAAGAAAAAAAAATCGCAATTTTTTTTTTTTTAACGAAATTTAACCAAATTTGGTATTTAGTTGGTCCCCGACATAAAGTGGTGCTGATTACATTTGGGGATCAATAGCTCAACAGGTGGCGCTGTGATCGTATTTTTTCTAAATTTTTACCATGGCAGTATAGGACAAAATTTCGTATAAATGTACATAATGAGAGTTATTTTTAACTTGTGATTGTAAAATTAATATGAGTTATTGATAATAGTAATAGTTAACTAGGAAAAAAAATTGTGCATGTGGGGGCATCGGTTCCCCCCCGGGGGGGAAGTACACTCCCCGAGGAAATAAATTTTCAAGATGGGTATCTTTCGAAAGGTCTCGTTGATAATAGTAATAGTTAACTGGGAAAAAAATTTTGTGCATGTGGGGGCATCGGTTCTCCCCCCCACCGGGGGGGGAAGTACCCACCTGGGGGGGGCAAAGTTTCAAGATGGGTATCTTTCGAAAGGTCTCGTCAATACCTTTAAAACGAATGGTTGAACCATAAATCTGTGATAATTTAAAACAAAGTTATCGATTTTTTTTACTTTTAATTAAAAAAAACAGAAAAAAAAAATCGCAATTTTTTTTTTTTTTTTTTTTAAACGAAATTTAACCAAATTTGGTATTTAGTTGGTCCCCGACATAAAGTGGTGCTGATTACATTTGGGGATCAATAGCTCAACAGGTGGCGCTGTGATCGTATTTTTTTCTAAATTTTTACCATGGCAGTATAGGACAAAATTTCGTATAAATGTACATAATGAGAGTTATTTTTAACTTGTGATTGTAAAATTAATATGAGTTATTGATAATAGTAATAGTTAACTAGGAAAAAAAATTGTGCATGTGGGGGCATCGGTTCCCCCCCGGGGGGGAAGTACACTCCCCGAGGAAATAAATTTTCAAGATGGGTATCTTTCGAAAGGTCTCGTTGATAATAGTAATAGTTAACTGGGAAAAAAATTTTGTGCATGTGGGGGCATCGGTTCTCCCCCCCACCGGGGGGGGGGAAGTACCCACCTGGGGGGGGCAAAGTTTCAAGATGGGTATCTTTCGAAAGGTCTCGTCAATACCTTTAAAACGAATGGTTGAACCATAAATCTGTGATAATTTAAAACAACGTCATCGATTTTTTTTACTTTTAATTAAAAAAAACAGAAACAAAAAAATCGCATTTTTTTTTAACGAAATTTAACCAAATTTTGTATTTAGTTGGTCCCCGACATAAAGTGGTGCTGATTACATTTGGGGATCAATAGCTCAACAGGTGGCGCTGCGATCGTATTTTTTCTAAATTTTTAACATGGCAGTATAGGACAAAATTTCGTATAAATGTACATAATGAGAGTTATTTTTAACTTGTGATTGTAAAATTAATATGAGTTATTGATAATAGTAATAGTTAACTAGGAAAAAAAAATTTGTGCATGTGGGGGCATCGGTTCCCCCCGGGGGGGAAGTACCCCCCCCCCCCCCGAGGAAATAAATTTTCAAGATGGGTATCTTTCGAAAGGTCTCGTTCATAATAGTAATAGTTAACTGGGAAAAAAATTTTGTGCATGTGGGGGCCCACCGGGGGGGGAAGTACTCACCTGGGGGGGGGGGCAAAGTTTCAAGATGGGTATCTTTCGAAAGGTCTCGTCAATACCTTTAAAACGAATGGTTGAACCATAAATCTGTGATAATTTAAAACAAAGTTATCGGTTTTTTTTACTTTTAATTAAAAAAAACAGAAAAAAAAAAATCGCATTTTTTTTTTTTTTTTTTTTTTTTAAACGAAATTTAACCAAATTTGGTATTTAGTTGGTCCCCGACATAAAGTGGTGCTGATTACATTTGGGGATCAATAGCTCAACAGGTGGCGCTGTGATCGTATTTTTTTCTAAATTTTTAACATGGCAGTATAGGACAAAATTTCGTATAAATGTACATAATGAGAGTTATTTTTAACTTGTGATTGTAAAATTAATATGAGTTATTGATAATAGTAATAGTTAACTAGGAAAAAAAATTTGTGCATGTGGGGGCATCGGTTCTCCCCCCAACCGGGGGGGGGAAGTACCCACCCGGGGGGGCAAAGTTTCAAGATGGGTATCTTTCGAAAGGTCTCGTCAATACCTTTCAAACGAATGGTTGAACCATAAATCTGTGATAATTTAAAACAAAGTTATCGATTTTTTTTTACTTTTAACAAAAAAAAAAAAAAAATTAGAAAAAAAAAATCGTATTTTTCTTTTTTTTTTTTTTTTTTAACGAAATTTTACCAAACTTGGTATTTAGTTGGTCCCCGACATAAACTAGTGCTGATTATGTTTGGGGATCAATAGCTCAACAGGTGGCGCTGTGATAGCATTTTATCTAAATTTTTAACATGGCAGCATAGGACAAAAATTCGTATAAATGTGCATAATAAGAGTTGTTTTAAACTTGTGATTGTAAAATTAATATGAATTATTGATAATAGTAGTATGTAACTAGGAAAAAAATTTTCTGCATGGGGGGGCATCGCTTCCCCCCTAGGGGGGAAATACCCCCCTCTGCGGGGGGGGGGGGTAAATTTTCACAATGGGTATCTTTCGAAAGATCAGGTTGATAATAGTAGTAGTTAACTAGGAAAAAATTTTTGTGCGTGGGGGGCATCGTTTCCCCCCACCGGGGGGGGGGGGGTGGGAAGTACCCCCCGGGGGGGGGGCAAAGTTTCAAGATGGGTATCTTTCGAAAGGTCTCGTCAATACCTTTAAAACGAATGGTTGAACTATAAATCTGTGACAATTTAAAACAAAGTTATGGATTTTTTTTACTTTTAACAAAAAAAAAAAAAAAAAAAAAAAAAAAGAAATCGCAATTTTTTTTTTTTAAACGAAATTTAACCAAACTTGGTATTTAGTTGGTCCCCGACATAAAGTGGTGCTGATTACATTTGGGGATCAATAGCTCAACAGGTGGCGCTGTGATCGTATTTTTTCTAAATTTTTTATCATGGCAGTATAGGACAAAATTTCGTATAAATGTACATAATGAGAGTTATTTTTAACTTGTGATTGTAAAATTAATATGAGTTATTGATAATAGTAATAGTTAACTAGGAAAAAATTTCTGTGCATGTGGGGCATCGCTTCCCCCCCTGGGGGGGGGGGTAAATTTTCAAGATGGGTATCTTTTGAAAGATCTCGTCAATACCTTTAAAACGAATGGTTGAACTATAAATCTGTGATAATTTAAAACAAAGTTATCGATTTTTTTTACTTTTAACAAAAAAATTCTTTTTTTTTTTTTTTTCTTTTTAAATATTATTACTGATTGAATATGTATTACTTTTCACAAAAGAAAAAAAAAAAAAAAAAAAAAAACTTATAAAAAAAATCGTACTTTTTTTTTTTTTAATATTGTTACTGATTGAATATGTATAGGAAAATATAGAAGAAAGTCTTGTGGTGGCCACAACATACTAGTTTAAATTTAATTTTACATTCAGTAACAAATTTTGATGCTTATATTGATTAAAACATTTATGTAAACAAACATTTACTTGTCCTTTCCGGTCACTTCCGGTTTCAAAAACTGGCGATTGACTAATATTAAAATGCCTGTAACTCTCGTTCTAAGCAAGATAGAAACACAATTCAAACTGATTTAGAAAGGTAAAATGTGAGGCTTTAATACTAATCTAAAAATAGAAAATCAGAGTTTTAACCGAAAATTGCGTTTTAAAGGAAGGCAGGCACCTTAAGCATCAGTAGTGCAGAATACAATTCAAGAGCTTAATGGATGAACATATTACATAAAAATTTAGTATATTTGAGAAATTAAACAGTAAAGAGGAATTAGAGTAGCCAAAAACCATGTACATAATAATTTCCTGTGCCGACAACTGTGTAAACTTAATGTTTGATATTTAAGAGACGATAATGAGTTCTTCCAGATTGCTAATTCTTCTCAAAAATGTCACTTAACAGGTTCATCAATTTAACTCTTCTATTGACAGAAAATTAAACACTTGGCCGTTTTAGCAGCCATAGCATAAGTACCTAAATTTGTTTAAAATTAAAATGTTATGTGATTTTTATAAAGAAACAAAATGTCTAAAACTATTCTTGGCTCTAAACACGTTTACAACGATAAAATAAGCGAAACTAATTTCCGCGCCTTGAGTTTTTTTGCCAAACTGATTCCTGTGAGTTCCAGTAACCGTATAGTTCTTTCTGTTTACCTCCGCTGCAACAACTCAGGAGCGACCGCCTCGCCTAGCTGTGAACCCCGTTTCAGAATAGCGGTTGTGCCGCTTTATATGAACACACTTTGTTTAACATAAAAATAAGTATTTATTTACACTTGAATAAAAAAAAAGTTAAATTAAAATTAAACCTGTATCATGAACATTTTCTGATAAAACTGACGTCATATTACTTTTAAAAGTATTAAAATTATTAAAGTATATTTGTTTTTACGTGAATGATAGAAAATTTAAAAAAAATTAAATTTGCTTCTGCATCTGATGTTATTACAATTAAAGAGAATTCAATATATTAATGAAGTTTTATATCAATTTTATCATACATGGGTAAATAGATATCTATCTCTTTTTATGTCAAAAACAAAAATGAACGTGTACTTAGAATATTAGAAGATTTGATAAAATCAAAATAATATTTAAATAAATTAAAATATATAGTATATATTTAAAAGAAAATATATATAACCACAAAAATTTAGTTTTTTAAACGGTTGAAATAGCGCTCATGGCATACTATAATACTATATTTCATGTGAAATTGCTGTCATTTTATGGTCGACAGGATACATCCAGTAACAGGAAATAGAAACACGGACCTAAGACTATGAATATGAGGAAGACTCTGCCGAAGGCAGCAGGGACCCAAAATGAGGTTTATTTTGAGCAAATATAGGGAATAATGTGACTAGGACTTCTGAGAAATTTCCTCTCCTATGGAAGGCATCCCACTCAATATACGACAATTGACCTTAAATTCTACAATACAACACAACATCTCATTTAACTACACAATTTACTTTAAAATAAAAAAATTGCTTCAAAACTTAATATTTCTTATGATTTATCGCATTCACATGTTTATGGTGTAAAAATTAAAATTATTTGAATTTGAATTAATTCAATAATTAATCGTTTAAATCTTAAGAATTTTCAGTATTATTTACTTACAAGGAAACATTCAAAAGGTGTCATCTTCAAAAAGTATTGAAAAAAATATATGTGATTTTACTCTTTATAAAACCCCAGAAAATGAAAAAATTATCGGCTGAAATTAATTACAGCGACCACAAAAAATTATCAAAATTAAGCATATTTGGCGATTTCACACTGCTAGGCGATTAATTTTGAGTACTTGGCGGAAAAGCAAAACACGGTTCTGTTCGTACACGGCAATCTCGGTGCTAGCAAACGTATCGCACAACAGCGCTAAATCGCCAAATATGCTTAATTTTGATAATTTTTTATGGTCGCTGTAATTAATTTCACCCGATAATTTTTTCATTTTCTGGTGTTTTATGAAGAGTAGAATCACATATATTTTTTTCAATACTTTTTGAAGATGACACCTTTCGAATGTTTCCTTGTTAGTTTTTATTAAATTACAGAATTTCGCACTCGTCTGTTCTTTAAATCTGCATATAGTTTTAATTAGCACATTAACTAATATGTTTTGAAAAATAAGTAATGAAAAGAACTAATTAAATAATAATAATAATAATAAATTTCATTTATTTTTGGGAATTTTTCTCCACCTACCTAAATTATTTTTAAACCATTACAAAATCACAAGCAGTGTCTCTTTTAACCTGCTCTTGACTTGATCTTTTTCACTTGAGAAGAGATAAGTGTCTCACCTTGGCTTTCTTTATTTAATATGAAGATTTTTCCTCTTATGTGATAGGAATTTGAAAAGTTTCCTGGGACTGTCTGGATTTATTGATCTGGAAATATCCTTTTGCATCCCATTCCAGATTTGGTTGATTGTTAAAGTTTTACCTTTTTTTAATGGAAATTCTGCATTTGGAGCACTTTATCCAGTGGGTGGAAAAATTCTCATTCTTATCAGCTTTAAGTAGGAGTTAAAAATATAAGACTAATACATTTTTTTTTTCCTTCTCAGACGTTTCATTTCCTCCTGCAGCGACATTTGCATGATATATAAAAGGAGTTATTCTAGATGTTTTTGTGTTCAGAGAAGAACTATTCAAATGTACTTTTAAAGGACTAAAATAATAAATGAATTTCTGATAACGCGAATTATATGCCCGATTAATTTTCATACTGTGAGTCAAAATAAAACTTGTAAGTTACGCTTTTTCTGTTCAATTCGGAATTTTAAAAATATAAAAAAAAACATTTCGAATGGGGGGGGGGGGATTTAACGAAATATTAACTAAATCTCTTACAGTGCTTCAAACAATAAAATAAAAAATCTGCACTTTAGACACTATACAAAGAAAGATGGATATGAAAAAATAAAGTAAAACGCGTATACTGGGAATTTTTTTCCGTTTTAACCCCCGGCCAAAAAAAGTGGGTGCAAAAAGTTTGAAGTCCCCTTTTCTTTGTGTGTGTGTGTCTGTAGCGCTGTAGCTTCCAAATGAATAGACCGATTTTAATGCTTTTTTTTTCTTTCTTTATTTTATTTAGAAAGCTGATTTAATCGCGATAGCCGTTAGATACGTTTGATAGAAATCTGTTTAACCCCTTGCAAAGAGGTGATGCAATTTATGATTACATAAATTAAATTACCAACCACAAATTTCATCCCGGAAATTTTCTTCAAAATTTTAATTGTATAACTTAGAGGGAAAAAAAATCCTTTATTACTTTTTTTTCTAATCTAGTTCGTAAATTTTGGTAGCTTTTGATACTAAATAAATGAGTGGAATTACCTTGTCCCTTAAAGGATTAATAGATATTTTAAAATTAATTGAAGACTGTTTTTTCAGGCCAGTATTTTATTTTAAAATCTGGCAAGCTTCGAATTTCCAAAGTATGTTAGATGAAATCTGCGAGCTGACAACCTTCCAATTTTTAAATCTTGTTAAATTATAAATTACGTGATTTTTTTTTTTCTTTCTTTCTTTCTTCTTGGATTGGAGTGTAAAAAACTTAAAAGAAAAAAAAAAAAAAAAAAAAAGTATCTCGATTTTTAAACCGATTTAGAAAAAGTTAAAAATTGACTATAAATTGTGATTACGAGTTCGTAGTCTGAAAATCCCTAATTTCGGTTCTAAATTCGAGATATAAAAAAAAAAAAAATGCTTAAAATGTAATTTTTGTTCCGGCCATTCTACATTGATATATATTACAATTTGCCAAATTTTCCAATTTCCAATTCACGTTAGATTCACTTTAGTAAGTCATGTCTTGTTTGTTTGTTTGTCCGGTTCACAGCTTATAATCGATTTTTAACTAACTTCCCTACTAGCTACTACACATATGAAACTTTCACAATAGCTCAGAATCCGATGACAACACAATACTTCGAAGCCCAATTTTCGAATTTTTGATTAGTTTTCTTTTAATTAATTAAAATATGAAAATTATATGAAAATAAAATCGGGAAATAATTTTCTTCGATTTTTAATATTTTTTTTACAAAAAATCCACGGACGGTTAGTGACGTCACACTTTACTTGCGTATAGCTATTGATTCAACAGAAAAATTAAAAACATGGTATATAAAAAGTTTTTAAGCTATTGTATAGCTTTTATCGCGGGCTTTGAGCGCGGCGACCGAATCGAAAAATTCCGTAACGAAAAAAAAACCTAACACAGTTCGGTAGACTTCGGCTGTACGAAGCTCGCACAGATCGAGACGAGCTGCTCCGAAATCGGACGAATACATAAGCAGCTGTTTGTGAGAAAGTATATAGGTGTATAGGTATCTATCATCTATGTACAACAGTGAATACGCGTAAAATTTGTGTCTAAAGTAGATCAGATAAAACTTGAATATCTCCATTCGACTTGCAGGCCTTTAAAACCTATTAAATACCTTTTCTCTATTAAAATTTGTTTTCTTATCATTATTGTTATCTTATCATTATTGTTATCTTATTCATTAATATCAAAGAAAAACCTTGAATATCCCCATTCGACTTGCAGGCCTTTAAAACCTATTAAATACCTTTTCTCTATTAAAACTTGTTTTATATCGGTCACCACGCTCAAAAAGTGTAACTTGAATTAATATCAAAGAAAAAACTTGACTATCCCCATTCGACTTGCAGGCCTTTAAAACCTATTAAAATACCTTTTCTCTATTAAAATTTCTTTTCTTATCATTATTGTTATCTCATTCATTAATATCAAAGAAAAAACTTGAATATCCCCATTCGACTTGCAGGCCTTTAAAACCTATTAAATACATTTTCTCTATTAAAATTTGTTTTCTTATCGGTCACCACGCTCAAAAAGTGTAACTTGAATTCATATCAAAGAAAAAACTTGAATATCCCCATTCGACTTGCAGGCCTTTAAAACCTATTAAATACCTTTTCTCTATTAAAATTCGTTTTCTTATCGGTCACCACGCTCAAAAAGTGTAACTTGAATTAATATCAAAGAAAAAACTTGAATGTCCCCATTCGACTTGCAGGCCTTTAAAACCTATTAAAATACCTTTTCTCTATTAAAATTTGTTTTCTTATCATTATTGTTATCTTATTCATTAATATCAAAGAAAAAACTTGAATATCCCCATTCGACTTGCAGGCCTTTAAAACCTATTAAATACGTTTTCTCTATTAAAATTTGTTTTCTTATCGGTCACCACGCTCAAAAAGTGTAACTTGAATTAATATCAAAGAAAAAACATTAATATCCCCAATCGACTTGCAGGCCTTTAAAACCTATTAAATACCTTTTCTCTATTAAAATTTGTTTTCTTATCGGTCACCACGCTCAAAAAGTGTAACTTGAATTAATATCAAAGAAAAAAAATAGAATATCCCCATTCGACTTGCAGGCCTTTAAAACCTATTAAAATACCTTTTCTCTATTAAAATTTGTTTTCTTATCATTATTGTTATCTTATTCATTAATATCAAAGAAAAACCTTGAATATCCCCATTCGACTTGCAGGCCTTTAAAACCTATTAAATACCTTTTCTCTATTAAAATTTGTTTTATATCGGTCAACACGCTCAAAAAGTGTAACTTGAATTAATATCAAAGAAAAAACTTGAATATCCCCATTCGACTTGCAGACCTTTAAAACCTATTAAATACCTTTTCTCTATTAAAATTTGTTTTCTTATCGGTCACCACGCTCAAAAAGTGTAACTTGAATTAATATTAAAGAAAAAAATTGAATATCCCCATTCGACTTGCAGGCCTTTAAAACCTATTAAAATGCCTTTTCTCTATTAAAATTTGTTTTCTTATCATTATTGTTATCTTATCATTATTGTCATCTTATTCATTAATATCAAAGAAAAAACTCGAATGGCGCCATTCGACTTGCAGGCCTTTAAAACCTATTAAATACCTTTTCTCTATTAAAATTTGTTTTCTTATCGGTCACCACGCTCAAAAAGTGTAACTTGAATTAATATCAAAGAAAAAAATTGAATATCCCCATTCGACTTGCAGGCCTTTAAAACCTATTAAAATGCCTTTTCTCTATTAAAATTTGTTTTCTTATCGGTCACCACGCTCAAAAAGTGTAACTTGAATTAATATCAAAGAAAAAACTTGAATATCCCCATTCGACTTGCAGGCCTTTAAAACCTATTAAAATACCTTTTCTCTATTAAAATTTGTTTTCTTATTATTGTTATCTTATTCATTAATATCAAAGAAAAATCTTGAATATCCCCATTCGACTTGCAGGCCTTTAAAACCTATTAAATACCTTTTTTCTATTAAAATTTGTTTTCTTATCGGTCACCACGCTCAAAAAGTGTAACTTGAATTAATATCAAAGAAAAAACTTGAATATCCCCATTCGACTTGCAGGCCTTTAAAACCTATTAAAATACCTTTTCTCTATTAAAATTTGTTTTCTTATTATTGTTATCTTATTCATTAATATCAAAGAAAAATCTTGAATATCCCCATTCGACTTGCAGGCCTTTAAAACCTATTAAATACCTTTTTTCTATTAAAATTTGTTTTCTTATCGGTCACCACGCTCAAAAAGTGTAACTTGAAATTAAATCAAAGAAAAAACTTGAATATCCCCATTCGACTTGCAGGCCTTTAAAACCTATTAAATACATTTTCTCTATTAAAATTTGTTTTCTTATCGGTCACCACGCTCAAAAAGTGTAACTTGAATTCATATCAAAGAAAAAACTTGAATATCCCCATTCGACTTGCAGGCCTTTAAAACCTATTAAATACCTTTTCTCTATTAAAATTCGTTTTCTTATCGGTCACCACGCTCAAAAAGTGTAACTTGAATTAATATCAAAGAAAAAACTTGAATGTCCCCATTCGACTTGCAGGCCTTTAAAACCTATTAAAATACCTTTTCTCTATTAAAATTTGTTTTCTTATCATTATTGTTATCTTATTCATTAATATCAAAGAAAAAACTTGAATATCCCCATTCGACTTGCAGGCCTTTAAAACCTATTAAATACGTTTTCTCTATTAAAATTTGTTTTCTTATCGGTCACCACGCTCAAAAAGTGTAACTTGAATTAATATCAAAGAAAAAACATTAATATCCCCAATCGACTTGCAGGCCTTTAAAACCTATTAAATACCTTTTCTCTATTAAAATTTGTTTTCTTATCGGTCACCACGCTCAAAAAGTGTAACTTGAATTAATATCAAAGAAAAAAAATAGAATATCCCCATTCGACTTGCAGGCCTTTAAAACCTATTAAAATACCTTTTCTCTATTAAAATTTGTTTTCTTATCATTATTGTTATCTTATTCATTAATATCAAAGAAAAACCTTGAATATCCCCATTCGACTTGCAGGCCTTTAAAACCTATTAAATACCTTTTCTCTATTAAAATTTGTTTTATATCGGTCAACACGCTCAAAAAGTGTAACTTGAATTAATATCAAAGAAAAAACTTGAATATCCCCATTCGACTTGCAGACCTTTAAAACCTATTAAATACCTTTTCTCTATTAAAATTTGTTTTCTTATCGGTCACCACGCTCAAAAAGTGTAACTTGAATTAATATTAAAGAAAAAAATTGAATATCCCCATTCGACTTGCAGGCCTTTAAAACCTATTAAAATGCCTTTTCTCTATTAAAATTTGTTTTCTTATCATTATTGTTATCTTATCATTATTGTCATCTTATTCATTAATATCAAAGAAAAAACTCGAATGGCGCCATTCGACTTGCAGGCCTTTAAAACCTATTAAATACCTTTTCTCTATTAAAATTTGTTTTCTTATCGGTCACCACGCTCAAAAAGTGTAACTTGAATTAATATCAAAGAAAAAAATTGAATATCCCCATTCGACTTGCAGGCCTTTAAAACCTATTAAAATGCCTTTTCTCTATTAAAATTTGTTTTCTTATCGGTCACCACGCTCAAAAAGTGTAACTTGAATTAATATCAAAGAAAAAACTTGAATATCCCCATTCGACTTGCAGGCCTTTAAAACCTATTAAAATACCTTTTCTCTATTAAAATTTGTTTTCTTATTATTGTTATCTTATTCATTAATATCAAAGAAAAATCTTGAATATCCCCATTCGACTTGCAGGCCTTTAAAACCTATTAAATACCTTTTTTCTATTAAAATTTGTTTTCTTATCGGTCACCACGCTCAAAAAGTGTAACTTGAATTAATATCAAAGAAAAAACTTGAATATCCCCATTCGACTTGCAGGCCTTTAAAACCTATTAAAATACCTTTTCTCTATTAAAATTTGTTTTCTTATTATTGTTATCTTATTCATTAATATCAAAGAAAAATCTTGAATATCCCCATTCGACTTGCAGGCCTTTAAAACCTATTAAATACCTTTTTTCTATTAAAATTTGTTTTCTTATCGGTCACCACGCTCAAAAAGTGTAACTTGAAATTAAATCAAAGAAAAAACTTGAATATCCCCAATCGACTTGCAGGCCTTTAAAAACCTATTAAAATACCTTTTCTCAAAAAATAGAGTTAGATCATTCAAATTTGGTACATCGAGGTTTTTGATACCTACAAGTCGATTGCGGATATTTTTGATATATTCTCATTGCGGATAAATTCTCATTTATTCAATAAAAGAAAAAAAAATTGTTTTCTTATCGGTCACCACGCTCAAAAAGTGTAACTTGAAATATTATCAAAGAAAAAAAATACTGCATAAATAAAATAAATAAATAAATAATTATAATTGCATAAGTTGATAAAAAATGCTATGCAATAGCTTTACCGCGGCAGTCCTCGAGTGCCACACGTATTTTTTTTTTTTTTTTTTTTTTTTTTTTATCTTATTATTATTTTATTATAGTATAAGAAAGCTCTTTAAAAAAAAAATTGCTAATTTTGAAAAGAATTTCATAAAAATTAAAAATTTGCTAAAAATAGTGATGATGAGTTTAGACTCAAAAAATCGTTAAATTTGGTTGAAAATTAATGATTTTAAAGAAAAAGTAATATTTAATTAAATTTAAAGCCAGCCCTGTGTTGACATCTTAAAATTTAAAAACTAGCTTTATTTCAAGTGAAAAATATAGGTTTTACAGAAAAATAATGTTTAATTAAATTTAAGGTCCGAGGTTTTTATAAAGTTTACACTCGTTAGAAAACATACATATATACATATTCATTATAATACTATCTTGCGTATCCTGTATTTCCCTTAATATGTTTTATAAGCGCTGATATGGGTTAAATGAGAATTCCTCGCTAATATTTACTGATTTTAATCCATTCTTATTACTGACTTAGAGTTAGGAAATTTTGCATACATGAGCATTGAAATGTATCAATATTAAAAATATTCAAACTTCTCGAAAATTATTGAAATTAAAAAAATAAAAACAAAAATTCAAAAATTAATTTTATTTTATTTATCTATTTTTTTTTTTTTTTTTTTACTTTCTTCTATATGTAATATAGAGAAAGTATTGGATTCGCGAAAATTTTCGACCTCCATTTTTTGACGGATCTACACGTTTTGGGATGTCCTGAACACGAATTGATAGTTTTTAAAAATGTCTGTCTGTCTGTCTGTCTGTGTGTCTGTCTGTCTGTCTGTCTGTCTGTCTGTCTGTGTGTCTGTATCATTTTTTTGTGGACGCTGTATCTCACGAACCAATGAATGAAATTTAACCAAACTTGGTATTTAGTTGCACCCTGACATGAACTGGTGCCCATTAGATTTGGGGATCAATAGCTCAACAGGTGGCGCTGTGATCGCATTTTATAGGACAAAATTCCGTATAAATGGGCATAATGAGAGTTATTTTAAACTTGTGATTGTAAAATTAATATGAATTATTGATAATAATAGTAGTTAACTAGGAAAAAAAAATTGTGCATGGGGGGGCATCGGTTCCCCCCCTGGGGGGGAAGTACCCCCCCAGGGGGGTTAAATTTTGAAGATGGGTATCAATCGAAAGATCTCGTCAATACCTTTAAAACGAATGGTTGAACCATAAATCTGTGATAATTTAAAACAAAGTTATCGATTTTTTTTTTACTTTTAACAAAAAAAAACTTAGAAAAAAAAATCGTATTTTTTTTTTTTTTTTTTTTAATATTGTTACTGATTGAATATGTATAGGAAAATATAGAAGAAAGTCTTGTGGTGGCCACAACATACTAGTTTTTTAAGCTATTGTATAGCTTTTATCGCGGGCTTTGAGCGCGGTGACCGAATCGAAAAATTCCGTAACAAAAAAAAAACCTAACACAGTTCGGTAGACTTCGGCTGTACGAAGCTCGCACAGATCGAGACGAGCTGCTCCGAAATCGGACGAATACATAAGCAGCTGTTTGTGAGAAAGTATATAGGTGTATAGGTATCTATCATCTATGTACAACAGTGAACAGCTGTACGCGTAAAATTTGTGTATAAAGTAGATCAGATAAAACTTGAATATCTCCATTCGACTTGCAGGCCTTTAAAACCTATTAAATACCTTTTCTCTATTAAAATTTGTTTTATATCGGTCACCACGCTCAAAAAGTGTAACTTGAATTAATATCAAAGAAAAAACTTGAATATCCCCATTCGACTTGCAGGCCTTTAAAACCTATTAAATACCTTTTCTCTGTTAAAATTTGTTTTCTTATCGGTCACCACGCTCGAAAAGTGTAACTTGAATTAATATCAAAGAAAAAACTTGAATATCCCCATTCGACTTGCAGGCCTTTAAAACCTATTAAAATACCTTTTCTCTATTAAAATTTCTTTTCTTATCATTATTGTTATCTTATCATTATTGTTATCTTATTCATTAATGTCAAAGAAAAAACTTGAATATGCCCATTCGACTTGCAGGCCTTTAAAACCTATTAAATACCTTTTCTCTATTAAAATTTGTTTTCTTATCGGTCACCACGCTCAAAAAGTGTAACTTGAATTAATATCAAAGAAAAAACTTTAATATCCCCATTCGACTTGCAGGCCTTTAAAACCTATTAAATACCTTTTCTCTATTAAAATTTGTTTTCTTATCGGTCACCACGCTCAAAAAGTGTAACTTGAATTAATATCAAAGAAAAAAATTGAATATCGCCATTCGACTTGCAGGCCTAACCTATTAAAATACCTTTTCTCTATTAAAATTTGTTTTCTTATCATTATTGTTATCTTATCATTATTGTTATCTCATTCATTAATATCAAAGAAAAACCTTGAATATCCCCATTCGACTTGCAGGCCTTTAAAACCTATTAAATACCTTTTCTCTATTAAAATTTGTTTTATATCGGTCACCACGCTCAAAAACTGTAACCTGAATTAATATCAAAGAAAAAACTTGAATATCCCCATTCGACTTGCAGACCTTTAAAACCTATTAAATACCTTTTCTCTATTAAAATTTGTTTTCTTATCGGTCACCACGCTCAAAAAGTGTAACTTGAATTAATATCAAAGAAAAAACTTGAATATCCCCATTCGACTTGCAGGCCTTTAAAACCTATTAAAATACCTTTTCTCAATTAAAATTTGTTTTCTTATCATTATTTTTATCTTAATCATTAATATCAAAGAAAAAACTTGAATGTCCCCATTCGACTTGCAGGCCTTTAAAACCTATTAAATACCTTTTCTCTATTAAAATTTGCTTTCTTATCGGTCACCACGCTCAATAAGTGTAACTTGAATTAATATCAAAGAAAAAACTTGAATATCCCCATTCGACTTGCAGGCCTTTAAAGCCTATTAAATACCTTTTCTCTATTAAAATTTGTTTTCTTATCGGTCACCACGCTCAAAAAGTGTAACTTGAATTAATATCAAAGAAAAAACTTGAATATCCTCATTCGACTTGCAGGCCTTTAAAACCTATTAAAATATCTTTTCTCTATTAAAATTTGTTTTCTCATTATTGTTATCTTATTCATTAATATCAAAGAAAAAACTTGAATATCCCCATTCGACTTGCAGGCCTTTAAAACCTATTAAATACCTTTTCTCTATTAAAATTTGTTTTCTTATCGGTCACCACGCTCAAAAAGTGTAACTTGAAATTATATAAAAGAAAAAACCTGAATATCCCCATTCGACTTGCAGGCTTTTAAAAACCTATTAAAATACCTTTTTTCAAAAAATAGAGTTAGATCATTGAAATTTGGTACATCGAGGTTTTCGATACCTACAAATCGATTGCGGATATTTTTGATATATTCTCATTGCGGATATATTCTCATTTATTGAATAAAAGAAAAAAATTTGTTTTCTTATCGGTCACCACGCTCAAAAAGTGCAACTTGAATTAATATCAAAGAAAAAACTTGAATATCCCCATTCGACTTGCAGGCCTTTAAAACCTATTAAATACCTTTTCTCTATTAAAATTTGTTTTCTTATCGGTCACCACGCTCAAAAAGTGTAACTTGAATTAATATCAAAGAAAAAACTTGAATATCCCCATTCGACTTACAGGCCTTTAAAACCTATTAAAATACCTTTTCTCTATCAAAATTTGTTTTCTTATCATTATTGTTATCTTATTCATTAATATCAAAGGAAAAACTTGAATATCCCCATTCGACTTGCAGGCCTTTAAAACCTATTAAATACCTTTTCTCTATTAAAATTTGTTTTCTTATGGGTCACCACGCTCAAAAAGTGTAACTTGAATTAATATCAAAGAAAAAACTTGAATATACCCATTCGACTTGCAGGCCTTGAAAACCTATTAAATACCTTTTCTCTATTAAAATTTGTTTTCTTATCGGTCACCACGCTCAAAAAGTGTAACTTGAAATTATATCAAAGAAAAAACTTGAATATCCCCATTCGACTTGCAGGCCTTTAAAAACCTATTAAAAAACCTTTTCTCAAAAAATAGAGTTAGATCATTTAAATTTGGTACATCGAGGTTTTCGATACCTACAAATCGATTGCGGATATTTTTGATATATTCTCATTGCGGATATATTCTCATTTATTCAATAAAAGAAAAAAAATTGTTTTCTTATCGGTCACCACGCTCAAAAAGTGTAACTTGAATTAATATCAAAGAAAAAACTTGAATTAATATCAAAGAAAAAAAAATACTGCATAAATAAAATAAATAAATAATTATAATTGCATAAGTTGATAAAAAATGCTATGCAATAGCTTTACCGCGGCAGTCCTCGAGTGCCACACGTATATATATATATATTTTTTTTTTTATGCCCCATTCAACTGCGTTTTTAAAATTTTCACTCGATTTTACCTTATCAATTCATTATTAAACATTTCTGTGCACTAATCAGTGCATTCATTGATAAGTTAATTAACAAAAAATATTTTTATGATTAAATATTGAAATTTAATGCACATTTAAAAAAATTTTCAAGTCATTTTAAAAATTAAAAAATAAATAAATATATAAATAAAATTTTAAATTTCCTATTTTATTTATTTATTATATTTTTAATAGACAAATTATATATTTCACTAGCAGGCAAAGCCCGCTTCGCTGGTCCCTATTTTTAAATGAATCACTGTAATGAATTCTAGTGCTAGATGCTTACAAACAATTCACGCATCAAATTTGGGAACAACTATAATATTTCCCCACAGCTGAATCTGGCGATTTATTTTTGGCGATTATGGCTAAATCATAAATCATATAGCATAAATGATAAAATTGTAAGCTAAATTATAAATCAAATCATAAAATCATAAATCCAAAGTAAATAGCATGCATGCTGCCATATTATATCGCAAACAGTTCAGAAAGACATCGTTCTCGTTCAAATCGGCGCAAAAAAAAATCGCCAAATTCAGCTGTGGGGAAATACTATATAGTTGTACCTAAATTTCGCGACCACGGAAGTCTTTAATAGAAAATATTATAAATAAATAAATACAAAAAGCACAGCTTTAATATGGGACCCCTTTGGTGACTTTAAATATTTTAAGCCATTTTTGCAATGAACTGAATTGGCTATCTCAATTGTGCAATTAAAGATCTTGGCGAGAAACGTCCGAGCTACTTCGGTGCTGAATTATAAATTTTGCCAAAGGGATCCGATACTAAAGCTGCTCCATACACAAAATAAATAAATAAAATAAAATAAAATAAAAACTCTTTTCTGATATTTACAAAATAAAAATATAAAATCTTAATAAAATCCAAATTATAATCATTTACAATTAAGGGGAGAGCATAAAAGAACCTCATAAGGTACATAATAACAATAAAAAATTTTGTTTTACTGCAGGAAAGAAAAGTACTGCTTAATTAAATAAAAATATTAAACTAATGCCAAATATCTCTATGAAAATATTTAGCCACATGCAAATTCCTGATTTAAAAAAAAAAAAAAAAAAAAAAACTTTTGTAGGTCAACTATTTATTTTTCTCTCTAATTTTTAATATTAATCACGTGAAATTAAAAATATTTCATTTTATTTCTCGAAAACTAAAATATATATAAATGAGTATCCGAATCTGGGCTGAAAACGGAAAAAGGGGAAAATAAATTAGAAATATCTGACCTATATTTATAAATTTGGTACCAAATGAAAGGGGCGATTTTTCTGAATCCAGGGGTGCAAACAGTTTTTCGATGCGACTATTAGATTTTTAAAAAATAACTAAAGTATGAAATTTAAGTGGCAACGGAAAACGGAAAAAGGGAAAAATAAATTAGAAATATCAGACCTATCGTTACAAATTTAGTACCAAATGAAAGGGGTGATTTTTCTGCATCCTGGGGTGTAAACAGTTTTTCGATACGATAATTAGATTTTTTAAAATTAACTAAAGTGTGAAACTTAGATGGCAACACTTCATTTCAATCTTTTCATAATTTGTAGTGCGAATCACGCGAATAAAAAAGTCTTTAACTTACAAATTTATTTTTATGTTTTATTTTTCCATTCAAAGCGTTTTAGTGAAAAAGTGTTTATGGCGCATGCGCAGGCGTTTTTTACCCACAATTTAAACACTAATCATAATTTAAAAAATTTCTATAGATATAATTTCAAGTTGGGTGAAGACCTAAGTTTCTGCCAAGCGCCGTTGAATTCCGTCCAGCCGTTCTCGAGTGATGCCCGGACAAACGTGTTTTATTCTTTTACCCCCCAGGGGGGAAAGGGGAGGAATTTCTGAAAAGTTGATAGATATAATTTTAAGTTGGGTGATGACCTAAATTCCTGCCGAGCGCCGTTGAATTCTGCCCAGCCGTTCTCAAGTGATGCCCGGACAAAAAAAAGCGACATACGGACACGATGACACACACACACACACACACACAGGCAAAATTTTCTGAAGTCATTTTCGGCTTTTATGGGGTGTGAAACGTGAAGATATCGCAAAATTTTTTGATTCCGACAAATTTACAGACAAAAGTCTGATTTTATTAATATAGATAGATGGGGTGTGAAACGTGAAGATATCGCAAAATTTTTTGATTCCGACAAATTTACAGACAAAAGTCTGATTTTATTAATATAGATTGCACATGTACGTAAAGTTTCATAATACTAAGATAATAATTTCAAAGAACTATTTTCAACGATTTTCAATGTCCTTCCTCCCCTCAAACAATCAAGAATCCTTATCTCATCTTCTAACTGATGCTACAATTTTTTCCTATCATCCAAACCTGGTGATTGGTGAAGTATTTCAGTCACCTTAAAGCAACTGTACAGTAGTCACAAGTGAGTACTGATAGCAAAATGGTTCGGGCCATTATCCTTGTAGTACTGAAAAGTGTTTTGTTTTCCAAGACGTAATACACTAGATTTCAAATTATCTTTTGCAAAGGTTGGTATAAATATACTAACTCATTGTTCATTCTATAAAAATTAATCGGCCGTCTCATGCGCCGAATATTAAAAGGAGACGTAATGCTAGATAAATAAACACAGGGAAAATAATGAATGTCAATAACGCTAAAGAAATAATGAAATATCAGATAGCTGTTTTGGTAGCATTTAGTGAACCATCATCATGCACTGATGACAATACGTTAAATGTTACCGAAAAAATCCAATCACAAGTTAGCTGGACACGCCTCAACAAATAGTAACGCAAAAAAGACAGTAAAAAAATCAACATATTTTGATGAAATGTATGAGAGAAAAGGAAGATTTTACACCCCCACGGGACTTGACTCCTGATACCCGAGAGGAAAGTGCGTCTGAAAAAATTGATGTCAGGCCTGGGATGAACAAAAAAAAAAAAAAAAACCGTCGGCTACTAGCGAGATGCATATAGTTCAGAGATGACTAACACATCGTACCTAATGCAAGCCTTCGGATAATTGGCGAGACGCACTTTTTCTTTCTGCAACTGTCCATTTTCTTATTAAATAAGAAAAAAAAAAAATCTCTCATTTTGAATATAATATGAGCTAAAAGATTCGCAGCGTTGCAAGCAGAATTTTAATTTGTTTTTGCAGGGACTTTATTGGATGTCAGCAATTTTAAAATCAGCTCATAAAATATCTGTATGTAATTAGAGATCATGATATTTTGTTTATTGTCAATAATTGATGTATGTGAATCTATCAAGAATGTGGACAAAATGAATAACGAAAATAATAACTAAAGGAAAATTTAATAAATGATTAATTTTAAATTTTAATACGGTAATTTTGGTAATTAAATATACACAGCGTGTCTTTCTTCTCTACATTTGTTGTTCATTTAAGTTTTAATACATTATATGATTCATTCAGGCCTGGGATGAACAAAAAAAAAAAAAAAAAAAAAAAAAAAAAACCGTCGGCTACTAGCGAGATGCATATAGTTCAGAGATGACTAACACATGACTAACACACTGATTATAACTGGAAAATATAAAGTAATAACCATTTTATTTATTGTGGTATGTTTATCCTTGGAATCTAGATATGGTGTTAAACAGTTATGAACCTGGAATAAAATTTTATTTACGAAATAATTATTAGTATCACCCTTTTACAAAACGCAGTGTAATCAGGGGGAGGAGGTGATGTTTTTCCTCAGAGATAACTTTTCTTAAAGAAAAGCCAAAATCATCGCAACCACGTGTGCATCAAATGAATTACATAAAAGTTTAATTTACTAACTTCTACCAAGAAATACTAATTAAAAGTACTTTATAAATAGGAAATTATTAAAAATAACTAGCAGGCTACGCCCACTTCGCTGGTCACAAAATTTAAATGAATTTTCAAAAGAATTGAATCGCTGTTTATTTTTTTATATCAGATTATAAAATAATAATAATAATAAAATACATTGAAATGCTGTAATTCTCGTTTCGGGTAGCCGCTGCCTACCGCAGCTCCTTTTCCGCCTGCACTGCATCGGGTCCAGGTTCCCATTGCCTACAGAAAAAGTCTTTCCCGGTCACTTCAATCTGGATATTTATCGACGACAGGTGGATCTGTTATTGTTTAAGAACTACGATTTTAAAGATAACTGTATTTTAGCATCTATTAAGTATTTTAGTTTTTGAAGCATATATTTTATAGCTCTCGCTCGCTGTCTACGCTATTTTGACCACGTGATTACGACCAATATAACAAACAAAAGAAAAAGTAGATTTTGTTTTAGAAGGAATTAAATAAAAATAAACAAATAAATTTTAATTAAACTTAAATTTTAATAAGTTTAATCTTTCTACTATACACTATCATTTTTCGTATAAATAGCATTAAATAAATAAATAAATAAATAAGACGATTTCCCTTTCAAAGAATTAATTGAAGAAATGAAAAATAAAAAGTTGTTATACTATAAAAATTATACATGAAAATAACTGTTATAAATACGTTTTTTAAATTTTAAATTAAATATACTTAATTTTTTCTACTTCATTACCATTTGATTTTCAGTAAATAAAAAAAAAAAAGAAAAAAAAAGAAAAAAAAAAGATTTCGCCTTCAAATGAAGGAATTAAAATAGCCGTTTCTAAGACACGCGGACGATTGTAAGTTTGAAACCGAAAAATAATCAATGGATAAAATCTAAAAAAAAAAAAAAAAAAAAAAAGTTTTTAAAATTTAAATTCGAAAATCCAAAAATTATAAAAAAAATATATATATAATATCTGTTGCTAGAGAAATCAATGGACAAAATCTAAAAATTTATTTTGTTTAATTTTTTCTACTGTATGTTTATAACTATTTGATTTCAATAAATGTAATAAAAAAGATTTCTTGTTCAAATGAATTAAAAAAGAAAAAAAAAAGTTTAATAGTGGTTGCTAAGATATGCAGACTTTTGAAACGAAAGAAATTTCTTAAAAATAAAACCTTGAAGCCAATATTTAAAATCGAAAAAAAAAATTTAATTAAAAAAATTCGAAATTCGAAAAAATCTCGATGAGGTACACACCTACAGGGTCCCAGGTACCCATCTGCCAAGTTTTATAGCTCTGTGATCGGTAGTGTGAGCACCAGAGAGCAGAGAGATACACAAACAGACACACAGGCATACACTTCTCTTTATTTATATAGAAGATATAAGACAGTTTCACGTGCATGTATTTGTTTAAATGTTTATCTAATCATACCAATTTAAAATTTGAATATAAAATAAGAATAATAGCTTAATGGATTTTATATATTGTTATTATGTATAAAAAGAATTGTTAAAACACAAATTCAGTTCTAAAGTTACTAAAATAGAAGTATTAAACATTTTATGTAAATTTATTTATTGAATTACCCAATCCTACATTTTAAAGCATTGATCAAAAAAGCGAGATTTACATTTCAAATGCATTTAAACATTAATGCATTAACTTTTTTTCTTTCTTTTAAGGAATTCTCCGACTAGAAAATAGATTTCTCTAAAAATGGATTTATAGTTAAGATTTTTGGCAACATGCCAAAAATATTCTCACAAGCTTTCTATCAATTAAGGAGAGAAGCTATGCTTTAGTGAAATTTGAAATTATTAAGCTCAAAAACTTCATTTACAGTTTTTGAAATGTTTTTGGAAGGTCGATCTTCGTCAGATAATGTAATAGAGCTTGTTACAAGATTTTGATCTTTAAAATACACTAAAATTGGTTTTATTCGACATGTGTTTTCTTTCAAAAGTGTGATCAAGATATCAAAATAAGGAATTATAGAGTAAGTTAGTATTTTCGAAATGAAAGAGAAATAGTTTACTTCTGAGACATTTTAAAATAATGTATTCAGATAATAATAAAAATGCACCCGAGGACTGCCGTTGAAAATAATAAGTAGAAAACTTTGAAGAAGTACCATAAAAAGCAAAAATCTCGCAACAATTGTTTCGGTTCGAAATTAAACATGACCCTTCATCATTCGAATAAAATAGACACGACTGCTGCAAACAAACCAGCATTCGTTTTGTGTTTTGTGGTGTTTGTTTAAAGATTTCTACTGATTAACTTATTCTCTTTCATTATTATTATTCAACAAAATATAATCAATCTTTAGTAATATTGATAAAATAGATTAAAAAACAAAATTATATTTTTGACTTTTCTTGCGCATTTTTCTGAACTACATTAAAAACGTTCTAAAATTCTACCTCTATTTCAAAGCCACTTCTCTTTAGGGTATGTTTTTTCTGGTTCCAAATTTTTCCCATAGGACTTTATTTGGACTTCTGCGCATGCCGAACTAGCTCCGCGGATTTTCGTGGTCATGTGACCATAACAAGATCTCTTCAGTTGTAGTATATCTTTCGGCTGCAATGGCAATCAGTTTTGAACTGTGGGTTTACCCCATACTGTACCAACGGGTTTTATCCCCAAAAAGATTACTTAGCGGGTTTATCGCCATAATGTATCAGCGCCATCGAGTTTATTCACATAATGTAACAACGAGCTTTGCCCCTTCTTTCTTTCATGTGAACTATGTGCAGTGTGTGTTTTGTTTTGCACTGTGACGTCTATTAAAGATATAGAAAAGAACTAGCACCTATAATCTCTCAAATAACTCTACCCAACTGACTTAATATTAATTTACCTCCATTAAAGGCCCATTTGCAGTTGTGTACCTTTTGTTGACAAGGGGACGTCATTATTTGCAAGAACAGATGATTTATTTTGCCCTCGACTTAAATTGACACAATCCACCACGTAACTGAGGGTAATAATTATCTGTGTATAAGGAAAATAAATAATAAATTTCACATTTCTGAATGTGCATACTTGGTGATGAAATTCAAGCTTTAAAAACTGCTCGTTCTGTAATACCATGAATTAGATAATAATGTTAAGTACGATGGAATCTAAATGAGTACGTAATATTAACATAAGGTGTCCAAAAAAAAAAAAATTGAAAAAAAAAAAAAAAAAAAAAAGTTAAATGTAACTAAGAAGATAGCAAAAATTAGCATGTCCCAGTAGGAAACTTCAATGGAAAACTTACAGTTTAATCGAAATTATATTAAACAGAACCTTTTGTTATATATAAAAGTAATCCTTTGTAAACTAAATTTATTACTTGACTACTAAATGATTCACAGAATAGTATCAGGATTATTGCATAATGCATGTTATTTTCTACAAGAGCATCCATTTTATGCATTTTATAACAATATTTAGTTACATGTCCAAATAATTAATCACGAACCATAACCAGGCAAAAAGAAGTAGGCACAACTGTATAGTGAAAACAACAGTGCAATTAGCAGGCTTAAATTGCACTGGTACCGAACTTGGAAAATACAAAAGTCTTGAAGTCGACGATTGAGCACTAAACAAACAACTGAAATTGTATTTAGAAGCATGTTTTAAATATGTGGATGTCGATTTCTAAAAAGATTTTTTACTTCCATTACCCGAAAATCGCAGATAATGCGAGTATTATATTCGTTCAAAAGATTCGATATCGAGTTTTCACCTTATTTACACATTTTAAGGTCCAAAAAGTGGTTTTTAGCAATTGGTCAATGTGTGTGTATGTGTGTGGGGAACCTTCTGACTATCATATCTCCGAAACTAATAAAAATAGAAAAATGAAACTTCAGAATTGAGACAGATTTGGTCTACAGATGATTTCTTTCAACTTCTGATGAAAATTGGAAAACCAGAAATGGGACACTGGAAACCGGAAGTCCGTATCTCAAAAACGGCTCAAACGATTTTCTTCAAAGCTGCTATATAAACAACCTATTTGATGTTCTTTCGTATATATTAGCTGGTTAGTTCAGGAAAATTGATAGGCGTCCTGTATAAGTAGATCGATTTTAGGTCTCGTAAGTGCGTTCTTTTAAAAATGGCTGTAAGAATTTTTTCCAGATTCGGCATATTAACTCCCTATTAGATATCCTTCCGCATGTAATTCTTGTTTTCTGGTCAACAATTGAGTTTGTCAACTTTTGTTGAAAGTCGGTATCTCAAAAACGGCTCTAGACATTTCCTTAAAATTGCTACATAAACACCCTTTTTGATGACTTTTCGCATGCATTAGGTGGCTATTACAGGAAAATTAACAATCATTCTGATCAAGTAAACTAATTTTAAATCTCATAAATCTGTGTTTAAAAAAAAACAGCTCTACTGATTTTTTTTTTTTTTTTTTTAGGACTGAGGGCCCATTAGTCTCAATCTGGGATTTTTGCGTTGTCGTTTTCGATAGTTGGACATTTGTCGAAATCATTTTTCGATAGTTGGACATTTATCGAAATCTAAAATTTATCGAAAATATAATTGAATAATTTGAAAGCGATGTTATAATTGGGAAGAAAAAAAAACTAATAGTCCTCCGTCCTAAACTAAGTTCTGCTTTTGCCAGAATTTCATCAAAATCTTTTTATTATTATTATTATTATTGAAAGAAAAAGAAAAGAAAATTAATTATAATCAGTATTGTTACAAGCGATATCGAAAAAGTTTTTTTTTTTTTTTAATAATTTTGAATTAGGAAATAAAATGTGCGAGTGAAATAATATGAAATAAAAATAAGTAAGAAAATGAATTTAATGATTTAATGTTTTTGTTTTTCGGGGGCTGCTCATGCATATAAAAAATGCGTATTAAAACGAGTCGAAGAAGGAAGCGAAATATGTATTGAGTTATATTACGATAAATACGATAATGATACGATATATTAGACCTATCGTCAAGGGTTAGTAGGCATTTTCGTTGAAAGAAATAGTTTGTTCGTTCGGTGCAACTTGCACATTAGTCCCGTGAGGTACAACTTTCACATTAGTCCTTTGAGGTACAACTTTCACTTTAGTCCCGTCAGGTACAACTTGCACATTAGTCCCCTTTAATTTCTTTTTTCTTTTTTTTTTTACTTTCTACAAGAAAAGGAAACTTACAAAAATAAAAATTATGATTTTTTTTTTTTGTCTATTTTTCAATATAAAGAAATGTAGTAACTGCATTGCTAAAATATTTTAGTTACAGCTAATACAGGGCCTCACTGGCAAATTTTAAAATTTTCATTTTTTTTTTTTTATTTTTTTTTTTTAGTCGTTATGTAAACTCTCTTTTCTGTCTTTAGACATGTATCAGTTTTCTCTTAGAGGAAAATTGTTATGTCTCTGATTTGTGAAGTCAATTTTATACATTGCCTACCAATAAGTATTTGGGCACTTTTGAATTTAGACGTCTTGTCAAATACCCAAAAAAATTCTGCTGTAATTATCTTGAAACTTTAAGAGCATAAAAAACATGTTATGCCTCATATACACTAAGCGACAAAAAAAAAAAAAAAAAAAAAAAAAGCTGCACTTGGATATTTTCCATTTTTCTTTTCGTAATAGCTAATTTTATTGTTTCAAAAGAAAATTTTTTAACAGATTTTATTACGTTGTGTTCCACGTGCAATTTAGCATTGAGCCAAGTGTTAAAAACAATATGCAATTGTTCGGAAAATTGTAATTTTAGAAAGTATTTAAAAAAAGGCAGGAATAGGGCAATTAACGATATCACAAAAAATATTAATTTTAGAGCGAAAATCAAAAACATAATTTAATACATGGGATGTTAAAATGATTAAATGTTAACAAAATATTAGTGATCTGGTTTTTAGCAAGATATAATATTTTTTGGCTGTTTAAACTGCACATTTGTCCTTAGGCGGCCACGTTACTCATCCAGTCGAGATGACCGCAAGTTAAAAAGCCAGTGCTTAAAAAATAAGCTTGTATTACATTTATAACATAGAAGGAATTCAAAAAAAGTGTTTAGTAACATAATTTATCTAAATACAGTGCAATAACAATTAAACAAAGCAGGTTTAATTGCCAGAAAATCTGAAAAAAATCCATACTTAACGAAAAGAATTAGAAAACCAAGATTTTAGAGGGTTAAAAAATTAAAAAATGATTGGGTTAATTGTTGGTCTGAAGTTGTTCTCTCTGATGAGTCAAGTTTAACTTATTTCGAACTGACGGAAACAAGCAGATCTGATCACGAAAATGTGACTGTCTTAATGAAAATCGCAGGGATCAATTAACCCGAAATAAAAGTTGGCCATTAAAAAACTGATACCTGACCGACTACTTTGGAGGTATTTCGGACTCTTCGATTATCAGCATTTCAAAGTGATAATGAAACTTCTTACATGGCACCTGTGGTTCGTTTATTTGATCCAATTTGTTAATATTACCTATCCATTCTCATGAGCATCTACAATTTTGTAAGTTATCATAACTTTTTTTACTTAAAATTAAATCCCACAAAGAATATCGCAGGCTTTCTTCTTTATTAGACCTGAAAATTGTCCTAATCTCAATCTGCTCGAAAATGTTTAGGATTTATAATAGGGTGTGGATTAGAAATTTGTGGCCTACAACTTTGCAAGAACTAGAAAAAAATATTTATGATATTTGGCACAGTGAAATTTCTGAGTTTCATGTTAAAAACTGTAAAATACTATGCCACTGCGCATTAAAGCAGTAATTCCATATAAAGGTGGGATTATCCAATCCAGAATACATATTTTTATTAAAAAATTGTTTAGATCTAACAAATAAATAATTTTATTTCATACATTAAAATAGTAATTGTTTATTTCATATAATAAATCCTAATAGAATACAAAGTATATGTTTATTATATTACGTTTAAAAAGAAAATTTTCTGTAGATTTTTATTAAATACTTCGTATAGTGTAATAAAATGAATTATTAAATCGAAAATGCGCATAGGTATCATGTTATGACTTCCATATTATACAAACATAACAATTTTATTTGCTACAATAATTAGTTTTTAAATTATTACAAACTCAAAAGGTATAAATCAAATTTTCTGCAGTGCGGCTTTTTTTTTTTTTTTTTTTTTTTTTTTTTTTTTTTTGTCGCTTAGTGTGTTTCAGCAAAAGTTTTGTCCTCAAAAAGAAAAGAGGACCAGTTAAAAATTAAACTAAAGTCAAAATGGTTGGATCACCTGTAAAAAGTATTGCTTGAAATGCGTTTTGGCGTTGCATGTAATTTTTTTATACATGATATATGATACATGGATTTTTTTTATTTTTTTATTTTATTTTATTTTATATATATATATATATAACACCCTGTATACAGATATATACTATTGACAATACCAATGCGTTTATAAGGGTTGAGTTTTTGGGTTGTAGGGTTTAAGGCCGATTGACTACGTTAGGATCCTGGACCTATAGGTGGAATGCCCTCCGTGGGGGTATTTTAGAGTTTATGAGGGTTCTTCTAATGATCAATATCAATTTTTATGAGGCTACCGCATATATTCATAGAGATATAACTGTTTCTTTAAAACAATTTCATAAATAAAATGATTTACCAACTGTATGACAATGAAAATTCACTTTATTTTATAACTGAAAAAGTTTTGCATGATTTTTTTAATAAATCATTAATATTCATTTAGTTTTCTGGTTTCGGGTAAAAAAAAGTCGGGTTCGTGTCGGATACGGGATATTAAAATTCTCTAAGTAGAATTATTAGCAAATAAATAATTTACAATTTTTAAATCTGGTAAACTTTCAGATTACATCCTTTTGCTATGCAACAAAATTTAAACTAATTGGCATAGGTGGACTCTGCTCAGTTCCCCATCATATCTATGTTCTCACGAATTTCTAGTGTGAGACATATTACAATCATGTTAAGAGAAATGGATTTGACCAAAGTTTGACACAGTGACAGAATGAAATCCCCGCCTAATATAGGTTATCCACCGTTCACTTCGATATATTTATCTTATTCTAATCTATTAATTTATTTTATCAGAGTCAATTGCGTTGTTTAGTTTTCATGCTACTATTTCCAATGCAATAATCCGCAAAATTCCTATTTATATAAAAAATTTACAATTTCGCTATGTTGATAAAATATTAAATTATGAATAACTTACGAAATTTTCCTATTAGAATATTTTTAGTCAATCATGTTCAAGCAAGTATCATAAATGTTATTTTGAAGTTGTCTGATATATTTATGATCCGCAAAATGGACGTTTTTGTTCAATTTTGCCCCATTCTGCTATGTTAAGTAAATCGTAAATTCCAAATAACTTACGAAATTTTTATATTGCAAAATTCATTGTTAATAATATTTATGCCAGCATCCTAAATAACATTTAAAAAGTGGTCTGACATCTTTACGATGAAAATATCTCTCAAAATTGACGTTTATGTGAAATTTTGCTGTATTCTGCCATGTTCAGAAATTCGTAAATTTCTAATAACTTACGAAATTTTTATATTGGAAAACTCATAGTCATTAATATTCATGCCAGTGTCCCAAATAATATTTCAAAAGTGGTCTGACATCTTTATGATGAAAATAGCTCTCAAAATTGACGTTTATGTGAAATTTTGTCCTATTCTGCCATGTTGAGAAATTCGTAAATTCCATATAACTTGCGAAACTTTCAAAGTTTATAGTTAATGATGTTCATTCCGAATTTAAAACAGATATTTTAAAACTGTCCTGACATCTTTACAGTAAAAATTTTTTACTTAATGTACGTTTAAGTGAAATTTTGCCCTATTCTCCCCTGTTAAAAAAATCGTAAATTTATAATAACTTACGAAGTTTTTAAATTCGAATGTTGCAAATAAATAGGGTTCTTGCCAGTGTCGAAAGTAATATTTTAAAACTGATCTGACTTTTCTGCGACTATTTGTTCTTGAGATATCGTGCACACAGTCTAACAAACGGACTAACAAACTAACAGACGGACACCATACAAATTTTGTCATTTTCGTATTCTTCACACCTGAAAACGTATAAAAAATGCAAAAAATCATGGTCGAAAATTTTTACGATTACCTAAATTCCCCATACCTATAGTATAATGGGGAACTAAAAGTTAACTGAAGTAAGTTACAGTACTAAAAGACTAATATAAAGGCCGTAGTCGAAGAAAGTGGATTTTAGAGATTCAATAACTGCACCCATTCCACTTCCCAACCCGAAATTTCGCATTTGTGTAGAAAATTTTTGAATTATAATTTATTTTCAACATTCAACATCGTGTATTAAAGTCTGAATCCTCTCCAAATTTTTTTCTGACTACAGCGTCTTTGGCTTTGTCACTGACTCGTTTATTGTATACAGAATCTACAAAAAAGACACTTAAAATGTACAAAAAAGCCAAGCTCAAAGAAAGAGAATTGATTAAAGTTGTGTCTAAAAAGGGTGTGATATCAAATTCCCAAGCTTACATTCAAATACTTATTTAATATTCCCTTTTAACTAAATTTTCACATGTGAATCAAGTGCCTTATGATAGGTTGATAGAAATCCTTCTTTCCTGTACTAAATACATCATAGCGTGTTTCTGAAAAATATTATTATTTTTATTTATGTATGATGGGCTTGGCGGCCATCTTTCAAAGATTTACGTTAGTTTGAATTCTATAAATCTCATCAATAGAGCATTTCCTCATGACGTCATGTGGTTGGCAAAAAAGCGCGCTCGACTTTCCCGCGCCCCGCCCACCATTGATTTTCCGTTGGTAGTAATCAAGTAATCGCCATCGCTATGCTTTTCCCAAGCCTTTTTGCCAACCACTCATAAAAGTTGAGATGTTTGTTTACAAACAAGGAACTGCCCTATTATAGGATGAGTTGGTTGATTGGTTGGTTAATTGAGTTTTATATCGCACTAGTGCTGCGCAATGGGAAATAATTATAGGATGGGAGGATGGGAGTGCGCCAAACTTAACACTGTTAAAACTTAAATTGATTCAACTTGTGTGCTTAACGGGGCTTTTGCGATGTTTTTAATGCTTTTTTTTTTCTTTTTTAATCTGAATATTTCAACCCCTGTTGAATGGAATAACCATATTATTTTTACGAGATATTTATTCCAAGAAGCTAAATTCAAACTGGGTAAATATAACGGGGGGTGGAAGCTTCTATGCTTCACCCCCCTCTCCTTCATGTTTTTACGTTAATTTAAATTTTTATATTCTTTTATTCCCGGCATTTATAGGATGGTAGTGCACTTAATACTAATAAGAAATCATGTTATCGAAATATTTCCGTCTCTGCTGAATGGAATAGCAAAATCAATTTTATATGAGATATATTTTAAGAAACTTCTTTCAAATTGTGTGAATGTTTATTCATTACTTGAAAGATGGCCGCCAAGCCCATCATACATAAATAAAAATAATAATATTTTTCAGAAACACGCTATGATGTATTTAGTACAGGAAAGAAGGATTTCTATCAACCTATCATAAGGCACTTGATTCACATGTGAAAATTTAGTTAAAAGGGAATATTAAATAAGTATTTGAATGTAAGCTTGGGAATTTGATATCACACCCTTTTTAGACACAACTTTAATCAATTCTCTTTCTTTGAGCTTGGCTTTTTTGTACATTTTAAGTGTCTTTTTTGTAGATATCATTTATTTTTTTAAAATAGTTTTTATATTTACTGGAATTAACCTGATACTTTACATTAGATATGTCCTGGATTTCAACTCAGCTTTTGTGCGACGTTGTTCTTTGCGTTAAACTGTATTACAAAGTTTTCTTTGCGTTAAACTTTCCATAATTCTGGTTGCTAGACATTATCCATGGGTTTTCTATGCAGACTAGTATGCCGTGTCCATCACAAAACTTTCTTCTACATTTTCCTATACATATTAACGCAGCACAAATTATTTATTATTTTTTTCATTATGAATGCTGAATATTATCAACTCAGAGAAGTATTGTTGCAGAAAATGTCCAACGGAAGTAAATTTTCACCATGCAGATGGCATCCTTTCAGTTCAAAAAAAAAAATTGTAGTATATGAGCTCCACTTATCGGCCGATAGGCATCGAGATTCAATCAGCATAATGTCTCATAATGGCCTTTTCAGATATTAAGTTTTGTTTCATTATGTGCAACAGAACCTTTCCTTAAACTGCGAAAATCGCTGTATAGCAGCGCCACATGTTGAGATATTGGTACAAAAGTTGATAAGCACTATAATTTGTAACAATGTAAATTTATTTGTAAATTTATGCAATTCCATGTATTAGTTACTCAGATATAGCCTTCTCTGAAATTGCGGCAATCACTGTATAGCAGCACCATGTTGAACAATTGACACCAAATATTGATAAACGCTATTATACATCAAGGTTCAATTGCATATAAATTTATATGTAATTCTGAGCAGTAGCTCCTGATATCTAGTTGGAACAAAACTTTCGCCACACACATAGAACACACACACGCAAATAGAAATTTTCTAAAAATAGTCAAATTGTTTTCAGGAGCTCTTACAACGTGTAAATCCATTAAAAACCGAAAGTCGAAATTCATTTCAATAAAATGACAAGCGAAGCGGGCAAAGCCTGCTAGTGTACTATATAGAAGGAAGTAGAAATCTTTATGCATCATAATTATCATTGCCAGATTGAATTGAAGGATACTAAAATTGGATACTATATCGTGTACTGACTTTCTTATTCTAAGGTATGAAAAATATTAAAAAATCAGCAATTCAAGCTATAGATTTGAAACAAATGTTATTCAAAAAGGTATTCATTTCTGTTTTCAGGGATATAAAATTTAAAATTGTACAAAATAATAAAAGCAAAGATTCTTTGGTTAAAAACATAACTTATAAAAAGAAAAAGCAGCTCAATTTGAAATTAATATTTTTCGGGTAAACTGGGATGAAGCAATTTCATATTTGGCGATTTATGTCTCTTTGGCGATATTTAACAGTTTTTCAGCAATTAAGATAGGAAATTTTGATTTTTAAAAGCTAAATTTTATAAAAGTTCCTAGATTAAGTAATTGTCTATCTGAAAAACCAGTTTTCAAAGAATTCTGCACATTTATGAATTCTCTAGCTTGTTTTAAAAAAAATTTCTTGAAGAAGAAATTTTTTCAAAAAGTTGTCAAAACATCTAATTTTACGCTAAATTGAAAGTGCTCCCATTTTTTTACTTATTAACTTAGAAAGTTCGTTTTTATCTCAAATTAAAGATCTCGTTGATACGAATATTTTACTTTTTGTTTCATTTTACTGCGATATTTGATTCGTCCAATATTTAAAACTTTACGGGAAAAAAATTTGCCGATTTAACATGGGAAAGTTGGTTTCTGTATAATAAGCATTTAACGATCTTGGGTTATTTCTGTCGATTTTATTATTGGCGCGTTCTGCTTTGTGTTAGTGGTAGTTTGCTTGTTTTGCTTTTCTCTGAGCTTGGCTTGGCAAAACGACCGTTTCTGCTTGATAGTCCATTTCAAATCAGATACTAGGTTAACACGCGAAAGGAATTTAAAAAAAAAACTAGTTTGCTGTGGCCACCACAAGACTTTCTTCTATATTTTCCTATACAAATTCATGCAGTAACAATATTTAAAAAAAAAAAAAAAAAAACGATTTTTTTTCAAAGTTTTTTTTCGTTAAAAAAAAAATCGATAACTTTGTTTTAAATTATCACATATTTATAGTTCAACCATTCGACGAGACCTTTCGAAAGATACCCATCTTGAAAATTTACCCCCCCCCCCCCGGGGGTACTTTCCCCTGGGGGGGGGAAGCGATGACCGAGATTTTTTTCCTAATTAACTACTACTATTATCAATAATTCATATTAATTTCACAATCACAGGTTAAGAATAACTCCCATTATGTACATTTATACGAAATTTTGTCCTATACTGCCCTGTTAAAAATTTAGAAAAAATTTTGTTAAAAATTTAGAAAAAAATCAACAGCACCACCTGTTGAGTGATTGATCCCCAAATCTAATCAGCCCCAGTTTATGTCAGGGGCCAACTAAATACCAAATCTGGTTAAATTTCGTTAAAAAAAAAAAAAAAAAAAAAAAAAAAAAAAATACGATTTTTTTTCTAAGTTACTTTTGTTGAAAGTAAAAAAAAATAGATAACTTTGTTTTAAATTATCACAGATTTATAGTTCAACCATTCGTTTTAAAGGTATTGACGAGACCTTTCGAAAGATACCCATCTTGAAAATTTTTTCCCCTCGAGGGGGGACTTCCCCCCCAGGGGGGTTCACGAGGATCCTACGCATACAAAATTTTTTCCCCAGTTGACTACCTCTATTATAAATAATTCTTGTAAATTTCATAATGATTACTAAAAAATAATTCTCTTTATGCACATTTATACAAAATTTTGTCCTATATCACCATGTTAAAAATTTAGAAAAAGCGGGATGGCAACGCAACCTGTAAGACAATTTTTACCAAAAGTTGATAGGCACTAATTTATGTCAAGGTGCAACTACATACTAATTTGTATGAAATTCTGTGCAGTATTTCCTGAGATACAGTTGCCACAAAATTTTGTCACACACACACACACACACAGACAGACTGACAGACAGACAGACAGACAGACAGACAGACATTTTCTAAAAAGGGTCAAATCGTGTTCTACAGCTCTCAAAACGTGTAAATCCATCAAAAACCCGAGGTCGAAAATTTTTACGAATCCAATACTTTCTCTATATTACATATAGAAGAAAGTAAAAAAAAGTTGCTTTGATTATTAAGCGGAAAATGATTATACAGTAAGTGCATTAACATTTAGTAAGGCATGTCAAAATGTTAATCGTCCATTTATGAAGACCCGAATTTAAAACTAGTATTTTTTTTCCCCATTGCAAAACTATCTTCTAAATTATCTTGCATAAAAAAGTAACTTAGCGGTTGGCATGCATTAAAATTAAATCAGCATAGCCTTTTACAATAAAGATTTCCCATATGATGGTTAGCACATTTATAACCAACTAGCTGGCTTTGCCCTCTTTGCTGGACATTTAAATGAGTTGTCAAAATCACATATCATTATTAATAACCTAAGTTAAAATTTCCGCTGTGCTGTGTTCTTTACATGTTTTTCCCGCTCATAACGTGAAGAGTCCGGGTTTCCATTGCCTTCGGCAGAATTTACCTGCTTCTTACCTCCCCTTCCCCAGTGGAAATGTCCGAAATTTTGCGAAATCCCACCAAAGTACATAATGCGTACACTTAATTAACATCCACAAAACAAAACTCAAAATTCTAAGATAATTTAAGGCGAATTCAAGCAGAAAAACGTGTTTTTACGCGTGTTTATTGCCCCGACCCCAAGGGGGTTTAGGGGGGGGGTGTTTCGTAAAATCCCGTAACAATAAGTGTCGGATACACATAAACAATTTACGCACCAAATTTTGTGACCGCAGATCCCATAGATTTCCCAACACAAATTTAGCACTAAAAGAGGGATCTCGAATCTGCAACTTCCTACATCCCCCCCCCCTAAAAAAACAAAAAACAAATCGAAAATGTGTTTTGGTAAATATCCTAAGAAGTCACATAGCTGTTTTCAATATCTTTGTAACATTTTTAGTCGAGCACTACGGTTGGTTGGTTGGTTGGTTGGGTTTTACGTTGCACTAGTGCTGCGCATATGGGCAATTGGCGACGGTCTGGGACACACCCCTAGAGGTGGTCCGGAGACATGCCATCACAATTTTGATTCTGTTGAGCACTACGGAAAAATCCGGAATTTCTGAGATATCTCCCTCCCTTTCCTTAAAAATCAAAACTCTCTAAATCGCAGATAACGTTTTACTTGTATTCATGTGTAGTCTCCCCATGTGCAATTTTTTCACCGTGAAGTAATTTGGAGCCGAGTTATGCTTAAAAAGATGTTTTTGCCTTCTATCCCCCAAGGGGGGAACGGGGGTAATTTTGATAAATCCCGTTACTTTAGGTGTTGGAAACATATAAACTATCCAAGCTTCAAAATTCCTGATCGCAGCTCCCATACATTTCCCAAGACAAATTTAGCTCTAAAAAGTGTGTTTCGATTTTGCTCCCTGGTAACCCCCAAAAAATCGCAAATCACAAAAAACCAAAAATTTGTTTTTGGAAATTTCTTAAGGAAGTCGCATAGCTTTATTTTTTCAACATTTTTGTTCCATTTTGGTAGAGTTCTACTCAAAAATCCAGAATTTGAGAAATTTCCAGCCAAAAATCAATTTTCCCCCTTTCTCCCCTTAAAAATCGAAAATTGTTAAATCACAGATAATTTTATAGTTTTACTTATGTCTAATCTCCTCATGTGCAATTTCTTTACAGTGAAGTAATTTGGAGCCGATTTATGATTACAGACGTGTTTTTGAATTGTGCTCACCCCCGAAGAGGGGAACGGGGGAGGGGAATTTCGAAAAAGTGGATAGATATAATTTTAAGTTGGGTAAAGACCGAAATTCCTGCCGAACGCCATGGAATTCCGTTCAGCCGTTCTCACGTGATACCCAGGCGAAAATAGAGTTAAAGACATACACTCACGGCGACACACACACACAAACAGACAAAATTTTCTAAATTTTGGCTTCCTTGGTGTGTAAAAAGTGAAGATATCGCAAAGTGTTTTGATTCTGACAAATCTGCAGACTAAAGTCTGATTTTATTAATATAGATAATATTAAATTGAAACCCTATTTACAATTACCTTATGTATGTAATTATTTTTTAAATTTATACTTTGTTACAAATATTTTGTTTATGAGTTGTCCGCGAGAAGAAAATCTCAAATGACTTAATCCTTACCTAGACAATCTTTTCGTAACTCCTTGTGTATTCATCGCCAAATACGTCAAATAGCGTGGCATCGTTGTTTAATTTACATTTTAATTTTTTAAAGTCTATTATTTTTCCTTTTGTTTTTTCCTTCGGAACAGCTTTAGTATCAGATCCCCAAGCAAAATTTGAAATTTGGCATCGAAGTACCTAGGACATTTCTCGCCAACTTCTTTATATCCGACTCTGCTATAGCCATTATGATTCATTGCCAAAACGGCAAAAATAAAATAAGATAAAAAGTTGCCAAGAGGGTCTTATACTAAAACTGTATCTTTTCTTCAATATTCAAGTGCATCGAAAATCTATTAGAGTTTTCTGCATTAAAATTTTGTCAAATGATAAACATATGGCGATATTTGAATTCGGTATCGATATCAGGTTGTGTATATGTATAAAGAGTGTTAAAACGTAAAGATAACATTTTTTTTTTTCCCATTCAAAGCATTTTACTGCAAAAATCTTTATGGCGCATGCGCAGAGTGCCGTTGAATTCCGTCCAGTCGTTCTCGAGTGATACCCGGACAAAAATAGCGACACACAGACACGGTGACACACACATACACACACATACACAGACAAAAAATTCTGAAATCATTTTTGGCTTTCATGGTGTGTGAAACGTGAAGATATCGGAAAAATTCTCGATTCTGACAAATTTACAGACAAAAGTTTGATTTTATTAATATAGATGGATGCTAAGATACAGCCATATAGAAATCCGCAGAAGAAATGCAATAATAGTGTTACCTGTTGGCTGGGTGGCGTGCTAACTCCGACGTGCCATCTCCGGACATAGTCAAAGTCCCTCTTTGTAAGGGATTAAAGTGTTGAAGGAATGTGTCTTAAAAGGATTATTTTATACTTGGCCCACTCCCTAAAGTCTATTGACCGGAAATGTAGCTAAGTTGAATTTTGGCGATAAATTTACTAGTTTTAAGTAATTTGAAAAATTCCCATTTGCGCGAATAAAGTAAAAATACAAGAATAGTACGAGTTACATGCGTTCTCAGATTCATACACAGCTAGGTAAAAGTGTCCAGTGATTTTTTTTTTTTTTTTTTTTTTTTTAATGTGAGCGAAGCGAACATACGTACGTGATAGTGATGGCTTCGAAAACGAGTTACATTCGTTCTCAGATTCATGCACAGCGAGGCAGGGGTGTCCAGTGATGTTTTTTTTTGGTTTTCATGTGAGCTAAGCGAACATACGTGCGTGATACGGATTGCTGCAAAAACGAGTTACATGCGTTCTCAGATTCATGTACAGCGAGGCAGGGGTGTCCAGTGATGTTTTTTTTGGGGGGGTTTCATGTGAGCGAAGCGAACATACGTGCGTGATACTGATTGCAGCAAAAACGAGTTACATGCGTTCTCAGATTCATGCACAGCGAGGCAGGGGTGTCCAGTGATGTTTTTTTTTTTGGTTTTCATGTGAGCGTAGCGAACATACGTGCGTGATACTGATTGCTGCAAAAACGAGTTACATGCGTTCTCAGATTCATGCACAGCGATGCAGGGGTGTCCAGTGATGTTTTTTTTGGTTTTCATGTGAGCGAAGCGAACATACGTGCGTGATACTGATTGCTGCAAAATCGAGTTACGGGCGTTCTCTGATTCATGCACAGCGATCGTAGGGGTGTCCAGTGTTTAATTTTTCTTTTTCTTTTTACGTACGTGGTAGGGATTGCCGCGGAACACACTTACAGGCGTTCTCAGAATATCAAGTCAAAAAGGACGAAATCCCCTGCAAGCCCGGTCTTGCAATTTCTGGTCGCGCAAATGGGAATTTTTCAACACTTTAATCCCTTACAAGACTATGTCCGGAGATGGCACGTCGGAGTTAGCACGTAACCGTTGGCTGGCTGATATAGAGGAAAATTAAGTCAGAATTCTTTTTCTCCATAGTAAGCTATTCACATATCAAGTTTAGAGCATTTATATATCATGAAAACTAAGACATGGAATTCTAGTAAGCAGAAAAAATTGCAGCATAGAAACACCAGCTATCGACTGATAAGCACTTAAATTGAATCAACATAATTTTTTATAATGGTCGTCTCACATATTACGTTTTCTGTAATTATACATTCTATATAGATATAGCTCATCCGTAAAGTTTCTATATAGATATAGTACCCCCTGAGACATAGTTTACTCTTAAATGGGAGAAATTGCCATACAGCGGTACCACCTGTTGGATGACATGCTCCAAGAGTTGACAGACACCATCTTATGTCAAGGGGCAACAACAAATAATTTTTTATGAAGTTCCGTGCATTAATTTTTGAGCTAGAACTACCACAAAATTTGTATCTCACACGCAGATAGAGAGACATTATTATCATTCTAAAAAATTTCGAAACGCGTTCAGAACTTCTTATCACGTATAAAACTGCTAAAAATTGAAAGTTGAAATTTTTTTATAAATGCAATAGTTTCTTCTACTTGTTTCACATCATACTATAAGTATGGGGAACTTAGGTAATCGTGAAAATTTTCGAACTCGAGTTTTTGACAGTTTTACACGTTTTGAGGTGAGAGGAATTTGAAAATGAAAAAAATGATATTTGGTGTCCGTCTGTAAAGTGTCTGTTAGTTTGTTAGTCTGTGTACATTATATCACAATAAAAAATGATCAAAGAGTGGTCGAAGCAGTTTTAAAATATTACTTATAACACTGGCTAGAATACTATTGATTCACAACATTTTAATATAACACTGGCTAGAATCCTATTGATTCGCAACATTCTAATTTAACATCTTCGTTAGTCATTCGAAATTTACGATTTTCTTAACATGGGAGAATAAGGCAAATTTTCGCTTAAACGTGCATTAAAAGGAGTATTTTTACTACAAAGATGTCAAACCAGCTTTAAAATATCAGTTCTAATGCTGAAGTGAATGTAATCTATATATATATAAATGAATGTTTGTCTGTATGTCCTTTATAAAATCGTAAACGGCTTGACCGATTTCGATCATTCTTTTTTTTTTTTTTTTTTTCCTTATAGGTCAGGGATGGTTTAGGGAAAAAAAGGGGGGGAGGGAGGGGGGCAAAACGTGAATTCAAAAAATCCTTCATATCTCAAACAAAAAAAAACAGATATCCGTAAAATTTTGGCTTTAAAATATAGCTAATATAAATGTCTAAATACCAATTTCTGAAATTTTCGAAATTCGGTCCCCAAGGGAGGGCGGGCGGCAAAACGGGATTTCACATGCGTAAAACGCGATTTCGCATAATCCTATATATCTCAAACAAGAAAAACAGATATACGTGAAATTTTTGCTATAAAATATAGCTAATGCAAATATCTAAAAACCAATTTCTGGAATTTTAAATATTCAGCCCCCAGGTGGGGCAGCAGGGGCAAAAACAATTAGAAATACAGTTAGGCCTTTCAAAATTGGTACAGATAGGTTTCAATAGCCTGCAAGTCGAATGGGGATATTTTCGAAAGTGCAAAGTTATTAGGAGGAGAGAGAAGGGGGAGGGGAGAGGGGGGGGGCAAAATAAAAATAAAAATAGAGTTAGAACGTTCAAATTTGGTGTATAGAGGTTTTCGATACTTACAAATCGATTGTGGATATTTTCGAATTTGTAAAATTATTAGGAGGTGCGGGAAGGGGGTGGAGCAGTGAGGGGGGGCTATGGGCAAAAACAAATAGAAATACAGTTAGGGCATTCAAAATTGGTACAGATAGGTTTTGAAGGCCTGCAAGTCGAATAGGGATATTTTCGAAAGTGTAAAGTTATTAGGAGGGGCGAGAAGGGGGAGGGAATGGGGGGCAAAAAAATAAAAATAGAGTTAGATCGTTCAAAATTGGTGCACAAATGGTTTTCGATACTTAAAATCGAATGCGGATATTTTTGAATTTGTAAAATTATTAGGAGAGGCGGTAAGTGGGGGGGGGGGCTATGGGCAAAAACAAATAGAAATGCAGTTAGGCCGTTCAAAATTGGTACAGATTGGTTTTAGAGGCCTGCAAGTCGAATGGGGCTATTTTCGAAAGTGTAACGTTATTAGGAGGGACGGGAGGGTGGGCGGAGGGGCAAAAAAAATAAAATAGAGTTAGATCATTCAAAATTGGTACATAGAGGTTTTCGATACTTACAAATCGATTGCGGATATTTTCATATTTTCGAATTTTTAAAATTATTGGGAAGGGGGGGGGAGTGGTGGGGCAAAAAAAAAAAATAGAGATAGATCGTTCAAAACTGATGCATAGAGGTTTTTGATATTTAGAAATCGATTGCGGATATTTTCGAATTTGTAAAATTATTAGGATAGACGGGAGGGGGGGGGCGAAGGGGGAAAATAACAGAAATAAGAGTTAGAGCATTTTGGGAATTTTTTCCGAAGGCAGTGAGAACCCGGTGCGACATTTTTCCTAATCAGATTTTGTTTCGCTTTTTTTTTTTTCACGTGATAAAAATTAATGCAATTTTGAGAATTCAGTAATTATAGTGATTCATTTAAAAATAGGATCTAGCGAAGCGGGCGAAGCCTGCTAGTTAATTATAAAAATACGCATGAAAGTTTATTTTGAGGAATATTTTCTTCGTAAAGATGTCAGACGTCTTTTAAAATATCATTTGGGATACTGGCACGAACATCCTTGACTATGAATTTTCTCATATAAAAATTTCGAAAGTTATTAGAAATTTACGATTTACTTAACATGTAAGAATAGGGTACAATTTCGCATACACGTCCATTTCGATCGATATTTTCGTCGTAAAGATGTCAGACCACTTTAAAAATAGCGTTTAGCATACTGGCATGAACACCTTTGAATATGAATTTTTTAATTCAAAAATTTCGTAAGTTAATCGAAATTTACGATTTACTTTGTATGGCAGAATAGGGCCAAATTTTCACACAATCGTCCATTTTGAGGTATATTTTCATCATAAAGATATCACACCAATTTTAAAATGACATTTATGATAATGGCTTGAACATCATTGATTACAAATGTTCTAATTTGAAAATTTAGTAAGTTATTCTAAATTTAAGATTTCATCAACATAGCAAAATTGAGCGATATTTCATAAATTTGCATTTTCGGGATCATTACAGTGGAAATAATATCGAATTACACGAAAACTAAACTACGAAACTGACCCCAATAAAATAAATTAATAGATTAGAATAAGATGGATGTATTGAACTGTACAGTGGGTAGACTATTAGGTGGACTATTTCAGTTACTGTGTCAAGCAATTGGTCAAATTCATTTCTATTAACATGAATATAGTATGTCATGTAGTAGAAATTTATGAGAACATATATATGATGGGTAACTGAACAGTGTCCATCTATGCCAACTAGTTTAACATAGAAAAACGTAAAATTCTTTTATCTAATAATTAAAACGCCTTCACAACAGCTCAGTTTTTGCAATAGAATATTAAGCAATATTTGAATAAAAATGAAGTGTTTTAAATCGGTTATAATTAAAATTAACTTATTCAGTAAAATCGATAAATAATTATTTAACTGAATAGGAATATTTAACCAAGAAGGAAAAATGGCATTTATGAATCTTTGCATGATATACATTTAAAATTCACCTACAATTTATTTTTAAATAAATTTTTCGAATCTCATAAAATTAAATATCACGAAACATTGAATCGATTACTAACAAAAACTATATGTATCAGCTATAAAACAGACATTTTTAATTCTCAAAATAGCTTCGACTTTCGCTTTTAGAAAACTATAGACATATTTCTTTTCATGATGCATTATGCGTCTTTCAGCTTTGCGCTCAAAGAAAAATGAAATCCCGGACGACGTAAAATCTGAATTTTCCTTTACATACTTTTTGAAAAGCATTTTTCTTCTTTCACTAAGATATATCATTTTATTCCTTTATACTTTGTCACAGGTATTCAAACAAAAAGAAAATTATTTTTGTTAGCAAACAGGTATAAAGTATATAAATTATCCTCTTTTGGAAACATTATTTGGAATTTATTTAGAAAAAAAAATCTGCAATGGATTGCATTTCTAAATTTAGAAAGAGCATTAATCGCATTAATTTAAATGGTGCTTTTCTAAAAAGAAAAAATGAAAATTTTCCCTCTTGAATTATTATTATTTTTTAAATGACTGCAAAACTGCATTTTTGGGAAGAGATAGAGGAGGAGGTACGTACTGTAAATACAAAAGAAAAAAAAAAGAGAAAAAAATAAATAAATTTGCGAGAAAATATTGTTACTCCTGTTTAGTAGCCTGCTAAATTATTAGGGAGACTATAAGCGATTTTCAAATAATTTTGATTTTAAAGGTCTTTAAAAAATCAAAACTGTATGGTCATAAAATATTAAAAGAAGTAATATTTTTATAAACAATATACAGTCCGCAACAAAAGTGTCCAAACGCTAGCAAAAATTCCTGTGTAAAAAAAGTACACTTCATACGGTTTTATTAAATAAATCCTTATCGAATCATGTTCTTACACTGACTAAGAACAGGATTCGACAAGGATTTATTTAACAAAACCGTATGAAGTGTACTTTTTTTACGTAGAAATTTTTGCTAGTGTTCGGACACTTTTGTTACCGACTGTATATACATATAATCTCACCATTTGCCTTAATAACCGCATTGATTCTTCTGGCGTGCTCTCGATGCAATAATTTGCGTTCTCTTTTATTTGAGGACTGTGATGCCAAACTCATAAGTTTTTCAATCAGTTGGATCGTGTTGGTGATAACCCTTTAGCAATTTTCCTTTTGACAAACTCCCATATGGCCACAAATGGGCTCATGTCAGTGGAATTATCAGGCCAGTATAAAATCTCAACTTCTTTTTTGCTGTAGAAAAACATTGATATGCTTTTAGCCCTTATGACAAAGTGCAGAATCATGCATAAACTTGAATTCTGCCTCATCAGAAAATGCAGGTCTGTGAAATCGTACTTTAATTTTTTTCTGCTCTGCATTAAGTGTCTCTAATGCGCTTTGATGCGCTGAATTCAGAAATGATTGTCTTTTTTTCCTATCACGTAAGACATTTTTTCAAAAGAAGGATGAAGATTGGAAGAATTCACCTAGAGTCTATAACAAAATCAAAACGATTTGTGCATAAAATACGTTAAAATAGGATACTATTTTCACATTATCTTTTAAATGTGTTTCTTTACATCAAAGCTCCCTTTAGAGCTTTTTACCATGTTCATGGTTTGAGGGCCTTGTGGAGGGGGGATTCTTTATGCAGCTTCCAACAATAATATGCTGATATGTTAACACTCCATCGTCCCTTATACCTTCTCTACATTTCTTTGATGTCTTGATGAAATAGATTTCCTTATTCTTCACCCCCATTACCCACATTTCCCGGAAATAACTTAGATTGGAGTTGAAAAAGTTAACTGTCAGCTGAAACAATCCCATTTTTTGTCAAAATTGTACGTGATGGAATTTTTTGAATAGTTTTTCCTTAATGAGCATCCAAAATACCCCAGAAAAACACATCACCTTGAAGAAAAAAATTTGATCTTCGATCTGTGAAACCACTCTTGGAGTTGTGGTAAAAAGCGATTCTCCAAATACCTGCATATATTAAGTGTGATTCAGCATCCCCTAAACAATATGGAGCTTTCCGAGAACTTGTGCGTTGATTATTGACCACCTCATAATTTTGACTGGGTATTACAGTCTGAGTGGTATTCTTCACCTGGGTGTCTTCGGACAAACAGGCTTGCTCGACAAAATTTCGAATACCGATTTATTCGAGAAGCAGATCTTCAAAAAGTTATATGATATGATATAAAACACTTATATATTATCTCAATGTACCAAAAAGAATCACTTTATTTATTTTTTACCTTACTTCAATTTTCGATAGTCAAATTTTGCCCAGGCCATTTGCCCAGGCCATTTTTTTTTCTTTCTTTTTTCATTTGTAGGCTCTCTTAATCTGGTTTTTTGATCGGGCATCGGCCCACTAGCACCTCTTCAGCTAGTCTCATCTGCAGAATTCATTTTGAAAAGCTAATACTTTCGTCCTTGATTAGTTTAGTGAGATGTGAATAGCTTTTTTTTTAAGGTTTTCAAGGCATATGTCTCGTATTCTATGATCAGATCGAGGAAATGTAATGCGTTTCCGGGCCCATCTACCCATTCTTTTGGGTAAAATTGATTTGTTTTCTTTTGTATTGAGTTTGATACAATTTACAACAGACCTTGACACCCCTTTTAATTTGGGTGTTTGCTGAATCGAATGACCCGTGTACATAAGAACGTTTCTTACTTCGTTTTTTCTTTCTTAGGAGAAATGTCACAACTTTTGTCATGCTAAAAATATGAAAAACACATAAAATTAGTACCAAAAGTAGGTTCAAAACACATAAAATAAGTAAAAATAACTAGTAATATATATATATGTATACATTTAAATACTCATTTTGATAATAAAATATCTGCAGGAAAGTTGCAGGTGGATGCAGAACGGTGACGTAACAAAATATGAGAAATTTGTGAACTTGTACATAATTTTTTGTTGTTGTTGTTTGTAAACTTTATTATTTTTTAATTTAATTTTATAAAATAGATATTATTAAATATAAAAATATTGCTTCACAACCGCATTGTTTTATTTAGGTTTTTCATAAGCTCTTGAACTCAAAAATACTTGAAAATCTCTAGGGTTCCTAATAATTTGACAAACTACTGTAGGTGAGCGTGTAAATTCTCGACCTCGCTTTTTTCATGGTTTTACACGTTTGAGCAATCCTAAAATCACAAAATAGGTATGGTGTCCATTTGTAGGGTGTCAGTGAGTTAGTTAATGGTTTAATTGGCTAGTGGGTTAGTTTGTTATACTGCGTACACGATATCTTAAGAACAAATGATCGCAGAAAGGTCGAAGTACTTTTAAATAACACTCATCACACTGGGAAGAGCATTATTTGTTTTCAACATTCTAATATGAAACCTTCATAAGTTATTAGAAATTTACGATTTTCTTAGCATTGAAAAGTAGGGAAAAGTTTCGCTTATATGTGTATTATGGGGATTAATTTCATCGTAAAGATATTGGATCAGTTTTAAAATGTGATTTTTGATTCTAGCATGAACATCATTAACTTTGTAGAGACTGGGGTCTTTTAACCGATCCCTTAATGAAACCCTAGAAAATAAAAAAAAAATCTCAAACTTTAAAATTAAATACGTCGGTCAATTTTTGTCGTACAGAAAAGATATACACTCTTCATATTTTTGACAGACAAATAAAAATATTCAATTATTTATAATTTTAATGTAGGAAAATGCAGAAAAGAGAAAAGATATACATTTGCACAATAATTTTTTTTTTTTTTTTAAGTAGACGGACACTGGTCAAAAACTGCAATTATCTAAGTGGGTGTTCTTTTTTCGGAATACCAGTTTTGCATGTACATGTACATTTGGCATTTTGCCAATTGCTAACGTGCTTGACAAGATGGTTTTACGTAGTTAAATTTCTTGGAGATGAATGCGCCATGCCACGAGGAATTCCTGTAACTGATTACCAGAAAGGACAGATTATAGCGCTGAAAAATGTTAATAAAGGTGTTAGAGAAATTAGTAGGCTACTTCTAATAAGAAAAAGTAGCATCAGCGATTTTCTACGTGCTCCTGAAGCCCATGGCGTAAAGAAAAAGAGTGGCCGGCCAAAGAAACTTTCGCTTAGAGACCAAAGAAAAATTTTTACTGAGCTGAAAAAAACTGGAGGATCAATTCCCAGAGTTCGAATAAGCACAGGAATTACTAACGTAACTTCTCAGACAATTTATAACTACATTAAGCACTCAGAGCTCTTTCAATATAAGAAGAGAAAACATCATCCATGCTGGAAGTATCACCACGTGACAGAACGCCTACAGTAGGCTCAAAACCATAGGTCTTGGACTACAGAATGGATATCTGTAATTTTTACAGATGAGAAGAAATTTAATTTAGACGGCCCAAATGGATATCAATATTATTGGCACAGTTTGGAGAAAGAAGACGAAGTGTACTCTACTCGGCAAGTTGGTGGTGGTGGCGTGATGGTGTGGCTAGCTGCTGGCTATAGTGGAAGGACAAATTTAGTGTTCCTAAGTAAGAAGCAGACTCACAAAGATTATATTGAGACACTAAGCAGTAAGCTTTTGCCATTTGCGTGTGATCTTGGAGGAGAAAATTGGATTTTCCAATAAGGTGGAGCGCCAATACACTTCGCTAACAACGTTAAAAAATGGTTTCATGAGAACAACTTCAAGGTTTTACCCTGGCCAGCCCAGATTCCGGATATGAATCCTGTAGAAAACTTTTGGGCTATACTTGTTCATAAAATTTATGAGGGTGGACGCCAGTATGAATCAATTCACCAGCTCAAAGAAGCTCTTACAAACATTTGGAAAATTTTCTGTCAAAAAAAGATTTAGAATCTCATTGATTCGATGCCTAACAGAGTATACGAACTTATTAAAGCAAATGGGAGACGAACCCCTTACTAAAAACGTTTTATTTTAGAGATACAAGATGTGTCCATCTACTTTTTTTAAAGGAAAATTACAGTGCAAATATGCCCCATTTTTGTTTTCTGAAATTTTCCACTACATAATTCAAAAGGATTGAATCTATATCAAAAAAATAATAATATATGATGTCTCAAGAATATAATTATATTACAGAAATGAACCTATATCTCTAATTAAAGAAATAAACGGCTTTAAAGTATTACAAGTAAGTGTCCGTCTACTTTTTTTATGCAGTGTATTTGTTAAAAGTGAGCGCTAATTTTTGCTTAATAAGTCTATAAAAACCGGAGGACTGAATAAAAAATCATATTTTTTATTTTTATAAAATTTATTTTTTAAATTTAGAAATATCGTAACATTAATTCGTACACATTTTAAACTTTTTTTCTTTTTTTCTTAGAAGTATAAGCCTGTGGCCAAGGGTAGCTGACATAAATGCCTCCTATATATATATATATATATATATATATATATATATATATATATATATATATATATTAATAATATGCATATCGGCAAAGAATTAAACTCATACAATAAAAATGATTCGGCTTTCAAATTAGTCACCCTTTTAGCTCGAAAGACAAGAACAAATTGGGGTTTTGATTAAACAAGTTTGCAGATAGTTATATCGATTTAATGCAGCTCTTTGCTCTAGGGATTTTCTGAGATTTATTGGATATTTGTACTTCAATTTGATTTACGGTGACTTACATATTTTTAATTGGATTGAAACCTGGAAAAATTATTAATTATGAGATATGACAAAGCTCTACGGCACTGCTTTCGAAACAACCAAAAAGAGTTTTAGCGTATTCACATTTGAGGTATTGTTATAAGTATTTGTTTGCTGGTAAAGAGATCATCACAAAAAAGGCAATGCATATTTAAGTAAAATTTTATTGTATCCATGATAACTGAATAAAATGTTCATTTTGATAAATGGAGTTCGATTTACAGAATGTGAAACATACTTAAACCTTGGTCATACCGCATTTTTAGCGTAGTCCTAATTAAGAAATTAAGCCTCATAGCTCCAAGCTTCATGTGACCTGGGATGTTACGCCTCACAACGTTCTTATAAATGCAGAAAGATAATTCATTTAACATTACGATACGTTATTTATTTCTATTAACTAGTTTTAAAGCAGTTTAGTCAGTCTTGCCTTGTGTTCATCATTACTACCGGTGATTTGAGTATATTATATATATATGAGGATATAATACTGTGCATATTATATATATATATATATATATATATATTTAATCACTTATATCGAATCAATAGTTTATGTTCTAACAAATATAAAAATAAAAACATCAATAAACTTATTAAGGAAACCTTAAATATGGGATTTCCAAAAATTTTGTTTATTCACTGGTATATCAATAATTGTATCTGTCAAACACACACACACACACACACACACACATACAAAAAAAAAACTTATGTGTTATAAAAAAAATAATAATAAAAGACAATAAAAAATGTGGAGGATGGGTGGACAGATGTTTGATTAAGGAGGTTGGGTGGCGTTGTTGGGTGGATAGTTTGGTGGGATGTTGAATTAAACTCAAAAAAAAAAAAAGAAGGAAGGAAGGATTGCTGCATTTAATTTTATTCCAAAATGTAATGCTTGAATTGGAAAAGATACAATTATTGAACAATTAAAACTAAAATCTAAATCTTCCATGAATTACTTGCAAAATGCCTATATGAATTGGGAAAATAGGATTCTCTAAAATTAATTGGTTATTAAATAAGTTATCATGGAATGATACAACTCAACTTCTAAAATGCCCTTTTCTCCTGTTAATTTCTCTGTTTTGCTCTTGTTTTGAATTCAGTTTTTGTGGCTCGTGTTTTTATTTTATTTTATATTTTCTGGTTGGTGTTTCAATACATCAGGATGGATTGTAGCTAAATTGCCTTTCTTTCATTTCGGGGTGATTTTTTCTTGCGGGTTTTGGTTTTGGTTTTATTACTTTTTAGGTTCATGGTGTGTTTTTGTTTTTCTGGAGGGTTTTCTGTTTTTGTTTTTTCTGGAAAATAATTTGTCATTATTTCATTTGATTCATTTCGGGGTTCTTTTCTGTAATCAATCAATAAAATTCATGGTTTCATTGATCTTTGTTTGCTATCGGGTTTTGCCTTTTTTTTTTTTTTCTCATCCAAGTGTCTCCTAATCTGGTCTTGGCAGGCTGGGGGAGCGTTGCCGGCGTAAAACTAGTTTAACCCCACTGGCAATTCACAAGTCTTGCCGTCTGCTTCTTTCCTTCCGTTCTTGGGTTGTTTTTTCCCCCTGGATTTCGATTTAGTTTGAGTTTTTCTGTTGGGATTTGGTTGAGTTGGTTTGTTGTATAGTTTGTTTTGCGGGCTGTTAAAAATTAAATTTGGTTTCTTTGAATATGTGTATTTCATCCCCAGATGAGTTTTTTTTTTTTTTTTTCAACTTTCTGAGCTTCTCCTACATAGAGAAATTTTTCATTCTTATTGGTCTTTGTGGTTACAGTGATCTTGTGTCTGTTGCTTGGCTTCTACTGCGATTAATGAGTCATTATTGTTCATTACAGGGTTCTCTTTTTCACCTTGAAATATTGTCCTAGAGTCAACCTTCTTTTCATCAGAGTCTAATTACACGGTCCTATTTCAATTTGTAACAGGTATTGTTGTACAGTGGATTAGCGTCAGTGCTATTATTGAACTTGATATTTGAATCAATTTGGGAAATCTTGTTGCTTTGTTTGGCGTGTGTATGTCTCTTTGGTGAATTGTTTGACTAACTATTCTTCGTACTCATTCTTTGCTTCTACTATCAAAAGGATTATATATATATATATATATATAGATAGATAGATATATTGATATTTGCCTTATATATCCAAAGTACTAAGTTTCTTGCACAAAATTCGTTTTAAAATTAAAATGCCCTGTTCAGCACTGAATTTTTATACAAAGTGTCAGCTGTTATCAGCTGATTTGTAAGTATTAAAAAAAAAGTAAAATAACTTTCGATGATCTTAAGTACTAGCTTCCTTTAGTCAAGTACTGGAAGTAATTTGATGCGAATGGACTCTTCCCAGCGTCGTCTGCTCAATCATGTGATAGACGAAAACGAAGAAACGAATTCTGAGAATCAAATTGAATTAAATATTGTTTATAAGAACAAAAGTGTTAATATTTAATATAAAGTAAAATAAATAATATTGTGCATTTGTAAACAGTAGAATAGTTGCATTTGTAAATTTAATAATTTTTAAAAAACACTTTATGTGTTTGTTTATTTTCACCTGTAAGAATCGATTTTTGTATGTTGTGGTGTAACTGTTACATTAACTGATCTAGCAATAAATAATAGCTTGTTCTTGTGGAATGTTTATGGATTATAATTTGAAATTTTAAAATGTTTTCAATTAAATTTATTTGGATAAAGGTGTTACAACAAGTTAATTAACTTAGTTACTGGCCTAAATGGCTTTACACCGTACGATGTTGCACTATCAATGATTTAAGTACCAAAAATCAGAGTATTTAACATGTTCTCCATGAACATCAATAACAAATATAAACTAAATGATGATTGTAAATGTATACAGCAAACAAAAGATGATGAATAATGATATAAAATGGATTAAAAATGATGATGTATAAAATAATAATAATAATAATAACACAGATTAAATACGATTGATCAAAAATAAGAATTGAAAATATGCTATTTCAGCAATCGCTATAGATATACAAGACTTCGTCTGCTATTTGTTTTTCATCTATCATGTGACCTCTGACGTCAGGTGGGAAGAGCCCATTGCGTGTTTTCATGGTTCAAATACACGTTTACTACTGTGTCCGAAGCAGGTCGTTTCGACGCCGACGGTTCGACGCCAACGGTTCGACGCCAACGTTTCGACGCGGGGGCAGTTCGACGCCGTACGTTTCGACGCGGGGGCAGTTCGACGCCACATTTTTTTTTCGTATTTTTATTTATTTTTAGAATAAATATGCAATATGCCTGATATAATATATATATATTTTATATTATATATGTGAAGCGTGATTCAAATAAATAAGTAATATGACTGATTTTTATTTATTGAATTAGCGATTGTTTGCATGCATATTTGAAATAAATATATGTGTATATGTGTAAAAGTTTTCTAGATTTTTTTTTTTTTTGTATCCCAGATTAGTGAGAAGCCCCCACGCCAACTTCAAGGCCCCGGGACATGAGGGAGGTTTTTTTTTATTTATTTATTTCACAAAGCAGCATCAAAAAGGCAAAATACAGAAATGGTAAATAAACATATGGTTACAAAGAAGTTATATTGCAGACAAATATAATTACAGATAAATAAGGTTACACATAAATAAGATTACAGTTAAATAAGGTTACACATAAATAAGATTACAACACAGAACTGTTATTATACTAATCCATTGCAAAATTATGCGCCACACCTTTCAGGTGTTCCATTATTTCTCGATTTTCAAAATCTTCAACTATTACTTTATTTCTCATATCAACTCGCAGATACTTATTCCGCTTGTGCGGCGGTTCATCTCCACTTACAAATTGTTCATAACATTGATTAATTGTTTTTTGAACACGTCTGAGACCATCTATGAATTTCCATAATGTGGGGTGTGAAACACCAAATTCGGCCTGCAGACGCCTGTGCGCTGCTTCCGCGAAATTATTGGGGCGTCCTTCGTTATTTAAGGTTCTAGCATAACATGACAACATTTCTGGTTTAAAAGTAGGACGACGGTGACGATTATTTCTCTGAATCCTTCCAACGTAATAATCTTCAAAGTAATCAAAAATTGGGGTTAACTGATTAGGTAAATTCTCAGTCAAAACTTCTAAAGCATTTTCAAGTTCTTCGATAGGCACAAAACTTAACGCAGGAATCATACGTGCATAGAGAGCAAAATCAGCATTGGTATTTGAATCACGCTTTATATATATAACATATAATATATATATATTATATCAGGCATATCGCATTTATTTGAATGTTGATGCAAACTTATTCTAAAAATAAATACAAATACGAAAAATAAGTATGGCGTCGAACTGACCCCGCGTCGAAACGACCTGGTGTCGAACTGCCTCCGCGTCGAAACGTTGGCGTCGAACCGTTGGCATCGAAACGTTGGCGTCGAACTGACCTGTACCGACTGTGTCTAGCATTAAATAGCAGTTGTTTTACACGATTCATTTTGAAGTTCTTTCACTAGCTATTCCGTTCAAGTAATCCATTAGGCCTAAACCGCGTTGCAATATCTCTGTTAGTAATAAAATTGCTTTTGTATATAAGTACGATTGTCATAATGTTTTCGCAGAGATTCACTAAATCTTTTGCACGTGAACGAAGCTCAGTTTTCAACTTTGTTTCTGAGTTATTTTGTATTTTCCGATTTCATAAATTTTCTGTGGAAAATGATGTCATGACTGAAATGTAATATAAATATAGTACGTGTGAAAAATAAACGGTAAGAAACATTTTGTAAAACTGGCGTCATATTTGATTTCAGATTTTGTCAAAACCAAGAAAAAATTGTTAGAAAGAGATTGGTTCTGAGATGATAAAATACCTCTTCAGTACATTACCCCTATATTAGAATTTACTTTGTCTTGAAAATTGAAGTATAAAAATACGTAATATAAATAAATTATTTAATCTGGTTCTTTTATTTGTTTACCGCCTTCTCTGAATTTTAAAGATAAAGAGAAGAATAACTACAATGCTTATTAAAATCACTTTGAATTAATTTAATATCATTACCTTCATTCTTGAAATATATTTTATACTTGGTTGAATTGAAAATTACTTAGATTTTCATACACATTAATTTTACAAAACTGAAAGACCAAACAGTTATTTAACTGTTTTGAAACTAAATTATTAAATTAAATATCTTGTAATTTTTCTTTGTATTTTATCAGAATTTTAAACAAAATTAAAAATAATTGAAAAATAACATTATTAATTTACATTCACATTTTAATTATCTGATGTATAACAAAACTCATTTTTCAATCCTTATGTTAAATTTAGCATCAAAATATGACTTAGTTTATGTAACGTTCTATATTTTCTATTGAAAAAAACTAATTTGAAATACAATTTGCATAGAGAAAAAAAACTTTAAATGTATAACTATTATTCAGATGCTGACAATAAGAAGTAGAAAAAATGCTGGAAATACCTTTCTTTTCTTGGTTGTTATTCGTTTCCGGGATGGTTCCGGTAATATTTTCATCTCCATCCTCAGGACATTATCTTAGCATATCTTCTGACCGAAACAACCAGAAAGAAAGTGTTTGGGGAGGGGGATCCTTCTTTCCAACTTAAATTTCACTCTTTCATCTTCAAGTGTTAATTTTTTTTCCTTATTTTAGTGTTACCATTAGTTGGTGGCGTGCATAAACCTATTATAACAGTGGACGGAGCATTCCATTATTACGGGAATATAAGAAATTGGGGCAAAGATGAAATAGCTGACTATAGGAAAAAGGTTACCTTTTTTGGCATTTATTGCGTTATTGGCGCATTTTTGTTTTGAATATAAATATTTATTATTGTTATTAAATAGAGCAAGCAAAAGTTGTGTAAAATACTACAGCTGTCGAAATTTATTTTTACTTTGTTATTAACACTTTCCAACAAAGTTAAAAAGTGTTTAAGAGTTTGGTTTGCCTGTCTGTCTATACTCGCTTTAACTCCCATAAATGATCATGGAATTTATTGAAATTAATATATAGTGTATTTAAACTAATTTAATTTAAAGAACTAAATTTAACAGTTATAAGCATTTTATAAAAACAATTATTTTAAAAGTACGAAATAATAAAATATTAAAAAAATCTTACCTGTGAAATATAATCCTTATTTTACATAACTTTTAGGGCTTTTTATAGAACATCAAATCACTATTAATTGCAATAAAATTTCTTTTAGATTCAAAACAATCTAACTTTACTTTTAAATGGAAATAAAAAATTTAAAAAGAACTTAAAAAAAAAAAAAGGAAAGATATTGTTTGCGTGAAAGAAAGTAGAGTTTAGAGCTTGGCGAGAAAATTTCAATGTTGGCTGTTTGAACAACTGGTTCACGATGTCAGGTGACTTTTTTATGAGTGATCTTTGAAACACAAAAAGCTTGTCATTGTCCCGCCCCGTTCACTGTCATAATTATAGATATAGTAATAAGAGATAGATTGATCATCCATCGGGGAGGGGGGGGGGATGTGATTATTTTTCATTCGGAGAAAGACGGCCATTTTACACTCTAATGGTTGTCTTTCCATGAGTGAACATACACAAATAATTTAGCAAATAAAAATTATGCATAATTTATGTGCTATGGTGAATGAAATATCCAGATACAGTTCTCCAGCTTCAGATACCCATTTTCACTCTTTCTTCTTTCTTTTTCATCATCATCATCATTTTCTTTTTTTTTTTTTAACTATACTATAGTATATTCATGTCTGCACAAAATTGACTTTTTTTTTAAATTTAATACTTTGCGATAGAAATCGTCTTCATTCACCCTGGAAAATAATTTTAATAAATTATAATTTAATAAGTAATTTGTATCGCGTAAATTTGTATAAGATTATATGTAGAAGAAAGTCTTGTAGTAGCCACAACATACTAGCTATATATTAAAACTAGCGGGTTGATAACTACATTTAAAAGAATTTTGAAAATTCCATATTACTCACTAATACAAAATAACAAAAAAAAAAAAAAAAAAGTATTCCTGTAAATATCATAACAGTATATTTTTATCATAATAACAACAAAGCAACTGATTATAAAAACTATATTTTTCATAAATTAGTCAAATATAGCTTATTTGTGAAAACTTATCTCATTTCCTTTCACATATTTATTAAAACAATTAAAAGCCGCGCAATATTTCTGCATTTTCAAAATTCATCAACATTCTATTCTATTACTATTTCTGAATTTTATACTCCCTAATGGCTGATGCCAAAACTTTTTTTAAGCATCAAAAATCTTTGCTCGATAACATGAGGATGATAGATCTATATAAATTACTATATCTATTGTATATTAAAGAATAAATAATGAGGCTTTATAAAAGAATTCAAATTAACGTAAAATTTTGAAAGGTGGCCGTCAAGTCCATCATGCATAAATAAAAAAAAAAAATAATTTTCAGAAACACGTTTTGATGTACTTAGTACAGGAAAAAAAAATTTCTATCAATATATCATAAGGTACTTCATTCACATGTGAAAATTTAATTAAAAGGGAATATTAAATAAGTATTAGAATGTTTGGGAATTTGACATCACACCCTTTTCAAACACACCTTTAATCCATTCTTTTTCTCTGACAAGTAAACCTTCTCTCCTTTGATACCGGTTTTCCGGAAACCCATATATTTTCTGAAAGCTTATGTTACAAGTAGAAAAACTGTGAAATCTTAGGGGCAGAGGGATAAGCGTTTAGGAGCTATAGGAGATACAAAGTGTCAGTAAAGTGTTGGAAACATGACACCAAAAGTCGCTAAAATGCTCGTTTCCCGTGTTTATATGAACTAATAATATGATAAGGAGGTGGAGACCACAGTTTAAAGGAAGAAACAACTCGTTAAACAGAAACAATATGCGTTGGGATGTTGAAATTGTGACTTGTTATTGACTTCAAACAAAATCTATTACAAGAGACAATCAATGTTCAATTCATCAAATAAACAGTTAGACGAGCAGAAAGACGGTACACAATGGGCACATTTTACAAAAGCGATAGCCGAACATATTGCACACTCATCATTTGTCAATGAATCAAAGCAGTAATCCATTGGCGCAATCCACATTGCAGGTTCATTGTCCAAGTATCCGCCCTTAAGAATGCTTAATCAAGTTCTTGAAACGAGGAGTGTTGAATTGATATAGGGAAAAAGGACGTCTGGGCCAGAAAACTATCGCGATTCCAGATGTTCTCCTGTGTTTCGATAATGATTGTGTCCGTTATGCAACGAACAAAAGATCTGTAGTGTCTGAAAAAATTAATATCCAGAGGCTGGATCTTACCCGTACATCCTTCAGGTACCAGTTCTTTTTGTAGGACTTTACCATCAGGTACTTCGGAAACAGATGAGAAGACTAATACAAAATTAAAATTTCTTAAGAAACGTGACGATTTTAAGCAATACACTACATAACTAACATTCAATTATAAATTTATTCAATATGAGTTCCCAATATCTTCGTACATACTTTCTACTATCAAAACTTAGCTATTGTTCGGTGTTCAATTTATATATATATATATATATATATATACGGAGACAGAGAGAGAGAGAGAGAGAGAAATTTGTATTTTTATGATGAATTTATGGCAGTTAAATGTTAAATTAATTTTCATTATTGAAATTATTACTAAAAATGTAATCACAGTCGTATCTTGGGTTAAATAACTTTAATTTTTTGCTCTAAATTAAGAACTGGCTTTGACCCAATATACGACAGATTTTTGTAACAGCATTAATTTTGTCAATGTAGCCTTTTAGATATAGAATTTGTGCCTTATATATATATAGATATAAGAAGAAGAAAACTAAACTACTACTTTAGAATTTCAGATTTTTAAAACAAACTATGAGAGTGTAAAATACAGCATTAGTTTAATTTATAGATGCCTAAAATTCTGACATTTTTATCCGATTTATTTCTTTATTTTATTTTTGTCCCCAGTCATGCATAAATATGCTTAAATGTTTTGGAAAGATTTTAGAATTTGAAAAATTGTTTAAATCCCGAACACTGAAAATTCGCTACTAAATCTACTACGCTACTACGTTTATTAAATTCGCCTAAGCGCCCAAATACAACGTAAATTCAGTTTTGAACGAATCTCTAAATCTAAATTGCAGAGGCCTACGATATCGCCTCTAGCTCAGAATTCACTTTGTAACGTAAAAGGATTGGTGAATTCAATTCATCGCGAAATTGGATCTAAGTCATATTTTGTCTTGCCGTGATTGTATAAGGGCTTAAAATACTCTTTAAATTCAACAGTTAGTTACATTTTCCATGAGATGAGTAAAATAAGTACAATAACAACTAAAGCCACATTTTTGAGCAGTTTAAATTTATTTAGTATCGATATTCTGATTTGAGATTTTACGAGTATAGTTATATTAATATTTTTAATTTAATCAGTAATATTACAATAATGGAAAGTCATACATAATGTACAGATTTTGAAATACTTTCAAAAATTCTAAGAAAATATTTGCAAAACTTTCGCCAAATTCAGTGTCTGTGTTATCCATTACATTGTTCATTATTCAGAAAGGCTAGTAAAACTACGTTATGGTAACATATGCAAGTATTCTTATTAACCATCGATCGAAAAAGAATGGTGTTATAAGTATTTGACGCTTTTGTCTATCTCGGCATGTGCGCGGGGGGGAGGAGGAGAAATCTGTCTGTGGCGTTCTAGCTATCAGTAGAATAGACAAATTTCAATGTTATTATTATTATTATTATTATTATTATTATTATTATTAGAATGCTACTTACACGCTATGATTTTTAGGTATGTTTAATAAAAAATTGTATAATATAATTTTTTTTTTTTTTTTTTTAGGAACTTTGTACTGATATTTTAAAATTTTCGTGCTATCAATCTTCAAACTTCTAACACATCTTAAATGATAATTCACATAATTTTTTAATCGAAGTACCTTTCTTTAATCGGAAATTTTTAATCGATTTTCACAAAAATGTTAAAAATGGGCAACATGTAATGATCAAAAGTTCACAGCTCAAAATTATCTCAAGTCAGTTGAAAATAAGATATTTTGCAGAAAAATAATGTATCTAATTAAATTTAAAACCAGCCATGTATGGGTATTGTATGTAATATGCGTGCTTTAAATCTTGCAACTTCCAAATAGATTTAAATGATAAAACAAGTAGTTTCCGTATTAAAGAACCTTTGGGAGTCACCGAAGCGGAGGAACCACCCCCTCCATGTAGGATCAAAATTGTGATGGCATGTTTCCGGACCATCCATAGGGGTACACCCCAGACCGTCGCATATTACCCACAGCGCTATACTAAAGCGACGTTAAATCCAACCAATCAAGCAACCGTATTGGAGAATAAAGAAAGCGATTTTTTTTAATAGCGACTTTTTAACTGATTTTAACATAAAATAAAATAAAATAAAATGGCTATGAGGAATGGTTATGAGTGCTCAGTTAAAAAAAAAAATAAATAAATAAATAAAAAAAATAAAAAAGCCCTAAAATGCACTGACATTTTAGAATTTGCGAGTTAGCTTTCTTTCAGTTGAAAATTTTATTCAAAATAATATTTAATTTATTCACGATCGATGGGTTTTATTTAAAAAAAAAAAAAAAAAAACCTTGTTTTGTACTTTGCATCTATAATAGAATTTTATCGAGTTTAAAACAGTAACGCAGGAAATATCTTTATTCAACAATAATAGTAAATTCAATTATTTTTAACGATATTATATGCAAACACTACGTCATACTTGAACTGCATACAGCATAGTTAATTTTACTATTTCTGGAAAAATCACAGTGCCATTAAAAATTAATTAAAGAAATAACTAAGTAAAGATTATTGAAATACTACATTTGGCTTTGTATATACACTACATGCAGCATTTCAGTGCAGAACATATTTCAATGTGTATCCTCTATAATATTATATTTTTATTTAAGCGCCTTTATTTCAATTTACCGTCTAAATTACTTTTTAAACTATTTAACTATTAAATGCATTAGTTAAGCATTCCACTGTGCGTAAAGTTTGCATAAAGTAATTACATAACCAATTAAAAATTCCTGAGTTGAAATCGTTTGCTGTTTGCGCTATATCTTTGACTTTAGAAATGCTAAAATTAAATTTGATGCCTTTTACTCTTCTAATCTGATTTTTCTCAAAAATCTAACTATTTATATTAATTATTATATAATTCTCTTTGAAAATTCTTGTTCTACTTTGCTCTCTATTGGTTAAAATATTGGTTTAGCTAGTATTTTCCACCCGATTTTTTTTTTTTCTTTTTCTTTTATCTTTCTTGTTCTTTATCAGTCTTATATATTTTTTCTTTACTAATATATAGTTTTCTTTTTCTCATTCTGAGTGAGTGTTTTATAAATTTATGTTACATAAGCTAATTTTCAACCATGTATGCTTCGTTTATTATTTTTAATATTATTCTACTACTTAATTACTGTTTAGTACTATAACATTTACCTAGTTTTTCCTATCTTCCTATTAATTTTCTTTCCATTTTTCGTATTCCTTATGTTTGTTCTTCCCTCGCTTTACTTTTCTTCTTCTACTTCTTTTTTCTTTTTCTTTTTTTCTTTTTTTTTTTTTTTTTTTATTATTGCACACTTTCTTTTCTATTATACAGCGCCATCCACGTATTCTCATAATGGTAACTTTTGAAACTTTTTTTTTTTTTTTTTTAACCCTTCGTTCCCCGTGTTATTTAATCTTCTTATAAATTTTGGCGTCATTCTTTCAATTAGATCGCACTGCATAATGCCAGCTTAATTATGGTCACCTTATATGAATATATATATATATATATACATGGTTAGATACTCCATATTTAAAATGACGAAAAATATTTTTTGTGGAAAACTTCATTTTTTTGAAAAATAATCTAGTGTGGTACTCATTTCTCTTACCCTGAAACTTAATACTATTAATACAGACTGGAAATTATGGGGAAAGGTAACGAGTACTATTATATAAACCTACGTTAAAAACAAATCAAATTAGACTTCGGAACAGCGTTACAGCTTTATTTGACCAATTATTCTGTGTGAGGAGTTTGATTGTTGTATCTACATGCATAAAGAATTCAGATCTTTTATTAAATTTAAAGGTTCATTTAAAATTATTTTGAAAACATTCACACGCACCATTCTTTGAAACTTATAAACCTTGATCAAACTGTTCAAGTCACAAATTTATATTAACTTTAAAATACAACATTTGAATTGCATGAAATTATTTGTTTTTAAATTACTGTGATATGAGACAGAGACAAAAATCAAAAACTAAAAACTTGATTTGATATTCAAGAAACCTCAAAACGTATAAATATACAAAAAGCAAGCGATGAATATTTAGCTGAAAAAGATATTTTATTTGACGTATGGGGTGAAGAATTAATTTCAATTCCTGAACATGGTAAAATATAATAATAAAGCACTTTCAATTAGTGCTGCTTTACTTAATTGCAATATTTCCCATATAGACGTTACATATTTTAATTTTCTTGGATGACCCTGTACACGAACTGTTTGCTTGATCTCAACGAAAAGTTTAATGTAGCATATGATACAGATTTAGGATAGCGAGTTTTGACTTCCTGCTGTTATTTGTTCTTGAGATATGCTGATATAACAGATACACAGACAGAGAAACATACACATAACATAGACCAACTGCTAAAAACATGATTGTTCGGATTCAGGAGGCTTTAAAACGTGTGAATATAACCAATACTCAACTTTGAAAGTTTGCTTAAAATCTTGAATCTCCTAAATTTCTTCGCCGATTGCTTTGAAATTTTGACACAGCGTGCTATGTGGTTCGTACATAATAAGTACGTAATTATACCAAATAACTATTACGCATGTTATTACCCTCACCATTACACGCACAATTATTTGTGTGTGTACATGGAAATGCATTAGGAATTCTTTTTTTTTTTTTTTTTTTTTTCAAATTTTCAATTGTTCTATAATAATAATAATAATAAAAGATTCTTAAAATATACTACACTAAATGAGTTAGCTTATAAATAAAAACTAGTTGGCATAGGTGGACTCTGCTCAGTTCCCCATCACATTTATGTTCTCATAAATTTCTAGTGCGAGAGATATTATAATCACGTTAAAAGAAATGAATTTGACCAAAGCTTGATACATTGACAGAATGAAATCCCTGCCTAATAGGCTATCCACCGTTCACTTCGATATATTTATCTAATTATAATCTATTAATTTATTTTATCAGGGTCAACTCCGTTGTTTAGTTTTCATGCTACTATTTCCAATGCAATAATCCTCAAAATTCATATTTATATGAAAAATTTACAATTTTGCTATGTTGATAAAATCGTAAATTACGAATAATTTACGAAATTTTCCTATTAGAATATTTGCATTCAATCATGTTCAAACAAATATCATAAATGTAATTTTGAAGTTGTCTAATGTATTTATGATCCTCAAAATGGAAGTTTATGCTCAATTTTCCTTATTCTGATATGTTAAGTAAATCGTAAATTCCAAATAACTTACGAATTTTTTAAATTGGAAAAATCATAGTCTATGATATTCATGCCAGTATCCTAAATAATATTTCGAAAGTGGTTTGACATCTTTACGATGAAAATATCCCTCAAAATTGACGTTTATGTGAAATTTAGCTCTATTCTGCCATGTTAAGAAATTCGTAAATTTCCAATAACTTACGAAATTTTTATATTGGAAAATTCATAGTCATTAATATGCATACCAGTATCCTAAATAATATTTTAAAAGTAGTCCGACATCTTTACGACGAAAATATCTCTAAAAATTGACGTTTATGTGAAATTTTGCCCTATACTGCCATGTTAAGAAATTCGTAAATTTTCAATAACTTGCGAAATTTTCAAAGTAGCATGTTTATAGTTACTGATATTCATTCCGGCATCAAAACTGATATTTTAAAACTGGTCTGACATTTTTACTGTAAACAGTTTCCATTTAATGCACGTTTGAGAGAATTTTTGTCCTATTCTCCCATGTTAAGAAAATCGCAAATTTCTAATAACTTACGAAGTTTTTTAATTCGAATGTTGCAAATGAATAGGGTTCTTGCCAGTATCGAAAGTAATATTTTAAAACTGATCTGACGTCTCTGCGATCATTTGTTCGTGAGATACCGTGTTAACAGACTAACAAACTACCGGACTAACACACTAACGGACTGACACACTAACACACACCCTACAGACAGACACCATACAAATTTTGTCATTTTCGGATTCCTCACACCTGAAAACGTATAAAAAAGTCAAAAAACCGAGGTCGAAATTTTTCACGATTACCTAAGTTCCCCATACCTATAGTATGATGGGGAACTAATAAAGCGATATTAAATACTCTCCAGTTGCATTACAGTTAATTCAACATCACTTTACAATCTTTCCGCTAATTGAATAGAATTTCGATTTTATTCATTTATAAGAAAGAAATATATATTATATAAAAAGAAAAACAAAACATTAAGGCACAAAAAGGAAGAGGGGGGAAAAAAGCTGTTTGTTTTATTGAGTAACCTAAATTAAGCATCAATGGGTTCATCCTTTTCTGAGATAATCGCTGATAAAACGATTGCATTACGTAAATGGATTGTTAATAATAACAGTTCATGGAATCGATTAATTTTAGTAACCCTCGTTAATATTGCACAACATTTCTTACAAATCCCTTTTCCTGTTTTTTTCTTTCCTTTATTTTTTAAGAAATTTAATTGATAAAAATATTATTTTGTTAGTAGTTCCTTGAAAAATACTTATATTTTATTAACTTTATAAAACTAGTTGGCATAGGTGGACTCTGCTCAGTTCCCCATCATATTTATGTTATTATAAATTTCTAGTGTGAGACATATTATAATCATGTTAAAAGAAATGAATTTGACCAAAGCTTGATACAGTGACAGAGTGAAATCCCCGCCTGATAGGCTATCCACCGTTCACTTCGATATATTTATCTTATTCTAATCTATTAATTTATTTTATCAGGGTCAATTCCGTTGTTTATGTTTCATGCTACTATTTCCAATGCAATAATCCTCAAAATTCATATTCATATGAAAAAATGTCGCTATGTTGATAAAATCGTAAATTACGAATAATTTACGAAATTTTCCTATTAGAATATTTGTATTCAATCATGTTGAAAAAAATATCATAAATGTAATTTTGAAGTTGTCTAATGTATTTAGGATCCTCAAAATGGAAGTTTATGCTCAATTTTGCCTTATTCTGACATGTTAAGTAAATCGTAAATTCCAAATAACTTACGAATTTTTTAAATTGGAAAAATCATAGTCTATGATATTCATGCCAGTAACCTTAATAATATTTCGAAAGTGGTTTGACATCTTTACGATAAAAATATCCCTCAAAATTGACGTTTATGTTAAAATTTGCTCTATTCTGCCATGTTAAGAAATTCGTAAATTTCCAATAGCTTACGAAATTTTTATATTTGAAAATTCATAGTCATTAATATTCATGCCAGTGTCCTAAATAATATTTCAAAAGTAGTCTGACATCTTTACGATGAAAATATCGCTCAAAATTGACGTTTATGTGAAATTTTGCCCTATACTGCCATGTTAAGAAATTCGTAAATTTCCAATAACTTGCGAAATTTTCAAAATAGCATATTTATAGTTATTGATGTTCATTCCGGCATCAAAACTGATATTTTAAAACTGGTCTGACATTTTTAGAGTAAAAAGTTTCCATTTAATGCACGTTTAAGTGAATTTTTGTCCTATTCTCCCATGTTAAGAAAATCGTAAATTTCTCATAACTTACGAAGTTTTTTAATTCGAATGTTGCAAATGAATAGGATTCTTGCCAGTATCGAAAGTAATATTTTAAAACTGATCTGACCTCTCTGCGATCACTTGTTCGTGAGGTATCGTGTTAACAGACTAACAAACTAACGGACTAACACACTAACGGACTGACACACTGACACACTAACAGACACCATACAAATTTTGTCATTTTCGGATTCCTCACACCTGAAAACGTATAAAAAAGTCAAAAAACCGAGGTCGAAATTTTTCACGATTACCTAAGTTCCCCATACCGATAGTATGATGGGGAACTAAAATACATAGTTTGAAGGAAACAGCTTACAAAAACATTGATATAGGAATTTGCCAAGTTTTTTAAAATTTACTAGCAGGCTTTGCCCGCTTCGCTGGTCACTGCAGTTAAAGGGAACTCTTCTATGTAGCTTTATAAAAATAAAATACTGGAATTGCTCAAAAGCTCGCTTCAGGTCCATTTAGGCTTTCATTTAGGTGCTTATTAGATAATAGTTTCGAAATTGATATTATCGAAAAAATTGAAGTATCCCTTTTATACTTGAATCCCAGATATATATGAACAATACTATACGTGGTGCACATCAATATTTGCTTTTACGTTATTTCCTATGTTTATTTTGTTTATCCGATCAAGCATAAAATGACAGCAATTTCACACCAAGTATTAAATATGCTATGATCGACTACGTCTGTCGCATGAGACAATTAATTTTTGTGGTTATATATAATTCAGGGTTTGTAAACTTGATCATAGTAGAGCCTTAATATAGTTCTCCTTGGCGACTTTTGAATTTTTGTCACCATTTTAGACTTAATCCCTTGTAGCAATAAGACTTAATCCCTTGTAACAATATGCTATGAGCGCTATTTTTGCCGTATTCTAGACAATTAATATTTTTATGGTTATATATATTTTCCATTAAACATATTTTTATTTTTATTTATTTACTAGCAGGCAACGCCCGCTTCGCTGGTCCCTATTTTTAAATGAATCACTATAATGAATTCTCAAAATTGCATTAATTTTTATCACATGAAAAAAAAAGAGAAACAAAATCTGAGTAGGAAAAATGTCGCACCGGGTTCTCACTGCCTTCGGAAAAAATTCCCAAAATGCTCTAACTCTTATTTCTATTATTTTCCCACTTCGCCCCCCCCCCTCCTGTCTATCCTAATAATTTTACAAATTTGAAATATCCGCAATCGATTTGTAAGTATCAAAAACCTCTATGCACCAGTTTTGAACGATATATCTCTATTTTTATTTTTTTACCGCTCTACTCCCCCCCCCCTTCCCGCCCTCCCAATAATTTTAAAAATTCGAAAATATCCGCAATCGAATTGTAGGTATTGGAAACCTCTATGTACCAATTTTGAATGATCTAACTCTATTTTCTTTTTTTTTGCCCCTCTGCCCCCCCTTCCCGGCCCTCCTAATAACTTTATACTTTCAAAAAAATCCCCATTCGACTTGCAGGCCTCTAAAACCTATCTGTACCGATTTTGAACGGCCTAACTGTATTTCTATTTGTTTTTTACCATAGCCCCCCCCCTTACCACCCCCCTTCCCGCCCCCCCTTCCGCCCCACCTAATAATTTTAAAAATTCGAAAGTATCCGCAATCGATTTGTAAGTATCGAAAACATCTATATACCAATTTTGAGCGATCTAACTCTATTTTTATTTTTTTGCCCCCCTCCTCCCCCTTTCCCGGCCCTCCTAATAACTTTACACTTTCGAAAATATCCCCATTCGACTTGCAGGCATCTAAAACCTAACTGTACCAATTTTGAACGGCCTAACTGTATTTCTATTTGTTTTTGACCATAGCCCCCCCCCCTTACCACCCCCCCCTTCCCGCCCCACCTAATAATTTTAAAAATTCGAAAGTATCCGCAATCGATTTGTAAGTATCGAAAACATCTATATACCAGTTTTGAACGATCTAACTCTATTTTTATTTTTTTGCCCCCCTCCCCCCCTCTCCCCTCCCCCGGCCCTCCTAATAACTTTACACTTTCGAAAATATCCCCATTCGACTTGCAGGCATCTAAAACCTAACTGTACCAATTTTGAACGACCTACCGGTATTTCTATTTGTTTTTGCCCCATAGCCCCCCCTTGTCGCCCCCCCCCCTTCCCGCACCTCCTAATAATTTTATAAATTCGAAAATATCCGAAATCGATTTGCAGGTATCGAAAACCTCTATATACCAATTTTGAACGATCTAACTCTCTTTTTATTTTTTGCCCCCCCCTCTCCCTCCCCCTGCTGCCCCACCTCGGGGCTGAATTTCTAAAATTCCAGAAATTGGTTTTTAGATATTTGCATTAGCTATATTTTAGAGCAAAAATTTCACGCATATCTATTTTTTTGTTTGAGATATATAGGATTATGCGAAATCACGTTTTTACGCATGTGAAATCACGTTTTGCCCCCCCGCCCCCCTTGGGGACCGAATTTTGAAAATTCCAGAAATTGGTTTTTAGACATTTGTGTTAGCTATATTTTAAAGCAAAAATTTTACGGATATCTGTTTTTTTTGTTTGAGATATGAAGGATTTTGTGAAATCAAGTTTTTCCCCCCCTCCCCCCCTTGGGGGGCGAATTTTGTAAAATCGCTTCTTAGTGGATGCCTACGTCATGGAAAGAACATTGTCACAAAATTTCATGCTTCTAGGTCCAGGGGTTTGGTCTGGGCGTTGATAGATCACCCCCTCACTCAGGAAGTCTTCTTTTATATATATAGATTTGAATAATAACCGGTTATTGACAATTCAAATTTGAATTAATCAAATATTTCTGTTCGACAACGTACAAGTGCAGTCACATACACAGGCTCATTTATTTGTATGGTAAATTAGCATGGTGATTAGTATATAAAAAAAAAAAAAAAAAAATAGGTAAATATTATCGTGCTGCACAACTTTATTATGTCGCTTCATTGGCGGCTTTTGAATTTTCGTCGCCATATTAGCGATGGATTTTTTTTTTTTTTTTATGAAAGGGGGAAGACTATTTTGCTAATACTTTTATCAGACACCTTTTCGTTTATATATAAGAACTCTTCATATTCTGTTTATATTCTTAATGGTTTTTACTTTCTTCTATATGTAATATAGAGAAAGTATTGGATTCGCGAAAATTTTCGACCTCCGTTTTTTGACGGATCTACACGTTTTGGGATGTCCTGAACACGAATTGATAGTTTTTAGAAAATGTCTGTCTGTGTGTCTGTCTGTCTGTCTGTCTGTGTGTCTGTATCATTTTTTTGTGGACGCTGTATCTCACGAACATATGAATGAAATTTAACCAAACTTGGTATTTAGTTGCACCCTGACATGAACTGGTGCCCATTATATTTGGGGATCAATAGCTCAACAGGTGGCGCTGTGATAGCATTTTATCTAAATTTTTAACATGGCAGCAGCATAGGACAAAATTCCGTATAAATGGGCATAATGAGAGTTATTTTAAACTTGTGATTGTAAAATGAATTTGAATTATTGATGATAGTAGTAGTTAACTAGGAAAAAAAATTGTGCATGGGGGGGCATCGGTTCCCCCCCTGGGGGGGAAGTACCCCCCCGGGGGGGTTAAATTTTGAAGATGGGTATCATTCGAAAGATCTCGTCAATACCTTTAAAACGAATGGTTGAACCATAAATCTGTGATAATTTAAAACAAAGTTATCGATTTTTTTTACTTTTAACAAAAAAAAAACAAAAATAATCGTATTTTTTTTTTTTTAACGAAACTTTACCAAACTTGGTATTTAGTTGGTCCCCGACATAAACTGTTGCTGATTATATTTGGGGATCAATAGCTCAACAGGTGGCGCTGTGATAGCATTTTATCTAAATTTTTAACATGGCAGCATAGGACAAAAATTCGTATAAATGTGCATAATAAGAGTTATTTTACACTTGTGTTTGTAAAATTAATATGAATTATTGATAATAGTAGTACGTAACTAGGAAAAAAATTTTGTGCATGGGGGGGCATCGCTTCCCCCCCTGGGGGGGAAGTACCCCCCCGGGGGGGGGGTAAATTTTGAAGGTGGGTATCATTCGAAAGGTCTCGTCAATACCTTTAAAACGAATGGTTGAACTATAAATCTGTGATAATTTAAAACAAAGTTATCGATTTTTTTTACTTTTAACCAAAAAAAAAAAAAAACTTAGAAAAAAATTCTATTTTTTTTTTTTTTTTTTTTTTAATATTGTTAGTGATTGAATATGTATTAATTTTCACAAAAAAAAAAAAAAAAAAAAAAAAAAAAAAAAAGGAAAAAAAAATCTTTTTTTTTTTTAAATATTGTTACTGGTTGAATATGTATAGGAAAATATAGAAGAAAGTCTTGTGGTGGCCACAACATACTAGTTTTTTTACTTTTTACGAAAAAAAACTTAGAAAAAAAAATATATATATATATATTTTTTCTCTCCCCTTAATTTTATCAAACTCCCACGGTTTCCGTGTTCTGACAAACTTAAACTAATTTTTGCTTTTTTCCCCTAATTTTGTCAAAGTCCCACGGATTCCTTGTTTTGACAAACTTTAACAAATTTTCACATTTTACCCAAAATTTTCTCAAAGTCCCACATTTTTTTTTTTTTTTTCTCCCCTTCATTCTATCAAACTCCTACGGTTTCCGTGTTCTGACAAACTTAAACAAATTTTTGCATTTTTCCCCCAATTTTGTCAAAGTCCCACGGTTTCCGTGTTTTGACAAACTTAGAATAATTTTCACATTTTACCCAAAATTTTGTCAAAGTCCAACTTTTTTTTTTTTTCTTTTTTTTTTTTTTTATTATTGTTACTGAGTGAATTTGTATAGAAAAATATAGAAGAAAGTCTCGTGGTGGCCACAACATACTAGTTAGTTTTAAAATAGTGCTTGCTGAAATAAATTTGCTATTTTTAAAACTGCATTTTTTCTATAAACTTTCTATAAAAATAAATCATTTCTGTGACTACTATTTAGGTTTAATAATTTTTTTTTTTTTTTTGGTAATACTTTATATATATATATATATATATATTATGCGCTACTTAGATTAAAATGACTGTTGCTATATTAAACTTCTTCTCGAAAAATATGTGGTGTACTTCAACACCAAAATTAAAAAAAAAATCGCCTATTAATAAAACTGTTAAAATAAAAATATGGTTCATAGAGTTTAAAAAATCGCTGCGCAGTCGAATGTAGCGTCACAGGCAGATTGTTTTTAACAACAACTTGACAGTAAAATAAAAGTATAAAAAACAGTAGTTAAAAAAAAAAAAAAGAAGAAGAACATTTTAGAACAACATATATTAGCATCGTAAGATATATTAGCAATTTATCAATGTATGTAAAATTTTTAAAGTGATAATGACGTCAATTTTTGTGAGATTAATAATATAATTTTTTATATTTTTTATTTTTCACGTTTAAGTAAATGTACATATTTTTTCTGTCGAAAAAAAATGAGCTCGTAATTTTTTTTTTTTTTTTTGAAACAATTAAATTATGGATAAAATTTAATTGGCTAATTTATCAGAAATTAGGTGGTTATTATTTTAATATTTTAATTAATTAAAACAAAACTAATAAAAAATTGGAAAATCAGGCTTCGAGGTGCATCAGGAGAGGTCATTACGAACCTCCATGAAAATTTGTGTAGTTCTGCGATCAGCCGTTTTCATAAAAATCTCTGGACATACATACACAATGACACATACACAAACATCTTATTTTATTATATGTATAGATTATATCACATTTTTTTTAAATTCATCTTCCTATTACCAACTTATTTTTTGTTGAAATCTAAATAAAAGAATTTTTTTTTTATTTTCTTGTAATTTATAATTAGAATCGTTGCCATAATCCAGATATGAAATTCTTACTTTTATTATTATTATTATTATTATTATTAACCCTGGACCAAAGAAAGAGGGGTGGTAATAATTTGTACAAAATTTTGAATAAACATCATAAAATATAAGAACTCGCAACAATTGTTTCGGGTCGAAAGAAAACACGACCAGGCGAATAAAGTAGGCACGAGTGCTGTAAACAAAGCGGCAACGCACAGACCCGAGTTTAGTGAAGAGCAAAAACAAATAAAGTCGAATGTAAATATCTGGAACTTGTAATCTCATCCTCGCGGCGTTTCCGCTATTGGGCGCTCTGTGGCACTGTAAGACAAAACATTAAAATAATGCTCGCTGTTTCAATGCTTTTTTTTTTTTTCTTTAATTAGAACGCTAATTTTATTTCGGTAGTATTTAGCTATATTTGATGTGAAAACCTGTTAAATATATTTTTTAAAATTAATTAAAACATGTTTTCCCAGAAAACTTTGCATTGATATTTTAAAATTTGCGAGCTGGCAATATTCTAAAATCTAAATCGTGTTAGATTATAAGTTACGTGGTTTTATGTGTTGGAGTTTTTTTTTTTTTTTTTTAAGGCTGAACTCTAAGGCTGAGTTCCTTCTTTGACGTCAAAGAAGGAAAGAGTTCAGCCTTAGTCAATTTTATTTACGAAACCTCAGCTTCACCTCTTTTTGACCAAGCAGAAATCATCTCTTCTCCATCAACTAGTTCAGAATTAACAGTTTCGGAAGCTGTGAATATAATTAAATATAATTCAATCAATTTTAAAGATGCTGCGTTTCTTCCTAAACTATGGTATTTTCTAATATAACCAAATATCTAATATAATTTCCTTCAACAGTTTCTTAGTTTTAATGATTGTTAACAGTGAAAGTTTTTTTGCTGCATAATTCCTACAGTTATCGCAAGTTTTTACTTTCTCTTACCCATAAGGTAGAGGAAGTATTGTTTTTGGGTCAAATTTTCGAAAGCGAGATTTTGCTATATTTACACATTTTGAGGTCCCCTGAATACGAAAATCATGTTTTTAGAAAATGGTCTGTGTGTATGTCTGTGTGTATGTGTGTGTATGTGTCTGTGTGTATGTCTGTGTGTCTGCGTGTATGTCTGTGTGTCTGTCTGTTATCAGCATATCTCAAGAACAAATAGTAGCAGACATTCCAAACTTTCTATGTATTCTAAATGTGTATCATATAGGGATGCTACAGTAAGATTTTCGTTAAGATCAAGCAAATGGTTCGTGTAATCAAGAGAATTCTAATACATTACGTCTATGGGGGAAATTGCAGGTACGTAGAGTTTAACGTCTATAGACTGCACTAAATCAGATGAAACGAATATATATTTTTTGTAATAGAGATAGTCAACTGGGAAAATTTTTGGATATTTAGTATTACATTACTTCTCTAATATGGAAATCTTCTGCATTATCATAAAAGATAATTTTTTAAAATAATAATTTTAATAAATTATTTTTAAAAAAACAGAATTTTTTTTTAATAACCGAATTAAATTTTATATAAATCTAGGTGCATTAATGAAGCGGGGATTGAGGGGGGCGGTAGACCCCTCACAGAGAATTAATTATCATATAAAACTCTTCCGAAGCCTAATTTGAATTGTTTAACATTGGATTACATAACATCGTTATCTTATCTCTTAATCTCCAACCTGTATTTATTGTATTAAATTTCAGGGTAAGAGAAAGTCGTGTGAGTGACACACCAGATTATTTTCTTTACTATTCTACCTAAAGAATTCTCCATTAAAGTGATTTAAAGGTTGCGGTTCTGAAACAAGTCTTTCTCCTTGCTCTTGTGTAGCCAATTTCCCATCTGCGCAGCACTGGTGTGGCGTGAATCCCAACCAGCCAACTTTTTCTTGTAAAGATCTAAATTAATGCAAGTTCCTCAGCATGTTCCTCAACACAAATTAATGCATGGCCTCAACTGTTCCACAAAAATGTGTCTCCATAGTAAACCAAGTGAAGCTCGACTCTTCGCCTTCGGACTGTTTTCATTTGTAATTGATCTGTTTCATCTATTTCATGTTTAATAACTGTAACCGAAATATGTTTCTTATGTATATATAATGTTAATGTACTTCTTGTTAAAAATGGCTATGTACTGATGATGCCCTGATGTTCAGGGCGAAAGGCCTTGACACGATGTGTTTTTTAATGATTTTAATTAAATATATTTTATACGTGTTTTACAGTGAATACTTTTATAAATTCAAACTTCTGACTTCAAGAAATAAAATGTAACTTTTAAAGGATTTTAAAACTTACATAATATGAGATATAAAAAACATGTACGAAATATATATACACAGTTATTTATTCTTTAAAAACGCTTTAAAAAAAATTACTTTGAAAAAAAAATTATAAGGAAAATCGGTAAGGAAAAAGAAAAGTTATTTATTGTTTTGTTATCTTTATTAAATTATTGCTGCCATTTATTGTAAAATCTTATTTAAAAGGTAAAGCAATTGGAAACCCGTATTGATTTATATCGCTTACAGATTTTACTAGCTGCACCCAGAATGGCTGTGAAAACACAACAGCACTTTAAATAATTTGAGACTATAGGCCGTAATGAATAATAATTCTTTTTTCTGTACCTGTAAAATAACTATAAAATTTACATTCATAAAAATCTACACAATTCATGCAATGGTAATCTTTTATATACCTACCAATTTTTAGCTCAATCGAATAAAGTTTTTGGACAATATCTTGTTCTTTCACTCTAAGGTCGTGTGTGTATTTTTTATACACATATATTTATGCATCCCGCTAAAGAATAGCAAAAATAAATTCAGAAGACCACAAACTGGGTAGATACATCAAAATTTTTGTAGTCGAATTATAATATTTATTTGATATAGTGGGGTAAGTGCACCAGTGATTGACACTTTTAGAATAATATCTGATGTTTTTAATGTTCTAGTCATCAAAAAATATTTTTAGAAATCTTAAGTTAGTACATATGGCATGAAAGACATTGAGAACCACATATATGTTAAAATATATACATTTGATAACTATTATTTTTTTTCTTTATAAATTTTTATTTGACACCCACTCAATGTTCCAGTAATTGACACAGCAAGTTTTTCATTTTTTCAGTAATTGGTACCCTATGTTCCAGTGTTTGACACTGCTAGTTATTCATTTTACCTGTTATTAGCACCCTGTGCTCCAGTGTTTGACATAAAATGTTAAAATTCTTATATGTAAAATATATTATTTTATTATTTTTCTTATTTATTAATTATTTCGGGATAGATGTCAATTACTGGAGCATGCCAATCACTGGAGAACCTACCCTATATGTTCGGAAAGTAAAAATGTATAAATTAAAGTTTGCTATTAAAGAGATGTATTAAACACGATATTTTACTCTAACTAGCAAAAATGTTTAGAGATGATGAAATTTTTTTCAGATTGTTTAGAAAAGCATCATTTACAATATATATATTTTAATATTTTTTTATCAGTTTTAAAAATAATTAGATAATTTATCAGCTGGGAATACTGTAGGAAATAGTTAACTGATGGTCATTAATTAGTTACTGATACAAATACTTATTAGTTTGCAAAAAAAAAAAAAAAAAAAAAAAAAACATAATTTTGATAGCAGTGCTTATTAGTTTATGTTTTCTGAAATTATTTAATTAGATGTTCAATCCACTAAAGTGTTCTCGGTTACGATTGCAAGATAAAAAGAAAAAAAAAGAGTAACTGTCATTTTAAAAGAGCATCGATTTGAGAAAATAAATTATTGCTAATTAATTTATATCGCTCTATAAATTTCCTAGCATAAAAGTATGCTGAGTCGATTTTTTTTCCCGCAAGGTTAAGAGCCTTTAACTATATTACGATTTATGTAAATGATACAAAATGACGAGAATATTACACAAGGATACAATCATAAGATACGTTAGATGATAGTATTTTAATCTATTTATCGGCCTTAATTAGAATGTTTTGATTTATGTACCCGTAAATAAGCTTATTGAATGCATCTTAAATAAATGTATTTAAATAGTCATAGTTTATAGCCGAAACGGCTGCTTCTCTTAATAGGCCAATAAATTACTGTCACCAAAAATGTGCGTACATCTGAAAAACCATGCACACTGATCAATTATGGAACATTTTCTCATATTGCTAGATGCTAGATATAGTTGCAAAGCATGGAAAATAAAAACGACTTTAATTAAATATATTATGCATATGTATACAATAGGTATATAACAAAAGTCCGTAATATAGTAAAAAAAAAAAAAAAAAAAAAACACAAGAAAATAAAATTTTAAACAACTTTCCCCTACTTGTAGGAAAATTAAAATTTCTCATAAATGAATTAACATTTTAAAACTAATTAAGTAATTATTTTTATTTATTTATTTATTTATTTATTTATTAATGATTAATTATGCAAAACTTTTACCTACTTTTTAACTTTTCAAATTTTATAGTATTATAATTTATCTTAGATGATTTCTGTATGATTAATTATTTCTGTAAAATGTAGTTTTTGAAACAGTATGATGCAAGAGTTTATACGTAACATTAAAATTAACTTATATTACAGACGGTGACGTAATACTAAAAACTTTGTTGCATTAATGATTATGCTACGTTTTTTATTGAAATTATTTAAGAATATTACTTTTATAATCTTTACAAAAGCTGAAACAAACCTTAAACATCATACAATTTTTTTGCATAATTTGAATGAGAATTAAAAAACTTGTTTCCAGTCGTAAATACACACGCACACATACTAATACATTCTAAAAAACGTGCCCCCCCCCCACACACACACACATAAGATTACCTCGTCTTACTTAAAATAGACGATGTAATACTTACACTTTATGTACTCTCTAATTATAAAGAAAATAGCAAAAAAGAAGATAATAAAATGTAAAAGTGTTTCAACCGCACATTCGCCACAGTGTTAAAAAAGACAACCAATTTTGTACGATATACCAATCAATAATCCATTACATTAAAGCTCCAAACTTTCGCTAATGCACCTCTTTTATCCTGCTTCTTCCATGTCTGACATCTCCATTCATTGCAGACTATTAGAACTCCATAAGTGGCATTTGGTAAAGCACAAACGTGACAAAGGTTTGTAAAATTTATCGAAGCTTAATCAGAAAAGGAACTATTGGAGATACGAAAAACCTCATAATTTTCTGATTAACCTTATGGCAGAAGAATTCTGATACATTATATGTTTCAGAAAGCATTAAGATGAATTATCTAAAATGCATTAAAGATATTTTTACTTTCAATTTCGAATAAAATAATATTCAAGCAATTAAATTGTGTTGTCCTTTTACTTTTATAACAATTAAAAATATTTTATCATTACATAGACATATATATATATATATATATATATATATATATATATATATATATATATATAATCTATTTGAAGTAAAAAAAATAATGTCTTATTTAATCCACTTATATAAGATACATTTAATTAAATCCAAAATATGAAAAATTGTTACTTTCTAATAATATAATTTTATATTCCAATATTATGTATATATATACAGGGTGTTTCAGAAGTCCCCCCCCCCTCCTTCTAACTCGAAAATGAGTTGGAATTGTGAAAAATGGCGAAATACATGTTCAATGAATTCGAGAGTGACCTCTTTTGGTGAAAAAAGTTTGGGACTAGGGAGCTAGAGGGGGGCCACCAGAGAGGGCAACTTTAATATTTCAAATAAGAAGGTATGCCTCCCTGGAAACGTCTCTTCAAAACAAGGAATTTGATATAAATTTTTCGGCCTACGATGATTATTAAAGGAGATACTTGAGTTTTTAGACTTTTGAAATGTGTATTTTATACTTATGTATCCCCATTAATAACCATTGCAGGACAAAACTATTTATATCAAATTCATTGACTTGAAGAGACGTTTCCAGGGATGTATCATAAGACACACTTTCCTGTTTGAATTTTCAAAGTTGCCCTCCCTAGCGGCACTCCTACCACCCCCTTGCTCTGGCCCAAACATGTTTGGGCAAAGTATGTCTTGTGACACATCCCTGGAAATGTCTCTTCAAGACAATGAATTTGATATAAATAGTTTAGTCCTGCAATGATTATTAAAGGGGATACGTAAGTATAAAATCCACATGGCAAAGTCTAAAAACTCATGAAACTCCTTTAATAATCATCGTAGAGCAAAACTATTTATATCAAATTCATTGTTTTGAAGAGACGTTTCAAGGGATGTATCGCAAGACATACGTTCCTATTTGAAATTTTAAAGTTGCCCTTCCTAGCGGCCCCCCTACCCCTCCCCCCTCCCTCCTTCACGGGGACAAATTTTTTTTACCGAAAGAGGTCCCTCTTGAATTCATTGAACATGTGTTTCACCATTTTTCACAATTCCGACTCATTTTCGAGTTAGGAGGGGGGGGGTGACTTTTGGAACACCCTGTATATATATAGTGTTGCATATTCGTGGGTTCGTGAATTGTCTCTGAATGAGTGACAAATCTTGCACAGGCTTAAAAATTTATGTACAAAATATTTCGGAAAATTACATGTCTGTAAACTAAGTACACACTTCAGTTTCACCAGAAAACACAGCTTAAATAACAGTTGACAACATAAAAATCACAGCATAAATTGTAAAATAGCATTAACACATAGCATATGAACCATATTCAATGGCATAACAGACAGCATTAGCTGTAATCAGAGACTCAGTCAGAGCTCTTAATATCAAATCCCTTGGCGTTTAACACACTTAGTGATTGGAAAGGGTTTCCTTTTATAGCCTCCTCTACATTGAGAATTTTCTAATAACTTACGTAATAATCGAGTTAGAGCTGAGATAGTCAATATATATCAATAATAAAGATATTCTCGCCGAGGTTGTCAAAACAGTTGCCATGGAGCGATAAAATTGCAAAATTTGTCGCCAAGGCCATTACCTGCCGTACCTGCCTTGATGAAGCTTTTTAACGGGTTTTTAAAGGGGAATGAGCTACTTTAACGCAAACATAAGCTAGAAATGCAGAAAATTAACATTTTACAACCTGACTAAGCATCTTTGATTGAAATTACATAAAAATAACTACTGTTATTTACAAATTCATAAAAATATATAATGTATGAGAAATACAGAGTGCAAGGAAAACATAATGGTGGAATGCCAAATTTGACGATAAGATTCAAAATATATATCCAGGAATCCAGGAATAGTTTTTAAAACTATGAATTGAAGCGCAATACTAACGCTCTAATGTGAAGAGGAATACTCACACACGCCAATAATGAAACAGGTTTAAAATACCATGTTGACAACACAAGAGAATGTCCATCAAAACCAAAATTTTTTAACAAAAAAAAAAAAAAGGAACATTGCAAGATGTAATAATAAATGGAAAATGCTCACAAACAGAAGAATTTATCATCAGGGAACGTATATTATGTAACAGGTAACTAGAAAAAAGAGTCGCTTTTTTAACATCACTTTTTAAATAAATAAGTATATGTATGCATGAAAGCAGAGTTTCCGTTAGACTGTAAAACTGTGAGAATCTCTAGTGTTTTTTTTTTTGTTTTTTTTTTTTTTCCTCGCGTAAAAATTTTAATAATGGGAGAAATAAATTCTCTTAAGTAAAAACCAAACGATAAAAAAATTAATTAAAACGGAGCTAAAACTACGAAAAAAAGTTCACATACATAAAACAATAAAGTGAAATACCGACGATATGTTTGCCATTAAAATATTATATTTCCTTTTTAACAATTTCCAACATGATTGAAAAGTGTTAATGATTTCGGTTTATCTATCTGTCCGCTCTCTAACTCCCGTAAATGTTTACGGAATTTCTTAAAACTGATATATGGTATTCAAGTTCACAATCGGATGTTCCCTATTGAAAATGGATGTTCCCTATTGAATATCTCTAGTGGTTTGTGTACAGGGACACACGAAAGTATTCCAAAGCATTGCGTTCTATGAGAGTTATTTCTATAAACCATATTTTAATACCTTTATTTTACACAAATCTTAATGAAATTAAAATATGTTATTCAAGTTCACCATCGGATGATTCATATATAAAATGGAGTAAATACCAAAACTGGTTTGTGTACAGGGACATTCGAAATTATTCAAAAGGATTGTGTTCTATGAGGGGTAATTCTATAAACCATATTTTAATATCTTTATTGTAAACAAGTCTTAATGAAATAGAAATACGATATTCAAGTTTACTATCAGATGTTTCATATACACTGGTTCTCATAATAATAATTACACCCGTTTTTCTATATTAACTAAACACTAAACACTATTATTTAAACAAATATATTTTTTATTAATTTGAATTTCATTAATAGGCTATATTTAAAAAGTTTTATCGTTTTTCTATCTTAAAAAACTTTAAATACGGTCAAAAAGACGATTTTTCAGGTTTCACAATTATAAGGACAGCTCGAATCTTAGTAATTTTTTTTTTCAGTTATTCTTTAAATTAATATTTTATGGGGTCTCATTTTAGGGTGAAACAGTCAGACATTCTCTCTGGTATATATATATATATATATATATATATATATATATATACATTTTTTTTTTTTTTTTTTTCAGTTTCAATACCATTTCAAGCATAGGCGATATTCTGAATACATTTAAACTATTTTAAATTGCTTTCCACTTGCATGCATTTTTTTAATATAAGTTAAGGTTTTTTCAACTTTTAGGCCACGAAAAAGGCAATAATACAAAAGTTTCTTTCTTCAAACTATATCTTATTGCTCTAGAAGTAGAGGAAAATGTAAGTTTTGTTGAAAAAAAATATTATTACCCCCCAAAACCTTACAAAAATCTGAGAATTCCACGTTTAAAATTTGCGGATATTCTCTTGATGTTCATAACAATAGAAAAATTACTAAATTCATTCTACCTTCAGTAGAAACAGCTCCCCAAAGCACCATGGATCCACCTTTAAAATGCCCGATTCATATCTGCTTTAAACATCTGCTCTGTCTTTCGCTATCTTCAGATAGTGCCAGTAACTGTTAAGACCATTTGGTTAATCAAGAATAAAATGTTTTTCATCCGAAAATGCAACATTTTATCATTTAATATTGTCTTTATTCAACTTTAACACAGACGTTTTTTCCCCCATTAAATGCTTATTGATTATTACAGATTTTTTATTCATTTTAACATATTATTAATTATTTTAAACATGCATAAATGTGGACCCCAACCATTCATTAAAAATTACGAGCAAATTCAGCAGCAGTCATTATGAGTAGAACAGTAAGAGGAATTATGAGTCTTCGATCTCTGTAAAATAACTCTGATTTTGCATCAGATCTCTCTCCTATCGAACCAGCAGTTCAACGTTTGATCACATTTCCTTCAGCAATTTTAGATTTTCGAATTTCATTAGAAATTTGGCGGATTGAAACTATCCTTCCACTTAAAAAACACATTTATCATACTTCACTACATGAACGTTTTTTTCCCCGAGAAATTATCAGTAATGTCCGTCCAAATATAATTGAAGGCTTATATGTGAATTAATCTAGCCCAGTACTTAATATATTCGCATGTCAACTGTAATTTATCCGCTAGTAAGTTAAATAAAACGAAAAAATCTGGATTGTCCCTGTAATTATGAACATCTGAAAACGTGGAAAAAAAAATATTTTGCATTATTTTTTATGAATTTTTTTCATATTAAAAAAATTATAGCATTTTGGTTTTTAGAATACTAGATATATTAAGTGCACTTAGTATAATCTTGTTCACAATTATTTTTACATTAGTTATTTCAAAACATTAAGTGTCCTTATAAATATGAGAAGGAGTGTATAAAATGGAGTAAATATCACCACTGATTTGTGTACAGGGACACTCGAAAGTTTTCCAAAGCATTGCGTTCCATGAGAGGTATTTCTATGAACAAAATTTGAATAACTTTACTTTGCACAAAGTTTATTGGAATTGAAATATGTTATTCATATGTAGAAAACAATACTTTCTATAGAATATAGTATGATCAGCATTAGATTTACAGGGCCACACAAAAATATTCAGTTACATCAAGAGTTATTAATAGAAATTTGCTGGAATTCCACTTTCATTTACATTAAGCGTTTTTAACACTTTCTAAAAATTTTTAAGTGTGAATACGATTTCAGTTTGTGTATCTGTCTGTTCGTCTGTCCATCTGTCTGTCTGTCCGCGCTTTAACACACTTAAATATTTATGGATTATCTTAAAACTGATATATGTTATTCAAGTTCACTACCGGATGTTCTCTATTTAAATGGATTGAATACTTCAGCTGGTTTATGTACAGGGACACTCGAAAGTATTCCAAAGCATTGCGTTCTATCACAGGTAATTTCTATAAACCAGATTTTAATAACTTTGCACAAAGCTTAATGAAATTGAAATATGTTATTCATATGCACAAAAGAATGCTTTCTATAGAATATAGTATGATCAGCATTAGATTTACAGTGCCACACAAAAATATTTAGTTACATTAAGAGCTATTAATAGAAATTTGCTGGAAATGCAGTTTCGTTTACATTAAGCGTTTTTAACAGTTTCTGACATTTTTTAAGTGTAAATATGATTTCAATTTGTATATCTGTCTGTTTGTTCGTCTGTCCATTCTTCTGTCTGTCCGTCTGTATGTCTGTCTGTCCGTCTGTCTGTCTGTCCGCGCTCTACCTCACGTAAATATTTATGGAATATCTTGAAACTGATATATGTTATTCAAGTTCACTGTCGAATGTTCTCTATTGAAAATGGAGCGAATACCTCTACTGGTACTTGAGAGACACCTGAAAGTATTCCAAAGCATCGTGTTCTATTGCAGGTATTTCTATAAATACTATTTTAATAACTTTAATGCACATAAATCTTATTGAAATTGAAATATGTTATTCAAGTTCACCATCGAATAATTCCTGATTAAAATGTAGTAATTACTACCCCTGATTCGTGTATAGGGACACCCGAAAGTATTCCATAGTATTGTGTTCTATGAGAGGTATTTCTATAGGCCAAATTTTAATAACTTTGCAGAAAGCTTAATGAAATTGAAGTATGTTATTCATATGCACAAAAGAATACTTTCTATAGAAAATAGTATGATTAGTATTAGTCTCACAGGGCCACATAAAAATATTCAGTTATATTAAAAGCTATTAATAAAAATTTGCTGGAATATCATTTTCGTTTACATTAAGCGTTTTTAACACTTACTAACAATTTTTAACTGTGAATATGATTTTAATTTGTTTATCTGTCTGTGCGATTATCTATCTTTCTATCTGTCTTTCTCCCATCCCCAGTGTCCGTAAATATTTTCAGAATTTTTAAAAAATGGTATACATTAGTGTAGTTCACTACGGAATGTTCCCTATTTAAAATGACATTAATATGTCCTGTACAACTAGTTTGTGTGCAGGGACAACCAAAAAAAAAAAAAAAAAAAAAAAAGAAAGAAAGAAAAAGAAATAATAGTAATAATAATAATGGCAATGCATTGCGTTTTAGGACAGGCATTTTTTAAAAATCACATTTAAATAACTTTCTACTGTAAAAATAATAAAGAAATTGACATATATTGTTAATATTCTAAAATAATGTTTTATATAGAATATGATATGATTAACCTTTAGATATACAGGGCTACACTAAAATATTCATATACATCAAGGACTGAAATTATAATCTTACAGCTGGATTTTGTTTTGCGTTAGAAACCTTTTTAACACTTTCCAACAATGTCTAAGAGTAATTTTAAATTCAATAAGTCAATCTGTATACTTTTCAGTCCTTCTGTCTATCCGCTGTGTAATATTGTAGGCAAAGAATATTGAAAGTTATCCAATACAACCAGTACGTATAGTTGAAAAGTGTTAATAATCAATGCGTACTGCATGATTTTCCTTTCTTGTTTATTATTTCAAACTAAGAATAATGTTTTAATTTTCGTCTTCTTGATATATTGTTGCAAATGAGATGTAACTTTTCTGTTAAGTAACCTTTTTTGTTTATTTAATTATTATTATTATTATTATTTTGCTTCTTTCGAAACCATGAATAACATTTTACTTTCTGAATTCAATAAATTTTTTAAACTATGTCATCAGTTTTGACGTTGCACTCAAATAAACTTGAGCTTTTGTTTTTAAGATAGCATAATGTAGTTTCAAATACAAATATTTTTGAATTAAATAAAATTAGGTAATGAAATTAGTAAATCTATGTTATACATCCTCCCCCATCCATTTATTTAATTAATATCAAGTAATTAAAAAATTAATCAAAATACCAAATATAGATGATGATAGTTTCTATGCGATTGAACGTTAGAGATTTAAATCACAGAGTCGCATTTTAATGGAGTGATACTACATTCTGCGAACGTAAATGTAGAAGTATGACTCACCAATGGTTCATATTTATTATATGGCATAATATAACATTAAATATTAATATTTTTGTATTCTTCATAATTAAATGAGGAAAGTGATGATTCTATGCTGAATATGAACTATAGTTTTATTTATTTATTTATTTTATTATTATTTTAATATTTATTTTTGCTCATTCCACCTGAAATTTTTTTTTATAAATAAAGGAATAATCTTTTAATTGATCGATTTGCCCATCCAAAGGTCTTTTTTGCTCATATTTATTTTCTATTTTTCGGAGGAAGGATTTTTGTCATACAACCAAAAATTTAAACATGTTTTCAAGTTATATATATAATAAATAAACTGTTTTTTGCATTATTCACACTTTAAAAGCAGTTCGATATCTTCAGAAAAATAGAAACTAAATACATGACTTTTTTTTTTTTTAATTCGAAGCACGATTTTAAAATCACAAATCGTTTTCAAACATACACACACACACATACACACAGAAAAATAAATAAATAAATAAATAAAAATAAAAATAAATAAAATAAATAAATAAATAAATAAATAAAATAAATAAAAATAGGTTCCATATCATAGATGCTTAAATTATTTTTTCTTGTAGTATTATTTGCCCAGATATCTCTCTACCAATTCGCTCCGGTTAAAACTTCTATGAAACTACTATGACAGCAATGAAATCAAAATGTGTTTTTTACATGCATGTAGCGTATTAAATAAAGCCTCTGTTATACATATTGAAATGCTTAAACAAATGGAATACGTGACAGTTTGTATGTTTTCATACTTAAGGTATGGAAGATAAAGTTATGCTGGAAAGCTAGACAGTGTGTCTCAATCAATGCGAGTTGCATAACTTTTCTAAATTGCGTAAAGGATCTACTCCATTAATGTATAAATGACAAAAATTGTTTTAATATAAATATAAATATATGAGTTTTTAATCACGTTGGAATAAGGATATATGTTTATAGACAATAAAATATATTTAGCTTAAAAATTACTTTCAATATAAATAATTTTATCTTTAAAGATCGTTTTCGAAGGTCATTAAAAAAAAAAAAAAAAAATGCAAAATGTATAAATAATAAAAATAAAATATTAATTATTTTTATCAAAAATAAACAATTTTTTTTTTTTTTTTACATAATATTCGAATTTTCTGTTTTTACTTTTCTGATTTTAATTCTTTCGCAATTTTATTTAGTATTTAATATGCACAGTTCTTCAATAATTAATGGCATACTACTTTTAAAGTTATTTTTTCTTTCTCTTGCCCATAAGGTAGAGAAAGTATTGTTTTGGGGTCAAATTTTCGAAATTGAGTTTTTGTTATATTTACTCGTTTTGAGGCCCCCCTGAATCCAAAAATCATGTTTTTAGTGGTTGATCTGTGTGTGTTTGTGTGTCTGTCTGTCTGTCATCAGCCTATCTCAAAAACAAACTATAGCAGAAAGTCCAAACTAGGTATTCAAAATGCGTACATACAGGGAAACTTTTCGTTGAGATCAAGGGGGGTACAGGGACGCCCCAGAGATTTCAAGTACATTGCGTCTATGGGGAAAACTGCAGGTAAGTAGAGTCTAACATCTATAGACTAAACTAAAGCAAATGAAACGAATATATATTTTTTATGCGTAAAAACACGTTTCTTGTAGACTGAAATCATTCACTGTTCGTTTACAGAGCTACACAAAAGAACTAGATTATAGTACGAAAATACTTGAAAATTGATTGAAGTGTACTTCAGATTGTGCCGTGTGTTATTAATATAGGATTATATTTATGTGCACCATGTGATGTGTACATAACTTTCAGAAGATATACAGGGTTGCCAATATTTAAGCCACAACATTCATTTTTATTATTAGTGGAAGTGCTTTGTTATAATATTTTACCATGTCCAAGAAAACTGCTCAGGAATTCAAATTCATTACTCATAGACATATGGTAAATAATGTATTATTATTATTATTATTATTTTTAGAATGTAATATTCGTCGCTTGGTTTTTTGTATATTTACATGTTTTGAGGCTTTCCGAATCCCGAAGTCAAGTTTTTGACATTTGATCTTTGTTTGTATCTGTTGGAGTAAATTAAAAACAAATAATTTCAGAAAGTCCAAATGTTGTATTTTGACATTAATACGTTTGCTACTATAAAAGTTTGTTCAAGATTGATAAGTGTCAAGGAATGATGCGGGTGAAAGTTGACTGAATAATTTTAAATGAAATTTTGAATTCAATAACATATTGGAATTCTATATAAATGTAGGTACAATAATGAAACGGCGGGTTGAGAGGGGCGGTAGTACCCCTCACACAGAATTATTTTTCAAGTAAAGCTGTTCCGAAGCCTAATTTGAATTGTTTTAACATAGTAAAACCCGAATAAACTACTACGTCAGAAACGCCAAAGAAAAATATTTGAGATGCATACAGCTGTTTCGGTAGCCTTAAGCGTACCGTCTTCAGTGCAAAAAGTTCTTTGGCGTTTCTGACGTAGTAGTTTATTCGGGTTTTAATATTCCAACGCCAAATCTCCTGTTATTATTTGTTTTAACATAGATTTACATAACAGTACTCGTTATATTACCCATTAATCTCCAACCTGTATTTATAGTATTAAATTTCAGGGTAAGAGAAAGTCGTGTGAGTGACACACCAGATTATTTTCAAATCTTTCTGCCTTTAATTGCCTCGTAATTTTATTTAGTATCGAATATATACAATTATTTAATAATTATCGTCTTGCTTCTTTTAAATCATTTTTACGCTTTGCTCAGAAATGCATTTATAAACTTTTGTCTTCATACAGAATAAAGACTAAAGACAGTGTTGCCAGATTGGGGACTTTTTATATTCAACTCTCACCAATAATTTTGAGAAATGATATTTGATATACATAATAGGCAATTAATCTTCGAAGTGATTAGACAACCGTTACAATTAAAATTTATTGGTGGATATTGAATAAAAAAAAGTTCCTAATCTGGCAACGCTGAATAAAGATATACTATACACTTACTCTTCCCAATCGCATGATAGTTTTATTGAAGTATCCTTAGTATGGAACCTCACCAAATTTGATAAACTAATGTGATTGTTATTTACTGTTATTTATTGGTTATATCATTCGTTATTTTAAAATCGAGTTGGACCTTGGATTGAGGGTGAAATGCAAAAATTTGATATAGCATTGTCTCAACGTATCATTAAAAGCCCCTTGAAGGAATATTCAGCCATTTTGCCTCTAAAGCCGTTCATAATGGAGTTTATCGCTGCGACTCGGTGTGTCATGAAACCCTTCCCATATGACCACACCCAGGCAATTTATGTTTGTATTCTGTGAAGAAATACTGTACTCTATGGGAAAATTCACAGGAAAATTGAGAATAAGAAATCAGCTGAGATGGATAACAACCAATAATTTACCCTCTAACGCAAAAAAATCAATAGGTTTTGTTGAAAGTATTGATGGTGCAGGATTTTGTGCACGAACTGACTTTTCGATCCTGTTTCACATATGTTCGATGGGATTCATGTCTGGTGATTTAAGGGACCAAATCATTCGCTGTAATTATCCAGAATGTTTATCCAAAAAATCGCGAACGATTTTGAAACGCTAGCATGGCGCATTGTGATTTTGGAAAAGATCTCTGTTATTTGGGTATCTGAAGTCCATGAATGGTCACAAATGGTCATCAAGTATCTGAACATAACCTTTTTCAACGGGTTCCAGCCTTGTTTTGATTGTGCGCGGTCGCAAATTGTCACGCTCTTCAATGTCTGGCTAAAAACAACAGGAAAGGGGTGAGTCGGAAATATGTATCATACCATTTTCTTTTCATAAAGTCATAACCTTTCTTTTCATACCATTCTTAACTCTTTATCTCAAGTGGTTTTTGTTTTAAATGTATTAATAATAATTTCTCTTCCATGTGCCTTCCTCAGCAATGGTTTACAAAATGGCAGTTTGCTTCTTAAGTTTAAATCCTTTTCTAGCTCGCTTTTGCACCTAAATTTACACTCTAAAACCTAAATAAGGAAAATTTTCCATTTCCCAAACTAGACCTGGAAACCATTGCTGACCCATAAATGTTTATTCTCATTTTTAATAAGTTTTAAATGCATTTTTAATTCTAATTTTCCCATTTGTAATCTTTTCTTTTGCCTGCGCCATTTTCTTTGTGTAAGCGTCCATGTACAGGTACTCGTCTATTCCCGGATGTTGGTTTATTACCACTTCGTTCTTTAGGGGTGTTCGCCCCTTCCTCTTCTGCTCTCTCGGGGGTAGTCGGGTGCCTGACATGCTAATTTTGCTTTCCCCCCCCTTTTTTATCCAGTGCTCCCCATCCTCTAATTAATTCCTGACTGCATAAGTTCCCCCGTTCCTTAAAACCCGGGTTTGATCGCACTGGGTGTGTCACACCCAGTGGCTCCTTTTCGCACTTCTTTCTCCCCACCCTTTATTCGAAAACAGACGATTCTTTGTGTAGCTGCCTCAAAGGTCATAACCTTGGAAGGGGGGAATCGGCGAAAGAATTCTAAAAATAGATTTGTTGAAAAATGTGAAAAATGTTGAAAAATGTGTTGAAAAAAACTTCACCTGTGGATGCTTGGAATCTCATTATATCTTCTGATATGATATAGAAGTTAGTAGATTGGACTAACATTTTTATTGAATCAATTCGAGAGCGTTTTTCTCGGGAAAGAGACGCAAAAGAAACCAATGAGGCTGAAAACTAAATTTATTTGTGAGAAATGTGAAAAACATGTATGTATGGAGCATATGGCATGTATTTGCAAGAAATGTACAGAATAATTGTAAGTAATATTTTTAATATATGTTTAAAATCTGTATTGACGTTTATTCTTTTTTCTGCTTTATGTTTTGTGTAGATTTTATATTAGAAATTAGGAAGAAACTATCATGGGTATGACATACCCAGCGCGTGTAAACCCGTTCGTTTTTCTCGCGCGTGTAATGCCGGAAAAAAAAAAAAAAAAAAAAAATTTTATTATTATTCCTGTTTGTTTTCTGTCTGCCAGCCCTCATGGTGCAGAACCTTGGACTCAGTTTCCCTATTAGCAAGCTGCCCCCCCCCCATAATTTTTCATTTTCTTCAGGTTAGATATTAATCTAGCTCTTTAGCTCCTAATATCACTTCCAGCTCACTCATCTAATTAATTAAACAAGTGTCCATCCTTTCTCAAACTCAACTGTTAATTTCTTTCTATTAAAATTAACCTATTCCAGTCCCAGCCTTGGTAGCTTAAGCTCACAATCGCCAGCTCTAATTACAACTCCTAATCAGCCAATTCAAAACTTAATTTTCTTAATCAAGGTAATAGCTTTTAATTCTCACTGTTGTCTGGGCTTCCCCCTTGTTTTCGCCCCAACCTTTGGTTCACAATGTAAAATCGTCCATTCTATTTTCATCGAATAGTAGGGTACGCTTGAGTCATCTCAATTTCCAATTTAAATTCATAACTCTGCTGTCTCCTTGTTGTTTATAACTCCCCTTTGTTCTGCCCCTCTTTTTGGCTCTCATTTGGTCTTATTAATTAATAAATGTATTCCCTTCTCTTGCATGCCATCGTTTTTCTAAACAGCCTCTTTTGCCGAATTCGTTCTTAATTCTGCAGTTTACTAATTTTGAATTTTTAATCTTGTGGTTTTGAATTTGTTTTTATTTTTCAAATTATTTTGTTGCCATTATTCAAATTAATTTGTTGTTCAATGTTTTGTTGTCCTGGTCACCCCCAGCCTTTTTTCCCCCTCTCTCCGGCCGTGTGACCTTGAACCATAAGAATCTCTGAGTGTAATCAACACTCTTTTATTATGGTTCTTAGGGTTCTTGTGGTCCTAAGGTTGTAATCACTTTCAGCCTCCCCCCCTCCTTCTCAGGAGGGGGGAGGGCGGGGTTTGTGTCGGGACTTCTCCCCGCCCCCCGCAGCTGCCCGCCTTAGCTCTGGCCCCTCCGGCCCTGGGCGCAGCTTGCCTCTTTCTGCTTCCTCTGGGAGCAGAAAGGGGGGCAAGTCCGGGGGGCTCTTGCCCCCCTTCTCTTTTTTTTCTCCCCTTCGTTCGAGGGGACTTAGTCGTTTTTCACTGCTAACATCAAATTTTGTCTAAGTCCCTTCGTTCGAGGGGACTTAGTTATTTTTCACTTCCAAATTCCCAAATTTTGTCAGGGGACATAGTGTTTTTCAGCTTTCGGGGGGGGGGGCTTCCCCCCTCCCCTCCTCCCCCTTGGGCCTTCTCCTCCCCTCTGCAGGATTTCCTGTAGTTGGTTCCTGTGTCCTGAGAGAATTCATTCTGTTCTCTCCAAGCACAGTGCTCTCCCTATATAAGGTGAAAGTTTCTGATCTCAATTGCCAGCATCCTTCAACACTCTCGTTTTTTCGGCTAAGTTCCCCCAGGTCTGTCTTTTGAAGGGTGGTTTTACGCGTTTTATTCGCGCTGCGCCCCCTTCCTCGCGGGCTTGGGTCTGGCAGACCCTCGGCCTTCCCCCCCCCCCTCCTCCTGTTTTTAACCATTTTCTAAGCCTTTTGAAGTGTTTTTAAGCACTTTTTTCATTCCCAATGACTTCAAGTCTGTTTTAGGCCTTCCCCTTGTCCTGCCCCACCCCCTGGGCTAGCCCTCCTTTCCGTCCCTCTCCCTTTTTCGGCTCCCTTGGCTCCCCCCCTTCGCTTCTGGGTCTTGGAAGCCTTCGGCTACCTCTGCCAGCTTTCCTGGCTCCCCCCTCCCTTGTTTCTCTTCTTTTTTTTTTTTTTTTTTGTTTGTTGTGTGTGCTGTTTTGCTGTTGTAGTACGGCCAGGCCGGTTTTTACCCTCCGTAGTTTCACCACTTGAGCCCCCCCCCACGCTACTCTTAGCAACGTAAACTTTCTTCCTTTACTTTTTTTTTTTTTTTTTTTTTTTTAATATCTTGTATTCTCTCTCAGCCCTTAGCTCTTTAGAATGCTATCAAGCTTATATCTAATTTCATTTATTATTCTTTTCTCTTGGTTATTTTCGGGAGTCTAGGCTCCTGGTTTTTGCTTTTTTTTTTTTTTTTTTTTTTTGTGGTATGATGCAACGCTCCGGCGAACCCCAACCTGCTTATATTGAATAAATATAAATTCTAAATTCTCTCTAAAAACGTAATCTTTAGCCAGCTAAGGAATCTTTAAAAACAAAAGCTTTTTTCAAAGCTAAAGCCAAATAAAACAACATAAATGGCAGAATCAGAAGACGAGTCAAAGACTGACTTAGAGATCTCAGAGGCCCTGGATCTCTACGACTACGATCCAGAAACATCATCAGACGAATCCATCATCTTAGCTAAATCAGGGACTTCTACCAGGTCTCAAACTAAGCGGAATAAAAAATCCAAATCAAAAATTTCAACGATGAACAGCCAACAATTCTTGAAATCCAGCAGTACCCCTTCAAAGGACTTTAACCCAAAGGAAGATTTCAAGACCTTCAAATCCATTTTCGCGGTCTCTAAGGCCGCAATGGACATAATAGAGATCACTAGGGCAAAGGGACATAGGGCCCCTCTCGCCCTCCTATACAAAGCCTTTCAACGTATACGAGCTATACACAAGAGAGCTAGACTAAAAGCCTGCACAAATCAACCAGAAACAGCAGAAGCATCAACAGTCACTACACCACAACAAACAGACACAGCAACATCGACAGAACAACAAGAAACAATCATCCTACCTCCACAGAAAGCAGACGTTGCTACTCAACAGATCCTAATGACTCAGTTACAGAATCCCAACACAGACCAAACCAAGAGCTCACCCTAAAAGAGCACCATCGCCGCGTGGAAACACAACTTAACACCATCGCGGCACAACAAGAAGAAATACTTAGAAGAATAACAACACACGCCCGCCCTCAAGTAAAAGACTTACCCACAGCCTCCACCTCTCAGACTCAACCAGAAAAAGAAACCTCCACAGCAAACCAATTAACAACCAACGGACATCCAACACCCACCACAACAGCAGAATTCCCATCACTGGAAGAAGCCAGCAAGACGAAAAACCGACGCAACTCCCCAATCAATCCACCTCCAAAACCAACCCAAAATGAAAGCCACATCAGAGCCACCAACGCCTACTATAAAACCCTCTGCACAATTTACATCACGTCCAAAGACTCAAAGCTAAGCGACACGGAAATCCTCCGACTGATGAGAAATTCAAGAGTAAACACAGCGGCGAGAATATCAAAGTACAACACCTTCCGTCGCTCCATAGACATTATCTGCAACACTAGAGGCGACGCACAAACACTGATCCAAGATTACACAAACAGCACAGACCTCACTTCCACACACTAATCTTCAAGACAAAACCCAGCCCCCAACAACGCCTCATAATCATGGGCGTTCCTGAAGAACTCTCCAAGGACCACATCATGACAGGACTCTATGAACAGGGTCTTCTCAATGACTTACCTGCAACAGCAATAAAACATATAAGACAATTCCCCTCCAAGGCACAGAGTTTCACCAACCACATCTTACAAGCACCGTTCCCAATAGCAGAATCAATAATAAAAGCAAAATTTCTCCAACTAGGTCGCATGCGCTGTACAATAAAACCTCACACCCAGGCAATGAGATGCGCAAAGTGCCAAAGTTTCGAGCACTCGCAGGCCCACTGCGACCAAGATATCCATTGTTCAAACTGTGCTCAAAACCATAAAAACGATAAGTGCAATGAAAAGCCCAGTTGCATAAACTGTGCAAGAATAAACCTCCAAAATGCGAAAAAAGGCATTCGCCCCATAGACAATAACCACCCAGCTTACTCTCCCACCTGTCCGGTTCGAATGGAAGCCTACAGTAAATGCAGGGAAGCTCTCGATAAAAAATACGTAGCAAAAGATGAAAAGGCACAGCAACCACACCGTCCGCAGCAGCAGGAAAACTCCAGTCAGGAGAATCAAAGCTCCTCTGACCACAACCGCAGGCAACAAAGGAGTAACCAGCCCAATAGCCATCAAGCCCCTGCAAGTCCCCACCCATGGCTGTTCAACCCATTCACACACTTTATGGCTCACCCAAGTGGACTCCCACAAGGCCAATTCACCAATCTCAACGGCAATCAACACAACAACTTCAACGGCGTAGACACCAGCTACAGGTCACGAACAAGGAACTTCTACTTTGAGGGAAATCAGAGGTTCCTTTCACCATCTGGACCCTTTGGCTGCATACAAGACGCTCAAGGAGTACAGGGGTAACTCGTTTTCTCTTCTCTTTCCCCTCCTGTCCCCGCCCTCTCCCTCTGCCTCCCCCTTCCCTTTTCTTTTTTTTTCTCCCCTAGATGGGGAAGTCTAGGAAGAAAAAGAAAATACCATCGGCTCTCTCCTCTCTCTCCCAAGAGGCAACATCCTCCTCAACACCAAAAGTCAGCTTCAATAACCTAAATTTCCTACAGATCAACCTCAACAGGTGCATGGCAGCGAACTCGACGGCCCGGGAATTCATGGAAGAAAAGTCCATAGACATCGGGCTGTTGCAGGATGCTTACTGCACTGTGGGGGTGATCTGTTCGGCTTTCCGTCTGCCTGGTCAAGTTTCAGTTCCAAAAACAACACTGCCCACATTGTCATAGCGACACAAACCCTTAACTACACGCACGTTTTCACTGGGGAAAATTGTGTATTCATCTCACTTACCACTAGGGAAGGTGAACTGCTACTTGGAAGCGCTTATGCCGCCCCGTCTGCAGACTTCGAGGCCTGTCTGCTGGAGTGGCAACACCTCATAACACACAGGTCATTATTCATTTGCTACTGCGACCTCAATGCCAATTCCCCGTTGTGGTGCTCACCTAACGAGGATCGCAGAGGTCGCGAACTAATAGAATTTATAGCCTCCAATAACCTATGCTTGGCCAACATTGACAACTCTGCTCCCACCTTTAATAAAAACGATGCACAGGGCTGGCCTGACTTTACTCTCTGCAACCCTAAGGCGTTCGCAAGAATAAACGACTGGTCAGTTCAGGACATACACAACAACACAGATCATAATTACATCACATTCTCAACAAGCACCATACCCTCAATATCACACTCTAAACGCTTCGCCACTAAGCATGGCAATTTCAAAAAATTCAATAGCCTAATTCAAAAGGAATCATCGAAACTTATCTCGGAGCTAAATACAATCACTAACGAGGCCCAGTTAGAAACATACACTCAAAACCTCATAGCCACAATCCATTCAGACTGAAGAAGTCGGGACGGCAGTTCGCCTACACCTCAAACACATTCAAACACATTCAAACACCTCAAACACATTCTCAACAAGCACCATACCCTCAATATCACACTCTAAACGCTTCGCCACTAAGCATGGCAATTTCAAAAAATTCAATAGCCTAATTCAAAAGGAATCATCGAAACTTATCTCGGAGCTAAATACAATCACTAACGAGGCCCAGTTAGAAACATACACTCAAAACCTCATAGCCACAATCCATTCAGACTGAAGAAGTCGGGACGGCAGTTCGCCTACACCTTCTGGACCCCCCAGCTACGTTCCATGCGTAATCGACTCACAGCTCTTAAAAGACAATTAAAATATATCGATCCATCCCTAATCCCACAGCAAAAACAAGCAATCAAACTTCATTCGGCCCTTTTCAAAAAACACATAAACACAGCTAAACGCAACGCATGGAAACACTTTTGCTCATCACAGACCAAGATTTTCGGAACAGCGCAAAAATTCTACAGTAACAAATTCTTTACACCAACAGAACTGAAACTGGAGCGCCCTCCGGCGCTCTCTTCCAAACGTAACAACCTGGAATACCTAACAAGCACACTCTTCCCAGAATCTCTCCTCACAAACTTTCAAGTGCCCGTCTTCTCGGCTCCCTCGGATGTCCCCTTCACGGAGGCCGAGATCAAAGCCACTCTATTCAGCTTCAATGTAAAGAAAGCTCCAGGTCCCGACAATTTAGACTTTAAAATTCTCCGCAATGTACACCTAACAATACCACACCTCCTACAAAAATGGTCAAACCTCTGTCTAAACTTTCACTACTTTCCAGAAGTTCTCCGCAGAGGCGAAGTGGTGTATTTCCTGAAGCAAGGGAAACTCCCCTCTGAACCCTCATCCTACAGACCGATCTGCCTCCTACCAACGTTAGGAAAATTATTGGAAAAACTGACAGTAACACGCCTAAATTTCTACCTCGAATCAAACAACCTGCTCCACCCAAACCAATTCGGATACAGAGAGGGCAGATCGTGCGACGAAGCAATGCAAGCCATCAAGAGTTCCTGCGCCGTCAGCTGCAATGCCCAGAAATACACCACCATCGTCTCACTAGACATACAGGGAGCTTTCGACAACATAGAGTGGCCCCACATTCTACAAGCTCTCCAGGACCTTGGCTGCCCGAGGAATCTGGCGGGAGTTATCAGATCTTATCTCTCAAAACGAAAAATCCTAGTTAACTGGGGGGAAGGCTCCTCAGAACTCCCTCAATCTAAAGGCTGCTCGCAGGGCTCATGTCTTGGTCCATTACTATGGAACATAATCGCCAATAGCATCCTTCGAGAAATGAGCTCGGCGGGCTTCGAGATTTTCGCGTATGCTGATGACTTCTCCCTGATTCTCTCTGGTCGCATAAGGAAAGATTTGGAAGACCAGGCTCAGGTAGCCCTCTCCCTCTTTAGTGGTCTATTACAAGACCTTAATCTCAAATTATCCCCCTCAAAAACAAAAGCACTCACATTAGCCTTTCCAAAAGCCCTCAGCAATAGAAGATATCCCAAGATGCGGATCGATGGCATCAGCGTCAACCACGTGGAACTCAAAATTCTAGGAGTCACTTTTGATCGACGCCTCAACTGGTTGCCCCATGTCAAAGACTTAAAAATCAAAACGCAAAAAATATACCATAACTCCTTAAAAATGGTTGGCAAGAGGTGGGGTATTTCCACCTTCCACCTCAAAACATGGTACCTCACAATAATTGACAAAATTCTCACGTATGGGGCATCCATCTGGGGCGGCCATCTAAGATCTGATGCAATAACCCAACTAAACTCAGCCCAACGTCCGTTCCTCTTACAAATAGCAAGAGGCTATAAAACCATTTCGACTAATGCCATCACCGTCATCACAGGGATTCCCCATGCCCACCTGCAGGTATCACAAATCAACATAAAATCCAGAATTCTCCAAATTAAAGACCCAGAACTTAGCTCAACCATTTTTCCCAACACCCCAATCCAGCATCTTACCTGCAGCTGGGCCCTCCACCTCGGTAAGGATGTTGCTCTTCTCATTACAAACTGCTCTAAAAATAGCTTCTCCCCGTCTGTCCCTGTGGCGGTCTACACGGATGGTTCTAAGACGGATGCTGGAGTGGCTGCAGCTTTCTGCGTCCTAGCTTCAGGCGTCGTGACCCATCCGTGGGCGGGCAGACTCGAAGACTACAACTCTGTTTTCCAAGCGGAATTATATGCAATACAAAAAGGCATTAACTGGATCTCTGAGGCAAAACATCAAGATATAAGCATTTTCAGCGATAGTCTCTCAGGTCTGCTCGCCATAGCTCGACACAGGAGCAGACACCCTCAAGTAATAGAAATAAAAAACTCCCTTAGCACCCTAAACTGTAACTGCTCCCTGGCTCACGTTTCAGCCCACAGGGGCGTAGCCGGCAATGAAATAGCTGATTCTCTTGCAAAGGCCGCAACAGAGTCGGAAGTCATAGACGTCACTCTCCCAGCCCCCCCCCCTCCTTTGTCAAAAGGAAAATTAAAAATCTGACCATGCAAAAATGGCAAGACCTATGGTCTACCTCCGAAAAAGGTAGGCATACCTATGATCTTATCCCAAATGTTAGCACAAACACCTGGACCCTAACACCACCCATCTCAGCCTTTTTAAGTGGCCATGGCCCTTTCCCCTCCTACTTAAATAGATTTCATTGCCGGCGCTCATCCCTGTGTCCATGTGGAGAGGAGGGAACGCCGGATCACTACTATTTCTCATGCCCCCTTACAGAAGTTTTCCATCTTAGAAACCCAACCCCTAGGCCAATAAACTGGCTTCCAAACATCCTAACCAATAAAATCCTAATCCATAAACTCAATAGCATCTACTCCCTTTTAATGGATAGATCCAATCGAACAGATTAAAAGTCTCCCAAGTAACTCTTCTAATAATAACGACCAACTAATCATGGTCCCAAAATTAACTTAAATAAATTAAATAATTCTCTCTATCTATCTATTTCATTAAATTTTTATTTTATTTCCCTTTTTTTTTTTTTTTCCACTCTCCAAGTTAATGTGCTTCTCGGTACCCAGCAAAACGCTAACTTTCCCCACTACCCCATTACCCTCTTGTAGCGTCAGAAGTGCAGCAAAGGTCAACCTGAAACCAAATAATGCAGCAAAAATAAATTCACCCCTGCAAACAAGCAACTATGATGCCTTCGGAAGAAAAGTCAAAAGATCAATCGCCCATTGTCGCGGGTAGGATCTAAGCCTGGCGATGAATTCTGTAATTTTTTTTTCTTTCGTTTTTCAATAAACGTCTCGGGACAGCCCACGTGGACTTCGGTCCTAGCATAGCTCAACACCGCTCTTCGAGCGGTGAGCCGGGGCTGCTCCCCTGTTCAAACTTTTTCAACGAATAATGTGTTCAGTTTGGCCAAAAGAGACAGTTCATGGCATGAATAAATAACCCATCCCATGTTAGAAACAGCACTAGTTTATACAGAGCCTTGTAGAAAACTTGCATCCATGGTTTCATGGAGTTTGGGCCACACTCAAACCTCACTATCAGCTTTTACCAACAGGAATAATAGCCCACCTAACTAAGCAAAATTTTGATCGTCACCTAGGGTCTAGTCCAATCGATACTTTCACGGGCTAAACGGAGACGATAAAGCCGATAGTAGTTGCTATTAATGATACATGAGTCAGCATTCTGCTGCCACATTACATCAACACTAAATTTCCAACATTGTCTTCACGATAACGTATGTCGTACTTTTGCATTGATTATTGTAATTATTTGATGCAGTCTTTCTTGGCTGCTAACACTGAGTACTCTACGCAGATGTCGTTAGTCCCGATCTTTAAGTATATGCGGTTGCCTACACTGAGCTAGAATACTAAGTGGTAGAAATATTGAGTGGTCTGCCGTCTGTTTCAAAATTTATAAGCGAGCAGGGCAAAATGTTGCGCATTTAATGAAATTATGTTAATGCGCAGCTTTTTGCCCTGCTCCACTCAAAACTAATTTGTTCAGCGAAAACCAATTACACTGTAAATAATTTGTCTTTTTTGCTGCCAGAAATTCTCTATAATTTGAGAAAATACGTTCTGACAACGTAATTTTTTCGCGTATAAATTACGCGTATTTTCTCAAATTACAGAGAATTTCTGGCAGCAAAAAAGGCAAATTTTTTACAGTGTTCTCTACACTTTTCGAAATTACATCTCCCCATGCGTCTATTAGCTTTAACATTTCACGTTTAAAGTCCATTATTTCTCCTCATGAGGCTATAACTACATAAAAATACCGGGTGATCCAAAAGTCAGGACAAACTTTAAAAATGAATAATTCGAAAACGAATCAAGATACAAAGATACGGTTTGCACCAAACGGATGGAAAAGAAGCCGGGTTTTGTGTGGCAAAGAAAAAAAAAATAGTTCTGTTGGCAACCAACAGATGGCGATGTCGTATTTCTGATGTAGGATTATGCAAAGCAACAAACGATATAAAAAGGAACAACTACAGCATGTAATGGTAGTCGAAGCTTATATGCATCGAAATATCGCATTCTCAGTCGCTACTTTAATCACGCATGGCCTCCAAGATCTCCCGATCTGACACCCTGTGACTTTTGGCTGTGGGGATTCTTGGCAGTCAAAAGTGTACCGGGACCAACCGGCATCACTAGCAGCACTGAAAGATGCCTTCCGCCAAAATGTGTCTGCCATAACGCAAGAAATGCTACTAAATGCTGTGAACGATGTGGTGAATCATCTCACAACTGCACTTCTGAATGATGGACATTGAACAGTTACTGTAGTAGTACTAATTAACTGTAATTAAGATGACTTGTATGTTGTCAATTTTTTTTTTTCATTTGTAAATCATCTTTTGGTGAAATAAAACACTATAGAGCCATCTGTTGGTCGCCAACAGAACTAATTTGTTTCATTTGCCACACAAAACCCGGTTTCTTTTTCATCCGTTTGGTGCAAACCGTATCTTTGTATCTTGATTCGTTTTCGAATTATTCATTTTTAAAGTTTGTCCTGACTTTTGGATCACCCGGTACTTTTTTACATGAGTCATCTTGAGTACAAATAAATGCTTTGACAATTCATTATCCAATCATACCTTTCTTACGCAAGGCTACTGCCATCTAGATATGTATTGCTACTCCATGACTTTTGGAGTTAAAGTGTATAACTAATTCGTATATATATAGGATTTCATTTAAATTTTTATTTTCATTTTTAATTATTTTTCTTTTCATTTATTATTCTTACTATTTTTTAAAATATATTTTTAGATACTAACTTATCTTTCTATTTTCTAAAAACTTTTAAAATATTTTATTCAAAATGATTAAATTTAAGAAATATCACAAGAAAACCTTCGAAGAATTTCAGATATCACAACAAGAATCAAAATATCTGTACATCATAACAACTTCTTTTATATCTATTCTCATATAGTCCCTATAATCTGAGTGTTACTTTGAACAAATCCAAAATAAAATGCATGGATAAAAATCGCTTTTTGATATCTCATAACCAATAACTGCGCTCGATCGACAAAGTACACATTAGATGTGTTCAGAAAAAAATTAGACTACTGCACCGGAAACTGAAAAACCGAAATACGATCGTATTGGATAAACATACTTTAAAATGCGGATAAATTTTATTTGGAATAGGATGTCGTTTTGAAGAGTAAAGTTTGCATTTCCAATTGAAAGAAAATATCAGTTCGTTTCTTTGTAAACTGACATATTTAATATATTTTTTAATGGATTTATAAAAGTTGTGGACATTAATTAGCAATACGAGTAGAACCATTTATAACTTTTAAAGTAATTGAATTAACTGAATTATTATTACTATTTTTATTATTTTATAAAATGCGTTAATTTTTCTGATATTGAAACAGGAAATAATAAACAGGATTCAAATGCTTTCAGTAATTTCCATAAAACATTGTTCAACAATAAATTATTTTGAAAACAAATAGTAACAATACAATGGATTAAAATGTTTAAAACAATTCGATAAGAGAATTTTAGTGAAAAAGACATAGTAAAATACAAGTTTAAAATAAGATTATAAACATAAAAATTAAACGGTTTGTGATATTTTCTTAGCACATCATCTCAGTATGTGTAACATCTACAAAACAACAACAATAAGCAACTGCATAAACAAGGAGTTCAAACTAGAAATACGTATTCTGATGGTACAGCTACGTCCTTAATTAGAGCGGGTTGAATCTTTGATAGCCATTCTTCCAAGAAGATACGCAAATGATAGTTGTTATAGCCTGAAATAAAAATCATATTTTCAAGTTCAGCACCATGATACATGGTTGATCAACTTTGAACGAAAGTCAGCATTTTTATAAGCATGTTAATTTCAAATTTGAAACCACACATTCTAAACGAGAAAATATACCGAAAGACAAAGTTATTGAAAGATACTAAAATATGTAAAAATATTCGACATCGAGGAGCAATACTTTGATTTCAATGGCTTGCGGCCTGCGGCTTTGAATCTCGGAGGCAGTTGAGTGTATACTGCTCAACCCCTTATGCTCTGTAGAAAAATAATCTTGTATGAATCTAACCCTTTTTTCTCTTACCTTTCATTAGTGTAGACGCATATTATTACAGTTAAAGATATAATATAAGAGTTACTGTATTTGAATATTCCTGGGTACTTTACAAACAGTTCAAAATAATTGCAAGGACAGTATTATATAATATGCGTATACATTTCTGTTACGATACAGAAGAATACTGTCATCTCAATCCCCGTTTAAATATTGTGGCTACACTCATAAAACATTTAAAACTCTTATTAAAAAAAATACTTTAAATTATTCAGAAAATTTTCGCATCACACACCACTTTTTGAAACCTATTTGACTACTTGTCTATAAATTGTATACCTATCATAATTTAGAGAAAGATATTAAATAACACACCTTAAAAGGCCCGTTGAGCCATTCCCAACCGTAGTCTTCATAAATCCGAATCAACTTGTCATAAACAAAGGATAGATTTTTTTTTTCCACGTATAACAAATTGCATGTGAAACATCCTTTTGTGATATAAAAAATATATGTTAAATTCATTCTGTTTAGTATAGTCTAAAGATGTTAAACTATACCAACGAGAAATTCTGATTCTAGACATAAAATATTCACAATTCAGTATTTCGGTTTATTACACACTACGAAGTACACAATAAAAACTACATAAAACTTCCTTTTTAAACATAATATAATAATCACATACTTTGTACTGTATTGTGATTTATTATATAAAATAAACACGTATATTTTAATATAGGAATTTTTTTTTTATTTTTTATTGATCTAAATCATTATTAAATAACAAAAAATATTTAATATTGGGTTACTCCTTTTTTATATGGAATTACAGCTTTAATAGGTAACAGCTTTAATAGGTATACAGTTTTTTAACATAATCCTGAGAAATTTCACTGTGCCAAACTTCGAACATATTATTTTCTAGTTCTTTCAAAGTTGTAGGTTACAAATTTCGAATTTCTTCAACTCACTCTTTATAAACTAAATATTTTCAATCGAACTGACATCAGGACTATTTCATGTTTGGTAAAGAAGAAAATCTACGATATACTTTATAAAATTTTAACCGAAAGTGAAAAAAAAATTACTTACAGATTAATAGGTGCTTCTGACGATGGATACATAATTTCAACAATTTAAATGGAATAAACTAAGAGTAACTAATAAACTACAGACGCCGTGTGGCAAGGGGCATTATCCTCTTGAAATATTGATTGTAGAAAAGTCTGAATTACCTCCAAAATAGTGAGGTAGGTACCAACTTTTATAATAACTCCCCCCCCCCCCCTAAATAATTGATCCTTCTAGTATTAAAATTCTCCCGAATCCTTTGAAAGTGCTCCTCTATCATAATGTACAGAAAATGTGTCAATGTTTGAAGAGTGTAATTTTCATTAAGTCTGTCACAATAGTCCGAATAACTGAATTGTTTCGTCGTTCAAATAGCTTGTTTTCGTCAGTTCCAAATAACTTACTTGACTCATCAGAGAAAACTAATTCAGCTCAATAATTATCCGATCTTTTTTTTAAACTTTTTGGCCTACTGAAGTCTGGTGATGGCCAATTCTTTTTCTTTAATTTTAAATGTCAGCAAAGGGCAGTGCGATATTCGAATATTAAAGTTTTTTTTTTTTTTTTTTTTTTGAGAATACAAATTTAGAGACTTTTGTAAATAGCATATTTTTTCATTACTCTACAAAATTTTTTCTTTTGCAAAATAAAACACATTTGCTCTTGGGACATTTATGTACAATGCATATTTCTCTTTCCCCTTTCAATACGACTTCAGTAGATAGATGTTCGTGCCGTGTCTTTCTTTTCATATTATTATTTTACTCAAATGATAAATGGCTTTTCTGAGTAATTACTCTTTTAATTATATTCTTGAATAAAAGCACGTGTGCTTTTGTAACGAAGCTAATGCTGAGAGTTTACATTCAGAGCGTTAATTAATATTTTCCCTTTCTTTGTGTACTCATTAACGGAAATTTTAATAACATTAGAATGAACATGTACTGTGAGAGTAATTTTTAATATATTTTGCCAAAAGAGAAGTCACTTTTTTTTTCTTGGTATAAATGTGTGGTTTTAATTATTTTTGTTTTATTTTATAAAAATCTGATGATTACGCTTGGTATATAACTTTCATAAATCATATTTTTTGTAAAATCAATCGTGACGTTAAAGATTTATTTGCAGATTTAATTTGTATTTGAAAATAATTTACCTCGTTCTCAATCTAAAAATTTATTTCAGATTTTTAATCTTTCTTTGTATTGATTTTAATCTTTCTTTGATTTTGAATCTTTCTTTTTTCGTGCTTTTTGAACAAACGTACACATATTTTTTAAATAAATCATTCTTAGCGCAGATTTCTTTTATTGCATTTTTGAATGATGCTTAAAAGCATAAATACAGCCTATATAGAAAAGAAAGATCTGATTTTGAAACGAAATATAGTTTATGGAAGGACACAAGAAAAAATATATCTCATATAGAGACGCTTTTAAAAACACGTGTAACGTTTTAAATTAATAAATAAAACACTTTAAAACACTTATATAAGTTTTAAAAACATTTATTTAATTAAAAGACGCATATTTCAAAGCTTCTCGCCCTGAAAAGCAGAGCATCATCAGGAAGTCTACATGGTTTTACACAATGTGTAGCTGTGTTACAAATATATATACCATAAATCAGGTTAAAGCTACAGTTACATCGCTACTTTAATACAAAAATTTTTTTAGTTCATTGGTTGGAGCAATTCTACATTAACACTGAGGCAACACTTGATTACTGCAACTTGCGTCGGAAAAGTCAGTTTTGGATGGCAATTGCAAAGGCTGGCGTGGTGGTAACATCAAGGTAAAAAAACTCATCGAGCAGTGGTAGTGAATGGAAGTCATTCTTTTGAAGGAGTCAATGGATGGTAGCTGAAACACTAGGAAACTTCTACGAAAACTTGTAGTGGAAAGGAATCAAACCTTGAAGACAAACTGTGGATGGGAACATGAAACTTGGAGTGGCGGTAACTATCGTTGGAGAAGAATGCAGCAGCGTCCATAGAAACTTAAATGAAACTTGAAATTGATGAGGTTACATATTCTACTGGAAAAATATAAATGCAAGTTAAATATCTGGTTGTATAATTCCAAATTTTAGGTAGGAAAAGCTTTGAAATATACGTCTTATAATTAAATATATGTTTTTAAAACTTATATACGTGTTTTAAAGTGTTTTATTTATTAATTTGAAACATACAAGGTTAAATTTAATGTGAAAATGGACAAAAAGACCCTTTTTTTTACTTTTCAAATAACTTAAGTATTTATAATTTTTCTTGGTAGAAAGCATATATAACAAATCAAATAATATAATAAATTTATATAAAAAATTTTAGTACAGTCGATAACAAAAGTGTCCGAACACTAGCAAAAATTCCTATGTAAAAAAAGTACACTTCATAGGGTTTTGTTAAACAAATCCTTGTCGAATCCTGTTCTTAGCCAGTCTAAGAAAATGATTCGATAAGGATTTATTTAACAAAACCGTATGAAGTGTACTTTTTTTTACATAGGAACATTTGCTAGTGTTTGGACACTTTTGTTACCGGCTGTATATTATTAACTAAAAATAGAAAATTTTAATTTAAAATTAAGTAAGTAAAAGATAATTCAAAAATTTTACACACATCATGTTTGCTACGTTATTAAATAAATTTATATACATATATATTTATTTAAATTTTTAAACTTTATTAAAATATGTGACGAAAGTAAGTCCTGTTTGTTGCCGAAACGTCAGTGGAGGCCCTACATTGAGACTCAAAACGGTTTTGGGCTGTGTCTGTCTGTCGCGCGATAGCGGCCGCACAAATAGCGCTATTGACTTGAAATTTGGTACACGTGTTCATGAGCACCACGAAATCAGCTGTATAGTTTTTGGTATGTACTCCATTTGTAGTTCGTATACAGGGACACGCCAAAGTTTTTCTTATCATTACGGCCTATGGGAGGAATTTGTATGTATCGCGATAGCGGCCACAAAAATCACGCTATTGACTTGCAATTTGGTACACGTGTTTATGTGCCCCACGAAATCAGCTGTATAGTTTTGGGTGTGTATTCCATTTGTAATTCGTGTACAGGGACACGCTAAAGTTTTTCTTATCATTACGGCCTATGGGAGGAATTTGTATGTACCGCGATAGCAGCCACAAAAATCACGCTTTCGACTTGCAATTTGGTACACATGTTCATAAGCCCAACGGAATCAGCTGTATAGTTTTAGGTGTGTATTCCATTTGTAGTTCGTGTACAGGGACACGCCAAAGATTTTCTATCATTACGGCCTATGGGAAGAATCTGTATGTACCGCGATAGCCGCCGCAAAAATCAAGCTATTGACTTCAATTTTTCCCGAAACGTCAGTGGAGGCCCTCTGTTGAGACTCAAAAGGATTTAGGGTTCCGTCGGTCCGTCTGTCTGTCTGTCTGTCGTGCGATAGCGGCCGAAAAAACCACGCTATTGACTTGAAACTTTGTACACATGTTCATGATCCCCACGAAATTAGCTGTATAGTTTTGGGTGTACATTCCATTTGTAGTTCGTGTACAGGGACACGCCAAAGTTTTTTTTATAATTACGGCCTATGGGAAGAATTTGTATGTACCGCGATAGCGGCCCCAAAAATAACGCTATAGACTTGCAATTTGGTACACATATTCACGAGCCCAACGGAATTAGCTGTATAGTGTTAGGTGTGTATTCCCTTTGTTCTTCGTGTACAGGGACACGCCAAATTTTTTCTTATCCTTACGGCCTATGGGAAGAATTTGTATGTACCGCAATAGCGGCCGCAAAAATCCTTCGATTGACTTGCAAATTGGCGCACACATTCCAGCTTTCCATATAAGTAGCTGTATAATTTTCATTGCTATATTTTTTATAAACTGTGTACAGGGACACGCCAAAATTCTTAACATTACGGCGTATGGGGTGAATTTCGCTTAAACGTATTTTAATATCATTACTTTGCAATGAAGAAAATGAAACTAGAGTACGTGAGTAAGATGCTTAAACTTATGTTGCTTGAAGAAAATATGTGCTCTTAAGCTTTCTAATTAATGTACAGGACCTTACAAAAGTGTTCTGACAATGTCACTTAGTCATCCAAACGATGTTAAATATGGAACAATTATTAATTTTAAACGCAAAATAAGCTGAATAGTTTTTACTGGTGTATACAATGTTTATGGTTCGTTTACAAAGACACACGAAAGAATTTCGTAACATTAGAGCCTATGGACGAATTTTTAATTTAAGCGCGCACTTTAATGCGTTTATGCTGAATTGAACTTAATAAAGTTAACATACATTATAAAGATGCTTAAAATCATGTTTACTCTAAAAAAAGGTTATGTATAGACTAAATAATTTATGGGACCACACAAAATAATTCCGAGTATGTACTGTAATCATCCAAATGATGTCAAATTAGTTTGAAAGATTAATGAGTTATAATTTATTAGATTTATTCTTATTATTGGCGTTTATAATGACTGTGGCTACTTTTCCGGGATACATAAAGGAATTTCGTACTTTTATGGTGTATAGTCGGTATTTCTTAAAAGTGTATTTTAACATGGTTACACCCCATCAAATATAATGAAATTTTATTAGAATTTTAAAAGCCTGTTTTCATGTTGAAAATTGTGGGCATAGAATTGATAATTAGTTTAAAGGCTTCGCAAAATATTTCCGATATGCTATGTAATTTTTTTTGTATGAAATTCGGTATTTATGAATTTCTGGGAAATAATACAAGACCGTCGTTTAATAAGAATGCATATTGTTGCGTACTTGGGGGTTTGTAAGTTGTCCGAGAATGAAAGGCGAAACTTGCAAAAATTCAGTGATTTATTCACAGAAAGTTCCAGAAGAATACAGGTCTATAAACCAAGTATCAGCTTCAATTCAACAAGTAAACATAGCTTAAACAACAGCCGTTAACAGCAAAACAACAGTACAAACTGTTTAGCAATAACACATAAAGCAAGTCTCATTCAAAGAGGCTCAAAGCAAAGCAAGCATTTGATGAAACCGACACAGGTCTGAGTTTGGAAGCCTTGGCTAAAAAAATGCTCCTTTTATACTATTCTATCGAACACAGACTGTTCTGGAAAATTATCGTATCTCATCAGCCAATGAGATTAGAGCTTCCATATTTGGTATATCCCTAATAAGGATTTTCTCTCCAAGGTCGCCAAAAAAAATCGCCAAGGAGGGAAACAGTCGCCAAATTTGGCGCCAAATCCATTTCTTCCCTTATTGAAGCTTTTCAATTCGTTTTTAAAGGAAAATTAGGCTATTTTAACGCTAAAACAACTAGAAATGCACAAAATTAGCATTTTATCGACTTACTAAGCCTCTTTGAAAAAATTTATACAAAAATAAATGCAATTATTTACAATTCCGTAACACTTTATATGATATATAAATAGGTATAGAAATAGAGATACAGCGGGGGGTTAAGGGGGGCGGCAGCCCCCCTCAGGAATGTATCTGATTACGGTAATAAGTCGATCGAATCAATATATACTATTATATAATAAGAAATAAATAAAAATGACCTATTGAAAAATGTCTGATGCAAATAGGACGTTGAGGCTCCTGATCTGCAGATCCACTTGTATAAAATAAAATTTCTGATCTTCAAATGTGTCTCAATTTAGAACAATTGCATTGATGCTATAGAGTTGATGTTTAAGAACAACTGAGTGGAACAATATGATGAGTCACTGTCTGTTTTGTTTACCGGATCACATGAAAGATTCGTATACATTATGTATACGAATAAATATAATGTGTATAATAAATACTTTCCAGTATATGATAAATTTTTCTATAAATGTACGAAATAACAGTAAGGAATACTGTGAAACTAAAAAACAATTTTCTATAATAGTAATAGTCAACCAGGATAAAATTATTTAATGTGTGAGAACATGACTCTAGAAAGATTTATTTAACAAAGCAGTATAAAGAGTACTTTTTTTTATATAGGCATTATTGCTAGAGCTCGAATACTTCTGCTGCCGACTGTATAGGAAGTAAAATTATAAGCAATATCATAAAATGGTTCAACCTCTTTTTTTAAGTTTTCTACTTCTTGCGATTGAATTTAAGTTACGCCAAAACTTTGATCTACCATACATCCACTTACAAAGGGAAGTATGAATCAGTAAAATTCTTACTGAAATTAAACTATGATTAAATTAAAGAGTGTGGTCGAAAACATAGGATAAAGGGCAAATTTTGTGCAACAACCCACCCATAGGCCAAGATAAAACCTTAGAAAATTTAATCTGTTTTATCAAAATGATCGAAACTTAATTAGTGAGCAAAAAAGCGTGTTACAGTGCCAGATTGTTTGGTTTGAAACAAGAAGGTTTTCAGTTCAATCCCTGTCTCGGTCGATTTTTTTAGTCCTTACGTGTAGGCACAAATTCCTACAGTTGGTAACGCTACATTAAATCGATATATCCTTATATCGGTATTTAAAATGAACGATATATCGATTTAAGAAATGTCAACATCGCCCAGCACTAATTTATACTAAGTATATAAATTACCGAAATGTCACTAATGCCTCTTTGTTGAAACTCAAAAAGATTTTGCTGTAGATTCATAAGTAAGACTTATATGCGATGCAAAGTGCAGTTGTGAATAAGATTTTGAGATGATTACATAGAATTAATTCTTCTGTATGCATCCAATTTGCGTATTTTAGTAAGCATGATTTGGCATAAAATAAAGTTTGTGGCTGTATACTTTTTTTTTTTTAAATATAATTTTCATGGTCTTGAAAACTAAATTGTTTTTACTCTATCGAGAATTTGGTTACGAGCACCATTACGGATACTTCGTCAATCGATTTAGAGATTTGGAAGCAAAATACTGAGAACTATATGCATAAAATTCAAAAACATATATATATATATTTATATTTATTATTTTGTATTTTCTTTTCCTTTGTTCTCAATATTTGTTCGCGATTTTGAACAGATGGCTGAACAAGCTGGTAAACACACTTGCTCGAGTTCTAGATAACTTTATATGCATACGAAGATTCATCTGAATACTGAATTTCTATATGCTTGCTGAAATTACTATAAAACATGAAACCGAGATTCACATAATACATATTTATTTACAAACTGTATTTCTTCCTCCGAATGCAATAAACGGTTTATATATCTTTACAAGAATACTATCTAAAAAGAAAGAAATTATATACTCAAACTGTATCAGTAACATTTAGCATACGAAAAATTTATCAATTAATATTTAAAAAAAAAAAAAAAAAAAAAAAAAAAAATGCAAAAATTGAGATTATTATCGATAAATTGATCATAAGAAATTATGTTAAGTGAAATAAGACGCAAAATAGAGATCAAGAACGAATTTATGTAAATATTGATTAAGTGGAAATAAAGAAAAAGATACAATTTTATTTTGCTAATGAAATGTACAAATCCTCCAAATTTATTTGGAAATCGATAATTTCAAAACAGAAAATTGCTTTAGAGAGTATACTTCGGTAATTATCCGGAAAAAAATGGAATGCAAAGATCATAATTACTAAGTAAATGATATTTATCTGGAGGAGTTTTAAAACAAATATAAACAAGCCAATAATAAAATATCATAGTTTTTATGCATCCTGTTATTTTAAATTCCAATTAAAATGACTTCATACATATTATTGAAACAATATTTTTTTTTCTGTTAAATAATTCTCGAAATTGGAATAGCAGTTTAAAAAGAATACAAAGAGAAAATATTATATGTTAACGACAAATAAATTAAGTGTTGAGTTTCTTTTAAATAAGCATGTTTAATCCAGATAAAATCGATTTGTTTTATTTAATGATACGTATCTACACTCTTTCAGAATGTTCTCGGATAACTTTTGAACGATTTTTTTTCGATAACTTCTTTTTGTTTAAGAAGTTATTAAAATGGAAGTGGATAGTCCCTAGAAATTTCATCACTACCTGATAATAGTTTGTCTGTCCTTATTCCTGACCGTCCACATTCTGCACAAAATAAAAATTATTAGAAGACTCGGCGCTTAAGACAACGTATAGAAAGCCAAATATTTAAATGTAAGAATGCAAACAGTGGTTTCGGTCTTCAGTAGCAATGAGAACACCGGCATTAACGCATTGCTCCTGTGACTTTGGGCTGCTGCAGGACGCTTACTGCACCGTTGGGGGAGATCTGTACGGCTTCCCCGCCTCTTGGCCTAGCTTCAGCTCCAAGCAAAACACAGCACACATAGTCATAAATTCCCAAAACCTTAATTACACGCATCTCTACACAGGGGACCATTGTGTTTTTATTACACTCACCACAAGGGAAGGTGAATTGGTCCTCGGCAGCGCATACGCAGTCCCGTCCGCGGACTTTGAGTCATGCTTGGGGGAATGGCAACACTTAATATCCCAGAAGTCACTATTCATTTGCGGCTGCGACCTCAACGCCAACTCCCCGCTGTGGTGCTCTCCACGAGAAGATGAAAGGGGTCGTAGCCTCATTGAATTTATTGCCACACACAATCTTAACCTAGCCAATATAGAGAACTCCCTCCCAACATTCGAAAAGGACGGTGCCAAGGGTTGGCCGGATTTTACCTTGGTGAACCCAAAGACCACTGCAAGAATCACAGACTGGTCAGTCCTGGACACTCATAACAGCACAGACCACAACTACATTACATACACACTTGACACAAAACCGGTCATCTCCTATTCTAAAAGATTCGCAACTAAAAATAAAAACTTCAAAAAATTTAACTCACTAATAGAACCACCCCTAACAAACCTTAAACAAGATTTAAACACAGTAAAAGACACAACCCAATTAGAACTATTCACAAGAAAATTAATACACACAATTCACACGGCAGCCACTTCCTCCTTCAGACTCAAAAAATGCGGTCGACAATTCACCAGCAACTTCTGGACTCCCCAACTACGCTCCATGCGCAACAAACTAACAGCACTAAAACGCCAGCAAAGATTTCTGGACCCAGCAACTCTACCACAGCACAAATTAAAAATCAAACAACTTTCGGCACTCTTCAAAAAACAGATAAACACGGCAAAAAACGACGCATGGAGAAAATTCTGCTCAACACAAACACAAGTTTTCGGCACTGCTCAAAAATTTTATAGCAACAGATTTTTCACACCATCGGAGCTGAAGTTAGAACGTCCTCCAGCCCTTTCTTCGAAGCGCAACAACCTCGAACACATCACGGAAACACTCTTCGCGCCTAGTAAATACACCAACTTTCAACAGCCCACCTTCTCAGCTCCCTCGGATGTCCCCTTCACGGAGGCTGAAGTCAAAGCCACTCTTTTCAGCTTCAACGTTAAAAAGGCTCCAGGCCCAGATAACCTAGACTTCTTAATCATTAGAAACACATATAACACAGTTCCACATATCCTACGCGATTGGGCCAACCACTGCCTCAAGCTTTGCTACTTCCCAGAAATCCTACGTAGAGGCGAGGTGGTATACTTCCTGAAGCAAGGGAAGCTTCCCTCTGACCCCGCTTCATACCGACCGATCTGCTTGCTGCCAACCCTAGGCAAACTTCTGGAAAAATTGGTAGTAACCAGGCTGAACTTTCACCTGGAATCAAACAACCTACTACATCCAAATCAATTCGGGTTCAGGGAAGGCAGATCCTGTGAACATGCGCTACAGGCCATCAGAAGCTCCTGCGCCGTTAACTCTCAGTCCATGGATTATACCACCTTAGTCTCACTAGACATAAAAGGAGCCTTTGACAACGTAGAGTGGCCCCATATCCTACAAGCACTACAAAAATTAAATTGCCCGAGAAACCTGGCGGGAGTCATCAGCTCATACCTTACACAAAGGAAAATTATAGTAAACTGGGGAAACGGCTCCTCTGAGCTCCCCCAGACCAAGGGGTGCCCTCAGGGCTCGTGCCTAGGTCCCATCCTATGGAATATCATAGCGAATTCGATCCTAGTTCGCATGAACTCTGAGGGTCACACAACTTATGCTTTTGCTGATGACTTTTCAGTCATTCTCTCGGGAAGAACAAGGAAGGACCTGGAGAACCACGCCAAGGTGGCCCTCCCCCTCTTCAGCAAACTTCTCAAAGATCTAGATCTCTCCCTCTCCCCCTCCAAAACCCAAGCATTAACCCTAGGCTTTCCCAGACTTCTTAAAAGATCTCCCGTGGTGAGAATCGACGGCGTCAGCGTCCACCACGTTCCCCACTTGAAACTGCTTGGCCTGACTATCGACAGGAAACTCAACTGGACCGCCCACTTGCACGAACTTAAACTCAAAGTCCTCGCCATATACCACAGTGCCACTAAACTTGCAGGAAGGTGGTGGGGCATCTCCACCTCCTTTCTTAAGACCTGGTATCTCGCAATTGTGGACAAGATCTTGACATATGGCGCAGGAATTTCGGGCGGTCACCTGTCGAAGCAAAACCAGGCCAAGCTAGACTCGATCCAGCGCCCGTTCCTCTTGCAACTGTCGAGAGGCTTTAGGACTATCTCAACTGACGCCCTCACTGTCATCACGGGAATTCCCCACGCCCATCTTCAACTATACAATAATTTCCTACGTACAAACATCTTACAACTTCAAAATTCAGACATCTCAAACTCCTTCCTCCCCAATACCCCTCTGCAATACTTGACCCGTAGCTGGGATCTGCACCCGGCTGAGGACGCTGCATCCCTAGTAGTTAACACTAAGAAAAATAGCTTTGACCCATCAGTCCCTGTGGCAGTGTACACCGATGGTTCGAAAACGGAATCCGGCGTGGCAGCAGCGCTCTGCGTCCTGATAAACGACCTCGAGGCCCATCGGTGGGCTTGCAGGCTTGAGGACTTCAACTCAGTTTTCCAGGCGGAACTCTTTGCCATTCAGAAAGCTCTGGAATGGGCAGAAGGCAACCCGCAACATTCACTCATTAACATCTTCAGTGACAGCCTCTCGAGCTTGCAAGCCATCACTAGCCACAGAACCAAACACCTGCAAGTACTAGAAATTAAAAGGAAAATCTCCAACCTAAGTCAAGTAATCTCCCTGGCACACGTTTCTGCCCATAGGGGCGTCGTCGGCAACGAACTAGCGGACTCTTTGGCGAAAGCCGCGACTGAAGAGGAGACTATCCACCACTCCCTCCCAGCACCCCCTTCCTATGTAAAACTAAAACTCAAGGCAACACTAAAACAAAACTGGCAAGCCCTGTGGGACGCCTCGGAAAAAGGGAGACATACTCACAACCTCATCCCTTCAGTCTCCAGCACCACATGGAATCTGACCCCTCCGGTGACGGCCTTTCTGTCAGGCCACGGTCCGTTCCCGGCCTACCTCTGCAAGTTTCGTTGTCGTCGGTCGTCCCTGTGCCCTTGCGGCGAGGAGGGCGCTCCTGATCACTACTACTTCTCTTGCCCCCTAACTGCAAATTTCCATCTTAGGAATCCCTCCCCCCGGCCCATAGATTGGTTAGAAAATATTTTAACTAGAAAAGATCTCTTGATTAAATTAGCAAAAATTTACTTTCTACTAAATGATATAACTAATCTCATAGACTAGCCAACCTCCAACTTCCCTCTGACCTGGTCAAACAGCTAATAAAAGGCACCCATCCTCAGAAATAGCCCAAGACAGTGTCCCTTGCCCTCTGTCGCGAGGGGTCTCGTACCCGGCAAGCGGAAAGAAACACAGGAACATCCAAACACCATGCCACCTGTCGCGTGGGGCTGGCTGGGCCCGGCATGGTGACTTCGAATCTAATGTAAATATATACTATGTAACAACTCATCGCCCATTGTCGCGAGGTGGCTTAAAGCCCGGCGATGAATACTGTAAATATTTCTATTGATCTCAATAAACGTCAGGCAGGGCTGGAACTAGCTCGCTGACCCTCCTGCGTGCAGGGGGTAACTATCTGGTGCAGCCCACGTGAACCTAGGTTCTGGAAGCGCTCCAAACCGCTCTCCGAGCGGTGAGCGGGGGCTGCGCCCTGTTCAGGCATTAACGCATTGATGACGGTATACTCAATGCATCGAAACAGCTGTCTGCATTCTCACGGTAAATTTATTTGATAAGCACAATTTTGTATTTTGTTGCTTATAAAAATATTCAATTTTCTTTATGTATTCATTTATAAATATAAGAGATTTTTAAATTTTGTTTAATCAACGATCAATCAGAATATTTTACTAAATCAATCAAAATATTTTATTAACATAGTTTCAACAAAATTTTGCTTTTCAACAAAACACTTTTTTCTGCGTATGACTGACGTAATGTTAAAATATTCAGAGAGTTTCGAAATTTAGGATTATAACTTGGGTGCACATCTAAATTTGGATAGAATTGTAAAACTTAGTACATTACATTTTGGTGTATTATTATGAGAAAGAAAATATTCTCCTTGCTAGATAAATTACGTCATATGTATTTTTACATTAGAACGAAGCTTTAAAATATTATAAAATTTAACAATGAACTGTGTATACATTTAATAATTTATTCATTATCTGTTAAGCAACTTCAACATTTTAAATAAATTTGTGAATTTGCATCTTCTAATAAAAAAACTGTGTACTTACTTCAACAAATAAAAATGTATACATATTTATAAAATAATGTAGTCAGAATCATAAACCTTCGAAACTCTCTGATTAGTTTAACATTACGTCAGTCGTACACAGAGAAAAATCTTCGTTGAAACAGCAAAATTTTGGTGAAACTATGTTAACAAAATAGCTTGATTGATTTAACAAAATAATTTGGTTGAATTAACAAAATTTTTGTTTAAAAAAAATGTTAAATCAACCAATTTATATATATATATATATATACAGGGTGATTCAAAAAAATGTGGACAAAATGATATGGCAGATTAGTCATACAACAAGGATCAAAAATCGCATAGGAACAGGGGGTCGCAAACGCCTGTAAAGGGCGCTAGAGCCACGAAAGGGTATTGCGATACTAACACGAGCTGAGCAAACGGAGATTGTCTTCATTCGAGACGTGGATCCGTTGGGCGTAACATGGCTAGTTACACGAACCGCGTAATGGCGACGTGCACAAGCCGAATGCTGGTCGCCAACGAATAACTCGAACAGTGGATGCTTAAGAAAGAGTCGTCCAAAAACTCCAGCGTAATCTTCAACGAGTACACAAGTTGTATCCCGAAAGACCCATATCCCCCAACCTACCGTCTGGCGCATTGTACACGACGAAGGACTACATCCTTATCATTTACAACACGTCCAGGCACTCGAACCAGTGGGTCTATTCTGGCCTGTACGTTAAAAAGACAAAGCGATTGTTATTTTTTCGTTCGAAATCTCTTTCATAACGATATTCCGTGGTAGAGCAATTCTGCCCTACGAACGTTATAATCAAACGAGGTGAGGGAAAACTGCGTTCGAGGTTAACTCTTTCATCCAATCAGGACGAAGCACGTGGTTTGTTTTATTGTGATTACAAGTGAGTAAGAGAGAGCAGACGATGATCGCCATGTTTTGTTAAATATAGGTTGTTTGTTTGTTGTGAAAATGAAAAAAATAAAAAGCAAAGACACAGTGTGGATTCTTTTATGTGTTGTAGCAGAGCAGTTTTCCAGTTCAATTTAATTGTATCGTCTCGATGAGAAGGAAATTTAAAGTAGCTAAGTAAATTTTTATATTAGACTGGCTGTTAAAATGAAATCGGCCACACGATATAATTATTTACTCGGCAAAATAAAGAGGAAGTATCACTTTATAAAGATTCAAGTTTATAGATTTATTTTATTTACATGGTATGTACTCATGTTTTAATTATTTTTTTCCAAAAATTAATTTTTAAATATAGTACGTACAATGCACCTTGTTTGAACTATATTTTTTATTTAAGTGCAATTGAAATATTTGATATTTAGATATATTTGAGTAAAATTAATTAAACTGTAACGCTAATTCAGTGAGTAAAACATAAAAATATTTTTCTTTATTTATAAATTTATTTTTACTTAAATAATTGAAGTTAAAATTTATATAGCCATTGCCTATTGAAATGATATAAATATTTAAATATTGATTTGAACTAATGTGATAAAATTTGATCGATTTTATTAAATTAAACGGGAATTTATTTTAATGATATTAGATCTTTTCTTTTTAAAAAAAGAAAAGAAAGTATATTATTATAAAGTATATAAATGTTTGATTTACACTGTATATACTAATTTCTAGAAAATTATTTGTATATTTATATGAAAAGTACGTTTCTTAATTTTTTACATAAATATATGAATAATATATTGCTTTCTAAAATATATTAAGGTTTAAATTTGTTTAGATTTACTAAGCCCAAAATATTAAATAGAAGTATGCAATTGTTTAGAATTATTCAAAATAATTATTAAAAAAAAAAAAAAAGATTTACAACTACAGCTGAATTTTTTATAATTTTAAAAGAAGAAAGTTTTTATATTATTCATTTTTTCTAATTTAGTAAATAAAACATAAAAATATTTTTCTCTATTTATAAAGACATTTTTATTTAAATATTTGAAGTTAAAACTTATAAAGTCATTGTCTATTGAGATGATAAAAAATATTTAATGAGTGTTTTATATTAATATCATAAAATTTGTTTGATTTTATTAAATTAAATGTGAATTGTTTTTAAATAATGTTTTAACTTTTTAACCCTCCCCGCCCCCATATATATATATAGATAGATAGATAGATAGATAGAAGTTTGATTTAATCTGTATATTAATTTCTAGAAAATTATTTGTAAATTTATATGAAAAGTACATTACTCAATTTTTTACATAAATGTATATGATGAATAATGCATTGCCTTTTAAAAAATATTAAGCTTTAAAATTGTTTAGAAGATTTACTATACCCAAAATATTAAATTAAATCATAAATTTAAATAATAAACGTTAAATCAAAAAATTAAATTATGTATGCAATCGTTTAGAGTCATTCAAAACAATTACTTAAATATATAATAATAATAAATAAATAAATAGGTTCTCAAATACAGTTGAAATTTTCATAATTTTAAAATAATAAAGTTTGTATTTTATTCCGTTTTCACTTTATTTAAATTTGGATATGTGTGGGAAAAAGTGATTAATTTTTGTTTACATTCTATGTATTTTAAGCTTTGCTAACATTTCTTTAACCAAGTTTCCTTATTTCATAAATCATAACTATTTCTTAAAAAAAAAAAAAAAAAAAAAAAAAAAAGAATGATTAAACACTTTTATAATACCAAAAGGGCGCGCCATATTGTAACGAATACAAGAGCCACTCAACGACAGCCTTAGAGCTCTCGAAAAATAACGAAGATAAATATCGCTAAAATTTCGATCGCAACAGCCCAGAATACCAAATTATCGTTATATTCCGAAGATCGTTGAATTCCGAAGGAATATAACGAAGCGAACAAGCCAGAATAGACCCACAGGAGACTACAATAATCGTATGGATTTTGCGTGGTGATTTTTGCAAGAAAGTGCTGCGTACAGAAACTTTGCAACAAGTGTTCTCTTCACGGACGAGGCTGCGTTTGCATTAGATGGTGTGATGAACTTTCACAACCTACATACGTGGGCGAATGGAAACCCGCATGCTACACATCCGCACGGCGCACAACGAAAAATTTCAGTTCACGTGCGGTCTGACATTGTAGGAGACTGTTTACTTGGTCCGTACATTCTCTCAGAAAGACTTAATGGTCCCATTTATCTAACATTCTTGCAAGAGGTTCTGCAGAAATTCTGAATGATGTCCCGATGCCTATTCGTCAACACATTCAATTTCAACACGACAGAGCTCCTGTACATTTCAGCACAGACGTCAGAGCACATCTGCAGGCTACTTTTCCAGGCGGCTGGATTGGTTGTGCTCGTTTGGACCAATCACATGGCCAACACGATCACCAGACCTGTTTCCCTTGGACTTTTTCTTATGGGGATATTTAAAAGGACTTGTGTATGAAACACCTATTGCAACGCCGTAAGACTTGGTAGGAAGAATCGTTGTGGCAGCAGGATGTGTTCGGGATACACCTGGTATGTTTGAGAAGGTGCGGCGTTCTATGCAACGTAGATGCCAGGCGTGTCTCGATGCATATGGCAAAAACTTTGAGTATCTTCTGTAGGCTCAACATTTGGCTTGCATTAGTCGCATGTGAGTGAGTAATTATCAATAAAATGATCTCAAATGGTTGTGTTTCTACTCTTTGTGTTATGTATTATTTCAGACACCCTGTAGCGGCTCCGAATCGCTGTTGCGACCCTCTGTTCCTATGAGATCCTTGTTGTATGACTGATCTACCATGTCATTTTGTCAACGTTTTTTTTTTTAATCACCCTGTATATATAACCTCAGCAAAATGGTAGTTTAAATAAAAATTTTGCCGTTTCAATAAGGCATTTTTTGCTGTGTAAAATATTTAGAAAAACACCAATATCTAAAAAAATATGTTTTGAAAAGAATCAGTTTGCAGGTTTTACTGCCTTTTACCTGTGCTAAAACTACTTAGTGTATAAAAGTTAGTTAATTCATGAACTTAGACTAGAAATTTTTATAAATTACTTTCGAGGGAAATGAAGGAATAAAATCATTTAAAAACATTTATTTATTTATTTATTTATTTATATTTTAATTTTAATAAAATTAAACATAATTTACATGTCTCATTAATATATTAAAACCAATGCAACATTTAAAATGAGATAAAAAATACAAAAATTTAAAACTTTAAAATACATTTTAATTAAAAACATTAAAACACAAGACAGACGTTTCGGCTAGAACACTAGCTCCCCTCAGTGTCAAACATACGAGCACAACATTTACAAAAATTCATAATGGACAATATTCCTGTGACGTCACAGTAGGTAATATCGCCAAACACGTGGCCGATGTTTTGTAAACAAATTAGATTCAAGATGTCGTTTTATTGTTACGCATAACATTTTCCAGTCTAAATATTTCTCGAGTGAAACTTAATAATCAGATATCTGTTCAAACAAGAATAAAAGAGAAATGTAAACAACTTAATCGAATGGTAAAGTTAAGACTATTCCATATCGTAAAATTGCACAACATTTTATACACACACACACACACACATATATATATATATAATGAATAAAATATAATAAAAATTAAACGCGTCAAAAAATGCGTAAATGTAAATCAATCATCACTTACGAATCATGAAACTAATGTCAATGTTTAAAACGAAAATAGCGAAGCCTATTGCGAACAAAATTAAAGATTACAAACAAATCGCATTATAAATTAATAAATAGAAAAAAGATGTCATTGATTACATTATATATAGACATCAAAGCTTAAATAATTAGAATTTCAATCACTTTAATAAAGGAATTTATTAAATGGAACAGCCATTCAAATTTGTTAACATCGCCACAGTTCACATGGCAACTTTTAATATTACATATGTTGATTAATATTAAAGTATATTACAAAAACTGGATTAAAAACAAAACAAAGGTATCACTATATCACTCTTATTTCAATTTCATATAATCTGTAACCCTTATAAATTATATTGTAAGATAAAAAGTTCCAGGCCACAATGCTTTGCTAAGGTATAGTTGAGGATTGTTTTCCGAAAACAGCTGATTTCCTATAGTCTCGAACCCAAAAGAGGAATATTGTCCATACATCATAGCAAGATTAAATATTCAGGAGAAATAGCTTTAGCCTCTTTCAAGGCAGAATGTTGCATGAACGAGGATAAAGCTATTCCTCCTGAATATTTAATCTTGCTATGATGTATTATGAATATTTGTAAATGTTGTGCTCGTATGTTTGACACTGAGGAGGGCTAGTGTTCTAGCCGAAACGTCTGTCTTGTGTTTTAATGATTTAATTAAAATGTATTTTTAAAGTTTTAAAATTTTGTATTCTTTATCTCATTTTTAATACAACATTCTGCCTTGAATGAGGCTATAGCTATTCCTCCTGAATATTTAATCTTGCTATGGTGTATTATGATTTTTTGTAAATGTTGTGCTCGTATGTTTGACACTGAGGAGGGCTAGTGTTCTAGCCGAAACGTCTGTCTTGTGTTTTAATGTTTTTAATTAAAATGTATTTTTAAAGTTTTAAATTTTTGTATTCACTATCTCATTTTAAATGCAACATTCTGCCTTGAACGAGGCTAAAGCTATTCCTCCTGAATATTTAATATTGCTATGATGAATTTTTGTAAATGTTGTGCTCGTATATTTGACAATGAGGAGGGCTAGTTTTCTAGCCGAAACGTCTGTCTAGTGTTTTAATGTTTTTAATTAAAATGTATTTTTAAAGTTTTAAATTTTTGTATTATTTATCTCATTTTAAATGTTACATTGGTTTTATTGATTTTTTTAACTGTTAGAGAACTTTATCGTTTATGTTGTTGTTTCTTATGCCACTAGAAAATTCCGTGCCCCGGTAGTGGAACTATCCGGATTTAATGCAGAAGGAGTGCGCCTTCCGTTTTTCAGAGGAGCGCCACAAGGGAGGAAGAACGACTTAGCTCCAGAAGCTGGCGAAAGATGGCAGCACCAGCAAACAACAGGAACTCGAATTTTGATCCGGATCGAGGTCGAGTTAAACCCATGTTCTGGTACCCCCAGAGGTATAATTTTTGGTTTTCCCGTTAATTGATGCATTATACAGAAACTATATTTATTCATATTTAATGATTATCTTAATATAAATAAAAGTATGTATGAATAAAAGTATGTGTTCACGTATAGTATGAGGTGGTATGTTTTACATCTCCTCCAAAACCACTCATTCGATTTCAACCAAACTTGAAACAGTTACTGCGTATGGCCAGAGCTAAAGCACTGTTGTGGTTTGACATTTCTAGTACATGCGCAATGGGAGGGGTGAGGAAAAGCCCTCTCTAAAATCATATTTTTGTATGATTTCTACAGTAATAATCCAAGTAGAATCTTCAAAGTTAATATGTAGGCTATTTCTAAGAGTATTAATCTCCTGAAGTAAAGGTTTGTGAAAACTCGAAATCAAAAAGCTCTGAGATATTAAAAAATCGTTCTAAAATTACACTTTTTCAAAATTTCATGAATGTGATTTATTTATTTATTTATTTGTAAATCTGTCAAAAATGACGTAGTGTCTTAATATAATTAAAATTTAAATTTTTTTTTATAATGCGTTAGAATGACGTCGCTTTCAGAAAATCTCCCAAATGAAGTACTATTGTCTTTAAAAATGACGTCACTTCTCAGAAGACATTCGATGGTAAACTTTCATAGAGAAAACTGCTATGGTTGTGTGCAACTTTTATTTACTAGCACTAGAATAAATAGTAAGAAATAGTAATCGCAACTCCAAATTATAATGTAATATCAGAAAGTTTTTGCATGTTACTGATAAATACTTTATTCATCTGCATAATAAATACAAGCTCCTTTCTTTGAACAGCAGTTTTTCTTTTTTTATAGTGTTGCCATTACAGGGTTATGTTTTTAAAACTGAATTATTACAAAAATAATTTTTTAATAGCAAACGATAACTGCTCATGTTTTTGAGTTTTATTAATAAATATAGGATTTAAAAAACTGAAACTTATTATTATAAAAATAATTCATTTAAACTTAGTGACCAGTGAAGTGGCCAAAGCCAACCAGGCATACCACAAGAAGCAAGGAAAAAGAATGCAAGGGAATAAATCATGAGCATTCAGGTGAATAAAAGTTTTAGAAAGCCTCTTTTAAAATTGAATTTTTAATTAGTTGCAGCATAAATGAAATTTTTTATTTGTGGGTTGGTAGTCATATTCTAATTTCTGCCCGAGGAGTTTTAATAAAAGTACTAATTTCAATAATTTGCTTTACTTTATAACAAGTTATTTATTTATTTATTTATTATTTATTTATTATTTATTTATTTATTTATTTTTGAGTGGATAATATTTTGGAAATTCAATATGTACAACAGTTTTAGGGAACTATAATAAAAATTATTCTGTAATAAAAAACTATTTGATAGTATTAAAACTTTTATGAATCAATTTATTTTATTTATTTTATTTTTTTCACAATGCTTATTTATTAAGGATTAGATTTAGTACATTTTCATCTATAATCGTCTTAATTCACGAATTTTAGAAAAAAATTATTATATTTCTTAGGTTAGAGTCTTAGTATAATAAATATAGACAGAAAAATTAGAAGTAGTTTATGTTTGCTTATTTTGAATATATATATATATATATATATATACACACAGTATTGCCGCGCGGTTATCTTAGCTCCGATTAACCGAGTTCCGGGTTTACCGAAGTAGTCACAAAAAGATTACGCCCCAGGGGAGGCATAGCCTTTGACAAATTTCGGGTAACTTTGACAATTTTACTGTACCGTACTTTACTTTATAATTTATGTAGGTATTGTATTTTTAACTGGCTACATTTAAATATATAATAGGTGTATAATTTTACTTCATTGACTGCGTTTTCATTCATTTTAAACTTTACCGTATATTTCCCCCTCGATTTACGACAGAGTCCGTATTATCCAAGTTTTCGATTATCCGAGATACCTTCGGTCCACATTATCTCGGATAAGCGTGGCTCGATTGTAGTTATATATATAAATATATGTATGGAGAGAATAAAATACCGGAAGGTTAAAAAAACAAAAATTAAAAGGTAAGCAAAATTAAATTAGAATTTGCACATTACAAGCGCAATAAAATGCAGCAATTATAAGATAGGTAAATCTAAATAAAAGTAAAAATGTAAACATAAAAATAAAAATTAACCAGAAAGACAATTAATCCAAAAACCATTGATGCTATCATCGGAAGAAACCTTCAAATGCAGGATGGAGAAATAACAGCAAGACGTTTCAAGAAATACTACCCAAAGCTAAAAGTATCTTGGTCTCCTACGTCCCGCCAAGAGAGAAAAAAAAAAAAAAAATCCTTAACTATTGTAGCACGAAACTGCGAATGAAGAATATATGAAATACAAAGGAAAAATAAACAAAATTACACAACAATATATACAAATATAAATATAAAAGCTTATAAAAAGATTGTAAAAAACACTTATCAAAAACGAAAAAATTAAACGAAAAATATACACATTACATCTAAATGAAAAACATTTATGTAATAATTAACAATTACGGATATTAATAAGATATATGATGGATTCAGTGCTGTTATGGACTGCGGAAGAGATTACTGGATTAATTTAGTTAAATTTTGCATTTTTGAAAATATTTTGTACAATGGTAGAGAATATATTAAAAATAAATAAATAAATAAAGGAATTCCTATTGGGAAATTGTTGTTCTAGTGCCTTTGCGAATATATTTTTATGAGAAAATACTATTAGTTCTGACAATTCTTTTAAAAATATTGATGATTTTATAGGGTTTATTGCAGTAATTTCTTAGGGATTTCTTCTGATATTTATCCTAATAAGTTTACCTAATTGGCTATCCTGTATTAGTATAAAATTTTGAAATTTGCAATAATTTCGATAGTATCGAAGTTGCATTACATAATTTATCCGAAACCGGGAGGTCGAGTGGTTATCCTTTTTATATTTCACTTCTATGAGTAACTGTTACATATTACGTAAATGTTTTTCATTTTAGATGTATTGGTGTGTATTTTTCGTTTAATTTTTTCGTTTTTGGTTGGAGTTTTTTACAATCTTTTTTATAATTTTTTACATTTATATTTGTATATATTGTTGTGTAATTTTGTTTATTTTTCCTTTGTATTTCATAAATTTTTCATCCGTAATTTCATGCTACAGTAGTTAAGTTTTTTTTTTTTTTCCCTCTCTTTTTAGCGTGTCGGAGTGACGAAGATATTTTTGCTAGTATTTCTTGAAACGTTTTGTTGTTCTTTCTCCACCCTGTATTTGAGGGATCTCCCTGATGAAATGCTTTTTGGGTTAATTGTCTTTCACTGTTAATTTTCTGTATATATATACAAGTACTATAAGTATTATTACTCAAAGATTGTTAAAATAGTTGCGATCAATGATTCTATTGTTTAATTATTTCATTTTGTTATAAGAAAAAGTAATGATTGAATAATGGATAGAGAAATTATCATGGTGTTTTTAATAATGATAATAATAAATAAATAAATAAATTGTATTAACGGTATTGCATTCTTTACGATTTATTCTTGTTATTTAAGAGTTTTTAGTTTCAAGAATATGAAACATTTTTTATTTTACTGACAGAATAAATTAAGAAAAGATTTTCTATAACAATATTATAATATGCATTTAAAACAATACATAAATTAAAATATTTTAAAAGCACGCCTTTATTTCAAAATATTCTAAGCTTTTCAATTCAGCGGATATGGATAATATACATGTATGCAAAACTTTAGTTCAATCGGATGGTAATAAGTGGGTTACAAAAACTCGAAAACAAATTTTAGCCCAGCCGAAGCCCGTACTGCTTGAGCATGTATCGTCACCGGAGTCATATAGTGGAAGGGTGGGCAAAACGGGGTGGTAGGGCAAAACGGGGTTTTTGATAACCCCGCTTATACAATGTTGTCATCTGTATGTCATTGCTATAGGTTGTGCGCGCAGTATCTGATATTCATTTCCACGCGAGATACTGCTTGCAGACTCACAGACAGATACGCTCCCAAGATTTATGTACTTTTTTATTACCCTGATATAAGGTAAGTGTGATGTTTGGATATTTTAATTGTTAGGTTAGCTTGCAGATACGAACGTGACAGTTTGTATTAGCTAAAAGGGGTGTTTTTTAAGTGAATTGCATGAAAGAGTAGAACTACATTCAGTGTGATTTATTATGTAAGCCTAGTTGTTTTGCATGGCTGCTTGTCGGGCAAAACGGGGTATCTCGAGGTGGGGTCAAAAGGTAATGGTCAAAAGGTCAAATGACAAAAAAGTTGGGTGTCGGACAGTTCACAAACCAAGAGAAGTCGCGTTCCAACCTACCAACAGACGACATATCGTCAGACAGGTATTCAGACAATGCAGATGTTACATGCTTGTACTGTCACGAAATATATGCAAGATCAGCACAAGGAGACGGATGGATCAAGTGCAGTGAATGTAACAAATGGGCTCATGACTTGTGCGCCGGTGTTGATGTGGACGATGACAGGTTCGTATATGAACCGCGTCAGTAAAGTTTGTTAAGTTGAGAGGTACCTCATTTTGCCCTATCGCGTAGGGCAAAATGGGGACGTTTGCACAGCTTTGAATATATTCATATGCAGATCATAAAATATGCGGTGTATTTCAAATTCCAATACTGCAGAATAACCGCTAAGATTTTAAAATTGAAATAAATATTTCTTATTGCATTTCTTTCTATTTGTCACAGAGTTATTAGTCAGAATAACCTTAAGTACCCCATTTTGCCCACCCTTTCCCAATGTATGCAAACTTTCAGCTAAATTGGATGATTAGAAGTGTGTGAAAATGCATTTCTTAGATTTGATACACACACATAATTAAACAACAAGCCACACATAAAGAAATAAATAAGATACCAAGTAATAAAAAATGTGTAAAAGAACTAATTTATTTAACATTACAGCGATCATAACTGTATATAATGCGAAAAATAATGTTTTTCATTAGTCATAAAAAAATTATCTTAATATGGTGCACTAAAAACTATCCTAAACCAGAGAAGCTTAAAAATTTTATTGTATCGTCTTTTGTTTTTGTTATGCAAAAGTTAATAGAACAAAAAAGTGAATTAAAATAAACTGAATAACAATAATAATAACAAAAAAAAATTTAGTTTTTTAAACAAAGATATCAAATTAAAAACAAAAAAAAGTAGAAGGGCGTTCGACGAACAATTAAAAAAAATATTTCATTACAATAATGGCAATTAAAATAATGAAAACAAGTTACAATTCTTTTCAAGGTTTTGTCTTTAAGGTTGTTTTGTAAATTGTAAGGGGAAAAAAATCGACATTGAAGAAACACAAACAAAAGAGTTGCTTTAAGAAAACACATAGTAACAAATAGAAAAAGAATAGAATAGAAACATCTTACATAAAAACTAGAAATTCTTTAGAATTTTACCTGAAATTAAAAATTTGTATACGATTTGATATTACTATATCAAAATAGAAAACATCTCATGAAATCCTTGGAGTGTCAATAATATTTATTAACAAAAAATGCCCCATATTTATTTTATTTTATTTTATTTATTTATTTTATTCTTTTTTTTTTTTTTTTTTTTTCATATATAGGATATATAAAACAAAGTATTATTTAACATTAAAAATTTGATTCTACCTTGCACATTCTTGTTACTTGCTTTCTAATTATTCCAATACAAAGAATTATAACATTAGAGGTAGTTAAGTATTTTTCGTGGGCATAAAATATACACTATATATTAGTAAGTATTTGGACACTTTCTAATTTAGACATTTTGTCAAATATCTAGAAAAATGCTGCAGGAATTATCTTGTAACTTTGGGAGAATAAAGAACATGATATACCTCCTATATTGCAGTCAAAGTTTTGTCCTGAAGGGGAAAAACGAACCAGTAAAAAATAAAGTAAAAGTCAAAATGCTTTGAATCACTTTGTAAAAAGCAGTGCTTGAAATGCGTTTTGGCTGTAGCATGTATTTATGATGATTATTCTAATTATCTATATAAATTTTTACGGGGCGACCACATATATTCAGGGAGATATAATGGTTTCTTTAAAAATTTGCAAAAGGGAAAAAAAAAAAAAAAAAAAAAAAAAACCACTTTTTTAATTACAACACGTAGGGTATTAGACCCAGTGCAAAACCATTTTTGGGAAACTTGGTAAACTGCACTCAGCAAACTGCAATCAGAATGGAAAAATATTAAATATTTTACGAAGTATGAGCATTTTTACTAAATAATTCTTAACTACGCATGTGCAAGTTTTTAAACAATTTTATTTGCGTAATTTAATGGCCAAAAGTATTGAGCTACTTATATGGAAGCCCTAAACAAATATTGTATCAATTGGAAAAGACAAAAGAGATAAAAGGAACAGAATTTTAGTTCCTCTCAAAATAAAAGCTAAAGTATATGGGTTTCACACTCCTCACATTTTTGTTTTGATTCAATCAATGTCCAATAGTAATATAGTGTCCGCTGATTGTGAATAAATATTGATAAAAACCCACATCATCTACCTCACTTTTTTTTTCTTTCTTTTTTTTTTTTTTTTTTTTTTTTTTTTTTTTATTAATGAGAGGAATTCAAATTCTGTTCATTCTATCTCATAACATTTTGGATTTACACGATATTTGTTTGGAGTTTTCATATGCTGTGTCTAATATAGTACACTAAGTTTACTAAACAAATGGCTTTGCACTGGTTCTAATACCTTACGTGTTATAATTTAAAAAGTTGTATTTCCTTTTGCAGTTTTTTAAAGAAACTGTTATAGCTCCATGCATATATGTGGTAGCCACATAAAAATTTGTACCGATGATTAGAAGAATCCTCATAAGCACATGCTACAGCTAAAACGCATTTCAGGCATGACATTTTACAAAGTAATCCAAAACATTTTGACTTTTGTTTAATTTTTTACTGGTCCACTTTCCCTCTTCAGAAAAAAAGTTTTGCTAAAATATATGAGGTATAACATGTTCTTTATACTTCCAAAGTGTCAAGATAATTCCTCAAGAATGTTTCTAGACATCTGACAAAACATCTAAATTCGAAAACGTCCTAATATGTATTGGTGGATAGTGCGTATGAATATGAACAAGTAATTAAAAAAAAAAAATAAGTTTAGTGTAAAATGGCATCCTGTTCTGCTTAATTGCTATTAATATGAATTGCTATTTTATTTATTTACTTATTTATTTAACTGACTGTATGTCTGGTACTGTCTAAAATAAATTCTTAAGATATGGCTCCAAAGTATCCAGGTTTACGAAAAGGAGAATGTTAAAAAATAAAGTACTTGGTCCTGTATGTTATTGTACGTTATTATCATACAGAATGAAAAAAAATATGTCTCAAAAATGCGCAAATGTAATAATATACATTGTAGAAACGCAAAAATATAGAATTTTTTAAGGAAAATCCGATGCGAGAAAATTAAGTGCTTGGCTTCTGATGAGAATTTTCCCAGCTTATTGATTGAACTATCGTTATATTGCTTTTAGTCATATAAATTTATTACTGCGATTAAAAATTTATCAATAATATTTAATAAAAACTTGCCTATAGTTGCTCGCCTATAGTTTTCCTCAATTACTCACAATACTAAGCAAAAAAAAAAAAAAAATAAATAAATAAATAAACATTTTTCTTTAGGATCAAACAGTTCGATACAGACACACATATATACATTGTGCGCAGCAAAGTCGCGAGGAGGACTTTATCTTTGCAATCATTTCTCGCAGACATATACTTACAATGTTTTTTTTTTTTTTTTAATGCAAGCACTTATTACATGACATGTTTAAATTTAAAAAATCATTTTTTTTTTAGCTACAAAAACTATAACTATTTATATAGGCCTCAGATTCCTATATACTCATATTTTGTAAAAGTTGACACTCATCCTAACAAATACAACACTAAAAGTTTCACTTCTGAGCGCTAGAAATGCACCGAAATATTTAGTTTCAATGTTTGAAAGTTTTTCGTATTTTCTCGAGCTTTATTAAGAATTTTTTAACCGACTTCTTAGTGAAGGCCGAAAAATGTTAAAAAAAATTCTTTTCTGTGTAAAAAGTTAGTTTTTGTAATTTTCAAAAAATTGATTTTCGGTTGATTGCGAGTTTGTGCTCCGTAGTATTTTTTATTTTTTATTTATTTATTTATTTATTTATTTTATTTTTTTGTGTGTGTACATTATGTAGTCAGAATCACAAAGTGACTCAAACTTTAATTTTAGTATAAATAGATCTGAAACTTTTTCGGAAATAAGTGATATAAATAAAATTTTGGACAGCGAATCTGAGAACAGTGTATTATACGTATAGTGTTGTATTATACATGAAATTCTTTTCATAAATTTCTATTTTAATGTTAACATATATTTTATTTTTTTCTACTTACTGGAAAACCAACATTCGTTCATAACCCTGATTATTGGTTTTTCTGTAAATTTAAATTTTTTTGATTTCCAGCTAAAGAAAAATCCAAAAAATAAAAATGAATACCTATATTGTTCGTACACTTTATTTTATAAAATTTTCTTAATAAAAAAAGCACCTTTTTTAACGTTTCTTTGAAAATTACGAGATCTTTAAAGGGTTAAACAAAAGCGAAACATTTTTTTTTTTTTTTTTGAACTATCAAACATTAGACATTTGCTTTCGTTTCTGTCTTACTATTCCAACGTTTTCGCTGTTTAAACATAACGAAAGCCCTTTTTGGTTGCCTGGTTTGGTTTGTCGCTCTATGGTCTTTTATTTTATTTTATCTTTTGCACTGTAGAGCTAATTAGACCTTAATCGACTGCTTAAGTGAATTCTGAAGCGCTACGTATATCAATGCCTGAACCGGCATACCAGCTCGGTACCCATTAACTAAAGGATAAAGCGCTAGGCATTTTATCAATTTTTTTTTTTTTTTTTTTTTTTTTTTTTTTTGGGGGGGGGGGGAGTGTTGAACAATTTATCACGAATAACAATTTTTTCAGATTACAACAACCATTCGTTTCTTTTATTTCAACGTTAATACTTAGTCATTATTTACTGGCCTTTTTTTTTTCTTTGTGTTTTTGAACAGTTTATTTCGATTAATAAAATTATTAGATTTCAACATTTCTTTTATTTCATTGTTAATACTTACTCACTATTTACTTGCCCTCTTAATTTCCCTTTGTATTTTGAACAGTTTATCACAAATAATAGAGCTGTTAGATTTCAACAATCATTCCATTACTTTTATTCCATTGTTAATACTTACTCACTATCTGGTTGCCCTCTTAATTTCCCTTTGTGTTTTGAACAAGTTTATCACAAATAATAGAGCTGTTAGATTTCAACAATCATTCCATTTCTTTTATTCCATTGTTAATACTTGCTCATTACTTATTTGCTCCCTCTTTTACTTCCATTACCCAACTACTGTAGTTAATGAAAGAGCTGTATTCGGTCAAAAAATTCGATTTCGAGTTTTCACCTGATTTACATGTTTTAAATTTTCCTGGGTCCAAAAAAAGTGGTTTTCGGCAATTGGTCAGTGTGTGTGTGTGTGTGTGTAGGGGAACTTCTGACTGTCATACCTAGAGAACTACTCAAGATAGAACTACGAAACATCTGAATTGAGTTAGGTTTGGTGTACAGATGACGTTTTTAGTTTTTGGTGAAAATTGAATAACCTGAAGTTGAACCATAAATCCATATCTGAAAAACGGCTTTATTGATTTTCTTTAAAGTGGCTATATAAACACCTTATTAGATTTTTTTTCGTATGTGTTAGTTGGTTAGTTTTGGAAAGTTGATAGGCGTCCTGTATAGGTAGGTGAATTCGAGTTCTCATAAGTGCGTTCCTTTAAAAATGACTGAACCTTTTTTTTTTTTTTCAAACTCGCCATATTATCTTCCTTCTAGATATCCTTTCGTATGTAATTGTTATTTTTCCGTCAACAATTGAGTTTGCCAAGTTTTGGGTAAAGTGGCTATCTCAGAAACACACACACGGCTCTAAAGATTTTCTTGAAAAATGCTGCATAAATCTTTTTTTTAGATACCTTTTCCCATGTATTACGGAGTTTATGTAGGAAAAGTAAGAATCATTCTGATGAGGTAGGTCAGTTTTAGATCTCAGAAATTGGTGTTTCAAAAAACAGCTCAATCGATTTTTTATTTATTTATTTATTTATTTATTTAACTCGCTGTGTAAATTATGTTTTATACGTCTTTACATATGTATCAGTTTTCTCGTACAAGAAAATTATTATGTGTCTAATTTGTTATATCAATTTTATGTCTTTTGACCACATTATCTCCAAAAAGTGTGTATAATACGAGTAATAATGGGTAATGGAAGTCGTGTGGTTGTTACACATCAGATTTTTTCCTTTGTGTTTTCAAACAATTTGGACAATTTATGTCGAACAATTAAATTGCTAGATTTGAACAATCATTCCACTTATTTTATTCCATTGATAATACTTATAATTTCCTTTTTTTTATATATTTTTTTTTAAGTTTTTTATCTTGTTATACACTGTTTGACTAAATATAAAAATAACGAATGGATATTTATTTATTTAAAAGTGTGGAAATTTCTATTTTTATCATCCATAAAGAAACAAATGAGAATTTTCCTGTTTATTTAAAACCAAATTTTTATAATTTATTTAATCAGATTATTCATTTTTTTAAATCGCACTTTATAGAGTAGTATTCGAAATCAAGAATATTTCATTAGATTATGTAAGTTTCCAAATATTCATACTCTTCAAATGAAACTTTATGTAACCTTATTTCATAACAATAAACATAGGTAGACGTTTGTTTTTGATAAACTATATACCAAAGGCACTTTAAACGAATAATAAAGTCTGTGCTCAGAAAATAAACCATAAATTAGAAGTTGAATTTTTTCTCTTTTTTCGAATTTAATTGCACATAATGTAAATATCAAATGTAATTTCATAAAGTTGTATTCATTTTATACATAAGAAAAAGGAATTAAATTTCAAAGAAATTACAGTAATGAAATACCACTGATATGTAACACACACATATATGTGGCTAAAATTAGTGTCAAAGATTGCTCATCTGGTGAAATAAAGCAATGGGGTGTGGTACTCACACTGCTTTCTTTTAGCCAACATTACTACAGACATATTTCACTGGCCGACATGTAAAATTTTTATTTCATAATTTTGTCTGACCTTTATGTTTTTTGGTGTGCTGAAACCGAAAATAAAGCTGGTTTTTATCTATCACGTATAGATTTTTTGCTTTAACCGCACTTAAAATCCCTGAATTCTGTTTAAAAAAAAAAATTTTTAAGTTTCACACCGGAATTTTTACCCGGAAAATTTAGGTAAATATAATTGAATTGAATGTGTTTGTCGTTATACTGCATAAAAAAGTGAAGAGTGTCTTTCGCATGGGGATTGAAAAATAATGTCTGATCATAGATGCGTTACTAATCCGGACCCTTTTTGCATCATCTGTGGGGAATATACTATTAAGAAGCATCAGCGACGTGTATAACCGATTTCGTTAAAAAGGTACATTATGATTATTTTGGTTTACCAATGAGGACCAAGTGTGGGCTCCTCTTAAAGTATGTCATAATTGTGTTGAAAAACTATGCTTGTGGCACAAGGGCAAGTTAAAATCTTTTAAATTTGCTATCCCAATGTTGTGGAAGGAGCCAAAAAATCATAAGAAGGACTGTTATTTTTGTACCTGTAATATACAAGGTTATAATTCAAAAAATCGAAAGGTCATTGAATATCCAAATCTTGATTCTGCTATTCGTCCGGTACCACACAATTGTGATTTACCAGTTCCCAAGCCTCCTCAAGATTTGGACAGTTCTGATTGGGAAACTGGTGCAGAAACGTGTGTCACAGTACATGGTAATCCTAACACTGATTTTGAAGTCGACAGTTCGGAGACGGAACCTAAACTTTTTTCTGACCAAGAGCTGAACGATTTAGTAAGGGACCTTGGACTTACAAAAGATGAAGCTCAATTACTTGGATCGCGACTCAATGACAAAAACTTATTGCTACCAAGTACCAAGTTTTCATGGTATCGAAATCGTGAAAGCCTTTTTGTGCCTTATTTTTCAGAGAGTGAAAATCTTCTCTACTGTAGTGACATTTGCGGGCTGATGGCTCAGTTTGGTATACCATATGATCCAAATCATTGACGTCTTTTCATGGACTCGTCAAAAAGAAGCCTAAAAGCAGTTTTGTTACATAATGGTAATACTTATGCTTCAATACCAGTTGGCTATTCTGTACATTTAAAAGAAACTTATGAAACTTTCGCCTTAATCCTTGAACGAATTCGTTATAGTGAGCACAGCTGGATAATTTGTGGAGACTTGAAAGTAATCACCTTGCTCTTGGGGCAACAATCCGGTTATACAAAGTTCTCATGCGGTGGCCGTGATAAGAAATCCCATTGGATTAAAAAGGATTGGCCCACACGAGGCACATTTTTGCCAGGGGAAAAAAACATTATTAGGAAAAGTTTGATTCCCCCTGAGAAAATCCTTCTACCTCCTCTACATATAAAACTGGGCCTGATGAAACAATTCGTGAAAGCTCTCAATAAAGAAGGTGAATGCTTCAAGTATTTGTGTTCCAAGTTCCCAGGTTTAACTAATGTTAAATTAAAAGAAGGAATCTTTTTAGGCCCAGACATTCGACAATTTTTTCAAGATATGCATTTTACTGAAAGCATAAACGAAAAAGAGGAGGAAGCTTGGAGCTTCTTCAAAGATGTTGTTGAGAAGTTCCTCGGTAACAAAAAGGACCCTAATTACAAAAGTATTGTGAAACGCATGTTGAAAGCTTTCGAAGACCTTGGTTGCAACATGAGTTTAAAAATTCACCACTTGCACATGCATGTGTATTATTTCCCAGAAAACTTTTGAGACGTCAGTGAAGAACAAGGGGAAAGATTCCATCAGGATATCAAAGAAGTTGAACGTAGGTATCAATGCAAATGGAACATTAATACGATAGCAGACTATTGCTGGATGCTTCTGTGACAATCGCTAGAGGATTTGCATACCCGAAAGCGAACTTCAAGAAGTTTTCAAGGACAATTTCCACGAAAGCAATAACAAGTTTTCTTGTTTTTTATGATTTTGAATAATAATATGTATCTGTTCAAATTTATTATTATTATTTTTAATGTAAACTTACATTTAAATAAATTTCAGTCTTTTGTATTATTCATTTATTTTATTTTAACTCAAAAGCATTGTCGGACATTAATCACACTTAATTTTAATTTCCAAAAGCTAAATTTTGCCTTAAAGATTAAAAAAAAAATATATATATTTAACTCTTCTTACATCATAATGTAGGAGAATTAATCTTTTATAATAAAAACTGTTAGAGAATTCCGGTGAATATAGAATATTGAATACTGGTAATTGGCTCGTATCTCAAGTAGTTAATTACAGTTGATATTGATAAAAATCTATACGTGATAGAGAAAAAATGATTTCATTTGTGGTTTCAGCGCACCAAAAAACATAAGTATCAGCTGAAATTATCAAATCAAATTTTGTCAACATCACTTTTGTAGGCCTGTATATTACAGTTTAAGATTTAAAAAAAAAAAAAAAAAAAAAAATTGCATTTTAACTTCTACAAAAATTTTAATAACGTTTAAATCTTCATTGAATTAATTATATTTGACAAATATTTCTATATGAGGTATCCTACTGCTCTCCCTAAACCTTATATGAATTGTGTCGCTAAATCCAGAAAAAATTTTAAGTCTATTAATCAATTTTAAAAATGTATATTTCAAATTATTCACAGAATTTCTGATCACACATCTATTTTAAACTCATTCGACTAAATTTGAGTAACCCTGTATATTATCTGTAAATTTTATACGTACTAAACAGTGTACTTAAATTTAGCACAGCATAATATTTATGTACAGGGTGGTCCGAAAAACATTATAGAAAGTATTTTAAATTCCTGATTTCAAATTTATTGATATAAGTATAATTCTTCTATATTGTAATAGCACACATATTGACATTTAAGGTGAACGCTTGATTACCGGAAATAATAAATAACCAATATGGAATCATTGACCTTGGAAAAACGATTATTTATTTTAAGAATATTTTTTGAGGCGCCATTGAGGTGCAGAAAATCCTCATCTCAGTGTCGTCTCACGACTTTATCCATAAAGGGTCACGGTGTGGTGTGCCATATCGTCGAAGTGGATGAGTGGTCCGATATTCATTGACGGTATGGTCACGAAAGTGAAGTATCGAGAGTTTCTAGAGCGTCACTTTGGCCCTGAAGCGGGCTGTCTCAACATGATACGCCAGTACTGGTTCATGCAAGATGGGTCTCGTCCCCATAGAACTGCTGATGTCTTCCTGTGGCTTAAAATGACCTTTAGTGAGAGTTTGATTGCTTTGGATGAAGAAAAATTCACGGGGCACGGGATAGAGGGGTCCCCATACAGTCCGGACCTAAATCCGTGCGACTTCTTCTTATGGGTTTACACTAAGGACATAATCTATAGGAATCCCTCTGATTCACTTGAGGACCTGAAATCGACCATCAGAATCGAGATTGATGCACTTGATTCCGACACACTCCAGCGCTTTATGACAGAGTTTCGGAACTGGCTTTATAACACTATAGTCGGGGACGGTAGACATTTCGAGCACCTTGTATATTAAATGTCATTCATATCTTTATTCAATAACATAGGTTTCATGTTCTTGCATATTTTATTTTTTCCGCAACAATCGCTTACTTTCTATCATGTTTTTCGGACCACCCTGTATATATATATATATATATTATATTTACGAGAATATTTATACATATATATGTAACGTATCGTTCTTTAATAGATGATTTATGACAGTCACTTCATATTAAGAGAGTTCACTCAAATAACTAATACTCCAAAATAGTTTATGCAGTCGTTTTATTGAAGACTCTTAGTCATTTTACACTTTCAGTCAATCAATCTGAGCACGCAACATACAGATCCGTAGACGAGTCGGGCCGAAAACGTCCCGCTAATGGTGGAACCGCAAATCAATCCCCCTCCCGGGGCCACTTTTTATTGACGTGAACTAATTAAGCAAACGCTTCCATGAAAAAGGCGCCGATTTTCGGGTGCTCCCGCTTAAATATGGATATTTGGGGGGCGAGGCCAAACTCCTAATATGAATTCTTATTGGATGATTAAGTAAGCTAAAATCCAGCCCACATTCTCTCATTGGTTGACCCGGATATCCAGGATTTCGTATTTCGCAATGCCTTGCCGCTTATTTCGACTATTGCATAATTTTGATTATGAAACTTATTCTAACTCCGATTCCCGCGCTACGACGTGTTTTGCTGAAAAACTAACTTTACTGGGGCTCTAAAATAGAATTCTCACAAAGTTGTTCTTAAAATTAAGATTTATTCTGAGCTAATACTATTAAGATATCACTTAATATTAATTTCTAATAATAATTTAAGAATTTGAATTCTTTCAATCCTTTCATATATATAAAGACACAAATGCATTTTGAGCTATCTCTAAGCACAGCATTAATATATCAGAAATCTTTTGTGTCCTTATAAATGAAAGATAAATACATTTCATACTATATTCTACGTGTAATGTGATTTCGTACATATGAAAAATACACGTTCATTTCATTTATTCTTAATGCAGTCTTAAGATGTTAAATTGCATTGAACCTACCAAAAATTTTGCCATACATGTAATATATATGAATACTTTTGTGTATCTCTGTACATGAACAATTTGTGCATTTTAACAAAAGTTTCAAGTAATATCTTTATATTATACAGATTTAGAATACCATGTTTGGACTTCATACTAATATTTGTTCTTGAGATTTGCTGTTAAGAGATTCACGTACACACATAGACACGCAGTCTCCCAGACCACACGCTAAAATCTTGATTTGTAGATTAAGGGACCTCAAAACATGTAAATATAACAAAAATTCAGTTGCGAAAATTTGACCACAAAAAAATATTTTCTGGACCACATATGTTTAAGAGAAAGTGTTAAACGTTTATTAGCTAAATAACATTAAATGCCAATTTGATTTATAAATTGAAATATTAGTATTTAACTAAAAGTCTATTCAGCTATTGGAGTTATAAATCTTTAAAATATGTATATCAATCAGGTGGACAGAAGCCGATGAAGGAAATGTTTTTCTCTTTGGAAAAACCTCAGACAAGTACAAAGATGATAGATTGCTTGAAAAAGGAAAAAGACAAAGAGCGTTCGAATATTGAAGTAGGAAATATAGGAAATGTTCAGATTTTTTGTTTTTCTTTGATCCTTTTTTGATGGATTGTATGTCAGATATTACTCAAAAGATTTTTGGTTTCAAATGTTTTATTATTTACCTTTTACTTTCATTGTTAACTACCATTCTATAATTTAATTTTCGTGATAAAAACTTATATATTATCGACTGTAGCGTATTATTCTTTTCATGTTTCATGGTTTTGGATGAATGAATAAAGAACGCATTTTTTTTTTCAGACAATCCTATACTTAGTACAAGTAAAATTTGAGAAAAATGGTAATGAATGGTACGGTTTTTTACATTAATTCTTGATTCCTTTTATTTTCTTTCATATTTACAAGAATAAAGTATTGCACTAATAAAAAACTCCTATTAAAATTAGTACAATTTTCATTGGAAAAAGTCAATAAGAGGCGCTGATAAAGAGCGATTTTTTTTTTTTTTTTAATCTTTAATAAGTGAATTTACATTAAATGCATAACACTGAGTGACAATGGTTTATGATTTGGTGTAAATTACACTAATTTTTATGAAAAAATAGGAATTAAGTCTTGCGTGGTAACAACGTACTAGTTTTTTCTTATAAATTTACTATCAAATCATATAAACGCCGGACGCAACACAAAGAACAAAACTTTTCTCTTCCGTTTACTATCTCAGTAGGTAAATGAAAGCTATTCTAAAAAAAAAAAAAAAAAAAAAAAAAAAAAACTAGTTAGCATAGGTGGACTCTTCTCGGATCCCTTTTATATATATGCTCTTATAAATGTCTAGTACAAGACTTTATAAATCCATGTTAAGAAATATGACTTTGACCGATCCCTCCACGCGGTGATAGATTGAGATACTCCACCTAATAGGCTATCCACCATTCAAATCGATACATTTGCTTTATCCTAATTTATTAATTTATTTTGGGTCAGTTTCGTAGTTTCCATGCAATTGCATATTATTTCCAATGAAAAAATCTCCATAATGCAAATTTATATATAGTATTGCTCTATTCTGCTATGTTGAGAAAAATCTTAAAATTTCGAATAACTTACGAAATTTTAAAATTAGAATATTTGTAATCAATGATGTTCAAGCCAGTATCATAAATGTCATTTTAAAAGTAGTCTGTAACTTTTACGATGAATATACCTGAAAATGGACGCTTATGTGAAATTTTGCCTTAATCTGCCATGTTTATAAAATCGTAAATTTCGAAAAACTTACGAAATTTTTAAATTAGAAAATTCATAGTTAATGATGTTCATGCCAGTATCCAAAATGATATTTTAAAGCTGTTTTGACATCTTTACAGTAAAACTATTCCTTTTAGTGAACATTTAAGCGAAAATTTGTCCTATTCTCCCACGTTAAGAAAATCGTAATTTTCGTATAACTTACGAAGTTTTTAAATTACAATGTTACAAATCAATAGAGTTTTTGCCAGCGTCATAAGTAATATTTTAAAACGCATCCGAGCACTCTGCGATTATTTGTTCTTGAGATATCGTGTACACAGACTAACAAACTAACAAACTGATGCACTAATTGACACTCTACAGACGGACACCATATCAAATCTGCTATTTTCGGATTCCTGGCACCTCAAAACGAGTAAAACAATAAAAAATCCCAGTTCAAAAGCGTCGATGAACACCTAAGATCCCTATATCTGTAGTATGATGGATAAAAAAAAAAAAAAAAAAAATAAGAGAGGGGGGGGATCTAGTAAATTAAAAGAAATGCAAAATATTTTACAACATTTAAACTGTTTACTTTACCTTATCTTAAAGCAATTCTGTGCTAATTCAACGTAACTTCAAATACACTGCCTTGCCGTAACTGACCGAATACATTCCATTTTAGAGTTTTGTCATTAAATAAATAAATAAATAATTGACGAATAATCCTGAAACTTCAGGTGCATAAAAATATACTTGAAATACGCTTCAGCTATAGTATATATTTCTGAGGATTCTTTTAATTATCTGTATTTATTTGTATTTGAATAGTACATATATTTATGGAGTTGTAAAGTTTTCTTTAAAAAAAAAATGTGTGTAGGGGGGGGGGGGGAGCAGTTGTTTTAGTATAACAATAGTATTCAAACCAGTGCAATGCCATATATTTACCTAATATATTCTTTAAAATTATATGAATGTTTTCCGGGATAAATTTCAGGTGTCAGTTGTTTAATTCAATACGGCAGAACTCTCCCGTAAAACTAATAAATATCTTTTGAATTAGGAACATTTTTACGAATTATTTTTTAACTGCGAATGCGCAAATGTTAATAAAATTTCTTTTGCATAATTTATAAGCCAAATATATTGATCTACTTTTATCAAAACTCAAAACAAATATTCTGAAAATTCAGAAACTTATCTTTGATAGAATGAATTAAATTTTAGGCCATTTTAAAACAGAAAAAAAAGAGAGAGAGAGAGAGAAAGATGGGGATGGGGGATAGGAGCGGAAACTTTAAAGGTTTTACTTAATTTTTTATATTATTTTAATCAATTTAAAAAAAAAAAAAAAAAAAAAAAAAAAAACTTTTATTTCTTCCCCCCCCCCTTTTTTTTTTATTCTTTTTTGAAAGGAATTGAAACTTACCAAAAATAAATTCAAAAACTGGTGTACAGACAATAGCAAGAAATTAAAACTTCTTCACACACCATAAATTTTAAATCAGCACAACTGGTTTCGAAAGGACGTAGCCTTTCTTCATCAGGTGCAAACACGTGCAACTGCCTTGGAGGCAAAAGCAAGACAGAAAGCAGGACAAAAAACCAGAGGAGAGGAGGAGCAACACAAACAACCAATAGGAAGCAACATGCAGGGCAGGACCAATCAGAGAGGAACACATGTACACACACACCACACCACAAAAAGAGGAGGGAGGAAAGGAGTAAACAAGTTTTTTTTTTTTTTTTTTTTTTTAATTTTAATAATATTAAACTAATAAGTGCTCTTGCTTTTGCCTCCAAGGCAGTTGCACGTGTTTGCACCTGATGAAGAAAGGCTACGTCCTTTCGAAACCGGTTGTGCTGATTTAAAATGTATGGTGTGGAATTCAAACTTAGTTCATTTTATCGATGAGAGCTTTTTTAATTTTCAGATATTTGCTTGGGATTTTCCTATAAATAACTTAACATATTAGACTAACTTTCAGTTCAAGATTTCTTAACATTAATCAAGTTGAAATGAAAAATCTAATCATAATTTGATATGTGATGCCTATACATACAAAAACCTTCTGTGTATGAATTATATATACATGTCTTCGAAAGTAAACAATGAAAGTTTCAGAAAAACATCACTTAAGAGTTTCTCTCCTTTCCAAATTTTTATGAAACTTGTCAGACGTATGGAAGTTCTCCGAAAGTACTTTATCTGTCAAAATAAAGGGCAAAAAATGTTTCAACAGCCATATTCTACACAAAATACTTTGTCAATCACCCTCACTTGATATGATTCATTATATTTTTTATGTCTTTTTTTATAGTAGATATATTTCTATTATCCCCTTCAGCGAAATATAAAAGAGAAGAAAAGGTATAAAAGAAGTAAGTTTTGCTTCACTGTACTTCTCTTTTAATAAGCATATGACGAAGGCGAAGATGATGGATTGTTTCGAAACAGAAAATATATATGCTTATATATATATATATATATATATGTCGAATGTTACAAATAACTACTAATTGAACAGCCTAATATTTAGATTAACATTTGATAGTTTTATTTAATTTACTATAGCCCTAATTTTTGCTGAGGTTTTATTAAAAGAACACATTATAAAAAATAGTCTTTTAAAGACGTGTACACTTTTATGAAGTTCATTAACTGAAAATGAAAGTAATTTATCAGCAATAAAAAATATCATCATAACAGAAACAATAAATAAATTAATTTCGCAGGCATTTGAACAATTGATGTAGGGAATTATTATATTATATTTGAAACATCATTACTATATATAATTCCTAAGTATTTTTAAGCAATTTCCTTCCTCCCCCCCCTTTTTTTAAAGAAAAATGACTAAATATAAGAATTTGGTACCGACTGTCAAGTACAAATACACTCCTACTCAAAAGTTTAACAATATTTCCAAACGATCAGTTTTTATCAGTTAAAAAACTTATCTGTCCCTGAAATGTTTTCAAACTTTGGGTATTTAAGGAACTGGATCTTCTTCGTGTTTTCAGCGAAGATTGGTTTAAGACAACATTTAGGGGGGGGGGGGGGGATTGAGCAAAATCAATAATGTTTGTGACCACCCTGTAACGTTAAGTGAAAAAAATGATCTGTAACTTCAGGATAGGTTAATATAGTCCCAATACAATATATAGATGAATTTATGTGACGATAGCATAATAAATAACAAAGATATAAACATTTGTTTTAAAATTTCAAAAAAAAAAAAAAAAAAAAAAAAAAAAAAAAAAAACTCACCATGTTTTTCTCTTTATAATATAAAGAGTTTTAAACGAAAATTATTCCTACTTTTAGATAAATTGAAAAAACACTTTTGAAACAACATACTGCAATTGTAATACAAATATTTTAAGTATCTCATGAAATATGAGCATTTTTATGAAAAACGTTTTCACTCCGCAAGTGCGAAAGATAGAAATTTTTTTATTACATAGGTTGAAAGCTAGATATATTGGACAACTTTTGTCAAAAGTTCATTTGAATAGATTAAAAATTAAGCAAATTGTCGGCAAAAGAAAGAGCTAGATTTTAGATATTTTCCAAGAGTTGAAATTTCATAAGGGTTTTTTCACATGCCGTATAATTAATTTGAAGATCCAATTATTTCAACCACGTTGCAAAAGTTGTTTCTATGAAAAACCCTTTATAGTCTTACAAATCTTAGTAAATAAACAAAAATATGTTAGAGTTATAAGCTTATAAGGGATTTTTCATTTTAAAAAAAAGTATTTTTAGAGCGTGGTTGAAATAATTGGATCTTAAAATTAATTATGTGGCATGTGAAAAACCCCTTATGAAATTTCAACACTCGGAAAATATCTAAAATATAGCTCGTTCTTTTGCCGCCAATATGCTTAATTTTACTCTACGCAAATGAACTTTTTGTAAAAGTTGCCTAATATATCTAGCTTTCAACCTATGTAATAAAAATGTTTCTATCTTTCTTACATGCGCAGGGAAAACATTTTTCATAAAAATGCTCATATTTCATGAGATATTTAGGATATTTGTAATCCGATTGCAGTATATTGTTTCAAAAGTGTTTTTTCAAATTATCTGACAGTGGGAATAATTTTTGTTTAAAACTCTGTATATTATAAATATAAAACATGTTTTTTTTTTTTTTTTTTTTTTTTTTAGTTTTAGTTTTGAAATGAATACTTATATATCCGTTATTTAATATGCTATCGTCACATAAATTCATCCGCAAATTATACTGGGTTAATATTAACATATCCTAAAGTTACAGATCATTTTGTTAACTTAACGATACAAGGTGATCACAAACATTGTGGATATTTCTCAATTTCTTACCGGCCCCCTAACTGTTGTCTTAAACGAATCTTCACTGAAAAACATGAGGAAGATCAAGTCTTTGAATACCAAATGTTTGAAAACATTTCATCCTGAGATAAATTTTTAAATTGAGAAAAACTGATCGTTTTCAAATCTTGCTAAACTTTGAGCAGCAGTGTATTATAATAAGAATTTTAAATATATGTTATTTTAAAGCTTGGATTTCCGATGAAATCTGATTCGGTGCTCAAACAGAAGTAAAATTCTTATGTGGATACCACATGACTTTCTTATACACCCACTGGAATATACATATTCTTATGGAAACATTAACATTTTTGTGTGAGTTAACTTATTCGTAGAAGGCATAATTTACTTGTGCCTTATATTTAAGAGCTACAGTTTTAAGAGTGTAAATAAACAGGCAGGTTCCAACCAAGAAAAAAAAAAAAAAAAAAAAAAAAAAAAAAAACTGAAAAACTGCTACTCCAACGACAAAAGTCATGATAATAGGATTATATATACCACTGTTAAAATGAAATTTTAACACCTTCATTCCACCTTATTATCTATTCATTAGTAGTGTCTAAGTGCTCAGTAAAAGTTAAAAACTTTTTATAACTGAGGACTGTCCGAGTTCACCTAAACTGTGATTAGGAATTTTTATGTAGTATTTAAAGGTAAAAGTTTAAGTGACACTTTACAAGACTGATAATGAAGAATATAAACAATTGTAAAATTGTGTTATTGGTTATTTTAATTTAGTATTTCAATTTTGTGTGGAAATGTATTATTTGATTTAAAATTTGTACGAGGATCCTCAGAAAATCATTTTTCTTTATCAAACATTAAAAATTTTCTTTTAGTTATATTTGTCTGTTTATGTTTTATTTATTATGAAAACTAGTATTAACTATTGCTTTTATGGGGTTTTATATATTTTACAAAGTCATTTTATGAGCCATTGAGTAACTTGCTGGAAAATGCTTAGAGGTCTAATTGTTTTTCTTAAAAGATAAAGCTTTTATTGTATGAGTATATAATTTATTTAATCTAAAGAAGTTGTGCATAAATTATACCTTTTGTATTGATCCTTATGCTTCCAGCAGGTTACAGTTACATGTGTAAGAACTAAAATTTTAAAGTTAGACTTCTTTTGTGTGGGGGGTGGTAATGGCTCAAATGTTATTTTTTTATTTACTTATTATTTTACTATGATTATTATAGATGATTTAATTAACTGATACTTTTTATGTGAATATATATATTTGAAATTCTATTTGTGGTAGTTTCTGTTGTAACCTGGAAATAGCAACTACTGTTATTTAATTTAAAGTTTTGTTGTGGGTTATTAACAGAAACTGCCATAAGTCATCATGGCCTTAAGCTACATTTATTTATATTTATAAAGATTTTTGTTGCGTATCAGAGTCTAAAGCATTTTTTCCAACGAGGTTTCGACCTCTCTTTTAACATCTATTAATGGAACTGGGTTCAGTTAATCTTTGCGGCCTATTGTACTAGACTATATGATCATTGAGTTTACAAAATTTAATTTGAAAAAGGACACCCTTATCACCACAACACCACCAAAGAAATACAATAGTTTTTTCAGGAATGGTTTAGTACAGAATCTCTCATTGGCAAATTCATAGCTTAGAGTTTAATAAAAATCATTCGAATATAGATGGCCTACTTTTGTTCTCTTTGCCCGAAATTAGAAGCGAAAAACGATACATTTACCTGAAACAATCAATTCATTTAAAATTGAGAAAGGATTCACTAATTCTGGCCATCCTGAAATAATATTTGCTGCCAAATTTGATCGTTAGTCTCGCCAAGTCGCCAAAATTGTAGCCAAAGCTGATTTTGGTATTGACATCGATTTTGGCGATTTTGCGTCGAATTTTGCGAAAAAAAATTTTGTTTAGGGTTGCCAAAGTTTGGAAACTCTAATTTCAATAATAACAGAATTCTGGAATTTTCCGGAAAGTTTCATTTGTTTATAGCGCTGAGCTAAATTCTTCGAAAATTCTTTGAATGACAAACAAGACTAAAACAAAATTAAGTGCATTCGTCGACTAGAACCTGCTTATATATTAAGAATTACTTTCTGCACTCGAAAATGTCGGCATCTTTCATAACAATATCATTACGTGCTCTGTCTAAGTGCTGAATATTCATAAAAGGATATTCGTCGACCAGAACCTTTCTATGTCTTTAACAATTACTTTCTACAAGCAAAAATTATAGAAACTTTCATAAAAATATCATTACAGGCTCTATTTACGGGCTGAATATTCATTAAATAAAATGCATTCGTCCACTAGAACCTGCTTATGTCTTTACAAATTGCTTTGTAGACGCAAAAATGTCGACAACTTTCATAATTATATCATTACGGGCTCTATCATTAGCTTATTTTGAAATCTATGATGGTAGGTGATATATAATGACCAAAACCTTTGTATATTTGGTCATTATGAATATAATTTTCGGAAATATCTCCAAAATGGAAAGTCACAGAAAAGTCAAAAAGGGAGGTGCACAACTAGATGTTATAACAAATCCTATATGCCGATTTGCAACGTTCTACGTCCAGCCGTTTTATGAGTTGTGCAAGATGCATATACACATACACGCACACATACGGACGTCACGAAAAATCGTGTAAAGTCGTAGATATCTCTAAAACGAGAGCTCGTATTAAAACAAAACTTGCAGGTGTACAACTAGATATCATGACAGTCACACATATAAATTAGCAACAGTATACGATGATTTGAATTTTGAGCTATGCGAGATATAAAATCCATTTCGCAAATCGGGATTACAAGACATATTTATGCATTGTATAAGGAAGTAAAACGTGTAAAAAATAAAATAAGGGATTCTTTGCACTTCTCGCAAATGTGAAAAAAACAGGGGCAAATATGATTCGAAAAAAATTATATGTAATTTTAAAATTAAGTACGACCTGAAGGCAACGACATAATAGTTAAAACTTCAAAGCTTAGAGAAAAAGTTAAAAGAAAATCTGAAAGGTTCTTCAAAATTTCTTCAAAATTTATTAGAGCATCTGAAAAAGATAATTTATATATATATATATTAGTATTTTAATAATTTTGTAACTAACCTCGCCTTAATTTCGGTTTATTTACATTTTGTCAATAATGATTTTTTACTTTCTTCTATATTCAATAGAAGAAAGTATTAAATTCGTAAAAATTTTCGACTTTCGGTTTTCGACTGATTTACACGTTTTGAGAGGTCTAGAACACGATTTGACCATTTTTAGAAAATGACTGTCTGTTCGTCTGTCTCTGTGTGTGTGTGTGACAAAAAATTTTGTGGCAACTGTTTCTCAGGAACTACTGCTCAGAATTGTATATAAATTTATTTGTAGATACACCTACATCTAAATTAGTGCCTGTCAACTTCTGGTGTCAACTGCTCAACAGGTGACGCTGCTGCACAGTGATTTCCGTAACTTAAGGGGAGGCTATATCTCAGGTTCTATTGCGTGTCATCAAGCAAAACTTGATATGGGAGAAAGCCATTATGAGACAATATGCAGATTCATTTTGGATGCTTATCGGCCAGTAGGTGACAATGCTATACTGCAAATTTCCTCGGTAACAGGAAAGCAATATCTCAATTTCTATGGAATATAACTGTACAAAAATTGATATGTGACATAACCAGTATAAAAATGCATATTTTAAGATGTTATTTATAGACAATAAAACTGTCTGTCTTTGAATGTTTAGTTTTAGTTTTCTATAAGATGAAAATCATTTGCATTTAGATAATTTTAATAAATAATAGTTTAATAAATCATTTGAATTTAGTGAATTTATATAGGAAAATATAGAAGAAAGTCCTGTGGTGGCTACAACATACTAGTTATAAATATTAAAGTATATTTTAACAAAATTAAATACTTAATGAATAAATGCCTCTATTTTGATAAGTCATAAAAAATAAAAATAAAAATACAAAAATTTAAAATTTAGAAGTAATCAAAGACCAGGAGTAAAACACCCCAAAAACCTTTAGATAATATTACAAATTTTGAAATGAATTCTTGTTAATTTCAGCAGGTTTCCTATTATTTTACACTATAGAGTAGAGTAGCCATAATTAAACTGACAGTGCTCACAGCGTGGTGTAACGCGGTCTAATTGCAAGAATAACGCAACTTTGTCGGAAGATTAATCAAGAAGGGGAATTTAGGATTCTGGAGGGGGGGGGGGTTTAAAAATTACCTCTAGGGGAATGCGTGGCACTGTTTTTCTAAGTAAAGCTTTTGTCGCAATTTAAAATTTAAAATCGATTGATTGTGCACCTTTTTTTTTTCGTTTGTCCCCATTGATTATTTTGAAACAGGAGACACCGGGCTAATTTGTCCCCATTTTTCTATTTTTTTTTTAAATCTCTTTTATATTACACAGCCCCACCACGTATTCCTCTAATAGTAACTTTTGGAACTTTTTTTTTTCGCGGAATCCTTTGTCTCCCGTCTTGTTTAATCTTTCTACAAACAGTGATCCCATTATTGCAATTAGTGCAGAACACTATAAGCACTGTCAGTTTAACCCTTTGCTGGACGTAACGTTCTAAAGCGATCTAAACAGTGTTGCTAAATTTAGGGACGCTTTTATTTAAATAATGCCAGTAATTTTGAGAGTGATATTTGATATACATAATGGACGAATAACTTTTAAAGTCATCAGGCAACCGCTGCAGTTAAAATTTAGTGGTGGATATTAAATAAAAAAATTATGACCAATAGAGTGAAATTAAATAGGACCGGCAGAGGCTTAATATTAAGATGTTTCTGATAGTAGAAATTGTTTAAAAAATCCAAAATATCTCTATTAATTGGCCCGGCATCTTAATAAAGATTAACAATAAAAAACAAACAAAAATATTTACTAATAAATGAATGAAGAGATATCACAAAATTAAATAAAAAAGGTGAATAAATATGTAGTAAAGAGGAGTTAGAGTGGTTGTTGATTTTTAAATGCTTTGAAACACGAGGAAATTTGAGTAGTAGATTTGATAATAAATCGATTCATCAGTTTAGTCGATAGTCGCAAAAACAAAATACGACATATTTAATTAATTAACCTATAGTACATAATAATTAAATAAGCCTACTATTCTATTTTAAAAGATAAATTATTTGTAGAATAGTCATATAATAATTTTAGATAAAATTATACGTATTATCAATATGACATTGCAATATTTTTGCAACATATAATTATCTCTTACGCAAGGAGACTTATATAATTATGCATGTATATATATATTAACATAATTATCAAAATCTAGAAAGAACAAATTTTAATTAACAAGGTATCATTAAAATATTACATATGGATTTAAATTATTTAAGAAATTGTAAAATAGTTAATAGATGATAATTAAAAATAAATAAAATAAGATAAAATCCCCCCTCCTCCAAAAAAAGTTAAATTCAATTTAATTTTAAAAAGGCTACACATCTTTATCGAGGGTAGTTGTAGCAGCAAGGTAAAATGTAATGAGTTGCTTCTAAGACAGTCATGTGTTAGATCATATAAAATCACTGTCATTGCTACACTACCCTTAGACATCAACAATCAATTAAAATGCCAGGAATTATGTAAGAGTAGTTAACATGTAACAGGCATAATTTAAGAGACGATTAAAGCAATAAATTTAAACAGTTAACAAACTGACAATTGAAAAAAAAATGTAGATTTATAATTAAAACTAAGAAGTAAAAAAAAATATAAAACATTATATTATAAAAAAGTAGCTAATTATAAATTAATTACCAAACAACAACCATCTTCACGTAAAAATGGCCGACATGAAGAAGTATGGGTTGAATTGAGTAATATTTTAAAGCAATGATCATTACGTTAATTGATAATTACAAATTTTGATGGATAATAACAATTTTAAATGAAAAATAAATTAAAATAATATTTTTAACTTTTATTTTAAAAGATAATTTACAATATTAAAACTATATAATTTCTAAAAAGAAATAATAATAACATGATTTTATAGTTTTAAATGGATGATAAAATTAAGAAGAATATGAAAATTTTTCTATTAATAAATAGGTACATTGAAAATTATATTAAATAAACATAATGTTTAAAATATAATTAAGTGTTATTAATGAGGCTTTAAAATTTTGATATGTAATTCGAATTTTAATTCAGAACTGCATGTCAAAATGCTTGGATTCTTATATTTTATCTATTTGAAATATTTTTAAATGACGTATATTACACTAAAACCAAGACGCCAAACGTAGGAATTTCAGATATGTATTCCCTCTAATTTTTGAGTAAATTTCATCAGGCTTTTTAGTTCCCCATCATACTATAGGTAAGGGGAACTTAGGTAATCGTGAAAATTTTCGACCTCGGTTTTTTGACTTTTTTACACGTTTTCAGGTGTGAGGAATCCGAAAATGACAAAATTTCTATGATGTCTATGTCTGTAGGGTGTCTGTTAGTGTGTTAGTCTGTTAGTGTGTTAGTCCGTTAGTTTGTTAGTCTGTGTACACGATATCTCAAGAACAAATTGTCGCAGAGAGGTCAGATCAGTTTTAAAATATTACTTTCGACACTGGCAAGAACCCTATTCATTTGCAACATTCGAATTAAAAAACTTCGTAAGTTATTAGAAATTTACGATTTTCTTAACATGGGAGAATAGGACAAAAATTCACTTAAACGTGCATTTAATGGAAACTTTTTACTGTAAAAATGTCAGACCAGTTTTAAAATATCACTTTTAATGTCGGAATGAACATCAGTAACTATAAATATGCTACATTGAAAATTTCGCAAGTTATTGGAAATTTACGAATTTCTTAACGTGGCAGTATGGGGCAAAATTTCACATAAAAGTCAATTTTTAGAGATATTTTCGTCGTAAAGATGTCAGACTACTTTTGAAATATTATTTAGGACACTGGCATGAATATTAATGACTATGAATTTTCCAATATAAAGATTTCGTAACTTATTGGAGATTTACGAATTTCTTAACATGGCAGAATAGAGCAAAATTTCACATAAACGTCAATTTTGAGGGATATTTTCATCGTAAAGATGTCAAACCACTTTCGAAATATTATTTAGGATACTGGCATGAATATCATAGACTATGATTTTTCCAATTTAAAAAATTCGTAAGTTATTTGAAATTTACGATTTACTTAACATGTCAGAATAAGGCAAAATTGAGCATAAACTTCCATTTTGAGGATCCTAAATACATTAGACAACTTCAAAATTACGTTTATGATATTTGTTTGAACATGATTGAATGCAAATATTCTACTAGGAAAATTTCGTAAATTATTCGTAATTAACGATTTTATCAACATAGCGAAAATGTAAATTTTTCATATAAATATGAATTTTGAGGATTATTGCATTGGAAATAGTAGCATGAAAACTAAACAACGGAATTGACCCCGATAAAATAAATTAATAGATTATAATAAGATAAATATATCGAAGTGAATGGTGAATAGCCGATTAGGCGGGGATTTCATTCTGTCACTATATCAAGCTTTGGTCAAATTCACTTCTTTTAACATGATTATAATATGTCTCGCACTAGAAATTTCTGAGAACATAAATATGATGGGGAACTGAGCAGAGTCCACCTATGCCAACTAGTTTTCTAATAAGCTTAAGCAACCATAAAGTGACAACAATTTCACGTCAAATATAATATTACAATATGCTATGATCGGCTACATCTATCGCATGAGACAATTATTTTTTTTTTTGTGGTTATAATAGTAGTTGAGTTAGTTAATAGTAGTTGGTATATAGAAAAATAATTAACTATGTAAACCTGATCATAGTACAGCCTTAATATAGTTCCCCTATTTTATTTGCTTTTATTAAGATAATTTACATAAAATAGAAGATTGACCAACAGGAGCAAATATTATGTATATATTAAAAATCGAAGTAAAATTGAATTTTTCAAGAAATCGTGAAGTGATAGAAATTTTCCGTTATATTTTTTGAAATCAGCACCAAAAAATACACGAAGTTCAACCATCAATTCCCTTGTATTTTTTTCATCGCAGGCCTGTTTCATTTTTCTTTATTGGAAATTTATATTCGCGTAAAGTGTTGTAGATTAATTTTAAAGCGTGTAGATTTGAAGAACATAGATTTATTGTACAAATGTCAAGTATTCCGATACCATCTTTGAAAAGTTGATATAGTTAAATAGTATTAAATTGCTAAAAAAAATTTGAAATTATTAAAAAATATGAATCGGACGACGGATCAATGTCTATTTACTTATCATGTAGGATCTCTAGAACGACTGAATGTGTGTTGAAACAGAAATGGCTTTAAAGTCAATATAAAGTTTAGAAAACCTCAGTGCATGACCTCACATCAGAATTGCACGGGAAAAGCGTTTGAAAGCCCTCGGCATGGCCCTCGGCATGGAATTGTTATGGGAAAATAGTTATATACCATCAGAAAATTCACATAATTCAGATTATTCTTTTTCTATCCGTATTCCTTTTTTCAAGTGAAAAATCTGATTGTCAGTTATTTTCCATTTTTGCGGCGAATTTTTCCTCGCTCGCTTCAGTCCTAAAGGAAACTTCCACTTCAATAAATCGTTATTACTTTGAAATATATTTTGTAACTAGAGAAAAATGTTTAAGATCCCGAAAATAAAGGTCCTTGACGGAAAAAAGACTTTCCGGACACACTGAATGAAAAATGAATTATTCGTTAAAAATTCATGCTTACCTGCTACTGAAATCTGAGAGAAAATATTCTACTTTCTGTACGTTTCTCCTTCAATATTCCACACTTTCAAATATGGTAATGCTTCATTTTCCTAACATAGAAATGGAAAGGCTCTAAGGTAAAGATTATTTTTCAGATTGCAAAGCTATTTTATCATTTTATTGATATAAGATTTGAATGTCTAGAGTTTTCAGAAGTCGAGAGTATTAAAATATGTTTTCATTCAGTTTTAAAACTAAGAAGTGAATTTTATGGAGTACTATAAAATAGGAAAAACCTAAAATAAAACATTTCTGAGATTATTTAAATTGTACTTTTGAAAAGTATGTTATTCTAGCTCTTGTACAGCTTCTACAATGTAAAAAATATGTCCTATTTGCTGCCAGAAATTCTCTGTAATTTAAGAAAATACGTTCTCACAACGTAATATTTTCGTAAATTACGCGTATTTTTTCAAATTACAGAGTATTTCTGGAAACAAATAGGACATATTTTTTACAGTGTAGATTTTTAAAAGCGAATTTTTCAAATAATTAAAAGAATTACTTCCTTTACTCGACTACCGTAAATAATGAAATTATTGCATTCCGTCAAATATTTCGATATCGAGTTTTCACTGATTTGTATGTTTTAAGGTTTCCAAATTCAAAAAAAGAATTTTTTGGTAATTGTTCAGTATGTAATAGGTGTGTAAAAAATATTTTAACTATCATGTCTCAAAAACGAAAATAGATAGAAAGGCAGAAATTCATAATTAAGACAGATCCACAGTACAGTTGATGTACAGTTGATTTTGCCAATATTTGGCGAAAAAAGCAAAACTGGAAGTGGGGACGTAAGTCTGTATATCAAAAACGGCTCAGTCAATATTCTTCAAAGTTACTATAGAAACTCTCTTGTATATATTAGTTGGTTACTTAGAAAAATTGATAACCGTCCTACATAATTAAAACAATTTTAGGTGTGTTTCTATAAAACTGGCTCTACGGATTTTCTTCAAACTCGACCTGTTAAATGGTTGGATGAACATTAAAAATCATTCTTTGAAATTAGTGTCTACGAGTTGTAAAAGTTAGCATACATAAGCATTGAAATGTATATTATTAATTTCAATATATTATTCAAAATGTATATTATTATTAAAAAATAATAATATCAAGTATATTATTATTTTTTTTTTCAACCTATTGAAATTAAAAAAAAATAAATAAAATTGTTGATATTATTATTATTATTATTATTTTAAAAATGATTTAAATGCATCCATTCAACTTAGTTTTTAAATTTGAATGTTTGAATGCAGGAACTTCAGGTAAATTTCTAACATTCAAAAATAAAAAACATAATAATAATAATAATAATCAATCATCAATTAACCATCAATTAACCAAATATGTTTAAAATATATTGATAAACTATAATGACGTAAAATTGAGGGAAGTTTAAAATAAAAATCGCATGGAGCAGTTTATTTATTTATTTTATTTTAATAGTTTTCGAGACCTTCGAATGCACTTCATATTAATGAATTTCAATGCATATGCATGCAAACTTTCATACTCTAAGACACTATTTTCAAAGAACGATTTCCAACTTACACCATCCCCTTAATTTCCGTTTGGATGTCCTTTCGTAAATATCTTTATATATATATTTCGTGTGTAAGTCACTGAACTCCTCCTAAACGGCTGGACCGAGTTTAATGAAATTTTTTGTGTGTCTTCAGGTGGATTCGAGAATGGTTTAGATTTACAATTCAGTTCAATCGGATAATTGGATAAAAAGATATTAAATAAAAACTCCATTTTAACTTTAAAATGATTAAAAAGAAAAATATATTTGATGCCAAAATAAACAAAATTCACGTTTATTTATTTTTTTTTCCGGAAATAAAATATTTTTAATTTCGCGTGATAAATAATAAAAATTAGAAAAAAAAATTAATATACTATGAAAATATTCGCGTGTAAATAAATATTTTCATAGAGAAATATTCGCGTGTAAATAAATATTTTCATAGAGATACTTGGTATTAGCTTAAAATTTTTATTTAATTTAGTAGTACTAAATGAAATAAATAAATTTAGTAGTACTAAATTTTTATTTAATTTAGTAGTGCGTGTGCATGTCACTGAACTCCTCCTAAACGGCTGGACCGAGTTTACACTTTTCTACAGTAAAACAAAATTTTTCGTTTTAATTGATACTTTATATGTAATTTATAAAGGTTCTTTTATGTTTTCACCTTAATTGTAAATAGTAATAATTTCGAATTTATTAGAATTTTTTATTTTTATTTTGTATATATCATAAAACAGTTTTTTCTTTTCTTTTTTTTTTTTTTCTTTTCTTTTTTTTTTTTTTTTTTTTTGTATGGAACAGCTTTAGTTTGGAAAAATTTGAAATTTGGCACCGAAGTAGTACAGACGTTTCTCACCAAGATCGTCAGTTACGCAATTGAGATAGCCATGTTAATTCATCGCAAAAATGGCCAAAAATATTTAAAGTCGACAAGGGGGGGGGGAGGTTTATACTAAAGCTGTGCCTTTGTATTTATCTTTATATATATATTTCTTTTGTGCGTGTGTATGTCACTGAACTCCTCCTAAACGGCTGGACCGAGTTTAATGAAATTTTTTGTGTGTCTTCAGGTGGATTCGAGAATGGTTTAGATTTACAATTCAGTCCAATTTAAATAGTTTATTTAATTAATTTATCACTTATAAATTGTTGTTGATTTTGGAATGTTTCACATTGGATCCAGCAGACTGCGCTACGATCGTAGTATCGAATATTCAATAATACGCAAGCGAAGTGATGACGTCACTGGCCGTCCGTGGATGCAAGAAAAATATTTCCTATGTTAATCGCCCATTGGATTTTTTGTAAAAAATTTCTAAAAATCGAGGAAAATTATTTCCTGATTTTAATCCCCATATTTGGGTATAGATATGTATTAGTTATCATGTGCATGCGTTAGATTGAGTTGTTTTTGCTGTAAAATTGATAAAATTTGAATTTTTAATCTCAAAACTCTGTCATCCTTGGCGGAAAAAAAAAAAAAAATCGCCATTTCATCTGGCGAACATATTTAATTTCTTTCAAAAATAATGGTTATTTCAACAACTTATATTAAGAGAGTAATGAATAATATGAAACAATTTCGTACAATACATATTACGAAAATATACATCTGGCATGTATATTTTCGTATTACGTTTTTGATCGCCAAATACAAAAAACGCCAAGGAAGACAGAATTTTGAAATTTAAAATTAAAATTTTGTCAATTTGAGAGCAAATTAACTCAATCTAACACATGCATACGATAACTAATACATATCTATACCCAAATACGGGGATTAAAATCGAGAAATAATTTTCCTCGATTTTTAATAATTTTTTATAAAAAAAACCAATGGGACATTAACATAGAAAATCTTTTTCTTGCATTCACTGACGGTCAGTGATGTCACACTTCGCTCGCGTATATTCTATTGTAATTCCAGTTTGTCCCGACAGTTGGTGCTGCGATCAAATTCAGGAAAATATTTTGTAACTTCGTGTTATTATTGTTATACAAAAAATTGTGTCCTAATTGAAATATTAGATCAAGATGTAATTAGTGTTTGAAGAGTTTTGAAGTGTGCATAAAAAAACTATACATTTTGCAAATTTAGTGCGGAATTGGAGTGAGTATTTTATATAATTTTCTATCAAATTTACACGCGCGTTGATTAACAACCACCCTAACCTACAAATTTATTTGTGTAGCTAATTTGTTATATTTTATTTATTTATTTTTTGAATGGAACACCTTTAGTATCGGATCCCTTTGGCAAAATTTGAAATTTGGCACCGAAGTAGCTCGGACGCTTCTCGCCAAGATCTTTAGTTCCACAATTGAGATAGCCATTTCAATTCATCGCAAAAATGGCTTAAAATATTTAAAGTCACCAATGGGGCCCCACACTTTTGTGCGTGTGTATGTCACTGATATTTTATTTATTTATTTTTTGTATGGAACACCTATAGTATCAGATCCCTTTGGCAAAATTTGAAATTTGGCACCGAAGTAGCTCGGACGCTTCTCGCCAAGATCTTTAGTTCCTCAATTGAAACAGCCATTTCAATTCATCGCAAAAATGGCTTAAAATATTTAAAGTCACCAAAGGGGTCCCAATTTGTGGCTTAAATTTAGAAAATCCGTGCTTTTCTCACGGCCAATTATATGTTGCGTGTTCCAGGGTTGGAAAAACTTCGAATTTGTTTGTGTATACTCCTCAAGGATTAACCAAAAGTATTGTACATCCAATGGCATTACGATAAATTAAGTTTTTGTAGATTAAAAAAATATACCTGTTATAAAATAAATTGAGTTTCAACTTTTTCACCTTTAATTAATACGAGTTTAAGTTTTTATTTAATACGAACTCTACATTTCACTTCGCTCATACTATATACATACTCACATGCATCGATTGATTGAATTGTGATAAATGTACATGTAATGATGTTAGATATTGTAATAACTTTTTGATAAAAATTTTCATCAAATCGGTCCAGATTGTTACAGCTTATTCAAAAAAGACGGAATTTTCATGTGAAATTCGTTACTATCAGAGATTCTCTCATAAATTGAAATATTTGCCGTATGAAATAAAATTTTGTGCTGTTCGACATTCAGCGGAGGTTTTAAATAGCAAGTAGCAAGTAGCAAGTAAGCAAGAAGCAAGTAGCGAAAATGTCGGTAATTATGTCTTTTACGTTATAATCGGAATTCACAGTCACCGTTCACTGCGGTCCATACCTGTTTCACTTATATACCACATCCTTACACACTTACAATAAGTTAGTTATTTTTTTCTAGCAAAATATTCTCTAGAAATAATTTATATGACAAAACAACGTTTGTCGGGTCAGCTAGTATATATATATATATATATATATATATATACCCCCCCCCCCCGCACTGAACAGCATAGTTAGCTAATCTTTGCTGAAGATCGGAAGTGGGGCCGAAAGTCAATACCTCAAAAACCGCTCTAATTAATTTCCTCATATTTCCTATATAAACCCTAGAGCACATATGTTTAACAAGAGCGCGCCTCTTTCAGCCACGAATGTAACCAACACAAAAAATCACATGACGAGTGCTTTCCAAATTTTTACCAATGGAGGTCATAGTCACGCCCCTCAACGCTTTTCTGACAGGGGGTGGCATAGATTTTTCGCTGTCATCGAATTACGGACGGATCTGGCCGTTTCACTCGTCATGTGCCACTTCTAAAAATTTTTGGTGGCTATTGAACAAAAAAATCTGGCAACACTGAAGGATGGGCGACAAATAGACCAACTAGCGACTACTAACGGGTTAATATGTTTTTATGTGAGTTTGAAATTTCAAAGCGACCACCATTTTGAAATAAGATATGGCAGATCAAATTTAAAGATGAATATAATTTAGACCTTCAAATGGACTACAAACATACCAAGTTTCAAGCAAATTGGTTCATAAATATATGTTTTATCTGACTTTGAAATTTTCAATTGGCAGCTATTTTGAAACAAGATGATAAATCAGATATGTAGTTAGGTATATAGATAACTATGCGATTACAGTCGGACGATTTCTAAGGGAATATCTAAAAAATAAATAAAATTATTAAATTAACTTGAATTATTGACACATAATTCATGAAATGTGTGTAAATATAACGCGAGTGTTAAATTATAACGAATTCAAAATGACTAAATTTATTAAATTATTTATCAAAACTAAAATTCGTTCGGATAAATAAAACTGAAGACTGGAGCTATAATAAAGTAAATTAAAATAAAAGAACATCGTTCAAAAGTGATTTGGTGGATATATTGATTCAGTGAAAAGCAAAAATAGCATGGTTATATTCCTTTTGAAATTTTGAGAAAGTTAAGGAAATTTCTTTTGAAAATTTATAACCAACTTTAATGAAAGTGGAGATGTTCAATTTAAGAATGCTTACGTATATTCTTCAAGATTGATTAATAAAAGCATTTGAGTGGAGCCATTGATTTCGATAGTTTCTTTTGTTTAAAAAAGTCACTTTTCTTGATAATTCGATAAAAATTTTATATTGACTATGTTTCTCGTTTACTGTTCGTCAAAAAGTAATAAATGTAAAAGCTAATATTTATAATCTAATATTTATAAAGTGGTCGTGCATTGTTCAAATATTTTTACATTTGGAAATGTTCATTCTATCATAAAATAGAATTCTAGTACTCAAAATAATCAATTATTGAAATTATCATGAAATAATTATTCGCGAACAGTACATACACAAGATTATAGGCTTACTAGCAGTTCTAACGGTTCTACGCACGGGAAAAAAATTATATAAAAAAAAAAAAAAAAAAAAAAAAAAAGAAAAAAGAAATTGAAAACAAAGTCAATTGATTTGACCCATTGGAAAGAGATTGATTATTCTGAGATCTGATGACAACCAATCTTGGTTCAAATCTATTGAAAAATAAAGGTTTTTAAAAAAATAGCTAGAACTACCTCTTTCATCCCTAAGTTAGATCATAACCTCTTTTGGGCATGCGTTTTGGGCTTGCAACTGAAATTATTCAATTTTGTGTATTCCGGCATTCGTTTAATTAATTAATTAATCAATTATTTTTTATGTGCAATTGAAAATGGCGTTCCGACAAAAATTAAGGCAAATTGTTATTGAGCTGTTGAATGTTAAGACGAATTATTGGCATATTTAATTTAAACGATATCAAATATGAGGATTTCTATAATAGTATTGTTCAGCTTCTGTCTTGTGCTATGCATTAGTACCCTTCCTAATTATCGATACTATATTAGAGCACCTTTATATATTATGTTAGCATTGAAAAATGTTGCATTTACCCAACTACGAGGTATAGTTTATGCTTAGTTTATGAGGATTAAAATGTTAATAATTATGATAAATAACTTCCTTGCTATACTTTTTAAAAACTTACAAAAACATCCATATTTAAAATTTCAAAATATGAACTGCCCTTGAATTTCGAAACCATATGATCGCCCTACGTCTGATCAATGAAAGGCAAACCTGTGACCAGGCTGGTAGACATCGTGTGTTTCTAAAGTGTATACCAGTGCAACAGATTTGTCGACCGTAATTTGGTAATAGTAATCAAATGCTCTATAATATCGCTTCTGATTATATATCTAACAATAATATTATATGCATTTGGAGTAATGATGATGACATGTCCGGATAAACACGAATCCAAAATCGTAATCGCAGAAGCCATTAAGTAGCACGGTACTAGCCAATATTTTGGTAGACTCAACATGGCTTCTGCGGTAACTCTAATATTGCGGCAGCCATCTTGGGTAGACAACAGTTACTACTTCATTTACCATGCATGCTGATACGCCGTATGCCAACTCCTCTTATACAAAGGGCATTCCATAAAAACTGAGAGTTATTTTTTTACGTAGTGGCAACGCCGCGAAACTAAAAAATAGAAGTGCAGGCGATTTTTTCAAACTGTTAACTGTACGTTTATACAAAATTCTAAACGAAGCAGACGATTTTATTTTCCTATTTCCGTGATTGTTTAAAGAACTATTTTATTTGCCCTACAGAAATGGAGATGAGTGATTCAGAGTTAAAAAACGAAATGCGTTGTGCCATAAAATTTTGCTAACGTTTGGGCAAAACAGCTCCAGAAACAGTTAAGTTAATGAAAGAAGCTTACAAAGAGAAATGTTTTGGTGAGTCTACGATTTTTAGATACCATGGTGATTTCAAGAAAGGCCGTTTGTCTCCAGAACTGGATCCTAGGCCTGGGCGACCAAAAAGTGTTGTGAATGATCGAAATGTTAACACTGTGTGGGTAATCCTTCAGAAAAATCGGCGAATGACATGTGAGGAGATAGCGGCATCAACAAACATTTCGAAAACGTCGATATTTCACATTCTACGCAACAATTTACAGCTTCGCTATGTTTGTTCCAGATGGGTTCCTCATTACCTTACTAAAGAACAAATGAAAACAAGAATTCACCAATGTTGTGAATGGAAACACATGCTTCAAAATGATCCAAATCTCCTAAAGACTGTAATAACAGGTGATGAAACTTGGGTGCATCATCATGATCCCCTTACCAAGTCCGCAACAAGTGTATGGAAACATACTGATTCTCCGCCTCCGAAAAAAATCCGACAAACCAAATCTGCTGGAAAGGTCATGATGATTATTTTCTTTGATCATAAAGGTGTAATCTATCAGCATGCTGTGCCTCCAAAAACTACTTTGAATGGTGAATATGTTTCAGTTTTGAAAATTTTGCGACAACACATATCGAGAAAGCGTCATGAACTGGTAGGGAATTGGACATTACTTCACGATAATGCTCGCCCGCATGTCGCTACTTCTGTTAAGCAATATCTTAGTAAATGCAATATTAAAATCATGCCACACCCCTCTTACAGTCCAGATCTCGCACCATGCAATTTCTGGCTGTTTCCGACGTTGAAGGAGAAGCTCGGTGGCAGAAAATTTAATACAGATTCTGAAGTTATTTCAGCAGTGGAGGGTTCTTTGAAGCAGCTTCCAGAAAAGGGCTTCTCTACTTGTTTTGAAAAGTGGGTTGAACGATGGGACCGTTGCATATCATCTGACGGAAGGTATTTTGAAAAAGAATGATGTATTTTTTGCTGTAAATATATTTCTTGATTTTTTATGATTTTACTTTCAGTTTTTATGGAATGCCCTTTGTATTATTCCTCCAAGTACAAGAATATAATATTACAACAGTCATTATTTAACTGAATTACAATTGTACTACAAAAATCATTGAAGTGGCACATTGATACAAAAGGAAATCTGTTGTAATAATTCACCTTTCTCTCAAAAGTCTGGCTGTCAAAAGTGAATGAAATTGATGTGAAAAACTAAGATTTTTAATTAAAAAGTAATTACTTCAACTTAGTTATTTTCTGTAAAAAATAAAAAATATATTATTCCATTAAAAAATAGAAATATATTATTATCCATATTTAATAGTGTATATGGAATTTTCCAGTTCACATTAAATGAAAAAGAACAGAAAATTTTTTTCATTTAAAAGTTCAATAAAAAAAAGTCTCCAAGCGGAACGTTCTCCAAAATTTTCAGTAGGTATTTAGTAAAGAGTTTGAAACGTATATTAAGCAGAGCATATATATACATAACATACACACACACTGTTGACTGATTATTCGAATATTAATATCCCTTTTTTAAATCCCTGTGCACGGTAACTAACCAAAAATGTATCACGAAAATAAAATTTGCTCCAACATGCAGATACTCCGAAGCATTCACGTTGATGTTCACGATATAAAGAAATATAATTTCTGGCAGATATAAGTTCAATTTGTATATGCTGAACAAAAACAAACGAAAACTTTCATTTGATGATTTTTTTTTTTCAACGATTGTTAACTATATCAACTAACACAGATAAATGATGTCTTTCTCTTATTTGTAACTATAGAGATAATTTTTCCCTTTTGGTCATTGAGAGAGCAGTGAAAGCAGGACACTTAATTCATATTTATTAACTGAGAGTTGACGAGTGTTTTGTCTTTGACTATATTTTACTTATATTTTTATGCTCTAAAAATCATACTTTGAATGAAAAAAATGTATACACTGCTATTTTGTATTGCCATAATCAGTAAAATTCCTTTCAACTTATATAAAATGTGACAGAACCAAAAATCACATGCATTAATTAGCAACATTCTAATTCAGAATTCTTTATTAAAAAAAAAAAAAAAAAAAAAAAAAAAAAAAACTTATTAGAAAACATTTATACAAATAGAGGTAAAATTGTAGAAACTGTATTTTATCTTTTGACTGCAAGATGATTTTAAAAAAAAAAGGAAATAAATGCGACAGAAATGAATATAGTTTAACCGGCTATCAAAACTAAAAAACTTTTTTTTTTTTTTTTTTCAGAAAATTTTATTTTAACATCTAACGCTTTCTGCAAAATTTAGTATTGTAAATTATGACTTCAAAATTTAGAAAACTTGTTTATCACATGTTTAGACAATTAAATTTATAATATAAAAACAGTATTTTAATAGAGAGAAGAACTAGAAGATTGAAATTATGTATATATAACTTACCATTTTATCATAATTTCTGTTTGATTAACCCTTTGCGGCGCAAGACAATTCGGATCATTTAAATTATACTGCCACCGGAATTCATGAAGTAAATTAAACTAAAAGAAATTCTAAATTTTATGGTTAAAAAACCGGCCTTTTCTGATATGTTATAAACGTAAATTTTTGCTAAAACATTTCCGGGATGAATTTTTGCAGCTGGATCTTAAATTTTGCGTCCTCGCAGCGAGGACAGCGCGCGTTAAGGGGTTTTAACAAAACATTCTCAATAGAAAACGCTGATTTTCCGTAACTATAAACTTACAAAAGCTATGAATAAATATAATTTTCTCAAGAAATCCCGTAGAGGAACAGTGAGGAATATGGAATAGTCGGGTAGGATGGAATACCGTTATATCTCACCTGTACAGTACTGCAACCTATCAGAAGCATGCAAAATGTTTTCACTGGGCCTCAAATATGAACGGTAGTTCACCTTGAGTCAGTGATAAGAACAGTTTTTGTGTCATACAACTTATTTGGTTTTTCAAGATTCAGACTTTTTTAAAAGTAAGTATTATGAATTCTGCAATATATTTACGATGCAATAAAATGGGTGAAAAGTCTTGTGTCGTTTTCGGTAGAGGAGTTGAGTTGGTTATTACTCTAATTCTCATGAACTTATTTCTACCAACAGGTAGCCGATGGGGATTTATTCTCCAAAATGGTGATTCGGGTAATATGAAATACAAACTTTTCCACATTATTTTCAGTTTTTGTAAAACATGAATGTTGATAATTTTTAATTCTGTTTATTTTCAGTGATAATTTAAAATAAAATGTGTATAATGCAATATATATAGATTCATAATTTTCTTTAAAAATACTACCCTATTCCATAGTATCCTTTAAGGAAATTTATTGATAAATAAACATGGTTATTCCCTATTTTCCTTCGTAACTATCCCATATCACCCGCTTGATATCCATATTATCCGAAAATAGCTTTTTTATTCTTAACTAAAAATATTACAGGTAAACTCTGTTTTTTGTAACATAAACCACCGAAACAAGTTAACAACTCTTCAAAATTTGCAATAGTAATATATATACACGATGATTCAGATTATTTCAGTTTATTATGGTGAGTTCAAATAGAAAGTGGTATTCCATATTCACCTACTTCCCTCTATTTTAAAGAAAAGAAAAAATAAATAAATAAATAAACGCCGATTTTTCATCACTGAAATCTTGCAGAGAGTGTCAATAAATATGTAAAAAAAAATATTAACAACAAATCCTGTATATTAAACAAAACACCCAATATTTTACCAGAATTTATTATTATTATTATTATTATTATTTCTCTAAATTTAGGCTAACTTATTAAGCATATTTTTAGCAACCTAAATATATAAATTATGAATTTGCTCGTTTTAAATGCAGTTTCAAATATTAATTGACCCATTAACTGTTACTAAGTACGAACTGCGTCTGAAAACAGATGTTACTTAGAATAATAATAATAATTATTATTATTATTATTATCATTATAGATTTAAAAATGTGACTGAATTTTATATCTTAACTAGCGGGCTTCGCCCGCTAGCGGGTCAGTATTTTCAAATGAATCACTATAATTAATGAATCACTAACAGTAACTTTTAGTGTTAAGAAAAGAAATTTAAAAAAAAAAATCATTTGTGATTGGGTAAAAAGTCGGCCCGGATCCACACTGCCTTCGGCAGCGCAGTCCCGTGCGCACTGCGCGTGCACAACTTAAGGGATACACGCGCTGCGCGCGCGTATTCATTCTCTGACCCTTTGTGCCCCCTTAGAAAAAAAGCGCACAACTTAAGGGATACACGCGCTGCGCGCGCGTATTCCTTCCCTGACCCTTCGTGCCCCTAAAATTCATTTCTAATCGGGTAAAAACTCGCACCGGGTCCCCACTGCCTTCGGCAGCGCAGTCCCGTGCGCTCTGCGCGCACACAACTTCAGGGATACACGCGCTGCGCGCGCGTATTCCTTCCCTCACCCTTCGTTCCCCCTAAAAAAAATCATTTCTCATCGGGTAAAAACTTGCACCGGGTCCCCACTGCCTTCGGCAGCGCTGTCCCGTGCGCTCTGCGCGTGCACAAGTTAAGGGATACGCGCGCGGTGCACGCCTATTTCTTCTCCACCCTTTCAGGCCCTCTTAATTAACCTACGTATACCAATTTTGAACGATCTAACTCCTTTGGCTGAGATGCAAAAGAAAACGTAATCAGGACACCTCAAAACGTGTAAATCTGGTGAAAACTTTCGATAATTTAAAAGAACTTTAAAATATCTTTCGAATGATGTATTAAAAATAATTGAATCATAATTAGAAATTGAAATATTGAAATTTGAAAATATTACAGCGCCATCTGGCTTTACAAATTTCTGTATTCCACTGTTTGATTTCAATTCAAAAAAGCTTTCTAATGATGTCTTACTTATAAAATTATTTTAATTAGTAGCTGAGATACAAAAGAAAACTAATTCAGGGCACCTCAAAACGTGTAAATCTGGTGAAAATTTTCGATAATTTAAAAGAACTTTAAAATATCTTTCGAATGATGTATTAAAAATAATTTAATCATAATTAGAAATTGAAATATTGAAATTTGAAAATATTACAGCGCCATAAATGAAAATTGATTCAGGACACCTCAAAACGTATAAATCTGGTAAAAGTTTTCGATAATTTAAAAGAACTTTAAAATATCTTTCGAATGATGTATTAAAAATAATTTAATCATAATTAGAAATTGAAATATTGAAATTCGAATATATTACAGCGCCATCTGGCGGTACAAATTTCTGTATTCCACTGTTCGATTCCAATTCAAAAAAGCTTTCTAATGATGTATTACTTATGAAATTATTTTAATTAGTAGCTGAGATACAAAAGAAAATTAATTCAGGAGACCTCAAAACGTGTAAATCTGTTGAAAACTTTGAATAATATAAAAGAACTTTAAAATATCTTTCGAATGATATATAAAAAATAAATTAATCGTAATTAGAAATTGAAATACGCGTATTAGAATATTGCAATTTTTTAATAGCAGAACCAATACACGTGACTTATCGCTGCTTTTTTTTTTTTAATCGCAGTAGCAAAACACGTGACCTCATTAAATACCAGATGTCTCTCTTTCCGTTCAAGTTTTTTTTTTTTTTTTTTCGCTTTCCATCAAACATCGTTGAAGTGGTTGCCGTGGAAACGCCAACGAACACATTTTACGATCTCGTAGAATGAAGTCGTCTTATTCAAATAAATGCTTCAATGGCTAAAATTAAAAAAATTATAACTTATTCAGTTTTTGAAATTTTCTCTCAATCTTTTGGGAATTAAATTATGAAAGCCAGATCTATATACAAAAAAAAAAAAAAAAAAAAAAGATTTATCTCTAAAAACTTTTGAGTTATAAAATGTTTTGCGAAAAAATCGATGTTTCGTAAAATCTAAAAATATGGATCGCTAATCATTATTTTGTAAAAATGTTTATATGGTTCGAAAGAGGATTAAATGGCCTTTCTTTATATACCAGATGTTAAGAAATGAAGAGCTACTCGGTCGTACAGGGCGTTTCGAAAAAGACGACCGCGAAAAAGAGAAATTGTCGACCCTTTTTAAAACTTTTTTTTTAAATATAAAAAAACCGTATTTAAAAAAAAAAAAAATTGTACCGTAAGAATCGGTAATAAATGCTCTTTCTCGTGGTACAAATGTATTTTCGATATTTCCAACAGATCGGCTGCGATCGCTTTACAAAAACCCACGAAATTTCCCCTCTTTGCTTTTTCTTTTCAGGTACGCGATCCCGGTCGAAAATAATGAACGCGTGCCATTTTGAATCGTTTTTTCGTTAGACAATGGTCGACATTTTAATTAATATCTCCGCTAATTAGGGTCGCATCGTTTAGCAAATTAGATAACCCAGATCTGCGATAAATTCTCTGTCCATCGGTACCTGTTCGAAGTCCGTGCGACCGTTAGCGGCCAAGCTTTTGCTGCGTTAAGCCGTTTCTCACAGACACACACACACAGACACACAGACACACGCGTACAGATTTTAATAATATAAGGAGATTTATGTTCCTAATGAATTAAATTTAGAATAATTGGTGTACGATATTTACCTTTTATTACGTAAAAGTTAACACAAAATTAGCTAATTACTATAGATCTAATGACAATTTCAAGTGAAATTATTTTTAAAATAATAGTTTAAAAATTTCAAAGGTAAACATTTAACATAAAATAAAACCTATTCTCAGAATAATAATTATGTTTTATAAAGTAAAAACAACATTTATTCCTCTTTGACTCGTTGTATTTCACATTTTCTATTGTATAAATTACGAGAAAATCATTAAATTCGAAAGTCAAAACCTACACATATACATATGTATAAATTGATATATATATATATATATATTAGGGAAATATAATTTATATTTTAAATATTTATGAGATTTTAAAATTTTAGAGACTCTCTTATTAATGTACTGAATTACAAGAAAACATGTAATATTCATTTGCTTAGTTAGAACCTATACATTATTTTCTTCCCTTATGATTTATAAATTGGAGAAGGAAAATGGTCGAAATAAGAGAAAATCAGTTATAGAATTCGTAACTTCATCTGGAGCATTTTACTAGCAGTGCACGCAAAATTTTGTGGTTTATATATAAACTGTATCTCGTGAATGACGTTTTGGGTTATATTCACACGCATAGCTAGAAGCAGCCAATTATCATGAGAAGTTTATTCACCTGACGAGACTGTCGAAATGTCATCATATCTACGCTGTTTCTCGAAATAAACAAATCAACCAATAACATAAAAAAATATTCCATTGTAATGTACATTTTTTTAGCCACCCGCGTGGAGTTTAAAACGTCATTCACGAGAAGCCAATGATATGTACACACACACACACACACACATATATATATATATATATGTATATATATTGAAAACCTTTTGAAACATTGCAGCAGATGTAACACAGTATCACATGAAATATATATAGGTATATAAATTATAATTGTTTAATTGTCATGTGATTTACTGTCGAAATGTCATCATATCTACGCTGTTTCTCGAAATAAACAAATCAACCAATAACATAAAAGAAATATTCTGATGTAATGTAAATTTTGTAGCCACCCGTGTAGAACTTAAAACGTCATTCACGAGAAGTCATTTATATGTACACACACACACTCATATATAAATATATTACAATTGTTTTAATTGTCATCTGATTAACTATCGAAATGTTATCATATCTACGCAGTTTCTCGAAATAAACAAATCAACCAATAACATAAATAAATATATATATATATATATATATATATATATATATATATTCCGTTATAATGTACTTTTTTTAGCCACCCGTGTGGAGCTCATCATTCACGAGAAGTCATTGATATCTACAGTTAGCACCCCCCCCCCTCCCTCCCACCACCACCACCACCGCCTAATTTCGCCGTAAGTTGTCGTAGAAACATTCGTCTGGTACCAATCGATTTGTAATAACGTCTAGTTTATAATGGTATAGATAGATTTTGCTTAGGGGTCGTCTACATAATTAAAACTGGTGTCAACTTCTTTTTTCAGTGGTAACCCCCATTTTTTATAATTTATTTGAATTCTTTTGATAAAATCATCGCAGAAAATGGTATAGTTTATACATTTTGCTCAATTTTTTTTTCATAGAGTTATAAGCTGTCAAAGTATGAGGATGTTAATGTTAAACGAATGTGACAAACATTAATTCATATCTCAAAAAATAATTATAATATTCAAATTCTGTGTTTTTTTTTTTTTTTTTTTTTTTTTTTTTTTTAATGCGGTAGAAGGAAGTGACACAAACATATTCCATGCATATTTTTGATTAAAAAAAAAAAAAAAAAAAAAACATTTTTCGAATTATGAAAATTATTAATAAATTCATATTTGGAAAAATTATGACCTATGTTAATTTTTACATGAATAGAACGGGCATTATCAAAAACATGGGTTTCCAAATTTACAGCTCGTTCCTAACATTATTTTTTGAGTTACAGTGATATTTCATTTTTTACTGCTGTTAGGGGGCCGTCACTTATTATAATTTGTATTATCTGTGAGTAAATATCTGTATATATTTTGACGAAAAACTATTTTAATTTACCTTTATGGTATTCTAATTGTTTTCTAAGCAACATTTCGATGTTTATTATACAAATTGGCTTATTTTTTTTTTATAAAATTATCTCAATGCAGGCGAAAAATTGTGAAAGAATTCCAAAAGAAATGAAGCCCCGTCTCCATATCGCGGAAACAATATTAAAAATAGTATTCGAAACAAGTATTCGTATTTGACTGTAGTATATGTGACGCTGGTACACATAAATATCAATGGCATTTATTATATCGAATGCTAAAGACAAAATTTAAATGATTTAATTGGAAGTATGTAAAATAATGTTGTTTTATAATGTAAAGTTTTAGAAAATTGTGTAAAGGCGTGGCTTCCGTTGCAAAAAGGAATATACCTGAACCTGAAATGTTAAGTCTTTGTTCTTAAATATTGCATAACTTTTTCTAGTGTCTCACAGCTAAAATTCTATTTTAACCCAGTTGTCGTTTTTTTTTTTTTTTTTTTTTTTTTTTTTTTACTTGACTATTCTAGAATTAGTGCACCTCAAGTTAAATGTCATAGATTTAGGATACACAGTCAACTACCTTTTTTTTTCTTTTTTTTTTCTTCTTTTATTAATATAATTAATAGTTATTAATTTTTATAAGATTTTTTAAAACGAATTTTCTGTCTTAATCTAGTTGTGACATTTTCGCTTTCGTTTACTGTACCGTTTGTAAGCTAATGCTATTTAAATTTTATTGCATGACGTAACATAATAAAATATTAAATTTTTATTAAAAGCTTTTTCAATACTGGATAAAGCAGTGATTTTTTTTTTTTTTTTTTTTTTTTTTTTTTTTTTTAAGTTTATAAAATCTATTATTGAAACAAAGCGCAATATTATTTATTTTCGATTATTCTAATCACGGCGTAAAACTGGCGTCACATTTATTATGAAAAAGGAATTTTAAACAAAGTAATATGTCTTATTTCTTTTAAAGACATAGATCTTATACATTTAAAATTAAGAATTCAAGTACAGTAGACGACTGTATAACGGTGGATATTCGTTCTGAGCAGTAGGAGATCGTTTTATGTGGGACATACTTTATCAGACCAATTTACGCAAATTCAGTCCAATGCTGAAAATTTTTATTTTATTTTATTTTGTTGTTTTGTTTTGTTTTGTTTTTTATTGTTTTCAAAAAAAAGTTTGTATGTTTACTATACAAATTAACCTATTTTTGTAAATTTAACTCATTGCAGACGGGAAATTTTAATGGCGTACCAAAAGAATTAAAAACTCCACCCTCTGGATTTTTCTGAAACAATACTTTACTTTAAAAAATGTTTCTTGTTTCCTTAGTTTTAGTTTGTTTGATTATTTATAGAACTGTAACATACATAACGAGGGAAATTTACCGCTTCGATTGTTGATGCCAAAATCTCAGTTATTCAATCATGAATTTATTAAATAATTTGATGTTTTATAGAAACGACGTATAAAGGCGTGACCTATTACTCAAAATAAGAAGGATTTTGAACAGCATCTCCTTTTACTGAATATTAAATATCCTTTCTCAGATTTTCGTTTAAGGGTTACATACAAATGAAACACATCTAGTTGCAAAGCCGTTTGCAGGCGTTCCAAATGTATGACTGCAGTCGACAGCAAAAGTATCCGAGCACTAGCAAAAATTCCTGTATGAGAAAAGCACACTTAACACTGTTTTGTTAAATAAATCCTTGTGGAATCATGTTCTTAGACTGACTAAGAACACGATTCGACAAGGATTTATTTAACAAATCTGCATTAAGTGTACTTTTTTTACATAGGAATTTTCGCTAGGGCTCTGTTACTTTTGCTGTCGACTGTATTTGCAAAAAACTTGCAAAATTTACGTCATCGAAATTGCAAGTGTTCCGTTTGTATGTAACCCTAAATCTTGTTATCTATATTTTTGTATATTGTATATTGTACGCCTCAAATTAAATGTAAAACTTTATAGTAACACTTTCATGCGGGCTTACTGTATAAATTATAAAATAAAATTCTTTTATCTTGTTATCTAGATTTTTGTAATTGAGCATTGAAGGGTTCATATGATTCAAGCTATTTAAATTTTAACATATGAAGTGACGCAATAAACTATTCCATGTTTATTAAAAACTAGCAATTTAAAAAAATTTAATTCATAAGTAAACACGTTACGTTCGTTAAATTACCTTCATTTATATATATATATATATATATATATATAATTAAAATTTATATATTATAGTATTTTATAGGCAGGAGAAGATTTATGATTAAGCCATAACTAGGATATGACGAGGCGTTTCATTTTAAACACATAAAATTTAATAGATGACTACGACAATTACAGATGAAATACACAAGTAACATAAACGACTACATTTTGAAGACTGATCTGTTCTAGCAGAGATAAAAGTAAAAAGGAATGAACAGATCATTGATTGGACAATACAGTTTACAGGTACATGTACATTTACGTGACGTCACTTACCACAAGACCAATAGATTTAATCAAGAATACAATGGCGAAATACACCACAACTCTCCTCCCCTTAATTCCGTATACCATACCTGATGGGAGGTTTTCTTACTCTAGATGATCTTCTTACAACCTGTTCAGAAAAAGATAAGTTAGTATGTTTAAAGTTTGAATGTTCAGATTTTAGTTCTTTATTTACAGTACTGTTGATATTTTTATCACAGTCAATTTCTCCAGGTTTTGTAGACACAGATCTACTGTCAGTTGGTACTGGATCTGGTGTAATGGAAGGATTGGTTGGCACTGGATCTGGTGTAATGGCAGGATCGGTTGGCACAGGATCTGGTGTAATGACAGGATCGGTTGGCACAGGATCTGGTATAATGGCAGGCCTCCTACCAGACTTAGATTCTCCATTGCTTTGTAGGTGTGGACTCTTGCTATCGGGAACCATGGAAATATTTGCGCCAGGACTTGTAGTTTCCTCCAGTTGTACTCTGGAACCTACACTTTTCAGTTGATCAACGTGTCTTTTCCATACACATGAACCTACTTGAATTTTATAATGCAGTTTACCTAGTCTGGCAATTACTTTACCTATTTTCCATTTATCTCCTGATGTGTAATTGCGTACTGCAACTTTTTCATTTACTTGGAATTCTCTTATCTTTTTCTTGTTAAAAACATTTTTATGTTGTTTGTTTTCAACATAGTTTTTAACATTTGGTACAAGTAAATCCAGTTTTGATCTGATATTTCTCTTGAGAAATAATGATGCGGGACTCTCCCCTGTTGTAATATGAGGCATTATTCGGTATTGGAATAGAAATTCGTTTAACTTAAATTGGAGATTTCCGGGTTCTGAACTTAAGGATTTCAATACTTTTTTAATTATTTGGACATATCTTTCAGCCTGACCATTTGTAGAGGGATGATATGGTGCAGTTAAGCTATGTTTTATGCCTTTACTTTGTAGAAAATGTTCGAATTGTTCTGAAATGAATTGTGGCCCATTATCAGACACAAGGGACACAGGATAGCCATATCTGGCAAAAAGCGAAGAAAGACAGTTTATAGTGTTCTCAGCAGTAGTATTAGGAACAATGAACACTTCTGTCCATTTACTGTGGGCATCTACTACGATTAAAAACATTTTCCCCATCATTGGACCAAAAAAGTCCACATGTATTCTGTTCCAAGGTGTTGTAGGCCATTCCCAGTGATGATTGTCCATTTTAGGAGGATTATGTTTTAATTTAATACAAACAGAACAGTTATTTGCTAAATTCTCAATGTCTTTATCAATACCTGGCCACCATACAAAACTACGTGCCAGTGCTTTCATTTTAACTATGCCAAAATGGCCAAAATGTAAATCTTCTAAAACTTTTTGTCTATGAACAGTCGGAATAACAACACGATTTCCTTGTAATATACAGTTATTTAATAATGAAAAATCTTCTTGTTTATGTCCGAAAAGTAAGTAATTTGGCTTCTGTGTGCCTGATATTAAATGCTGGTACATTTCTTTCAATGTTGGATCTCGCTTAGAACTTACACACAACGTTTTTGTAGTTAACGGTAACGAAGTGATTTGATGAATAAATAAACAATCGGATTCATCAGAGTTGCCAAATAAATTTGTGACAAAGTTGGTGACACTTTTTCTGGCTGTAGCGAATCGGACGACGGCAGCAGTAAGTCTTCACTACGTAATGGAAGACGTGATAGAGCATCGGCATTTCCGTGCTCTACAGATTTTTTATATTTAATATCATAATTAAATGTTTGTAAGTATAATGCATATTAAAACCAATGTAACATTTAAAATGAGATAAAAGATACAAAAATTTAAAACTTAAAAATACATTTTAATTAAAAAACATTAAAACATAAGACAGACGTTTCGGCTAGAACACTAGCCCTCCTCAGTGTCAAACATACAAGCACAACATTTACAAAAATTCTAAATACATCATAGCAAGATTAAATATTCAGGAAGAATAGCTTTAGCCTCGTTCAAGGCAGAATGTTGCATTTTAGTAAAAGCGCCCTCTAGAAAAATACGGGATTCATAAATATTTATATTAGAAGCTAAAATTTTAAAGTTTTCAAAATCTGGAATATGATCACTATTGAGAGAATGGATTACGAGTTTAGATCTTAAATCTCCTATTTTATATGAGCGTTTATGTTCCTTTAATCTAATTTCACCTGTTCTGCCAGTTTCACCGATATATGTAGAATCACAATTTTTACAAGGAATACTATAGATTACACCAAGACGTTTAAGAGGGGGGGGAAGCTGTTTTAAAGTTTGAGAAAAAGTTACTAATACGGAGTTGAGGTTTAAAGCTAGTAGAAATATTAACTGTTCTAAGTAATTTAGAGATATTTTCAGAGATACCTTTATAATAAGGGATAGTAGTACGATAAGTGGAATTTTTAACTTTAGGATAAACTGATTTAAATGAAAAATAAAACTCTTCTTTATAAATTCTTTTAATAAAACGAGGGGGGTAACCATTATTTTTTAAATCAGAAAAAAATTTGGATAGTTCAATATTTAATAATTCTGGATTACTACAATAATGCTTTGCACGATGTAAAAGAGTACGAATGACTGCAAGTATATGCGATAAAGGATTAGCTGAATTGAAGTTAAGATATTGACCAGAGAAGGTGGGTTTTCTATAGACTGAAGTTGAAAAATGTAAAAAATGATTGACTGTTTTATGCATTATAAGGATGTCAAGAAAGGGCAGTTCATTATTAATTTATGTTTCAAGGGTAAACTGAATAGCAGGACATAAAGAGTTAGCAAAATCTAAAAGCAGGACATAAAGAGTTAGCAAAATCTAAAGTTTTAATGTTTTTTAATTAAAATGTATTTTTAAGTTTTAAATTTTTGTACCTTTTATCTCATTTTAAATGTTACGTTGGTTTTAACATATTAATGAGACGTATAAATTATGTTTAATTTTATTAAATTATAATGCATATCTTTGCATTCTAGCTGCCGAAAGTACCGGAATACTTTTTACGGGTGAAAATATGGAAACTAGGGGTTTACTATCAGTATACAGAGTAAATCTCCTACCATATAAAAATTGAAAAAATTTCTTTACACCAAAAATTAATGATAACGCTTCTTTATCTACCTGACTATACCGCTTTTCTGCAGAAGACAAAGTTCTAGAAGCAAAAGCTATGGGTTTTTTGGAGTTATCAGGCATTGTATGCGAAAGTACTGCCGAAATTCCATAAGGAGAAGCATCAGTGGCTAAAATTAAGGGTAATTTAGGATTAAAGTGGGTGAGAATCCTTTCGGAAGTAATTTCCTGTTTAATTGCATTAAATGAATTTTCACATTTTTTAGTCCACTGAAAATTTACAGTTTTACGTAGGATAAGCAATCGTAGATAATTTAGGAACAAATCTAGAATAGTAAGATACTAAGCCTAAGAATGCTTTTACCTGAGTTACGTTTTTAGGTATTGGAGCATTTAAAATAGCAGAAATTTTTTCTTGCGTTTTGTGTATGCCATTTTTATCAATTTTGTAACCGCAAGTATGTAATTTCATCATTCATGAAAAAAGATTTTTCTTTATTTATTTTAAGATTATATTCACGTAACCTTTCTAGCACTTGTTTTAATCGCTCTAAATGTATTTCATCCGTTTCCCCTGAGATACATATATCATCGATAAAAACTGAAATACCCTCTATACCTTTTAAAATTTGTTCTATAGTTCTCTGCCATATTGCTGGAGAACTGGCAATTCCGTATTGTAATCGCGCAAATTGAAATAAGCCTTTAGGAGTGTTAATAGTAAGTAATTCTTGTGAATTTTCCTCTACCGGTAAATGCAAGTATGCTTGATTTAAATCTATCTTTGCAAAATGTAATCCACCCCCTAAAGTTGCTAATATATCCTCAATTTTCGGTAGCGGGTATTTGTCAACCTTTAAAAATTTATTTACTGTGACTTTGAAATCGCCGCACAAACGAATTTTTCCATTAGGTTTTACCACCGGAACAATAGGTGTTGCCCATTTACTAGTACTAACAGCTTTTATTAACCCTTCATTTTCTAATTTTTCCAATTCTTCATTTACTGCATTCCTTAATGCATACGTAACTGTTCGCGATTTACAAAATATTGCTGATGAGTCTTTCTGCAAATGCAATTCAGCTTTAACATTTTTAATTTCACCTACGTTATTTGTAAATAAATCCGGAAATTCATTCAGTAAATTATTTAAATTTTCCGAGATTTGTACTTTGTTTACCGGAACAGTTTGTAAATTGTTTGGGAATATATTAAATGTAGTTATCCAATCCCTACCTAGCAATAAAGGAAAATTGTCTTTTTTAACTAAATATAACTTAACGTTCCTAGTTTTGTTTTCGTAAGTTACATTTACTCTAACAAATCCCTCGGGCTGGAAAATTTCTCCAGTAGCTGTTTTTAATTGTATATCAGCAGGAAACATTTTATGTTCTGGAAATAATCTCCGAAAACGATTTATCGGTACGGCCGAAATCGCTGATCCTGTATCAAGCTCCATTTCTGCTTTAGCACTATTTTCTATCAAAACCCAAATTTTTATAGGTTTAGTGCCTTCAGATTGTAATGACAAAATGTCTACAGTATCAAGAACATTTACATTTTTCTTTTGAGTAACATTGTTTTGTGCGTTCCGACACACGTTTCTTACAAAAATTGCACGTTTACTTACGTTACACACGTTTACACACGTTCTTACAAAATTTCCACGTTTCTTACAAAAATTGCAAACTGCATTAATAAATTTACAAACATTTGCTAAATGAGAGCTATTTCCACAACGATAACAATGAGTTTTACTTTTATTTGCACTCGCAGTTTTGTTCACGTTTTGTTTACTTAAGTTATTTTGAGAATAATTTTGTTTTGGTTTCCTAGCACTAACAGAAACTTTATTCAAATTCAAATTTTGATTTTGTAATTCTACCAAATCATTTTCAGTACTTTGCATAGTTACGGCTTGTTCTACTGCTTTTTCAAACGTCAAATCTTCAACCTGAGACATTAATTTGCTTTGGATTGTTTCATTTTTTAATCCGCGTAAAAATTGTTCTAACAAATTTTCTGACAGCGAATCGCCCGTAAACGCGCAATGTGTTGTAAATTTCTTTAAACGAACACTAAAATCTTGAACTGATTCAGAATCTCCTTGAAAACATTTTCTAAATTTAATGCGTTCTGTAATTTTGTTGGGAATTTTACATAGATGTTTTGTTAAAACATCTATTAATTCAGTGTAAGTTTTTGATTCAGGAAGATCTGGGAACAATAAATTTGTAAGTAAATTATATAATTTCGGTCCAATAAACGTAATTAAGGCACTAAGTTTTTTTTCATCCTTTATATCAAACAAAATAAAATTCTGTTCTAATTGTCGAATATAAGTGTCAAAAGACTCAACAGAATCATTGAATTCTTTAAAATTTTGAAACATTTTTAATGAAAATATGCTACTTCTAATAATAAAAAGATGCAATCAAATAAAAGAACAGAAAGAAAAAAAAAATAAAATAAATGTATAAATACCTTTTTTCCTCTCTTTCTCGAAAAAATAAAAAAATTGCAGATTATCGCAGACAATAATTACGCTCACTGGCGCCTAAATCGTACCTGCCCGCCACCAGACAATGATATTAACTGCTGCTGTCTCCGACCGCATAATGATTCATTTCAATAAATAATTTTCTTTATGAAATAAGTAGATTTTGAATAAACACATATGTAGAAGATATTCCGTTCTTTTTTTACGAACTGCAGATTTCATTTTTAATTATCTTCAAGTAGATATTTGTAAATGTATAAGAGCAAAACTTTTTTGCTTTTTTTTTCTTTATTCCTGGTCGCCATTATTGTATTTTATAGGCAGGAGAAGATTTATGATTAAGCCATAACTAGGATATGACGAGGCGTTTCATTTTAAACACATAAAATTTAATAGATGACTACGACAATTACAGATGAAATACACAAGTAACATAAACGACTACATTTTGAAGACTGATCTGTTCTAGCAGAGATAAAAGTAAAAAGGAATGAACAGATCATTGATTGGACAATACAGTTTACAGGTACATGTACATTTACGTGACGTCACTTACCACAAGACCAATAGATTTAATCAAGAATACAATGGCGAAATACACCACATATATATATATTTTTTTTTCCGGTATGAACCTTAATGAATAATGTCCATTGTGTGGTAGATCATCATTTATTTTTTCTAAATGTATAGACGTACCCCTAATACATTTTGCTTGTAACTCTATCTAGAATTGATTTAAAGTATATAAATATCCGAACCGCCTTGATCTCAGAAATCTGAATATGAGGTCAAAAATAGGGTTGCCATTGAAAAAAAATGAAATTGATGCCTGTTTTAATATGTAGATGACCCCTTAAGCAAAATCTAACTATATCATTATAAACTAGACGTTATTGCAGATCGATAGGTACCAGTCGCATGTTTCTACGATAATTTACGGCGAAATTAGGGGGGGGGGGTTGCTGACTGTACATACATACACACAGATATATATTTTATATTTATATATATATATATATATATTAATTACAATTGTTTTATAAATTGACCAAGAAAAATATATTTTAATATTATCCCTATATAGATGCATCTTATTTAATTTCCTTAACTACTCTTAGAAAATAGTTTAAATCGTTTCATAAATCATACAGAAGTATTTTTTATAATATTTTTCTAGTGCAATCGGTTAAATCGGTTATTATAATAGTTATATTACATAAACTAGGAAGCTCTGCCCTCTAATCGCTTTACTCGCTAACCCCCGCGGGAGCTTCGCCACCGACTCGTTCCAATAAGCAAACTCTATTAGGGCTTTGTCCCCTTATTTTAGATATCCACAAATAAAGTTGTCATACAAAAATTTACACTGATATACTATTATAATTATTACTTATCATAAGTATAGTCTCTATTTGGTTATAATTATTTTAGTAGTTTTTAATGACTTATGTGTAAATGTATATGCATATATGGTAACGCAAAATAGTAATAAATTTGATAAATTCCATTTCAGCTTCCATATTTAATAGCAATTATTATGTTCTTGTTAATAATATCAATAAAAACTGAAATGTTTTGTTGAAATATGTCATAAATTAAGTAAAATACCTTTGTCTATATTCTACGAAAGTTTCAGAAAATTACTTCAAGCATTTTTCGAGATATATCAATTTATATACAAAAGAAATCTAAATGCAGCATGCGTTTAAAATCATTCGAAAACAAAGAAAATTAAAAAATTAAAAAAATTAAAAAACAGCTACATACTGCACACCAGAGGCATTTGATGTGCAGACCTTAGCGAAATGTGATGAAGTCGCCAGGAAAAGTTTTTGAGTCTATAAAACTTTTATAACTGAAATGTTTTGCCCAATTTTAACATTTAATAGCATCTAAAATAATGCTTTGATATATAAACGGTTTGTTGCAGCATATTTAAAAAAAAAAAAAAAAAAAGCTGAAACTATAAAATTTAATATTTTTATGTAAAAGAGTTTTTGCTGTATAAACCAAGGGGTACATACAAATGAAACACTGCCGGTTTCAAGCGCTCCAAATGTATGACTACAGTCGGCAGCAAAAGTATCCGACCACTAGCAAAAATTCCTATGTAAAAAAAGGCACACTTAACACTGTTTTGTTATGTAAAACCTTGTCGAATTCTGTTCTTAGACTGACTAAGAACCGGATTCGACAAGGATTTATTTAACAAAACTGCATTAGGTGTACTTTTTTACATAGGAATTTTTGCTAGTGCACGGATACTTTTGCTGCCGACTGTATTTGCAAAAAAATTTGCAAAATTTACGTCATCGAAATTGCAAGCGTTCCGTTTGTATGTAACCCTAAGAAAGCGAAAAATACACGCTGAATTGAAACACGGCAGTGGCAGTAACTTTTTTTTAGAATAGACATTAAAAGCATGCCAATTCTAATTGTATAAATCAAGATTAAACTTTCGCCATTTTTGCTCATGGAATGCTCACTAAGAAGTGGAGTGGCATCATCGCACTATATCTACGCATTGAGCAATTGACGACAGTTTGGGATTCACCCCTAGGATTTATCTCAGGGCGTGCCATCATAATTTTTATCTTCCTCAAGGCTATGGTTTCCTAGCTTCGGTAACCCGCAGAGGTATTATTTCAGAACATGGAAAACAGTAAGGAGTTTGTTCATTGATGGGTTCAGAGATAGATATCCTCTACTGGAGATTTCTGATTTATACTTATTAATAACCTGAAAATATAGTTATCGAAAAACTCTACGATGTCTTTACCCCTTTTCCACTTCGTGGTTGCTGGAATCTGTAACTGATGTAAATTTAATTGCACAGTTAGAATTCTACGTGAATCGCATGATTTTCTTTTCTTGTTTGTTTATTTCTTTGTTATTATTTTTTCCATAATGCACAACTGTATAGTGAGAATTTTACCCATCGACGAGTCCTTAGTACTTCACACTAACGTTTGTATACGGAAAAAAAAAAAAAGATATCATTTTCCGAAAATAAATAAGTTTTCTGAATCCTGAACTTGAAATGAAACCTTTATCAAAAATATATATTTACTTTCTATTGAAATTTAAGAAAAAAATAAAAATAAAAATAAATAACTAAGTACATCACATTTTCTATTTGAGGTTTATCTTTTGATATTTTACTCATTCGAAAATAAAAATGTTTTATTTTTAAAAAGAAAAAGTGCTTGAAGCTTTCCAACTTGTTTCATTGCTATATCGATATGGTCTTTGAAAAATATCGATATTTTGAAAGTAAGAATTTAAAATTTATATTCATTTTATTTTTAATCTAAGAAAAAGACAAATTTAATGTAATGCATTCTCTCCCCCCCCCTTCTTTCTACCAAAACATATTTGAGTAATATATAGGTGTGCACTCAAGCATATTAACTACTCCTCTCGCTCCTGATTTAGTTTCTATATTTAAAAATGTCGATTCTCTTTCCGACTAAAACAGTATAAGGCTCTGTGGTCTTTAAGTAGATGTGAAAGAATATCGTAAAACTTGCTCTTAAGTAATGTAATTTGTGTAAATGAAGTCTCATCAAATATACATCTTTCGAGAGAAGTTAAACATTTTTACTATTCCTTTTGCGGTGGTATGAAAAGGAAAATATAAATAAAATTGGAAGATATTCTAGAGTGTTACAAATGTCATTTTATTTAACCATTATTTCAGAATTCTAACGCTTTAACCATACTTCTAACCAGAAATAACTATTAGTAAGTCAAAAGGAAAGCCGAAAATTCAAAACTTTACTACCCAAAATTTAATGAATGTATTTATTCAAAAGATGTACAGTCGGTAACAGAAGTGTCCGAACACTAGCAAAAATTCCTATCTGAAAAAAGTACACTTCATGCGGTTTTGTTAAATAAATCCTTATCGAATCATGTTCTTACACTGACTAAGAACAGGATTCGACAAGGATTTATTTAACAAAACCGTATGAAGTGTACTTTTTTTACATAGGGATTTTTGCTAGTGTTCGGACACTTCTGTTACCGACTGTATAATTTTGAATATACTACAGTTGAACCTCGTTAACGTGAATTACTTTTAACATGGACTGTTTCCACAATCCCCGACAAAAGGAAGATTAGTTTCTGAGTTACTGATAGCATGAACTACTGATAACGTGAACAAATTTTTTGTTCCTCTTGAGATTCACGTTAACGAGGTTCGACTGTACTCACAAACGTTCAATATGGGTCTCTTTTGTTACACAGATTACACCAAATCTGTAATACAATTCTTACCAAGCATTATATAGAATGAATTTATCGATGCTAGAGTTTTGATACGGACATTGTGATACTGTCTTTTAAATCAGTCATGATCATTTGACCTGAAATCACATTCATGCGATCCTTTACGAAACCAAAAGAAAAAATTGCATGACGTAAAATCTAGAGATCGTGGTGGCTAACTTAGCAGTGCTTTGAATAGGGCAGAAAAGATACGAAGTCACCATTATGATAACGCATTATGAGGAGGTTACGCAACTAAATTAAAAAATGTGGTGCTGCTCCATCCTTTTGCAGAGTAAAATTAGAAAGTTTAAACCCTATGTGGAGCATATCGACATGCACAATGCTTGTAACAGTGGTTTCGGCAAAAGAGAATGATCCAAAGACCTTTCGAGGGATAGATGAAAGTCTTATAATGCACAAAATTTGATTATAATACCTTTACATGTTTGGAAGTTTTGAATACAAACATTAATTATACATTTTGTGTAGTAAATCTTCGAAATACCGGCATTCTTTTTTACTTACCCTAAATCAGAGAAATTGTGCAAAAAATGAAATCATCAGACACACAGGATATAAGAATACATTAAAGACAAGATTATGAAACATATAGGTTTGTCAGAAAAAGTGTTATAAAAATCTTCGAAATTTTAAGCATTATTACAGGTGAAAATTTACAATTATATTTGACTGAGACGAGATTTTAGCGTAAAATACCGCAAAAGTGTCTTCTCCTCAATTAAACGCCACCCTCTACTTTTCACATGAATTTCGTTTACTCTGGAAATACCGAATAAATGCCCTCTTATGCTCAACAGCAGACTTTATTCGAATAGTAGACATTTTTTATATTGTTTATTTATTTTATTTTATTTTTTATAAGATTCGCCTTTTCAAATATGAACATTGATTTATTTTAAAATAAATCGGACACTCTTATTTTTTGAAAATGTAAAATTTAAGCTTCCTAAAATAGTGGCAAATTTTTTAAAACAATTTATTGGAAAAAGGGAAAAAAGAGTTTCCTGAAATTTTCCTGTTTTTTGAATGTCGGTTAACTCAGAATTTACTGTATTTATTTAATTTTATTTTTATCACTTGTTTTAAAATAACTTTTTACGTTATTTAATTTTAGCAGAAAAATATACATTTTCCTACTTTATGGCTATACTAATTTATAGGTCATAATAGCAGAAACTGTATTGATTTTGGTGAATCTAGCATTTATAGTTTTTTACAGAGACATAAAGAAAAATTATTTTTCATTATGACCAGATCAAATTATTTAAAGTGCGATAGCATCTAAATGTCTTTTTCGATTGAGCTGAAAATGTATATACATATACATGTTATAGAAGTCACCGTCCCACAAAACATACAGATTTTGATGAATCTAGCGTTTATAGATTTTTACAGGGACACAACGAAAAATTCTTGAAGTGCAAAATTATTGAAGGGCAAAAGTGTTAAATTAAACAACATACTATTTGGGGGAAAATGCTCAAACATCCAATTAAAATTTTCTCTTTTGTTTATTTAACGACTTTTCTTACTTTAATATATATAAACAACCGTTAATTACTTAATGTCCGAAAAATCGAGTGGAATTAAATCAGAATTTTTAAGTTAAATGTAAAGAAAATAAAACCCCCTCCTTATATTATTTCAATCAAAATTAAGCAACATTTTCTTAATCCATTCGATGATAAGGATATATTCAAAAGCTCTTGGACTTAACCTCTAAAGTTCTGATAAAGATGATTGATTTCTGAGAAGAAAAAAAATCATAAGTATCACATTATCATTTGTTGAATGACAAAAATACTTCATTCTGTAAATATTTAAAAATATTTTATCATTTGCTAATAAAAGAATTATTTCGTAAAAATTGTAAAATATTTTTAACCACCATAGAAAAATACTTACTTTTGTATTTTTATCAAGTAAAAATATACTCTTTGCAGCACAAAGAAATCTGCACATTTTCCTACATGGTTAAAAATAATAAAAGATGAATTCTATTGCATAACATAAAGGCGACAGTACTTCAAATATATTTTAAACAACTGATTATTTTTCTGTTCTCCTTACTTTCCGAACATACATTATCTAAGGAAATTACTGTAATCATAAAAAAATATTGAGGTCTACTGAGTTCATTTTTGCTATTTTTACGGTGATGTATGTAGTGTGTGTGTATATGCTCGTATAAGTATGGGAGTGAACACGATACGGCTTAAATGGTTTGATCTATTGAGCTGAATGTTGGTAATTATGTTATGGGTCATCGTCACACGAACTGTATAGACTTTGATGAGTCTAGAATTTATAGTATTTTTACAGGAAAACAAGGAAAATCCTTTATTATTATTGCCTAGGGAGAAAAATTATTTAATGTGCGATAGCGTCTAAACACCTTATTCGATTAAGAAAAAATTGGTAAGTATAATTAGTTCACTATCATGCGATTTGTATAGATTTTGATAAGTTTGGGCATAGCCTCTTAAACTAGATGCCTGTCGCGTTGCTCGGAAACTTGGCAACAGTTGAAGCGGTAGACAGCGTCACCTGGTACAGATTGCGCGACTTTTTTATTCAACTGTCACCAATAATTTTAAGAAGTGATAATATATATAATCGACGTTTCTTCGATTCTATTCGACTTTTATCTATATCATATCCCACTTTTAAAAATTTTTGGTGGCTGTTGAATATAAAAGTCGCACAATCTGTACCAGGTGACGCTGTCTACTGCTTCAACTGTTGCCAAGTTTCCGAGCCATGCAACAGGCATCTAGTTTAGAAGGCTATGGTTTGGGATATAGATATATATATGCATATGTATTTAACAGAAATACAAGAAGATATCCTTTATCATTATTGTCAATGTACTCAAATTATTTTAAGTGTGATAGCATCTAAATGTACCATCCAATTGAGCAAAAAAATTATGCGTAGTTTATAGATCATACCTTCGCAAGTTTTCTGTAGATTTAATGAGCGCAATCATTTATAGTTCTTTAACAGGAATACAAAGAAAAAAACATTATTATAGCCAGTGTACTGAAATATTCAAAGCGCTACAGAATTTAAACTAGACATTCAACTACGTTATAAATTGGTAGGCATATTATAGGCTATTATCGGAAGAACCGTGCAAATTTACATAAGTGTAGAAATTTTAGAATTTTCCCACACTCTCTCTCTCTCTCTCTCTCTCTCTCTCTCTCTTTTTTTTTTTTTTTTTTTTTTTTTCCGGTATACAAAGTAGAACTTTTACACGTTGCGATCTATTGAGAGCAAACTATTTAAAGTTCAACTTAATAATGTTAAATAGTTTAAAGCAAAATAAATTAATCAATTAATTAATTAATTTAATTAAAAATAAATATATAAATAAATATTTACTATTGTGAGTTCATCACTTTTACTTCTTTCACAAGGACGCACAAAAGAATACATTTAAAGACACATTTCGCTCCTTTAAACGGCATACAACTTGAAAAAAAAAAAAAAACTTGCATAAAAATACTTAAATATCCCATTACGATTTTCTCACTTTTTATTTAACGATTTCTCTTATTTGAATTTACTTAAATAACCATATATAATTACTTAATATATACATATATTTATATAATGAGTATATATACGTAGTAAAAGCCAAGCAACAGATACAATATCGCTGAAACCACATAGACCAATAACAATTAATTTTTTTAGAGTAGGAGAAGCTCAGAAAGGTGAAAAAATTCTTCAGGGCAGACCTTTTTCACCTTTGAGCACCAATGTACGATTTCGTTCTCTAGTGGCTATAATGGCAAATCACTAGTGGGCCCCCTATCGTACATGAAATTAATTGAAGTGAAATTTAAAATGGAATAGACTATTAAATGCGAATTAACAAAGAAGCTAACAGAAAACAACCTTAATAAACAAAACATAATAAAAAAAAACAATACTTACAGGATAATACATTTGGAGTCACATGGATTAAAAAAGGTATATTAATTCAGGGGTTTATTTGTTTATGGGTAAAACAAGCAAAATTCAAGGTTTAGTGGTTCATAGCTGATAAAGAATAATGAAACGTATATCAATATGGATATTTATTATGTGTGTAAGAGTATTATTACTAATTTTAAGAATAGTTGACAACTCATATAAAGCAATTGAACATTTAAAGGAAAAAGAAATAATGCATATTAATCCTAATATATATATATAATTATATAATTACTTCATATAATTACTTAATATTCGGGAAGTCAGGTGGAATCAGATTTTTTCTTCTTTTAAATGTGGTATACTAATTTGATAATAATGGTATCGAACGTGTAATATTCTACCATGTTTTAATTGGGTAAACATTTCCCAAAACATTTTTTAAAGTATTAAAAAAAAATTAGGTGTGAAAAGGGTGATGTGGTACTATTAACACAATTGTCAACATTTATATTTTAAAAATAATGTTTATAACCGTTATTTTTTATAGAAACCGATAATATTCATTTTCTGAAATTAATAATTATAAAAATTCACTATTGTATAAAATTCTCGTCTGAAGTCTTTTCGGAAATCGTAAACATTGACAGCTGTGCATTAATGTGTATAAAACTGGAAATAAGTGACATTTTTAACCTATATAAACAGTGCGTGAAGGGACTTTTAATTGAACACTAAATGTGATTAGGACAATTACTTTACTAGATAGAGTGTTACTCGTTAAATTATTTTACCAGTAAAATAACAGTGCTTCTGCTGCTATAGAGACATTTCGACAAATAAATGGTTTGCGTCGAAGTTCTGTTAATATTATAAACTTTTCGTGAATAACCGCACCTTTTCGAAGCCTGAACTGAGACGTAAGTAACCTGGAATAGAGTTATCCACGGTTCGGGTAAACTTGACCCACACACAACCAGCAACCGCAATAAAGTAATGTTAAATTTATGTTATATGAGGAACATTATTAAAATTTTATTTTGGAAAAAATATTACAGAACTGATTTTCAGGGATTTAAATATTACATGAAGATTTATTAACATGTATATGTATTAAAATAAATAAATTATTATTATTACATTAAAAACTAGCTCATACACATGTGTACCAAATTTCAAGTCAACAGAGCGATTTTTGTGGCCGCTATCGCGTGACAGTCAGGCGAACACACAGACGGAAACCAATATCTTTTTAAGTCTCACTCAACAGGGCGGCCTCCACTGACATTTCGGAAATTATTTAAAAAGTATTGACCGTATCATTATGCGGTTTTCAGTTAAATGCACAGAAAGACATGGAATTTTTTTTTAGGTAACAAAATATTTATCAACAAATTAGTTTAAATTTTCTTCATCAAGGAACACTTTAATTGTAAACGCAATATATTCAACAACGTAACTAGGACTATAAATACCCAATGTGACGGCCGTCATTCATTAGAATGACCGTCGCATTGTTGCGCATTGGAAATTCTTTAAAAAAAAAGCTTTAGTGTTCGCAATACTGCGTTATTTGATCCGACGGATCTGTTTAAAATGTAAGAAAATACTCCGAATACAATGCGATATGTTGGTGAAAATGTAACTAATATATTTTTATTATATGTATAATCCGATTCTTTTCTGTATATTTCAATAAAAATCGCATAGAGTATCAGTACTTTTTGGATAGTATTTTATTTTATTTTTTATTTATTTTTATTTTCTGTGACTTTTGGATCCCCCAGTGTATACTCACACAATGCTGCATACCGGAATGAAATGTATTCTAGATTACCATGATTTTTAGGCTGGACAAGTCTGTGTTAAAATATTATATTAATTTCTACGCATCGTATAACATATGCGAGAATTATAGAGGTACAGGGTGGTCCGAAAAACATGATAGAAAGTAAGCGATCGTTGTAGAAAAAATAAAATATGCAAGAACATGAAACCTATGTTATTGAATAAAAATATGAATGACATTTAATATACAAGGTGCTCGAAATGTGTACCGTCCCCGACTATAGTGTTATAAAGCCAGTTCCGAAACTCTGTCATAAAGCGCTGGAGTGTGTCGGAATCAAGTGCATCAATCTCGATTGTGATGATCGATTTCAGGTCCTCAAGTGAATCAGGGGGATTCCTATAGATTCTGTCCTTGGTGTAAAGCCATAAGAAGAAGTCGCACGGATTTAGGTCCGGAGTGCATGGGGACCCTCTATCCCGTGCCCCGTGAATTTTTTCTTCTTCGCTGTATTCATTTATAGAATATAAATTTACATTTAAATAAATATTTTTAGTTAATTTTAGTTAAAACCATGCTTAATAAAAATTATGATTAAAAATACTTAAATATTATTTTTGAGCTCTTCCCCTATTTTCTGTTCACGAGCCGCCACTGTCATAGCCTTCAATCATATTGTTGATGTTAATGATGATGATGAATTTCTACGCACTATAATACATTATTAAATGGAATGTGTTTTAAATTTTATACGTATACAAATAATTCATACAATCAAATTTTTCTCCAAATTAAGCAAGCAAAAATGTTAATTAAATATACTTAAATAAAGTTTATAGTAATGCGTTTATATATATATATATATATATATATATATATATATATATACTAGCAGACCCGGCCACGCGTTGCTGCGGCTAAGTAATACGTTGATAATTTGATAAGGTACTAAAACTGGATTTGGCGATTTTTTTTTCGCCTTTTTGAACGATAACGAAGTCGTTCTGGATTCTTTGCAATAAAATACGGTAACCTGCATGCTTTTATTTTAGATTTATGATTTAGCTTATGATTTTATCATTTATTATTTTTAGATTCATGATTTAGTCATAATCGCCAAATCCAGTTGTGGGGAAATACTATAGTTGTTACCCACAACTATAACTTATAATATAACTTCAGTAATTATATTCGGATAATTATAACTTCAATATCAGTATATCCCCACAGCTGAATTTGGCGATTTTTCTATGGCGCCGTTTTAAATGATAACGATGTCGCTCTGGACTGTTTGTGATATAATATGGCAGCCTATATGTTGTTTATTTTGGATTTATTATTTTATGTTTTTCATTTATGATTTAGATTATCATTTATCATTTATAGATTTATGATTTAGCCATAATCGCCAACAAAAAATCGCCAAATATCGTTGTGGGGATATACTGATTAATATATTACTGAAAAGATTAATATATTTTAACGAAGTGGTGAGAAGATTCTGAGTATGTTAAAATTTTAATAGTAAATTCAAGTTAATCAAGAAGGAAAGCATTGAGGATTAAGATAAGAAAATTGCAAGATTTTAAGATCGCATTTTCATCAATAAATATGAGTCAAAATTTAAAGCAAAATACATATATAAATCACAAATTTAATCAGGAACGTTAAATTGGTAAGTTATTAAAGAAAAAGTAAAGAAAAATAAGAGAAATAATTAATTAAAGTTTTGAACATCGATCATATAGATTAGCGTTACAAAACAAATAAACAGACTTAAACTCTTCCAGACTTTTAAATAAGTTTTAAATTAAATTTTAAAATTTAATGTTAAATAAAACAGACATTTAAATAAGTTTTAAAATATTGAAATGGTTACTTTTTATTTAGAACGTTATGTATATATCACAAATTTCTTAAAGGAAACGAAGTGATACAGATTAGAATAATGCAACAAAAATTGAAAAAGCAAGGTTATGTCGTAAATAAATTTTTAACACACGTGTCACGTGAAATAAATTGTAGCATATACATAATGCATCTGATATAAGATATTAACATGTTGCAGCGGAATGAATTTCATATCTATCATCCTTGGCGGAAAAAAAAAATATCGCCAAATTATCTGGCGCACACATTTAATTCCTTTCAAAAATCATGGTTATTTTAACAACTTATATTAAGAGAGTAATGAATAATATGAAACAATATTTTACACAATACATATTACGAAAATATACATCTAGCTTGTATATTTTCGTGTTACGTTTTTGATCGCCAAATACGAAAAACTCCAAGAACGACAGAGCTTTGAAATTTAAAATTAAAATTTTGTCAATTTGACAGCAAAATAACTCAATCTAACGTATGCACATGATAAATAATACATATCTATACAAAAATATGGGGATTGAAATCCGGAAATAATTTTCCTCGTTTTTTAATAATTTTTTACAAAAAATACTATGGGCGATTAACATAAGAAATCTTTTTCTTGATTTCACAGACTGTCAGTGACGTCACACTTCGCTTATGTATAACTACATACTTTATCAATGCGAATAAAATCTTTAAATTGATTATGACATCAATTTTCGTGAGATGTATAATTTAACTTTTTATAATTTTTTAACGTTCACGTTTGATTAAATGTATTTACTTTTATGTCGAAAGAAAATGAACTCGTATTTTTTCTTTTTGGCAACAATTAAACTTATGGAACTCACAGATATTTTGGAGGAACTTTAATAAAGGTCTATAATTAACAAATAATTGCAATAAAACAATATTGTGACAATAAATTGAGATAAAAACTATCCTATCTCTCAAGTTGGACCAAACTACACACAGTGTGCAAAATTTCATTAAAATCGATTCCTTAGTTTAGGAGTTTACCCCGGACAAACATCGTGACACGTAATTTATATATATATACAGATATATATTATGTATGTATAAAAACATGTATTTATGCATGCATAAAAAATCCCAATAAAAAGAACAGAATAGATATCGTCGTTTTACATAACATACATAAAATAAATATGAAAGACAAAGAATTTTATCTCTTCAATTGTTTTTTTTTTTTTTTCTGTATATTCTCTTATAAAAGAAATCTTTCGCTGCAAAAAACTCCCAAGCTGTCATCCTATTATTGTTGTCTAAAGAAAAACGTTGTTTTCTGTCTACCCAATGTTTAAATCTGCTTTTGTCATGTGAAAATCTTTTAACGAGATGAAATTTTCATGTGACGGTTTAACATCTCTAAAAGCATTTTCCTGCTTTTCTATGATTTCGTTCAGAATTGCCTGTGTTGTTCACTGAATATTTGCTCATTTTATATTTAAGGCATAAAATAGGCGCGATCAGAATTTTCTTTTTTAACATTTGTCATAGTAACTAGTAAGTACACACGCCGATGGCAGGTTTTGAGAATCAGGTCTGCATAATATTTTCTGCATATTTTTAAAAGTTTTTCTATATTGCAGTTTTTCTGAATATGATAATCTTTATTAATACTAAACTTTCACTCTTCGTTAAAATGATAGTTGATGTTTTCATTAGCCAAAATGTAATAATTTTAAGTCGCTGTATCGTAGATTATTAACTCATTTCTTTTTTATTATTATTTTTTTTTATTTGATCCAAATTTATTTTCTAACCATTCAGCTTTTGACGACATTTCTGCTTGACTTTTGCTATCTTCCCGATATAGCGTCATACCCTTCTTTAACGTCATTTTAAGTTCATCAGCATCTATTGAAATATTGAATTAAAGGTTATTTATATAAACTATAAAACTTCTTCACACACCATAAAATTTAAGCCAGCATGCTTTTGCCACCAAGGCAGTAGCACGTGTTTTTTGCACCTGAAGAAGAAAGGCTTCGTCCTTTCGAAACCGGTTGTGCTGGCTTAAATTTTATAGTGTGTGAAGAAGTTTTAAAGTTTATATTGATTGTACATCAGTTTTCAATTTAGTTTTGTAAAACATATTTTATAGACCTTCCCTATGTACTGTATTATCGATTTCTACTTCTGGTTTCAGAATATACAAATTGTGATTTTAAGTAACACTGGAGCAAGCAACGTAAAATATTTTACCTGCGTGTAATATATGTTTTCGTATATCGAAGTCTGATCCGTGCTGTTGCGCATGTGTCGGGTTTGAGTGAGAAATACATCTTTTAGCGACAGCGTAATCTCAGAAGTCTCTTTTATTGGAGTAGAATCGGTTCCTGTTTACGACTAGTGTGACATTGATTGTAAACGAACAGTACGTGCCAAAATGACTTTAACTTTATTTAATAAAAACACTTGTTTTAATATATATGCAAATTAATAATCAAATATCACTAAATACATTTGGTACTAAAAAAATATCCAGTTGTCAGGAAGGTTCTATCGTATTTTACTACCTGCAGGTAATTTTATATGTCAGATCAATACAAGCAGGTAGAATGCGTACTGTCGTATCTTATTAATTAGCGTATCCCTTGTGGGATATAAGAGGGCTACTTGAAATATCATTCATCAGTTAGCAGCGAAGTACAAAGTGGATAAAGTGCATTTAGGACATTGAATTTAGTATGAGTTCCAAAAAGGAAGCAAATCATCGGTTGCTTATAAAAATTTATGTGACACGTTGGGAAGCGAAGTTGTAAATGCTTGCATCTGCCAAAAATTGTTTGCCAAATTTCGTTCCAGAGATTTCAGTGTCAAAGAAGATCGTCGAACTGGGATGACATCCAAGGTCGATGACGACATTTGGTGATCCATATTAGAGAGTAACCCATCTCTAACCACTAGAGCAATTCCAAAAGAACACGGTATCATAGTTGCGAATATCGAAGTTGTAAATGCTTGCATCTGCCAAAAATTGTTTGCCAAATTTCGTTCCAGGGATTTCAGTGTCAAAGAAGATCGTCGAACTGGGATGACATCCAAGGTCGATGACGACATTTTGTGATCCATATTAGAGAGTAACCCATCTCTAACCACTAGAGCAATTCCAAAAGAACACGGTATCATAGTTGCCAAATTAGCAACTTTTGGCTACTGGAAAATTTCAATAGAAATATTATTTTTATTTAATCAGCGAACTGTAACGGTTTTCACTGATTAAGTAAAATAAAAATTTTCGTTGGCAACTGTGATCGGCATATATTATTCGTGTGCTGAGAAATAAGTTAAACATATTGAATTTGTCTTGGAACAGAGTATTTGGTCTGCGCACATATTAATTGAAAGAAATATATCGGATCGAGAGAGAATCCGTTCATCTCTCTTTGTTAGACACAATGTGGACGTGGAGCTGTTTTTGCACAAGCTCATTAAGGAAGATTTAAAAAAAAAAAAAAAAAAAAAAAAAATGGATCCTTTACGAGAAGACAGAGAGAAAAAAAAGTTCACTGCAAACCTGGAACATCTGCCACAATTATTGTAAAACCAATCTTCATCAACGGAAGGTGATACTCAGTTTGTGGTGGAATAGAAGCAGTTCAGTGTACTACTAACTACTTAACACGTTCACCCCGACGGGACCCACCGGTGGGTTACAGCTACAGTCGGCAGCAAAAGTATCCGAGCATTAACAATAATCCCTGTCTAAAAAAAGTACACTTAATACTGTTTTGTTAAATAAATGCTTGTCAAGTCATGTTCTTAGTCAGTCTAAGAACATGATTCGACAAGGATTTATTGAACAAAACAGTTTTAAGTGTACTTTTTTGATATCGAATTTTTTGGCTAGTGCTCGGATACTTTTGAGACATGTACTTATAAACATGTTACTATGCAAACAAAATACGCCGGCGTGAACGTGTTAAACAGGAGCAAATCATCAATGAGAGCGCCTATTCTAAGCAGCTTGATAAATTGAATGCAGCTGCCAAGGAAAAACGGCCAGTATTAACGATTAGAAAATGAATCCTGTTTCATCAAGCTAATGCAAAACCACATACTGCAATGTTGCCCCAAAAAATTTTAATGAGCTTAGATGAGTAGTTCTCAGTCACCCACCATTTTTTCCAGATTATAGCATGTTATAACAAAAATAATTATTAACTAAAAATAACTGCATTTGTCGTAATATTTTTATATATGTAATTAAAACTGTTAATTTCTCAATTATGTTTAAATTTGCGTGAAATTCAAATAAGCAACACCCAAAATAATGTCGTTTACCGCTTGGCTTTAATATATATTTTTTCCAGCACTGTATTATGGTATCCACAATATACTAGTTTTTGTTTGTCGATTTACAGAAAAAACTCCTTTTCAAGGAAAAGAACTTATTTATTTCTTATTATTATTTTGTATCAATTTTTTATTAAATACTTACTGTGTCTTCGTCAATTATTCCAATACACTTAAAGACTTTTTTTTTCTCTCTCTCTCTCTCTCTAAAAAATATATATGAAAGAAATATTTTGAAATTATTCTTTACACTAAAGAAAGGTTTCAAAACAAATAAAATGCAAAATAAAAATAAGAAATCCATTCGTGGTTTTTCTTCGTAATTTTTTTTTTTTTTTTTTTTTTTACGAATATGTTTCACAATGTTTAACCGCTAACTTTTAAATAACACGCTTAACTGATTATTGCTCTCTCTCTCTCTCTCTCTCTCTCTCTGTCTCTCTCTCTCTCTCTCTCTCTCACTTTTTTTTTTTTTAATTACTTTCCAAACATACTATGTAAGGAAAGTACTGTAATCATGAAAAAAAAAATCAACATTGAGATTTTGCTGTATGTATGTTTTGAAATCCCCTGAGTTCATTTTTGCTCTTTTTACAGTGATGTGTGTGTGTGTATGTATGTATCTAAATGTATGAGTGAATACGATAGCGTTTACACGTCTTGTTCGAATGAGCTGAAAATTAGTACGTATGTTGTAGGTCACCGTAGCACGAGCCCTATTGATTTTGGTGAATCTAGCATTTATAGTACTTTACAGGAACACAAAGGAAATTCTTTCTCATTTTGGCCTATGGGGGCATATTATTTAAAGTGCTATTGTGTAAACGCATTATTTAAATGAAATGAAAGCTTATACACATGTTATAAGTTACCGTCACATGAACGCTATAGATTATGGTGAATCTAGCACTTATAGTTTTTTACAGGGTCAGAACAAAAAATTCTTTATCATTATGGTCTATGGGCTCAAATTACTTAATGTACTATAGTGTCTAAGCACCTTATTCAAATAAACTGAAAATTTATAAGTATGTTATAGGTCACTATTACACAAACTGTATAAATTTCTGTTTTCTATCACTTATAGTTTTTTTTTTCTTTTTACAGGGACACAACAAAGAATTCGTTATCATTATGATCTATGGAATTATTTGAAGTGCAATGGTGTTAAATTAAACAACATATTAAATGAAGAAAAATACTGAAACACCTTATGACATTTTTTTTCTTTAATTTAATGACTTCTCTTATTTTACATTTTGTGTACAACTGTTAATTACTTAATGTTCAGAAAGTTCAGTAGAGTCAGTCTTTCTCTCTCTCTCTCTCTCTCTCTCTCTCTATATATATATATATATATATATATATAGGGTAAGTGCACCAGTGATTGACAGTTTTAGAGCAATCTCTGATGTTCTTAATGTTCTAGTCATCAGAAAATATTTTAAGAAATCTTAAGTTAGTACATATGGTATGAAAGACATTCAGAACCATATATATGTTAAAATATATACATTTGATTACAATTATTATTATTTTTTTTATGAATTTTTATTTGACACCCACTCAATGTTCCAGTAATTGACACTGCCCGTTTTTCATTTTATCAGTAATTGGCCCCCTGTGTTCCAGTGTTTGACACTGCTAGTTATTCATTTTGCCAGTTATTAGCACTCTATGCTCGAGTGTTTGACAAAAAAATTTTTAATTCTTATACGTAAAATATATGATTTTCTTATTTTTCTTATTTATTAATTATTTCGGGATAGATGTCAATTACTGGAGCATGCCAATCATTGGAGCACCTACCCTATATATATATATATATATATATATATATATATATATATATATAATATTAATTTGAGAATTTATGCTATATTACGTGTTGAATTTTCCTATAGGAATATACGAGCTAATTAATTACGTGTTCAATAGCAATCTGTATCATCAGTGCTTCTGCTTAATATACCGCAGAAATTTTGTAATTTATTTTTTTTTTATCTATATATATATATTTATTCATAGAAAGTATAGTGCTCGAATAGTACTCTTTTAGCTTTCGGCAAGAACTAATATAAAGTTTTTGTTTCAGAGAGAAAAAGTGTTATTTAGTTTTTTTTTTCAAAAGATATACGTTTCAATTTCAATGGCAATAAGCTCAAACAGTCAATAAAAATAAAAACTTTTTGGATAGTTGGAAGCGAGTCAAAAAAGCAATCGCTAATCAATAGTTTCCTTTCTTAATAGAAAGTAAGAGAAAAGTTCAATCTTCGGTTCTGAAAGTTCTTATTGAGATAGCAGTCTGTTTTAGAAATTCTTTCTTTCTTTTTTTAATTTGCCCGCATCACTCGCCGAAAATAATATATGAGAGTCATTAAAGTTCATAACCTGACAAGCCGGTGTTTTCAAGCATTCATTATCATTATCGTCACAAGGGGATTGAATTCTTTTATTTTCAGCTGAGTAATAATTTTTCCGTTCCTCATTTATAAGGATCTCTGTTAGGATCAGTGCCATGAAAGCTCTCATTTAAAGATACATTCATTATCTGTCTCCTTAATCCGCAGCATGAAATTAGTGACGTTTAAAACACTTGTTTGATTGAGTAGATTTTATTAATTCGCAAAGACAATTATTTTTTCCTGTCATTAATAATGAAAAGAGTAAAACCTAAACAAGAGCAGCAATTTAAAAAATATATATGTAGGGAGATTTTATTTTTATTACATATTTACATGTGTTTTTTTAGGGTGAATGTTTTTATTTAGCTTACACATTCAAGAAGTATGTTACGCTTAAAAAAAACATGCTTATGCACAAACATGTTATGATCTAAACGTGTAATGCAAGTACTGTTTTTTTTTTCTTCTTCTTCTTCTTTTTCAAATTGATTTCACGAATTTTTTCTTTTTTGAGTTGCATTTTCCTACTAATTCAAATGTTAGAAACTCCTCTTGCACGAAAACTCTCAAAGATTAATTTCTCGAGACCAATTGCATATTCATGCAGAACTACATACTGTGTCACATCTTAAGAATGGTTACCTCTTACTTCAATGAAATTCACCTAGAAAGTCATCCTTGGCTCGATTATAGCCCCGACGTGATCCCAATTGAAGATATCTCGGGACAAATGAAAATAAAGATCTAATAAATTTCATGTGCGAACAAGCATCAGCTCATTGAGAGACTTATTAAAGCCTAAGGCTCTGATGCAGAAGTCCCACAGTATGTCAAGAAGTATATTTAATCAATGTCGAGTCGAATCAAGACCTTAATCCAGACAAAAGTGGTTCCTAATAAACACTAAAATCGTCATGTAATACATAAATTTTAATAAAACTTGTTTAAAAATAAGGAATTCTTATTTCTGCCTGTATAACGTTGTAATATATATATATATATATATATATATATATATATATATATATATATATATTTATATATATATATATATATATATATATATTTATATATATATATATAATTCGGTTAGTTTTGTATATATATATATTACACTTCTGAAAAATTTAGCAAGATTCACATTTTTTTTTTTTTTTTTTTTTTCTTTAACAAATTCTCACTATTTAGATCTGACAACAAATCCAGTGAAAACTAGTATGTTGTGGCCACCACAAGACTTTCTTCTATATTTTCCTATACATATTCAATCAGTAACAATATTTAAAAAAAAAAAAAAGATTTTTTTTTCCTTTTTTTTTTTTTTTTTTTTTGTGAAAATTAATACATATTCAATCACTAACAATATTAAAAAAAAAAAAAAAAAATAGAATTTTTTTCTTTTTTTTTTTTTTTTTTGGTTAAAAGTAAAAAAAATCGATAACTTTGTTTTAAATTATCACAGATTTATAGTTCAACCATTCGTTTTAAAGGTATTGACGAGACCTTTCGAATGATACCCATCTTCAAAATTTACCCCCCCCCCGGGGGGGTACTTCCCCCCCAGGGGGGGAAGCGATGCCCCCCATGCACAAAATTTTTTTCCTAGTTACGTACTACTATTATCAATAATTCATATTAATTTTACAAACACAAGTGTAAAATAACTCTTATTATGCACATTTATACGAATTTTTGTCCTATGCTGCCATGTTAAAAATTTAGATAAAATGCTATCACAGCGCCACCTGTTGAGCTATTGATCCCCAAATATAATCAGCAACAGTTTATGTCGGGGACCAACTAAATATCAAGTTTGGTAAAATTTCGTTAAAAAAAAAAAAAAAAAAAAAAAATACGATTATTTTTCTAAGTTTTTTTTTTGTTAAAAGTAAAAAAAATCGATAACTTTGTTTTAAATTATCACAGATTTATGGTTCAACCATTCGTTTTAAAGGTATTGACGAGATCTTTCGAATGATACCCATCTTCAAAATTTAACCCCCCCGGGGGGGTACTTCCCCCCCAGGGGGGGAACCGATGCCCCCCCATGCACAATTTTTTTTTCCTAGTTAACTACTACTATCATCAATAATTCAAATTCATTTTACAATCACAAGTTTAAAATAACTCTCATTATGCCCATTTATACGGAATTTTGTCCTATGCTGCCATGTTAAAAATTTGCATAAAATGCGATTACAGCGCCACCTGTTGAGCTATTGATCCCCAAATCTAATGGGCACCAGTTCATGCCAGGGTGCAACTAAATACCAAGTTTGGTTAAATTTCATTCATATGTTCGTGAGATACAGCGTCCACAAAAAAATGATACAGACACACAGACAGACAGACAGACAGACACACAGACAGACAGACAGACACACAGACAGACATTTTCTAAAAACTATCAATTCGTGTTCAGGACATCCCAAAACGTGTAGATCCGTCAAAAAACGGAGGTCGAAAATTTTCGCGAATCCAATACTTTCTCTATATTACATATAGAAGAAAGTAAAAAAGTTATAAGCATTTATGTAAAAACTTTTTTTTTTTAATCTGCATGTTTTTTATTTATAACGAAATTTAATGAAACTTTTAGATAAATTGAAAAAGGACATTATAAATAATATATTACTGCAATTGAAATATAAAAATAATAAATATCTTAAAAAGTTTGAGCATTTGTATAAAAAGTGTTTTCAAAAAAAGCATCCACAAAAAACGTAAATATTTTCTGCTCACGGATTCTGACAAGTCATTGGATAAGAATAATTACCATTAAAAAACATCTGCAATGACTCCACTGGACTTTCCGAACATTAAGCAATAACCGTTGTTTAAGTAAATTAAAATAAGAAAAGTTGTTAAATAAACAAAAGGAAAAATCATTAAAAGGATGCTTGAGTATTTTTCCCCATACAGTACGTTTTTTTTTTTTTTTTTTTTTTTTTTTAACACTACTGCTTATAAAAAAAATGTACCACAGAACTGGCATTAAAAGTAATAAGTACAAAACATTTAATAAACACCATAAAAGTTAAGAACTCGCAATAAATGTTTCGGGTCGAAAAAACGCATGACACTTCGTCAGGAGAACAAAGTAGGCATGAGTGCTGGTGCGTTGCCGCTTTGTTTACAGCACTCGTGCCTACTTTGTTCGCCTGATGAAGGGTATTGTCTTCTTTTTACTCGAAACAATTGTTGCAAGTTCTTTCCTTTTATGGTGTTTATTCAAAGTTTTGTGCTTATTATTAACACTATTGCACTTCAAATAATTTGAGCCCATGGGTCATAATAATAAAGAATTTTTGTTATGTCCCTGTAAAAACCTATAAATGCTAGATTCACCAAAATCTATACTGTTCGTGTGATGGCCACCTATAACACGTGTATAAATTTTCAGTGCATTCGAATGAGACGTTTAGATACTATTGCACTTTAAATAATTTGAGCCCATAATAAAAAATATTTCTTTGTACCTTTGTAAAAAAAAAAAAAACTTATAAACAAAATCTCTAGAATTCTTGCGATGATGACCCATAACACGTATATAAATTTTTGGAACAATTGAATAAGGCATTTAGACGCTATCGTATTTTTAAAATTTTGAGCCCATAGGCCATAATGATGAAGAATTTTTCTTTGTGTCCCAGTAATAAAATTTTAAGTGCTAGATTCATCACAATCAATAGGGTTCATGCTTGTGTGACCTTTGACATACGTACCAACTTTCAACTGATTTGAACAACACGTTTAGACGTTTCCGTCTTCACTCTCACACATACACACACATACATGCACATATACATACATACATCGCTTACATCACTGTAAAAATAATAAAAATGAACTCAGGAGACCTCAAAACGTATAAGAACACCAAAATCTCAAAGTCATATTTTTGACATGATTACAATACTTTCCCTACACATGCTTGTTCGGAAAGTAATAAGGGAGGTAAAAAATATGTTTAATTACATTTAAAAACTTAACACACACAGATTTTCACATATACACTGCATAAAAAAAGTAGACGGACACTTACTTGTAATACTTTAAAGCCGTTTATTTCTTTAATTAGAGATATGAGGTTCATTTCTGTAATATAATTATATTCTTGAGACATCATATATTATTATTTTTTGGATATAGATTCAATCCTTTTGAATTATGTAGTGGAAAAATTCAGAAAACAAAAATGGGGCATATTTGCACTGTAATTTTTCTTAAAAAAGTAGACGGACACATCTTCTATCTCTAAAATAAAACGTTTTTAGTAAGGGGTTCGACTCCCATTTGCTTTAATAAGTTCGTATACTCTGTTAGGCATCGAATAAATGAGATTCTAAATCTTTTTTTGACAGAAAATTTTCCAAATGTTTGTAAGAGCTTCTTTGAGCTGGTGAATGGATTCATACTGGCGTCCACCCTCATAAATTTTATGAACAAGTATAGCTCAAATGTTTCCTACAGGATTCATATCCGGACTCTTGGCTGGCCAGGGTAAAACCTTGAAGTTGTTCTCATGAAACCATTTTTTAACGTTGTTAGCGGTGTGTACTGGCGCTCCACCTTGTTGGGAAATCCAGTTTTCTCCTCCAAGATCACACTCAAATGGCAAAAGCTCACTGCTTAGTGTTTCAATATAATCTTTGTGAGTCTGCTTCTTACTTAGGAACACTAAATTTGTCCTTTCACCATAGCCAACAGCTAGCCACACCATCAAGCCACCACCACCAACTTGCCGAGTAGAGTACACTTCGTCTTCTTTCTCCAAACTGTGCCAATAATATTGATATCCATCTGGGCCGTCTAAATTAATTTTTTTCTCATCTGAAAAAAATACAGATATCCATTCTGTAGTCCAAGACATATGGTTTTGAGCCTACTGTAGGCGTTCTGTCTGTGGTGATATTCTTTAGAAATCGACCTATTTCAATCACTTCGTTTATCTATCTATCTATATACATATATATATATATATATATAATGAAAATTGTGTCATCACGATAACTCCCGAAAAAATACTCGAAATGGAACCAAATTTGGACAGTGAACTGATCTTATAAATATCTTGGATGAGTTCTTTAACCAAGTTGCTCCGACTTTTTGTTTTCAAGTGGCAGCCACTTGAAAATTTCAAACCGACATTCTAAAAAGCATATTTAAAGCAAGATTTGCTTGAATTTTGTTCTAAATACAGGCCACATAAGTGTCTCAATGAAGTTTATTAATGAAGTTTATCCGCCATTTTTAATAAAGTGGCAGATATTTTAAGTTAAGTGGGACCACTTGAAATCAGACTACCACTTGAAAATTTAAAATCACTATAACTTCCGAAATAATACTCCAAATCGATCCAAATTTAGACAGTGTCTTAACTTATCTTATAAATATCTTAGATGAGTTTATTAACCAAGTTGCTCCGCCATTTTGTTTTCAAGTGGAGACCACTTGAAATTTTCAAATTCAAATTGTAAAAAGCGTATTCCGAATTTGTTTGAAATTTGATGTAAATATAGACCACATAAGGGTCTCAATGAAGTTTATTGATGAAATTTATCCGTCATTTTTAATAAAGTGGTAGATATCTTAAGTTAAGCGGGGCCACTTGAAATCAGGCTCCCACTTGAAAATTTAAAATCACGATAACTTCTGAAATAATACTCCAAATCGAACCAAATTTGGACAGTGATATTATCATATAATTATCTTGAATGTTTTCACTGGGCAAGTTGTCCCGACATCTTGTTTCTAAGTTCCAGCGACTTGAAATCACACTGCCACTTGAAAATATGCCATCACGATAACTTTTAAAATACTAAACTGATTCAAATAAAAGTTGGATAGTGAACTTATGGTTCAAATATCTAGGATAAGTTCACTTGGTGACTTGATCCGCAATTTTATGTCCAAGTGGCTGCCACTTAAAAATTTGTCAATATAGTAACTTGAATAATACAGAATCAATTCGCATCAAATTTGGGTAGTGGATTTATCCTTCAAATATCTCAGATAAGTTCGCTGGGCTTCTCACTCCGCTTTTTTTTCCAAGTGGCGCCACCTGAAAATTTCTTATGACGATAATTTTTGAAATACTGATTTAATTTGAACTAGAACTGGAACTTATACAAGTATACTGGATGATTTTGCTGGGAAAGTTGTATTGCCATTTTGTTTCCAAGTTGCAACCACTTAGACTGCCACTTGAAAATTTGCCATAAAATTAACTTTTGAAACACGGCACTGATTTGAACCACAATTGGACTGTGAACCTATGCTTCAAATATCTTGGATAAATTTGCTGGGCAACTTGTTCCATTGTATTATTTCCAACTGGCGGCGACTGGAATTTTTTTTATCACGGTAACTTTAGAAATACTTAATCAATTCAAATCAAAGTTGAAAAATGGATTTATCATTCAAACAACAAAAATCTAGAAAATTCACGTAACTCGTGAACCAATCACGTTATTGCGTCCATCTTTGGTATATCGATTATAAGTATTTTCTCGCCAAAAGTCGCCAAAAAAGTCGCCATAGGGGAAAAGTCGCCAAATTTGGCGCCAAATCCATTACCTGTGTTGCTGGATCTTTTTAATGCTTTTTTAAGGAAAAATTAGGCTATTTTAATGCTAAAACAAGCTAGAAATGCAGAAAACTAACATTTTATCTACTTATTAATTGAAAGAATTTCTACAAAAAAAATTATTTTCAAATTTGAAACGATATTTTAGATCAGGAACTTTCTCTGCCATTTTGATCGAAGTACCAGCCACTTAATTTTTCAACACGATGACTTTTGAGATTTTGAATTTATTCGAACTATATGTGTACAGTAGACTTATCTCACAAATATATTTCATATATTTTTCAACTTAACTCACCATTTTCTTTCCAAGCGCCGGCCACTCGAAAATTTTAAATTCACATAAAAAGGTATTTATGAACCGATTTGCTTAAAAATCCATAAGTGCATGGCCTACATCAATATTTCTACCAAGGGTATTAATAATTTGTAGCCGCCATTTTGAAACAAAATGACGGCTACTTGATAAGGAAAAAGAAATCAACCTACCTTTCCGAATAAGCCGGAAGGACTTGTTAGATATCCATTCTGTTACAGATATCCATTCTGTAGTCCAAGACATATGGTTTTGAGCCTACTGTAGGTGTTCTGTCACGTGGTGATCTTTCCAGCATGGATGATGTTTTCTCTTCTTATATTGAAAGAGCTCTGAGTGCTTAATGTAGTTATAAATTGTCTGAGAAGTTACGTTAGTAATTCCTGTGCTTATTCGAACTCTGGGAATTGATGCTCCAGTTTTTTTGAGCTCAGTAAAAATTGTTCTTTGGTCTCTAAGCGAAAGTTCCTTTGGCCGACCACTCTTTTTCTTTACGCCATGGGCTTCAGGAGCACATAGAAAATCGCTGATGCTACTTTTGCTTATTAGAAGTAGCCTACTAATTTCTCTGACTCCTTTATTAACATTTTTCAGCGCTATAATCTGTCCTTTCTGGTAATCAGTTAGAGGAATTCCTCGTGGCATGGCGCATTCATCTCCAAGAAATTTAACTACGTAAAACCATCTTGTTAAGCACGTTAGCAATTGGCAAAATGCCAAATTTACATGTACATGCAAAACTGGTATTTCGAAAAAAACACCCACTTAGATAATTGCAGTTTTTGACAAGTGTCCGTCTACTTTTTAAAAAAAAAAATTATTGTGCAAATGTATATCTTTTCGCTTTTCTGCATTTTCCTACATTAAAATTATAAATAATTGAATATTTTTATTTGTCTGTCAAAAATATGAAGATTAATAAGTATAAACATGTTAAAGAGTTTTAATTGACATTTCCTATTAAACAAAGACGGTGTTTTAAAAAATTGTAAAGAAGTGTCCGTCTACTTTTTTTATGCAGTGTAAATATCATTGATATTCATTGAAACTTGTTACATGCAACTGCTAAATAATTGGTTGCAATAATCCTCGACATACCACTCTCTGTACTCCCCTTTCTGGTTTGAGGAATACAAATACGCTATTCAGCAGGTCGTATATGAATCTTTCCTGATTATGCTGTGCACAGCTGTTACAGATGATGTGATCCGTCATAATTCTGTTATATCATGGTGTCGGTCAACTTGAATATCTGTTAAAATAAGTCTTTTAAGTTTAGATATGTCTTTCAAACATTTTTTGCTATTTATTATATTTTAATAAATATTTTAAATATTTATTATATTTTAAACTAGTAATATATTTTAAAATATTTTATTATATTTTAAAATATATTACTATTTATTATATTTTAAAATTATTTGAAACTAATACTGTATTTAATATTAAAGAGAATTTCAAAATTCTTCCTGATCTCATCCAGGCAAAAAGTCACCTTTTCTCTTAATTTGTTACTCTTTAAACTTATTAATTATTTACTAGTATCGCCCAGTGGTCGAAACTCGACCATTTTTTTGCAAAGCGAGGCAAAGCAAAGTTATTGCCTTGTCCTAAACGGAATGCAATTGCAACAAAGCTGCGGCAATTGTTTGCCAATATTCACTCTAACTGAATCAGCAGAGTTTTACTTAATATAACTATTTCTCTCTGTAGATGTTAGCCTTTCCTGAAATGAGAGAAAATCGCAACGTGAAAACGCCCCTTGTTGTGTGATACAGCCCAGAAGCTAATAGGTACCATGTCAGACCAAGGTCCAACCAAGTATCAAATTCTGTTAAATTATTCGATTGGTTCATAAAGTACAGTGTTTGAACAAAGAAAAAAAAAAAAAAAAGATATTTTTCAAAAATGGTCGAATTGAGTTCGGGAAATTTCAAAACGTGTAACTTTATCGAAAACCGAAAATCTAAAACATTTCTGAATCTTATATTTTCTACTTATATATGCAGAGAAAAGAATAATAAATCCACTTTTTAAAAAATAAAAATAAGTAGTCAATTTCACTAATTTCACTTAATTAAAATGCAAGGAAATCTCAAAACGTGTAAATTCATCGAAAACTGGAAAGCTAAAACATTTCTGAATCTTATATTTTCTACTTATATATGCAGAGAAAAGAATAATAAAACCACTTTTTAAAAAATAAAAATAAGTAGTCAATTTCACTAATTTCACTTAATTAAAATGCAAGGAAATCTCAAAACGTGTAAATTCATCGAAAACTGGAAATCTAAAACATTTCTGAATCTTATATTTTCTACTTATATATGCAGAGAAAAGAATAATAAATCCACTTTTTAAAAAATAAAAATAAGTAGTCAATTTCACTAATTTCACTTAATTAAAATGCAAGGAAATCTCAAAACGTGTAAATTCATCGAAAACTGGAAATCAAAAGTTTTTATGTATCTTCTACTTGCTTCTTCTACCCACAAAAGCTAGCAATAAAGACACTTTTTTAAAAAATAAGTAGCCAATTTCAGTTAATTGAAACGTAAAGAAAGCTCAAAACATGTAAATTCAGCAGAAAACGGAAATCGGAATTTTTTCCGTATCGTCTACTTATACATGCAGCAGTTAGTAACAAATCCATTTTCCTTTTATTTAGTATAGTTTGAATATTTATTGTTTAAATATCACCCTTTGAAATGAAATTTTTATGTTTACATTCGAAACTGGAAGTTTGCCATTTTTTTTTTCTGGAGTTTTGTGATTTTAAATTAAAATTTTATCAATTTTACAGAAAAAAATAACTCAATCAAACACATGTAGACAGTAACTTATATATAACTATACCCAAATATCGGAATTAAAATCGGCAGATAATTTCCGTTATTTTTTAATAATTTTTTACAAAAAATTCAATGGACAATTAACATAGAAAATCTTTTACATGGCTCCATGGACAGACAGTGACGTCATCACTTCGCTTGCGTATAGTGATGCTACATTATACAAATTACTGTGTCTATGGTTTTATTTGAGCTTTATGAAATTGCCAGATTTAACAACTTTCTACTTTTAGGTATTTTTTAATGTGAAGGAATACGTGTATAAAAGGGAAAAATGGGGGAAAATGCATAAAAAATAAATGTATTTTTAAATACCTTCTTGACATCGTAAGAAAATAATATTTGTATTCGCACCTTCCGGCTAACCATACCTTTCGAATGATACCATTTTCAACCCTCTACTCCCATAATTAATATGTTAAAAAGGGACAACAAATTTTATGCTTGCCTATTAATATATAGATTATAATTATTTATTATTATTATTATTATTATTATTACTTTCTTTTACCCATCTATATATATGGTAGAGAAACTATTGTTTTTGGATCGCATTTTCGAAAATGTATTTTTGGTATATTAACGCGTTTTGATCGAGATGCCTTGAATTCGAAAATCAGGTTTTTCTCAGTGGTTTCTTGTGTGTGTATTTGTCTGTGTGCCTAATCAGTCTGTTATCAGCACAATTGAAAAACAAATATTAGCAGGAACTCCGTGCTCGGTATTCTAAATTTCTATTATGTAAGGATGTTACTTGAAACTGTTATTGAAATCGAACAAATAGTCTGTTTACAGGGACATTCAAAAGTGTTCAAATACATTATGTTTAAAGGCGAAATATTTTGTTGGTACATTTTAACTTTGCCAGACTGCTCTAAATAAAATAAAATAAACATATGTTTCTTATAAGCACCAAAAACATGTTTTATATAGAAAATGGTATTAAAATAATTTATTAACATCTTACAGGCCATACAAAAGAATTCTGGAAGTAATTTCAAATAGTGTTATTTGTTTCTTTTAGTGTGCTGAATTTAAGTACACGATATGGTACAATTTGCATCCAATTAGGTGAATCTAAAATTAAGCGAGTATATTCATTTTTATTGGATATAATTTATGAGATGCTTTAGCAAATTATATTTCTTTCATGATTGTGTAAATCCTTTATATATCCTTTCAAAGTTCTATACCCATAGCTTAAGAAATGGTAGACAAAACATTAATTAAATTCCAGTTTTTTACTTTCAGTTTTTACTATAATTGCGCATTTTAAGGGCCTTCTTCACTCACCGCCGCCGGAAGCCGAAGCTAATGTTATTGTATGGAAAATATTTCTTTACAAATAACTTATTAACTAATACATATTTTCAAATTCCGTTTTCACATTCTGAAAATTACCAGCTGTTGAATTGACGCACCTTTTTTGAAAAATTATTTTTTCATTATTATTATTATTTTATTTTATTTTTTTTTTCAATTTTATTTTGAAGCTGCAAAATACAAACTTTCAATATGCGATTTTTTTTCATTTTGCAATTTCAAAATAAAATATTAAAAATTAAAAAAATACATTTATAAAAAGGTCCGTCAGTTTAACAGTTCAGAATTTTCTGAATGTGAAAACAGAATTTAAAAATATGTATAAGTAAATAAATTATTTTTAAAGAAAATTTCCCCATAGAATAACATTGGCTCAGGCTTCCGGCGACGGCAAGTGAAGAGGGCCGTTAAGGTCCCTTGAGTACGGAAATAAAGCTTTTAACGGATGGTCCGTGTGTTTGTTAACAGCATAACTTAAAAATAAATAAGTAAATAAAGTAAGTTCAAATTTCTTATTTTTAATAACATATGATAATGCTACATTAAAATTTACACTAACAAAGAACACTGAGTTTTTGAGTATGACGTGATAAAAGTTCTCTGAATAGTTAAAAATATTTTAGAAATATCGATATTTTTGCATATTTTGCATTTTATCTTCCAGCTAAAAAAAAAAAAAAATACAAAAAAATGCACTTAGTTTTTTTTTTTTTTTTTTTAACTCAAAAATAAAGTATTAAAAAAAATCTAATTTTTTTAAAAAATGAGAACTAATTTAACGGTTTTGAATTTTCTGGATGCGTTAACAGGATTTTAAAAAACACATAAAATTATCAGTAATTGTGGAAACAAAATTTCCCATAGATTAACATGGTCTGTGGCTGTCATCGAAGCTAGGTATTGCTACGCCATCGTTTATGAAAGCAAATTATTTTAATGATCGGTTATTTGGTGAAAAATATTATCACCAATTATTGCGAAATACTAAAACATGTTTAACTTATTTATTTTTCTTTAATATTTTTAGAACGATTCTACTTCTTTCTAAAATAAATATCTTTATATACATCTAATAATATATATATCTAAAATTCAATAATAACTACATTTTAAAAATAAATAAATAAATTTGCCAACAATCTTATTTAATTTTTAGTTTATTTTGAATTTTGGGAAATATTAAATGTTTATTTACATTCAATGGAATCAATTTCAAGATTTTAGTTAACATAAGAAAATAATAATTAATTAATAAGACAAAATATAATTTAAAAATTTAAAGAATATACATTAAATATAATTTAAAATTATTATTAATTATTAACATTCCAACAAACAACATCAATAAATTCGAATGGAAAAAAAATGCGTGAATAAGTAATAGGAGAATAAATTTAATATTAGTTTGTTCTTCATTCGCATTTAAATATTTAATTAAAATGGAAGGGGGTGTTTTATTAAACATGCGTTACTTTGGTAAAATGCAAATTAAAGACATTGTTCCGATAAACGTAACATTTAATTTTGAAGTATTATAAAGCATTTGCTTGATGTCAATACAAAACACAGTAAATATTGTATTAGCTTTTTTTAATTCTTTCCCTTTCAGACAAACTGAATTACTTACTAAGCAGGAAATAGATTTAATATTGCTAGTCACTGAAAAAAGATAAAAATTGAAAGAACTGGAACAGTTTCTTTTTCTCTTTTTTTTTTTTTTTTTTCCGGAGGGGGGGGGGACTAATCTGGTGCAGTAATCACACTAAGTTCTCTTACCCTAAACTTATATATATATATGTACAGTCGGTAACAAAAGTGTCCGAACACTACACTGTTAAAAAAATGCAGAAAAAATACAGAAATTCTCTGTAATTTCAGAAAAGAAGTCGTAAAATACGTTTTGTTTACGTAATTTTTCCGTAATTTACGCCTTTTTTTCTGAAATTACAGAGAATTTCTGTATTTTTTCTGCATTTTTTTAACAGTGTAGCAAAAATTCCTATGAAAAAAAAGTACACTTCATACGGTTTTGTTAAATAAATCCTTATCGAATCGTGTTCTTACACTAACTAAGAACAGGATTCGACAAGGATTTATTTAACAAAACTGTATTAAGTGTACTTTTTTTACACAGGAATTTTTGCTAGTGTTCGGACACTTTTGTTACCGACTGTATACATATTAAATATTATTACAATTTAAGGCGTATTATTAGATATACTGTATTTAAACATTATCAAAGTACTTTAAAAGGGTTGAAAATGCTTTAAAAATGGTTTTTATTTACTTATTTTAATTTTACTTTGTTATTTAATTTCAATTTTAATTTTTTAAATTATTTAATTTTATATTAATTTTCATTCAGTTCTGTATGTTCATAAAATACGGGTTGAGTTTCAGTACTTTAGCTGCATTCATTTAACATTTAAAGTTGTTATTAAATTGCAAAAATTATTTCAAATTATTCAGATAAATGCTGCCCCGACCACTCTTTAAAACATATTCTACTAATTTTGAGTAACCTAGTAGTTTTAAGTATGAATTCTATGCACATTGTACAGTGTACTTAAATTTAGCACAGTATTAAAAGAGCAGAACACAATTTCAAATAAACATCAAGCAGTTTCCAATTATAAACTTCTTATATCCGAATCGTTTTTTGTGAGGCCCTGTAAGCGAATGGTAATTGCTTTTTATATCATATTCTGTATGCAACATACTTTTGTGTATATTGTAATATATAGTTCTATTGGCCGAATATATTGACGAATATTTGAAGATGGTTTTAAAAGCAACTTGTAAGAGTACATGCGAATAAGTGCCACAAAAAGTCAGAATACGATTCATTAGTTAGGCGTTTTTGTAGATAATTGATAAGTTTTATTAGACGTATTTATGATATATTTAAGTTTTCTATAAGTGATCATGTAAATGAACTTATTAATTTTTTTATAGGCCAGTAGAATTGGTAGATTTCAATAACTTGGAGAAGGAGCCCAAAAATAACGACTTCACAGCTTACATGATGGAGGTGATGTGATCGGTCCAATTTTTCTTGATTTCGCCAAACCTTCTATCGCAGCCAAATTCAAAGTAGAGAAAAAATGGTTGTAGTTATGTTACGTATAAGCACATATAATTTTTTTAATCAAACGGTTATTAGTAAAAGCCAAGTTTCGTCAAAATGATTTCGTGGAAAGAAGGAAGTTTATAGGAAATTATTGTACCATACTGTAAAACAAGAATGCGCCACAAAGGCGGCGAACTGTATTTATTTGCCAGATGAAAGGAAACCTAATTAGAAATAATTACAAGATAAAAAGAACTTTTATACGCCATGTTTTTCAATTTTCTGTTGAATCATATAAACGCTACTGAAGGCAGCGAGAACCCGGAGAAATTGGATAAAAGTATTAAAAAAATTCCTTGCTATCGTGTTTTAAACTATTATAAAAGTTTCAAATGGCTATCTAGCCGGGAAGTTAGTTAAAAGTTGATTGCAAGCTTTGTACTGGTAACGCTGCCGAAGGCAGCAGAGTCCCGAAGCAATTGGTTAAAAATATTTTTGAAATGCATTTTCACCGTATTCTGAACTATTCTGAAAGTTTCAAATGTCTAGCTACTGGGGAAGTTAGTTAAATAAATTTTCTGTCGAATCATATAAACGCTGCTGAAGGCAGTAGTGACCTGAAGCAGTTGACTAAATTTATTAAAAAAAGTATTGACACCGTGTTCTGAGCTATCCTGAAAGTTTCAAATATCTAGCTAGTCGGGAAGTTAGTGAAAAATCGATTGCAAGCTTTGTACTGGTAACGCTGTCGAAGGCAGCAGGAACCCGAAGCAGTTGGTTAAAAATATTTAAAAATTGCATTTTCGCCGTGTTCTAAACTATTCTGAAAGTTTCAAATGTCTAGCTAGTCGGAAAGTTAGTTAAATAAATTTTCTGTTGAATCATATAAACGCTGCCGAAGGCAGTAAGGACCTGAAACAGTTGACTAAAAGTATTAAAAAAATGTATTGTCACCGTGTTATGAGCTATCCTGAAAGTTTCAAATATCTAGCTAGTCGGAAAGTTAGTGAAAAAGCGATTGCAAGCTTTGTACTGATAACGCTGCCGAAGGCAGCAGGAACCCGAAACAGTTGGCTAAAGGTATTAAAAAATGTATTTTCACCGTGTTCTGAACTATCCTGAAAGTTCCAAATGTCTAGCTAGTCGGTTGGTGAAAAATCGATTGCAAGCTTTGTACTGATAATGTTGCCGAAGCAGCGGCGGCTCGTCAATGACGTTTTGGGGGTGCTGCAACGAAGCGTCTAGAAAAAAGTGCATGAAATAGAATATTTATTTGTCTCATTGGCTGATTCGTTTATTGTGAGAATAAACGTAAATATGTTGACAATTCAACATACAATCAGAAGAACAAACTTTTCATTCTAACGGACTGTTTTTAGTCACTAGCCTGCAGCCCTCCCAATACGTCATCCACCAACCGCCACTGTGCCGAAGGCAGAAGGAACCCGAAACAGTTGGCTAAAGGTATTAAAAAAAATGTATTTTCACGGTGTTCTGAACTATCCTGAAAGTTTCAAATGTCTAGATAGTCGGGAAGTTAGTGAAAAATCGATTGCAAGCTTTGTACTGGTAACGCTGTCGAAGGCAGCAGGAACCCGAAGCAGTTGGTTAAAAATGTTTAAAAATTGCATTTTCGCCGTGTTCTATAAACTATTCTGAAAGTTTTAAATGTCTAGCTAGTCGGAAAGTTAGTTAAATAAATTTTCTGTCGAATCATATGAACGCTGCCGAAGGCAGTAGAGACCTGAAACAGTTGACTAAAAGTATTAAAAAAATGTATTGTCACCGTGTTATGAGCTAGCCTGAAAGTTTCAAATGTCTAGCTAGTCGGAAAGTTAGTGAAAAATCGATTGCAAGCTTTGTACTGATAACGCTGCCGAAGGCAACAGGAACCCGAAACAGTTGGCTAAAGGTATTAAAAAAATGTATTTTCGCCGTGTTCTGAACTATTCTGAAAGTTTCAAATGTCTAGCTAGTCGGGAAGTTAGTTAAATAAATTTTCTGTCGAATCATATAAGCGCTGCCGAAGGCAGCGGGACCTGAAATAGTTGACTAAAATTATTAGAAAAATGTATTGTTACCGTGTTGTGAGCTGTCCTGAAAATTTCAAATATCTAGCTAGTCGGGAAGTTAGTTAAAAATCGATTGCAAGATTTGTCCCTGACAAACACACAAACAAACAAACAAACATACAAACAAGAATCGAAGTTAATAAAAACATGGTAAAAAGCCGTAACATGCTATTGTAGATCTGCATTACGTTAAAGAATTAATGATACATAATCAAGGATTTCGAGAGAATTGCAATTAACAAAAGATACAAATGTGGGAAGAGGAAGGATATAAAAATTTAACGAGCACATTGTATATTTATCTAAGTTATAATTTAGAGCTCAAAAAAATGTTTCGTTACATTAAAATAGTTTTTATACGGTTATATATATTTTTTAGAATATGTGATAATTGATATCACATATGTAGAAAACATTATGTTAATGCAGTTGCGTCTACTTCAATGTAAAAATGTTAAAATCTAGCAGTGTTAAATTTTGCTCGTAAAAGTGAAGTATTTGAATAATCTTGCATGCCTTCGTATACAAATGATTTGTCTGATCTCCATAAAATGTTTCAGACATCATTCCCATATGATAGAATATAACGGATTTGGATTTTCTACAACATGGAAACAAATGTTTTATTTGAAAAATCAAATTTATTTTGCTAACTGATTTTATAGATGTATTTCGTCACTTTAACATTAATTTTATACAATTAACCAAACTAAATTATTTTGATAGACTAGAAGAATGTAGTTAAAAGAAAATCATTGTCACTGAATAGTCTGATAAGCTACGTCATAGATCTCTCTCTGTAAACAGCTCATGAACAAGCAATGTGATCCTTTCGATTCTTCAAACAATGTTTTTGAGGCAATTTAAAAAATATAGTTTCCTTTACAAAATTTTAGTTAATTCAACGTTTTTTATTTTATTTTATTTATTTATTTATTTATTTATTTAATGTAGTATTTGTAGACACAGGCAGATATTCAATATGAATTCTTATTAAGCATAACTTTTGTTTGGTTTCTCAACACACATTTCGACTGTTTCAGACGGTTTGAACTTGGAAAAAAAAAAAAAAAAAAAAAAAAAGGAAGAAAGATTTTCAAAAGGAAATGATGATTTTATATGATTTTATGATTAGCAGGATTTTTTTACTTTGAAATTTTCTAGTTTTAGTGTTGAATAATAAATTAAATTATACCATTTTAAGAAAAAGCGAGGAAATGGAAACATTAACACCAAAAATTTGTATATCTATTTGTATCAATATTTTTTTTAGAAATTTAATGTTTTTCTGACAAAAAAAATAAATAAAAATGCAATTTTTTTTCTTTTTACATCATATCAAACTTATTTTAGTTTTATCCATAAATAAAAAAATAAAAAAAAAAATGAACTTTTGAAATGTTCTTGAAAAGTTGAAATGCTTATCTATTATACAATCGCGAAAAAAAAAAAAAAAAAATCTTATTTATTTCTTAATTAATAAATCTTATTTAATAAATAAATAATTTCAAAGAAAAAAAAAAAATCCTGCAAATCATTTTTTGATGATGATGATGTCGTGTCTATGAAAGTGCAATTAAATGGCTCCGAAGCTGTCGAAGACAGCTTTAGCAACCTCGACAGCCCTATCTGTATAAAGTAGGTCTACTGGGTCTTCAAAGCCGATATTTAGAAGTTTGGCCTAGATTGCTGGGCAGCTGAAGATGTGTTGGGGAGACAGTGGGATGTCGTCTGGGCAGTGAGGACAAAAGTTGGTGTAACTACGCTGCCCGTCCTCAGAAATCCTCATCCTCTTTAAATAGTTTGTCCTCAGTCTGGTTAAAATGTGTGTATAAATGTGTATAAATAAATAAATAAATATATATATATATATATATTTTTTTTTTTTTTTACTTTCTCCTTTATAAATAAGAAGAAAGTAATGGATTCGTAAAAACTTTTGATTTTCTGTTTTTGGCAGATTTACACGTTTTGAAATGGCCTGGGCTTGATTTGACCATTTAAAAAAAAAATAAAAAAAAATAAAAAAATGGTAGTCTGTGTGTGGCAAAAATTTTGTGGCAGATCTAGCTCAAGAATTAATGCGCAGAACTTTATGAAAATCAATCTATATTTAGTTGCACCATGACATACACTAGCGTCTATAAACATTTTTGTAGCATATCTCTCAATATATATTTTTTTCTTTATATATATATATATATTACAAAAACACAATAGGGAATTTTAACTGTTCAATTTTAAATTGAACATATATATTTAAATTATCAATATTAAATATTATTCCTACTACATATTTAGTATGAGTAGTTGAAAGTGTAAGGTTGAGAGAGAATGAGTTTTACGTCGCACTAGTGCTACGCTATGCGCAATTATTTTTTTAAAGACTTATCAGTTTTTTTTTAAACGCAAACTTTCCGTGTTAGTTTAGAAGAAAGTTTTGACTTTTAACATTAAAAAAAAAAAAAAAAAAAAGATAAAGATAAAGATAAAGAAGAAGAAAAAAATGAAAGGCAAAATACATAATTAAAAAATGCACTTTCTAAGATGTCGCCTGTTAATAAGATGCGTCGTAAGAAGCTTAGCGTATAAATTCAAACTTAATATGTGAGATAACTTTTATGAAATGGGGGGGGGGGGATTCTGACTTAATATGGATGCATATCGGTCTACAGATGATACTGCTATGCTGTAATTTTCTCCAATTATAAAGTTATGTCTTAGTTTTTATGTTGCATAAATGCACCAAACTTGATATATGTAATAAAGATTATAAAAATATAATTATGATTCATTTCAGTTGTATATCGAACGGCAGGTGGCGTTGCTATTACTTACTTTTTGCAATTTTCGATGTGGCTGTATATAAACATCTATTGGTTAAAGCTGCTCCGAACTCCACATGTAACATCTTTAATATGAGAAAACATATTGATTAAATTCTTGTGAATGTTAATTGGCAGGTGGCACTGTTATATAGAATGCTCCAGAAGAAATATTTATGATTGTCACATTTTACTAGTGCATTTTTCCCCTGTATATTCAGTGAAATTTTAACTATTTCAATACCAGTAATTAGGATAATATTTTGACCATTTATTTTACAGATTTCCAGGTTCCAGATCCAGGTTCGAATCTTGATCCGATTAATTTTCGTTCTTTTAAAAATAATTTCCCCAATCTTTCAAAAACCTGATTTTAATAGGAGTTATTAGAGGATAAAAAAAAAATAAATATAAGCATATTTAAATGTAAGATTTGCATCCCTAAAATGTCAGGTGTCCAACTTAATCTTTCACAAGCTACCCCCTTTCATCTCTCTCCTTCTTCATAAAATAAACTTTTTCTTGGCCACTTGTAGATTACAAAATCTTTCACTGTTACTTTCGTTTACCCATACATAACAGAAAAAGAATTCTTTAGAGTCAGATTTTCGAAAAGGATTTTCTTCTATAGTTACACGTTTTGAATTCCCCTAAATCCGAAAATTACCTTTTTAGCGGTTAGTCTATGTGCCTGTGGTCTCTTATTAGTATAACTCAAAGATAGATAACGGGAAATCCAAATTCGATATTCTATATATCATAAGAAAATGTTACTTGAAGCATTTCATTGAGATCGGACAAGTGATTTGTACATAGGCACACACCGAAAGCTTCAAATATATTACGTCTACGGGCAATTTTATCGTAGGGATATCTTAACATCTTTAGACTTCTAAACATAACTAAAATAATACAGATTATTTTTATACGTTCAAGAGCATGCTTGATATAAAATATGATATGTAAAGCATACCGCTTTCATTTACAAGATCACGCAAAAGAATTCGGATATATTAGAGCTATTGCAGGAAATTGCTTGAAAGGCATTTTAAGTTGTGTTATGCATATTTTTTACTGTGTTAACTTCCAGTATACGCACGCAATTGATGCGCAGTTTTTACAAAGCTATCTAAAATTGGTCGTGTAAATATCAAAGAAGGGTCTAGGCGAAAACTTTCTGAATAACTAATATATATATATATATATTGTTTATTTATTTTAATTAATAACAGCTTTTGAATGTAGGTACAATATTCTAACAAGATGTTAAGTGTAGATAACAGCCTCCTCCTTCTCACGCATTAATGTATATCGAATAAATTTGTTTTTAAAATAAGCTTCAACTCTTTTTAAAGCACTTAAAATGTTCAAATACAACACCTTTTCATCTCATACATTAAACTCTAATAATCTATTTTTATAGAAATGCAAGATAGGAGAAAGAAGTGTGAGTTCCACAGTTTGTAATATACATTTTCTAACTCATATATGGTAGACAATGTACTATTTTTGGAAAGAAATATTTGAAGCTGTGTTTTTACTCTAAGTACATGTTTACAGGACTCCTGAATCCGAAAATCTGGCTTTTAGCGGTTGTCTGTATGTATGTCTATCTATGTATGAGCATTATCAACATAAAGCAAAAACAATTATTTGCAAAAAGTCCGTATTCGGTATTTAAAAATTCTATATCATACGGTTTGGGTTGCGGGGGTTAAGGCCGATTGAATGCTCTATGGTCCTAGGCCTGAGGGAGAGCGCCCTCCATGGGGGTCTGTTTGAGGGTCCTAGCCTGTATTTACTCAAGTTTCAGAGAAAACTACGGAAAACTCCGAAGTACTAGTTTGACGACCGCGACCTGGGATTGAACCTGGCACCTCACGTCTATTAGCTTTGAGCGCAGAACCACTCGGCCGCTGGTGCTATACCATATGGGAATGTTACTTGAAAGCTTTTATCAAGATCAGTCACATCGTTCGTGTACAGGAGCATCGAAAAAATTGAAATACTTTACGTCTATGGACGAAATTTCTCGTTGTAATATTTTATAAACATTAGCTATACTAAACTTAATTAAATTAAGAGGTTTTTTTTTTTTTTTTTTTTTTTTTGTTTCGCAAAAGCATATTTCATATAAAATATGTATGTTATGAAAGCATTTATTCTTCGTTTACAAAACCACACACACCACAAAAAAAAAAAAAAAAAAAAAAAATCGGATATATTTGGGCTATGGTTAAAAACTAGAAGGGCATTTCAAGTTAGTTATAAAAATTTTTTTTGCCCTAAATATACAATTTGTTGCGTATTATAGACAATGTACAGGGCTACTCAAAATTAGTCAAATAAATTTCAAGGAGTAGTCTAGACGAAAACTGTCCGAATTATTTGATACATATTTTGAGATTTAATAACAGCTTTAAAGGTTTTATAAGTATAGCATCAATATTTAAATGAGAAATTAAGTTGGTCGATAGCCTTTCTTATACAGTAATGTACAGTCATAAAAAAAAAAAAAAAAAAAAAAAAAAAAAAAGAGTTGCCACCCCCTGACTAATTTCGCCTTAAATTAGTGTAGGCGGAATGCGGCTGGTACCGACCGATTAGTAATAACGTCTAGTTCATAACGGTGTAGTTAGATTTTGCGTGGGGGGGGGGGTATTTACATATTAAAACTGGCATCAACTTCATTTTTTTTTTAATTGCGACCCCCATTTTTGACAATTTTTTGGGTTTATTTGAATTAAATGAGCCTGGAAAATAGTATAGTTTATATATTTTTCCAATTTTACCTAGAGTTATAATCTGTCAAAATATGGGAATGCTAATGTTAAGTGAATGTAACAAACATTAAGTCATACCTTCCCAAAAAAAATTATTATATTCAAATTTCCTTTTTTTTTTTTTTTTTTTTTTTGCGTTAGAAGAATGAAGTGATGCGTTAGAATGAAGTGAACATGGGATTAGCAATACCTTACATTGAAATATGTGCTTAAGGCTGTACTTCAGCCCTTTCTCCCTTCCCATGTTATCCAATGGGATTTTCGTTACTTCGTTTTATAAAGATATCTCATTCAAAAATGAAGTTTTTTTAATTCTGTTTCTTGATTCTCTTCTGACTCTTTGAACAGGTCGTCGTTTAGCTTAGTGAGCAATTTTTCGAAAAAATAAATTTAAATATTTCACTTAGAGATCTAAACTTAGAGTTCATAATTTACTTACTGAAATAAAATATTTAAATTGATTTTTTCGAAACATTGCTCACTAAGTTAAAAGGCGACTTGTTCAAAGAGTAATATTCAAAAAACAGAATTCGAAAAACGTCATTTTTGAATGAGATATTTTTATAAAACGAAGCAACGAAAATCCCATTGCATAACATAGGAAGGGAGAAAGAGAGATATCTGACTGATGTACAGCCTAAAGCACTGAGCGAATAAACCTCTTTACGACTGATATACATTTTTTTTTTTTTTCAAGTCACGCATACGTCTAATATACAGGTTATATATAAATGATTTGACATATGTTGATGTTTAATAATTACGAGATAAAAAGAACTTTTTATATACCATGTTTTTAAATTTTCTGTTGAATCATATAAACGCTACCGAAGGCAGAGGGAACCCAGAGCAATTGGATAAAAGTATTAAAAAAATGCATTGCTATCGTGTTTTGAGCTATTATAAAAGTTTCAAATGGCTATCTAGCCGAGAAGTGTTAGTTAAAAATTGATTGCAGGTTTTGTACTGCTAACCCTGCCGAAGGCAGCAGGGTCCCGAAGCAATTGGTTAAAAATATTTTTAAATCCATTTTCACGGTATTCTGAACTATTCTGAAAGTTTCAAATGTAGTCGGGAAGTTAGTTAAATAAATTTTCTGTTGATTCATATAAACGCTGCCGAATACAGTAGGGACCTGAAACAGTTGACTAAAAGTATTTCAAAAAATGTATTGTCACCGTGTTCTGAGCTATCCTGAAAGTTTCAACTGTCTAGATAGTCGGGAAGTTAATGAAAAATCGATTGCAAGCTTTGTGCTGGTAACGCTGCCGAAGGCAGCAGGGCTCCGAAGCAGTTGGTTAAAAATATTTAAAAAATACCTTTTAACCGTGTTCTGAACTATTCTGAAAGTTTCAAATGTCTAGCTTGTCGGGAAGTTAGTTAAATAAATTTTCTGTTGAATCATATAAACGCTGCCGAATGCAGTAGGAACCTGAAACAGTTGACTAAAAGTATTAAAAGAATGTATTGTCACCGTGTTCTGAGCTATCCTGGAAGTTTCAAATATCCAGCTAGTCGGGAAGTTAGTTAAAAATCGATTGCAAGCTTTGTACTGGACAAACAAACATACAAACAAACAAAGAAGAATCGAAGCTAATAAAAGCATGGTAATAATTCATAGAAAAATGAATATATAAAGAAACCTATGGCATACATTTATGCATAAAATAACTCATATATTTTCTTTTACAGTGTTATCGTTTTCATAGATAATTTCCTTTTTCCTTTTGATTTGTTTACAACCTGAATCAAAAGGTTTTGGAAAACTGTACTGACGATGCATGTTGGCGTACTATTTACGGAGAAAAGATTATTTCAGCTACAGATTCATAATCTTTTATCACCATTCTAAAACAAATAGGCATTTCTTTTTTTAATTTCAGAATGCAAAATAAACCATTTACACTGTTTATGCACCTACTATATTCCTGATTATTTAGAAATAATTGGAAAATATATTAGATGGAAAATAATCATTGGGAAATCGAAGTTTCATAACTCCAAATAACTGTTTAAGAGAAAAAAATGAAAGAAAGAAAAAACTATATACTTTTTCATTTCGGATAGTAAAATAAATTATTTCCATTTCTTCATAAATTTTCAACACTCTTAATTATTTATTAATACTTAGGAAATAAAAGGATATTATGATTATTGGAAAATCGAAGTTCTGTAATGATGTATTTTGTTAATGCATAGTTATCCTTCGTAGTTTTTGATTGTAGAACTTTCTTTTTCCATATATATTTCTTTTCTCAAAAGTGAGTAACTAAGAGATTGGTTTTTGCTTTGGGGTTTCGCGCTACAGCCATTATTTGCACATTAAGGATCATTAGACCAAGACATAAGGCCTAAAGGACAAAGAGAGAAAAAAAATTGCTTGAAAGATTAAGTAAAAATTACCTTTTATTATACAGTCTTACAACCTTATATAATCTGCTAAATGCAATTAATACAACATGAAACTGAATTCAACTTTTACCTTTCACGATAAAGCCGCATAATATAACATCATTTTTAAATTCCAAAAATTGCGTTTACCCTCAATTTATTATACTATTTCTTTTTTAGATCCTCTTCATTTTGCGTATGTTTGCAATGAATTTCAATCCTCGATTTTACGCTAACGAAATTTTGAATTCTCCGCTATTTGCACTCAAATATTCAGCGAATATAAAACAAATACAAATTGGGATTTAATTAAAAAAATAATATATTAAAAAAAATATATATGGGAAAGGTATTTAATGAACACAAATGATAACATTCTTTCTGCACTCGGAAGCTGATCTGCTGATCTATATTCGAAGTGACAGTGTGGAAATGCATGTTTAACTACTAATCATATCTACACGTTAATTTCTTATTGCTTTATAAGTTATAGGAAATAAAAAACAAAAGAACAATTCATTATAAAAAAGCAAAGCAGGAAATAATTTTAAAGTTTTCCATAAGGGAAAAAAATATATATGACAATGTTTGTTAAATATATGTTTTTGTGTTCGTATTTTGTTTAATGTAATAGATGTATGTCCGTGTGTCTTACGCAATATATATTCGCATCTTAATGTTTTTACATTCTTCTCTATTCAATAGAAGAAAGTATTGGATTCGTAAAAAATATCGACCTCGGGTTTTTGATGGATTTACACGTTTTGAGAGCTGTAGAACACGATTTCACCATTTTTAGAAAATGTCTGTCTGTCTGTGTGTGTGTGACAAAATTTTGTGGCGACTGTATCTCAGGTACTACTGCACAGAATTTCATACAAATTGGTATGTAGTTACACATTGACATAAATTAGTGTCTATCAACTTTTCGTACAAATTGTCCAACAGCTTGAATTGTCATCCCGCTTTTTCTAAATTTTTAACATAGTAGTATGGACAAAATGTTGTATAATTATGCAAAAAGAAAATTATATTTTAATAATCTATATATTAATTTGAAACGTGTTTTTGTCTGTCTCCACTAAATTGAGAGAACGGCTAGGTGTAAAAATTTCGTTGGGGTGTCTAAAAAAAGGTCTTGGTCTGTAGATATGTTATGAATAGAGAAAAATAAAAAAAGTCGAACGGTTCCCCCTTGGGGGGGCAGGGGTTAAGCACACGTTGGCGAGCATAACTCAGCTCCAAATTACTTCACGGTGAAGAAATTGTACATTGGGGGACTAGATTCGAATACTAAAAAATCGATATTTCTGATTTTGGAATTTTCAATTTTAAAGGGGGGGGAAAAGGGGTAAATTAGATTTGAAAGGAGGGGGAAGGGGGAAATAAGTTTGAGAGGGAAATCCGTTCTAGACCCACACATGTAGCACCTCATTTTAAAGGTCTTTAAATTTCATGTTGATTGGGGATGTTTGTATACAATAAAGGGCGCCCCCTGGTGGTGAAAAATGGAACTAGGTGATTTTGTAGTAGACCCTATCATGTTGCACCTTATTTTAAAGGTCTTGGTATTTCCTGACCGTTGGTGATGTTCGTACAGAACACACTGTGCCCCCTAGCGGTGGAAAGTGCAATTAAAGGATTTTGCAGTTGACACCACCATGTGACACCCTATTTGAAAGATCTTGAAAATTCAAGACAATTGTTGATAAAGGCCTTGAAATTTTATGTTGATTGGGGATGTTTGTATACAATATACTGCGCCCCCTGGTAGTTAAAAATGGAACTAGGTGATTTTGCAGTAAACCCTATCATGTTACAACTTATTTTAAAGGTCTTGATATTTCCTGACCTTTGGTGTTATTCGTATAGAACACGTTGTGCCCCTTGGCGGTGGAAAATGTAACTAAAGGATTTTGCAGTTGACACCACCATGTGACACCTTATTTGAAAGGTCTTGGAAATTCAAGTCGATTGGTGATGTTCGTATACAATATACTGCGGTCTTTGGTGGAGGAAAGTGGAGTTTACGGTGCCGAAGCCACAGGCAGCGGTAACACGAGTCAGAGGTTCGTTCGGTTCAAGGTTAATTTTTGAGAAATTTTTCATGTTATTAGCGGCCGGCATATACGTGCCGCAGGCACTGGGTCACGAACCCGAGTTCCGTTCTGTTTGAGGTAATTTCTTTTGTTACAAATGATTTTTTTTTTTTTTTTTTTTTTTTTTTTTTTTTGTGTGGTGTTTACATTTAAAAATAGAAATTCAAACAAAATCGAGTTAAAGATATAAAACCATACAAATTTTAGGTGCATTTAAGATTATTATCATGGGCCCGGGCAATGCTGGACCGGTTCATTCCGTTCCAGGTTACTTTTTTGGAATTTTTTCTTGGTATTAGCGGCCCGCGTATGCGCTGCCGGAGGCACCGGGGTCACAAGGCAGAGTTTCGTTCGGTTCGAGGTAAATTTTTTTGTTACAGCTGATTATTTTTTTTCGCAGTGCTTTTATTTAAAAATAGAAATTCAAACAAAATCGAGTTAAAGATATAAAATCATACAAATTTAACGTTCAATTAAGGTTATTATCACGGGCCCGGGCATTGCCGAGCGGGTTCGTTCGGTTGCAGGTTAATTTTAGGGAATTTTTTTATGTTGTTAGCGGCCCGTGTATGCGCTGCCGCAAGCACCGGGGTCACATGGCAGAGTTTCGTTCGGTTCGAGGTAATTGTTTTGTTACAGTTGATTATTTTTTTCGTAATGCTTTCTTTTAAAAACAGAAATTCAAACAAAATCGAGTTAAAGGTATAAAATAATACAAATTTAAGGTTCATTTAAGGTATCATGGACCCGAGCAACGCCGGACGGGTCAGCTGACATATAGTCTTAGTACTAAACGAAATAGAAAATAAAAGATAGCATCTGTTTATTTGGAGTCAGTTTGACGTCACATTGACAGTACTTTGTAGAAAGTGATGTCATATATAGAGTTTCTATTTATAAGCGTTTTTCCGACTTTCTTTTTTTAAGTGAAATGTCGTAAATTATATTAGATGTTTTAACATGAAATACATTTAAATAATGATGCGACGATTTTTGAAACATTACGGTCAATAAAGTGATCGTCGAATTCGACAGGTTCCAGCTAGTCATTATGAAATTTAAAAGAATTATTTTTAATAGAGATAGTGAACTGGAAAAGAAAAATTGTGTAGGTAGGAGCCTCGTCTCTCCCCCTGGGGGGGGGAGTCCCCCTCGAGGGGAGTAAATTTTCATGATGTGTATCTATCAAAAGAGCTCGCCAATACCTTTAAAACGAATGGTTGAACCATCGATCCACGATAATTTAAAATAAAGTTGTCAATTTTTTTCCTTTTTAACCCCCCCCCCCCAAATATATATATATATTTAAATGTAATATTGAGAATAAAATTGACTTTTTTTGGCTCTTTAATATGGAAATCGTCTGCATTATCATGGAAGATATTTTTTTTTTAAATAATAATTTTAATAAATTATTTTTACTCAGTGAATTTGTATGGGAAAATATAGAAGAAAGTCATGTAGTAGCCACAACATACTAGTTTTTTTTTTTTTTTTCTTTAACTGTTGGATACTGAGATACATATCGACTTCTCAATAGTATTTTTTTTAAACTAATTAGTTGTTTAAAATAAAATATCATAACTTATGTCAACAACATATTTTTTACTTTCCGAACATACATATGTGAGGAAAGTATTATACTCATCTCAAAAATCCGACTTTGAGATTTTGGTGTTTCTATACGTTTTGAGGTCTCCTGAGTTTATTTTTACTATTTTTACGATGATGTATGTGTGTGTGTGTCTGCGAGTGTGTGTACGTCTGTGAGTGAACAAAATAGCGCCTAAATGCTTTGCTCTCAAATGACTTTATAGTTGGTAGGTATCTTGTAGATCATCATAGCATGAACGCTATTGGTTTTGGTGAATCTAGGACTTATAGATTTTTTACAGGAACACAACGAAAAATTCTTTATCATTATGATCTATGGGCTGAAATTATTTCAAGTGCAATAGTGTAAAATTAAACAATGGAGAAAGTTTCTCAAACAACCTGTTATAATTTCCAATTTTGCTTATTTAACGATTTGTCTTACTTTAATTTATTTATACAACCGTTAATTACTTAATGTTTGGAAAGTCGAGTGGAGTCACAAAAGGTTATTTTATCCCTTTTTTGATCGTCAGTTGTATGTAAAAAATTATTTATCACCGTTAAATTTTTCCCGTAATTTACGCTTTTACAGGGTAAAAGCGGAGTTACACCGTATAATAATAAGTACTTGGAGACCGAGTTCCCTCGTTCTCATTGTAAAAATAATTTGTTTGTACTCTTTAACTACATTTCTTGCGACCATGGAAGCCTCTGCGCAAGTGCGGATTCAACGAGTCCACTAGTAAAATAGGGGAGACAACCTTTTCGCTGAGAGAAAATAAGCCATAAGGGAATATCGAATGACTGGATGTTTACTAAATTCAAACCTGTTGGTCAACTTGGAAACCCTCCAAGATTTTCGACTCGTCCTCACTGATAGGCGTAGGAAACGTGGTTACACTATAGATACTGTGATTTGTTTTCAGGTATTATATTTTTTATTTGTTTGCCCAGGGCAGAGCGCGGGTTACCACTGAAAGTTAATTTTCCGGGAGATAAGAAAAATCCAAATCGAACTATCATCTCAAATTTCTAATTATAATTTCTTATCAAAGTCGTTCAAGCAGTTTCCTAGAAGACCAGATTTGTGCTATTTATTGTTCTATAGCAGTGACGGCTAACTTTTCTGAAGAAGACGATAAGTAATACCATTTTTCATCTAAAATATACTCTGTAATTTTTTTTTTTTTTTAATCGCTCCAGCAATTTCTAAGAAAATAAAGTTTATGCCATATTTCTACGGGATGGTGTGCGGGTTACCAGTTAACACTAATTATAATGAAGATGAGGGTTATTTCAGATTAGAATGCCATATCAAAAATACACCGACTGTAAATATTTATCAAAATCATTCAAGGACTTACAAAAAAAAAAAAAAAAAAAAAAAAAAAAAAAAGTTGTTTCTGCTATTTTCCTGGAGAAAGCGCGGGTTACCGGTGTGCACTAAATGTTCTATAGAAAAGGTTAGACGTTTGCGCTTATAATTCAATTTTAAACTCAAAAATTATCTAAATCTAAATTTTTATCAAAATCATTCAAATAGTTTCTTAGGAAACTATGTCTCTTCCATGATTTGTCACATGTGTAATGAAGGTTAACAATAAACTCTAATTTTCCTAAAAAATGAGGATAAATCAGAAATCTCCTCTCAAAAATCCTTAATGGTAGAGATTTTTTCCCTAGAAAATTTCTGTCGTATTTTTGCAACGAGTGAAGTGAAGGCTTTGTTAACTTTTCTGAAGTTGAAAAAAATGCATTTTGAATCGTCGTCTAAAACCCCCTAAAACTTAAATATTTATCAAAATCGTTCGAGCTGTTCCGAAGAAAACTAAATTCCAGCCATATTTTGCCACGGTAGAGTGAGAGTGAACACAGCAGTGAACGTTAACTTTCCTTGAAGCGAGAATATGTCAGATAGGTTTTTCAAATAAATAAATAAATAAATAAAATAAAATTATAACAATATTAATTCTATGTTTTTATTTGAACTTGTTCAATTTATTTCTGAGAAAACCAAGTTTCTGCCATATTTTGCAATAGGCGGAAAATAATTAACAGCGAATGCGAATTTTCCTGAAGATGAGGATCTGATAGATTTTTCTCAAAAAAACACTTAACCCCAAACTTTCATCAAAATCGTTAAATCCATTTCCGAGTAAATCCAATTTCTACCATATGTTGAAACTGGCTGATAAAAAGTCAAAAACGAATGCGAGTTTTCCTGAAAATGAGGGTATGTCCAATCGATTTAACTCAAAAAAAAAAAAAAAAAAAAAAAACTTGACGACAAACTTTTATCAAAATCGTTTTATTCCTTTCCAAGTAAACCCAATTTCTGCTATATGTTGCAACTGGCTGATAAAGGGTTAACAGTGAACATGAATGTTTCTGAATGTGAGGATACATCTAATCGATTTAACTCCCTAAAAAAAACTTAATTCGAAACTTTCATCAAAATCGTTGTATCCATTTCCGAGTAAATGCAATTTCTGCTATATGTTGCAACTGACCGGTAAAGGGTTAACAGCGAACGTGAATTTTTCTGAATATGAGGATACGTCAAATCGATTTAGCTCCATAAAAAACACTTAATCCGAAGTTTTCATCAAAATCGTTGTATCTATTTCCGAGTAAATGCACTTTCTGCTATGTGTTGCAACCTTGCAACTGGCTGATTAAGGGTTAACAGTGAACGCAAAATAATAAGCCCAATCATTTTTTCGACCCGAAAAGCTTCTAACTCTGAAGTTTCATCAAAATCTTTAGAGCCGTTCCCGAGATCCCCAAGACAAATATATATATATATACACGTGATTTACTCGTTTAGTATAAGAGAAGGATAATAATAATAATAATAACAATAAATTAGAATAAATAAAAGAAATAAATCACTCTATGTTATCTTAACTAAAATATCAAAGAGAAATAAAATTATTACGTACACAAGTAAAAATTTACGATTACTTTAAATAACAATATCTAAAAAACGATTATAATAGTTTAATTATTAGCGCAATTATATAAGTAAAATCAATTATATTTCGGTATTCCGAAATAAGATATCTGCATTGTTCCTGCGCAGTTCAATATCCCTAATTATCTAGAAATATTCAAAGGAATATTAAAATCTTAAACTAGAATAATCTCTCATTAGGAGGATTATATGTTCCGGAGAAATTCATTAATTAATGCCATCCGAGAAAAATTTTCAAATACCTTTTGAACTACAACTTAATAATCTATAGTGCAAAAATAGGGATGGAATGCTTAAAATGTTCATTGAAGAAAGTTTTTGACAGAACTATGTTTACTGAATAATTTTCTATTAGCAAAAAATCTTTTAACTAGCTTCACGCGCTTAAAAGAAGATGTAGTACGTTGTGGCCATCACAAAGCGTTTTTCTATATCATTCTATATAGCAGCGCAACTTAATGTATACACACCTGGATAAAATTATAAACTTACAAAATTTTCATTTTATTTAATTCATACTCTAAATCAGCTTAGCTTTACAGTAACAAAATATAAATGAACAGTTATAAAAAGACTTCTAAATTTGATATGACTCAAAAATAAATTTAAAAAATAATTTAAATAAGAAAAAATTTTCATTTTATTTAATTCATAATCTAAATCAGCTTAGCTTTACAATAATAAAATTTAAATGAACAGTTATAAAAAGACTTCTGAATTTGATATGACTCAAAAATAAATTTAAAAAATAATTTAAATAAGAAAAAAATTTCATTTTATTTAATTCATAATCTAAATCAGCATAGCTTTACAATAATAAAATTTAAATGAACAGTTATAAAAAGACTTCTAAATTTGATATGACTCAAAAATAAAATTAAAAAAATAATTTAAATAAGAAAATTCATATTAAAAAAAAAAAAAAAAAAAAAAAAAAAAAAAAAACATTAAAACATTATGTGTAATTTCAACAAAATTATAAACTCAAAAATATGAATTTCTGTATTCAGGCATTTTTGATTGGAATAAATGCCTTTTGTGATAAGGGATTAATCAAAAGAGTAATTAATTATTGTTATTTTCTTTATTTTTCTCACAAAAGATATCATACGACAACATATGACTTAAAAATTCAGTAAACGATTTTTCCCATTGGTATTAATTGCAAGCGATGTTTATATACATTCTCATTTTTCTCAGTGGCTTTAGTAAAAAATCTTTTATCGCCTGCTTTTGAATCACCTTTAAAATAATTTAATAATATCTTTTATGCATCTTTTTTACCTTGTTGTGGTGTTACAAGTTACTCTTAGCACAGTAAAAAACAACAAGCTTTTAAAAGACTCGAAGAAATATTCTCATAGAAAGACAAATTGGTAAAATTTGGACCTTCAGAGCTGCTGGGAAAAACCCAATGGTAAATTGCTTTGTTAGTTAAATGTTTTCACAAGGAGCAACAAAAAACATTTTAAAGAATTCAGGTTATGGAAAGAACAACCACAGGGGTCGACGTCCAAATATAACAGAAAGAAATCGAATATCGATCTTATGGACAACATCGAATACTGGAACTTCTTCTAGCCAAATTCTAAATTCTTCAACACTAAACGTAAATGTGAGCTCTTGAACCGTTAGACGAATTCTTAAAAATGCCCCGAATATGAAATGAAATTAAAATTAAAGTTAAGCAGATTTGAGCCGTATCACATAAAATATAAACTGCACTTTGCACAACAGCGCATGTCATGGATAACGAAATGGCGCACAGTCGTCTACAGTGCGGCGCAAAAGTTTATGCGCAAGCAAAAATTTTTAATAAAATGGAAAATATACATCAGGATATTTCGAAAGTTTTACTGTATCGAAACAATTAGATTACAAATTTGTGTTTCGAATTCAGAAACAATTAATTGAAAGGAAAATAATAGATTATAAAGAAAAAAATAAAATTGTGATGTCGAAAAAGTTTAAGCACAAATGAGTTTTTATGCAAATATCTCATTAAACGTGATTGGTAAAGGGTCGATGAGACTTATCTCTTAAACTATAAAATGTAGTGATCGTCGTACGAGTTATCAAAATGTCGAAATCGCTGTAGTTCTTGCCTGAAGAAGTTGCGATAGTTTGGAAGCTAAAAGCGGAAGGTAATTCCGTTTTGAAAATGTCACTTATTTTAAATCAGTCTAAACGTGGTATTTATAGTGTTTTGCAACGTGGAGAACAATTCAAAATTGCGTATCGCTGGGGGAAGGCTGAGAAAAACCACATTTCATGAGGCTAGAAGAATTAAAAAATGACTCTAACTGACAATTTTTCTCTGAATCAGATGAAAAATAGACTTGAATCCAAAATATTACGTAACAACATACGCGGACGAATAACCTAATCAGGATAGCTCCTATGTCTTTTCTGAAACAGTGTCACAATCACGCAAGACTTCAATGGGCAAAACAACACATGTATTATCGTGACGAATGAATTGCTGATATTTTTTCTGATGAAAAAAATGAAATTTGGATGGTCCAGATGGACTCTCATTCTATTGGCGTGATTTGAGAAAAGAACCGAAGAGCATATTCAGCAGGTAACAATGTGGTGGCTCGCTCGTGGTATGGAGTGCTTTTGGCTACAATGGAGAAAAGTCTCTTAGCTTCCTAAATTGCAGACAAAATTCAAAGAAGTATCGGGAAACTCTGAATTACCATTTGTCGCCGTTTGGGGAACTCCTAGGTGGTCCCAACAGAATGTTTCAGCAGGACAACGCATTGATACACGCTTTCTCTTGTACATAAAAGAGCTTACATCTCAGTATATTAATTTGATGAACTGGCTAGCACTCAGCTCAGATCTCAGTCCGATAGCGAACATCTGGGAAATCCTCTCACGTGACGTCTACAAGAATGGGAAGTAGTGTTACTCAGTTGAAGAGCTGAAATCAGCGATCGAGGAAGCTTGTTCGCTCCCGAAACCTTTCATAATCTCGTGTTGGAAAATCGGAATCAATCGGATCAATCGGATCAATGGGAAATTGCGTATTTGATCTCATCAGGTTCAATGGAAACACCATAGACTATTAAAGAACTTTTATGCTTTGCGAAATATAAATATTTCGGTTTGCGCTTAAACTTTTGAGACAGCACAATTTTGATTTTTTCATAATTTCTTATTTCCCTTTCAATTAATTTTTTCCAAATTCGAAACATAAATTTGCAATCCAATTGTTTAGATACAGTAAAACTTTCGAAACATTCCGGTGTATATTTTTTACAGGGTGGTCCGAAAAACATGATAGAAAGTAAGCGATCATTGTGGAAAAAAGACAACATGCAAGAACATGAAACATATTTTATTGAATAAAGATATGAATGACATTTAATATACAAGATGCTTAAAATGTCTACCGTCCCCGACTATAGTGTTATAAAGCCGGTTCCGAAACTCTGTCATAATGCGCTGGAGTGTGTCGTAATCAAGTGCATCAATCTCACTTCTGATAGACAATTTTAGGTCCTCCAGTGAATCAAGGCTATTCCTATAGATTCTAACCTTGATGTAACCCCATAAGAATAAGTCGCACGGATTTGGGTCCGAACTGTATGGGGTCCACTCTATCCCGTGCCCCGTGAATTTCTCTGCATCCAATGCAATCAAACGCTCACCAAACGTCGTTTCAAGCCACGTGAAGACGTCAGAAGTTTTTTGGGGACGAGCTCCATCTGGCTTGAACCAGTACCGGCGAAATATAATCGATCTTAAAAGGTTTGTGGTTCTATATTGCTTATTCTTTATTTCCGGTAATTAAGCATTCAACTGAAATGTCACTATATGTGCTATTATAATATGGAAGAATTATATTTACATCAATACATTTGAAATCAGAAACTTAAAAGACTTTCTATCATGTTTTTCGGACCACCCTGTATTTTAGTATTAGAAAATTTACCTTGCGCGTAAACTTTTGCCCCACACTGTAGTCAGATGAAAAGAAGTTTAATGAAGACGGCCAGGATTGTTTAAGGTACTACTAGCACGATATTAGGCATGAAGAATGGCATATCTTTTCAGTCGAAATTTTGATGGAGGATCTGTCATGTTGTGGGCTGATTTTTTCTCAGAATGGTAAAACTTATCTGGCTTTCATTAATGAAAACAAAGAGTAGAAGACTACTAATTAATACTGGAAGATAACCTGTCGCCAAATGCACCATTGATTGCTGAAATACACAAGGTAGAGCTGCAATACACTCGACAAAAAAAGTACAAAAGGGAGGCTTAAGCTCACTAGGATTCAAATTATGTTCATTTCTTAATCTCAACAATTTATTATTTTCAGTTTAATCGTGTGCTATATTAAAATTACAAATGTTTTTGAGAAAAATGAAGAAAATATTAGTCTTTAATGATTTTAGTGATTAGTTCATTATCATTAAACGCATTTATTTATATAAAAAATTCCAGAATATAGAAACTCATAACTTCGAGTTTTTAACTTTGTCCAAGTTTCATATAATATTATTTTTAAAAAGTCATGTATTTCCTGATTCAAATTATTTCTTCAATTTTATATATGAGTCATATTGAATTTAAAAGACTTTTTGCTTTCTCTTACCCATAAGGTAGAGAAAGTATTGTTTTTGGGTCAAATTTTCGAACGCGAGATGTTGTTATATTTACACGTTTTGAGGTCCCCTGAATACGAAAATCATGTTTTTAGCAAATAGTCTGTGTGTATGTCTGTGTGTCTCTGTGTGTGTGTCTGTCTGTGTGTGTGTGTGTGTGTCTGTGTGTCTGTCTGTTATTAGCATATCTCAAAAACAAATTATGGCAGAAAGTTCAAACTTGGTATTCTAAATGTGTATCATATAGGGATGCTACAGTAAGCTTTTCGTTAAGATCAAGCAAATGGTTCGTGTACAGGGACAATCAAGAGAATTCTAATACATTACGTCTATGGGGGAAATTGCAGGTAAGTAGAGTTTAACGTCTATAGACTGCACTAAACCAAATGAAACGAATATATATTTTTTGTAATAGAGATAGTGAACTGGGAAAAAAAATTGTGTATGTAGGAGCCTCGCTCCACCCCCCCTGGGGGGGGGGAAGTCCCCCCTCGAGGGGAGTAAATTTTCATGATGGGTATCTTTCAAAAGAGCTCGCCAATACCTTTAAAACGAATGGTTGAGCCATAGATCTGCGATAATTGAAAACAAAGTTATCGATTTTTTTTACTTTTAACAAAAAAAAAAAACTCAGAAAAAAAAATCGCATTTTTTTTTTTTTTTTTTTAATATTGAGAATAAAATAGACTTTTTTGAATATTTGGTGTTATACTACTTCTCTAATATGAAAATCGTCTGCATTATCATAAAAGATAATTTTTTTTAATAATAATTTTAATAAATTATTTTTTAAAAACAGAATTATTTTTTAATAACTGAATTAAATTCTATATAAATGTAGGTGCATTAATGAAACGGGGGGTTGAGGGGGGCGGTAGCCCCCCTCACACAGAACTAATTATCATATAAAGCTCTTCAGAAGCCTAATATGAATTGTTTAACACAGGTTTACATAACAGTACTCGTTATCTTACCTTTTAATCTGCAACCTGTATTTATAGTATTAAATTTCAGGGTAAGAGAAAGTCGTGTGAGTGACACACCAGATTATTTATATGTATTTATCTTTATTTTATAAATGTAAAGCTAAGCTGATTTAAATTATGAATTAAACAAAATGAAAATTTTGTGAGTTTATAATTTTGTCCAGGAGTATATAAAAGTGTAACATTAGCTTCTCACGATAAAATTTTACATAAGGAGTTTGGTGCAATTTTAATCAACAGATGCTGAGATGTACTCATGGAAAATATTACAATAGCAACCGCACTTATCCGACCCGATATACACCAAAATTAATTCTGCATTCGTTTTCATATTGATTTTCTTATATGTAAAGTTTCATGCAGTTATAAGTCACTGAAGTTGAGATTTAGCTTTACTATTCGTAGGATAAATTGCAGCTCAGAGCGTCACCTCTAAATTGCTATACACCCAAATTGGATCACTATATTATTTCATAATGGTTCTCTCTTATACCAAGTTTTGTGCAATTGTATGCAATAGAATCCGAGATATAGCCTTCCATCAAACTGGAGAAATCGCTGTATTGCAGCGCAACCTGTTAAGTGATTGACATCAAAAATTGATAGGCACTAATTTATATCAAGGTATATCTACATATAAATTTATGTACAGTTCTGTACAGTAGTTTCTGAGATACCATTGCCATTTTTTTTTTTGTTAGACGCACACAGACACACGGATAGACAGACATTTTCTAAAAATTGTGGTCTAGATCTCTCAAAACATGTAAATCCACCGTAAATCTGAAGTCGAAAAATTTTTCGAAACCAATACTTTCTTCTGTTGAAAATAGAAGAAAGTCTGTCTGTGTGCCTGTGACAAAAATTTTGTACTGACTGTATTTCAGGAACTATTGCACAGAATTGCATATATTTTTGTTTGTCGAAGCACTTTGACATAAATTAATACTTTTCATCTTTTGATGCAAATTTCTTTGCAGGTAAAGCTGCTATACAGCGATTTCCCAAATTTTAGGGAAGACAATATCTCAGAAACCACAGCACAAACTTGCATATAAATATATATATAGATGCAACTTTACATAAATTATTTTCTATCATATTTAGGTGCTAATCACTCAAAAGGTGGCGCTGCTATACAGCGATTTTCGAAATTTATAGGAAAACTATATCTCGGGTTCTACTGCGTATAATCGAACAAAACTTGATATGTAAGAAGTGCATTATGAGACATTCTGCAGATTCATTGTGGGTAGGTAAGATAGGTAGAGCTGCTATACTGCAATTTTTCCCGAGAATGGGAAGGCTATTTCTCAGATTCTCTTATATATATTTCCATAAAAGTTCGTATATGAAAGAATCATTATGAAACACTAAACTTATTTAATTTGGGTAGTTATCGGCCAACAGGTGGCGCTACTGCGCTGCAATTTGCCCTGTGAATAGGAATGCTAAATTTCAACTTCTTTGTCATATAACTGCACATAACTTGATACGTGAGGTAACCATTTTGGAAATGAATGACTTAATTTAGGTGTACATCGGCCGACAATTGGAGTTGATATTGTGATATTTCAGATGGCTCCATCTCAGCATCTATAGATTAAAACTGCAACAAACACCATATGTAAATTTTTTATTATGAGAAGCTATAGTTAAAATTTTGTATACATGTTAAATATTAAGTGGCGCTGTTATATAGAATGCTATAGAAGAAAGTTTTGGGATGGCTACAACATACTAGTTTTTTATTATTAAAATACTTAATTAAATTAAATTCAAACTAGACTTTATAAGACAGTGTTTGAAGAAAATTATAAAATATGTTTATAAAACTTAATCATAATTTCTCACATTAAAGATTTTACATATGCAACTTCATGTAATTTTTATCAATAGATTATTCTTCAAAATTTATTCCGTTTGTGTATGTATATAAATTTTCAGTTCATCCGAAAAAGGCGTGTAGTCTCTATCGTGAATTAAATAATTTGATCCTATAGGCCATAATGATAGAGAATTTTTCTTTGTGTCTCTGTAAAAAAACTATTAATTCTATATTCTCCAAAATTCATACAGTTCGTGCAATGGTGATGTATAATATGTATATAAATTTTCAACTGATTCGTAAACGACGTTTGAATTCTATTGTTTATTAAATAATTTGAACGCATAGACCATAATATTAAAGAATTTTCTTTGTTCCCTGTTAAAAAAAAAAAAAAAAAAAAAAAAAACTATACATGTAAAATTCACTAAAATCTATACAGTTAGTGTGAGGGTGATCTAAAACATGCATATGAATTTTCAGTCCAATCGAATAAGGAATTTAGACACTATCGCACTTTAATTTGAGCCCATTAGGCCATAATGATAAAGAATTTTTCTTTGTGTCTCTGTAAAAAAAAAAAAAAAAAAAAATCTATGTGTGCTAGATTCACCAAAATCAATAGAGTTCGCTCTACAGTGACCTACAACATATGTACCAACTTTTAGCTCATTTGAACAAAACGTTTAGACTCTATCGTATTCTCTAACACACATACACACATCACCGCAAAAATAGCAAAATTGAACTCAGGGGACCTCAAAACATATAGATGCACCAAAATCTCAAAGTCGAATTTTATCGTTATTACAATACTTTCCTTACATAGTATGCTCGGAAAGTAAAAGTCACAGAAGGTGAGTAATAGGAGCGCCACCTGTTGAACTATATGCACCTAAAATAAACCAGCATCTTTTTTGATAATGTTAATCTCACATATCAGGTTTGGTGCAATTATACGCTATATAGAATGATATATAGTCTACACGTACATGGAAAAAACTGCAGCATAGCAACGTTATTGTCGGCCGGTATGCTACAAAGTTGAATCAGCATAGTTCTCCATAATGGCCGTGGCCCTCTCACATATCAAGTTTGTGTAACTGTACACAATCAATGCAGAGAAAAACTTGCCGCATATGAGAGGGGGGGTTGTGGGGGGAGAGGAGGGATATAGCATAGGAATGCTTACTGTTGGGCGATATGCGCCAAAGTTCGATAGACACAAATTTATATAAAGGTGCAAATAAATGTATTTTTTTTTTTTTTTTTTTTTTTTTTCTTTTTTTTAGTGAAATTCTGTGTATTAGTTCTTGGTTTCGAGCTACCGTTTTTTTATGAACATTTTTTAATTAAATAACCAAATCGTACTCACGGCACCTAAAACCATGTATATCCATCTGAAATGGAAATTTAAATTTCATATAAATCCAATACTTTCTTCTTTGAAAATACAAGAAAAAAATAACCATGTACATATATTCAAAAATGTAAATTGAGTAGAATATTATAGTGCAGAAGATTGGTTCTCAAAGAACATGTATCTGGTGAGTTTGAAAGTTCTACCCGTTTTTGGATATGCAAATTTGCAATGGAATTGGCGTCACACATGACATTGTAATGACGCAAATCGTCGGTCAATCAAACGTGTGGATACCTCACATATAAATGCATCGGGTTAATGCATCACAAAGTTAATCATCACAAAAAAATATCAGAGGGGGTAACATGGAAAGCGAGAAGGAGCATCTAAGACATTGTTTATTATACGAGTTCGATAAAAAGAGTATGGCAACCGCAGCATGTCGCAATGTTTGTCAAGTTTATTTGGAGGAGGCAATAGACGTAAGCACATGTCGTCAATGGTTTCGTAAATTTAGAGAAGGAGACAGAAACTGACAAGATCAGGCTAGGAGTGGACAGCCATCACACGTTGAAGACGACGATATTGACCAAGAGATGACCAAGAGATGATATTGATCAAACAACCCGAACCCATTCGTGCAAGGATTAGCGGAGATCTTCAATGTACACCGGAAAATGGTCGAGAGACGGCTGTTTAAGTTGGGTTTTACGAGAAAGTTGGATCGTTGGGTTCCACATAACCTGGCAGCTAATCAACGGGATGACCGAATCGCCACCTGTGTTTCCTTGCTTTCCCGGTACAAAAATGACCCATTCTTGACACGAATTGTGACAGGAGATGAGAAGTGAGTTATGTACCGTAACGTAAAGCGTCGTAGGACTGTTTGTCGCCCTTCTGATCTGCCTGCATCGACTTCGAAAGCTGAACTTCATCCCAAGAAGGTGTTATTTAGTGTGTGGGGGAATGTGCAGGTAATATTTCACTGGGAGGTCCTGCCACTCAACCAAACCATCAGTGCTGCCTTCTACTGTCTACAGTTAGACAGGCTGTATTTAAATTTGGCAGCAAAGCGGCCAGGTCCCACCAATTGTCGCAGTGTTATCCTTCATAACGATAATGCCAGGCCACATGCTGCTGTCATCACTCGCCAAAAGTTACTGTGTTTTAGTTGGGAGGTTTTACCTCATCCTCCCCATTCTCCTGACTTGGCACCAACTGACTATCACCTATTTCGTGAGTTGAACAATTCTTTTTGTCAGAAAATCTTTGATGATCTTGATGCTGTGAAAACTGCCATCCAACACTTATTTGACTCGAAACAGCTGGAATTTTACCGCCGTGGGATTCATCTCCGACCAGAAAGATGGCAAAAGGTCATAAATAGCGATGGGGATTATGCACAATAATAGATACTGTTCATTTTACGTTTATGTTTTCTTCTTTATGGGTAATAAAAACGGGTAAAACTTTTGCACTCACCAAATAATTTCTAAAATTTTAGATTTTACTGCTTGTCATTATTTACGCCATTGTGAAAAATAAATAAATAAATAAATACTTTTTTAATACATTGTAAAAATATATTTTAAATAATTAATCCAGAAATTTGAAGAAACTGCATTTAATACTGTTTATATGGATTCAAAATCTGATTCGATATATTCAATTAAAATACTCTGCTATAAAAGGAATTAAAGTTTGACATTTCATGAGTGTCGTAAAATTTATCGTACTGTTAAACTAACTAAAGCTAAACAACTATGCTCAGTTATTATTTAACAGTTATTATTTTGAAAACATATTTCATTCTTTAAAATCCAGAAACAACCAAGGAAAGATTATACTCGTTAGATATCGTGTTAAGTTATTAAAATATGAGATGGGTTAATTCTGAGATTTAACTGAATTATTGAATCTTTCATTTTCTGCATTCGACAATGGCGTTTCAGTTAATCTCTGACATAATTACAAAATGATTTTCATACAGGAATATATAAAAGTTTCATTTATTTTGATTTACATTTCAAAGGAAGGAGCATTTTGTTTATTTTTCTGCAAGGGTGATTTTAATTGTAATTGTTTGTTGATTCCTTTATACGGATTTATTGATCCGTGAATATGAATTAAATAAAATCTTTTGATATAATTTTTCGAAGTAAATATTTGTTGAAGAGAAAAATTGCGAAAAATGTTTTGCTTATTATTACATTAGTTTTTGAAATATTCGTATATTGACTAAATAAATATTTAAAAAATTGTTTCCTCATATAGCTTAAATTGGAATCGTATAATTTAAATTGAGAATAAAAGTGAAAAACATAGAAACAATATTTTAATACTCTCTATATGTTAAAAAGAAAGTTACTGTCGCTGGCATAAATTTTGTTTGTCTGCCACTATATCTCCTCGCGGAGCGCCTCGCGGAGCGCCTCTTGTGACCTTCGCGTCACAAGAGGTATCAATGTTTGCCGAATACTCTGAGGAAGAGATTTCAGCAGCATAGAAATTTCTATCATCTTAATTACGAAGTTATTAATTAAAAATGTCAGGTTTATAAAGGTACTCTATTTGCCACTTATCAAAAAGTATCTCTTATGACGTTCTTTTTCTGTCATGACACCATTTTTCACAGAAAATTAAAATGTGATACATGGTGTAAAAAATGAAATAAAATGAAATAAATATCAATGCAACAAAGAAATTTTTCGTCTATTTTTTCCTCTACTTTTAGATTTTTTTTTTTTTTTTTTTTTTTTTACTGGTAATCTCATATGTTGTTTATAATTTATATATATATATATATATATATATACATATTGTGTGTGTGTGTGTGTGTCTGAATAATGAAATAATGTCATGTCTGTATAATTGACTGCACTTCTTTTTGTGTTTAAAGTGTACTTATTTTTTTTTTATTATTATTATTTGAAAACATATTTTAAAATGCTTCGGATGTATTTTGACATAAAAAATAGAATCAAATTCAAACTCATTTATAAATCTTCAAATTTCGCACTGATAATTTTTTAACATTACAGAGTTAAACATTTCTATGATACCTTTCATATTTCTAATTATGGCAAGAAAAAATTTCATCACCTAAAGCTCTTATAGAAAATCGAGTACATTTTATACTTTGTTATTTTAAAAAGTAGGTAGAAAAGAATTATAAATTGAAGCTGTAGGAGATTTTTCCAATTAAAATAATAATATTAATAATAATTTATTTTCTTTTCAGATATTTTCGAATGTTTAAAATTATTACCTAGCTGTACATCAGAAATTATATAGACTATTATATACTGCCCTAAATTAACAAAACAATTCAGTAGTAAAAACTATAGGCATTAGATAAAATAGGTACTAAATGTTTTTTCTTTTTCTTTCTTTCTTTCTATTTTTTTTCTTTCTTTCTTTCTTTTTTTTTTTTTTTTAATAAGCAGTTATATCAAAACATTCATCGCCAAATAGTGACAAAAATTTAAAAGATGCCAAGGCGGTCACATACTAAAGCTATAACGCAAAATGGTCTAGATATTACGAGTTTCTTTCTATTCTAAAAAAAGTACTGATTTTAAGCCTAATATTTCATTTAAATAAATGTGGTATTAAATATTATGCATCTAGTTTGGCCTTAAATATGGAAATTTCTATCACATTTTTCTGCTTTTGTTTTGTGTTATGCACTATTAATATTTCTATTCAGTGAAAGGCAAAGGACTGAATAAGTGGGTAGATTCTCGCAGGGGTTATTAACCCCTGCGAGACTCTACCCACTTATTCAGTCCTTTACTGGGGGATGCGAAGCCTTCCTCAGGGGTTGGTGAGCAGAGCGAGGACGGGGCAGAGCCCCCTAGTTATTTATATGAAATAAACTTACCGTAATATTGTAAAACTAATGGCTACAATAAGTTTTTAAATAACAATCGTGATTTTTTTTAAGAAAAAAAAAAAAAAAAAAAAAAAAAGGTGCTTAAAATTGTAATTTGTAACATGCTCCTTCCATTCAAATATTGCTGAAGGCCATGGTTTATATTAATATATATCATAAAATTATGCCGCTATTATGTGATCTAAATAGTTCTAAATTTAAAATAATTGTTTTTGAAATGACTGTTTTTGGGTCTGTATTTCAATCGAAAATGGCTTATAGTATCAATGATTATATATTTTTCAATATTTTAATATTAATTTAAGGAGCATTTTATGAAAGTGCAAGAGAAAAAGGCTTCAAGATTTTATTAATACAAGAAACCTATTTCATTCTGACAAAACAAATAAAATGAAAACGATTTTTCGGTTTTTTCTTTGGCAACCAGTAAAAGAAAAAATAAAATAAAATAAAATTGAAAGCAAACGTACGACAGAAAATTTACGAAATTAACATAATAAGTGTTGCTAAGAAACGTAACATCATATTTTAAGGTGAAGAATCATTTTTTAAAGCTTTTTATGTATTTAAATAAAATTATAAATATTATATTAAATTATATGGAATACCTATATAACTTGAGTGCGAAATACGCTTTAACACCAGCTTAGAGAAACTTACATCATTGGATTAATACCAATTTTATAGCGATACAAAATTGATTTAGATACCTACCAACATAATATATATATAAATATACTGGGAGAGGGGAGAGGGGAGGAAAATTTTGAAAAAAAAAATTAAACATTTTTATGCATGTAGGCGAATTTTTGCACTCAATTAAAATTTGTAAAATACATATATTTAGTATGGAGGTGAGGATTATTTCTGTCAGACAGAAGAGGGGGAAAAAAGCCATTGCCATGAATATTTTCTATAAGGTAGGAAGCTTCTCAACATACAATTTAACCCTTTATAAGGCCGTGGGAAGTATACTTTCCACCAACTTTATTAATTTTTAAATATCGAATCCTATACTTCCTAATTGATCTGGCAATTGTAAATGCCTTCATTCTCTGGAAAGTAAGTACAAGACATTTGGGACCTAGAGAGCAACTAAATTTTCTACTTCGGCTTGCACGACAACTGATTTCTGGATTTTCAAGTCGTAAACGCAAAGGACGGCCTGTAAGTTTCCTGAGCAGCAAGAAAACAGTTCCAGATGACGTACGTTTGACTAAAGTTGGTGACCATATGCCAACTTTACAAAAAATATATAATGCAATGCGAAATAAAAATAAATGCAAAATATATGATGTCTTACCTTTGAATAGCTCCCAGTGGGCGATAGGAAACATACTTACCACAAAAAATAAATAAATAAAAATTAAAAAATCTTAAAAATCAAATTAATTTTATGTAATAAGCTAAATGAATTTCTTTTTAAAAATCAATCTCAATCCCAAAAATATTTTAACATAACATTGCTAGAAAAAAGAAAAATGGCCCTATAAAGGTTTAAAAAAAATAACCTCTCCTCCAAAAACAACTTTGTTTAAGACTGAAATTAAATTTTCTTATATTTCAATTTCAATTATTTTGGGAATTTTATTTTTCTCTTATTTTTTATGGTAAGAGGCCAAAATAATATAAATAATAATGCGAATTACTATATACAATTATAAAATTTGTACAAATCCAATAACGCTATTAATAATAGTGAAACTATGTAATTTAATTATTATAAACCCAATAATGAATTCTTAATAAACTTGCAGTTAAAAATTAAACAGATACAATGCACAATAAATTCTGAAATCTTTTTTTTTTTTTTTTTTTTTTTTTTATTCTTTACTATAAACACGTTTTTAATATATGCCTTAATTTGACCGTATAACTAATTTATTGAACAATTAGCTACTAAACCACTTTTCAACTTCATTTTCAAAAGGGATGGTTAAAAATGTTTTTCGTTTTTATATTCCTGCAAGCCAAAAAAGAGTCCAGAAAAAATCTTCATGAATAAAACATTAGTCTTTAAACACCTAAAGAACGGAGGGGAAAAAAGAAAATATTCTGATATTACTTATAATTGCAGGCTTTGAAAATCGATATCGTTTTTAGAATTAGCTCCTTAGTATCTGTCTTTGTCAATGGAAAAACAAGATGCTTAGTGATTATACAATATTAAAATAAAATAGGCACATATTTTGTTTTACTTTTTCCTTTTCTGGTTATTTATCTTGTGTCTTAAGAATCTTTAGACTTGACAAATATTAGGGAGTTTTTTCTGAATGCGGAAAATACGATTTAAACAGAAAAAATATTAAAATCTACTTAAAAAGTCAAACGTTTAAACTTAGTTGAATAAAAGTAGACTGGGTTAAGCCGTATGTTAAAAAAAAGAATCTGTTGGATTTTTTGATTCTATCTTTATTTATTTAAATTCCAGTAGCATAGAAAACGAAAAAATTGATTTCTCTTTCTTTTCTAATGCAAAGAAAAAAATCATTCAAAGATTTTAATTCTTATTTTTTGCATTCTCTTTATAGGGGCTCAGGTGCTAGAATTTTTTTATATTCTACATTAGTATTAAATATTTAATGAAAGACGTTTTTTAATCTTATAAAAAGACTATTATAAGCTTCAATTCACTTTACAGATTCAGATAAAATACATTCCAAGCCCTGATTTTCTGTAGCAAGCAGGATATTTACATTTGTCGATCTTACAGATATAGATATGAAAATTTAAATTTTTATTTATTCGTCAGTGGCCGGTAGATCCTTTTTGCTTAGTCGCCACTATTTTTTTTTTTTTTTTTTTTTTTTTTTCGGCTGAATGCTGAGTTAAACAATATTATCATGAGAATTAAAAAAGAAAAAACTTAAAATCGTCTAATTTTTCTAAAATATCTGTTTTAAATTCGCGCATTTTGGGAGAAAGATCCGTTTCAGACCAGAGATTTTTTGTGTATGTTCCTTTGTAAATATATTCACACATTTTTTACAAAGGTCCATTTTCAGATCATCGATCTTTGAAAAGGGTCCGTTTACGGGCAGGAAGTTTTCCCAAAACCTTTTTTGAAAGCCGATTACTTAAATAAGTGATTGTTTAGCTGAAAATCAACATAATCCCCGTATTATAGATGCCGTACTGACAAAATGCGTGATATTTGTACAGCCTACTTCTGGAATGTGTGATTCTTTTACACTGATTTAATTTAAGTTTAATTGCCAAAATACGTGTTTTTTACGTGGCCAATTCAGAAAATTTCTTCTCGTGAAGCTGACGAAAGTGGCGAGTTGCTTAATTTTTTAAGTCACCACGTGGCGAGTGGATTTTTTCTGGTCTATACATATCCTAACTGCTATTAATTGTTATCCAGCAACATTAGAGTTTAAAAATAATTATAAATCTTTTAGTAAGACTGCATCTTTATTCGCAGAATAAATTTATGTTTCCAATTTTCCAGTGAGCAAATAACGGCGGTCAGTTGTCCATCGGTTAGCTTAGAGGTAGGAATTTGATGTATAATATCTAATGTTCCAAGTTCTATACCTAGCTTGATATCTATTTGTTCTTCTATAAATAAATAGGCATTAAAAAAAGAAGTTGCATCTATACAGAATTTTCTTCTCTCCGAACAAAGTAGTAATAATAAATCAAATGTCTAAATGTAAAGAAAGTTTCCATGGGCAGTTTACGACTATTGATTCCATTCAGATACGAAATAAAATGTATATACTGTTGAACGCATGGACTTATAACAGTTAATAGTTTTATTAGTGATTACTAATACAGATTTCGGAATCAATTTGATTTAAAAATATAATTCTTAGATCCTGTAGTGGATTGATAAAGGCTGAAATTGATGATGATGATGATGATGGTGATTTAATGTTCTATGTGGTTTTTAATCCAGTTGTGTTCACTGTAGTACAAGCCCAGTATACTAGGCATATTTAACAACCAGACTACGTGTTGCATATTCTTAACTGAAATAACTTCTTACCAAATTAAAGTAGGGTAATTACCAGTAGTAGTAATAGTGGACATTTTAAAGACATTTTACGAATATTTATTGTGTGCTTTTTTTTAATTTTAGACTGTAACTTTTTTTTTTACTTGAAAGTTTTGAGATTTATTCGTAAAGTGACTTTTGTTTCCAATGATTCATTTACATAAATTTACAATAAAAATTCCTAATTTTTTTTTATACGAGGACTTTATAAACATCAATACTTGACAGGGAATTTGAACACGAAATCTCTGTTCCTAGTAATTATGACAGTGTTCGATACCTCAGTTAACGCATTCTGTATATGACTGTACTGTGAAAGTTGCTAATTGAGACATATTTGTACACCATAAACTATTTTTACGGAGTGCTTAAAATGTGCCAGAAGAGGACACGCAAAAATCCAGTAGTAGGCATTTTGTTATTGCAGTAATGGAGGCCTTTGAATATATACAGAAATAGGTGCTCTGCCCTCTGCTCGTTCCGCTCACCAACCCCCCCCCCCCTATGAAGGCTTCGTCTCTCCCCGACTCGCTTAGCTTATTAACCCCCTGCGGCGCTTTGCCCACGTATTCGCTTCTTTGCCTTTCACTGAATAGAAAAATGAATAGTGCATAACACAAGAGAAAAGCAAAAAAATGTTATAGAAATACTTATTTTCAATGTCAAATTGAAATACATAATATTTAATATATATTTTTTTTAATGAAATATTATGCTAAAGATCAGTAATTTTTATCAGAATACAAAGAAATCCGTAATATCTAAATCATTTTCCGTTACAGCTTTAACCTTCGTGACTTTTTAATTTTTATCACTATTTGGCGAAGAAATTTCTGCTATAATTGCTTGTTAAGGGGGAAAAAAAACTATTTTTTCTAATACCTGTACGTTTTACTATTTTTTTATTATTATTATTATTTATTTATTAATTTAGGGCAGTATATAATACTCTCTGTATTTTTAATGTACAGCTAGATAATAATTTTACACATTCGAAAATATTTGAAGGGAAAAAGTTTATTATCATTATTATTATAATTTGGAAAAACCTCCTACAGCTTAATTTTTTAATTCTCTCCTATCTACTATTTAAATCAACGAAAAATGAAATTTACTCGATTAATTAAAAGCGTTTTAGGTGAAGAATTTTTTTCCTACCATAATTAGAAGTATGAAATTTGTCATGGAAATGTCTAATTCTGCAATGTTAAAAGATTATCAGTGCTAAATTAGAAGAGTCTCCCCTTTATAAATGAGTTTGAATTTAAATCTAAATATTTTTTTATGCCATAATATGACCGAAGTACTTTAAAATATGTTTTAAAATAAAAAAGATAAATGCACTTTAAAAGGAAAAAGAAACGCAGACAATTATAAACAAACAACACTGTTTCCTTATTCACAAAAAGTTTATATATATATATATATATATATATATATATAAACAACATAAGAAATTGCCAGTAAGAGAATTAATTTTCTAATAGTAGAAATATATATATATATATTTGCAGCCGACAATAGCAACAACGATATTTTTTTTTTTTTCTTTTACACATTGATCACATTTTGATTTCCATGTGGAAAATGATATGATAACAGAAATTATTTGTAAGATGGCAAATAGAGTAAATTTTTAAACCAGACGTTTATAATTAATAACTTCGTTAATTAAGATAATAGAAATTTCTGACTGAAATGTCTTCCTCTGAGTATTCGGCACAGTTTGATACCTCTCATGAAGCAGAGAACCCTGTCCTCCGTGAGGAGTTGTGGTTGCAGACAAAAAAAATTGGCGCCAGTGACAGTAACTTTTTTAAATATGTAGGGAAAAGCGAAATAAGGATATTAAACATATATTTAATTAACAAAATATAACTTTTGTTGCATTAACGCATTCATAAAATTGAAAAATTTGTAAACTTGTATCATAAACTGAAAACAAATTAACTTTGAAAAATTTAACTTTCGTAGCGCAACATTCCAATGCAGTTCTTCAATTAAACTGTTTTATTTAAACTGAATCTTAATTTGTAATTATTTAAATCACCCAGTCTTATAAATACCTACACAGCCAATCTTGTTTATAGATATCTGCTGGGATTCTACGTGTCATTTCGAAAAAAAAATATATATATATATATATATATATATATATATATATATATATATATATATATATATATGCACACGCACACAAATATATATATATTATAAATGTTATATTAAGGTATCCCGATGTGTTTTTGAGTGAAAAGAATTCGTATTACAATCTGCATTCTGAGTTTGTGAGTATAAGCCCTGTGTCCACTACTGGTCCTCCCCTATAAAATAAAATTATTCAATAGTAGGCAGGGCTGTGCATGTTGGCATATTGGGTTACCAGTACTGGACTCCCGTAAAAATATTATATGTTAGGACAAAATTAAAACTTCAACACAATAAATGAATTCTACATACTTAATATTTCAATCATATAAATACAACGAAACCAAGAAATCAATTTGAAATAAGCACATAAAAAGAAAACAAAATTTGGCTTATTTTATTCAAATCACAAAAAATAAAATTAAGATGAGAAAAAGTTTAATTTATATTAATCTGATTCGAGAACTAATAGTTGGAAATCTCAGTATTTGAACTTGAATAGAAGAGTATCGTATTACCAATATTCAATGCGAGAGAAATCTTTGCATAAATTAGAAAGAAAGATTTTTTTTTTTTTTAATTTCTTATACAAGCAATAGAAGATAGTGCTGGTTTCGTAAAAAGTTTCGTCAACTGCTTTTTGATGAATTTATATGTTGTGAGAAATCCAGAACATGATTTAGTTACTTTTAGAAAATGTCAGTCTGTCATGTGTGATAAATAAATTGTGGCAACTCCAGCTCAAGAATTCATGTTCAGAATTTCATACAAATTTGTATGTTATATCAACTTGATATATTATCAACTTTTGTGGGAAATCGCCCAAAAGGTGGCGTTGCAATCCCGTTTTATCTAAATTTTTAGTATAACAGTATAGGACAAAATTTTCTAGAAATGTGCGCAATTAGAACATTTTTTAACGAATCATTTTGTAATTAAAAAGGATTATTTATTAAATTAGTAGTCAACCTTTTTTTTTTTTTTTTTTTTTTTTTTTGTTATTGTATATTTATTAAGAGCATCGTCTTTGTCCTGAGAAAAATTAACCCACACACCCCGTGAGAGGGGGGGGGGCGTTAAATTTTTAATATGGGCACTTTTTAAACGAACTTCTCAATGAAAAAGAGCAAGACAATAAAGAGAAATAACACTCATATAGTTGAACCATAGATTTGTGATAATGTAACACAGAGTTATCGATTTTTTTTTTTCTTTAAAAAAAAAAAAAAAAAAAAAAAAAGCTTATCTCTGAGAATTAGTCTGTAGAATATTAAATTGACATGCTGTAAACATTTAATGTTATACTTGAGATGAATCATGATGAATAAAGACAAATTATGAAAATAGAATAAATAGAAAGACAAATAGAAAATTTCATTATGAAAATCGTCTTCTCTTTATTCATCATAATGAAGTAATTTTTGTAAATAATAATTAATAAATAATTTGTGTATGAATTTGTATAAGAAAATATAAAGAAAATTTTGTGATAACCGCAACGTACTTGTAAGAGTTTAAATTTGAAAGGGTTCACTACTGCTACAATGTCTACTGCTGGTACACTTACCTTATATTTTTTAAATTTTTTTTGAGTGCATAATATTTTTATTCATTTTTAATTTCGAAATATTTCAATTTATTTTTTTTATAATTCATTTCATTAAGTAAAAACTGATAAAAAAAAAGAAAAGAATGATTTTCACTTCTAAAAATTAAGAAGGTGAATAAATAAGATTTATTTTAAAAATTTATTTATTAAAATATAAGCGCCGTATGTATCCAAGTTTTTATTATTATTATTATTATTTTCTTCTATATTCAATTGAAGAAAGAAAAGAAAGAAAAAATAAAAAAAGTAAGTAAAATACAGAAGAAAGTAAAATAATTTCCGCTATATTCATTAGAAGAAAGTATTGGATTTGTAAAAATTTTCGATCACGGGTTTTCGATGGACTTACACATTCTGAGAGATGTAAAACACGATTTGACTATTTTTAGAAAATGTCTGTCTATCTCTGTGTATGTATGACAAAATTTTCGGGCAACTGCATCTCAGGAACTACTGCACAGAAATTCATGCAATTTGGTATGTAGTTGAACCTTCGCATAAATTAGGGCCTATTAGCTTTTGGTGAAAATTTTCCAATGTCGCCATTCCACTTTTCCTAAATTTTTAACATGGCGGTATAGGACAAAATTTTGAATAAGTGTGCTGAAAGAGAATTACATTTTAATAACCAGTACGAAACTAAAAAGAATCATTTATAATAAGGTAAGTGAGCCAAAGGTGACCAGTGTTCCTAAGGTAGCCCATCTCCCTAAAAGAGGTTTAATTTAATTTATAATCACAAAATAGTGCTACTGCATTCTAAATCATGTATCTTCAAGGTATGTGATTAAATTTGGAGAGATTATCTTGATCGACCGCCATTGTATGCAGCGAATTGACTTTAGAGAAGTAGTCGTTCTAATTTCCAGGTAAGAAGATATTTTAATCTACATGTGTTCTTGGAACTTTGAGCTGTGATATGTTTCCTGTAAATTTATTTCTTTCTCTTTAACCACAGTAACTTAATTTCTAATAAATTTTTCAGATTAAAAGTTTAATGCCGTGCAAATGGCGAGCATATGAATGTTCTCAACATGGCCCAGATGTCGGACAACCTTGTAACACGTGAGCCGACTTAGCAAATTAATACGCAAATTAATATAATAAGTGTAACTTTCCAAAATGTCTGCTTAAATATCTGAAAAAACATATGATCATTTATTCTCCAACAATTTCCACAATATTGAGAATACCAGAGACCTCCCGAAAGAAGTCAATGAATCCCAGAATGAAAATCCTAAACTACTTTGCACAAAAGTGGTTTAGGATTTTGTGCATAGGTCTTTTTGTGTTAAAAAATAAAATGAATAAGAAGAAAAACACGAAAAATAACAAAAGAGCATCTTAGGTATAATTTAAAAATGCTTTCAATATACGGGCCACCTTTGGAACACTATGCGCCAAAGGTGGTCCACAAGGTACAATTTTGAAGTCTTATTATAAAAATATCTAAATTGCACTTTACCAAGAAAATTATACTTGATATGTGTAAGAGATAACTGTAGCATTCTACGATAAAAAAAAATCCAGCCACATAGACCGAACCAGCTAATTATAAAAAAATTCTCAAAGCTTAACTATGCCCACCTTTGGTTCACCTACAATCGGTAACAAAAGTATCCAAACACTAGCAAAAATTCCTATATAAAAAATGTAGAGTTAATACTGTTTTGTTAAATATATCCTTGTCGAATCATGTTCTTAGACTGACTAAGAACATGACTCGACAAGGATTTATTTAACAAAACAGTATTAACTCTACTTTCTTTAAATAGGAATTTTTGCTAGTGTTCGGATACTTTTGTTACCGACTGTATCTTAATGATAATCAACTGGAGAAAAAAATTGTGTATGCATAAGCATTGCACCCGCCAAAGGAGGCAAATTTCAAATATGGGTAACTTTCAAAAGATCTATTTAACGCCTTTAAAATGAATGATTGAACGATCGATCTACGATAATTTGATATAGTTATCGATTTTTACTTTCCAAACATACACATGTAAAGAAATATTGTAATCATGTCAAAAAATCAACTTTGAGATTTTGGTGTTTCTGTACATTTTGAGGTCCCCTGAGTTCATTTTTAATATTTTTACGGTGATGTATGTATGTGTATATCTATGTGGGTGAATACGGTGGCGTCTAAACGCTTTGTTCTAATGAGCTGAAAGTTGGTACGTATGTTGTAAGTCATTGTAGGACGAACCTTAGTAATTTTGGTGAATCTATCATTGATAATATTTTACAGGGACATAAAGAAGAATTCCTTATCATTATGGCCTATAGGCTCAAAATGTTTGAAGTGCAATAGCATCTAAACGCCTTATTCAATTGAACTGAAAATTTATACACATATTATAGGTTACCATTACACGAACTGTATATATTTTGGTGAATCTTCCACTTACAATTTTTTTACAGGGATACAACGAAAAATTCTATATCATTATGCTTTATGGGCTCAAATTGTTTAAAGTACGATAGCATCTCAACGCCTTATCCGATTAAGTTGAAAATTTGTATATGTGTTACAGACCACCATCTCACGAACTGAATGAATTTTTGGAAATCTAGCTCTTATAGCTTTTATACGGGGACACAAAGAAAAATCTTTATTACTATGGCTAATGGGCTCAAATTATTTAAGTGCGATAGCGTCTAAATACTTTATCCGATTGAACTGAAAATTTATGTACATTTTATAGATCACTGTTACACAAACTATATAGATTTTTATAAGTCTAGCACTTATACAGGGAGACAACTGAAATTTCCTTATTATTATGATCTACGGGCTCAAATTATTTAAAGGGCAGTAACATTGAATTAAACAGCATACTATATGTAGAAAAACACTCAAATACCCTATTATAATTTTTCTTTTGTTTACTTAAAGACTTCTCTTACTTTAATTTATTTATGCAAGCTTTAATTAGTTAATGTTCGGAAAGTTGAGTGGAGTCACTTTAGATTTTTTTTCATTTTTAACCAAAAAAAAAAAATTTGCATTTTTTTCTGATGTTATATACGGAATACAATTGACTTTCTTTGTATATTTAGTGTTATGCTACTTATCTAGAATGAAAATTATCTGCATTCATCATAGAAGATAATTTTATTACGTAATAATTTTAATAAATTTTTTCTATTGTGTAATTTTGTATAGGAAAATGCAGAAGAAAGTCATGGGGTAGCCACAATATTTTCTATGTTACCAAATGTTTTAGTATAGTATACTAAAAGGAGTTTATTGTGGCGACCACAATCTTTATTCTATATTTCCTTTTAAAAATTGAATGCAGTACTAATTATTTATTAAAATTGTTATTCCTTAATGTTATTTTTTATGATGAATGAAGACAATTTTAATATCAGAGAAGTTTACTACTAAATGTCACCATCACATTAAATGAAAGTCAACTTTGTGTTCAAAATTGAGGATTATTATTATTATTTATATTAAAATCGAAAAAAAAAATCGATAACTTTGCTTAATATATTATCACAGATCTATGATTAAGATATTCATTTCAAAGGTATAAACGAATTCTTTTGAAAGATACCCCTTTTGAAAATTTATACTCTCCGGGGGGAGAGGGGGGGGGGGAGCACGATGCCACCACATATACAAAATTCTTTTCCTGGTTAATTATTTTAATTTCACATTGAAAAGTTAAAAAGAATTCTTATTATGTACATGTATACGAAATTTTGTCTTACAATGCAATGTTAAAAATTATATTTAAAAAATAAAATGTGATCACAGTACCACTTGTTAAACAAATAATCACCAAATGTAATCAGCACCAAAATAAGTCAAGATCTAACTAAATATCAAGTTTGGTTAAATTTCGTCCATTAGTTCGTTAGATATATCATACACAAAATATTTGATACACACATAGAGAGACAAACATTTAAAAAAATCTGGAGTGACTCCACTCGACTTTCCGAACATTGAGTAATTAACAGTTTTGTAGATAAAGTAAAGAAAGAGGAGTTGTTAAACAAACAAAAGAGAGAAAACCATAATAGAGTGTTTGAGTATTTTTCTCCATCTGTTACACGATGTTTTATTTAACGCTACTGAACTTTGAGCCCATAGATCATAATGATAAAGAATTTTTCGTTGTGTCCCTGTAAAAACCTATAAATGATAAATTCACCAAAATGCTTATAGTTAGTGTAACAGTGATTTATAATACTCATATAAATTTTCAGCTCAATTCAATAAGGCGTTTAGATGCTATCGTACTTTTAAAAGTTTAGTCTCATAGGCCATAATGATAAAGAATTTTTCTTTGTGTCCCTGTAAAAAAACTGTAAGTGATAGATTCACCAAAGTCTATACAGTTAGTTCAACTGTGATCTATAACATGTGTACAAATTTTTTGCTCAGATTAATAAGGCGTTTAGACGCTATCACACTTTTAAAAATTTGGCCCCATAGGCATAATGATAAAGAATTTTTCTTTGTGTCCCTGTAAAAAAACTGTAAGTGTTAGATTCTCCAAAATCTATACAGATTGAGTATTTGTGACCTATAATATGTGTATAAATTTTTTGCTCAATTGAATCAGGCGTTTAGATGCTATCGCACTTTTAAGATTTTGCTCCCATAGGCCATAATGATAAAGAATTTTTCTTTGTGTCCCTGTAAAAAAACTATAAGTGCTAGATTCACCAAAATCTATAGGGTTCGCACTATGGTGACTTACAATATGCGTACCAACTTTCAGGTTAATCGAACAAAGCGTTTAGACGCAAGCGTGTTCACTCACAGACATACACACATACACACATACACACACAGATACATACATCATCGTAAAAATGGTGAAAACGGACTCAGGGGACCTCAAAACTTATAGAAACATCAAAATCTCGAATTCGGATTTTTTACATGATTACAATACTTTCCTCACTATAGTGTTCGGAAAGTAAAAATGATTAAGCCATGTTCAGGACATGCCAAACGTGTAAATCCTTTGAAAACCAGAGATTGAAAATTTTCAAAAATCCAATATTTTCTTCTTATATATACAGAAGAAAGTAAAAACTGTTAATTTCAGAAATTTTATTGGAACGAATAAACACTAAAATATGAGAGAGAAACAAATAAACATGTCTAAGCTGCATGTAGAAAATTGTTCCGAAATAGTGACAATTGAAACAAGCAGTGCAAAATAGAAATGTTCATAACAATGTAGCACACAAATGGACTTAAGATGTTTCGCTAGAACTCATATAGGAACGGCTTGGAACTCATTTCTGACGCAGCCTTTGAAATATTAACAATTTCGCCAGATATTCATTTTCTATCCGTTGCGGGTAAAATGCAATCAGTAATTTTCTATTATACGAAACTTTTACTATTCTGCAGTGTATAAATAATTGAACAAGTACTTCAAAACTAATTAGAACGAATGCAATCCCAGGGGAGATGTGAAATTGCAACAGATTAATTAACTAATTAAATTTTGCAATATAAAAAGTTTCTCTAAGAAATAAACGAAATTTCTAGTAAGTTAATTTGTTTGGGTACAAGTTTTTACTAATTAGCATCTGCGACGCTTACTGATTTCAATCAGAGATTATCGTATTTCAGTTGTCATTATGCATTATATTGAATAAATCGGAACGCCAGTTTTATTATTTAATTTCTGGGGAAACAAAGATTTTAATGTATTACCACGAATCAAAAATCCTTTTAGATTACTTCACTTTAAATTTCTTTTAAAATTATTTACAGTCAACTGTTAGTAGATCACCATACTTAAAATAAGAAAAAGCATAACAAATTTTTAAAATGTTAATATATATTTCTGTTTTCTTCCGCTATTTTCAACACCAATAAATAAGGTTCATGCCAGCAATTAAAAGTTATTGGTCTAAAAAGACCACCTAAATTATGATTCAGTGGTCCAAAAAAGTAAAATGGCCGACTGGCATATAAAATTTCATACTTTACATACACATTTTAACTGCAAGTATCAAAGCTGTGAAATTAATATCAAATACTAAATGCACTAGAGGAAAAGTATAATTGTAATAAAAACCATAAACCCTTTATAACTCCGCAACCAATAGGAAATGAAATATACCACTTTGACAACTCATAGATATTACTTTGGCATTTGTTGATGACTTGGCGAAAATTTTCACAATGTTGCCATACTGATGCGGATCTTGCTAATAAGACAGTAGGTATATAATGCACCAAAAATTGTTGTGGAATTATGAGCAATAAGAACTTAAAAAACAAACGCCAAAACTTGCAAAACTCGCACCAATTGCTTATGGTCAAAGTAAATAATTATCAATGTTAATCTCTAAAAAAAAAAAAAAAAAAAAAAAAAAGTCTGGAGTGACTTTACTCGACTTTCCGAACATTAAGTAAATAACGGTTGTATAAATAAATTAAAGTAAGAGAAGTTATTAAATAAATAAAAGAGAAAATTATAATAGGGAATGTGAGTATTTTTCTCTATATAGTATGCTGTTTAAATTAACGCAATTGCCATTGAAATAATTGGAACCCATAGATCATAATAATAAAGAAAATTTCGTTGTGTCCCTGTAAAAAGAACTAGACTCACCAAAGACTCACCCTAGACTCACCATCCAGTTTGTGCGATGGTGACTTGTAATATATGTATAGTTTTTCAGCTCAATCGAAGAGGCGTTTCGACGCTATAGAGAGCCCATAAGCAACAATGATAAAGAATTTTTCTTTGTGTTCCTCTAAACGAACTATAAATGCTACATAATTCAAAATTCATATATGTAGTATGACGGGGATCTATAACATGCATATAAATTTTCAGCTCAATCGGATGTGGAGTTTAGAGGCTATCGCACTTTAAAGAATTTGAGCCCATAAAGCATAATGATAAGGAATTTTTTATTGTGTTCCTGTAAAAAACTGTAGGAGCTCGATTCATTAAATTAAAATCTATACTGTTCATTCAACTGTGACCTAGAATAGGTGTATAAATTTTTTGTTCAATTAAATTAGGCGTTTAGACGCTATCACACTTTTAAAAATTTGGTCCCATAGGCCATAATGATAAATAATTATATTCTGTGCCCCTGTAAAAAAAAAAAAAAAAAAAAAAAAAAAAAAACTATACGTGCTAGATTCACCAAAATCAACAGGATTTGTGCTATGGTGACTTATAACATACATACCGACTTTTAGCTCATTCGAATAGGCGTTTAGACGTTATCTTGTTGAGTCACACACATACATACATCATAGTAAAAATAGCAAAAATGAACTCAGGGTACCTTAGAACGTATATAAACATCAAAATCTCAAAGTCGGATTTTTGACATGATTACAATACTTTCCTTACATATGTATGTTCGGAAAGTAAAAAGGGCAATCCGAACCGAATAAGTGCTGTACTTAATTATTTGGACTTAAAATAATTGATACATGTTCTTCCATGTGATAGTATTTATTTACAGTTTTTATTCGTTAGTAATAAAACAAACTTAAGGAAGGGGGAGGAGGGTCTTTTTACTTATTCATTTTTGTTTTATTTATTTATTCATTTTTGTCTTCTTACGCATTTATATATTTTCGAATATTACTTCATAGCTTTTACTTATATATTTGTCTTTTTACTTTCTGAACATAACATACATATGCAAGGAAAGTATTGTAATCATGTCAAAAATCCCAATTTGAGATTTTGATGTTTCTATACGTTTTAAGGTGCTCTGAATCAGTTTCCACTATTTTTACGATGATGTATGTGTGAATCTAGCGCTTATACTTTTTTACAGGGACACTACAAATAATTCTGTATCCTTATGGCCTATGGGGTGATTTTATTTAAAATGCGATAGCATCTACATGCCTTATCCGTTTGAGTTGAAAATTTATATACATGTTTTAGGTCACCATTACACAAACTGTGTAGATTTTGGCAACTCTAGCTCTGACAGAGGTTTACAGGAGCACAAATAAAAAATGTTTTTCATTATGGCCTATAGGCTCAAATTATTTAAAGTGCGATATCGACTAAACGGCTTATTCAAATGAAATGAAAATTTATATACATGTTATAGGTCATCGTCACACGAATTTTATGGACTTTAGAGAATCTAGCACTTATGGTTCTTTTTACAGGAACACAATGCAAATTTCTGTATCATTGCGGCATAAACGCTCAAACTTAAAATTGCGATAGCGTCTAAATGCCTTACCTGATAGAGCTGAAAATTTATATAAATATTAGAAGTCACTGTTGCAATAACTATAAGCATTTTGGTAAATCTAGCATTTATAAGTTTTTACTGGGACACAACGAAAAATTCTTTATCATTATGATCAATGGGATCAAAGTTCAATAGCGTTAAATTAAACATCGTGTACTATATGGAGAAAAGTACTCAAACACCCTGTTATAATTTTCTCTTTTGTTTATTTAACAACTCCTCTTACTGTACTTTATCTACAAAACCGTTAATTACTCAATGTTCGGAAAGTTAAGGGGAGTCACTCCAGATTTATTATTATTATTTATATAAATTTGTGTTAAATTTATTTTATTCGCTGCCATTTCCTTCCTCCTTTCTTTCCTTTTCTTTTTTTTTTCTTTTGCTATTACTTATTCATTCAGCGTACATTTTAAAAAAACTAACAACATTTTGAAATGAATGTTATTGAAGCCTCCGTTTCATCTTATTTTCGTTAATAAAATCATCACATTCCTTTAACTAATGTATAACGTGCTGAATCAACATAATTTTAAAAGAGTAAAATTGTCGGTTAATAAAATAAAATAAAATGTTTACTTCGGTATTAATTAAGGCAAAAATTAAAATGTATATCTATATATATATACATATATATATATATATATATATATATATATATATCGTTAACCTGAGAAAGATATAATAGACAGATAATAGACATCAGTTAACCTGAGTGTCGGATAAGTAAGTATTGCCGAATCAAGAGTCTACTGCACATCTTTCTATTTCTTATTTATATTTGTATTAAAAATTATTTGTTATTTATATTTGTGTTATCTTTTCCGTGGGGGGGTAGGGGGGGGGGGGAATGGCTGAAAATTGGATTTTTTTCCCTCCCTTTTCCGAAGAGAAAATTATCTCATATAGAACCCAAATTTCCCATTTCAATGCAAGATGTGTTCTGTTCGTTTAATTTAAGATGTAACTATAAGTTAAATACGTAACAATTAAAATTTTGGAACATTTTAACGTAAATGGGCGAATAAGTGGCTCTGAGCAAAGTCCGATGCAGGATTAGAAATTTGTTCCCATTATTTTTCATATAATTTACTTAGTTCATTAAGACCAATGATGTCTAAGCTTGTTTAATTTCTTAGCAACTGATATCTTGATATGACTTAACACTTTCTGAGAAATGAAAATTCACATAATAATTAAAATAAGTTTTTAAAAGACCTGCACGGATGGCAGTCACATAAAGTTTGCGGATTAACTGTTAATTTTACTTCTTCACTGTACTGCATATGTGTTTTCCTTTTCAAAAGTTTTTATGAATGCTATTATGTATAACAAAATATGAAATTTATAATTTCAGTATTCTTGGAAAAAGCATGTAACAATATTATATACTAATATGCTTGGGAATGAGGTCATCTAATTTATTATTTAAAAATTCTCACGTTTATTACTTAAAACGCACCTCCTCCTTCTTTTCTTCTTCTTCTTCTTCTTTTTTTTTTTTTTTATTTTTTTTACAGTTTTGGTTTTGAAAAGTTAAACACTTAATATTATTTAATATTCTTCAATTAAAAATATTACACATAAGTACTGATGGAAGCTTCTTAAATGAGTAGATATTTTCCAATTTGACAAATAAAAGATAACTGCGATAAAAAAAAAAATCGAATTACCTACCTTTTATATATTTAGATTACATAAATTAGTAATAACATATTTGTAATCAAGAATCCTTCTCATTTTTTTGCGTATAAAATCTATTACGTATCGTAAAAGTAACTTAAGCAGATATCGACATTTATTGGAAGTATTTTTAGATGACATAAATAATGCAGTTTATTGCAAACATTATTAAATCTTGCAATATCATTAATATCCGAATGAAAAATGCTGAAACTAATTATACGAGGCTGTGAAACTCTTGATAAATACATGCTTTTATCTCTTGAAATTTTAAAAGGTTTTTTTTTTTTTTTAAACATGTTAAATAAATAAATAAATAAATATATCTACTGTTTTCTCCTATTGAATCCTTAATTTAACATTTAATATTATGACATAAATTAAAATAATAATAAATAGATAATTAAATATACCAATGAATCTGGATAACAAATTCGAATTTCTTTCATTTTTCTCCATACCAATTCTTTTTCTATGTATAAAAAAATTTATGCACATTTGCATAACAAAAATAATCTACCTATTTTATTTTTATTTTTTCTTGAAGCATTTTTTTCTGTTATCAATATTTCCATATGTAAAATTTTATCTATGTATATGCAAGGGGGAAAAAAGCATCGCAATATATTTTTATTTACATCTAGAACAATTTTTCTGCTATCTCTTATTTTTATTTTTGTTATTTTCAAACCTTAAGAAAAACGTACTTCATATTAAAATGGCTCCTTTAGTCTCAATCTAGTCTAAAATAAAAGAATTTGTTTCTTTGAATATCTATGTTAATTTAAGAAGAAAAAAAAAAAAAGAATGCAATTTTTAAATTAGAACAATAAACCTTGAATTTAATGGAAGAGCGCTTACTCGCAAATTATAAAATGTCAACGCAAGTCCGGCCTTGAATTCAATTGAATATTGTTTTTCTTTAAAATCTGTAATTTTCAACTGAATTTAGCGATTTTTTAGACTCTGAATTCATAATCATTATTTAAAGCCAACCCCCCGCCTCCTTTTTTTTTTTTTTTTTTTCTTCTTATCGAAATCGATTAAAAATTCTCATTTTATACATGTATAAGATATTTTATACTGTAATCTAAAAAAATTACTTGACCTATCACATGCAAATCAGGTGACAACGTGATATGGAAAATTTTGACGAAATACAATATTTATGCACGGTTGTAGGTTAATGGTAGTAAAATATTTCAGCATTTAAAAGGCTACACGTTGCTTAAACTACCTAAATAAATAAATAACAGATAACCCAAAGTTATTTCAATTTTTTTTTTTTTTTTTTTTTTTTTTTTAATAAAACTCATAAAATAGTTGCAGAAATAAGGAGAATTGAGTTTAAAATTTAATTTAGACAGCTAAGTAAAACACCACAATATGTTGATAAATTGTTTTAATTTTTTTCTTGAAATCTTCTGAAATACATTATATGCTAATTTAAATTTTTAATACGTTACATGATTAGTATTCTACTAAAGTTAAAAAAAATTAAATTTTATAAGAATTTTTCATGCATTATTCATACCTTATTCAAACATTTTAAAGATTTCCCTTCAACTAAAAATAAAAATACTATTTTTTAAAATTTTGGTTTCGATAAAATTAACATAATTAATATATATTCTTATAATTAATGTTATTTTACGTTTTTAATTGTACATTTGGGCATGATAAAAGAACTCTTAAGATAATTAGTTGCAAAACAATTATTGAACTTTAATAATAATTAAAAATAAATTTAGTGGTTAAAAATAATTAGTGAAAATCAAATATCTTACGTAAATCAAGCTAACACATGATGGTGGAAGTAATCATAAACGACAAAGAAAACTCACGCGTTTTACATAGATTATAAAACACTTTTAAAGACTCGTAATTTAATACATTAAATGCATAAAACGATAGATAACTATCAATGTCTAACATTGTCTAACGTTTATCATATTTAATTATTTGTAATTTTTCCTTAATTTCAAGTTTAGTTAGACTGGGAGGGGTTTATTATTATTACTCATCTAAGTTGAAATATTAAAAATAAATATGAGTGTGTAAGTTATGAAAAATTTAAAAGCATTCCTGATGATACATATCCTTCGTATAGCGAAATATAGCAAAATTCTGATAAAAATGAGTTCACTACCGAATTGCCTCTTAAAGATGTGAAACATCAACATAAAAGAAATTATATTGAGGCTGTAAATTACTACCATAATGGGAAATCTGGAAATTCATGTCGCAGTTTAAAAAGTGTCCAAACAAAGTTTAAATGTGTAAAAAAAAAAAAATCGTGAATTGTGTCATTGGGATAAACAAACAGAAAATGTAACTAGTAGTAGAGAAAATAGGAAAGAAATTAAAAGCTTTTTTCTTTGGGGGGGGGGGGGGGGTAGAATTATATCTCTAATGAAGCATATTTTAATATCAAAGGTATGCTCATACAAATAAATTTGTCTTTCTGCATTTTTGCTAATTTAGATATTTGTTTTACTCCCCCTTCAAATCTATGATTATTATTTAAATTCATTAAGAGCTTAAAAATTTCCATAATTATAATTTTCCATTAAAATTTGGCTTAAAGTTTGAATAAATTAACAAAAGGCGCGTGGTTCAAAAATTGCAGTTATACAAATGTATTTTTTTAAGTTAAACTTATTTAAAATAACTTAGTATGTAGGATTAAAAAGGTTATTTTTTAAATTTTATCTAATCAGTGTAATAAAAAATAAATTATAATAAAAAAGTTGTGAATTTTCAATATTAATGTGTAATCTATACTGAAATTACAAGTTTAAATTTAAGTTTGAAATAATTTCCATCAATTTAAATTTTCATCTAAATTACAGGTTGTGAAATCGGTATTCTTCGAAAACACAAAATAGCACGCTGATAAGCGATTGCCGTTTACCATTGTTTCAATTCCAATGTGTAAGTTCTTTTTAATTTATTATGAAATATATATAAATAAATATGCGTACTGTTTTACTTTAAACCATAATATTTAAAGCTCAAGTGAATCTTAAGCTTAGTTTAGATGTTTCATGTTAAGCTAAAAGTTATATAATTTGATCTTTAGGTTTACTTATAAATATTTTGACAAAATTGTAGTTATAGTAAAAGTTTATTTATTTTAAGGAAACTTTCTTAAACTAGTTTAATATGAAGAGTATTTAAAAGTTTTTTTATAATGAGTATTTATCAAAAAACCGTTTTGCATCAGTTTTCATTGTGTCACCAACAAGCGATAAATAGCCAAGAGTCGGGCATTGTCTATATTTTTTTACGGACCGGTATTTTTTTTTTTTTTTTTTTTTTTTTTTATAAACATACATAACCTGGTTAGGAGAATATTCTGTAATTTTTTCAAAAATTTTTGCGTATGCACCTATGGAGACCTTCCTTGTGAGAAAGAGATGAGGCGTCTACCACTGACATAAAAATCTGGAGTGGCTCCACCCGACTTTCCGAACGTTACGTAATTAACGGTTGTATAAATAAAGCTAGAGAAGCCAATAAATAAACAAAAATGAAAATTATTATAGACTGTTTGAATATTTTTCTCCATAGAGTATACTGTTTAAATCTACGCTATTGCATTTCAAATAATTTGAGCCCCTAGATCCTAATGATATAGAATTTTTCGTTGTGTCCCTTTAAAAAACTATAAGGGCTAGATTCACCAAACTCTATACAGTTTATGCTACGGTGATTTATAACATATATATAAATTTTCGGTTCAATCGATTAAGGCCGTTAGACGCTATTGCACGTTAAATAATCTGGGTCCATAGGCCATATGATAAAGAATTTTTCTTTGTGTCCCTGTAAAAAAATCTACGAATGCTAGGTTCACCAAAATCAGTAGGGACTTATAACATAGCGTACAAACTTTAAGCTCATCAAAACAAAGTGCTTAGATGCTATCGTGTTCCTTCGCATACATACACACATATATATACATACACACGTACACACGTATATACATGCATACATCATCGTAAAAATAGAAAAGGTGAACTCAGGGAACCTCAAAACGTATAAAAATACCAAAATATCAAAGTCGGATTTTTGCTATGATTACAATACTTTCCTTAGATACATATGTTCGAAAAAGTAAAAAGCAGTCCACTATTGGTGTATGTTTAACTCCTCCAAAAAGGGAAAAAAAAATGAGTATAAAAATGCTTCAATTAGCAATTTTTGCTATACAACCATGTAAAGAAAGAATTAATTGAGATATCTAATTCTGGTTGCTGCCACAGTCTCTAAAATTAAGAAGGCTATTTTTTGTATGATACAAAAAATAGACGGAAAATGTCTTTAGTGTGTCCACTATTAGTACAATTAGTTTAATGAAAAATTAATGGAATGACATTTTAAGAACAGTATACTTATTTTCTAGGAAAGAAATGTATTTAAACAGATATGTTTTTACAGTTATTATCTGATGCTGTAGAAAGATGATTTTTTATAAAATAATTTGGCTCAAAGACTGCAAGCAAAACAGCGTAATATGGAAAATTTATATTAAGCAAAATAAGAAGAAACAGAAAAAGGATAATCTGGATTAGAAGTCAGACAGAAGTATTTGACATCTCCGGGAAAAGAAATGTTAAATGATAGCTTATCTGATTGAACAAAGACAGGACGGCATCTGGACTACGAATATTCTATAGCGGTATCCCGCATTATCCCAGAGGCGTCAAACAATAGAAAAGGCGACCTCAAATACGATGGATAGACAAAATAATAATAATAATAATAATAATAACGGCTAAATTAAATGTATCAATAAGGTACTAGATTGAAAATGGTGAAAACCTATTATAACCTGTAATTTTACATTTGAAATTTTATTTGTCTTTAAAGGGAACAAGCGGAGAAAAAAATAAAAAGTTAATAATGCTAACGTTATATTTAAAGATTTTTCGAGTCATTTTATATGCGTGTCAATCTATTTTATAATGAAGAAATAGGTTTTTATCTCCCGATGTTGTTATTTCACCGAAGAAAAAATGTACATTTCTACTCGCAAATAAACGTTTTTATAAAATGGCTTATAAAATATAAAATTATAAAACTCTTTTCAAGATGTAATTATAGATAGACAGGAGAAGAAACATGAGTTATTTCCGAGTTTGTCTATACATGAAATATTGATTAAATTCCAGTTGTTTTCTAAGTTTAATTGATTGCCTTTTTTTTTTAATCTGAAAATAGTAATTTTTTATTTTTCCTGAATCGTGATATTAAACTTAATCAAAATCTGTATACTATTTAAAAAAAAAAAGGGGGGGGGGGAGAGGAGTAGAAAATATAATTTGAACAAAGAATAAATATGAGAAAGTTTACATAAATAAATTCGTTCAAGCAGCAGAAAATAGACCAAGATGGCTGCAAATTACAAAATGTAATTTTCTGCTGAATTTTACACGAGAAAACATATGTATAAAATAAGTATTTTTAAAATTACTCGAATTGAGACAAAAATGATTAACATTGATTGCTAATATGATACAAAGCTTAATTCACTGATTTATAACATGTCTTTATTTAGAATATCTTTCTGCAAAGAGAATGACTAGAATGTTTGCATTTAGAAAAGTTTAAGAATATACATTCGGAATCTATAAAGAATAAATGGGTGTAACTTCTTCAACAAAACATGTAAGATAATATACACAAAACAAACAATATTTATTCTAGACATTTACTATTTGTTATTTATTTTGATACAGTGCTTTCACACCAATTCCAATCAATGTTATCATTCATAAATTAATCACTTATAAAGGTGCAGCGTAAAAACACATCCTTTCAAATAACAGAAGTAAATGGAATTCCTTGCTTTACCCACTGGGTCTTCCGGAAAGGTATGTTGTTTAACAAGTCTTACATGTAGTTCTAATAGAATATTTTTTTACTTTTTAATTCATGACATAATCGTCATCTTATGTTTTTTTCCGTTGCCAGCTTTCAACCAACTTTTCGATCTTTGCTTTATACATATTAAAAAATGACAAAAAAGAGAGAAAGAAAAAAAAATACAGTAATTTGTTTTCCCATTGTCAGTATCAAAAATAAGATTTTTCGTTGAGCAAGTGTTTCAACGACTTCAAAAGATGATGATCAGATTGGACAATGCCTGGAGAGTATATACTGGGTTAACATAATTTTCCTGGAGAACTCTCCCCAATTTTCTATTGAGTTTGTTTTACTGAATGGTGCTTAGCAATGTCGCAATACAAAGTAATTTCTTTTTTCTGTTGATAATTGCGGGATATTTACTGGTAAGATATTAATGCAGATGCTCCAGTTGCTGTTAAGAAACATCGGCCGTTATGATCTGATCAGGTTGAGTATTATTAGTAGTAGTGTGGGACGAATTTTGCCTCATAGTGTATCATATTATAAATGTTCCACCAGACACCCAATAATACTTTTCTAGAATAGAGACTCGCCTTATATGTTGCCACAAGCCTTTCATCTACAGATGCTTTTTCAGTCTAAGATTAAATAGAGAATCCATTCCTCATCTCCTGTAAAGATTCGATGAAGAAATTATTCTTTGCCCTGTCTAGGGAGTAAAGAGTTGCAGATCATTGAGCGCTGAGGATTGTTGTCTTTCGATAACTGATGTGATACCCAACTAGAATCCTGCTCGGGTTGAATAAACTTGATCCGTGCCCGAACCGCAATCCGACACACGACCTGCAAAAAAGTACTTTTTCAGTTTACATTATATGAGAAGCTGACTTGAAATTCTATTTTACGAAATACTATATTATTGCACATATTTCTCAGATAATTAATTATAACATTAAACTAGTGTATGATTAAAAATATATTAAAAATAACTAGTCTAATTATAAACAAAACTTCAGTGTATAATATAACAAAATTTCTTTTGTATTACACTTACTTTTAACAAATCCACTGTTTTAAATATTTACAATATATATAAAAAAAAAGTTAAATAAGGAAGCAAATATACGTTGGAAGACAAAAATTTTTCTCGTATAACATTTTAAATGTTAAGTAAGAATATTCATGCATTTATTCTTTGTAGATCAAATTTATGTTATGAGTTATGTTGCTTTAAACTACTATGAAGGAAGAGAATGTCATCCAATTTCTGCATTCATAAAAAAGCAACATAAAAAATTATTCGAAGAAAAATACTTTGCGCGTAGACCTGCGGGTCAAAAATTGATGCTAATTCAATTCGCACCCGACCTGCAAAGCAGATAACCCGCGGGTAACCGCAGGTACCCGACCTGATGCAGTAATTTACTCAAACTACTTATCTCTGGATTTTCCCTATTTGATGAAGGTGTACGTGTACAGTATATCTTGATGAGTCACAGCCTTATTCACCAAATTTCTAACACTGGGGTTAACCCAGGAACATGCTAGGATATCTCAAAATCGGTATTCACCATGCAAAATCAGCGATTTAACACTCGAGTTAACCCTCGAGTTAACCCTCTCTCTTTAATCCTTCGAAATTGGAGGGTTAACTCTGATGTTACATGAGCATGTTACAGTTACAACGAAAAAATACTTTTTTAGTTTTTTTTAATACATTGCTTTTTTATTGACCAGTGAGCGAGACTCTTACAAATTCCTCCAGATAACTCTGGAGTCAATTAATCCACGGTTGGTGAATACGAAAACTTTCTAACCCAGGTTTAAGGGAGTGTTAACTGTAACACGACTATTACGTGAACCATAGGTGAATACTGGTTTGGTGAATAAGGCTGTTAATGTGCTAAACCTTAAATAGTCAGACGGGTCTGCCTTAATGAATCTGCCTTCATCCTGTCATTGTTTATTTTCATTAGTAGTCCAGAACGGTAGGCATCTGACAGCTCATATATACGAGTACCAGACCTAAATTTGAAGAAAAAAAAAAAAAAAAAAACATAGTTGTCGTTTGCGGACATCTAGATAAACACTTCTGGTGTTTTTAGATGCTGTAGTTGCATTATTTTCTATGTGGAATTCAGGCAGCATGCAATAACGAATATTTCTTTCTTTAGTATTACATACTCTTATTCATACCGAATAAGAATTTTTTTTTTTTTAAGAGAGATTTTGTTGCTAATATACGCATCTAAAAGTTAAAAAAATAAATAAATAAATAAATAAATAAATAAATAAAAAATCATCTGAAAATTAGAAGGAAAAACACTTAAAACTTAGTGGCAGAAAAATCAACATTATTTTCTGGAAGAACCAAAAAAATGTAAAGTCCGAAGTCAGTACCTAGTACCTTGAACCTGGTACCTACAGTGTACCAGTTTCAAAAATATAATAAAAAGTATAAGAATAAAAACTTTGTGTTGAAACACAAAAATTCATACTGATTTTAACAATTTTTTTACATAATTTATTGCCTATATCAGTAAAATATTATTGTGTACATTATACATGCCTATTTCCTATCTACACCTTTAAGTATATCATATATCACGAAGAAATTACGATTCATCGTAAGAATTTACAACAACAGCTTTCCCAATTTCCCAATTTATTTTTATTGAAATATTAATTCATTTAACTTTTAATTAAATCTAAATTATAAATTCAAATACTTTCAATCCGGCTGCTCTATTGCTTGGGGGGGGGGGGGGGTTAAAGATTGGGAGTAAGCAAAGCAAAAGAGAAAAATAGATTCTATCTAATTAAACGATTTAAATTCATTACTGAGACAGCAATTTTATTAATTTTTAAATAAATTTATAAAATGAACTCATGTAGTCGAGCTGCTCCATTATAGTGAAAAAACACACAAAAGAGAGAGAGAAAAGAAATTGAGCAAATCACTGGCAAATCTTTTAATTCAAATTAATTTTTGATACATTAATTATTAGTAAATCATTGCAATAAATTCATATAGTTGCAATTGGGCTGCTCCGTTTATTTAAAAAAGATTAAGAGAACTGATGGATATTATTTCTAGCTTTTAAAATATAAATTAATTTTTATGATAATATTAATTTTTTACTTTTAATATAATTTATATAATCAATCTAAATAGTTGAATTTGGCTGCTCAAATGATGACAAATAGACGAAAAAGAAAAAAGAATGGAAATTTTATCCAAATTAAAAATTTAAATAATTTCTGAATTATTATTTATTTTTAATTTTTGATAAAATTTATATAATAAATCCGAATAGTTGGAATTGGGCCTTTGCATTGTAATAAATACTGTGAATAAGAGAAATAATCTGGTGTGTCACTCACACGACTTTCTCTTACCCTGAAATTTAACACTATAAATACAGGTTGCAGATTAAATGGTAAGATAACGAGTACTGTTATGTAAACCTGTGTTAAACAATTCATATTAGGCTTCTGGAGAGTTTTATATGATAATTAGTTCTGTGTGAGGGGGCTACCGCCCCCCCCCCTCAACCCCCCGTTTCATTAATGCACCTATATTTACATAGAATTTAATTCGGTTATTAAAAAATAATTCTGTTTTAAAAAATAATTTATTAAAATTATTATTTAAAAAATATATCTCTTATGATAATGCAGACGATTTCCATATTAGAGAAGTGGTATAACACCAAATATCCAAAAAAATGTCCATTTTACTCTCATTATTAAAAAGAAGGGGTAAAAAAAAAAAAAAAAAAAAATTCTAAGTTTTTTTTTTTTTTTTTTTTTCGTTAAAAGTAAAAAAAAAAATCGATAATTTTGTTTTAAACTATCGCAGATCGATGGTTCAACCATTCGTTTTAAAGGTATTGGCGAGCTCTTTTGAAAGATACCCATCATGAAAATTTACTCCCCCCGAGGGTGGACTTTCCCCCCAGGGGGGAGGCGAGGCTCCTACATACACAAAATTTTTTTCCCAGTTAACTATCTCTATTACAAAAAATATATATTCGTTTCATTTGGTTTAGTTCAGTCTATAGACGTTAAACTCTACTTTCCTGCAATTTCCCCCATAGACATAATGTATTAGAATTCTCTTGATTGTCCCTGTACACGAACCATTTGCTTGATCTTAACGAAAAGCTTACTGTAGCATCCCTATATGATACACATTTAGAATACCAAGTTTGAACTTTCTGCCATAATTTGTTTTTGAGATATGCTGATAACAGACAGACATACAGACAGACATACAGACAGACACACAGACCATTTGCTAAAAACATGATTTTCGTATTCAGGGGACCTCAAAACGTGTAAATATAACAAAATCTCACGTTCGAAAATTTGACCCAAAAACAATATTTTCTCTACCTTGTGGGTAAGAGAAAGTAAAAAGAAATTTTCGAAATATTAAAAATTCGAATTAATTTCTGAAATACTAAATTTTATTTTCTCTTACCCCTATGTATGGGAAAGAAAATATTATTTTGGGATCATATTTTTGAAATTGAATTATTGATGTATTTACACGTTTAAAGGTCCCCTGAATCCGAAAAACATGCTTTTTTGCGGTTGATCTCTGTGTGTCTGCGTGTGTTTGTCTGTTATCAGCATATTTCAACAAGAAATAACAGCAGGAAGTTCAAAGTGGGTATTCTGAATCTGTATCATATAGGAATGTTATACTAAACTTTTCGTTGAGATCAAGCAAATGGTTCGTGTACAGCGACACCCAAGAGAATTCAAATGCATTGTGCCTTTGAGGGAAATTTCAGGTAAGTAGAGTTTAACATTTATAGGCTACACTAAACCAAATGAAATGAATATCTATTTTTATGCGTAAAGGCAGGTTTCATGTATAATATGGTATGAAAATCATTCTTCGTTTATTTACGGGGCTACACTGCTACACAAAAGAATTAATATACAGTAGGACAATACCTGAAAATTGGTGGAAGTGTATTTCAGGTTGTGCTGTGTGTTATTAATATAGGATTATATTCATACGCACGATGTGATGCGTACTTAAGTTTCAGAAGATATACAGGGTTGCTAATAATTAAGCGAAAATATTCTTTTTTATTGAATGTAATTAGTGGAAGTGCTTTACTATAATATTTTACCATGTCCAGGAAAACTGCTCAGGAATTGAAATTAATTCTTCATATCTATGGGGCTAATGATACTTTTTGAGCTAAATATTCTTCGTTTGTTTTCATGTATATTTACACGTTTTGAGGTTTCCTGAATACCGAAATCAAGTTTTTAACGTTTTTTGTTGTCTATTTCTCTTATCAGGGTAATTTAAGGGGAATTGGCACCTTTGACTTGGCACCACTGAAGGTTTCATATGAAAGGTTATATTTCCATTCAATATTTATAAATAGAACTTTATTTGGTTTGTTCAATAAAATATGTATCCAGGCAACAATTCTTATATTTTTTGATACATTTCTTTTACAGATTTGAAATCTTTAAATTACGTTTTCAGTTTGAAATTCATAAACTTCAAAATCCTAAAATTTCTACACATATTGAAGAAAAGACTTAATAAGACTTTTTGGATGTTTAACAGAACTTACTTAAAAGAATAAGGGGTGGATTATCTGATATCTTTGAAAGGAAAAATATGAAAAATAACAAAAATCATGTTTGTTTATTTTTTTTTTCCTTCAAATTTTTACATAAACGTGCGATTTTTTTTTTTTTTTTTTTCAAAAACTAATTAATAAATTTTAAAATCCACGCCTAATTGTTTTAATTAGGTTCTATGGAACACAAAAATTAAATTAAATTAAATTAAATAAATCTTTTCTTAAATATCTGTAGAAGTTTTAGAATTTTGAAGACCATGAATTCTGGAAAAATTCAAGCTGAGAAAATTCAATTTAACAAATTCAAATCTGTAAAAAATCGTTCAAAAACCGCAAGAACTGTTGCCCGAATGTGCATTTTATTGAATAAACCTTATATACTTCAATTTATAAATATTAAGTGGAAATATAAGCTTTTATATGAAACCTTTAGTGGTGCCAAGTCAAAGCTGCCAAGTCACCCTAAAAACGAATAATTTCAAGAAATCCAAATATTGTATTTTGAAGTTAATATAAGTTTGTTACTTGAAAAGCTTGATTGATAAGTTTGAAGGAATGGTGCGTGTAAAAACTGTCTGAATAATTTTAACTGAGTTCTTGAATTTAATAACAGAGTTGAGTTCTATATAAATATACATATAATAATCAAATTGGGAGGAAGGTTGTAGGAGGCAGTAGCCCCCCCCCCCCTAATAACAGAGTGAATTTAATAACAGAGTTGAGTTCTATATAAATATACATATAATAATCAAATTGGGGGGAAGGTTGTAGGAGGCAGTAGCCCCCCCCCTACACACACACACGCACACAAAATTATTTGCAAATAAATCTATTTCGAAGCCTAATTTGAATTGTTTTCAACGTAGGTTTATATAACAGTACTCATTATCTTACCCCTTAACCCCCAATCTGTATTTATAGTATAAAAATTCAGAGAAAGAGAAAGTTGTGTGAGTGCCATACCAGCTTATTTTTTAAATACATTTAAATAATTAATACATATAGTTGCAATTAGGCCTCTTCTTATTGAAAGCAAAATACGTGAAAGAAGAGGATAAATAAATAAATAAATAATAGAATTCATCTTTATCGACGTCATTTATTATTAAAATTTAACCGAAAATACAATATACATTTGAATAAATCTTACTCTAAATTGCGCTCAGTGATTTTGAAAACAAAACATTTCTGGGAAAATATTTTTAAAAGGAGAATTGCATTTTAATTTACAAATGAAGTATTTTTCTCTAATTGCGACAAAAATTACTTCAATTTGAAACTTTTCTTTCCATTTATTTGAAAGTTAAGTCCAAATCATTTTAAAGAAAGAAAATATTTTATTAGTGAAAACATTGTCATTTTCCGTATCAAATGGGCGTTTAATTATGAGAATTAAAACACTTTATTATAATTTACATCAAAATGGCGTAATTTCTTTTAATGTAAACAACGCGTTGTGTTGTTACACAGCTCACAGCTAATATATACATGCATTCTAGTGAAAAGATTAATGATGTGTGATTCAATGATATGATTTTTCAATTCGCAATTACTGGCTACATATTTCAACAAGCAATTTGCGTGAAATATTTTAACAAAATTCAAAGAATATAAGAGTAAATTTACAGATAATGCTTTTAAATTTTGATAAAATCCGTGTAGAAAAATTATTACACTTATCTATTAGTGACATAATCAGAATAAGCTGCAATGTCGCATTTAGGAAAACGAAAACGCTTTAATTACAAAGTGATATTGTACCATACTGATTTTAAAGAAAAAATAAAGTAAAAATTAATAGTAAACGTTGCTAAGAAACGCAACTTCGTATATTACAAATTTTTCAGTCAAATCATTTTTTTTTTTTTTTTAATGTTTAATTTAAATTTTTTTTACATATTTATTTATTTATTTATTTAAATAAAAGAGTAACTATTATATTAAATTATATTAAAATTTCTTTATTACGCACACACACACACATATACATATATATGTAATTTTTCCTAAATAGAAGTTAATTTTATACCTGTGTCCTATTTTTGACTTAGATATTTCCTCTTTAAGTATTTGTAAACTCTTAGATTCTGCAATAGATTATGTCTTATTGTGCAAAATTCAATGTGATTTGTAGTAAATATCGACGACGCCTTTTTTCGTACTGAAAGATATAGGGTTCAGATCATAGTAAAAATAAAATACAATAAAAGATATCCCTTACCTTACAGACAAATATTTCGTTCACATCACATTAGCTAACATCAATAATTATTTTTTAAACTTACACCCTACTTAAAAAAAAAATGACTTATTATTTTAATCTGTTATTCATAAAGTATTGCTTCCATATTTGCATGAAATTTCTGTTTACATCTTCACTTTCTAGCCTTACTGTTGAAAGCTTACGGGACATATCGAAAAGTTTCAGTCATTACTGACAAATAACCGAGATATATGGATAAATTTATTCTGTATATTAATGTATTATTAAGTACATAATGTAGTAAAACAGGCCTGTCCAACCCAAAACACTTGGCTGGCCGCACCGTATATATACAATGTACATTATATGTGTATGTTTGTGAGTACATAAATCATATATGTATATACTTTTTTCGGGGCAGTGCAGGGTGAAGATTCGGAGCAGAATACATTAATTTAAATTATTTTCATTCATAAATTAGCAATAGAATCGTATAATAATAATAATAATAATAATAATAATAATAATAATAATAATAATAATGACTATACATAACTATCATAAAAAGAATGAATAATGGATCTAATGATATTTCATTATGACAGTGGGATTATTTAGCTACCATAATCGTTGAAAGGTATTGTCATTTCGAAAAGTCAGAACGGATTTATTAATATTTAATCTGTTAACCAAAGTTGTCAAACTAAAATTAGTAAAACTAAACTTTGTCAAACTAAAATTAGTTTAGTCGTCAAACTAAAATTAGTCTCCCTCGCGGACCGCAGAAAACTACGTGGCGGGTCACATGCGTCCCGCGAGCCGTGGGTTGGACACCCCTGTTGTAAACTACAGTTGTTAGTAATTACAGAACTTTCAATAAATACCATAAAATGCAAGAAACTCACAACAATTGTTTCGGGTTGAAAGAATTACCTTCGTACACGACCCTTCGTCAGGTGAACATAGTAGGCACGAGTGCTGCAGTCAAAGCGGCAACACACAAAATCGTTTTGAAGGAAGAGAAAAAATATATAAAGATGATTGTAAATACAAATGCTGTTGTGAGCAAAATTATCAAATAAAATAAGAACGTAAATAAATAAATACCATTAAAACATGTAACAAAATCTAAAAAACTAAAAAATAACAAAATTAAATGAAAAACAAACTCATGTGAGTAATTTCCAAGCATCAGACAAGAACGGAGTAGAAGTGTATATAAATTCGGTGTATATAAATTTCCTCATTGGTTCAGGTATGTGGATGACACTTTTGTCCTTGTTCCTCCTGATGTCGATTTTTCCAGTTTACTGTCTTTGGTCAATTCGATTGATCCATGCATTCAATTCACTTTCGAGATTGAAAAGGATTTTTCTTTGCATTCCTTGACGTTTGTGTATCTAAAGAGAAAGATCGGTTCTCAACCACTGTCTTTAGAAAACCATTTTCTGTCTCTCTTCCGCCACATGCTTTCTCTAACCACGCCCCTCAACAGAAAATATCTTCTTTTTATACTTATGTTTTTCATGCCTTATACATTTGGTCTGATTCGTTTAGTCTTTCGAAAGAAATTAATTATTTGAAATCTCTTGCTCTTTCTCGAGGCTATAATCCCTCTATTATCGATAAAGCTCTTTATAAATTCAAGAATCCTAAACGTTCTGCTTCCAATCAGGATTGCTAATTTGGCCTTTTTTTTATTCAATAGTCACCAATAATTTTCATTTGTAAGGTTTGTCTAATCACTTCGAAGATTGATAGTGTATCATGTATATCAAATGTCACTTCTCAAAATTATTGGTGACTATTGAATAAAAAAAAGGCCAAATTTGGCAACCCTGCTTCCAATTCGAATGACCACAGTCTCCTCCCAATTGTTTTGCCTTTTCATTCATCTCTTTCCTTTAAAATTTCTAGAAATCTTTCACCATTTGGTTTTAAAATCATCTACAAACCCGTTAATAAAATTAAATTATCTTCTCTTAAAGATCCTATTCCTACTGAATACCATTCTGGCATTTACTTTATCCCATGTTCGTCGTGCAATTTAGGTTACATTGGTCAAACTAGGAGGCGTTTGAAAAATAGAATAAGTGAGCACCGTCGTAATGTTCATTGAAGAGATTTCCAAGTCTTCTATTGCTTCCCACTGTTGGGCTCATGGTCATAGTTTTGATTTTTCTCAAACTAACATAATTTCATCTAGTATCCCTCTTCCTATTTAGATATCCATGAAGCTTTTCATATATTTAAAAATTCGAAAAATCTTGTTAATGATATTTCTTCTACTCCGTTCTTGTCTGATGCTTGGAAATTACTCACATGAGATCGTTTTTTATTTAATTTTGTTATTTTTTAGATTTTTAGATTTTGTTACATGTTTTAATGTTATTTATTTATTTACGTTCTTCTTTTATTTGATAATTTTGCTCACACCAGCATTTATATTCACAATCATCTTTATATATTTTTTGTTCTTCCTTTAAAACGATTTAGTGCGTTGTCGTTTTGACTGCAGCAGGGGGGTGCCATTTCATAGATGCGCGAATTTTTAGCTATTTGAGATTTCTCGCGCACTACGTCATTTGGCAGATGGATCAAATCTTGTTTACATTTTAAATAACTGTGTTTAATTGCGTTTTTATGATTTAATTTTTTTTCTTTTCTTTTAATCGAATTTGTTTAAATGTACCGTGTGATAATCTTAATCTACGTCTTTTGTTGCTTCTTTGACATGCTCCACATTACAGCACATATTTTTTTTTAAAGAATAGATTATTGAAAGTGATAGAACATTGCTGAAAAACTGTGATGTATAATAGCAATAGATTGATTGCTCATAAAATCAAATCATGTAAGTAATATATCATCGTGTATATTACATCATACATTTTCAAGATCAGAAGTAATAAATCAAAGGGATATTAAATGAGCAATAATTATGTAATAAGTATGTTTGTTAAATGTTTATGCATTAAATGTTTATTATCTTTATGAAAACAAATTGTGGTATCTCATAATAAACAAAATGTTTAAGTTATGTAGTGGATAAAAATGAGTACACACAAAAATATTTCTGCAGTTCAAAATTAAATTTGCAGTTAATACAATTAAAATGATATAAACTTGTGTGTAAAAAAAAAAAAATCTTAGGTACTTTTTTTATTTTTAATTTTTTCTTTCTTTAATCCTCTGTAGAAAGTATCTGGATAATTGAAAATTTTATGAAATTGTTTTTATGTAGTAACACACATTTCAATGTAACTTTTGTAATAACATGTTAAAAGTGTCAGTAGTAGCACATGTTTTCCAATGAAAATAGTTTTAAAAATACCAACAAGCCAACATGAGCAAAATGTTTTGAAACTATTTCTGTCATACCATATTTAAACAATGAATATAATTTTTCTTTTGTAAAAAATTGTTGATCATTGCTTAAACATTTTGGAGTATTATATATATATATATATATATATATATAACATCACAGAACAGAGGTTTAAAAGTAATAAGTACAAAACTTTGAATAAACACCATAAAATGCAAGAGTTCACAATAATTGTTTCAGGTGAAAAGAAAACATGACCCTTCGGCAGCGCTTTATTGGCAGCACTCTTGCCTACTTTATTCGCCTTGATGAAGTGTTGTGTTTTCTTTTAACCTGAAACAAATGTTGCAAGTTCTTGCATTTTATGGTGTTTATTCAAAGTTTTGTATTTATTAATTTGGAGTATATTTACTGACAGGGTTTAACCTGGCAAAAAAATTACTTTAGCATTTTAGCGAAAATAGGCAAGCACTATTTTAGCTTTTTCGAAAGTTAATTAATTCTTTGGATATCATTGATTTCTTTTACTCACAAGGAGCATCACCCAAGTGTCCGGCTCGGATTTCAATGAGAGAGAGGCGTTTCTTTCATATTTGATATACTATCAAATTTTACTCAAAAATATGCAAAAAAAATTGTATTTATACAGCAAGTGAATACTCAAATGAATAATTCAGTTGAAATAATTTTCAGTATTACTATAAATTTTCATTTGTAACTTAAACATGAAAGCGCAAAATCATTTTGCTTTGTTTTTAAACTGTGCTATCATAATGTTAGACCCACCACCAATATCATTTTTTTTTTCTGGATTGTGTTTTATCAACTGCCCTTCCCTCTTTTTCGGTGCAACAATGAAAAAAGTGATCATCAGTATCAGTCCATTCTCATATCAGACTTTTTTGTATGTTCATATTACTTTCCGCTACAGTACAGATTTTCATGCAAGACAAGTTAGCTGAATCCGAAGATCATTTTTTTTTTTTTTTTTTTCATGTACATGATGCATATTACTGATTACATAAATACATATGATACATATATGCATATTATTGATTGCTGCAGTACAAAATATCATACATTTCTTCTTTCATGCAAAGTGAAGTATAATCATCTCTCAAAAATCCACAATTCTCTGAAGTCCATATATCAATTGCAATGTAAACAAACACTGTCACAACTGATTTGTTGATTAGTGGATTGCGAAAATTTAGCTGTATTAGAAGATAAATCAATTATTAATTTGTGCTGATCAATCACCAATCACTCAGCATGTTACATGGGACGAAATAATAATTGTAATTATATATAATTAAAATACACTTGGAATTCAACAACGAAAAATTCGGTAAGTGATTTTAGTACCCTTCTAATTTCTGCTATTAAGGAACCTATTTTATTTGTAAACTGATACTAATAATTATTTTGAAATATATTGTTATGCTGAAATTTTTTTTAAATAGGGGAATAATAAATTTAATATGAGTTTAAAGTCTAGCATAAATATTAAATTCTCCTATTTCCAATATTTAGTTTACTTTTAATATTAAAATTCATAATATTGAAGTATTTAAAAGGTAAACAAACATATCATAATACTACAGATAACTGAATACATTATGTATTTCTTTTTAAATTGAAAATTGTAAGTGTTTTATTTTGAGCAAACTATTTTAAAGAATGTATTTTTATTTCATTTTTTCTCATAAAATTAAAATTCATAATTTTACTGAAATATCTTAAATGTAAACGAACAAATCACGCTAAGTACAGCAAAATTTATATATTTTAGATTTTTTTAAACAAATACGTGAGCTTTCTTTTGAGCAAAACATTTAAATAACTGCATTTTTATTTCATTTTAATATAATTTAAATTCGTCGTCTTATTGAAGTAATTCATTACAATATTGAAGTATTTAAAAGGTAAACAAACATATCAATATTACAGATAACTTCATATATTGTGTATTTCTTTTTAAATTGAAAAATATAAGTGTTTTATTTTGAACAAATATTTTAGAAAATGCACTTATATTTTATTTTTACTCATAAAATTAGAATTCATAATTTTACTGGGATATCTGAAATGTAAACAAGCATATCGTGATCGTACAGTAAAATGTATATATTTTACATTCTTTTAAAAAAATATATGTGCTTTCTTATGAGTAAAACAATTAAATAACTACATTTTTATTTCATTTCATTTTAATATGATTGAAATTCATCGTTTTATTGAAGTATTATAAATGTAAACAAATGCATAGCAATGTTGCCGAAAACGCGAAAGCTTTATAATTTTTTATGAACTTATATGTATTTAAAATAAATATTTTAACGAATGTACTTTTATTTCATGTAATACCGTTCTTGATTTTCGTTTCTGTGTAATATTTATATCAGATTATAAGATATATTTTTTAGTAAGTAATAGCTAGCTCTGGGCTAATAGCTGTATATTTGCATCGTAGTTTGTTTCTGTCTTCCGCCCTGTGACGTTTCACGTCTGCTTGCTTCTGATTGGCTACTCTTCAAATGGCCCAACCTTATGATAGAAGAACCTTGGACTGCAGCACTCGTGCCTACTTGGTTCGCCTGACGAAGGGTCGTGTATTCTTTCGATCCGAAACAATTGTTGCGAGTTTATTGCATTTTATGGTGTTTATCAAAAGTTCTGTAATTATTACTTTAAAACGTCAGTTCTGCGGTGCCTTATTATTACAACTGTTAATGTTAATTTGTTTAATTTCAGGAAGCCGTAGATTTATGTAACCCGCAAAACCTCTAACTCTTCTATACGGAGTTGATATAGTAAAGTGTTAATTATCATTAAGGAATGATCGAGATATATCAATAAAATCTGTCATGCGTAATAATTGTTCCTTATGTACATAATGTTGTAAATTACAACTAATAATGCTGATTTGCTTGCTTTAAGGAAGCTGCAAATTAAAACAACTTGCATACATCCTATTTTACAATGGCGACCTTCGAAAAGTCACGAAATGTATAACCTATAACCTATAACCAAAGAAGCTACAAGGAGATTCTTTGATACATCTCTAGCAAATAATAGATGCTGGCTATGTAGAGAAGTCACAATAATAATAACTCCCACCTGGTGAGTGAATGGTTATTGCCCAGGCCTTCTGTTCCCAGATGCCGCGTAATAATCCCGTTTCAGGTATGCATGTTCATAATACACGTAGTTCGAAACTGACTTTAAGCCGAAGGTTCCGGTCAAAAGTGCCGAGCGACTCCCATTTCCCAAACCAAAATTAAACCTTAAAAATAACTAACAAAAATTAAATTTCTATTTCAATTATCTATATATATAAAAGAACACTTCCTGAGTGAGTTAGTGAGTGAGGGGGTGATCTATCAACGCCCAGACCAAACCCCTGGACCTAGAAGCATGAAATTTTGTGACAATGTTCTTTCTATGACGTAGGCATCCACTAAGAAGCGATTTTACAAAATTCGCCCCCGAAGGGGGGGAGGGGGGGCAAAACGTGATTTCACAAAATCCTTCATATCTCAAACAAAAAAACAGATATCCGTAAAATTTTTGCTTTAAAATATAGCTAATACAAATGTCAAAAAACCAATTTCTGGAATTTTCAAAATTCGATCCCCAAGGGGGGCGGGGGGGCAAAACGTGATTTCACATGCGTAAAAACGTGATTTCGCATAATCCTATATATCTCAAACAAAAAAAATAGATATGCGTGAAGTTTTTGCTCTAAAATATAGCTAATGCAAATATCTAAAAACCAATTTCTGGAATTTTAGAAATTCAGCCCCCAGGTGGGGCAGCAGTGGGGGAGGAGGGGGGGGGGCAAAAAATAAAAAGAGAGTTAGATCGTTCAAAATTGGTATATAGAGGTTTTCGATACCTACAAATCGATTTCGGATATTTTCGAATTTGTAAAATTATTAGGAGGGGCGGGAAGGGGGGGCGGCAAGGGGGGGCTATGGGGCAAAAACAAATAGAAATACAGTTAGGCCGTTCAAAATTGGTACAGTTAGGTTTTAGATGCCTGCAAGTCGAATGGGGATATTTTCGAAAGTGTAAAGTTATTAGGAGGGCCGGGAAAGGGGGAGGGGAGAGGGGGGGGGCAAAAAAATAAAAATAGAGTTAGATCGTTCAAAATTGGTATATAGATGTTTTCGATACTTACAAATCGATTGCGGATACTTTCGAATTTTTAAAATTATTAGGTGGGGCGGGAAGGGGGGGGCTATGGTCAAAAACAAATAGAAATACAGTTAGGCCGTTCAAAATCGGTACAGATAGATTTTAGAGGCCTGCAAGTCGAATGGGGATTTTTTCGAAAGTGTAAAGTTATTAGGAGGGCCGGGAAGGAGGGGCAGAGGGGCAAAAAAAAGAAAATAAAGTTTGATCATTCAAAATTGGTACATAGAGGTTTCCAATACCCACAAATCGATTGCGGATATTTTCGAATTTTTAAAATTATTGGGAGGGCGGGAAGAGGGGGGGGGAGTAGAGCGGTAAAAAAATAAAAATAGAGATATATCGTTCAAAACTGGTGCATAGAGGTTTTTGATACTTACAAATCGATTGCGGATATTTTCAAATTTGTAAAATTATTAGGATAGACAGGAGGGGGGGCGAAGTGGGAAAATAATAGAAATAAGAGTTAGAGCATTTTGGGAATTTTTTCCGAAGGCAGTGAGAACCCGGTGCGACATTTTTCCTACTCAGATTTTGTTTCTCTTTTTTTTCATGTGATAAAAATTAATGCAATTTTGAGAATTCGTTATAGTGATTCATTTAAAAATAGGGACCAGCGAAGCGGGCGTTGCCTGCTAGTAATTTAATAAAAATAAACACTTTACGATACCCCCTCGTACAATATACAATTCTTACGATATATAAATATCGTGTTGTCAATACTGGCTCGATGGTATGCAGTTTTCTACGACCTGTTTTTTCCTTGCATTCTTTATACATTTCAACCTAAATTCTTAGTTATATCAATAAATGTTTTTTTTTTTTTTTTTTTTTTTTTTTTTAACTATTGCTATTAGAATTTGAAAATTGTGTCTGGTATGCCAGTAAATGTACAACGGATCCTGCGTACAACACATACAATGTACCCATACATGCAATAGCTACAAAATGTATTCAATATACAGAATTTGTAAAGCATATTTACAGTGCAAATAAAACCTACAATTACTTATTGATATTCCAGTAGAATACACCGAAATATTGGCGCTGAAAAGTAATGAATAAAAATTTGTATACAAATTTATTGGTGCTAAAGCAAATACCAATAATATCAATAAATAAAAATATGTTTTTTGTTTAAAAAGTTTCTAATCCCTATTTATGAATGAAAGAATTTTTTCCAACTAAAATTATTCATTTAAATTAAAAAATTTCTGTGTGCAGAATGTAACAATATTTTTTGAACTGAAAATAATTTCCATTGATAATTTCTATGATGGAAATGTTTTTTTTAATAATTGATGTGCAAATCATTTTGACGACTGAAAGCAGTAAACAAATAATTGCCGTAAAAAAAGATAAATAATAATAAATAAATAAATAAATATGAATATGAATTATTGTTGTGGAGTGAAATTGAGGACGTGAATGCAATTAAAATATTTATGCAACAATAAAATGGATTTAGTGACCTTCTAAACTGTTGGGGCGGGGGGATCTTTTTTATCAAGTAAAACTAAAAAAAAAAAAAATCTCATAAACAGAAATTTCATTCTCTACTAAAATTTTACTACGGTTTATTCGGATTTCTCTCTCTTTTTAATTTTTTCCCCTGACGCATGATGATGAAATTTAAATTTCTTTACAAACAAAAATATCGAAAATAATGATAAGATATAGTTAAAAATAAGTGAAAAAATTCCTAGCGTTTTAACCTTTATAATCCTTAAAAAAAAAAAAAAAATCGGTACAATTTCTAATTGCACGATTGCCACTCTCCTTGACTTTCTGTTTAAATTATTTGCCATTACTTTATCTTATCGGCAACTAATGACATTCAAATTTTAAAATTATGTTTCACATTTCTTCTTATCTAATTTGAACGTCCATTTCATAGTCTTTAATAACGCAAAAGAGAAACTAAAGATTTTTTTTTTTTCGACCGCATTTTGATAAGCTCCAATCTTTATAGGGAAAAGTACAGGGAACATTTCAGCGCAGATTTTTCCCTACTCTCTGCTCTCAGGCGGCTGTCATGCCAGAAAAGCTGTACAACAGGCGCGCCTCCACGATGCGCACGACTGCTGGCGAGTCGGGCGAATTTCTGTGGCGGTAACCGTGTGCTAGAAACCTATCCTCCAACCAATATGGCTGTGACAGTGTGCACCCGGTTTAGCGATAATTACGAGCTCAAGGAAGAGCTTGGAAAGTAAGTGCGATTCAGTTTTGTGTTTATGAAGGTTTCAAGATTGTATTGGGAATTGTAGTTTTTGTATTGCAAGATTCATGATTCTGGATGCACCAGTTTCTTGACCTGGTCTTCGCGTCTACCGTAGTAGTGCGATATGTAGGGCACTCACTCTCAACCTTCCCCCTCTCCTCGTAGTGTAGGACACGTAAGATTCTTCTGGAGGAGTGATATTGTAAACAGAGCGTATCTCACCGAAACGTGTTTCCAAGAATGGTTATGTTTGTTTCGGTGTCTCTGTGAATTTCATCGCATAATCACACTCAATACACTATGTCACAATCGGAAATTTGTATGTTTTAAAAAATAATAATGCTTTAGCGTTGGCGTTTACAAATAAATGAGTCATGAATTCCTACTCGCCCTGTGCTAATTACAATAAAACCAGAAATTAAAGCAAATATTCTTCATAATCGCATTAATAACAATACTACATATTACGTATCTACCAAGAAATGTAAACAAACTACTTACTTGCGAATGCATTAAAATAAAATTACATCGACTGCAGTTTTCATGACAAAATATTTGTATTGGATAAATTCGATTGAGTAAATTACTATAAATAGTTTGCTTTTGGTGGAACGTTTATTCATATTACTCATGTTAAGAAATGTTTATACATTGGAGTTAATGTCATATTAATTTAAACTCTCGGGATTCTTGTAAATGAAACTGTTTATCCAAATTAACATTCCGATTAGTTTTCAAATCAACGCACACGTTGAATTTTAATTGGTGTTATACATTAAAAATAAAAATGTTTTGTTTTTTATTATTCGTTGTTATTTTTATTATTGTCTATCATATTTTTGCATATTACCTGTTATAATTGTGTTGCATTTGAGCAGAAAATGTTAAAGTGAGCAAAACTATTATAGATTAATTTTCATATTAAAAAGAGAGTTCATATCTGGTTGTTTATCAACATTTTTAAAAGAAATTCTGGGAAATGTTGTATAATAAATTGCTTAATTGACTTATCATTTTAAAAGCTTCATTTAACATAATTTAAACCATAAGTTTTGAAGTATCTTGCGGTTATTTATTTATTTATTTATTTTCTGCACTTTCTATAGTGTGTTTAGTTTCATGTATTTAAATTTTATTGGTGTTTAAAGAAAAAAATATGTATATATCCAGAGTATAATGTATAAATAGGTTAGACTAGGTTGTTTATATTTTTGTTTTTCTGGACCATCTTAAAACTATGTACATTAAGAAATACGATTAATACTTCTTGAAATTTAAGCAAAACAACTAAATATGTATCATATTTACAATATATGTTTGGAAATTCTAGGACTGGTAGCTGTCGGAAAAGGGTTTTATTTTCTTTTGAGAAAATTTCATATGCTTTTTATATCGAAATATTATTTTAAACACTGGGGTTAAATTTTAAGATATGTTACCTTTTACATTTTTCTTGACACTTGTACATTTATCCTCTAGGGGTGCATTTTCTGTTGTGCGAAGGTGTGTGCAGAAAAATACTTTATTAGAATTTGCTGCAAAAATTATTAATACTAAGAAATTGTCAGCTAGAGGTAAGTAATTCTTTCTAAAAAATCATTTGGAAATTTCAGATATTCATATATATGTTTTTCAGGGAAATTTCACATTCCATTTAAGAGAATTTTTGATTTATTAGAGGTGGATATAGGACTTTTCCTGATTTGAAGAATTTTTGTAATTTCAGGATTTTTAAAGCAGAGCAGGGTAACAATCAGCTCTGATTTTTGTTTTAAATATTGATTATATTTTTAAAAGTTTATTATGTTATGAAATATAATTAAAGTCATAGATTTTCTAACATAAAAGAACTATTGTGTATGTTTTAAGTTTTTAATACTATTTAAAAACATCAGCAGTTAGTTTATTTATCAACTGATTGTTTTTAAACATCATTATAAAAGTTTGTTTACACAAATTTTGACAAAATCAAAACATTAAAATGTCAAGCCAATTTTTACTCTAACAATTCTCTAACATCCCCCCCCCCTTTTTTTTTTTTTTTTTTAGAGCGAGAGGGGGGGGGGGGGTTACATTACTTTTGTTGTTTATTATACCTGGGAAATGTATGTTAGCTTAATTATTTAATATTAACTTAAAATACCAGCAATTCACAATGAATTACACTTAAAATATAAGTATTTATAATTAATTATTTAAACCCTTTTTGCAGTAGACTTTTAATTTTGAACCTTGGGGGATAATTATAATAATATATAATTATTTAAATTATAGAATAATTGTTTGTTTGAATAAATTTTGATCTATTAACATTTAGGTAAAATTGTACAATCTAGTCTGGTAGCATTTTTTATATATTTCTAATGTAAATACAAATTACTGCATAGGATTGTAAATTTTAGCTAACATTAATTATAAAGTTTATTATAGGATTTCCAGTAGGTGAATTCCATTCATTTTAAATCTGTTTATATAACTAATGTTTATGACTCGCGGAAAAAAAAAAACAGTTTAAAAATTCTGTTTATAAATGTAACAACAGTACTTCTGCATATTGCATCTCCGTTACTAATTGCATTTGGATTAAATATTAAGTCAAACTTCTTGGAACTACATTAGAAAATTCCATTATCACACAATATTATTGTGTTTTTGTGTATGGCAATGTTTATATCACTGTTCTGTGTTTTACATTGTTAAAAAAATTTTATTTTTAGATTTTCATAAAAAGTTTTTATATAACAATAAAACATATAAAAACTTTTATTTATTTTTAAGTAAAACTTTAACTTATATAATCAAAAACTTAGTTTAGAGCATTAAACAGTAGCCCTAAATTAATATTTATTTTTAATAGATTGGTTTACTTACAACACATGGATAAGTAAATGCAATAATAAATTCACAGTTCATTATTTTAATATACAAATTGATGAAATACAGAATATTTAAACTTTTAAGTTAGGATTATTATCTCTTTATTTGTATAAATTGTTGAATAATTATAAAAAGTAATAAAAATATTACTTACATTACACATGCATACTATCTGTAGTTATTTAATATAACATTTAAAAAAAAAAAAAAAAAAATTCTTTGTTGCATTAATATATATTTTTCTTAATTTTAATTTTTATATTAGTTATAAATTACAATAAAAAGTGAATTATATCATAACTGAACATAATTTTCTAACTGGCTTTCAGTTTTAATAATGATCTTAAGGTTTATTTAAAACAATTTTTTACAAATAAAATCAACCTCCTGTTAGTGGTGGTTCAAGCAAATTTTTAATTACTATAAATATTCTGTTTTTATGTCCTATGTAGTCCATGACATAAAGGAAAAATATATACTAATCAAGCATTTGTGTTACATTAAGACAAAAAAAAAAAAAAAAAAAAAAAAAAGGTGGGGGACGACGACTCGTTTTTTTTTTTTTTTTTTTTGGGGGGGGGGAGATATATATAATAGAGAGCTGCCAACCTAATCCGGCAAATTGGTAGTACCGCCCCTTTTTCTACACCACTTAATTTTTAAAGTAATTTTCTTCAAAATATTTGCAATGAATTAAGAAGAAAAAACTCTAAGAAATGACTGGTGTAGAAAAAGGGGCGGTACTAACAATTTGCCGGATTAGGTTGGCAGCTCTGTATATATATATATAAAGGTGTTTTTGATTAACTGGTCATTAGTTAAAATGAATAAAATTTGATTTTGGTCAATTATGCTTGACTGGTTAAAATATTACATATAAAATACTTTCAGCAGAAATATTCTGTTGGTCTCTATGAATATCAAAGTTAAAGTGAATTCAGCTTCCAACAAAGTTAAAAATTGTGACTTAAAGCGGGGGGGGGGGGGATGGATATTTAATATTTAAAAAAATCTACTTTTTATTTTTTATTTTAATAACCACTATATTACATTAAATTTACAAAACAAAGTAAGTTTTTTTTTTTTTTTCTTTCTTTTTTTCCCCGAATATGCATTTGCAGCATACTTCAGTAATGTACATTCCTTCATTCAAATGACAGCATAATAATATTAAAAAACAGCTTAAAAACTTATGATTTACAAGACATGTGTGAATGAAATCAATCAAATTTCAATAATTTGAAATGAGAGGAGGGGGGGGAGTAAAATGTTTAAATTTATAGGTATTGAAAGTTGTAGAGCAAAATTAAAACCTATATTTCCACATAGGGAGCCGGAATGCAAAACTGTTTTATTATATCAAGTGTTTGCATTATATTATATTTATATAATTGCTATTTTTAATGTATGGTCGTTGTTTTAAATATACCATTAGTTATAACTTTGACCTATATATATATATATATATATATATATATATATATATATATATATAATTATTATTTTTTTTTTTCTTTTATGAATGATTTATTGAAAACTTCATTATATTGTCTTTGTCAATCATTGGTGTTAAAAAAAAAAAGTGGTGAATGCAATGCATTTGGATTTTTTTTTTTTCTTTCTTGTACTGGGATTTTAGTGAGGCTAAAATATCTTTTTTTTTTTAATAAAATATATAAATTTATTTTTTAATATTTTACAATCATACATAATTTATTAAAAAAAAAAAAAGGTTCTTCTTTGAATTGTTATTGCTATCCAGAGGCAGCCTTAAAAGGATATGGTAAATGCAATATATTTAATTATAGTGCTTTTAGAATATATTCCAAATAGTCTAAAAGATTACATATATATTTCTTATCCAGGGGAGAAAAAATTATGGCTCTAAATATTTCTCATTCCTGTCTTCCTTCCCACACTGCAATGACCTTTACAGAGAAAGAAAGCAAATCCTGATAATATAATAAATTCCAAGTCATCTGTAATAGAAATATTTGTAGGGAATGTATGCAATATAGGAAATACATAACTTCAAATCAGTACGAAACTGCTATAATCCTTTTTAATAATGAAATGTATTTGTAAGAGCATTTTGTGAAGTGAAAAAAAGAAGAAAGTAACATATAAAATTCTATTAAGTGAAGTATTTCAATAAAATAATAAAGCATTTAGAGCTTAATATATTCAAAGAATGAAAATTAAAACAAAACAACAAATTAGACTTACTGCTAAGTCTTTTTTTTTTTTTTTTTTTTTTATTCCAATTTTAGCCATTAATAGAAAACTGAGAGCAAAAAATCTGTTTTCAAAAATCCTTCATTTTCATTAAAACGAGTCAAGCTGAAAGCATGCGTTGTTAAGAGGTAGCAAGATGAGCTGAATATAGTATCTATTGATTCAGAATTGAATAAAATCTATTGATTCAGAACCTCAAAATTTGACAGACAACGCCAGGAAAAAATACATTTTTATGTATATAAAACCTTATTAGAATGTATTTTTAATTTTATTAATATTCAGGGGTTTTCATTTTTCATCTTCAGCTATCTATTAGGGTTGGCTGAAAAAAAAAAAAAAAATTACTTTGACCTTTCTAACATGTTATATCGTAAATATAATTTATCTTTAATGCTGCACAGTACCCCACTAAAATATTTTTTCAATCTATTAATATCTTCTGCCCTCCCCAACCCATCTTTCTCCCATCACTCCCTAAAAAAGATAATAGTAATAATAATATTAACAAAAAATAAAATATAAATCGATGAAAATAGCTTTTTAGTACGCAATAACTTGAAAAAGTTGTTTAATAACAATATCCGACTATTTATTTATTATTATTATTATTTTTTTTTTTTTCAATCGATTTTTATCTTTTGCCCTCCTTCCTATCACTACCTAAAGGAAGGTAAAATTTTAAATTACCGAAAATAGATTGTTATTATTAATTTCAGATTCTTAGTATGCAGTAGTATTAAAAAGTTGTTTAATAAGCACTACCCCACTATTTTTTTCTCCTCTCAATTAATATATTTTGCCCCTATCAATCCGCGAAAATGGGGCAGGCTGTGGGGGAGGGGATATATATATATATTTATTTATTTAAATACTATTTACATATTCTTAATATGTAATAACGATGATAAAAAGTTAATTTTAATGTTGAGCAATATCGTACTAAAATATTTTTTTAATTGGTTAATATATTTTGTCTCGTGCCACCCCCTAAATGGGGGTTAAAAAAATTGCTTAAAATAGATTTTATTATTACTTTCAGATTCTTAATATATAACGGAAAGAAAAAATTGTCTTTTTAGTGTTAAGGAATACCCCTCCTAAAATATTTTTTCAATTGATTAAATACGTATCTCTTTCCCCATACTACTGCTAAAGGGGTGTGGGGAGTAAAAAATAAAATCCCTCATAAATGTAGATATTTTAAATTACTTTCGAATTTTTAATAAGTAATAGCCTGAAAGAGTTGTCTTTAATTAATATATATATATATATAAATGATAGATAACGTAATAAAATTCAATCTTAAAATTTAGCAATTAATAGAACTAAAACAATAATAACAACACACAAAAATATAGAACTGAATTTAACATTGAGGAAAGACTGACACAAAAAGTTGCGATATAGATTAAGAACCAATGAGTTACAATGATAAAATACTTACGCCGACATGAATGATAATAAAAAAGGACCATATATATATTAATAATTTTTTAAACGTCCGTAGATAGGGGGAAAAAATGGAGCACTGAAAAAATTAAAAATGGGTGTAAAATGTAGAAACAATGTTTTCTCACTTTTACTAATCCAGTTTTTTGGGGAAAATATTCGGCCGACTTAATTTTTCACCAATCGATGAATTAATAATTCCATAATATATATTTTTGACACGTTTTTTACTGATTAACATTGAAAACGAGGGGAAAAAAATTCTTGTCTTAATTTTTTTCTTATATTAAAATAAATGCTATATTTGTGCTTTTTTACTCTAAGTAGCGTAAAGCTTTAGCGGTTAACAATTTTTAAATGTACTGGAAATACCTAATTATCAGACTTTAAATAATTTAATAGACCTACTATTTGATAAAAAAAATTCTGATTCGCTTTTTGGATTTTACTAATTTAAATATTGATACTCAATAAGTACTTATGTGATAATAAATACAATTGAAAAATTTTAAAATATTTTCTGATAAATAGAAATTTAACTAAGCGACTAAAGCTTGATATTTCAGTAAATAAATAATAACAAAAAGATTGAACATAAATCATGCTGTCAAACATTCGTCAATTTCCTTTTGCTTTTTAAATAATTAAACTTTGACATTTTAGAATAACCACGTTTCATTGTTAATGACTGTGTTTCAACACATCGATTTAGCAACAATAGTTTTTGTATACAATTTATAGTAATCGCAGTTTTCACTTTCATTGTGAAACTTGTTTTTTTCTTAAATGATAAAGTGAAGTGCAAATAAAGATAAATAATAATTATAAATGAGTGTTGAAATACTTTTCATATGCAAAAATTTATCCTAATTGATTTATAAAATTTAACTATTGTAAAAACTGAAATATGATTATTTAATTTAATTATAAAAACCTTTTTACTGTTTTTATAACAAACAAATCATATTCTACCTATGCTTTTTTTTTTTTTTTTAAGTTTCATTTTAATTATGTTTTGAAATATGTATGTTAAAAGTTTTGTATGAATTACAGTTCTGAAGTTTAAATATGCTTTGTTGTAACAAAAGTAGGATACTGTGGCCATCACAAACTCTTTTTTTTTCTGTAATTTTATTTATATACATGCACACATTCACATTATATAGACGAAAGCACAATTATCCAATGCTATGCATTTGCAGAGTTCCCTTCTTAACATTTTTAAAAAAACATAGTGCAGAAACCGCCCCTGTCTGTCGACATTTCAAAAAATGCACGTTTCTTTTATTTATTTATTTTTTTTTTCTTTTTTCTTTTTTTAATGATATATGGATCGTTCATTGTAAAAGTGAATTATCTCCTTGTAAATGCATTTTTAAATAACGAGCTTTTTGCAAATTTATGCGTTAGGAAAAAGTCAAGATTTAGCACTCAGTCTGCTTTTAGTGTTTAATACAAATCAAAGTTATAAGAATTTATAAGAGAAATAATAGAAGTAACTTAGAAACTTCATTTTTATAATGAATATTTAGAAATTTTAGTTTTCCGGGGGGAAAAAAAAAGTAATGCCATTTATGGAATTTTAATACAATTATTGGAGTTTCTTCTCTTTTATAATGAAAGATGTGATAAAATGTGATACAATTAAGCAAAAATATCCATATTTAAAAAATATGGAGTTACACCACTTTTATTATGAACCGTCCATATATGAAAGGGATAAAAATAAATAAATTTAAACGATTATAAACCCAATTTAAAATTGTGAAAATCGCTAGCTAAAATTATAAATCGCGAATAATACGTAATTGCCCCTTTAAAGTTTGTTTCACGGCAAAAGACTTTATCACTCAGAAATCAGAAAATGAGCGAAATTATAAGATATAATAGAGATAAACCCAGAAAATCTTTGTAAAAGTCCCAGGCAACCGATTGTCCAATGCAGAGTTCAGAAATCGCGTATACAGTGCTGAATTATAAACAGGACTTTTGCCACGGTTCTCAACTGCTAAACAATTAATTCACGCTGCTTTCCTTTACGAAATTACACAGGAGCAATATCCCGACCGAATATCGGCAAATCCTCGGCCAAGCCTCCATTTCCTTCCGTAAAGCCCAAAATTTGGTGAAATAAAGATGTTTCCGGAAAGAATCCATAGTATTTCTTGTGTGCCAGCGACTTTCATCCTCTGCATACATGACATTCATATTTCAAATTATCACAGATATATTGTTTAACCACACGTTTCATAGTCTTGACGAATACTTTTTGAAACTACTCATAATTCAATTGGAAAATTTCTAAGAGTGGTACTTTTCTTAGCAATGTAACGGGAGGAGGGGGAAGGTTATGCTCATATATATATATATATAATAATTTTATCCTGAATGTCTATTATAAACATCCCCACCCCCCACACACACGCACACATAGATTGGTTAAAAAAAATCCTCACTGTAAACATTTATACGACACTTTGTCTTGTGCTGTAATGTTAAACATTATTAAAAAAACTAAATACTAAATTTCATTAATTTCTGGGCATTAATTCTTGATCTAAAGCTGCCACAAATTGTTTTTGTTACAGGTATATAGACATGATTCCAAAAATAGCGAAAAGCGTTCAGAACCTTTTTAAAACGGATAAAACCATCAAAAATAGAAAGTCGAAAATATTTGTTTTCCCAATATTTTCTTCTTATATAATAGAGAATAAATATATTAAAAAAACTTTTTCAAACACTTTTCCACAAAAACGACGTCTTCGAAGGCTCTTTCATATCGCTCTTAAATACTGAAAACTAAAATTAAAATATGTTTTCTCTCTAGAATGCTCCAAAAAATTGAAAAATGACTGTATTCTCAGGTAGTCTGATCATCGCTGTTGATCTCTGTTTTGTATAAATGCACTAAACGTGCCATGTAAGATGGCTATTATGTAAAACTATAACTAAATTTAGGTGCATATCGAGCGAAAGGGATCCTACTGCGCTGAAATTTTCTCAATTTACGAAAGGCTGTATTTCTGCTTTTATTGTTTATAAAGGCATCATACTTCATGTATGAGATATGTCTATTCATAAATTGCAGACTTAATTTTAGTGCATATCAGCCAATAAATGGTGTTGTTATGCATCATTTTTCGGTTTTTACTTAATTTTCCGACAAATTAATTTTTAATGATATTAAAGAAAGTTTGTAATGACCACAGTAAATTTCCTTATTAGTCGCTATTTATAGTTTATAATCGAAGTAGGGTTTATATATATATATATATTCAATTAAAACTAATTTATTTCTTTACTAGCAGGCTACGCTTTCAAAAGAATTGAGTAAATATACATTTTTTATATCACATTTTGGGCTTTGTAACATAATTAAAAATTTCTTTTTAAGGTCAAAAAGTCAAAATAACATATTAAAAATTTAAATATTTCTTCCGTTTTGCACTCGTTTTGCAACAATGCTCTATGGTCTTATGTGAAGGATTCTCAAGAATGAATCGACAATTGTTTACAAATTTAATGGATTTTGTATGGGAAATAAGTACGCTGTAATTAAAAAATTGCATCTCTTAGAATTTCAAAACTAATAATTTTTAAAAAGTTATTCATTATTCTTTAATATTAGACTGTTCTTTGTTTAATATTACTTATTTTAAGATAAAAGCAATCGAATGATATCGCGTTGTGAAACTTTGCAACGTAATATCTTTATATCTAATAACTTGATGTATATAGTGTCCTCACAAAAAATGAATAGTTTTTAGAGCTCTTTTAAAAATGTATAACATCTATGCAGTATCTTTTTTAAAAAATTCATCAGTTTTTACTTTAAAAAGAATGGCCGACTTTCATCACGAAAGTAATAAATCTAGACCAATCAAAAATATTGCCACAAAGTCAGCTTTCTTCGCAGCCGCCGTGGCGTAGAGGTATGTCTTTGGACTGTCACCCAGACTGCCTCGGTTCGATTCCAGCCGGGGGCATGTAAGTTTAGACTAAATAATTATTTCTAAATTCTTATAATTATCTTTGTATATTTAATTTCCTATTCTAGCAGTTTCTAGAATATTCCAATTTATGTTAATCTTGTATTCTGTAATATTCGAATATTGTATATAAGCGACTTGTTCCTCAGTTTGAGTATGTTCTCAGCCGAGTGTAGCTGTATCACAAGTTTGTTCTGGTAATAAACCACGTTTGTTACTTCACTTCGAGTGTTCCTTTTGGCTCTTCACGACATCTACGTGACAATATGAGTGGCCCGCCAGGATGTGTGCCGCTGACAAACGCTTTGCTTTATTTATATAGACTGCAAAATGTGCATCAATAATCTAATATATTTATTTAAAAGCACATTTCAAACATTCAAACTATCCAATCCACATTTGGTAATGAATTCTTTTATGTAAGAATCATAAATGTGTCGTAAATCGCCTTTGTAATAAATATGTCCTTGTTTTAACAATAGCATATACTAATTCTGTGCAGACTGCAATATGACAGCATTCATTAAAACGCATAGTTTAAAATATTACAGTAATATGATAATATATCTAAGTACGAAATTCCTTGCTTTTTTCCTTTCAACAAATGAGAGATGGTGTACTATTTTCTAAATAAGGCATTTTGTAGAGTATCTGAACGTGTCATTTAATTTTTATTGTGAATGAGGTAAAATAAATGGCCAAAATTGTACAATGCAATTGTTTTCTTGATTGGCCGGGCCTGATTGACTTGAATACCTGGAATGGGCCATGCATTAAAAAAATAAATAAATAAATAAAAGGACTGGGCCAGGGCTGTATTCTTAATTGTCATCTGGGACCATGTAAGCTAAACTTTAGAACATGACCGCCAGGCCTGGGCTTCAAAATTTCGGCCCTTTCAGTTGTGTAGCAGGTAGTGCAATATTTAAACATTTGTCTTGAAGGCATTGTTGAATATTTGTCGTTTCTTAAATTCAGTGAAATTGTACCATTTCTTTTTATTGCGAATTAATTGTAACCAATGTTTTTATTAATCCATCGAGTTTGATTAATTGAGTCAACTAATGTAAATATGTATAAAACATCAGATCTCTCTGGTTATCAATTATTTATAAATGTAACGAATTAATCCGTCATTATTTACTAATAAAGGAAAACTAATGGATTCACATGAGTAAAGTACACGCGAATAATATTTTGAAATTCATGCCAGATCATTGTAGTTAAATACCCTTTTATGATCTTTGGATTTTCCTCATATTACCGATAATCCTACGTCCATTAAGTTAAATTCATATAACCGGGCTTTATTTGAACACATGGATTTTCGTACAATGCTTCTGTGAGTTAAATCCTATTTACATTTGAAGAAAAATACTGCTGGCATAGTTTGTGAAAGAGGAATCATATAGGTCATTGCATTATGGATTGCATTTGGACATTTGCTACAGTACAGTCATTCTGGCGTTCTGGAAAAAAAAATAATAAAATAAATGAATAAAAACTTAAAAATTTCCCTGTGTAAAATGAAAGATTAAGCTTTTTATCATTTTATACTACTGTAGTTCAAACTTACAAATCATTATTTTAAAATCTAGTTTAAAAAAACTTTCAATTTATTATCTTGCTTCAAAAGTATACATATGATTAAGGTTATGGTAGAATTTAGTTGTCTCGACTTATCCGAAAATATTTTTCAAGCGATACTTATTGGACTCGCTGCCCAATAGCAGAATATTTTCTGTCAATTTTTATCACGAGTTTTATCCAATGTTATTAGTGTATTAGATATCTAAAAGCATTGTAGTTATGAAATTTTAATTCCGTATAGCTAGGTAAAGAGTTGGCGTTTACCATTATCCTTCATATCATATAAGAAAAAATACCTTTATCCATGATCTTGTAAATATTCAAAGAAGCAATAACAAAAATTATATGAGTAGTGAGTAATATTGATACTGAATAATTCTACTTCTAATTAAGTTCTACACATTTATGCTTCATATAGAGAAAGATTGAAAATCTCAAAAGACCTGCTGGGAGTTTTATTACCGATCGTTAGGTGGGGGGTCCCAAAAAATTACATTAATGAAAGATATTGAACAATTCTACTTCTTTTTAGGTTTCTAGGATCAAATAAAATAAGTTTAAAATGAGCATTGACGTTTATGTTGTGGATGGAAGAAGACTGGAAATCAAGTTGATCGCGGATCGTTTGTTGGGGGAAGGGGGAGGCGTAAAAAAAAAAATTACATGAGTGTGAGATACTGTACAATTTCACTTCCTTACAGGGTCTAAAATCTAATAAAGTGTGTTTAAAATGAATATTGACATTCATGCTGTAGATGGAGAAAGATTGAAAATTACAATGCTTCTGTGGAGCGTTTGATCACCAGGAGGGGTGAGGGGAGGAACAGTAAAATATGTAAGTGAGAGATATTAAACAATTCTACTTCTTCATAAGTTCTGGAATCTAATTAACTAAGTTTAAAAATAATATTTACATTTATGTTGCAGATGGGAAAGATTGGAAATCGCACGAATTCCGTGATCCGTTTGATCGCCGATCGTTAGTAGTGGGAGGAGGGGAAGATGGGGGGTCACAAAAAATTGCATAAGTGAGAGATATTGAACAACTCTACCTAATTATAGTTTCTAGAATCTAATAAAGCGCGTTTAAAATGAAATATTGACATTAAAGCCGTGAATAAAGAAAGATTGAAAATCGCTATCTTTCCTGCCAAAATCGAGAGACGTGGAATATCTGCACAGTACTGTTTTAGAACTAATCTGCAGACTAAAAAAAAATCTGCGACGTACATCTCGAATTTTTTTGCTGTGGGGATTCGCTGTTCCCCCACTCCCAACTGCCCCTTTTAGTTTAAGACATTTATATTTCTGTAGGAAATTCCTGGTTTCCAAATCATCTGGTAACCTTCAGTTGCCGTGCCGGGTTCGTATCCCGATTCAGGCATTGATATTAGTAGTGATTGGAAGTCCAGTTTAAGCCGTGCGTCTCAATCTAATGAGCTTTCATGTACGAAATATGACCGTAGAACGGCACCTCAAATTGTAATTTAAATCCTGCTTTCCAAAATATTTTACTAATATTACAAATTTTTGATTAATTTTTATCACTAATGAGCCTAAGTTGAATGCGACTTGACAATTTTGTAATTTGAAGTGTATGTTTCTATGACTGCTAGTTTAAGAGATAATCGTTGATTGTTGTAACATCTATTTTGAATCACCCAGTGTAATATATATATATATATTTAAATTTTATTACGATATCTGTTATTTATATATATATATATATATGAAATTATAATATGTTTTCAGTCATATAAAAGTTGAAAATATGTAACAAAAATAACTAAAGAAAAACTTACGAGAAAATTAATAAATGTGAAACAATTCATAAGTAAAACTTACTGCAAAAACGTAAAATAAATGATTTAAACTGTCAAAAATGCCCCGTATGACTTGAGACATACGTGTGGGGTTAAAGCATGCTTTTAATTGATCAAAACTCTCCCCCTAGGCAGACAGTTTAATAAAAAAGCACATATATGGCTAAGTTCAATATGGATAAAATAAAATGGATAAAATAATATGGAACAGACAGAAAACTTATATGGATTAGGCAGAAAATTGATCAAACATTTACACAAACAGCAGCATGTATTTCATAAGATCTCCAGCGAGACAACTAACCAAAATACGAAACAATCGAAAATATATGACAACGCCATCTATATTAAATTAAAGAAGTTTATATATATATAAACATATATAAATGATAGTTATCGTAATAAAATTTAACCTTAATATTTAGCAATTAATAGATACAAAACAATACCAACGCAACAAAAATAGAACTGATTGTAACATTTAGATAAGACTTACACAAAAATGTTGCGATACAGATTAAGAACCAATAAGAGACAAAAACAATTTGAATTACTTACGCCGACATGAATAACAATATAATGAAAAAAATATATAATACAGACAGTACATAAATAGTTTAACGCGAGTACTCAAAATATGTGTGTATATATATATATATATATGCATTTATTTATTTATTTAAAGTATTGTTTTAGAAGATTACTAAAAGTGGGGCTCGTTTTTCTTGGGGGGGGGGGGGGGGATATATATATATATACACACATTCATTTTCGTGACCTGCAAGCAATGCGTTAAAAGCTTGAGAAATATTGATTCTTATATTATTGTGATATTAGAGTTACTTTACGATTAAAAAATTAAAAAGTTTAGACTTTTTGTGATCAGATTGAATATATTCTTTTAGCTAGCTTGAAAATATTGATATTCTATCACTAGAATCAAAAGTTGTGACATTTCGGTAAAGGAGAAAAAAAGAAGGGGTTGATGAAAGAAGTAGTTTATGAAAGTTAGTCTTATGGTGAAATATAATATGAGTATTAAATATTAGTTTTCTCTTTCATTATTACCATGCAATCTCACTTAAACGGTGATCTAGTTTTGTTTTTTGTGATTTTCTTTTTTCACGTCTTTTCTTTTGTAAAATCTGATAATCATTAATTTTAACCCTTACATAATAAGTGTTGCCTTTCGGCAACATACCCAATTTGGTCTTCTACAGCATTATTAGAATAATATAGGAACTCTAATGCCTTATGTTTGCCGATTGGCAAAAAATTGCTTTTTAGCATTAAACCATAGTTAAAATAAAGTATGGTTTTTTTAAATATATTTCCCGTGATTTATTTAATAGAGGTCAGAATAAAACCTTTTTAAATTGATTAAAAAATAATCAGGTAGTGGAGGGTTGTTTGGTGTATAAATTAATCTGCTTTAATTTCTGTAGATCATATTTCGCCTGTCGAGTTTAATTCGGAATTAATTGCTAAATAACAGATTGTGCAATATTCATTTTGTCAGATGCATTCGGACCAGTTTAAGAGTGTCAAAATTCATTAATGTGAATTTGATTTCAAGTAGTTTAATGTTACAGCAGTGCTCATTCGAGTTGTTAGGAATGCTGTATCTGTTTCGTTGAATACATGTGAGTTTAGTTAAATATTTAAAATATTTAATGTTTTATCTCAAATTTAGATCATACTGTCATAGAAACATATGCATTCTTCATGTTAATATTGTTGAAAATTTTCTTCACATTATTTGTTACATTAAAAAAAAAAAAAAAAAAAAAAAAAAAAAAGCCTGTTTTATCTTATAAATTGGTTTGCATGTGTAATGCGAAAACCCAAATTTTGATTGCTGTCTATAGACTTTTAAATGCTAAAAGAAAGGACTGTGTTGATCCCTGAAATTTTCCTCGTTAAGGAGACGTGGCACCTTTCACTTAGCGCCATTGAAGGTATCATATAAAAGCTTATATTTCAATTTATTATTTATAAATTAAACTATATTAGGTTTGTTTAATAAAGTATCTTCAGGCAACAATTCTTATAGTTTTTGTTATATTTTTTTTACAAAATCTTTAAATTCCATTTTCAAAGTTTGCATTTATTTTTATGAATTCACGATCTTCAAAATGCTAAAACTTCTTTCAACTAAGTAAGCTCTATTAAACATCCAAATATATTTCATTTAAGGAAAGAGTTAATATATATTTGGATGTTTAATAGAGCCTATTTAAAAGAACTAAGGATGGATTTTGAAATTTGTTAATTAGCTTTTGAGGGGAAAAAATATATATTTATTTATTAAAAAGTGCATGTCTAGGCAAAAATTTGGAGGGGGGGGGGACTTTTTTATATTTTTATTTTTAAAGATATTGCAAAATCCATCCCTAATTCTCTTAAGTAGATTCTATTAAATAAAAAAAAAAAAAAAAAAAAAAAAATTGTTTTTTCTTAAATGTTTGTAAAAGTTTTAGCATAAAGATCATGAATTCATGTGAAAAAAAGAAAAAAAAAAAAAAAATGCACACTGAGTAAATATAATTTAAAGATTTCAGATCTGCAAAAAAAAAAATAAAAATAAAAATAATAATAATAATAATAAAGTAATATATATATAACAGAAAAATTCATAACTTTTATAAATTATTAAAGCTTCCATTTAATAATTTCAATTATCCTTATATTGTCCTTATTCCTAAATTTCATAAAAATCCTATTAAATTTAGAACAGTTACTATTGGTTGTAATACATATAATAATAATGCTAATAAAATCCTCCTTGATATTCTTAAACAAATTTATAACTTAATTAGTAAATCCAACAATTTCTATTGTCTTAAAAATAGCTATCAACTCAAAGAAATTGTAAAAACTCTGAACAATGTTAATGAAATTATTACTTATGATTTTGCTGACTTGTTTAATAATATTAATTTAACCGATCTTCATCAAATTATTTACAACCTTTATTTGCGTTTTAAAAGTGAACTTTCTCTTCCTAAATACCTTTGTGCAGCTTCCTTTAAAACTCTTTTAAATTTTATCATTCACAATAATTTTATTCTACATAACAACACTATTTATATCCAAAAGGTCGGTATCCCACAAGGGGGCTGTAGCTCAAGTCTGTTAGCTGATTTATATTTATACCATTATGAACAAAGTTTCTGTAATGATAATGTCATTATGTATAGGTACATTGATGATATTATAATTTTTTATGTTAATAACTCTACTCCATCTTCATTAAAATTTCAATATCCCTCTCACCTTACACTAACACATAATTATATTAACAACAATTGTATTAGCTTTTTAGATTTACAACTTAAATTAAATGGTGGTAAAATATCTACTGATCTATATGATAAACGAAAAGATTTCTGTTTTAAAGTAAATTTATTTACACATTTTAATTCTTGTCTTCATTTATCTGTATACAGAAATATTATTCTTAATCATCTATTTCGAATAAACAGACTTTGTTCATCTCATTACAAAAACAAGAATATTAACAATTTAATTAAAACTGCTACTGCTATGGGTTATCCCAAGAGATTTATTTATTCGATTATTTATCAATAAATGTTCTTTGTCTCACACAAAAAAAAAAAAAAAAAATGTATTTATGTATATATATATATATATATATATATATATACATCTTTATATTAAAAAAAAAAAAAAATTAAAATATGGCGGATGGGAGGGCAGATGTTTGATTAAGGAGGAAGGGTGGTGTTGTTTGGCTGGTTGGTTGGGTGGGTTGTTGAATTTAAATTTAAAAAAAAAAAAAAAAAATAGGAAGCCTGGTCTTATTGCGATTACGGGATACATCATCTCTTTCTGGTTGATATTGATTAAGTTTCAACAATTCATAATATATTTGCTTCATTTAAAAAAAAAAAAAAAAAAAAAAAAAAATTAGATCTCATTCAAATTTGGAGTGTTCATACTAAACGTAAAATAAAAATACTATTCAATATTATTAACAATAACTAATAAAATATTAAACTTATTCACCATTTTTCTAATTAATAATAATAATAAAAATAATAACAATAATATATTAATACCATAATACTTAAAAAAAAAAAAAAAAAAAATCTAAACCTATTCACCATTTTCCTACTTAATACTAATACTAATAATAATATTAATAACAATAATAATTATTGAAATTTAAAAATTAAAATTATTCACCAATTTCTTAATAATAATGACTTTATAATCACTTGTTGGTCTTTTCTTCTGTTAGCTTAAGAATTTAAATTACACTCATGTAAAATGAACCTCTAATCGTACACTTTTTCTTACCTCAATTAATAGTAACTTATTTTTTCCACGTTAGATGGCGCGCTCATACGTTGTGTCGAACGTATGCCATACAGTGACAATCGTATTGTTCTGCATTATACTTAAATTTCCCTCTAGAAAATTCTTTTTTTGTGATTTCAGCTTTTAAATATTAAGCACAATAAATATCACTTCATGCTTACATTTATTTCATTTCAGAAATTATTTCGATTAATCGATTCTCTACTTTTAAACATTTCTTTTCAGTTAGTTCGTTTGGCAACCGCCTGGACTTTTATTCGATTTGGATTTGAATTGCATGTGGCCCTCGTCTTTCACGAATATCATTTTTCATTTTGGTTAAGTTGTTTTATCAGCCATTTTCCTTTTATCTTTCTATTTTTTTTTATGCAAGATTGGAACTAGTATTGTATATTTGCTCAACTAGCTATACAATATTCGAAATCTTGCATCTCATGTTGACAGTACAGCTAGTTTCCTGATGAGAACTGTACTGGGTTTCAACATTTTTAACTCTATTTTTCCTTCATGCATTCCTTTTTATTTCAATAGTATTTTGGTTTATTTCTTGCAATTCTTATCTTGTGTTGCTGAATTTACTCGATAAATGGATTAAAAAAACTATCTCATTGTTTTAGGCATTAGTGATATCTACGTCATTTCTCTTCTGTGTAAGTATTTTAACATGATTTTACTAATCGGTGAATTTTACTTAAATGGTATTTGTGACAATAACTGTATAAGTAATCCTTCTAAATATTAATATCATTGTTGGTATTTTCATCTTTCTCTTATTTGCTGAGTATTGTAAAGGAATTAAATTATTTATTATATATATATATATATATATATATATATATATATATATATTGTTGCCTATTTGTTGTAAAAGATATAATTTTTGCCTATATGTATATTTTACTGAACAAACCTAATATAGTTCAATTTATAAATATTAAATGGAAATATAAGCTTTTATATGAAACCTACTTCAGTGGTGCCATGTCCTCCGAAGTTTCATGGTTAGTTTTGTCATAAGTAAATCAATATAAATTCAGTAGTTACTCATCAGTTTTATTAAGTACACATTTTATGATTCACTACAAAAAAAAAAAAAAAAAAAAAAAAAAAAAAAACTAGTATGTTATGGACACCATAAGACTTTCTTCTATATTTTCCTATATTAATTCACTAAGTGCAAATAATTTATTAAAACTATTATTTATTAAAATTATCTAACAGGATGAATGCAAATGATTTCCATCTTGGAGAAAACTAACACTAAATATCCAAAGAATTTTATTGTCTATAATTAGCATCTTAAAAAATACGTTTTTATAATGGTTATCTCACATATCAGGTTTCGTACAGTTACATGTCATAGAAGCTGAGATATAGCCTTCCCATTCATTACCAAAGAAAATTGCAGTATAGCAGCGCACTTATTAGTCGATAAGCATCCAAACTGAATCAGTATAATGTCTCATATCGGTCTTCTCACATATCAAGTTTTGTTTGATGATACGCAATAGAACCTGAGATATAGCCTCCTCTTAAATTGCGGAAATCACTGTATAGCAGTGGCACTTGTTGAGCGGTTGACACCAATTGATAGGCATTAATTTAGGTTAAGGTGCATCTACATATAAATTTATATACAATTCTGTGCAGTAGTTCCGAAGATACATTTGCCGCAAAACCTTTGTCACATACAGACAGACAGACATTTTCTAAAAATGGTTAAATCGTGTTCTAGCTCTCTCAGAGCGTGTAAATCCATCGAAAACCGGGAGTCGAAAATTTTTACGAATCCAATACTTTTACTTTCTTCTATATGTAATATAGAGAAAGTATTGGATTCGCGAAAATTTTCGACCTCCGTTTTTTGACGGATCTACACGTTTTGGGATGTCCTGAACACGAATTGATAGTTTTTAGAAAATGTCTGTCTGTCTGTCTGTCTGTCTGTGTGTCTGTATCATTTTTTTGTGGACGCTGTATCTCACGAACCCATGAATGAAATTTAACCAAACTTGGTATTTAGTTGCACCCTGACATGAACTGGTGCCCATTAGATTTGGGGATCAATAGCTCAACAGGTGGCGCTGTGATCGCATTTTATGCAAATTTTTAACATGGCAGCATAGGACAAAATTCCGTATAAATGGGCATAATGAGAGTTATTTTAAACTTGTGATTGTAAAATTAATATGAATTATTGATAATAGTAGTAGTTAACTAGGAAAAAAAAATTGTGCATGGGGGGGCATCGGTTCCCCCCCTGGGGGGAAAGTACCCCCCCGGGAGGGTTAAATTTTGAAGATGGGTATCATTCGAAAGATCTCGTCAATACCTTTAAAACGAATGGTTGAACCATAAATCTGTGATAATTTAAAAGAAAGTTATCGATTTTTTTTACTTTTAACAAAAAAAAACTTAGAAAAAAAATCGTATTTTTTTTTTTTTTTTTTTTTTTTTTTTAAACGAAATTTTACCAAACTTGGTATTTAGTTGGTCCCCGACATAAACTGGTGCTGATTATATTTGGGGATGAATAGCTCAACAGGAGGCGCTGTGATAGCATTTTATGCAAATTTTTAACATGGCAGCATAGGACAAAATTCCGTATAAATGGGCATAATGAGAGTTATTTTAAACTTGTGATTGTAAAATTAATATGAATTATTGATAATAGTAGTAGTTAACTAGGAAAAAAAATTTGTGCATGGGGGGGCATCGGTTCCCCCCCTGGGGGTAAGTACCCCCACCCCGGGAGGGTTAAATTTTGAAGATGGGTATCATTCGAAAGATCTCGTCAATACCTTTAAAACGAATGGTTGAACCATAAATCTGTGATAATTTAAAGAAAATGTCTGTCTGTCTGTGTGTGTGACAAAAGTTTTGTGGAGACTGTATCTCCGTGCTCAGAATGGTATATAAATTTATATGTAGATGCACCTTAACCTAAATTAGTGCCTATCAACTTTTGGTGTCAACCGCTCAACAGGGGGTGCTGCTATACAGCGATTTCCGCAATATAAGAAAAAGGTTATATCTCAAGTTCTATTGCGTATAATCAAACAAATTTGACATGTGAGAAGGCCATTATGAGACATTATGCTGATTCAATTTGAATGCTTTTCAGACAACAGGTGGCGCTGCTATACAGCAATTTTCGCAGTTTAGGAAAGGCTATATCTCAGGAACTACTACACAGAATTGCATATAAATTTATATGTAGATGCGCCTTGACATACATTAATGCCTATCAATTTTTGGTGTCAACCGCCCAACAGGTGATGCTGCTATACTGCAATTTTCCTCGATAATGGGAAGGCTACTCGTCGACTTCTATGGCATATAATGTTATGAAACGATATGTGAGATAATCATCATGAAAATGCCTATTTTAAGATGTTATTTATAGAGAATAAAACTGCCTTTCTTTGTATATTTAGTGCTAGTTTTTTTAAAGATGAAAATTACTTGCATTCATCATGGTGGATAATGTTAATAAATAAGAGTTTTAATAATTTATTTAATCTGAGTAAATTTGTAAAGAAAAATATAGAAGAAAGTCTTGTGGTGGTCACAACATACTAGTTTTCTATTGAATATAGAAGGAAGTAAAAACTAAGACAACATTTAGCAATTTTGAAGAAGTAGCTAGTTTGATAATAAATGATTGAGGGGGGGGGGGATTTTAAGATAAAATGTTTTAAGAATGTCATGGAGGAGTAGTTGTATATTTTACTACTTTGTTTTGTGTAATACATTGTTAAATCTCAAACGTGTGTTCAAAAAAAAAAAAAAAAAAGAAATAATACTATTATAATCTGTGGTTACCACGCACACATTTTCGCACTGCAAATTATTAACTAAAATTATTATTCATCAAAATTATATTCAGTTGTATATGCAGACGAATTTCATCTTTTAAAAAAAAAGTATAACTCTAAATAACGAACAAAAATCAGTTTTGGGCCCTACAGATGACATCTTACAATATATATTTTTCAGGATTTTTTTTTCTTTTTGTTAAAATTGGAAAGAAGGGGGGGGGGGGAAATGACAGCTTTGTTCATATTATTACAGATGCGTGGTTCAACTGCTCGTTTTAAAAATACTGACAAGTTCTTTTGAAATACACTCACATTGAAAACTCATATTGAAAACTTCCCCATGGGAGGAGGAAAAGGCATGCTCTTACATATATAAAAAACGTTTTTGATTGATTATTAATATTACAAATAATATTTTTAATTTCACAATGATTGTTAGTTAAAAATAATTCTCATCGTGCACAATCATACAATTTTCCTATAATGTCATATTGAAAATTGAGAAAAAACAAGATAATGCCATTTGTTAAACTATGTGCACCAAAAGTTGATAGGAACCAATTTATGTCAAGGTGTCACTAATATAAATTTCTATGAAATTTTGTGTATTAGTTCTTGATTTAGAACTGCTACAAAATTTTTATAACATAGAGCCAAAGACACATTTTCTAAAAAGGGTTAGATCATGTGCTGGATCTCTCAAAAATGTATAAATTCATCTTGAGTCGTAAACTTTTGCGAATCCAGTACTTTAACTTACTTTTACCTATTTAACGCTTTTACTTCGTTAAATATATTAGAAGTAAAGTAACATGTGTTTGTCGGTTACTGATATATTTTCTGTCAGAATGAATACACAATGCAACATAGAAATATTGCACTGTTTTAATTATATCAGATTTCTGTGTATTTATTTTGTGTTATAGTTTAGCTTTTTGTTGTACGGAAATTGTTGGAGAGAAATTGTTATTTTAGAGATACTCTCCAATCTGTATCATACATCGCGTTGATTTATTTCTAAAAAAATAATAATCTAAATAATACCCAAGTTCATTAAATTTTTACTGGGTCATAAAATAAAATTTTGACTACTAAAAATATCTCCTATCTTATTAAGCTGTCTTCTTGGAAAAACTTATCCAGAAACCAATGAGAAAAAACTATAAGAATTTATAACAAATACCTTTTATGCATCTTTTATTCTAAACATAAAAATTCCTTATCAAAAATAAATTAAATTAAAGAGATATCATTATTGATAATAAAGCAATAGCACTTTATGCGGGACTCAGCCAGTTTTTTTTTAAGGAGGAAGAAAAGAGAGTGAAATCTAAAAACTTTAGATATTTTCTTTTTTTTCATATATAATTTAAAGTATTGACTCACCCGACGGCAAGCGTTCAACTTTAATGTAATCCAGAATTCGGACATCAGGCATAACAGGCTATTTATTAACAGAGCTTTCACTACAGTTTTCAGAGCATCATAACTGCCGCTAAGATCCAACCTTTACTTCCGGGGCGCATTTCATTTCCAGCCTTATGCACCTCCGAAGGCTCCTTTGTTTTTACTCTCCAGTCATCCGAAGATTTCTACTCTTGGGCGTACCGGCCTCTTCCAGGCATCTGCGAGGGTACAACCTTTTCTTCACTGGATCATTTCTCCTTCAAAAATTTTCCATCATCTGACGATATTTTGTATTTTTCACATTCAGGCCCATTTTTACTCCGCCTTCTGCCACACACGGGGCCTTTCCCTTTTTTTTTAGTGGTCGTTTTTTTTACCAATGTACTTCTATGCTTCTCTTCTCTTGATCCCCTCTGCTCTTCTTAGAAATCTCGGTTATCGAAAATCTGCTCCATCTCTTTTTTCCTCATTTATAGCTGCAGTAAACCATTTTCGTGAGATTTTGTAGTTTAGTGTCAAATGCTTTCTCCGCTTGTCGCCTGACTGTCTCGTAGATTCATATCAAGAACACATTACAATTCTCCCTCCTTCAATTTTACAATTATGGCTTCCCGCTTTTACATTTAGCAATTTGTCGCTCATGTTACAAAAAAAAAAACTATTTTTTTACCTGCCCATACTTACATACAAATCACTTTTTAAATTGTATTATATAAACATAAAGTATTTTTATATCTATTTAGATTACACACATGTTTGTTTTATTTCCTTTTATAAATAAATGTGTAAATTTAATTATACGCATTTTTGTTTAATTTCCGTTTATAAATAAATGTGTAATTTTAATTACAACAGAAATATTTAATTTTGTAATAAAGACAAGTCAGTTTCGTGCTCTTTTTTAGTACAAACATGAAATAGGACCTGCATTATCAATGAAGCGTTTTGTCGTCTTGGAACGGCTAGTGAATACTCAGTTGAACATTGACTTCACAACTAAATTCTTGAAGATGACTCAAAACTGAGATTTTGTCACTCATAATGGAGAATTGAAAGTTAGAGATAATTAATTCTCCATATCGCAGTCCGAAAGCGTGCTGATGATGTAAAATTTTCAACTGTCTCTCCCACTCGTCGGGAACATCACGGTCCTCTTGAAAACACCACGAAAATTTACATAATTGATTAATATATAAATTAATAGGTAAATAATTTTTGTGGTGTTAAGAAGACCTTGATGTTTTTGAATTTTGTGGTTTACAGTTTTTTTTTTAGGGACTCAAACAAAATAAATGGGACCTATCAAAATTATGTAAAATTGAAAGGGGGGGGGGGAAACTCTCTTTGATAAATTAAAGTGAATTATATGATAAATAATTGATATTTCTTCTTGACATTGCAAAAACTTCTTTCACGCCTGACTTAAAAAGTAAGACTACGCTATCGATCCAAAATTATGAAAAATAGGGGGGGGGGGACTTTTCAATTTTAATCAAATTAATCTACATTCGTTAATTTAAAGTAAATTATAAGATAAATGATTGAACGAACTCTTATCTTCTTGACACAGCAAAATCCTCATTTAAAAATTAAGACTATGTATATTATTGATTAAACGCTTTAATATGTTCTAGTGTACACCTTATATTAAAGAAACGAATATTAAAAAAAAAAAAAAAAAAAAAAAAAAAAACCTTTGTCAAATTCATGATGAAGAATTAATTCTTGTGAGTTCATGATGCATATTTAGACGTGACGCTTAGGCACTAATATGTTGATGGTTAAAGCTATTAATAATTATCGTAGTTGATGGTATTTAAATTATATATATATATATATATATATATATATATATATATTGTTACAAAGCATTAAGTCTTTTCCTCTGCATCAGTTCTGTTGCAGTGAAAGTAGTTTTACAGGCAAAGTGAAAATAGAGCGACAATTCATTCACTTCCAGTGAGATCAGCCTTGACGACAAACTAGGCGATTTGCGATTTAGCGAAAAATAGTAGTTTAGGGTTCTCGGAGTTTCGAAGCTCTGAGATGCACGGAAGCCTAGATCTCGAACTTTCCATGGGATTCTCAGTAGAAACTTCGTCAAGCCCCATCGTCAAAGGGTATAAATAGGAGTGAGTTGACTTCTGCAAGAGTGTGTAAAGTCACTGCAGTTCAGAGCTGTTCAGAGCGATTGCACTTTGGAGATTGTGCTTTAAGCGACTAAACTATGTGAGCTAACGATGATTTCTGCTCCGGAGTATTTGATGTTATTTGCTGTACTCCTGTAAAACAAGTAACTTTTTTCTTGGATTGTTCTACAACATTCGTCGAAAAGTGACTTTTGCTGTTCGAGTGACAGCTCCATTGGATTGCCACTAGAATATTTAATGAAAATGACTGGTATTATTGGACTGTTTTGAGAACATTTGTAATCATAGTTTATTATTATTGAATCGAGAAGTTACGTTGAATAAAGAGCGTTCATTGACTGGAACCTGTTTCTTTACGACCTACTTTCTCAAACAAGAAAGTTGACTAGTTTTTCGTAACATTTCCGCTTTATTTTCACTTTGCCTGTAAAACTACTTTCACTGCAAGAGAACAATTGTTGCAGAGGAAGAGAATTAATGAGTTGTAACAATATATTAAATGTAGAAACATACGCCAAATACACTTTACACTTCTTTGCAGCGAATTTTTTAATGGTGGATCGGTAAAAATGTATAATTAGGATAGAGTACAAGTCAAACGAGACAATACATATATGCACTTTATATTGGAAAACTGATAAGTTCTGACAAAAATATATAGCTAATGTCTTAGAATACCTCTTGTGCCCCCCCCCCTTCATTAATTTCCCTTCATACAATAGACTAAAAAATATAATTCAAATTAGTGTAATTTTCGAAAATAAAATAAGTCAAAATAATGGTAGAAATAAATATAAATATTTCAAAATTTTAACAATTTGGGGGACTTGAGAAAATGTCCATGTTGTAATATAGCCCTAATATCGGTCTCTAAAAGTATCATCAGTTTATATTAATTACTCTGAACTAATTTCATTTGTATTGTACGTATCCATTTCTTTTAATGTGCGAGAACCACTTGTTTGCCGAGACTGCTTATAGTGTAAGTTATGCAAATACTAGGGGATCTGCAGATCAGGAGCCTCAACGTCCACTTGCATCACGCATTATTCAACAGATCACTTTTATTCATTCTTTATTATAAAATATATATTGATTCGATTGACTTTCTACAGAAACGTTTCTGAGGGAAGCCCCCCCCCCCCCCCACCCCCCAATCAAGCCCCCGCTGTATTTCTCTTTCTATAACTATCTGTATATATATGTATTCCGAATAATTGATAGTATTGTATTAATTCCCTGTAATTCATAAATACTTGTACCAAATTTCATGCAAAATGATTACGTTACATATCGGAATTATTTTGTGTAACCCTGTAAATTAATTACCAATTCTATGCCCACACCTTTCCACAGGAAAACGTGCTTTTAAAATTCTAATAAAATTTCATTATATTTAATGGGGTGTAACAATGTTAAAATACACTTTTAAGAAATACCGACTACAGACCGTAATAGTACGAAATTCTTTTATGTATCCCGGAAAAGAAGCCACTGTAATTATATACACTGAAATAAATAAATAAACCTGTTTAATTAATTATAACTAATTAATATTTCAACCTAATTTGACATCATTTGGATGATTGCAGTATGTCATCGGAATTCTTTTGTTTGGTCCCGTAAATAAATTATTTAGTCTATACATATCCTATTTTTAGAGTAAACATGCTTTTAAGCAACTTTAAAATGTTAATTCAATTATGTTCAAATACAGCATAAACGGATTAAAGTGCGCGTTAAATAAAAATTTGTCCATAGGCTCTAATGTCACGAAATTCTTTTGTGTGTCTGTAAACAAACCATAAGCATTGCATACACCAGTAAACATTATTCAGCTTAGTCTACGTTTTTCATGAATAATTGTTCGGAATTTGACATAATTTGAATAATTACGTGTAATGATAGAAAAGCTGTAATGATAAAAACTTTGGCGTGTCCCTGTATACGAACTACAAATGGAATACACACCAAAACTATACAGCTAATTCAATGGGGCTCATGAACATGTGAACCAAATTGCAAGTCAATAGCGTGATTTTTACGGCCGCTATCGCGCGTCAAACAAACACACGCGGAACCCAAAATCTGAGTCTCAACAGGGAGGCCTCCGCTAACGTTTCGGCAATGACTTATTTTTATTTTGTTTAGTGAACAGCTTTCTTTTGAATAAGGGGAAAAAAAAAAAAAAAAAAAACTTGTACAATTAGCACTTGTAGAGTGAAATCATTTCTGAAGAAATTTGATTTATTTCCAAATTATTTACTTTTCCTTGGAAAATTCGCCGGAAAAGGAAAGATTCCTTTAAAACTCTGAATAAATAAAACTGCTGTGTTGGTTTTGAAGTGGGATTAAATTGTGTAAAAATACTGAAAGGAAGAAAACGGTAGCTCAAAAAATGATGGATGCACATTTTATCGTATATTTATTTATTTTTTAAAGCTTACTTTTCTACTCTTTTGTTATAAAGAGCGATAAAAAAAATATTTTTAAGATTTCCTATTTCAAGCTGTAAGTTTATTATTTTAAAAATATTTCTTATCTTAAAATACTAAGCAATAAAATATTTTTTATTTTATTTTTATTTATTTATTTTTAAAATTGTTATCTTGAAGTATTTTATATATCCATATATAGATTTTTTAAGAATATTCGAATTCCGAAGAAAATTTAACATTTAAAAAAAAATTATTATTATAGTTCAAATTTTCGTTGTGGCCACTGTATAATTTCTTTGCACATTTATTTAACAATGCACATATTTTTAATACACCGGTGTGCAAAACTAAAACAATGTTTTCTCGTTTACTTCTTTTGTGCATATATATATATATTTAATAAATGCACATATGAACATAAATTTTGGATGGCATATTCATTATTAAATCGTTAATCGAATTTTAGATAGTATTAACATAAATAATTTTTTAAAGTGATATTAATTAAAATTTTCTCAAAATTATTAAGCTCTCGAAGAAAGCAAAAATTTAATCAGTTCTAGAAAAGAAAACTAAATAAGAAGTATTGTTAAGGATGCATTACAGGTAGGTGAAGATATATGCTTCTTTTCTTCCTGTATTCACTTTCTTTTTCTTCTGCAACAAACTTTTTGAAAAAAAAAATAATTATTATTATTAATTATTGAACATCGCCAGAATAATAAAACTGTCAATAAATAATTTTATAACGAATATAACATCCAGTTTTTATGTTCGTACGCATATTATTATTATTATTATTTTTTTTTTAGTGTTATTCACATGAAAAAGGAAAGTTAATGCAGGAAAAAAAATCAGTTTTTATTTATTTAACATATGGAAGGAAGCATAAGTGTTTTCACGTATCTGTAATGCATCCTTTACACTATAATTTCTTTTCTTTCTTTTTTTCTTTTTTTTCTTTCCTTTTTTTCCCTAAAATTATTTAATATTTTTCATTTCTTACGGATATTACTTTTGGTTAAAAAGAAAAAGAATAATTAATATCAGTTTAAAAATTATTTCTTTTGTTAAAATTACATAAAATTCAGTTAAGAATTCGATAACGAACATGCCATCTAAGTTTTACTTTCATTTGTTAAAAATTAGACGTTAAAGAAGAAAACGATAAAAACAAGTTATTGCTTTTATTTTGTGCGCCAGTAAAGAAGAAAAAAAAATAATGTTAATAACAACATTGAAACGGGGAGGCATATTTTAGTTAAAAATGGATGTGCTCAGCTAGACTTGATACAAGACTCAAATACTGAATTTCAACCTTCTACCTCAGCGATCGCCAATGTTTTTGGCTTCATGGACCACTCAATTAATAATTCAAAATCCCGAAGATCACTATTCATGAGAAACGTAAATATATTTCTAAAATAATAATTGCTTAACATCCATTTTATGAACATGAATAAAAATTATTTAATACAAAATATTGCAAATATTTATTTTATTATAAGAAAAACATAAATACTTTTTTAATTCAAAAATTAAAGGTTGCATGCTTCATTGTAATAAATCATTTATAAGATTGGGGGTGATGTGAACACCTTTTCATTGCTTACAGGTTGTAAGAAATTTAGATGAAAGTTTTACCTGCTGTGATAAATTGATATTTCCATAATACGGAAATTGTATTTACTAAATGTAGTTATTTGTATATTATATCATTAAAATCAAATGGGATATTATAGTTTTGAATTTACATTTAAAACCTTTGAAGACTTCGAATATTCTAATAAATTTAGAATAATTCCTACCTAAGTATCGAATGCATATCAGAAAATCAGAGCGATAATTATGCTTGGTACTTAAAATTCAAATTATGGTAAAAGATCATTCTGTTTGTCATCTCTAACATCCAGAAAATTTCTGAAGAAGTGAAATTGCGAGTATGAATGACTTAGAAAATCCTAAATTTAAAATTAACATTAACATAATTTCTAATAAAACATTAAAAAATGCAATTAAATTCAGGATTTTTTTTGCGGGCTATCAAAATTTTTGTCGCGGACCACTAATGGTTCACGGACCACCGGTTGGCGACCCCGCTGTTCTACCTTATTCCTTTCGAGTAATCGCGAATATCTATAAAGCAAAAAGTCGTATTGTACTAAAATTTTTGAGTTATTGTAGATATTTTAAAAAGGGAGGAGGAACAAGGCACAACAGTTCTAAATTTAAAAATTTAAACATTCCACGGGTAATTGTTTCTGAGTTATACGTGTGATACACACATATATAGAGACGTCACGAATCACTAAAGGCAATGGCATATTTATAAATTTTCGATCAAACATAATTCAGATAACTTTTTTTTTTTCCCCTTATAAAAAAATTCTGGTCAAGTTATTAAAAAAAATTTAAGTTAACTTGTTACTAAATTAGCTTTTTTTTTTTTTTTTTTTTTTTTTTTTTTTTTTGGGGGGGGGGGTGAATTATTCATCTGTTTATTTTTCATTCTTATTGTTATCATCATATATTGTATATGTATTTACATTTATATTTGTAATAATTTAAAAAAAAAAAAAAAAAAAATCTTAATATTGTCAGTTGAAGAACACATTTTAACTGGGCATTTATTGCCCAGTTCAATTGTTTAGTTTTGCTTTTCTCAATAAGTTTAAGTTTATATTTAGGATGAAAGTAACTGTAAAAAAAAAAAAAAAAAAAAAAAAAAAAAAATACTGTTAAAAATAAGGAAAAAAAAAAGAAGCTATGTTTACAATAGAAGTATAATTAAATCATAATTAATCAACTTTTGTACATATTTAATGTATTTTTAGATGTGGAATTGGCTTATGATTTCTTTTCTCTGGCCACAACATACCAGTTTTACTTTTGATCTCATTAATTTTATTATTTTACGGATAAAAGTTACATTTTTTGATAAGTGGACTTTCCCTAGTGGACTTTCTAGTACAGTATTCAGTCGTATTTTTTCCCTTAGTTCCCTATCTCTTTTATAAATATTTCATTTTATTTTCATATTGATTCGATAAAAGTAATTCGAATCGTGCGCATTTTGTTCTATACCGCTTTGTTGCAAATTTAGGGTGGGAAAAAAGGAATGGCAACGCTGCCTGTTGGATGTTTTTCACCAAAAGTTGATAGACACTAGTTTATGCCAAAATGAAACTGCATGCCTATTTGTATGAAATTCTGTGCAGTAGTTCCTAAGATACAGTTGCCTCAAAAATTTTCTCTCACACACAGAAAGAGATTTTCTAAAAATGGTCAAATTGTGTTCTACAACTCTCAAAACGTGTAAATCTATCGAAAACCCGAAGTCGAAAATTTTTACGAAACCAATACTTTCTTCGATTGATTGTAGAAGAAAGTTAATAAATATATATATGTACAAACTTTTTAAGTCGTAAATGTTAAAGTTTCACACTCTAACGTTATCATGCAGATTAAGATATATATATATAAAAAAAAAAAAAAAAAAAAAAAAACTTTCTTTATTCCCCATAAACTGCTTAAACATCTTTATTTAGCCAAAGACACACAACTTTGTTTTCTTTAGGCTAATCGCCTTTTATAGGCTTCCGCTGTTCCGAAAACTCTTTGCAGCCGCTAACAGGAAGTTTTTCACTTATCCGGTTTGAACAATTTTCAAATCTTTTCTTTAGGAAAATAAAGAGTGACCATCCTTTTTTGTTTTTAAACTACTAAATTTAGCGTTGGTAGAATGTGTCAGAAAAAGCGATAATTTTTTACATAATGTCAATATTTTCGTAAATATAAATTTTCTTTTAAAAGTTGTTAAAAGATTTTTTTTTTTTTTTAATCTCAAAATAAAGAGAGATTTTAATAAACTTTATGGAGTCGTTCTTAGATAGAGAAGCACGACAAACTTTTTGCTGAATTTTTGCTTTGTTTCGAAGGTTTAGAATTAAAAACAGCATTTCCGTATTTATCTCTAAAACGGTGGCAATCGTATCGCTATGATAAACTCTTTTGACATTTAAGGTAAAGACACCAGTTCTCGTCACCCCTAAAATCGGCACCAGTAGCCGTCACCCTCTTAAAAGAAGTGTTAAAATAACCATTTTATAACCTGTATGAATTTGAATCTACCCGCATAAGATTCTCCAAAGCCTTCTGCTTCTTATGACATAAAAAGTTCGATTTCAACTATTGGGGAAGAGTAGGGAGAAACAAAATAAGGGAAGTGTACGTTAAATTTAGGGATGAAACGGATATCCGGTAACTATCCGGTATCCGGCCTATCCGGTTGAGTTTTAAATATCCGACGGGGTACCGGATATCAGCACTCCGGATACGGATATCCGGCAATTTCAAGCCGGATATCCGAAGCAGAAAATTCAATCTTAAACTCCCCTCAAATGAAAATTTTGCGACAATTATTTTATTTTTTTAAACCCGTTGTAGCATAAAGGTTTTTTTTTTTTTTTTAAGAAAAAAAAAAAATGTAAGCCTTTGTGAAATTTGAAATTAGCCTCTTTAGCAAACAAATTTAGACAAAAGTAGCTTAAGGCCTAAGAAATATAGAAGCCCTATTTTATTTTTATACAGAGATAGCTAGGTTTTTCCAGAGTGATCTATATCCTTCCCCCTAGTCTTCCCCATAACAATAAAAAGAGCTGTTCCTAAACAAATGATATTTATTCTGTGCAGTGCAAATAACTTTGTTTTTATAACTTTTGTTTAATATGTTTTTAGATTGTTTAGTAATATTGTTAGTATTGGAAATAAAAGTTGTTAGATTGTTTCGAAAATGAGTCTAATAATGCACATTTATTGACTAGAACCTGCTTGTTTATTTACAATCCACTTTTTCATACATAAGAAAGTTCTTGTTTTTGTGACCGTATATTTATACTAGCAGAGCATCTACATTGCCTGTGTCATCTACCTGTTCGATTTGTATTATAAAAAAAAATAATAATAATTTCTATAAATTTACACTTTTCATAGAATATCTTGCTAAAGCACCTGAATTTAGAATTCCCATTACATTGCATAGATATATTCCCCAAAATTAAAATGATTTCAAATAAAAATACATATTTAAATTTTCAGAAAGTCTGTACTTTGACTTTCAGATTGTTAAAGGAGAAGAAAAAAATATGTTTTTTAAATATTAAATTATTTAAAGTTTTTGATTTTGTACATTAGAAAAACTTAACTTTAATTAAAGAATTTTAATAAATAATCTAAACTTTTCTTTCTTACCTATACAGAATATAAAAATATAAAATAAGTAAAATTTATACAAAGAAAAAAACATAAATTCATTTTGAATTATTACTTTCTTCTATGTTAAATAGAAGGAAATATTAGATTAGTAAAAATTTTCAACTTCCAGTTTTCAGTGGATTTACGCATTTTGGGGGAACCAGAACACAATTTGACCATTTTTAGAAAATGTCTGTGTGACAAAAATTTTGTGTAGCAGCTCTAGCTCAAGAGTTAATGCACAGAATTTCATATAAATTTATACATAGTTACACCTTAACAGAAAAAAAAATTATCCATCAACTTTTGGTGCAAATCACTCAACAGGTGGTGCTGCTATACTGTGATTTCTCCAATTTTAAGGAAGACTATATCTCAGCTTCTACTGTGTATAGTTAAAAAAAAAAAAACTATGTCACAGGGCTATTATGACAGGGCTACTATGTCACAGGGCTATTATATTATAATAACATTTATAATATTTAACTGCACTTAACTTGATATGCAATATAAATAATATGAGAGCGAAAGCTGGCTTAATTTTGGTGTATATCGACCAACAGGTGGCGCAGCTGTTCCTCACCTTCTATGATTCTCCACAGGGCTACATCTCAAAATATTTTGATTAAAGTCGCACTAAACTCTATATCTAAAATCTTTATTGTGAGAAGCTATGATTAAGTTTCTTCTGTACATGTTAAACAGCATGTAGCATTGTTACATAGAGTGATAAAGAAGAAAGTTTTGTGATGGCCATAAAATACTAGTTTAAAGCTTTTTTTTTTTTGCTTCTTTCTTTTATGTTTTCTTATAAATGTCTCGAAAGAAAGTATTGAATTCATAAAAATTTTCAACTTCTGGTTTTCGATGGATTTACACATTTCAAGAAGTCCAGAACCTGGTTTGATGGTTTGATCAATTAAAAAAAATATCTGTTTGTGTATATGTGACAAAAATTCTGTCCAACTGCACCTCTGAAATTACTGCGTATAATTACATAAGAATTTATACGTAGTTGAACCATGACGTAAATCAGTGCCTATCAACTTTTGGTGCATATGCAGGGCTGCCAACCATCTCATTAATAAGCGTAGACTTGTTAACGCCCCTTGAAAATACGCCCCTTTTCCCACACCACTTTATATTTAGAGCAATTCTCTCCAAATAGTGTTACGATTAAATAAGAATGAAATTACTCTAAAAAATTACTGGTGTACAAAAAAAGGCGGTGATTAAAAGTACTACGCTTCATAATGAGATGGTTGGCAAGCATGCATATGGCTCAACAGGTGATGCTACCGTACTGCAATTTATGCAACTTAAAGAAAGGCTATATCTTAGGAACTACTGCACAGAATTTCATAGAAATATATATGTACATGCACCTTGGCATATATTAGTGCCTATCGAATTTTGGTTCCAATCATTCAGCAGGTGGTGCTGTTATACAGCGCTTTTTGTAATTTCAGGGAAGGCCATATCTTAGGTTCTATTGCATATAAGTATATGAAACTTTATGTTAGAAGGGCATTATGAGAAATTATGCTGATTCAATCTGGGTGCATGTTGGCCAATAGGTAATGCTTCTATATGGAAATTTCCCTAAAAAACGAGAAGGCTAACCTCAGATTCTATTGTGTATATTTGCACAAAACTTGGTATGGGAGTGAGACAGCCATTATGAAACACTATTGTGATTTATTTTGGGTGTATATCGGTCAACAGGTGGCAATACTGCGCTGCAATTTATCTCATAAATAGGCTATGTCTCAACTTATATGACTAAGTGCATAAAACTTGATATGTAAGACAACCATTATGAAAACGAATGTTGACCTTATTTAGGTGTTATCAGTCGATAGGTGGAGCTGCTATTATGATTTTTCACAAGCCTATATCTCAGCATCTGTTTATTAAAATTGCACCGAACTCTATATGCAGAATATTTATTGTGAGAAGCTATGGTTAAACTTTTGTACAACGTAGGCACTGTTATATAGAATGATATAAAAGAAAGTTGTGTGATTGCCACAACATATTAGTTTTCCTATGAAAATAACCCTTCAACTATGATTATATTAGTAAAATATTTTATTTCAATTGTTTGATACTAGTAATGTAAATAATAAGTTTTAGTCTCGTAATTCTGAACAAAACCTATCTTTTTGTGACAATAATTTTCATCACAAGCTGCAAGTATAGGAATGGGTATGTTAGGCTTAAAGATTTTTTCTTCATCGTGATATTGCACAAATAAATAAAATATTAAATATGTTTAAGTAAATTATATTTAAAACGTTTTTAAAAGAATAGTATATGAAATCTGTTTATATTTTATTGTTAAAAAAAAAAAAAAAAAAAAAAAAAGAAAAGGAAAGGAAAGCACAAAAAACAAAACTAATGCCGGATATCCGACGGATATCCGTATCCGGCAGGCACAAGAGCTCCGGATATCCGATATCCGGTATCCGGCAAAATCACTATCCGTTTCATCCCTAGTTAAATTACAATTGAATTGAGTCAACGTAAAGCAAATGATTAAGGGAATAAATATGCATTTCTTGATATATTTTGTTGTTTATGAAATGCAGAATACGATTTATGTGCAACTTTTTAAAATTTGACATAATATAAAGGTTTTTAAGGTATGACGACTACTGGTGCATATTTTGCACGTTTTACCAGTGCTCGTCACTCCTGACGAACACTGGTGTTTTAACATTTTTAATAACTGGGTAACTTTTTTGATGAAAAATACTATATTTTCGTTTAGAATTATGATGGTATAATTTTTACTTTCATTTGACTATCGGCACCAATAGGCGTCAGGGGTATTCGTAAATGTAAACAAATGTATTTTAACCTCAAGAACGTGAACTTTATTGCACTTGTAACTTTTGTATAGCTTTTGTTTAAATAAAGTCAGTCATATGGTACCTTTAATTCACTATGACTGACTTTAAACCACCTAAAATTCTCCATATTATTTTGCTGGAAAAAATAAACAATGGCACATAAACATATTTAGTTATAAAGAGCTTTTTCTAGTTTTCTGTTATATATTTTAGAAAAACAGACATGATTACTCCATACATCTGTCTAATGTATTTTAAATTTTTATGATGTCATGCTTTTGCGAAGATGTGTTTAAGTGATGTTTCAGTTTTTAATTGACCATGATAATTTAATTTTAATTCATATATATTTCGAAAATGATAGAATACAAAGGCTTAATTTCATAGCATGACTGTGAGTCGGTTCAAAATTATGTTAAGGCTTTTTTGTTATGTTAGATGCAGGTGAATAAAAACTTATATAGAAAATATTAAACATTAAAAACATTTCTTAAGCAAGTTTTCTGTTTATACATTATATTAATTATGTAAGATAAACAAATAGTTAAAATGTTGATCAAAATTACCCTGTTGACTGTTGTTCTTAAATAATTAAAATTGTAAGATAATATTTCATAACATTAATTAACATTAACATTTGATAACATTAATATCCATAATATTTGATAACATTAGCTTGATGTGTAGAATAATACTAGCAAGCTTTGCCACCTTCGCTGGTCCCTATATTTAAATAAAATAGGAAAAAATCCCTATCATTATCAAAAAAAAAAAAAAAAAAACTTTGAAATCAGTCGAAACCGCAGTTAATGTTCCCACTGGCTTCTGTAATAGCTTTCCGTCCCGCAATATGATGATTGGCTTCTACTGCCTTCGGTATAGACTTAACCGCTTTTTATCCCTCCCCCCTCTCCCACGGGTAAATTTAGAATTTTAACGAAATATTATCAAATTACATATTGCGTACTTTTAACCAATACCCAAACATCAAAACTCGCCTTTCTGAGTTAATTTGGAGTAGAGCTAAGGTTAAAAACGTGTTTTTTGTCCGCCCGGTCGAGGGAAGAGGGAAGGATAATTTTGCAAAATCGCCTTATAATGCGTGTAAGGTACACGCACACACAACCAACCAGCGCATAAAAAAAATCCCCTCCCGAAAATAATTTGCAGCAGAGTTGAGCTTGAAAACACACACACACACACACACACACACACATATATATATATATATATATATATATATATATATATATATATATATGTTTTTTTTTTTTTTGCCAGAATCACATAGACGAAAGATCTTCGCAAAATCTCTTTATACTAGGTGTAGGATGCATGACCAACTCACACATCAGAAATCGCCTTTGTAAGATTGTTTAGAGCAGAGTTATGAGTAGAAATACGTTTTTGCTACCCTTTCTCAAAATTTGGTCGGAAAGAATTACGCAAAATACCTTTGCAGTATTTTTTGGGTACGCATAACCAATGAACGCATCAAAAAATTGCTTTCCTGATATAATTTGGAGAATAATTACTCTTGAAAACGTGTTTTTGCATCCACCCCACACTTAATGAGGAAGTAGAGGCGAAGGATTTCTCAAAATTCCTTTATAGTAGGTGTTAGGTACGCATAATCAACCCATACATTTAAAAAAAAATAATTGCAATACAAAAAGAATTTTTTTCATACCGTGTTTTAAAAATTTCTGTTGAGTCATATAAATGCTATTGAAGGCAGCGAGAACCCGAAACAACTGGCTAAAAGTAATTTAAAAATGCATCGTCACTGTGTTCTGAGATATTTTGAAAATTTCAAAAGTCTAGGTAGTCGGGAAGATTGATGATCGGGATGAGTATATGATTGATGAATCATATAAACGCTTCTGAAGGCAGCGAGGACCCGAAACAATTGGCTAAAAGTATTAAAAAATGCATTGTTATCGTGTTTTGAGTTCTAAAAGTTTCAAATGTCTAGCTAGTCGGGAAAAAAGTTAAATAAATTTTCTGTTGAACCATATAAACGCTGCCGAAGGCAGCAGTGACCCGAAACAATTGGCTAAAAATATTTTAAAAATCCATTGTTACGTCTTCTGAGCTTTTCTGAAAGTTTCAAAAGTCTAGCTAGTCGAGAAGTCAGTTAAAAATCGATTGCTAGATTTGTACTGATAACGCTGCCGAAGGCTGCAGGGACCCGGAGCAGTTGGCTAAAAGTTTTTAAAAAATGCATTTTCATCGTGTTCTGAACTATTCTGAAAGTTTCAAATGTCTAGGTAGTCGGGAAGTTAGTTAAAAATCAATTGTAAGATTTGTACTGGACAAACAAACAAGAATACGCTTTAATAAAAAGCATGGTAAAAATCACTCTTACTGCGATAATTTGGAACAAAGTCACTCTTAAAAACGAGATTATTACCCCCCTCAACTGCTACTTATCCTCTGCTTTAAGTAAAGATATTTTTGAGAACGAATGAAATTTTGAAAACTTTTCTTAAAAGCAAAGAATTTTCAAATTATTTCACATATGAATTTGTTTTATTCGCAATATTTTGAATTTTACCATTTAATGTTTTGTGTTTTAAACCCTAAGAATGGATTTGGGTTCTAAATATGTTCCAAAGATATTCTGTTTCATTTAATTTTGCAAAAACGCAATTAAAATCAAACTATTGGGCAAATTGTTGCGTTTTATTTACATGACGACCACTGGTGCAGCAAACACCTGACGACTACTGGTGAAACCCAGTCTTCAAGTGACGAGCACTGGTGCATTTTTATAGGTTTAATTTTTATAAAAAAAAAAAAAAAGGCTTAACGTATTGAAAAATTGAAAGTGTCTAACAACAACTAGAAGAATCAGTGTATAAAATAGACAAAGATAATATTGATGCATAAATTCCACATGAATGCCACGCGAAAAAAAAAAAAAAAAAAAAATCATTTTAAAAATAAGGCCTTAAGAGTTACGAGCACTGGTGTCGTTACCTTATATCTTCAACGAGGAATAAAACCAAAGCGAGTGCAAGGTAAACAACATAACGTAATGCTTAACCCTTTGCGGTGCAAAGTGATTGGGATCATTTAAATTACACTGCCACCGGAATTCACGAGCAGAATTAAAATAAGAGGAATTGGCGACATTTTCTGCTATGTTATAAAAGTAAAATTTTGCTAAAAGATTTCCGGGATGAGTTTTTGCAGTCGAAAATTAAAATTAGGTAATGCTGTAGTAGCATCACCGCCCCTGAAAGGGTTAAAAAAAAAAAAAAAAAAAAAAAAAAAACTCCAAGAACAGCGCCAACTGTCTGCAGCGGTTGAAAGGCAAAATATAATAACGGCAAAAGATTACGCTTACACAAAATATTTAGCCAAACACAACATTTGTATTTTGTATTTCAAGATAGATTAGAGAAACCTTAGTCAAATGTATTTGCTTGATCAGACTAAGTAATAATAGTATGTATGCTGTGAAAGAAATTGTCACATAATTGCTGTTAAGCGGTCTCTCAGATCGCGAAATTGAAATGTGAATATAAATTGTTAACTTTTTAAACTGGAGGATGATCCCTATAAAATAAATTGATAGGATTATAAAGGAATGTCTGTGTTTAATATGAAAGAAAACGCAATTAGGGTGGTCTGATCAGTTAAAGGTTAATAGTAGCAACTATGTATTTACAATTTTAAAAGAATTTTTAGTGCACATCAGTCGGCAGTTGACTCTGTTGTCCTGTTTTTTCATAACGTTTATTTGGAAGCATAGGATAAAATTTCGGAATCCCCCCTCCTTCCCCCGCCGCAGAAGTAATTTTCGGTATAGTAAATTTCTAAAGAACTTATACCCTTCTATCACGAATGTTGGAACCGTTCATCTAATAATTTTTTTTTTTTTTTTTTTAAGAAATTGTAGATTTTCTTTTTTCACTCACACAAACGAATAATAATAAATAAATAAATTTTAAATGCATTTGATTTTTCTAGGATTTCATTCTAAAGACACAAAATCCACTTTCTTTCGACGTTTAGGATTATACATTTCTGATATGAAAATCGTCAATAATTTTGATGATAAATAATTTTAATAAATAATTTTCACTACGTGAATTTATATTGGAAATATAGAAAAAGGTTTTGCGATTGCCACAAACGCCACTACTTTCCGAACATACATATGTAAGGAAAGTATTGTAATTATATCAAAAATCCAACTTTGAGATTTTAGTGCATTTACACGGTTGAGGTTCTCTGAGTTCATATTAGCATTTATATATACATATATATATTTTTTTTTTCCTCGGGCCACAAAGAGATTCTTTAACATTATGACCTATAGGTAAGGCGACCAAATTTTTGAAACTCAATTTGAGGACAAATCATCGCAGCGTCCTCAAACTGAAGGGCCATTTGAGGGCAGAGCTAAATTATGATTTATCAGGGCTATGCAAGTTATATTTGCGTTGTTCATATAGTCTCATCTTAAATAAATTTATATTTAAACAATTTAAACAGTTTTTATACCATCTGGCGGAAAAAAAAATAGGGCTGGGACGGCACTGATTATTATTGATGTTTGCAGCTGTACATAAATATATGTAAAACAAGTCCTGAAATTTTGTTTACAAACTTAACGTACTGGTCTGTTAGGCTATGATAAAAAAGTTTTACATAGGACGTTGTGTTTGATTACTTTTATTATTTTTGATATACAGTCCATCAGTCTAAAACTACAGTTGTGTTGAACATTGTGATACACAAATGTCCCTTCTGTTGCAGCTCTTAATTCTGCTTTATTAGACATATTCCGGTTGGAAAAGTTCATATTCTGATTATTTGCAACAATCCTCACAGCTTTCTGTCTGTCTGAATCCAAATGTGAAGCAATGAAATAAATGATTTTTAATTTGAGGACATTTGAGGACAAATTTGTAGATTCGAGAACATTTGATATCCTCAAATGATTTTCAAATTGCTGAGGACACCGGTGGAAATTTGAGGACTGTGACTCATGATTCGAGATTACGTTTGGTCATCTTACCTATAGGCTCAATTTTTTTAAAGTGCTATAACGTCTAAACGCCTTTTCCGATTGAGCTGAAAATTTATATACATGTTATAGATTACTGTCACACAAAGTGACTTTTGGTGAATCTATCACTAATATATTTTTATAGGGACATATCGAAAATTTCTTTATTATTGTGATCTATGGGCTCAAATCATTTGAAAGGCAATAGCGTTAAATTAAACAACATACTATATATAGAAAAATATTAAATGCCCCCCTCCCTATTTTAATATTTTCTTTTGTTTATTTCACGACTTCTTTTACTTTAATTTATTTAAACAATCGTTAATTACTTAATGTTCGGGAAGTCGAGTGAAGTCACTCCAGATTTTTTTTTTTTTTTTATAAAAAAATTTCTGAATTTGATAATGAACGGCATGGTAGATAAAGCGGAATCTATATGAGGCAATTCTATGTAATTAAATTGGTAAAAAGTTTTTAACAATATATTTCACCAATTCGAATACTAAAGTAAAAATTTTGTGTTTCTCCTAAAAAAGCTTCTGAAAATTTTGTAGTCTTTTACATTTTTTTTTTTGTTGTTGTTTTTTCTTAGCGTCACTTATTGTTTGTTTAAATTTATGGCTTTAAAAAACTCACTTAAATAAAATTTTGATAATTTTAAAATCAGTTGCAAAGTGGGCAGTTTTTCTTTTTAAATAAAGAGTGTAAAAATGAAATAGCTTGTCGTAAAGTGGTAGAATATAAAGAACTAGTTGCAAATGTATTGATGATTTATTCAAAATTATTTTTAAAAAATTAATAATTAATTATTCACAATGGTCGATTTTTAGTAATAAAGTAATAAAACATTTTTCTCTAATATGAGATAAAATTGCTCTTTTTTTTTTTTTTTCTTTTTTTAATTTTAGTTCAGAAAAATATTATTTTGAAACAAATTTTGGTTGGGGACGAGACATAGTATGAAATTTTAAAATAAGAACGAAAATTAGTGCAGTTCTCTCTAACAGATTATTAACATTTTCCAACTGTGCGTACTCGTTGCATCGTTTAACCTTTATTGTACTTTGTCTGTGTAATCACACAACGGACAGACGAAGAGGGCCATTTTCAGTGATTTTCAATTGTAGCTCTTAATGTATCTGATTATTTTAGTGTATCCTTGTAAATCTTAACCCTAAACATAACATATTCTATAGAAACCATTTTTTTTAGCATATGAATAATTAAATACCAATTTCAGAATGAATACAAAGTTACCTAACCTAAGTGAGATTTTAAAAAATGCCTCTTATTAAAACACAATCATTGGTATTCTTTTAGATGTCTCTGTACACAAACCAGTTGTGGTATTTATATTATTTTAAATAGGGAACATACCATAGTGAACTTAAATCATTTTAAAGAAATTCTGGAATTATGTACGGACGTATATGTAGACGACAAATAGACTCAAAACACAGTCGCTCTTAAACATTGTTAAAAAGTCTTGAGTTAAAATCGCTTAACAAAAAACGAAAATTCTATTGCAGCAATTTACAGTTATAACACATAATATATATGGATATTTTTGTGAGGCCTCAAAGAAATTCCATGAACATTTACGGGAGTTAGAGCACAGCCAGACAGACGGACGTATAGACAGATAAACGTGAGTCATAAACATTTTTCAATTTTGTTGGAAAGATTAAAAAATTTTAAAAATTTTAAACTAGTAGTGAGATAATTTTATTTATTACCTTATTTTGAGCATTTTCTAAATTTCTGCTAAGTCATCTCAACTAGGTAAAAAATTACTTTCAAATTATAATGGAAGAATACACTGCGTAATTTAAACGGTCTGGAAAAAATAACCGAATAAAGAATGCAACTTCTCATAAAATAAATCCAAACCCGAAAACTATAATTTTAATGAGAGAAGTAGTGTTGCAATGTCTAGTATTTCGATAACAGACAATCTAATATTACAATGCGGGCAGATAGGAACTATCAGACAATGTAGCAGATTTATTTTTCAAGTAGTATATTATATTGAACTGATTTTTAACGCTTTATAAAAATCTATTTAAATAATAAATTAGGTGACAGTATACTTAGCCTTTTAGTGCCCCCCCCCACCCCTGGAAAAATATCAATAGTAATAAAATCTCTTACAAAAATCATTCTTTAACACGCAAAATATTCTGTAATCTGTTTAAATAAATTAACACATTTTATTACATTATATTTCGCGTTCATTAGTAAAAAAGCAAACGTTTCGAAGAGCTGTTCCATCAGTTTTGTTACGGTACTATATTTATTTATTTTATTTTTAGCAAAATTTTTGATTTTCCAATTCTACCTTCAAAGTAAATAAATAGTATACCTATATTTACTCTAGATTCTTCCTTGATGCGGCTTTTAAGTATCTATCTATATATTATATCAAGTTATATTCGAGCCCTTTAGATGCTAAGTGGTGTAAGTCCGAATGTCCCATTTTGAGAAAAAAAGGACTTTTGTGTTCATATTCACAATTAATTCTAAATAAAATAAATGCAATTGAACAATGTGCTGCTCTCAGTGGCATAAATATACTCTATAACAAAAAGTGACGCACCAAGAAGGAGAAATGCAAACTGGACACAAATTGACATACATACAGGTTTTGATGGAATCAAGAACCAATTCATCATTATCGTCGATCCTACGTGCAACTGGTACTTCAGTGACTTCAAATACCTTTAATAGGCGGCTCAGTGAAATGGGGTTGAGCTCAGTCCCCGGATATCTCTTCCACTGAGGATGTTTGGAGCATCACAAAAAGGGTCCTACAACCAGCTCGGGATTTTACCAATCAAACGCAACAATTGGACAGAATTTGGCACGATACTTCACAGGAGCACATTGCCAACTCTATCAATTAATACCAAGCCGAATAACTGCGTACAAAAAGGCCAGAAGTGGACCAACGCGTTATTGACTTGTTTACTTTGTGAGGCCCTTTCTCATTATTAAATCATTCAAATTTTCTGAAACTGTAATCAATTGTTTTTTTTTTTTTTTTTTCCACATGTACATCACATCTACCAATTTTTGTCCCATTCGAACTACCCATTCCACCCCATCTACCAATTTTTGTAACCACTTCTACTTGGTGCGTCTTTTTTTTTTTTTTTTTTTTTTTGGGGGGGGGGGGGTTATAGAGTGTATAAACTAGAACTTACACCACTAGGCAAATGAATTGAGGACCCCTCGAGGAACAATATTATACCTCTAACCCAATTTCGTAAATTTTGGACTTACTCCACCTGGCAGCTATGGGACTCATTTAATAAAATTTAAAAAATTAAAATCTGAATGCTTTGTGGAGAGATTGAAATCCCATGTCATGCAGATTTTCACTGTCCTGTAATCGCACTTACTTTTCTGAGAACTTTCTAATATGAATACATGTTAATAGCAGTATTTACTGCAAAGATGAATTATTTACTGTATATGTCAGGGATGAGATTTTTCAGCGTTTTTAGCTAATTTTTTTCCCCCTCCCCTAATACGTATTCATTAATCAACTAATTTCAACACAAAACTTATTTTCCCTATCCATATCAATACCAAAGCCACGATCATTTGTTCATTTATTTATGAATTGCAGATATATGTTATTAATGTAATATAATGATTTTGTCATTAAAACTCTAGTATTTTATTTTAACGTATTGCCTTTGTATGTAGTTTCAGCTTCTTTTTTTTTTCTTTCTCATTTTGGTCAATCTTATCTCTGGAATGTGTGTGCGTGCATTAAAACAGTGAATAATTGTACTGCAATCTCTATGCAACATAGTAACAAAAGTGAAAAGATTTTGTATATCATTTAGGTTACGGATACTGGGTAGACACATATTTCAAAATTTCTCACAAAAACTTGAGATTGACTACACTGAATTTATGCTCATCGAAGCAGTGTTATATATTCGGTTTAGATTCTTCTATACAATTGTATGTTTTATAAGATTTCAATCAAATTCTGTCAATCTTATAAAGAAATATAATCTTTTTTTTTTTTTTTCAGTCCAATTTCTGTTCTCTTTATTGCTCTCATAAAATATTTCTTTTCTTATTTATTTATTTATTGGTGTAAAAAATACTTTATCATTGTAATAAAAATGACGAGTTTAAAAAAAGATTTTATTCATTTAAGTAATCTGCGATTTGTTTTCATTTGAGTAACTTCAGTGTAAGTTCAGAAAATTAAATAAATTTCGACAGCCCATTACTCGCATGAATGGATACCAGCATATGTTTACCATTTAACAAATCCTTTACTTTATTTTTTCCCATTAAGTTTACTTATTTTATTCCGAGAAACGAAATCCCAAATAAAATATTTTCTTGGTTTTTATTAAAGGTTTTCGAGATACGAATTGGGCCTTAAAATAAAACAGTATTTCTTGAATAATTAAATCCTCGAAGTCATTCGAGTGTATCGTTCTTTCTAATACATTTCAACAGCGCAGTCGTGTTATTAGTATTGCTAGTTTTAGCCATATTTTTGTCATTCGTAAAGTTTAAGCCACGTTCGAGTTATGGATATGGAAAAAGTATAGTAAATAATCAATTTTTATGTGAAAATTCATAAAATTATCTTTTTAATAATAAAAACCCAAGTTTTCCAAAGCTAACGCTGAAACTGACGTTATAGCTACAAAATGATATTCAAATAAATTTTCATCCATGGTTTCCATTGGTGTATTTCAACTGAATAATAATAATCTGGTGTGTCACCACACGACTTTCTCTTACCCCAAAATTTAATACTATAAATACAGGTTGGAGATTAAGAGGTAAGATAACGAGTACTGTTATGTAAACCTATGTTAAACAATTCAAATTAGGCTTCGGAAGAGTTTCATATGATAATTAGTTCTGTGTGAGGGGGGGGGGCTGCCGCCCCCCTCAACCTCCCGTTTTAATAATGCACCTACATTTATATAGAATTTAATTCGGTTATTAAAAAATAATTATGTTTTTAAAAAATAATTTATTAAAATAATTTAAACAAATTATCTTTTATGATAATGCAGACAATTTCCATATTAGAGAAGTAGTATAACACTAAATATTAAAAAAAAAAAAATTTCTCAATATTACATTAAAAAAAAAAAAAAAAAAAAAAAAATCGATAACTTTATTTTAAATTATCGCAGATCGATGGTTCAACCATTCGTTTTAAAGGTATTGGCGAGCTCTTTTGAAAGATACCCATCATGAAAATTTACTCCCCTCGAAGGGGACTTCCCCTCCCCTAGGGGGAGGCGAGGCTCCTACATACACAATTTTTTTTCCCAATTGACTATCTCTATTACAAAAAATATATATTCGTTTCATTTGGTTTAGTGCAGTCTGTAGATGTTCAACTCTACTTACCTGCAATTTCCCCCATAGACATAATGTATTTGAATACTTTTGATTGTCCCTGTACACGAAACATTTGCTTCATCTCAACGAAAAGCTTAATGTAGCATCCCTATATGGTACACATTTAGAATACCGAGTTTGGAATTTCTGCTACTATTTGTTCTTGAGATATGCTGATAACAGACACACAGACCATTCGCTAAAAACATGATTTTCGTATTCAGGGGACCTCAGAACATGTAATCATGTAAATATAACAAAAACTCACGTCCGAAAATTTGACCGTAAAACAATACTTTCTCGACCCTATGGGTAAGAGAAAGTAATAATAACAAAGGATAATTTGACGGAAAAACTTGCATCACAATCGCAACAATGTACTGAACTAAACAAAATAAAATTTTATCCATGTTTGGAAGATTCTTTCATTGATTCTCAATAAATAAAACAATTTCTATTTTTAGAATAAACTCTTTTCATTGCTATGCGGATACGTCAGGGGGGGGGGGATATTAATATGTAGAATTGAACTAAGTCATTAGAAACCAATAATAATATAAATAAATAAATAGACATTCGGTTATAAAATTTAAATTAAAGGATTACGATGTCATTTTTAATTTCTTGGTGACGTGTTTGGACTTCAAAACATAAAAATGATGCTAAAAGATCAATCCATTTGTTTTAAATATCAGGTAAATCAATGTTAGTAATTTAAACCGGCAAGTAAAAATATATTTGGAAATGCTTGTATAAAATTCAAGCGCTAGGTAAGCGCAGACCAATTAGTAAAATAAAGATCTTTCCGAATATTAAGAACTGTGAAAGAATATGTTATTTAGAACTATAGTTGTGTTGCGATTACTGGCTAAATAAAACGACATTTTGACATTTAAAATAATTTCAGGTTAAATGATTGGCTGGTTAAATTTAATAATTCTTTAAAAAATACATTTGAAGCAAAAAATATTTTATTGTCAGAAATGTTTTATTCACATGGTAAGCCACAAGGCAAAGAATATTTAAGAAGCAAACAAGTGAGTTCGTTAAAATAGTTTAACCCTTTAACGATCATTGGTTTTGTAGCAAAATCAAACGTTGGCATCATTTAACATTTTCTATGCATGAGTTTTTTTTATATATTTTTTTCCTTATTTTAATGGATTTTTAAACTTTTGTTCATTTTCTATTCGATATATAGCAGCTCTAGTTCAGAATTTATCAAATGACGTTTCAGAGGATAAATGCACAAGTCACTTGAAATTTCTTAGTAGGCGAGAGTGCGCCGTGTTGATATGAAGTTGCACTCGTGCCTAGTTGTTTCACTTCATGAAGTTCTCGGCTATTATTTTGACTTGAACAACTTTTACGAGTTTTTATAATTTATAGCATATTGTAAAGTATGGAAACAAGTATTTTAAATATTATATGATAAGTATTAGGGCAATCGTAATGTCTAACAGTCGTGGATTTCCATCATTTTCAAAATATAGTTTCTTGAAATATATTTTTACAATTTACTTTGAGTTATGTCTGCTGATTCATAGAAATTTTTATTGAGAATTTTTCAACTTTCAGAATAGGTTCAATTTCTAAAAATGTTTTTAAAACAGTTTTTTTTTCTTTTTACCCTAAATCTCTGAATATTTTTCACTTCAGAAATTTAAATATGCATTTTGTATAGATTCGATATCTTGAACAAAGGTAAAGAACAAACAAAATAGGTGGGAAATATTTTAAATTCCACCTTAATATTTTCTAAAAGCTCTATCACTCTCTCAAAATGTACAATTTTACACGAAAGAATATATATATATTTGTGTACGTCCATTTTCAGTGGAAATATTTACCATATCGAAATCTACCAAAGTAAAAGCATCCCCCCCCCCTTTCAGCCCCCCCCCCTTCCCCCGAAAAAAAGAAAGAAAGAAAACAGAAATTGTTTTTAGAAAAACGCCATTACCAGCCGCCTGAAATAAAGTAGAATGGCACATTTTGTCCACGTTACAATATATAGTTTCAATTCATTGAAATTAAAAATATGAATTTAACTATGTATATTTACACATGGTGTATAGAACAATGATTTGTTAAATATAAAACATGTGAAAATTTCTTCATGTGAGTAATTAAAACGTCTGTCGAAATTTATTTAATTTCTTAAACTTCTACTGAAGTTACTCAAAGTAAAACAAGTCGCCGAATATTTAAATTAAAAAAAACCTATCATTGTATGGGGAATTGCTTGATAATAATGAAACACTTTCCCATATTAAGGAATATAGACATACAGCGAAAATAAGAGGGAATCAAGAAAGGATTAAGTTAATATTTTTAAAAAATAATCTCATGTGACACTCACACGATTCTATCTTACCCTGCATTTGAATATTATAAAGACAGACTTGAAATTAAGGTGTAAAGTAACAAGCACTATATATCAATGTACCTTAAAAGCAGATTAAAATAGTTTTAGAAAAAGTTTAGTTTGACATATTTCTGTTTAAGGCAGGCTTCCGGACCCGCCCACAAACCCAAAAAAATCCGGCCGGTTTTTTTAAATCTAATAAAATTTTTCACTTTTAAAAAATAATTTATTATTTTTTTACTTATATTTTCTTACTTGGCATTATTATATATAATAAATATTATGTAGGATAATAATTATATGTATAATAATTATATATATAATTATTATTATATCTACATAACATAGCATATCATATTAGTGATATAATATATGCCAGTTTGAAATTATGTAATTATTTTTCAACTTTGTTAAAAAAATTCCTTTCATTTCAACCATCTGTCTACAATATCTCTTTTGAACAGAACAGTTTTAAAAAATGAACAATATTGCAAGCCATTTTTGTATTTGTAAGTCACGATGAAAAAATAAAAATAAAAGTAATACTTTGCCTAAAATTCTAAGGATTCAACAACAAATATTAAACATAACTAAGAAATATAATATATTGACCCTGTGAGGTTCGATACAGGCAAAAAATAGGGTTCTTTTTTTGCCCCTCAAAAACTTCAAATTCATTAAAACTGCCTTTTTAAAAAATTTAGTTTTATAAAAATGACCTTTCTATAAAAAATTTTCGTGTTCCAGAATTATTTTTAATGTTGGTTCAATGAAACGCTATTAACTTGATAATAAACATTTATATAGAACAACTAATAAAATGGAATGTGTTATACAATTTTTTTTCTTTCAGTAAAAAATTTAACAAAATTTCGTTTTTCACAAAAATGAGCTTAAAAAATTAAAAGCTGGAGGTACTCCTGACATGTAAGTGTAAAAAGTAGGCAGTGATAATTTTGTTTAGTATTCCTTTATTAAGTTTTCAAATATGAATCAAATGTCAGTTATCAATATTAACAAAAATTAAAAAAATATTTGTACATTTTTTTACTTTAACCATATAAAAATACATAATTATTTGTAATATAAAAATCGTACATGGTATGTTTAAAATATTTCGCTTTTGTTACTAGTTTTAATTTTACACAAAATAACTTAATAAAAAATTAAATTCAAATTGTGATAAAATACTGAGTAGAGTAAAATAAGAATTCATTTTATAGTTTAGGCCAATCCAATATTAAGACTATGAAGGTCGTTTAATTTTTAATTAATTATAATTAATTACTATTATTTTGTAATAAGTTTACTTTTAGTCTAAAACTGTTCTCTTTTGAAATAAACTTTAAATTCAAACCCAACTGTGTTGTTCTATGTTTAATATAAAAAACCCCAATTAAACCCAATTAAACCCCAAAAAAACCCACCCGGGTTGGTTTTTTTTTTTTTTTTTTTTTTTTTTTTTTAAACCCTAGTCTGAGGAGAAGCTCTCCCAGCTCCTCTAAACCCCTTTTTAACATAGTATCTACATTCATAAAATAAATAAATAAGACTGTTATTAAACATTAAAAAGTTTATACTAAGTTATTCAGACAACTTTCATTCACAACACTGTTTCAAGCTTATCAATCTGAAGTCAAAGCACAACCTAATCTATCTATATATATATAAATGAATTGCTGTTCGTTAGTCTCACTAAAACTCGAGAACGGCCGAACGGATTTATCTTATCTTAGTCTTGAAATGTTCGTGGAGGTCTAGGGAAGGTTTAAAAGGCGAGAAAAAATCGAATAATTTCCGGGAAAACCCTAAAAACAGCCCTTTTCTATTTCCCATACAAACGTTTTCTAGAGTCAATTTGAACTTTATTGCTATTCAATAAAGTTTAGGTGTGTTCCTAACGTCAAAGAGTCAATTTGCAATAAATAAATAAAAGTACCTCGCAAACTATTTTGGCAACAATTAAAAATTTAAATTGCTTGGCTTATATTAACGTTACCAGTTTATTGTTTTCATATTTTAATTAATTTTAAAAAATCTAATCAAATTTTTGGTACAAATAGTAACTTATGTCCTATTCCAGACTATCATCTATCTCTGCACCAAATTTCATCCTGATCCGTTTAGCCGTTGTGGCGTGATTGAGTAACAAACATCCATACATTTATCCAAACTTTCGCACTTTTAATATTAGTATAGATTTACTTATTCATAATGCAGGGTAATTTTTTTATTTTTGATGCTGAAGTAGATACATTTTTCGCCAAGGAGTCTACTTTCGGGATAGCCACTTTAAGCCAAGTAGCCCATAAAGCATATAAACAAATAAATTATAAAATATTGAGGAAAAAAAAAAATAGGATAGACAGAAAGAAACAGAAACAATAATCTCATAAATTATGCACTTTTGTTTAAAATGGTGACAAAAATTCAAAAGTCACCAAAGGGAGCTATAATAAGACGGTACCACAATAAGTTTAAATATTTATTTATTTATTTTTCTGTATACGAACCACTGTTAACTAACTATGAAATACATTTAGCTACAAAAAGTTAGTTGTCTCACAGCATATTGTAATATTATATTTGACGTTAAATTGCTGTAATTTTATGGTCGACCGGAAAAATCGAATAAATATGGGAAATAACGTAAAAGTAAATATTATGTACAGTACGCATAGTGTTGTTCTTATGTAATTAATATTCAAATATAAAAGGGATACTTCAATTTTTTCGATACTGTCTGTTTCGAAATTGTTATTTGATAAGCACAAAAGTGGAAGCCCATTGGTATGGCATTGTCGCATGCAATCGCGACACACAACCAAGCGAAGTTTTGAGCAATTTCAATGAATTTTATTTTTATTTTTTATCTATAAAGCGACATAGAAAAGAATTTTCTTTAAATATAGTGCGGGTAAAATTTCGACCAAAGAAATCCATAGGAGCTGAGGCCACAATTTTTAGTGTGTGGCTTATTTACGTGTATCCAACACCCATTGCAACGGGATTTTGAGAATTTCCCCATTTCCCCCTTATGGAAGGGAGAACAATAACGACGTTTCCAAGCATAACTTTGCTTACTATTATCACAGTAACATTAATTTTTATGTGTGGGTTGGTTATGCGTTCTCAACACGCACTATCAAGTAATTTTACGAAATTTCCCTCTGCCTCCCTCCTTTAAGGGCAGAGTGGGGGCAAAAACACGTTTTTAAGAGTAACTCTGTTCCAAAGTACCTCAGGAAAGCGATTTTTTGATATGTCGGTTGATTACGCGTACTCAACACACACACTACAGAGGGTTTTGTGAATTTCCACCATACCGATCTTGGGAGGTGGGGACAAAAAACATGTATCCAGTGTAACTCTGCACTAAATTATCTTAGGAAGGAGATTTTGGATGTGTGGGTCGTTATATGTATACCTAACTCATAGTATAAAGACATTTTGCAAAATTCCCTCCCCCGTCCCTGCTTTATGTGCAGGGGGGGGGGTAAAAAACACGTTTTAAAACATAATTATGTTTCAAATAATCTCAGGATCTCGATTTTTTTTTTTTTATGTCTGGTTAGGTATGTGTATGCAAGATGCACTATAAAGGGATTTCGCGAAATTCCCCCCCCCTCTTCTGGGGCTAGCGGGGGCAAAAAACAAGCTTGAATATACTCCAGATTACCTTAGAATGATGAATTTTTATGAGTGTGTGTTCATTAAGTGTACGCAATATGCACTTCGATGGGAAGAAATTTTGCGAAACTTTCAACATTACCGTAAGGGAGGGGGAGTAAAAATTAAGTAAGGTACTGCCGAAAGCATTGGGGCTCGAGGATTCGAAAAGTGTAGGGAGCAGGAAAACCGATACCGAAGGTAGCGAGAACTTTAACTTACATTTTGACTGATTTCTTTTTTTCTTTCTTTGTTTTTCTTTTTTCAGATTTTTTCCTTTTATTATTACTATTAATGATATGAAATATTCAGAATTCATTTCGATATAATGACCAGCGAAGCGGGCAAAGCCTGCTAGTACTAATATATAAATGCGAAAGTTTGGATGGATGGATGGATGTTTGTTACTCAATCACGCCACGCTAAACGGATCTGGATGAAATTTGGTACAGAGATAGAGAATAGTCTGGAATAGAACATAGGCTACTATTTATACTGGAAATTTGATTAGATTTTTTAAAATTAATTAAAATATGAAAATAATAAACTGGTAATTGACTTACTATAAGCCATTTAAATTTTTAATTGTTGCCAAAAAAGTTTACGAGGTATTTATTATTATTATGTTTTTTTTTTTTTTTTTTTTTTTTTTTTTTTCAGCATAAAATGAAATATGCTTTCACGCGAAAAATAAAAAATTACTAAATGTTAAATTGGTCGATGAGAAAATGACACTTTATAATTTTAAAATAAAATAGTAATATTCATAGAATAATAATAAAGGAAGAAGGAGCATAAGGTTTCTACATAAGCTGTTGTGTTGCCACAAAAAACAGCGATTATTAACAAGCCTTTATTAACAAACTTCAATATTGAGAGGAGCAAAAGTAGCTTTCGCTGGCATTTCACTAGAAGGGGTTTGTAAGCTTTAAGACTATTGGCGTGCTCCTTCTTCCTCTATTATTATTCTATGGTAATATTACAAATCTAACATATTTCTTCTGAATTTTATTTCGTAGCACTTCTTTATATACCTCAACTTCAGATTTTTGTTTTTAGTACGGCGGATGAAACACGCTTGGCATAAAAGCTAATTCAGCATTATATTAAAGGTATTTTCTTATTGATAATTCTGGACATTTTTTTTAATTTTGATGCTGAAGTAGATCGGACATTTTTCGCCAAGGAAAAGATAGAAAGAAATACGCAACCGAAGTGATGACGTCACTGGCCGTTCGTGGATGCAAGAAAAATATTTCCTATGTTAAACGCCCATTGGATTTTTTGTAAAAAAAATTTAAAAATCGAGGAATATTATTTCCCGATTTTAATCCCCATATTTAGGTATAGATACGTATTAGTTATCATGTCCATGTGTTAGATTAAGTTATTTTTGTTGCAAAATTGACAAAATTTGAATTTTTAATTTCAAAACTCTAGAAAAAAAAAATGGCTAACTTCCTTCCATATTCGATTGAAAACACAAACATTTTATTTCAAAGGATGATATTTACACAATAAATATCCAACTAATATACTAATTAAAAGAAAAATGATAAATATTCTATCATAATTTGAAGTCAAATTTGTTTTCAAATGTCTAAATAAAGTATCTGATATAAGATACTAATATGTTGCAGCGGAATAGATTTGATATCGGTCATCCTTGGCAGAAAAAAAATATCGCCAAATTATTTGACGAACATAATTTAATTCCTTTCAAAAATCATGGTTATTTTAACAACTTATATTAAGAGAGTAATGAATAATATGAAACAATATTTCGTACAATGCATATTACGAAAATATACATCTGGCATGCATATTTTCGTATTACGTTTTTGATCACCAAATACAATAAGCGCCAAGAACCACACCTCACAGAAGAGGGGAATTGTCAAGCGATGTTGTAAAGGAGCTAAACTACGATATCGCGGTTTTATAAGCGCAGAGGTCAATGAAATGGTACCACGATTACTTCCTGAACAGCTTCAAGTCTATGAAACGATTTTGTGCCGAGTAAATAGTGGAGAGGAGGGATTATTCTTTCTTGATGCACCAGGGGGTACGGGTAAGACATTTGTGCTGAATCTTCTGCTTGCCCACCGCAATATAGCTCTGGCTGTAGCTTCCTCGGGCATTGCTGCAACTTTGCTTAACGGTGGCCGGACTGCACATTCCATTTTCAAATTGCCGCTTAATCTTGCAAGCGAAGATACTCCAACATGCAACTTCACCAAAAACAGCGGACGGGGAGTCCTTTTGCAGCAGTGCAAGTTGATAGTATGGGACGAGTACACAATGTCGCACAAGCATGCAATAGAGGCGTTGAACCGCAGCCTGCAGGACATCCGCGGCAACCATACGTTGATGGGCGGCGTTGCCGTTTTGCTCACAGGCGACTTTAGACAGACACTACCAGTTATTGAGAAGGGCACACCGGCGGATTAAATAAACGCATGTCTCAAGGTGTCGCCACTCTGGTATAGGATTGAAAAGCTCCATCTTACATGCAACATGCGCGTCCGACTGTACAACGACCAAGAATCTGGTGTCTTTGCAAATAAGCTTTTGAAAATTGGTGAGGGTCGTCTAGAAACGGACGCAGATGGGCAAATTCATTTTATCGAATAATTTTCCCATATTGTGGCTACAGAAGACGAACTTATCATGTAAGTCTTTCCCGATTTGGATGTTAATATAAGTAATGATGAATGGTTGTATGAGAGGGCAGTGCTATCGCCTAAGAACGAGTGGGTCAATAAAATAAATAGAAGAATTTCAGACATGACCGCCGGCAATTCAAAATTATACACATCTATAGGCACCGTGAGGGCTGATAACGATAGTACTGCCTACCCCGTTAAATTTCTCAACTCTCTGGAGTTAACGGGAGTACCATCCCATATGTTGGACATTAAGTTGGCGTTCCAGCTATGCTGATGCGTAACCTTGATGCACCCAGACTGTGCAACGACACTAGGCTTCGTATCACAGAGCTGGGTATTAATAATATAAAATGTACCATTATTACAGGAACTGCTAAAGGAGACAGCGTTTTGATTCCCCGCATACCTATTATTCCCAACAACTTGCCATTTCATTTCAAGAGATTGCAATTTCCATTGAAATTGACTTTTACAATGACGATCAATAAATCCCAGGGCCAAACCTTAAAAGTGACAGGCATTCATTTAGGAACTTCATGCTTCTCACACGGTCAATATATGTTGGTTGTTCACGTGTTTCAAGTGCCCAGAACTTGCATGTGCTGACGGAAAATAATAAGTCATTTAATGTTGTATACAGATCGATATTAGAATAAAAATAAATTGTATATTTTTCCCGTAGATCTTTCAATGAGTTACAAATTTTTTTGAGTATACTTTATCAGACTCTGTTTTGCACAGCACCACAATGATAAGGTTTCATTACATTACATATTATGATCAAACCGTCAGTTCCCGCACATACACATCAAAATTTCCACGTGAACGAAGTCGCGGGTAACAGCTAGTATTATCATAAAAATACCCATTATTTCCTGCAATTATGTAAGTTATGTTTATAACAGAGAGACAGCCAGACAGACCAACCACTAAAAACTAAATTTTCGAATTCAAGCCTGAACTCGGTAAAATTCAGTAGAACGCTTCCATCAGTTCTGTACTTTGTAAGTAAAGGACCCCATGTTCCAAAAATGTAATTTTTCAGGAGAGCAATTTTTATTTTTTTTTCAACTTTAAATGAATGTTTAAATACACTTCTTTGCAGTTAGTAGGATACTTTAACACATTATTAACGACACATTATTAATCACTAATGTAATAAAGCAAAAAATACACATCAAGGACATAGTGCTAATTCTTTACCCCCCCCCCCCAATAAAAAATAAATAAATAAATAAATAAATAAAAATTTATAATAATAATAAAAAAAAGGAACATGGTGTCCTCTGGAATACAAAATTACATTCGGTAGAGAATAATCTATTTACTTAACTTTGGCAGATTATCTATAAATTATTCACACATAGTGTACTTTAATTTAGCACAATATGAAAAATACATTACACAACTTGAAATACAATTTCAGCAATTTCAAAGTACAACCCTATTATATCTGATTTTCTTTTCTTTTTTTTTTAAATGTGGCCTGGTCTCGTAAATAAATTGTGATTGATTTTCATACCATATCCAATGCAAAATGTTTTTTTTTTTTTTTTTTTTTTTTTTTTTTTTCATATACGAAATATTTTTATTTTATTTTGTTTGATGCCATCTAAAGTTAACGTGTCTGCAGGAAATTTCGCTCATACACGTAATAGATTTCAGTTCTGTTGGATGCCCTTGTCACAAACCATTCGTTTGATTTCAGTAAAAGTTTTAACTAGCATCCTCACATGTTAGGTATTTGGTATACCGATTTTGAATTTTCCGTTAATATATCCGTTCTTAAGTTATGTTAACTATCTCTTAGATCATCTCTAAATACTTGATTTTCGTATTCAAAAGACCCCAAAACATGTAAAAATAGCAGAAACTCAATTTCGAAAATTCTACCCAAAAGCTGTATAATTAAGAGTAATAAAAAATAACAAGAAATTAAAATCCTGCATCACGTATAAATTACGAAACAATTTCTTTTATTACAAGATACAGATATAAATTGTAAATGTTATTTTAAAAATACATATAAAAGAGAAGTCACAAACTTAAATTATGCTAACAAATTAAAATCATGCCTAACGAAAAACTTTCCTACTTTACGAGATCTCATTATAATGAGAGAGAATGAACCAGTGACAATTTGTAATCTTTCTTTCTCATATGTGACAATTTGGATTGAATGTTTTATGGCAGTGGTCACCAACCAGCGCTCTGTGATTACACGCCCATGTAGTTCGTGGATTAAGTGATCCACGATAAAATTTTAGTTGTTCGCAGAAAAATCTGGTCACTATTTCCATTTTTTTTTTTTTTTTTTTAAGTCCATTATGTTTTTTCCTCGTATCAATGTTAGAATTTTCAGAATTTAAGATATCTGCACACCTTTGAAAGCCGACCCTAACAGCACATTTTCTCCAAGTGACATCCTCAGGATATCCTATGGGTAAAAAGGACGTCTATGGACATCCTATGGACATCTTTAGTATGTATCGTGGACAAGTGTGGTGTTAGGGGACCAGATTTGGCTGAAAATGCAATCTATTTTCTTTAGGAACTAGAACTTGTTAATATTACAGCATTTCAGCATTTTATGTCCAAGTTATTATTTTTTTTTTTTCTAATCAAATTTTTAACATTCTGCATGTATGCGAAACGTCACAACAGAAAGTATTATGATTTAAAATGGTCGAAATGTTCCATGCATGCTTTGTAAAAAAAAAAAAAAAAAAAAAAGGTGATAGTGAATGAACTATGCACTCATAACTGTGGATTAAGGCGTCCATAAATGGGGGACATTTTTTTTCTTTCTTTTTTTTTCTTTCTTTTTTTTTCTTTCTTTCTTTTTTTTTTAATTCGATACGCATACTTTTAAACTTTTTTCTATTTGACCCTAAACACTTTTTAGCAAAATATTAGAACTATGGGGTTAATATTAACACGTACCAAATTGACGGGAAAAACCTAGTATATAAATATTAGAATTGCCCCCTCAATTCGGCACGTGTTAACATTATCCCAGAGAACTGATATTTTGCTATGTGTTTAGGGTTAAAAAAAAAAAAATAGAGGGTTATGCGTATCGGATTTCGGAAAAAAGAAAAATCCCCATTTAAGGGACTCCCTCACTGTAAATGTATTATTTTATTTTTAAATATATTTTATTTTTAATAAAGTTTAGTATTTGTAATGCATTTTTAATCATTTTTGCTTCACCAATGATTTAGCTTCTATATTTTGGAAATCAGGATTGTAGCGATTTAGATCAATTGATTTAAATCAATTATTATTTATTTATTTTTTTTTTTTTTTTTAAATCACTGATTTAGATCACTTTTTTTAAATACTAAAGTTATTGGCTTTAATGGAATGAAATTGCTTATTTATCTTTAAAAAAAAGTGTTCTTTAAATATTTTTTATGTGAATTTAAAAATACAACTTGCAAAATATAACAGATTATTTCATTAAATGAGCTAATATTTCTCATATCTTGTCTTTAGATTCATCTGTAGTAATCAACATTAAATGAACGCAGAAATAAATTATTCCTTAATTTTCTTAATTATTTCTATATTTTGATCATTTATTATATTTTAATTATTTATATAAACCAGTCTTATGAGACTGGTGTATGAAGTGTAAATATTTAGTTAGTGTCTAATTCACTGATTTATATATATATATATATATATGCATATGCGAGTTGGCCTTTGCCTGCCAAGAAACATTATTCCCTTGCTTATTTAACTTTGATACAAGTTTATACCATTTAACATTGGATGACATGATATTTTAAAAATGATGGCATCTTTTACATTGTAGTGTTACTTCAGAAGGCTCCAAATTTATTTTATAAAAACACCGTAACTTTTTAATTTAACTAGATATAATCAGTTAAACACAATTTGAGGCTGCTCTCTATTTAATAAATTGCACCCACTAAATATATAAAAAGAAAGTAAAAGAATAAGTGAAAATATTATTGTTTCAAATGATATTTAAATCCTAAGTAACAATTTTTTTTTTAATGATATAATTTTTTTTTTTTTTTTTTTTTTTTTATTAATTGCATATTCTTTTTATTTTATTTGTTAGAAACTATGAGCAAAATTTTAATTCTCTAAATACAATGTTACAATTACGATGTCACTTTTCCTATTAAATTATCCTTTTCTAAAATTATTTTATACGTTCCATACCGTGGGTAAAATTTTATTTTCTTTATTTCAATACATTATTATAGCTACAAAATCAAAGTCTCTAGTTGAGAGTTTCTGTTTGCTATGAAATTATTTATTACTATGAAGATACTATGGTGAATAAAAAACATATTGGTAATGAAAGCCTACAAGGATTTTTTTTTTTTCTTTCTATAGAAATATTTAGATTTTTATAATTTTTAAGCAAAATGATTGATAGTGTTGATATGATTGTGCATATGTACAGGGTGGCTACTAAGTATCCGGAAAATTTTTGAGGAGCTTTTATAGACTACCTGCTTCATTATAACCCCTTTTTTAATGCTGTAATGCTTTTATTTTTAAATATTATTTATTAAAATAATTTATATTTACTCAACATGCAGTTTTTGAGCGATCAGGGAAAGCAAAATCTATTAGATAAATGCAAAAAGTTTCGTAATTTTTTTTGAAAATGCGGCGCATCTAAGATATTTCGTGGTCCAATGAGAAAGTTTTTACTGTTGAAGTCGCTAAAAACTCTCAAAATCATCACAAACTTTTGAGTCTAGCTCTCAAGAACACCAGAAAATGAAAAAAATGCTACGAAGTCTTTGTTTCCAAAAAGTTTAATGGTTTGGGCTGAGATTAGGGCCAATGGAAAGACTCGACTGGTTTTTATCGAAGAAAACGTAAAAATTAATGGAAAAGTTTATCAAAAAGAGTTTTTAGAGAAAGCTATACTTCCATGGAAGCAAAATCACTTGGCTGTAATCTTTCAACAAGTTTGTGCTCTGGCCCATGGAGTCAAATCAACGCTTGCTTTAATCGATGTCAAAGTGAAAAGGTATCTGACCAAATGTCTGTGTCCTAATAGCTCTGATTTGTATCTAATGGATTTTTCAGTGAAGAACAATTGCAAACATGAAAAATCATACATTTGTATAGACCCAAGAAAGTTCTGAGCAAAATATGGGATGATGTAGATCCAGAGTACTTGCGGCACGCCATCACCTAACTGCCGAAGAGGATTGCAGCTTGCATCAAAGCGGATGACTGCCATTTCGAAAACTCATAGTAAAACATAATTATTAGACATTACTTGTTGCCAGGGTTGGCAGGTTTTTGACATTTGACAGTTTTTGACGGTTTAAACCATGGTTAAAACCGTCATGTCAAAAACCTCCTTGTCAAAAATGTCAAAAACCTATATCTATAATATGTCATATAAAAACTTAGTTTAATAAAATATAGTTTATAAAGATTTTTTGAAAAGCAAATAGACTAATGTTCTTTGATAAACACATTGTTACAACATTTTGATTAATACAAAAAACAAAACTTTAGGCTTTTAAAATTTTATTATGAATTATTTCTATGTTCATTCAAAATATGCTGTGATACTTTTATATATTATTACGAAATTTATTTATAACTATGCTTAATATAGTATATATTAAACTTCGTTATGTGATACTTTTAAAATATAGTTGTTTTTAATAAGATATTATTTATAAGTGTTTTAAAAGGTAAACATATTAATGTTTTTTGGAGAAACATTATTATAACATTTTGATTAATATAAAAACAAAACTTTAGGCTTCTAAAAATTAATGATTTATAAAACATTGATAGATCATTTTGATTGATAAATCATTTTATTTGCAATATAACATTGTATATTTCAATTTTGTTTAGTATTGTGTTTTTAGTATTATGTATTTAACCAGTGAAATAAAAATGCATAGCCTAATATTTTGTATTTAAATATTTTATAGAAAAATATAACTTTTTTTTTAATGACTGCTGATATCGCAAGTTTATAAGAAAAAGCAATAATTCTGAATGTTAAACAAGCTTGAATTGCGTCTGAAATTCTTATAATTACCGTGAGACAAGAAAAATATGAACGTTTTCTGGACATGTATAAATTGCTATAAATTTAATATTTACTCGTACAGATTTTTAAAAAAATTTATTAGTCTTAAGCTGTAGGGCCCACAGCGGCCAAACGGTTCTAAGCGCAAAGCTGGTAGACGTGAGATACCAGGTTTATTCCCAGGGTGCGCTCGTCGGCCTAGGTGTTCAGAGTTTTTCGTGGTTTTCTCCAAAACTTGCATAAATACGGGCTAGGACCCTTTAGATAGACCCCCACGGAGGGCGCTTTCCCTTAGGCATAAGACCCTATTCCTGTGTTTTCATGGATTATGTGAAAATTCATAAGTAACTTTGGAATTTTAGAATTTCATAAATATTAATATAAATAAACATAAACATACAAAATATGTCTATGCATACTTTTTATATATTTCTTAGTTATAAAACCAGTTAATTCACCTAAATTTTTATAAATTATCCACAAATTGTTTTAAGATTTCTTAATTTATAAACAGCATAATATTTAGATATTCACTTGTATATGGCAAATATTACTAAATCTTATTTCTAACCAGATTCTAGCTCATCTATAGATTTTGAAAATACAGGTTTTTGACAGTAGATGTTTATGACTGGTTTTTGACTGTTTAAACCATTGTCATGTAAAAAACCCAACCCTGCTTGTTGCAAAGATAAAAGCTTTGTTTGCCATTTCACTAATCGTTTATTATCAAATACTTTTTCCGGATACCTAAATACACGCACATATAATAAAATACAAATGTTGTACTAAAATGTATGAATAGTTTTAAAAAATCAAATAAATCTTAATTAAAAAAAAAATTAAATAAATAAATAAATAAATAAATACACTCATGTCCATAAATTAAGGATAATGCTAGCTGACGCAAATAAAGGTTCAGAAGCAAAACAAACATGACTTATTCATGAAGTCCATTTATAAACAAAAGATCAAAAACGAAAAAATGTGGTTTATGTAGGACACCATTTATAAAAACTACGATTTTTGCTCTCTGAAGCAATTACAAAAAATATCTCCCCTACAAAAACTTAACATTACATGGTTGATATGATGGTTAATACATTGTATGTCTCAGATGATGAAATACAGTCCTTACAACGCCTAGGAATTGCTGAGTATTAAATTATTGATCTGATCTTGGGGAAGATTACTCTAAGTAAGCAATGCTCTCCGAAGTTCCGGTACACATGTAGGAGGTGGTTGACAGACTACAACTCGTCGGAAAAGCATGTCCTACACATGCTCTATCGGATTCTAGTCAGGTGAGAATGGTGGCCATTTCATGCGGGTGATAGCTTCAGATTGTAGGCATCCGTGTGCAACAGGAATAAACTACTACGTCAGAAACGCCAAAGAAAAATTATTGTCACTATTATTATCAATAATTTTTCTTTGGCGTTTCTGACGTAGTAGTTTATTCCTGTTTTAATATTCCAACGCCAAGTCTCCTGCTATTATCCGTGTGCAACGTTTGCACGGTGAGCACGCGCATTGTCATCCATAAACACAAATTCTGGGCTCTTGGCACCCCTAAACAAACGTACATGTTGTTCCCGAATGATGTCCAGATAAATTTGGTCTATCATTCTTCCGATTTGAACATGCAGATCTGTTCTGGTGCCCAATATGATCCCCCCCCCCCCCAAAACGAGCACTCCTGCCCCACAGTAACGGTGTCGTTCAATGATGTTGTTTTGGTTGTAACGGGTACCTGACGTTCTACATATGAAAGTCTGGCGTGAATCACACTGCAAGATAAACCTGGCCTCATCAGAAAACATCACACAAACTCACTGCGCCACTGTCCACATTGCATGTTCTCTACTCCAAGTTAACCACTGGCTCAGTGCATTGCCGCGAGTGGAACACATCTAACAGGCCTGCGAGCATATAGACCAATATCTCCCAAACGTCTATACACGGTTTGTCTTGAAACTGTGGCACTCGTGGCTGCAGACAGCTGACGAGACAGGTCTAATGCTGTGCTTTATCTGCTTATTTTGGCAGTTACTGCCAAATACCAATGGTCATTCGGCATTGTAACTCGAGGCCGACCAGTATTGTAACGTCGACTAGCATTTCCATCAGTTTGAAATCGTTGCAAAAGCCTAGAGAGGGCACTTTGGGCGATTCCAAGTTCCCCCGATACCTCTGAGTACGCCCACATTCTAGTCGGCCGATAATTCTACCACATAAAAAATTATCTGCATGCGTCATCTGTGTCATAACTATTCGGTTGTGGCACTGAGCGGCACACAGAACGCTTGTGAACAATTTTCCTTCTTTGCCCCCATTTCTTATCTACCCCCTCCTTACACTTTCGTCATTGTAACATCATATCGGCGTCATCTGATGGCTTCCTATAATTTGCATATTATTCTTAAAGATGTGTGTGGTATTTCTACAGGTGAATTTTTGCATTAAAGTTCGATTTCAGTGTGAATCTGAATTATCCTTAATTTATGGACATGAGTGTAAATAAAGTCAATTCCTACTTAGGTCAACAAAGAAAATTTTTATTTTAGTTACTTTTTATTAAATAATTACAATTAATATGACAGAATCACAACATTAAGTGGCAAAATAGAAAGCGAATTTCCTTACAATTTTCCATTTTCCTTTCTATATATGGTGTTGGACTATTATTTTTGTTTGTTACTATTTGTTTTTTCTAACGCTCTTCGCTGGTGCGCTTTAGATTGCATACTCTTCCGCCATTTGTGATGAAATCTCTTGAATCAAGATCAACCATATGTTTTTGTGCACATGAATTTCGTGGATATCCAGATCGACATTTGAACTCTCCCATATAAAACTAAAAAAAAATTTAATTAATGAATTAATATATGAAAAAACAGTATTAACATCAAGTGTCATCCACTACAAGTTTAAAAAAATGTATTTGAACTTGAGTGGATGAATAAAAAGTATTTTATTAACGATTGAAAATTTGAACAAGATATTTAAATATGTATAGGGAGAGTGTGAACTAATAGTAAGAATTGAATAAACAACTTTAATGGAAATAACACCTGTAAATATGAGAGTAGTTCATGTTCTGGAATGTTCAGTAAGGTTAATGAAAATTGTAAAATTAAAATGTTTCGATTTATTGAGTTATGCTTTGCAAAAGTGCTTAATATATTTTTTGCTCAATTTTTTTTGGCAAAATTTACAAAAATGCGCATTTCTTTTTTAATGTTATTTTAAGTTTTTAACTATATTTTAATATATAATTCAAATAAATAATAATAATAAGCTGAAAATGTTCGGATGCTTTAAAAAAAATGTGAAGAATAAGAAAAAAAAAATAATAATAATAATAAAAAACATGCATCACTGAGTAATATAAACTCATTTCATAAATACGTATATCTTACGCATATAATCTTTCCAGGTGTGCATAATGACTGATCCAAGGAAGAATGATAGCGTGACATAGATACCATTTTGTCATGTCTTTTAGACTGAATGACAGCTGCCTAGATTAATTCCATTTAAACATAACAGCGGATGAAATGTGAAAGAATATTATAGTTTTACATAGATGTATTATTTATGAATGTTATACATATATTTATGGTTTAACATCTTTTAGTTTAATCTTTGAATAATATTCAAATGGAGATTATGAGAAAAAAAAAAAAAAAAAAAGAACGTTATTGTCTTGTATATGTTTATCTGTCGAATTATTTTTAGTTTAGTTTTTTTTTTTTTTTTTTTTGAAAAGTTTTTTACTTTTTAATTTACTTCAGTATGCAGTTCTTTTTATGATGATATCGAAATAAAAAATAATTTAAAAGCGGCACATCGATAATAATAATAATACTATTATGCTGTGACCATCACAAAACTTTCTTCTATAATTTCCTATACAAATTCACTCAGTACAAATTATTTTTTAAAATTATTTTCCACAATGAATGCAGACGATTTTCATCTCAGAGAAGTATAACATTAAATGCCGTAAGAATGTCAATCTGTTGCCCTAGAGACAATATCGTAGAAAATACATTTTATTCACATTAAAAGTGTTTAAAAATCGATACCTTTGTCTCAAATTATAACAGATCTGTGATTCAACTCTATAGTCTTAAAGGTACTGAAGTGTTTTTTTTTTTTTTTTTTAGTATTCGTAATGAAAACTTTCACCAACCGGGTACACAGTAATGTAATTTGTTAATATCTATGTTCTGTACCTTGGTAAATATGTTTTCATCAACATTATAAATATATGAATTATATATTTTATTTTTGCCATGTCAAGACTAATAATAATAATTTAACAAAAATATATTTTATACACTATGTTCATAGCTGCATTTGCGCTTATACTATGTGTATTAATTCTAATTAATTGATATTTAAAATAGAAATAAATTTATTTCATTATTTGACATCCTAATTATAAGATAGGTTTAAATTTCCGTAATTAAATTATAGTAGTGTAATGAAAAGTAAATCGTTGATGTTTTACCATTATTTCTTATAACTGCCTTTAAAAGAAAAATTAAAAACTAAAACTTTTCTTGCTAACTGGTCACCAAATTGGCCCTTGTGGGTTTTTGTGGTAAATTATTTGTCTGTTTATTTTTCGTTCTCATTCTTTTCATTATTATCATAATATATACATATATATAACAATGATTGGCTGAAAATAATCCTCATTATGCACATTATTTTTACGAAATTTTGTTCTATGATGTCTTATTAAAAATTTTTGAGAAAAAAAGAATGGGTCACATTGCCACCTTTTGAACGATATGTACCATCATCTAATCAGCACCAACTTAAGTCAAGGTCCAAGTAAATATAAACTTATATTGAATACTGTCTATGGGTTCGTGAGATAGTGTCCAAAATTTTGATAACACATATAGTCAGACAAGCATTTTATAAAAACGGTCAAATCATGTTTAGGACACCTCAAACTGTGTAAAATCCATTGAAAATCAAAGGTCGGAAAATGTTACTTATCCAATGCTTTGTTTTTATGTACATAGATAAAAGTAAAAAAAAAAAAAAAAAAAAAAAACTTATTCATTTCAAATTAAACGAGATAATTTACTTTAAATATTCATAAATTTTACTTTTATAATTTACAGTATAAATAAAATGCCAAAATCGCATCAAACCTTTTCTTTATAGAGGGTCATTTGCGTGAAACATGGAGGCTTTAATTTCCGCCAATGGTTAGTCAAAAGAAAAAGTTTTTGATCTCATTAAGACTTTATATGCGTGGGATCTATAAGGTAAAATTAGCACTGGCCGTTTGTTGCATAAAAATGGCCACTTTTTTTAATGCCTGCTGCATTGCTAACTAAATAATAATAATTTAAAAAAAAAGTCAGCTTTCTACCGTTGATTTGTTAATTTGAGCTAAAACTTGCGTATTTACATAGTTATTTATATAGTTAATTTCAGAAGAAAGTTCTGTCTTTTATTTAAGGAAAATTTGCACTTGCTGCAAGCAATCCATTCATCGCATTGGCATTTCAAAATTAGAAGATTGTCACAGCTTTTAAAATCAACTTTTTTGCCCTACTTTTCAGAATCTTGTGAAGCCCACTGTCCACTAATTGTATTAAATTATTTGAAAAGTATTTTTTAAATTCAGTTGCACCATTAAATTCAGCAAAAAAAAAAAAAAAAAAAAAAAAAAAAAAAAATTTTTTTTTTTTTTTTTTTTTTTTTTTGGGGGGGGGGGGGGGGAGATAAAAATAAAAATCAATGAAACAATCGAATAATATTTTATTTGTGATAATCCGTGCCTCTTTCTTTCACTTCGTGTTTTCTTTTGACAATTATCATAACCGTCTATGTTGTTTTTACTCAGAAGAGCTAGAGCGAATTAATTATTCTTTGCTGTGTTAACAGAAAATAAAATATAAATTTTCAAAATTCCACCCCGCGTGTCGGTCACCCCAGAGAACAGTGAAGAGGTACTAAAGACGCTTTTTATCTTTTATTGTATGCCATTCACAAAATATATGTGAAATTATTATCTAATACATATTCAGCATAATCTTGGCCGCCCATCGGACACAATATACTTCAAAAGCACGCTTTAAAATACGTTTTTATGACAAAAAAGTAATTATATAAAATAAAATTTGAGGAAAAGAAAGAATAAGGTTTACGACTGGACTGAACTGAATTGAGGTACTTAAAACTATGAGTGCATGAATGGCGTGACAAAGGAATTAGTCGGCTCATGTTTAAGACAATATTGCAAACGATATTGACCCCTCAACCCCCCTCCCCCTCCTACATGCATACACGTTATATCACACGTATACGTTCAGCTCTAGTAATTACAGTATAAATACATTTGCTCAGCCTTCATAAAATCTGGTGAATATCCAGTTAGTTTCTAGCTTAGAATTTTCGTGAACTTTCCAAAGACTGAGTAATACTGAGTAGTTTGACTAAAATTGGTTGCAGTACACACGAACCCGCTGATTAACTCTCCATGTCGCGCAGTAGCCATGCCCGGCACACCTCGACCATTTTAACTCTGTTCAGTTTAAATATATCCTCCAGTTTGTTTCTCATTAAGGTTGTCTCAGGGGGGGGATTCTGTTCAGAAAATTTTAAAACTGTTTGTTCAGAAAAAATAATAATTGTTTTTAATGCGCTATTGAAAAAAGCTTGCTTCTAATGTCTAATTCTAATTTATAGCAGTAAGCTCATATTCAAATTAAGATGAAATATGGACACATTATCTACAGTCGGCTGCAAAAGTATCTGAGCACTAGCAAAAATTCCTATATAAAAAAAGTACATTTAATACTGATTTGTTAAATAAACCCTTAGTCTAAGAACATGATTCGACAAGGATTTACTTAACAAAACAGTATTAAGTGTACTTTTCTTTACATAGGAATTTTTGCTAGTGCTCGGATACTTTTGCTGCCGACTGTATGTATGTATGCAAATACATAAAAATTGTTTAAGGAATTAAACAAATATATATATATATGAAATAGTGTTTTAGAAAATTAGATGAGTAGTTCAGAAAATTTTCTTTTACTGAGAATCACTCCTGGGTTGTCCGTCGTACTTAAATTTTCAATATCCATTTTATTTCTTCAATGTAAAATTCTTTCATCATAAATAATGTTACCTGCTTCCGCCCCCTTTCTTTTCTGTTATTGATTATGTATTTGACGTCGAACATCACATTAAATATGTTTATATGGGCACATTTAAAGAAATAATAATAATAATAAAATGTTTCATGATCTATGTGTGCTGCTTAGTATTTATTTCGTATTTTGCTAAATTTCTTCAAATTTTTTATCAATTCTAAATCGCATGACAACTATTTAGTTTTGTTTAACTGAATCATACGGAAATGATCCAATGTCACTTTTTAACTATAAAAGTCTATTTTAGATATAAGAATAAAGAAATATTTTTGTTTAAATCAGCGCATTTCGCATCTTTATATATATATATATATATATATATATATATATATAGTGTGAACGTGTCTGAATTTTATATGTTTTTTAGTGTATCAACTTCCACGAAAAATTTTAAAATTTGTCAAAGTTTTCTTCTTAGAAAATAGCAGAGTATTGAAAATGAATCTTTCCATAAATTCAGTGTATAAAATGCTTCATTTTTAAGCAGGAAAAAAAAAAAAAAAAAAAAATCTATTATTTTTGGTATAAAATCAGTTTAGATTGGAATCACCACGAAATTGCAATTAGTTTAGCAAAAATTAAAAATTACAATAAAATATTTAAAGGTTTGCAAGTTGTACCTGACGGGACTAAAGTGAAAGTTGTACCTGACGGGACTAAAGTGAAAGTTGTACCTCACGGGACTAATGTGCAAGTTGCACCGAACAAACAAACTATTTCTTTCAACGAAAATGCCTACTAACCCTGGACGATAGGTCTAATATATCGTATCAAATTATTTATCGTAATATAACTCAATACTTATTTCGCTTCCTTCTTCGACTCGTTTTAATACGCATTTTTTATATGCATGAGCAGCCCCCGAAAAACAAAAACATTAAATCATTAAATTCATTTTTTTACTTATTTTTATTTCATATTATTTCACGCGCACTTTTTATTTCCTAATTCAAAATTATTAAAAAAAAACTTTTTCGATATCGCTTGTAACGATACTGATTATTATTAATTTTCTTTTCTTTTTCTTTCAATAATAATAATAATAAAAAGATTTTAATGAAATTCTGGCAAAAGCAGAATTTAGTTTAGGACGGAGGACTATTAGTTTTTTTTTTTTTTTTTTTTTTTTTTTTCTTTTTTCAAATTATAACATCGCTTTCAAATTATTCAATTATATTTTCGATAAATTTTAGATTTCGACAAATGTCCAACTATCGAAATCGACAACGCAAAAATCCCAGATTGAGACTAATAGGCCCTCAGTCCTAAAAAAAAAACTTTAAAAAAATTCTTTGTGTGTGGGGAATTTTTTATTTTATTTAACTCATTTTTTGTCTCTTTTTATTCAGATTCTTTTAGAAAGGGAAACTAGTATTTTCAAGAATTACATTTATTACGAAAATGTCTCTCTGAATCGGTTTTCTACTGTCATTGATAATTATCGAAAAATTAAGGAATGTTTTCCTTTCTTTGCATCGTAAGCTGTATGACATCTTGTCATGAATATAACTTTTCCTTTTTATCAGAACTTGGGAATGAATTGTAACATTTGTGAATTGAGAGTTCGCTGTCGACTTATTAATTACATTCTGAGTTGCATTTAGGCTTTTTAATTCCTTTTTTAAACGAGAAATCTATGAAAGGAGGTTGAACTCTTACCAAGAGCTTCGAATTACCCTTCTTCCGATTCTTGATTATTGAAACTGTCTTAGAAAGTGAAAATATTCTACCTCCTCCCCCCCCCCCCCCCAATTCTTTTACATCGTTTCTAATGAATAAGTCAGGGGTTATGTTAAGAGCATGTTTTCTTTTACGGTAGTTGTGCCGGGAAAGCGCCGTTAGTCGATCGAGGGTACGCCTGTATTGATTTTTCTTACAGATTACATGCCTGCTGCGAGAAGTTGCTGGAAGAATACAGCAAGAAAAAGGACACTGTTCTGCAAATTTTGCATTTATATTTCTGATAAAATATCATTTTCTTCTGTTTAAGAACTGCATTCATATAAGGCAATCTGCGTGGGAAAAGAAATGAGAGCGTGTTGTTAGGCTAAATGTGTAATTCTTTTTTTCCCCCTGATATCGGAAAAATTTATATTTATTATCGATAATATTTCTTGATGTTGAACATTTCTCATTTTCCAGCATGAATCGCCGTAAATTTTAAAGGATGCTTGGAATGTAAATTATTTCTAAAATTCTTTTCCTTCTGATTTTTAGTTGTTCAGATTGATTTTTAAATGTTCTGTAAATCTTTTCTTGAAAGAATGACTGATATAGGATAAAATTATTGGCTTTTTCAATTTTTAATACGAACTTAAAATTATTTGTGTGTCTCATATATAAAATCATTGATTTTATATTCTTTCTCATGCTATCGGCTTGTCATGTTTTTAAGGTTAATACAGTTTAAGTTAAGTGTGCACATTTTTAAGTTTTAAAGAAGTTAACATGCTAACACACACACGTGTATATATTATGAAAACCTTTAAAATCATATAACAGTTTGGTTGATTGGTTGAGTGGGTGTTTTATGTCGTGTGTAATTTCTTATAAACTTACACAATGAAGATCAGTTTTTGTGAAAGAAAAACATATATATATAATAGTAACAATCAATCAAGGTAAAATTTTCTCTATATGTTAAAAAAAAAAAAAAAGTTACTGTCGCTTGCGTCAAATTGTTTTGTCTGCGACCGTAATAATAATAATACAAGTCATTGTTGCTATTGGTAACAAAATTTATCGTTTACAAATAAAAAGCGTTACCTTAGATATTTTTAATAAAAAAATGAATTTAGAATTGTAATTAATCGTCTGGAGATACTTTTTTCCCTACTTTTGGAAAATTGCATTTTTTACTGACAATTTCTTATGTTGCTTGTGAATTTTTTTAGTCGTTCTTTTTTTCTTTCGTGTGTGTGCGCATAATGAAATATTTAATGCCTATACTTTTCACTGTTGAATTTTTAAGTTAATTTAATGCCAATGTATAATACTCTGTATATAACACTCTCTCTGTATATTCTAATATACAAGTAGGTAATAATTTTACACATTCGAAAATATTTGAAAAGAAAAAAAAAGTTTATTATTTTTTTTATTTGGAAAAATCTCCCACAGCTTCAATTTTTAATTCTGTCCTGCTTAGTTCTTAAAATAACGAAGGATAAAATGTATTCAATTTTCTCTGTGAGTTTTAGGTTATGAGTTTTTTTTTTTCTTCCAATAACACTGCTGTGCATGAAAATCGGCCCCAACAGCATTTTTGCAAATTCTTGAGTTAAATGACCACCTAAATCCGAATATAATATGACCCATTTTGCTCTATCACTCACCGTTTTTGTGGACGCCCCCCTATTTTTATCACTTTTCTGTAATTTTATGGCTATAAATTTAATTTGTAAGGGCGGGAAGGATTATTTTAATTCTTAAATATCTTCTGAGGGGCTACAAAAGTAAAAAATTCTAAAATATGAACATTTTGCAGCAAGAGGGAAATTTAAGAGGGGGGGATTTGCCACTGAAATTATTAATTTCATTTATTATATTTTAATAATCAATTATTATTATTATTATTTATGATGCATTATTTATATATATATATTGTGTGTGTGTGTGTGTTTTAAGTGCTAAAATAATACTTTTCCATTCTCCAAATCAAATTCATGGCCATAAAGTTATCGAACAGTGATAAAAATTGTAGAGGGGTGGCGTCCCGAGAAAACGGTGGGTGATTGGGCAAAATGGAGGTCATATTCAGATTCAGGAAGTCATTTTAAATAAGAATCAGCAGGAAAGGTATCAGCCCTCGATTTTTTTTTTTTTTTTTTTTTTTTTTTGCAGCGCTGTCGCTGTGTAATTAGAAGTGTGAAATGTATCATAGAAATGTTTAATTCTGTAATGGTAAAATTTATCAATACGAAATTTAAAGATGCTGTGATGTATAAATGAGTTTGGATTTGACTATAAAATATCTTTTAAATTCCAAAACACATCCGAAAAAATTTAAAATATGTTTTTTAAATAAAAAAGATAAATACACTTTAAAGACAAAAAGAAATGCAGTCAATTATACAGATATATTGTTTTAGTTTTTTCTCCTTCTCTTTCAAAATATTTAGGTATCAGAAATTTTTTCTCAAGAAAAGGATGATAATAAAAAAATAATAATAATAATAATAATAATAATAATAATAATAATCCGATAAGCAATGCTATTTCGGATATCAAATTTCCAAGTCTAAATTCAGTTACTTATTTTAAAAACTTGTTACAATACAAATATAAATACAAAAAATATCATCAAATTAAACGATTGCCTATAATGGATAACGGAAAAATTCTGGTCCTCAAAAAAACTACAACATTTAAAAACTAGTTTTTTTTTTTTTTTTTTTTTTTAACAAGCAGTCATACCAAAAAATTCATCGCCAAATGGTGACAAAAATTGAAAAGTCACCAAGGAGATCACATATCAAAGCCGTAACGCTAAATGATCTAAATATTACAAATTTCTTTCTATTCTAAAAAAAAAAATACTCATTCTAGTGCAAGACATATTATAATCATGTTACGAGAAATGAATTTGACCAAACACAGTGACAAAATGAAATTCACACCTAATAGGCTATCCACCGTTCACTTCGATATATTTATCTTATTCTAATCTAATCTATTAATTTATTTTTTTAGGGTAATTTCGTAGGTTAGTTTTCATGCTACTGTTTCCAATGCAGCAATCCTTAAAATGCATATTTATATGAAATATCGCCCAATTTTGCTATGTGGATAAAATCTTAAATTACGAATAATTTACGAAATTTTCCTATTGACTATATTTGTTGTCAATCATGTTTTCAAACAAGTATCATAAATGTTATTTTGAAGTTGTTTGATATATTTATGATCCACAAAATAGACGTTTATGCTCAATTTTGCCCTATTCTGCCATGTTAAGTAAATCGTAAATTCCAAATAACTTACGAAATTTTTAAATTAAAAAATGCATAGCCAATGTTATCTATGCTAGTATCGTAAATGATACTTTAAAAGTGTTCTGACATCTTTAAGATGAAAATGTCCCTCAAAATGGACGTTTATGCGAAATTTTATTAAGTAAATCGTAAATTTCCAATGACTTACGAAATTTTTAAATTGGAAAATTCATAATCAAGGATGTTTATACCAGTATCTTATATAATATTTTAAAAGTAATCTGACAACTTTAGGATGAAAATATCCCTCAAAAGGGACATTTATGCGAAATTTTGCCGTATTCTGCCATGTTAAGAAGTTTGTAAATTTCGAATAATCTGCGAAATTTTCAAAGTAGCATGTTTATAGTTAATGATATTTAAAAGCTGTTCTTACTTTTTTACGATAGAAATAGTTCTTTTCATGCACGTTTCTTTTTTTTTTTTTTTTTTGTGAAATTTTGCACTATTCTCCCATGTTAAGAAAATCGTGAATTTCCTATAACTTCTGAAGTTTTCTATTCGAATGTTGCAACTTAGTAGGGTTCTTTGCCAGTACCATAAATAAAATTTTAAAACTGGTCCGACCTCAGTGATCATTTGTTCGTGAGATATCGTGTACACAGACTAACATACTAACACTTATCTAAGTTCCCCATACCTGTAGTATGATGGGGAACTAAAAAATGGTATCAAATATTATATATTTCCATTTGACAATTAATATGGGAATTTTTATAATATTGTACTGCTTTTGTCTTGTGTTAATGTCCTGTGTCGCGGTTAAATTTCCTATTCATTGAAAGGCGAAGCATCGAAAGGCAGGTAGAGCCTTGCAGGGGTTAATAAGCGAAGCAAGTCAGGGCGGAGTGAGCAGGGGGCTGAGCCCCTTAGTTGGGGAAAGAAAACAAAAGCATTGCTCCCCCTTTTCCCCACATACGCGGACTCATTGGGGTGTAATTTTTAAATATGAGTATTTCTCAAAAGTATTCATTAATACCTTTAAAAGGAATGATTGAATAATTTGAAACAAAAAGTTATCAGTTTATTTATTTATTTTTAAGATAGTGTCTTAAGGTTACAAAAATAGCTTTCGATATTTAAGATAGTACTTTCATACCTGCCAACGGCTTAATTAATATTCCGTAGTATTGTTAGTTCCGCCCTTTTTCTCACACCAGTAAATTTGTAGAGTAATATTATTCAAGTGTTAAAAGAAAAAAAAAAAAAAAAAGGCGGGCTAACAGTATTACGGAATAATAATTAGGATGTTGCCAGATATGTGCTTTTTTGAGATAACTGTCTTTCAATAACAATTAAAAATAATTTTGTCCTGCAAGACCATTTCAAAATGTTCTGCGTTCTTGAGTGCAGTGAATGATCTCCCTGTTGAGGGATTCTCATTCATGAATCCCGATTTTCCGAGCAGCTCCTCCCTTCTTGTGCATACATAAATAAATAAATAATAATTTTAATAAGTAATTTGCATTGCATGAATTTGTATAGGGGAAAAAAATAATGAATAATAGAAGAAAGTTTTATGATCCCACAGTATATTAAATTTCTTTTACCTTTTTTTCCCCCCCTCGACTCAGAATATCAACACAAATTATTAAAATGCATACTTAGCACCGCTGTATCATTTTTGTGTGTACTGTGGCAATTTCCAATTGAATAATGCTATTATTATTATTTTCAGTTTTCTAGTTTCCAATCCGATTCTTCCAGAACAAGCATTATAAATAAATATTTTCATTGCTAAATAAAATGTTCTTTTCCGTTATTTCTTTCTTACTTTATAATTATCTCTATGAAAGAGAAACTATCAGAATCGGATATTATTAGTTAAAAAAAAAAAAAAAAAAAAGTTTCCTTTTTAATGGGGGGAAAAAAACCCTAGTGTTTTTTTCTCATTAATGATCACAGATGCTCCTTTTCTTCCCTCCTCTTTTTTTTTTTTTTTTTTTTTGGAAAATCGTTAAGCGGTCGAACTATAAAATTCCTATTTACAGCTTGTCGGAGTATTTGCTTTTGCTAGATTTCCGCAGATTAAAAGAACAGCATTCAGGAATTAAAAACATGTCGTAGTATAAGATTTTTTTTTATGTGCATATGATTGTTATAACAATGTGGAAATTAAGATTACATTATTTAAAATTGTATACGAACGCAGCAGTTGCTCAAATAAACTAAAAGAAATACCTTTATAATAATTCAAAAACCAGCAATACTGAAATAATTACAGAAAAAACCCCAACAAATTTGCGTGTTTAATACGCAAGAATGCAGAAAAATAGAAGATATATGAACAGAATATATTAATGTAAAAAATAAAAAGGAATGCAGGCCAAAACATTGAAAACAAAAGCGGGCTAAAAAGCAAACAGAAATTTGTACCAAAAAACAAAACCACGGGGGCCATCTTGTTTACATATTCATTTCCTGTTTAAATTTCTTATTGATTATATTAAATGGGTTGTTATGTTGTACCCGGGGCGTTGCTTTTAGGTTTCACCAGCGAAACTTACAAGTCCATGAGGCTTCTGTAATATTGAATGGGATTGGTATTCCAGTGATGTGAGCATCTTAGGAAGGATCAGTAGTCTTTAGGTTCCTGAAGTTAAGACATCCTGAGCAGATATTCGCTCTAGTCCCGGACAGTTACGCGATGGGATGGGAAGATCGACGGGCGCCGATTTCCCGTGGGCCGCGAGCTCCGCAGACCGGAGCTTTTGTTAGAAAGCACAAGCGGTTACATGACGAAAAACCTCTCTCGTCTCGATCACTCTGTTTTCGATTTTTGATCGTCAGAACTCTATTCTAATTGGTTAATAAATTGCTGACTGCCTTATTAGCTGAGGTTCAAGATATCCAGGATTAATTAATTTGGAAGATCCAACCGCAGTTTAGTTACAAAAAGCACTTATTAAGCTAATTTTTGTCTTAAAATTGAACAATATTTCGACTTTCGCATTATGAAGTTATCTGCTGCGAAACACAACTTAAAAGCGATTCCGAGATTTTAAAATGGGTTTTTAATTATTTAAATTTAACTATTTTTTATCCCTTTCATATCCCTTCCCCCTAGCGATATACACCGGGCTTTGCCTGCAAGACCGTGAGAGCTTACCTGGAGGTAGAGGACATTCCAGGTGGAAAAAAATTGATTATTATGCAGTTACTGCTATTGTTACTGGCAAGTGAAAGAAAAAAATGTCGTGAATATTATTTAGTGACATATATACACACAGGTCATCTTTTATTCATGTTGCTAACATACTTTAAATATTCTCTGTAATTATTACTAATTATTTTTATAGAAAGCTAATTAATATCAATTAATATTTCTTTTAATTCCTATTCCTATTCTATTTTGGATTTATATAAATCTTATGGATGAATTTGGCATTGTTAATATATTTCTCGTGTATTTTACATTATATTAAATGTTACATATATATTTAGAGAGAGAGAGATCAATAATTGCCTAATTTCAACTACCTATCTATAAGTAGTTTTAAATTTTTTACTATATTAGAAGCCTGAATCTATAACCGCGCAGATTTTATATAATTGCATTTATAACTATAACTTTTCACGTACTTACATACATAAAAAATATATTACTTGATACGAAACCTTATCGTGTAACAAAACTGGATGCTTAAACAAAAGTTTAAATTCCCTTTAAAATGTAAAATGACGAATTTGTATCCACAATTAGATGAAATTAATAGTTTGTAGAAATGTCCGTTCTGGAATGTTTTGTGTCTTTTAATAGCTGAACCAGCATTCTGTGAAATTCTGAAGTTCCCCACCTACTTGTTATTCGTGGTGAGCATGGATTTGAAAATTAGCTCTCGCATCGAAAATCAGCTTCCTGTTGTAGTTGTGATGGAGACTTAATAATCGTATCTACCGAACGATCGATTAACATCGTTGTAACCTCTATAGTATACGCTAATGTGTTTCGGGCAGCTTGATCGAAATGTAATTTCTCCATTACCTTTAACGTTTTAGGAGAGGAGGAACAGTGTAAAGCAAATGTCCAAATAAATTATGTAACATCTTACTAATGGTGACAGCACTGTTAAGAAAGCTGTAATTTTCAATAATTTAAATGTTCTACCTGATTTTTATTTTTGCGTAATCAGATTTTATTGCTTTAAGTGTGTTTTTCTTTTATGTGTATGTAACTTTTAGCTAGCATTTCCTAAATTTAAAATAAGGAAGTAGTAAAATTAATTATCTGTTGTGTTGAAGAATCAAAACTTTGTAAGCAAACATTATAAATTACTAAAATATGCAACTACTGTTTCGGGTCAAAATAATTAAGAATGACGATTCATCATGCGGAAAACAAATGTAGGCATTAATCCAGCAATGCGATTTTTTTCACTTGATGAAAGTTGTGGTATGTAAATTTATGGTTTTCGCTACTAATGATATATTTGTTTACAAAGTTTGCATTCTTCATCATTTAACAGTAATATTTCAGTTTATTTATTTATTCATGATAGAAAAAGTATTCTATTATGCTAGTTAAAATTTATGGTAGAAAATCGAATCCTTCGTGGATTTAATATTATGTATTTTCAAAAATATATCGGATGTAGTCTTGTATGTATTTGCTTGTATAAGAATGTTATTGAAAATATGTTTGTTACGGCTTTCATTTTGCGATAATTTGTAGGAAAACGAGTTTTCTATTGGACAATTTTTAAAATTTAAATAATATAATGAGACTTGAATATGTATAATGTACTTATCGAGTTTTAAGCAAATCGGTTCATAAATACATTTATATATATATACACATGTTTGAGTTTGAAAATTTCAAGTGGCTGCCATTTTGAAACAGGATAGTGGATCAAGTTGAATAATCTATTCGAGACGGATGCAGTGCATTTCTGAGCCAAAAAGTCGGGTAGTACAAAATGATATAGTATGTACAATAATACATGGTCAGTATAAAGCAAATTTCGGCTTTGAAGATAGTCGCTAAAAAAGCCGTCTCGAATGGGTTAATAAATTTAGTTCCAACATTGAATACCTGTTTTCTAGCAATTCTATTCATAAGTAGGTTTTTCTTTTTCATTCTTTCTTATTTATTTATTTATTTTTCTTTTAAAGAGTTTCGGCTGATGTTTTAAAACGAGAAAGCGAAATTGACCGACGAACCCGTCCAAAATATTTCTAATATTAGTCCACGGATCAATTTTAGCTTGAATTAGTTCAGTATTTCGGATGTTGTCATAATCATAAATTTTCAATTATATGTAAGTGTACGTAATTGTAGTAGATCTATTTCTAAGGAAATCAACCTGAAATTTAGTTACAACGACACACTTTTAGTTCACGATTATAAATGAAATTTACAATCCTATTTCATTTACTAAAGAAATTAACTCTTAGGTGCTAAATATAATATTCCCATTCCATAATAAAAACTGTTCTGAACTGTTGATTGAAAGGTGGAGGAGAATGGATATTAATGAAATTTTTAAATTACATATAAAATCGGAATCCAGTAGATGAATTTTTGAAGTCCTCACCTGCTTGTTTCACCGTAAAATTCCCATCTAATTATAAAAAAAAAAAAAAAAAAAAAAAAAAAATCTAACGTAATTTTGTGTAAAAATTTGATATTTAGAGACATTCCTTTTTAAAGTTTTCCGGAAGTAATATAGAATCGATATTTAATCGATTAACTTTTGTAGGTGTTTTCTTTTTAGCGATCATCTTTCCGGACACGATTTTCTCCTAGTTTGAAAAAATGCATTTTCTTTTTCTATTAGTTAATTAAAAATGTAATGTAAGTTTTATTTAATTTCCTTCCTTCTTATCTTTCTTTCTTTCTTTAAAAAAAAAAGGAAGAAAGAATGAAAAAGAAATAAATCTTGTAAATTTTTTGAGCCATTTTAAAGTCTTTTTTTTTTTTTTTTTTTTTTTTCTTTTTCCTTTCTATTATTATTATCGTTGTTGTTATTAAAATTATGGTCTTTCATTTAGTGTAACAATACAGTTACACAATTAAAACAAAACTGATATATTTATTTATTACTATGTTTGAGGGGTATTTAAAATAGAAGTTTTATTGATCTTTTTTGTTGTTGTTGTTTCTTTAAACATTTATTGTGCAATTTTTTTTTTTTTTTTCTCATTTTAAATGCGCGGAATTTCTGTATTAACAAATAAGAATATTTAGAAAAATGTATCGATAAAAATTTTTAATCTTCACAATTTTTGCATTCGTACAACTAAGTAACCCTTAAACTTTTCAGTTTGGCTGCACAAAAAAAAAAAAAAAAAAAAAAAAAAGGTTCACAAAATGTTTTAATGTAATAAGCATAAAATAAAACATTAATTAATAAGGAACATGAACTTTTTTACTGTGAAAATTTAAAAATACCAGTTATAAAAGTTTCAAAACATAATTTTTCCAATGGGTATGAGTAAAGAAATTTTTCCCACGAACAATGGCGGCGATAAAGGTCCCACGAAGTTTCGGCATTAAAGGGCAAAGACTTCATGGGTTCTAGACTGAGAAACGGATAATGAGATCTTTCTCAAGTAAAAAATATTTTTTAAAGAAACTAAAGCTTTTTGCTTTTAAAGTATAAAGTTCATTTTAAAATTTTGCTTTCAGCATTTTGTCTCTCACGTTAAGTTCGTTGTCATCATTTTTAGTATTAAAATGATATTTTTTGCAATTTTATATTTAAATATTATTCGCTACACACATTTAGAAAATACTTTTATTGTTAACTAAGTTTCGAATTATGCAAGTTAGCTTCTCCCCCCCCCCTCTCCTTTCATCAATATACTGGGTGTCCCATAATTCTGTAGACATTTAAAAAATTCATAAAAAATTGAAGAAATTGATAGAATTCAACGCGGTTTGCGAAAAAAGTTGTTCTCATGAAAGGTTTTATTTATGTATTTATGTATTTATTTTTTGTAAAGAAAAAAAAATAGTTGCTAAAATTTTCCTGGACTGAGGGCGCTGTACTTGAGCATATCACACATTTTCGTGAAAAAACTATATTTATTTGCATTCAAATGTTATAGGCTTCTATTCTGTGTGTCCGCCGTCACCAAAAATTACAGTTTGCAAACGAGTTGCAGCTTCAGTTAGCGGTTCTTACCTGAGGAAAAACGTCTTCATCAATAATGTTTTATCTTCCAAATCAGCATCAAAATAAAAACGTCATGTATGCACAAGTAGGAGGCAAAATAAGAAATGAGCTGAGTTAATGGTAAAACCGTGCAATTTACAGGACTCTGATTTGAATATATCTCATTACGCATCCGTGCAGCGCCTTCTAACGACGGAAATTTTTATTTTTGTTTTCTATACAAAAAAAAAAAAAAAAAAAAAAAAAAATCCTCAACATGAGAATAATTTTTTTGCAAACCGCGTTTAATTCGAACAATGCATTTTATGAATTTTAAAAATGTGTACAGACTTATGGGACACCCTGTACATATCAAGAAACTGTTGGTTTCAGGAAAAAATTTCCGCTTCCGATCTTTGATGATCGTACGTTTTGTGATTTCGGAACCTGATTCAACCATTTTTAGAAAAAATTAGAAATGTTAAAAAAATTTTGTGGAAAGTTGTATCTCACTAGTGTCACGAACCAATGGAAGAAATTTAAACAAACTTGATATTTCATTAGACCTTGGTTTAAATGGTGCTCATTAACTCTTGGGGTATATCACCCTTCAGGTGACGCTACTGGATTGTTATTCCCTCATTTAAGGGAAATTTATATATCTACTTCTATAGTGTATAAATGACCCAAACTTGATATCTGAAATGTATATTATTTCAACTACACAATTTAGGTGTATATCGGACTATAGGTTGCACTGTTATGCTGCATTTTTTTTTTTTTTTTTTTTCCTTTTTTTAAGGTTAGAGCTATCTCGGCTTCTATGTTATATAAATGAATCAAACTTGGTATGGGAGATTTATATTATGAGAAATTATGCAGATTCAATTTGGGTGTATATCGGTCCCCACCTAAATTGAGTCACCCAAATTGAATTGTGGTGCTGCTGTTAACTTCTGCGATTTTCCCTATGGCTGTATGTCAGCATCTATTGGTAAAAATTGTAATAAATTGCTTCTTTAAAATGTTAATTGTGTGGAACTAAGTTGATTAAATTTTTGCGCATATTAACCAGTACGTGGTGATGTTATATAGAATGATACAGAAGAAAGTTTTGTGATGGCTATAACATACGAGTTTTTAATGATTTGATCTGAAAATTTATTCCGTTTCCAATTGCTGCAGAAAATAAGAGACAAAATATCGATATTTTAAATTTGTTTTTAAGAAAAATGTTTTTGTAATTAATTTTTATTAATATAACACACTATTTGTTCATATTTAACGTAATTTAACTTTTCTATGTTGCCTAGTGCCTGGTTTTCGAATCATAGTTAGACATGTGTTTCCGTAGTGTTTCGGACCATTAACTCTTTAATTTTAATTTTTACTTTCTTCTATATTCAATAGAAGAAAGTATTGGATTCCTAAAAATTTTCGACCTCCGGTTTTTGATGGATTTACACGTTTTGAGAATTGTAGAACACGATTTGACCATTTTTAGAAAATGTCAGTCTGTCTGTGTGTGTGTGTATCCCAAAATTATGTAGCAACTGTAACTCAGGAACTACTGCACAGAATTTCATACAAATTGGTATGTAGTTACACCTTGACATAAATTAGTGCCTATCAACTTTTGATAAAAATTGTCTAACAGGTTTCCTTGCCATCCCGCTTTTTCTAAATTTCTAACATGGTGGTATAGGACAAAATTTTGTATAAATGTGCATAAAAAGAATTATTTTTTAATAATCATGAAATTTACAAGAATTATTTACAATACAGATAGGTAACTGGGGGAAAAAATTGTATATGTAGGAGCATCGCTTCCGAGGGGAATAAATTTTCATGATAGGTATCTTTCAAAAGAGCTCGCCAATACCTTTAAAGTGAATGGTTGAACCATCGATCTGCGATAATTTAAAATAAAGTTATCAATTTTTTAATTTTTTTAAATGTAATATATAGAATAAAATGAACTTTTTTTGGATAATTTGGTGTTATACTACTTCTCTAATATGGAAATCGTACTGCATTATCATGAAAGAAAAGTTTATTCAATAATGATTTTAATAAATTATTTTTACTGAGTGAATTTGCATAGGGGGAAAAAAAAGGGGGGGGTCATATGGTGGCCGCAACATTTTAGCTTTAATTTGTTAGAAAAGTAAAGATATTTAATTGCATAAAAGTTTAAAAAGTAAAGATATTTAATTGCATTAGTAAGGAACCGATAGTTAAAGATTCCGACCTAGTGTCATATTTTAAAAGATATACGTCTAAAGAAATTTTATTTATTTATTTATTTTTTATTCTAATACTAGAAATATTAAATATGCTCTTCTATACTTAATGCATATACCGAATTGAACTTTTGATTAATGTTCAAATTGTCTCTTTTTTCCTCTACGACAGTATATAATGTATAAGCAAAAAAAAAAAAAAAAAAAAAAAAAAAAAATGACCCGTAACAACTTTCCTAATATAATTTTTCTAATCTTTATAATTTTTTCAAGATAAATTTACAATTCGTTAAATTGCCAATAGTTGGAAGTGAACTACCGAAAAACATCAAGTATTATATCTTCTTCTTCTTTAGGTATAAAGAGCATAATAAATAAATTTTCTAAAAACTGTATTAGCGGGTCAAGCTTAAATGTAATAAAAATAAATTACTAAATCCATAACTAAAATCTATTGAAGCATTTCTTTTGAGCAAAGAATGAACATAAAATAATCTATAATTCAGTGCATTAAAATTAAAGCTAATTTCACTTTAAATCAGTTTTAATTAGAAATTATGGGTTTTTATGGCTTCATAAAAAACGTTTCCTCTTTAAATTAAAATCTCCCTGAATTTTGTTTGGATTATCGCGAACTTTGTCATCTTATCAGTGAGTGAACTTGCAGATTCCTTGATTCCGCTCTTTCCTGATCCTTATTTTCATTTGCCCTGAGTGTGTGATATGTTATTAACTTTATTTTATCGTAGACTTTTGATTTACGTAAACAATCTTATATCTTAAATGCGTAGGAAAACCTTATTTGTCAAAAGATGAGACCCCGATGTAAGATTTCTTAGTGATAATAATCCAGCCAGGATCAGTTTAGGAAGTATGTTGTATTCTAAGAATATTTGCAGTAGTTACTGTTCGAAGTACGTGACAAAACTGCAGGCTATCTTCTAAGTTTTTTTTATATTTATAAAATGTTTAGATTGCGCTGAAAGCTGGTAGGCATTTTATAGGCCACCGTCACACGAACTGTAATCATTAACATGATTGTAGGATTTATGTGCTTAACCCTTTATCTAAGAAAAAATATAAAGAACATAAAAAATAGTTTTTTTTTTTTTTTCGTCTTTTAAGGTTCTGATCTTGTTTCAATCTCTGTGTATTAATGGCACACTAAAGTACTTCCTCACTAAATCCTCAGTAATTATTGGGATTAAGTGATATGTATACATTTTAATGTTTTTTTCTTTAAATATTACTCCTAAGTAACTAAGGAAATAGATTTCAAATACACACACACACACACACACATATATATATATATATATATATATATATATATGTATATTTATTTTCATAATGCATTGAATAATGAGAATCCTTATCATTACTGCCTATGGACTCAAATTATTTCAAGTGAGCTGGCGGAACTATACATTCAATTAAGATATAAACTGGTAGGCATGTTATACGTCATCGTCGTAAAAACTATACAGGTTTTCAAAAATGTGAGATTTATAGTTTTTTTTTTTTTTTTTTTTTTTTTTTTTTTACAGGGATGCAAAGTAGAATTCTTAATATTTGCGGTTTATGAACTCTATAGCTATTCAGAGTTTGCTTTTCAATGCTGCCAATTCAAATAAATAGGATATATATAATCAAGGATTAGGTATATAACCAAGGTTTAGGTTCATAAAAAGTTTTTAAAAAGTACCCCAAAAAATCCCTAGAATTTCAAAATCTGTCCCTGTATTCTGTTTAAAACTGCTAAAAGTCCCTACGCGTAGGGACAAATCCCTACAGCTAGAACACTAGCTTTAATAATGTCGTTTTCAAGATAAATAAGTAAATAAATGTTTGCTATTGTGTGTTTATCATTTATAGTTCTTTTACAAGGGCGCACAAAATAATACGGAATTATTAATGTCCATTGTACGATACATGGAGAAAAACTCTCAAAAATTCTATTATGATTTTCTCTTTTGGTTTTTACTGACTTTTCTGAATTAAATTTATTTTAACCGTTAATTACTAAATGTACATAAAGTATGGTGTGTAAAAAAAAACAGGCGAAGTCACTTCATATTTTTCGATTATAATAAGCGTAAAACAGGAAAAGCCAAATGATAACCATATTTTGTGTTTTTATATTTGCGTCATATTTATCAGATAATTATAGTAGTAGTTGTGTTAGTAGAAATTGACTTCTTACATAAATGAGAAATTCAGGTTTTCACGACTACTGTAAATATCAATACAAGAGTGGTAGAAAAAAGGGGAAAGACTTACAAATTATGACATGAAAATTTTATTCTCGCCATTTACAAAATTTATATGAATTATATCTATTTCTTAGAGTTCAGTAAAATACAATTTGTAAAAATGTACTTGTTTTTCGAAATAATTACTACTGCTCAAGCTTGTAGACGGAGTTCGAGACCAGGTCGCGCTCGTCGGTCTAGTAACATATCATAATCTACTATAAAAATAAATCGAAATTCGATCCAAGTGTTAATTTTAATGGCCCATTTTTGTGAAATTTTTTACATAATTTTGTGAAAAAACTATCTGGTAAAACCCTGCATTATTTAGCTTTATGAACCAAAACAGGATTTTATTGTACATTTTTATGTCATCCTTTATCGTAAATCGTTAACGATTATTTTCACATGTAAAATGTTCTTTATATTAATAGCTTGCATTTGGATGCAATTATAACTGAACAATTTAACAAAAGTAAATAAGTAAATAAAAGTAAACGATTCTTTATTAATAAACCATTGAATATATCTTGTTTTTCAGTGAAAATTTAAAGTGGTATTTGACCAGGGTTTTTTTGCTTTCTGCACTTCATGCGCAAATACAGTTTTTTTTTTTTTTTTTTTAAATACTTTGTGTACGCATAGACCATTACCACGCTATGCATGTCATTTTTCCGCTCTCTTCAAATTCATTTCTTCTGACATCCACCTTCATTTCTCTTTTTCCTCCTTCTCCCTTAAAAGCTGCTTTGGCTAAATATTCATGAGATATGCCCAGGAAACTTATTTCGTCCGCCCTCCCTCTTTTTTTTTTTTTTTTTTTTTTTTCTTTTAAGTAAATATTCTGTGTCGTTATTAAAAAAAAAAAAAAAAAAAAAAAATCTTCTAAACTGTTATGCTTCCATATATTTTACGATTTCTTGGGTCTATCGATTTTATCCAGTCAGATGCATTGAGCAGCAACATGAGGGTTTGCTCTAACTCCAAACACAAACCTTCCACCCACTTATTCAGAAGAGAGTGCATGAAGTGTTTCTCGGGACTGTCGTTCGATCCAGGGCAAGCAGAGAGGGCATTTCTAAAACGAGGCCAACGCCCCGCCTAAGCTGCACGCATTTTGGAGTTAGATTAGAGAAGAGGATAATATGTGCATGAAAGGTAGAACAGAATCTTGGAAGTTTAAGCAGATCGCATTTGGTATAGTTCCCATGTTTTATGGATACTGGGTGTAAAGATTTCCATGATTGAAAACTCTGACATTAACCCAGTTGTCAACAATTTTTTTAAATTATTGGGAATAAAGTTATTTTGATTTCAGTAATATGTCGTAAAAATTTGTGCAAAGGATAAAAACTAAAATTTTGTTGTTTTCTGGGTAAGCGTAGGGATGTAAAATTTTCGGAAATTTTGATGCGGTGGAAAAAAAACCCAGTTTTTTACCCTTTTTTTTTTTTTTTTTTTCTGGAAAAATTGGGGGGGAAAAATGGAAAAATCTATTTTTTACAAATAAAAATGGGGTTTCTTAACAGTTATAATATCTTGGAAAATATAAAGTGTTAAACATTTAAAAATATACCCAATCCATATTTTTGTTCTTAACAGGGAAAAAAAAAAAAAAAAAAATTGCCTTTTAAAATCATAACTGCAAGCATCTTTCCTTGTACAAAACACCAAAAACTAGTCATATCATCATTTAACCATTAATTTAGTGTAGGGTGTGCATTCATTCTCCCTCCAGCATTGATTCAGAGTAAATTCAGTGCCAGGATGAGTTTTACTTGACTCGAATCAGACCGAAAATTTTTGAATAACCCGAACCAGCCAAAAAAAAAAAAAAAAAAAAAAAGTGACCCGAAAACAGACTAGAACCCGCAATAGAGATTTTTGACGACCTGAAACCCGAAAACTAAATAAAACTTAATAATTCATCTAAAAATCATGAAAAACTTTTTTAATATAAAATAATGTAAATTTTCATAGTCACAGATTTCGTAAATCATTCAAAAGAATAAAAAATGCAGTTACTGATACACTAACAGGGTTGCTAGTCAAATCAGGATAATAAATTCCCTGAGTTTTCCCTGTCTCTTTTAAAAGTAAAATAGATGACATGCAATCATGCAGCATTAGAATCTAACATATTTAGAAGTCAATTGAACGTATCTAGGGTATATTAATTTTATTAACTTACTATAGTTGGAAAGAAAACATAATTGACTTTCTTCATTATGTAAAGCACTAAAATTAAAAAAAAAAAAAAAATTTGATTATGAAAAACTTTTCCAATGTTTTTCCGAAAAAAATTCAAAATTCCCTGAATTTTCCCTGTTTTTACAAATAAATTTTGAAATTTCCTGAGTTTTTCCTATTTTTTAATAGTTTTTCAGGTTTCCTGAGTTTTTCAGGTTTTCCCTGAATTGCAGGTACCATAGCAACCTTGACAAATTTAAAAATCTGAAAAATGGATTAATAATAATTTTTAACCATTTATGTTTGTTGTGTGCTTCAAGTGTACAACAATATGCTTCAAGTTTAGCTTTTGTAGTTTATTGTTTAAAGCTTATATTCTGTATACAGTCAGTAACAAAAGTATCCGAACACTAGCCAAAATTCCTATGTAAAAAAAGTACACTTAAAACTGTTTGTTAAATAAATCCTTGTCAAATCCTGTACTTATTCTGTGTAAGAACATGATTCGATAAGGATTTATTTAATAAAACCGTATGAAGTGTACTTTTTTTACATGGGAATTTTTGCTAGTGTTCGGACACTTTTGTTACCGACTGTATGTATTTTTTTTTCTTTGTTTATTGCCTTTCTCCAGCATATATAATTACATTTATACGTGTATATTATATACTGGTACGTGTACATATATATGCATCGATCTTTCTCCAGTTGGTGTTAAATGTTATGCATGTGGTTACTCAGCTTTTTTCATGATATCACTTTGGTTTCAATTAAGTTTTTAATTAATCTTTGTTTTTATTTAATATTTCACATATATCTCATTCTTTATTGTTCTTACTGCATCGATCGGGGCGTGAAATGATATAAATTGCTATGAATAGCAATATCGTTTTACGAAATCGTTGCAGTTTTCACAGCTTTATGAAGTATGCGCCCCTTGAAAGTGTTTCTAACTTTAAGCATTTACATCCAATTAATTCTGTGATTTTTTATATGTTTTTCTCTCTCATAAGTATAATGGTCCTTTTAGGTTGATTTCTTTAGAAATCGACCTATTGCAATCACTTCGTTTATCTATCTATCTATCTATCTATCTATAATGAAAATTTTGTCATCACGATAACTCCCGAAATAATACTCGAAATGGAACCAAATTTGGACAGTGAACAGATCTTATAAATATCTTGGATGAGTCCGTTAACCAAGTTGCTCCGACCTTTTGTTTTCAAGTGGCAGCCACTTGAAAATTTCAAACCGACATTGTAAAAAGCATATTTAAAGCAAGATTTGCTTGAGTTTTGTTGTAAATACAGGCCACATAAGGGTCTCAATGAATAATATTAATGAAGTTTATCCGCCATTTTTAATAAAGTGGCAGATATTTTAAGTTAAGCGGGACCACTTGAAATCAGGCTACCACTTGAAAATTTAAAATCACTATAACTTCCGAAATAATACTCCAAATCGAACCAAATTTAGACAGTGTCTTAACTTATATCTTCTAAATATCTTAGATGAGTTTATTAACCAAGTTGCTCCGCCATTTTGTTTTCAAGTGGAGACCACTTGAAAACTTCAAATTCAAATTGTAAAAAGCGTATTCCAAATTTGTTTGAAATTTGATGAAATATAGACTACATAACCACATAATAACCACATAAGGGTCTCAATGAAGTTTATTAATGAAATTTATCCGCCATTTTTAAAAAAGTAGTAGATATCTTAAGTTAAGCGGGGCCACTTGAAATCACGCTACCACTTGAAAATTTAAAATCACAATAACTTCTGAAATAATACTCCAAATTGAACAAAATTTGGGCAGTGTCTTAACTTATCTTATAAATAACTTAAATGAATTTGTTAAGCAAGTTGCTCCGCAATTTTGTTTTCAAGTGGAGACCACTTGGAAATTTCAAATTCAGATTGTAAAAAGCGTATTCCGAATTTTTTTTTAATTTTGATGCATACATAGATTATACAAGTGTCTCAAATAACTTTATTAATGAACTGTATCCGCCATTTTTAATAAAGTGGCGGATATCGTAAGTTAAGCGGGACCACTTGAAATCAGGCTACTTGTTGAAAATTTAAAACCATGATAACTTCCGAAATAATACTCCAAATGGAACCAAATTTGAACAGTGTCTTACCTTATCTTATAAATATCTTAGATGAGTTTGTTAACCAAGTTGCTCCGCCATTTTGTTTTCAAGTGGAGACTACTTGAAAATTTCAAATTTAAATTGTAAAAAGCGTATTCCGAAATTGTTTGAATTTTGATGCAAATACAGACCACATAAGGATCTCAATGAAGTTTATTAGTAAACTATATCCGCCATTTTTAATAAAGTGGCAGATAAGTTAAGCGGGACCACTTGAAATTAGGCTCCCACTTGAAAATGTAAAATCACGATAACTTCTGAAATAACACTCCAAATCGAACCAAATTTGGACTGTGATATTATATAATTATATTGAATGTTTTCACTGGGCAACTTGTCCCGACATCTTGTTTCTAAGTTCTACTTGAAAATCACATTGCCACTTGAAAGTATGCCATCACGATAACTTTTAAAATACTAAAGGGATTCAAATAAAAGTTGGATAGTGAACTTATGGTTCAAATATCTAGGATAAGTTCACTTGGTTACTTGATCCGCAATTTTATTTCCAAGTGGCGGCCACTTCAAAATTTGTCATTATGGTAACTTTAGTAATACAGAATCAATTCGCATCAAATTTGGGTAGTGGATTTATCCTTCAAATATCTCAGATAAGTTCGCTGGACATCTCACTCCGCTTTTTTTTCTAAGTGGTGCCACCTGAAAATTTCTTATGACGATAATTTTTGAAATACTGATTTAATTTGGACTAGAACTGGACAAGGAACTTATCATACAAGTATACTGGATGATTTCGCTGGGCAAGTTGTTTTGCCATTTTGTTTCCAAGTTGCAACCACTTAGACTGCCACTTGAAAATTGGCCATAAAATTAACTTTTGAAACAGGGCACTGATTTAAACCACAGTTGGACAGTGAACCTGTGCTTCAAATATCTTCGATATGTTTGCTGGGCAACTTGTTCCACTGTATTGTTTCCATCTGGCGGCCACTTGAACATTTGTTATCATGGTAATTTTAGAAATACTTAATCAATTCAAATCAAAGTTGAAAAATGGATTTATCATTCAAACAACAAAAATCTAGAAAATTCACGTAACTCGTAAACCAATCACGTTATTGCGTCCATCTTTGGTATATCGATAATAAGAATTTTCTCGCCAAAAGTCGCCAAAAAAGTCGCCATAGGGGAAAAGTCGCCAAATTTGGCGCCAAATCCATTACCTGCGTTACTGGTTCTTTTTAATGCGTTTTTAAGGAAAAATTAGGCTATTTTAATGCTAAAACAAACTAGAAATGCAGAAAACTAACATTTTATCAACTTACTTAAGCCTCTTTGAAAGAATTTCTACAAAAAAAAAAATATTTTCAAATTTGCAACGATATCTTAGATGAGCAACTTTCTCTGTCATTTGGATCGATGTGGCAGCCACTTATTTTTCAACACGATGACTTTTGAGATTTTGAATTAATTCGAGATGTATGTGTACAGTAGACTTATCTCACAAATACATTTCATATATTTGTCAACTTAACTCACCATTTTGTTTCCAAGCGCCGGCCACTTGAAAATTTTAAATTCACATAAAAAAGGTTTTTTTGAAGCGATTTGCTTAAAACTCCATATGTGCATAGCCTACATCAATATTTCTACCAAGTGCATAAATTGTTTGTAGCCGCCATTTTGAAAAAAATTGACGGCTACTTGACAAGGAAAAAGAAATCAACCTACCCTTCCGAAAAAGCCGGAAGGACTTGTTTTATTATTCAGGTCGGTGTAAGTTTTTCATGTTGCTATCGTAACTCATTGGTTCTTAATCTATATCGCAACTTCTTGTGTAATTCTTTCCTCTATGTTAAATTTAGTTCTATATTTTAGTGTGCTGTTGTTGTTTTATTTCTATTAATTGCTAAATTTTAAGATTAAATTTTATTACGATATCTATTATTTTTATATATATATATAACCATGGGAATATATGTTTATAATAGTTATATCAAATAAATTTCTGCTTATTATGATACAAATTTTTGAAAGATGTTTTCAAGTCAACCTGACTCGTTGAAAGCTAAACCCGACCTGCAGAAAAAAAATTCAGTCAGCCTGACCCAAACCCGCCTGCAAGAAAAATAAATTAGTCAAGCTGAGCCCAACCCAACTTGGAGAAAAAAATTCAGGCAACCGAACCCGTAAGAAAAATAAATCGGTCAACTCTAACCGAACCAGACCAACAAGAGAAAAAATTTATTCAACTTGACCCAAACCTGACCACTGTACGGGTCCAGGTAGAATCAATCGGGTTACCCGACTCGATGCAGGATTTTAATTCAGATTCTGATTTAGAATGAAGTTAATCAGAAAAATAATAATAATAATTATTATTTAGGTTACTTGAACTCCAAAAATTTAAAGCAACATTTTACTATTGATTTATTATTTTTAATTTAAAAGTTTTTAACTCAGAAGTAAAGGTTTATAAATCAAGTAGGTTTTGGCACATGAAATTTTTGTAAATTATTAAATAAATTTTTTGACAGAAGGTTGCAAAGTTTTCTGTTTTGTTTAAGTTTATTACATGCATTTGTACGTGTGTGTATATATATATATATATACACATGAAAATAATACAGTTAAACAAGTTTAAGGACAGCGGCGGCTCGTGAACCGAAAATAGGTGAAGAGGCACTTCACCAAATATTTTACATTGTATTCATTTATAGAGTACAAATTTACATATAAATAAAATAAGTATTTTTAGTAAATTAAGTAATATTTTCACAATTTAAACTAAATTATGCTTAAGAAAAATTATGCGTTAAAACTACTTAAATGTTACTTTTCTGCTCTTCATCTATTTTCGGTTCACGAGCTGCTGCTGTTTGAGGATATATATTCATGAAAAGAGACAGAAGCATAAAGGAACTTAAAATGAGTAATTAATTTCAAATGCATGTAATAGGAGGGAGGTCATTATAATGCTTAAATATTTCAGAATTACCTATTGATTATATGGTTAAAATTTTATTTTTGAAATATGAATATTATCTAAGTTAATGCTTTCACGTGAGATACTAAACATGATAAAATATTTATTGAAAAACCATCGGAATGTAAATATTATAAATTTCTGAAGTGATACTTTACGCTGGAAATTTCAAAATTTTAATTTTTTCCGAGTGGAAATAAACCCCTTCGAAAATAAAACCGCAAAAAAAAAAAAAAAAAAAAAAAAAATGCCTCCCCCCCCCTAAAAATTCCAGTTTTTTTCGGACCATTCCCATCTTTAGGTGTGCGCATTTTTGATTATGAGCTCCTACCAAATAAAAGTAAAACAAAATCCGTATTAGTGTAAAACAAAATCCGTAAAACTGTCGCCCATCTGATGGCAGAATGATTCTAAGATTCTAGGAAGGTGGCCGCTCACCACTATGCAGCGGTTTTGAGCGATTTTAACCTTTAGAGAGGGGCTCCGATGGCACTGTGGAGATTCAAAAGAGCCCGGATCTAAAGATTACACCTCCTCCGTTGTTTATTGCATAAACAGAAAAGAAAAAAAGAAAAAAAAAATTACAGAGGTCGCCAAAGCGGAGCTTTCACACGACAGAGGGCGACAAGGTAACAAGAATATAAAAAGAACAGAGCCTTGCTCCCTCGTATGGAGAGGCTTGTGTTGAAAAATTATAAGGACCTCCAAGAGAAGAGTTGGTAACTGCCTTGGAAGATTGAAAAATTAGTTGGTCAAATTGGAAAAATGCATTAAGAAGTTATAGATTCTTGTTAGTTTCTGACGTAGGGGAAGCCGGGTAACGATATTAAAAAGCCAGTCGTTAGGTTTATTGGGTGGGTTAAGATGAGTTAGTGGCCAATCATGAGTTTGTGGGCATGAGAAAAAGTAATGATTTGCATTACCCTCAGCCCCGCACTCACATTGTGGAGTGCGCGAGCAATGAAACTTGTAATTGTAAAGATGTGATTTGAACGGGCCATGACCCGTTAAGAAGGCTGTTATGGCTGGGGAAAGGTCAAAGTTATAATTTGACACTTTTGGGAGGAGGTTAAAAGTAAATCTACCTTTGGGAGTTGTATCCCAGTATAGCTGCCATTCTTTCTTTAGTCGTGCTTTAAGATATCTTTTGATGTAAGAGGGGGGGAGGGGGAGGGCCTGAACGAAATCCACTGCTTCCTTTTTAGTGGCAGTTTTTGCTAAGAGATCTGCCATTTCATTGCCCGCGACGCCCCTGTGAGAGGAGACATGAGCTAAAGAGAAAGTATCGGGCTTAGACGGGAGATCTAATTTGATTTTCTGAATAATAGGATGGTTACTCCTGTGGCGAGCCAGAGCCTGAAGACCTGAGAGACTGTCACTGTAGATATAAATTTTCGAATTGGTAAAATAGGAAATTGACCAAGAAATTGCTTGGCTGATAGAGAAAATCTCAGCCTGGAAAACAGTGTTACAGTCCCCAAGCCTAGAAGACCACTGATGAACCAAGAACCCGTCAACAAAGGCGCAAAATGCGGCACCCATACCATAAACTGTCTTATTAACTTTTATTCGCTTGCTGGGAATTTAAAATATGTGCTATTTTAATTATACTATTTTGAAATTAAATGACAAATTTGCAAAAAATTTCACAAAATTTAATATAATTATTTTAATAATAACAGAAGTAACTTAAAAATATATCTTGATCAAATCGGATTTTTTTACTCTCGTTATTCTAATTCTTGCCCCTATTCTTTCTGTTCACGCTTCTTGCTAGTAGATATTATTTTATTCTACAGTAATAGGTTCTGGATAATTATGATGATGATATCTGTACTGATAAGTATAAAGGATTAAGTCCATATTCTTGATTTTTCAGGAGACGAAAAATAAAGTTAAACTAACTAAAAACTAATCAGAAGAATAGACTGGGGAAAAAAAGGATTATGTAGATTTATACCCTTTATACCATTCAGTGATTCTCAACCTTCATTTAATAAAGGGAAAAAATTGAATTAAATATTTTATACCAAAGATTAATGCTAAATTTCTGACTTGAATCTTTTTTTACCAATGGATTTTCTCAAAGACTAAATGACATGGATTTAAATCCTTTATACCAATCGATAGATAATTTTTTTCTGAGTCTGACTATGTACTTAACTCAAAATTGACATTTTTGGACTTAAATCCTTTATACTTATCAGTACATATATAATACAATTAGAAAGGATTAATCGATGAATTTTATTCTTCCTGCATAAATTTATTAACACTTTCTTCGCTCGGAAACAATAACAATTATTTTCCCTGCATCTTATTGCCAACACTCTGTCTTAATCTCGGAATGGTCTCTCAATCGAAAGCTACGCTTAGTGGAGCGAACATCCCGCAAAGAGGCTGATCATCTCCCACTGGTCTCGTCAGTTCTGGAAATTGATTTCCTTCTCTTATCTTTTTGTTCACTCCAGGCGCATCTTTTGGCGCCTTTTGGCTTTTCCCTACTATTTGATATATTTTGAAGCAATATGCTAAGGTAAGACATCAGCTCAGTTTGAAATATTGTGGGGAATTCAATTTTGTGCAGCTTAATTTAGTTTTAGCATCGAAAATGGCTAATCAACTGAATGACTCTCAAAATAATGGACTTTTATTTATTGCATTCATGTAATCTTCTTGAGATGCTTTTTGGGAATGAATGAAATATATATGTATAAGAGAGGAGCGGATGTTCTGATCTATAGAAAGTAAATAAATAATATTGTAAATGTTCTCCAAATATTTTACTGAAATTTGCTGACTATTACCGCGAATGAAATTTATCTATGTAGTTTAAGTTGGCATGATCTAAAACACTTTGCAGAAAATTCTTCCTCGTATGCAAGGGGTAGGGGGGTGGTCAAAAAAAAAAAGAAAGAAAATTTTACTTAAATTTGCTGATTATTACCGCGAGGGAAATTTATCTGTTCAGTTTAAGTTGGCATGATCTGGAACACTTTTCATAAAATTCTTCCTCATATACAAAGAGGGGGGGGGGGGCAAAAAAAAATTACTTACTGATTATTACCGCGGTTACTAATAACTGATTATTACCACGAGTAAAATTTATCTGTTCAGTTTAAGTTGGCATGATATGGAACACTTTATAGAACATTTCACCTGGTATTTTTTAAAAGGTTTACAATATATCCTGAGGTCATGCGAGCATTGTTCTGACAATGCTCATTGTGATTTTACGGTTGCAATATTTATCTGCGTAACAATTAAGTATGTATATGGGAAGAGGGGGGGGGGTTCGAAAAATAATGAATAAATCGTTTTCTGTTACCTTAATTATTTTGAAATAATAATAATAATTCTTGAAAAATGTTGCCTTTAAAACTAAGTTTATGCTTAGTTCTTTGCTGTAGAATCATTCTTCAAACGTTGAAACCACTACAAATGCTATTTGTTTAACATTTTTATGAATTTGCTAAAATCTCACACCTTGAATTTCGTCTTTTGCCATTCTTTGAATGAATCATGCATTTTTCAAACCTCGCCGTTAATCTTAGAGGTAAATTTGAAACAAGATGGAGGTTAGACATTAATAAGTGCAACCAATAAGCAATAGAATGCAATTAATTAATTTTATAAATAATTTGAACTTTGGAAAATTGTTTTGCTATTTGAACGATAACATCTCTTAGAAAATGAAGCAAAGCTATTTTGTTACAAAAAAGAGAATAATGTGGAGTAAGATTGTATTTAACGTTATTTCGTATTCACGTTTTTAAATAATAACTCGATACAAAATAATTCACTTTAGTCTAATTTGTTTTAACCCTTTGCGGCGCAAGACAATTCGGATCATTTAAATTATACTGCCACCGGAATTCATGAACTAAATTAAACTAAAAGAAATTTTAAATTTTATGGCTAAAAAAACCGGCCTTTTCTGATATGTTATAAACTTAAATTTTCGCTAAAAAATTTCCGGGATGAATTTTTGCAGCTGGAACTTAAATTTTGCGTTCTCGCAGCGAGGACAGCGCGCGTTAAGGGGTTAATTGATTATGGTTTCCCTTCAATTTATAACCAATTTTAACAACTCTGACAACTTTGAAAAGCTGACTATTGAATTATTCGAATAAAAATTAATAATAATTTAGAAGAAAATTATTTTTGCAGAATTTTTTCATAATAAAAGCAATACAAAAAGCTATAGCTTTTTTTTTTTTTTTTTAACTGAACAAAATATTTTCATTTCCTTCATCAATATTGCAATACTGAATGCACTCACTCTATCGACAACTGCGTAAGATGTATTACTATACTATATTATGATGAAAGGGGATGCCCAGACTTGTATGTGTGTATATAATTAGTTTTAAACAAAACAGTATAGCATATCGATGAGCACTTCTCGGTTTTTGTTGAACATATAAATTTTTTAATGTATACACTATTTATTACTATATTCTAATTAATATTTTAGATTTTGTGGAAAATGAATTCTATGTTTTTATTATGTTCGATGTTTCACGTTAAAGTGATTTTTTAATTCAAAGTAACAGTATTCTACGCAAAATCTTACTCATTGAAAATCCTGAAATTAAAAAAAAAAAAAAAAAAAAAAAAATTAATACTTTTATTTTGTTAGCCAAAAGTATTGGCAAGCAGCACTTCTCATCTTCTATAACCTTTTGCATGAGGTGTTTTATTCGGGTTTCAAATAGCATATATATGCATATTTAAAAAAAAGTAAATGTAGGTTCAACAGTTCTTATAGTAGAATTTTCCACTTCATCTCGAGGGTACTTTACAGTTCAAGAACAACTTAGAAAAGTCATATCTTAACACGTTTACCCTCGAGCATGCAAATCTTTATTTCTATCAGCATAGGATCTGTAAAGTTGTGTGGAGTCTTTGTATTGAGAAGATAGTGTTTTTGAATAAGGAGTTTAACCTCAAAGCTGTCTTCTGTCCGGAAATAAAATTATTGTACGCAAAAGTTAAATTAGTATAAAGAAGATAGTATGTTTTTGAATCGGAAGGTTAATCTCAAAACTGACTTCTATCCCGAAACAGAATTACAGCATACAAAAGTTATATTAGTATAAAAAGAAGATAGTATATTTTTGAATAAGATGTTTAATCTGAAAATTGCCTTCTTTTCGAAAATGGAATCATTGCATATAAAAGTTAATTTAATATAAAGAAGATATTGTTTTTGAATCTGAAGTTTCATCTCAAAACTGTCTTCTCTTTTAATATAGAATCATCACATATAAAAATTAAATTAGTGTAAAGAAAGATAGTATATTTTTGAATAATAAGTTTAACCTCAAAACTGGTTTCTATCCAGAAATAAAGTTTTTGGGTACAAAAGTTAAATTAGTATAAAAAGGATAATATATTTTTGAATAAGATGTTTAATCTGAAAACTACCTTCTTTTCCAAAATGGAATCATTGCATACAAAAGTTAAATTAATATAAAGAAAATGTTTTTGAATCTGAAGTTTCATCTCAAAACTGTTTTGTGTCCTGATACACAATCAATGCATACAAAAGTTAAATTTGCCCTAGCATCTCTGTACACGTTAAAATATGCTAAGCTGGCCTTTCAATGTCCTGTAAATTGTACATTCTGAAATATATTTTATTCGTTTATTATATTTCATTGCAATTTTTGAATTTTGATTTAATAGTTATATTAATAAAAAGCCTACGTGTAGTATTTTATGCTTGGATATATAACGTCCAATGCAATGTTTTATGAAACCATAATCATCTTAAATGAACCTTTTAACCCCTATTTCCTTTTTCATTCTGAGCCTCGTATTTTTCAATTTAGCGCTAACATGTTTTTACTTAATTGGAGACAGTTTTCGCTGTTTACGTTCATATGAAGAATAGTCTTTCTAGGATGTAAATTTACATATTAAATATGAATACGTGTAAAGTTTCTAAATAAAATAATTTCGGAATAACTTATTGAATGTATTATATATTTATTGATATACTTATTTGATGATATATTAATATACCGTGAGAATAAAGATAATGTAATACAAAAAGTAGAACTGTACATAAAGTTGGTTTTAATAATTCTATCTCGTTACCTATACTGATAATTGTTTTTCATTGTGCTATCTATCTAATTTTGAATTAATAATTTATTTAAAATAATTTATTAAAAGTTTATTGTTGATATTAATATTAAAATGATGTTGTTAAATATTAGTGTAAATATTTTTAGAAATATCTTTTTAATTATTTATTTTCTTACCAAATGTTGTTAAACGTAACATTATGATGTTCATCTTATTAGCTGTTTTATTGTGAATCAAATGAATATGTAGAGTGATTAGCAAAAAATAACACCGACAAATGGACTTTAATAATTGTAATCTTGTCACTCACTCCAGTTTTCCAATTAGGATTCAAATTTAACTTACACATGATTAATGTGGGATTTTAATCTGACATTTCAATCGTCTAAATTGGATAGATAATTTATCTGGCATTTCACTTTTCACTTTCAATAGATAAGAATATATAGTATTTTAATTCATCAAAAATTTAAACCGTGCAAGTATAGGATTCTTTTGATTATGTGTTTTGTATAGTATTAGTATTTTACCATTTCAATATGAGACTTTTCGAATTTACAATTCAGACGGCTCAGCTAAAAAAATCTTTTGTTTTTGCATACAATAATTTTAAATGCATAATCTATGTTTCTAAATATTGCATGCGTATACCTTACTTATAGATTACAAGTATCAAACATTTTCAAATTTCATTATCTCAAACTGCATTTAAAATCAAGGCTAGTTACTTTTTACAAACGTTAAAAATATTCATCCGCCATATAGCGTTAATAAGAAATAGAAACATGTCCATTAAAATATATCTGAATGGAATTTATTTCTTTGGCTACTTAGAAATTTTGGTCTATTTTTCTTTTTTGGATGTACGAAAAATAATAGCTGAAGGGAAATTTTAGTATATCGGTTAAACACCCAAGTAATACTAGTAACAGTTGCCAGTGGCGGTGCTAACAACGTGAAGGCCCGCCTCAAATAACAAAAACTAATGTTTTTAATAGTTTATTTCCAACTAGTTTATTGAGTGCGTTTTGGAGAGAGCTTCATTTTTAGGAATTGACCAGGTTCAATAATCCATCAGGTTTAAAATCATGGCTGATTTCGAGGCTATTTTGTTGATGCAACAAAGCCATGAACAGTGGCCTGCGCAAAACTTATGATTCATTCGTGCTTCATACGCAGGCGCATAATCCTGTTGAAGTACTCAGGAATGCCCTTAGAAGAGGATAAGAACTCAGCGATCTCAGAGAGGTTCGAGAATTTGCTTTTAATACGCTTTTCACATTTTGAGAAATGGAAACGAAAGGCGTCTTTCCTTGGGGAGGAATTCCTCCCCAGACAATTTCCGATTGTGGATGTGCTTCTTTTGATATAATTCTTCCTCCTTCATTAGTTGTTTGAATGATTGGGGTAAGAATCTTACCATTTTGTTTGTTCAAATCTGCTCGATTGTGAGGAGATTCACCACTGAAAAAGAATTTTTGTGAGCATTTCGAGTGACTTCAGTGAACAGCTTGCCCTTGCGACATATTTTGAGCATGGTGTTTTTTATCCTCTCAGTCAGATATTGCGCCTTTTGGAGCATATAGGGATAAGTCTAAGATCATTCTTAACGATGTGCTCTTCTAGTGCTAATTTTTAGCTCAGAGGTCATTTCTCATTTATCTTTGAGGATTCTTGGATATTATTTGCCGGATGATAACGAATCCGTGGTTAGTTTATAGTTTGATGTCCACCACTACGAGGGCGGTCATTAGTTGTACTCAACCTAATGGAGGTCGGGGAACGTCATAACGAGTAGTTTTAAGACGTTTAACAACGTCTCTTTGGCTCATTCAAGTTCATGCAATTGTATAATATCTGCTCTGATTTTCTTTGACCGTAATTCGAAAGCTATGTGACATAGCAATTGCAAGAGCATATATTTCTAATGAATTATTCTAAATTATTTAATAATCCAACAAAATTTACATAGGAATATTTTTTTTTCTATTGTTGCAGAAATTTACTCACTCTCCAGAAGAGTATAAAACTTTTGTGATGGCGACAACACACTCGTTCTTTAATTGCATATATATATATAACAATAACACAGCATTATTAAATTTATTAAATAAATTCTTGCTCCGTTTTCAACTCCCGTTTCTGAAGTATACCCTAAATTAGTAAACTCAAACTACTGCCGTAAAATCTGAGAATTACAATTTACATTGTGTTTCAAGTTCTAAAATATTTGCTACAGCTATTTCTCATTGTAATTTCCTTCTAATTAACCACATCTTTAAGTTGTAATTTTCAGAGAAAAATACCTTACGATATCGTTCGCAAATTAAAATTTTCATATGATGAATTTAATTGCTTAATAAAATAATATTCCAATGAAAATTAATTACCCGCTCTTCTCTTTACTCGAATGGGCAAAGCCTTCTAAAATATTAGCAATTAAGTCTCTCTCTTAATTTTTCTTAGTCAGAAATTAGTTTAAGTAAAAAGAGCTTTAAATTAGTTGCTCATTTACTATCTTTCTTTACTCTTTTTTTTTTTTTTTTTTTTTTTTTTTCTAAAAATTTTTGCGAGACTAAGTATACTGCTGGAGGGTAAATGTGTGGAATGTTAGAGGTCTACGGCTAAAATGTTTTAATTAGTTAATGGGATGTTTAAACGTGAGTTATGGCTTTTCTGTTTAGGTTTAGCTGGGACAGTGTTTGTGCTTAAGATAATTTTTTCGTTTAAAGGAAGATAAAATAGTATTTTTTTTTTTTTTTTTTAAGCGATTTATTAAGGGAAATTTTTACTCTTATTTGCAGTATTCAGACAAGGAACAATGAAAATGTACTAAATTGACGATATTTAGGAAAAATTCCTTGATAGTTATTCTTCATCTTAAATTTTCGTTGGAGAATGATAATTATATTTTCATTTAATGCTTTGAAAGCTAATAACATATTTAAACAATAAGTTACTTTAGGTGTTAAAATTTCATTCACAATCAGTTGTTTGAAATTTTCCCGCAACCCTTCTCCCCCACCTTTCGGAAAAAAAAAAAACAATCATAAAGAAATCACGTTCGCTAAAAAATATTTTACTTCTGAGAAATATTTAAATATTATTTCGTTTAACTTTTTAGAGTTTATTTTGAATTACTCTCGAGTGTATTAGAGAATGAATTAATTAATATAATCATTTAAAACATAGTTGCGTGTGTACGTAAATAAACTTTTAAGTTGAAATGCTCATGAAATATTTCAAAACGTAATACATCACTCTTTCGAAATGGTTGAAATTTCATTAACAATTAGTTATTCGAAATATTCTATGTATTATTATTATTATTATTTTCAACATAATCAACTTTTTCGCGCTCTGAGTTTGCACATTCGTTTCAAAAACAAACTATGATGTTGTAGCCATCACAAAACTTTCTTATGTCATTCTTTGGGTTGCTGGAAACTACAGCATCACCTATTGTTTAACATAAACAAATATTAAATCCTAGCTCCTTAGAAAGTTTTTTTTTTTTTTCTTTTCTTTCTTTTTTCTGTTTAACAGCCAAAAAGATTTTTAAAATTCTAATCAAAATTCATTTACATATTCTATGGTGGATTTTATTGGATTTTAAAACACACGTAAAATGTAAATTTGTTGTGTAAATTTGTTGTTTCATGTTCCTTCTTAAATCGATCTCGAATACTTTATAAAAACAAGTCTTAAGTTTAAGATGACATAATTAAATTTTTATGTACTATTCATTTTTAAAATCTGTTACAGGCAAAGAAAATTCTAAAGAAGAATGTAAATTAAAACATAACTAAATAAATAGTATGTTATTTCATCACAAATAGTTGTGAGTCAATCGTGGCAGTTGTGTTGGTTTTCCATTGACTCATGTCTTTATTCCTTCTTTATTCGAGTTACATAACATTGCCTTTTTCTCTCTCTTTTGAATATCGTGAAATATGAAATATTTAGGGGATAAATTCTAAGAAGCAGGATTTCCGCAGGATGTAGATTTGCTTAGTAATTTATCAGTAGCAAAATTTCATTAATCACCTTGTCTAGTTTTAATCCCCAGTTCATTATTTTGATATTTCCGTTAAAAAGTGGTATGTGGGAAAATTTAAAATACAGGGACAAAATGAAAATTATTATTTGTCTGTCGAATTGAATAAGTAATTCGCTTTCTCTTACCGACATATGGTAAACAAAGTATTGTTCTTGGATCAAATTTTCGAAACTGAATTTTTTACTAGGATTACGTGTTTTGAGGAATCCAAAAATCAGATTTTTAGTGGTTCGTCTGTCTCTGTCTCCCTCTCCCTGTCTCTCTCTCTCTGTGTGTGTGAGTCCGCAAGTCTATCATCAGCATAACTGAAAGTTGTACATTAGCAGGAATTGCAAACTCTACATTCTAAATCTATATCATATAAAAACGCAACGTGAAATTTTTAATTGAAATCGGAAATCGGGCATATGGTTAGCATACAGGGACATAAAAATTATTCTAAAATTCTTCTAAGAATGAAATTTGTAGCTAGTACATTATATCTTTAGACTGCACTAAACATATAATCGTACAATCAATTTACTTTTTTATATACACAGAAACATGCTTTCTATGGAATATGTGATATGAGAAGCATTTAATATCCATTTACAGGGCCATACATAAGAATTCAGTTATATTGGGGCTATAGTTTGAAATTACTTCAAGTGCATTTAAAGTTGTGTTACGTGTTTTTCTTTTACAATGTACTTAAATTTACACTGCTTAATTTACATTGTGCGTATGCAGTTTGTAAACAGCAAACGGGAAGACTCATAATTAGTCGAACAAGTTTCAAAAATCTGGAAGAAAATTATCTGAAATTTAACTAAATTATTAAATTTAATTAACAAGAGTAAACATTTTATGAATGTAGAATAGGTACATTATTTGAAGAAGGTGATGAGGGGGGGAGCTCTCCTCACACAGTAATGTGTATATCAAATAAAACTGTTTCTAAAACAATATTCAACTAATTTTTAATACTTTTGCAAATGTTCAAATTGCAGTACCTCTCATTTTACATCTTAACTCTTTAACTTTCATTGGTTTTGTACTGTAACCAAACATTTAACCTTTTTTTTTTCTTTTTATGTAACAACTTTTTCAATATTTTCCCCTTATTTTAGTCTTTTAAACTTTTATTCTTTTTCTATTCGTTAAATGGCGTTAAATGCTCCGAAATTTAACAAATGATATTTCAGAAGAGCTATATGCAGAAGTCACTTTATATTTCTTAGTATGCATGAGTGCACCTTGCGGTTTCGATGATGCATTCGTGTCTACTTTTTTCACCTGATGAAGAGCTGTGTTATTATTTTGACCTGGGACAACTGTTGCTCATTTGTGCAGTTTATACTGTTTACTTACAAAGTTTTTTATTACATTATACAAATGCAGAGTACGAGAAAGTATAGTCCGAGTGCCACTCGATATTATTTTTTATTTTACTTTTTAACTATTTGATATTTTCCAAAAATGTAATATTCAATATTTCACATAAAGCTGTATATCTGTAAATAATCGATATATTTTAGAATAGTTTTCATTTCCCTTTATTTGCAGTAAGTTTTGAACCTAAAATACAAATACACCTTTTCTTTAAATGTGTATTCTTGAAATTATTCTATAATCAGTTATATATTGGAAAGTAAATAGCTAACATTTTGATTTGCTAATGAATGTACAATGAATGAGAAATTTGTGATTTGTTAATATTTCTAAAATAGATATATATTTTGCTTGTGTTGAATAATTCTGAAATACTAATAAATGTTTTTTTCATTTCAGGTGAGTGTAGCTATTTTGTTCTCGGTATTAATTTATGGAGGTATGTTTCTTTCAACAAATTATATTTCTTCTGTAATTATATTTAATATCTAAAAAGAATATAGCTCTTGCAAAAATTTTTTGGTATTTGCGTTCGTCTCCTTGTGTAGTAACATTTTTACGGAAACACCGTTTCGTTAACACGCTTCTAGAAAATTATAAAAATTCGTAACCAAGAATATTTTTAAAATTGCGTTCCTAAATGATTTGCCCATAAGTTCACATTAAATAAAAATGACGTATGAAACATCGAGATATTCTAGTTTATTTTCATATAAATAATTTTTATTTTATTGGTATTATTATTTTCCCAAATAATAAGTTATTTTAAACTTGGAAAAGAATATTTTTAAATAATCCCTGCTTTATTGTGCTCTGCCTTATGTTTTTTGTTAAAGTATTTCCATATTTATAATTTCTTCGATTCAAAATTCCAAGCTCACTTTTTCTCTCTTATTCGAAACAAACAAACAGTAATGAAATTCACTTTTTCAGATGATGTGTTGCCCACAAGTATTTCATATTTATCCAATATTTTCTGTACTCATCAGTAGTCCCCAGTCTCTGTACTTTTATGTTTACATGTACTTTGTTTACAGGCATCCCTCGATTAGTATTGTTAGATTATATAGACGATGTGATTGCGCAAATCGATACCTATGTTCGAAATGTTTCGATTTAGTAGCATTTGAATTTCCTACATTAAACAGGCGAAACTCGAATAGATCGACAGCCAATTTCCTCAAAACTCTGTGTACATAAATAAACAATTGAATAATATTCTGTGTTAATTTTTTAAATGTTTTTGGGGTTGATTTAAAACTTTTGTACTTTGCATGGACTTTTATTACTATAAACAATCGAGCTAATTTAAATAATTGGCAAGACCACAAAGAAATGTTAAAAAGTTGATTTTTAAAGTAGTTCTACATTGCTGTTACATTTTTATTTATTTATTTTATTTATTTATTTATTTTTTTTAATTAGCTTTTTTTTAAAGCTTCATTACTATTAAATATTTACAGATTGCATTTAAAAAAATCTCACCTTTTTGTAAACTTTTTGGTGTAAAAATATTTTTAATTTTTCTGAAATACTATTTGATTCAAATCGGTACAAATCAGTACTTACTTAAATATTAATCAGCTGTCAGTATCCCAGTTATTACTTGCAAGCTTCGCCCGCAACGCTGGTCACTATATTTAAAAGAATTAAATAAATAAATAAATAAATAAATCGCTATTTTTCGTTTCATTTTGTAAATGAAAACTAAAAACAACTCCACTGAAATCGTTCCTCTTATATTTTTTCTAATTCAAATAGTTTTGCCTTTTGCACGTTTTAATCAAGATATACAAAGATAAATTTTATCAATGTACGATGCTGTTATTAAGCTATTATTATTTTAGCAGGGATTTGAAGCTTAGCAGTCAACTGCCCCAATATTCATGTAAAAATAGAGAAAAAAGATTTTTTTTTTTTTTTTTTTTTTTTTTTTTTTTTTTTGGAGGGGGGAGGGGGCGTTAAGCTAATAGTACAAACAGAATTCATGAAAAATAACTATGCATTTGGATACAATTTTATAATTGTTTTTCGCGCTGTTGTTTTATTTTCTTAAATATAACTTTCAGAAAAAGGTTGCTTTGGAAGAGGGGGTGGGGGTTACTTGCATTGTTTAATTAATTAATTAAAAAAAAGAAAAAAGCAATCCCGAAAGAAATTAGAAAAATATCCATGCTTTTTAATTACCAAATTTATCACGCGAACAATATTCATAGAATACCATTAATTAGATAATTAACTCTTAAATGCCTTTGTGTTGCCTTTCGGCAACATTACCCAATTTTGTCTTCTAAAGCATTATTAGAATAATATAGAAGCTCTAATGCCTCATGTTTGCCGATTGACAACAAATTGCTTTGTAGCTGTAGTTTAAATAAAGTGTGATTAAAAAAAAAAAAAATTCTCGTGATTTATTTAATAGAGGTAAGAATAAAACATTTTAAAATAGAATTAAAAAATAATCAGGCATTTAATTGTTAAATCTCCTTTAAAATTCTCTAAATCTTAAAAGAATAAAGCAGTATTATTGCACAATTATTTTTTCAGTGGTCTTTTATATAAAATTTCATTTAAAATTTTACAACTATAGAAAACAAGCTTCAATCCTTTTTGTGTTTTCTTAAATTATATTTAAAAATATTAAAAACTAAATTTGCCATTTTAAATGTCATTGACATTTAAACTTTTTTTTTTTTTTTCTATCTCTATATTTAGTCAATACTTAAGGCTTACGTATGATCATCTCTCATTTTGTCCCTCATTCTAGAAAGAAAAGAAAAAATATTTTGTGAATAAAAATACGTTACTGTGCTTTTACCTTTTATTGTAATTTAGTGTGTCAAAGATTACAACTTGAAATTTGTGTTTTAGATTTAGATTGTACATTCTTTAAAAACCTAGAATGTGATTTTATTCATTTTGTTGCCGATTTGCCAGGGATATATATATATACTGTAAACTTCATTTATAGTTTCATATCAATATCCTTTGGCATTTTATCTGTGATGTATAATATGTGTAAAATACAGTGTTTGACACCTTTCAGCATATTGAAATCGTGCGTGATTAACATTTAAAATAAATTGTTTATGGAAATCAATACCACTGAGACCCAATTACCTTTATAAATAGCATCGAGGTTTGGTGAAATTTAACATTTAATATGAAGGGAGATCATCATCTTTACAAGTCTCTCTCCCCTTCTTCTTACAACAATATCTTCACTGTTATTAGAATGTCACTTCCCTATTCAACGAATATTTATCTGTCAGTATTATCTTTTTAAATTAACGAATATATCAACAGCAGATCATTAGCGTTCGTTTTGACTTGGGGGCGTACAGTTAATATTAAGCGTTGTTCAGGTGGACTAGAAATCATCCACTCATCTAAGTTCTTAAAACAACGGTTCTGTCCAGAATTAAAATAAATATTTATTATTGTTGAATGCTTATAATTTTGAAATTCTTAAGGTCATGTTATATAAACAGGCTGATACGAATGGTTTTATATCAGAAGAGGTTTTTGATGAATGATAATTTTCTAATCAACCATCATACATTTTTAAAAAACACGTTTATTAACAGTTGTTTTGTGTCGAAGACTTTAAGCACGGTCAAGATTTCAGATGCTGGATTCAAATCGCTGTTCAAGCATAAATATTCATAGACTTTAAATCCATGACTTAGAAATCGTAGATCACGGTCTAATTAGCCTTAATGGGCAAGAAATGACCCTAGAGCGACTTCCAAACTTCATTACGCTCAACCTTTTTTATAAGGCGAAATAAAATACAAGGACTTTTTCTTTCTTCTATTTTTATTATTTCGTAATACCAAGTTTTTGGAATATTTTACTGCAAGACTCGGATTTTGCCTTGTTTTGTTATTATATAAGATTGTTCACTTACATTTTTAGAACATAGTATTTAATATAATATTGTCACCGTGTATTTTATTCTATTATTTATAATTGATATCTCCTAATATATTATGAACAAAATAATTTATAGTTTTTACTTCTATTACCCGACTACCGTAGGTAATGGAAGTATTGTATTGGGTTCGAAAATTCGATATCGAGTTTTCACCTGATATACACGTTTTAAGGTCTCCTGAGTCCAAAAAAGTAGTCTTTGGCTATTGGTCAGTGTGTGTGTTAGAGGTCTACACCGGCCGAAATTTTGAGGCCCGGGCCCGGCCCGTACGAGAGTTTTGCTTACCCGACCCGGCCCAGTATGAAATCCAAAAATTCGGCCTGGGTCCACGTCCGGGCCGGGCTGTTCATTTTTCACAGTGTACGGCCCGGCCCGGTCAAAAAACGATAAAATAAAGTCCGGCCCGGCCCGTCCCGATTCAAAAATATGTAAAGTAATCCCTCTGAACCCTCATCCTACAGACCGATCTGCCTCCTCCCCACTTAAGCAAACTATTAGAAAAATTAATTGTAACAAGATTAAACTTTTACCTCGAAACAAACAATCTACTACATCCTAACCAATTTGGGTTCAGAGAGGGCAGATCTTGCGACCAAGCACTACAAGCCTTAAAAAGTTCCTGCGCCGTCAGCTGTAATGCATCAAACTACACCACTATCATCTCTCTAGACATTCAAGGAGCCTTCGACAATGTTGAGAGGCCACACATTCTACGCGCCCTACAAGACCTTAACTGCCCGAGTAATCTGGCCGGAATCATCCGCTCTTACCTCTCCCATAGAAAAATTATTGTCAACTGGGGTGACGGGAATACCGAACATCCCCAAACTAAAGGCTGCCCACAGGGTTCGTGCCTAGGTCCTATCCTGTGGAATCTGATAGCAGACATAATACTCAAAAGCATGAACTCTGCGGGCTTCACAACATTTGTTTATGCGGATGATTTCTCCCTGATTGTCTCGGGTCGAACTAGAAAAAACCTGGAGGACCAGGCTCAGGGAGCCCTTTCCCACTTCAGTAAACTTTTGAAAGAATTCGACTTAAAATTATCCCCATCTAAAACCAAAGCATTAACTCTCGCCTTCCCTAAAGCCCTTAAAAGAACTAGGAATCCCAAGATGCGGATAGACGGCATCAGTGTCAATCATGTCGAAAACATGAAACTCCTTGGCATCACCTTTGACAGGCACCTCAACTGGCTGGCTCACGTAAAAGAAATTAAACTAAAGACTCAAAGTATATACCACAGCTCAGCAAAAATGGTGGGAAAGAGGTGGGGTATCTCCACCTCTCTCCTAAAAACCTGGTATAAAACAATCATCGAGAAAATATAACCTACGGAGCCGCCATTTGGGGCGGTCATCTGAGAACTGATGCCATTACCTCTCTTAACTCAGCCCAAAGACCCTTCCTCTTGCAAATTGCAAGAGGATATAAAACAATATCCACTGATGCCCTCACCGTAATCACTGGGATTCCTCATGCCCACCTGCAGGTCTCGCAGACATATATAAAAACTCAAATCCTACAGCTTAAAGACCCCGAATTAACAAACATCATCTTCCCACAAACCCCCATACAAACTTTGACCTGCAGCTGGGATATTCACCCAGGCAAGGATGTTGCCTCATTCATCACCAATTGCACTAAAAATAGTTTCTCTCCCTCTGCTCCAGTTTCGATCTACACTGATGGTTCCAAAACGGACGCCGGGGTTGCAGCAGCGTTTTGCGTGCTGGACCGTGGCACCGTAGCCCATCGGTGGGCCTGCAGGCTCGAGGACTATAATACAGTCTTCCAAGCGGAAATCTATGCCATAGAAAAAGCAATACGCTGGACTAGCGACTCGAACACGAATGATATCTTTAACATCTATAGCGATAGTCTCTCGGGCCTTCAGGCAATAGCTCGGCATCGGAGCAGACACCCACAAATTCAACAGATCAAAAAACTCTTAACGAATCCTAACTTAACTTGCTCCCTGGCACACGTTTCTGCCCACAGGGGCGTGATCGGCAAGAACTCGCTGACTCCCTTGCAAAAGAAGCAACTGATTTCCCCACCAAGTGTTCCACAATCCCTGCCCCACCCTCCTATGTCAAAAATAGAATCAAAGAAATTATTAATCTCAAATGGCAAAACCTGTGGGATAGTTCAGAGAAGGGTAGGCACACCTTTTCGCTGATCCCACAGGCTCGTATTAATTCCTGGACCCTAACTCCCCCTATCACGGCATTTTTAACAGGTCATGGCCCCTTCCCATCTTACCTTTACAAATTTCATTGCCGACGCTATCCCCTGTGTTCCTGCGGCGAGGAGGGAACTCCGCAACACTATTATTTCCACTGCCCCTTAACAGCACTATATCATATTAGAAATCCCTCTCCCAGACCTATCAATTGGCTGGACAACATTTTAACAAGAAAACCCTTAATTAATAAATTAAATAAAATTTTCTCATTCCTAATGGATTTATGTAATCTAACTAACTAACCTAAAATCACAACTAAAGAAAAATTCTTTCTCCTAAACACATTAATCTTCTATCTCCCTGTTATCTTCCCGTGTGCCCGTGATGCTGCAGTAGCCCTCATAAATGCAAGGGTCTAAACTGGCAGCGTGCCGCTTGTCGCGGAAGGCCACACAGCCTCGCACCCTCTCTCCTATAATCAAGCGGCGCCCCGTGTCGCGGGTAGACTTGTGTCTGGCCCCGCTCTTGTAAATACCCATGCCCATTTGCATCGCCCCTTGTCGCGGGCTGGCTAAGCCAGGCGATGCATGATGTATTTTTTTTTTTTTTTTTTTTTTCTTTTTCTTTTTTTTTTTTTGATTTCTCAATAAATGTCGGAGCAGCTCACGTGGATTTTCCTGGAAGCGCTCAACACCGCTCTTCGAGCGGTGAGCGGGGGCTGCTCCCTGTTCAATATGTAAAGTAACCAATAATAATAATAAAATAAATTGCATGCTTTTCTACAAAAAAGATTTTTAGTATATCTTTTATAGAGGTTTTGTATAGTCAAGCAATAGAATTTTCTTTAACAAAACAGCTGAACCTTTACAAGATAATTATACATAAACAAAAATTCATTATTACAGGCGTACAGAAGGCACAAAGACAGACAGAAAGTCGAATCGAATATATTAGCATTCTTCAAACAATATAGGAAGGCATTTAAAATGGTTTATACTACTAAAAGTGCAATTTCAAGCATTTCCTCTTATATACCGTAAAGTATCCGAATCTTTCATGTGATCCTGTAAGCAAAACTTTAATGCTAATCCAATGATATTCAATAGAAAAGATGCCTTTGCACATGCTAAAAATGATACTACTTTCATCCAGTTCACTGGAGAAAAGAAAAAAGAGCCTTAGAGAAAATGTTACAGCGGAAAGATTTTTATAGCCTTCATATCACCTAAACTCTACAGACCATAGGACACAAAGCCTTATAAACTGTAACGTATCTAATTTTTTTTTTGTTTGTAGATGTACGCAAACTAGTAGTGACATGCATGCTATTTTAAATAGGAAACCATCTAATATTACTTTAAATAAAATATATTAATTTCGACTTCGAGACAAGCTTAACATTTACGGAAAATCAGATCGCGAACAAACAGACTGATAGACAATTAAATTGAAATTACACACATTTTTGCAACAAAATAAAATTTTATGTAACATACCAGCCTGTAAAATTATGTAAAATAAATGACTGAAGAAATATTTTATGATTTTCCTTTTTCGTTGATTGACGAGGAAACTAGAAAAAGATTCGTGCCGACACGGCCCGAAAAAAAATGTAGCCCGAGCCTGAAAATAAAAATTTTTAAGCCCGGCCCGGCCTGAGAGCAAATTGAAGATTTCGGCCCGAACCCGGCCGGAGGTCCGGGCTCGGGCGCCCGTGCAGACCTCTAGTGTGTGTATGTATGTGGGGAATCTTCTGGCTATCATATCTCCTAAACTAATAAAGATAGAGCTACGAAACTTTAGAATTGAATCAGGTCTGGTGTACAGATGAATTTTCCAAATTTTGGTGAAAATCGGAAAACCGGAAGTGAGATCGTAAGTCCGTAACTCAAAAACGGCTCTAACGATTTTCTTCAAAGTTGCTATATATAAACACTCTATTAAATGTCCTTTCGAATTGATAGGTGTCCTGTATAAATAGCTCAATTTCAGGTTTTGCAAGTGCGTTCCTTTAAAAACGGCTGTACAGATTTTTTTTTTTTTTTTTTTTTCTTCAAATTCGGCGAATTAATTCCGTTTTAAATATCCTTTTGTATGTAATTATTGTTTTTCGGTCAATAATTGGGTATACCAAGTTTTGGTGAAAGATGGTATCTGAAAAACTGCTCTAACGATTTTCTTGAAAAATGTTATATAAATCCATTTTAGATATCCTTTATCATGTGGTTATTATAGGAATTTTTTTTTTTTTAACTTTCCGAACTGTATGTATGGAAAGTATTGTAATCATGTGAAAAATCCCAATTTGAGGTTTGGTAGTGTTACACGTTTTGAGGTCCCCCGAGTTCGATTTTGCTATTTTTACGCTGATGTATGTATGTGTGTATGTATGTGAGGGAACACGACTGCATCTAAACGCTTTGTTCGAATGAGCTGAAAGTTGGTATATATGTTTTTGGTCACTGTAACACGAATCCTATTGATTTTGATGAATTTTGTACTCGTAATTTTTTAACAGTGAAACAGAGAAAAAATCTTTATTATTATGGCCTATGAACCTAAATATTTTGAAGTGCGATAGCGTCTAAATGGGTTATTCGATTGAGCTGAAAATTTATACACATGTTATAAGTCATCGTCGGACGAATTGCATAGATTTTGGTGAATCTGGCATTTATAGTTCATTTACAGGGACACAACGAATGTTTATTTATCATTATGCCCTATGGGCGCAAATTCTTTAAATTGCGATAGCGTCTAAACGACTTATTCGATTCAGTTAAAAAATTTATATATATCACCGTCACACAACTGTGTAGTAAATTTTGGAGAATCTAGTACTTATAGTATTTTTAAAGGGACTCAAAGAAAAATTCTTTATCATTGTGGCATACGGGCTCAAATTATTTAAATTGCGGTAGCGTATAAACATATAGCGTATCCGATTGAGTTGAAAATTTATGTACATGTTAATCCATATTTCACCATTGTCCTAAAAATAGGACACCATGCATAAGTGGTATTTATATATATATATATATATATATTTAATATTTTAGTTCAAATTAACAGCGATATATTATTCAAAAGTCCAATAAATACATATGTGTCTTTATATATATATATTTTTTTACTTTTAAAATGACGATTTTTGAAGATTTATTCATTACATTTTCGACTCATTACTTTTACGTTCAAGAATAACGGATATATAAATTTATTGAGATAATATTCTACACCTTTGTACTGGTAAAACAATTGTATAATATATATATATATATGGTCTGTTTTCCTTATATTTCCGACTGTCCTAAACCATTGTCCTATTTTTAGGACAGCCTGTACCGATTAAGCTAATGAAAGGTCGGTAAGTTTTTTGATTTTGTGTGTGTATACATAAGCTTAAAGAAACATATATTTAAGCTTTTATGAAGGAAAAAAAAATTTCAATGCTTGGTACAATATGGGTTAAAGGTCACTGTCGCATGAACTGTATAGATTTTGGTCAGTCTAGCACTTACAGATTTTTACAGGGACATGACGAAATTTTCTTTATCTTTATGATCTATGGGCTCATTTATTTATTTATTTTTTAAGTGCAGTAGCGTTAAATTAAACAGCATACTGTATAGAGAAAAATACTGAAACACCCTATTATAATTTTCTCTTATATTTATTTAACGTCTTCTCTTACTTTAATTTATTTATACAACCGTTAATTATACTTAATGTTTGGAAAGTCGAATGGAGTCACTCCAGATTTTTTTTATTTAATTACCTTTGTATATTTCTCTCTTTTTATAAGCATTGTTTTATTTTCTTGTTCCATAAGAACTTTATATATCCATTATAAAAAGTATACATATGATATACTTAAATAAAGGAATATAAAGTAGCAGTCATTAACCTTTGCCAACTGAATTCTTTTTGAGATAGGTGATCAAATTAGTTTCTCTCGAGTCCTTTATTTTAAATAAGGATCGTGATTGGCTTACTGCTATTTTTACAGTAATTGTCATTTTACGGAATTCATATTTTTGCCTTAATGATCTCCCATAATTGATCTGCATTAATTTTTGTGCCTCGATTGTCTGTGAATGGGAGGGAGCATTTTTCTAAAGATTCTCTCATTTCCATTCTCTTCTCGGACGAGGCGCAGATCCTTTCCTGCTTCAAAATTAAAGGACTTGATTCTCTCCGATAACAATGGATTACTATAGCCGGGCCGACTCCTGTCGCTGGCGGATTCCCAAATACACACCGGCAACGGAACGCGTGACATTTAGGAAGGAGATCCGGGGGACCGGAGGCAAATAAAATCTTGAATTTAGGGAAATTAGCTGGGGTCTTATTATTTAGACATAGATCTGGCTATTTCATGTGAAATGCCTCATCGTTTCATTCATTAGCATGCTGCTATCTGTAGATTATCAAAAGCAATCCAGATAAATTTAATAATTAAAGAAAAAAAAAAAAAAGATTGCCATTAGTGGCTTAATAATATTTAATTTAACCGTAGACCTTTAGTGATACAATTTGATAATGAACTTTTTTTTTTTTTTTTTTTCCCTTTTTCCTTAAATTTGTCTTCCTGCCCTTTTTGTTATTGTTACTTCAATAATCTATCAGATTTACGTGAAATCATCTAAATTCATATTGGATTGAATGCCCCACCAGGAAGATTGTTGACGGGAAATGCCGGGTTCGAACCCAAATCGTGCTCGTCGACCTGGCCATTTGGAGTTTTCCGTGTTTTTCACCTAAACTAACGTGTAAATACAGATTAGAACCCTTTTTAAAAATTCCTATGAAAGGAAATCCCCCCCCCTCAGGCTTAGGACCACTGTGTAATATATCGGCTTTAATCTCTACATCATCACCACCACCATGTTCGAATGAGGATTGTTTTAAAAGAAATATGCATTGTTATTAATCGATTAAGAAAGAAAAAAATCCTTTTCTCGATCCAATTATTAAAAAAAGGTTTTTTTCTTTTCTTTTTTTTTAACTGGCCTGTAATTTATTCATTGCTTAAAATATTTCAGTATTTGTTAGAATAATCTTAATTAATACATTAAAAAGTATTTGCTTGGTCTACTTTGAATGTCTAATTAATGATAATGAACAAAATCTGATATTTTTTATCTCTATATAAATTGTATTTCTGTTAAAGAAAAAATCTATTCTGTTTGTTATATTCTGACGCATCTCCCTTCCCTGCCTATATCGTTATGTATGAGATTGAACCGTGAGATTTCCTAACATGGTTTAGCTTCTCTCTTTTTCTCTTCTTGAAATAGGATTAACTTGTTATAATTTGACCACTTGTAAGTAAATAGAACATTACAATCTGTAATTACAAGTAAAAAGTTCCTACTGCCCTCACCCATGTGGTGAATTATTTCTGAGAGCCTTTAGTGCCGGTTGTAATCCCCCCCCCCCCCCCCCGGGGAGGGGGGCTAAATATCTGCATAGAATAGTGTGTAATATGCATATATTATTTCTAGTTGTAGGAGGAAAAAATACACTTTTATGTTTGAAACGTGAAAAAAAAAGTAAATGTTGAGGAATGGTTAAAACAGCGTACCGAATATAATGGAAATAAAATAGGAGACTATGCGAAAACGCAGAGTAAGAATTACAGAGCGCTTGTTTGTGTAAAAAATTATTCGGAAAGAAACGGTGTGATAAACGTTGTAACCTGAGGAAAGAATGTTTCAAATATAAATAAAATATAAAAAATTATTTTTAAGACTTTCAAAGAAAATCCCCATGCCTTCGTCGCCCGCCGACAAGAAAAGTAACACAATTCAAAAAATGGCAGTTTTGAGTTGAAAAATGTGTATGAAGCAGAGGTGGCTTAATTTTGCCCTACCCAAGATTTATTATTGTTATTCGTATTTAAAATAACGTTTTTTATAAATCAGTTTTAGAATAAATATATAAAATAAATATAATGTACATCATTATAACATGGATAAATAATTTTTAAAAAATATTGAAGATGTATACAATGTAGTTACCTTTCAGTTGTATTAAAAACATCTTCGCCGTGCTTCAAAATATGCATTCTTAACCCTTCAATGCTTGATTATTATTATTATTATTTTTTAAATCAATTTTAAAATGTTTTATTCTCAACTCTATTAAATAAATCACGAAAAAAAATACTTTAAAAAATCATACTTTATTTTAACTATGGTTTACTGTTAAAAAGCAATTTGTTTCCAATCGGCAAACACAAGGCATATTAGAGCTTCAATATTGTTCTAATAATACTGTAGAAGACAAAATTGGGTCTGTTGCCGAAAGGCAACACTCGGCATTTAAGGGTTAAATAATAAACGTTTAAAGGTTTTCAATTAAATGAAAATGTATACAGCTATTTTTATTACTTCTTTGATATACCTTGCAGAAAAAATTGTAGAAACAAAACTCAATGTTAAAATTTTTAGGAGAAATAAAATAAAAGTAAAGCGTCTTTCGCTTAATATAAAAATTGAAAATTTTTACCTGCATTATTTCCTTAAACGGATTAAGATATTTTTCTTTAAAACTGCATATAAAAATAAAATTGTGTATTTACTACAAAATATATAACCTTATATTTTGCTTTTTTAAAGCCCCGAAATTTAAAGAGGATTAGAGTTCATATGCGCAGAAAAGTTTGGAATCTTCAGTATTTCCTAAAATGATCGATAAAAATTCTTCGCGAAATTGATCTGAGGTTTAAAGGATTTAAATATCAATCTCAAATAGCTTTGAATATTCCGATACAAAAAAAAAAAAAAAGGGGGGGGGGGGGGTAAAAAAGTTTTTTTTTTTTTTATATAAATTCTATTTCTATTTGTCATATATGATGTACAGTCTCGATGAGGAAGGGGAAGGAGAATTAAAATATTAAAACAAATGTAACTGTACCGATCAATTTAACCCTCTCATGCATGGAAACCTCATATGAGGCTACTAGGAAAAACCCACGAAATAAATGGTATTTCAAATAATTTGGATTCTAATTGTACTGTATTCCACTATGGTAAGAAGGAAAGCTTGTAAAATGCAGCAAAAGATGGCAACACTAGCTATGCAGTTTATTCTGATCACTTAAAAGTAGCCATTTTGTACCAGCATTAGAAGTCACAGAACAACCGATTTATGAAGACCATTTCTGCACTTTATTTGCAAATATCAAGTAAATAAAAATATTTCCTGTTTTCTACATATTTTTACTATAATGAACAAAAACCTATGAGTTATTAACAATTTATTAGATAAAATAAAGCTATTTTTATTGAGAACCTCAAATGGGGTTATCATGCAGTTATGGTAGCTAACAGCTTTGACTGCATGCAAGCCTCATTTGAGGTTGTTGATGCTATGATGAGTAGTTGTGCTAGAAATTTTCTTATTGGAGGAGCTAATGCTTAGTTTATTAAATCAATTGTGATTCATATACACTTAATAATAAATGCTTGCTTATTTCCATTTATATGTAATTCGTAGATGGCTAATTATGTAATTAATTTGGTAACATTTAACATGATTCACATATTGAGGGATCATGTTTCTAAACTATATTAATATTTAATCACTAATTAAGTAATTTATGTATGTCATTTTGATCTAATAGAATGCTAGGTACAAATGATAAGTTAAAGGATGTTAAATCTCTTCTGAAAGAAGGTAGGGGGTCAGTGTCTGTGACTACTAATGAAGAAAACATAACTGTGACTCGATGGGTCGATAAAAATCTTGTGCATATAGTTTCATCTTTTGCTGGAGATCAACCAATGTAAAAAGCAAAACGTTTTTCTCATGCAACTAAATCTTTGATAGAAATAGCTAGGCCAAATGCAGTAAAAATGTATAATTTTCATATGGGAGGTGTTGATTTAATGGATTCCCTTGTAGCACTCTATCGTCATTCCCAGAGGAATAAACGATGGTATATGAGAATATTTTACCACCTGTTGAACGTTGCTGTAGTCAATGCTTGGCTGCTTTGGAGAAAAGATGGAAGAGAAACGAACGATTTGTTGGAATTCAAAAGCAGAATTGCATCAAGTCTCGTATACACAGGAAGCTCATTGATGGCAAAGAAATAGGGTAGACCATCCAGTAGCAATTCTGATTCCACTGTATCAACAATAAAGAAAAGGAAATCCTCTAATGTAGCAAACGAATTGAGATTCGATAACGGAAAACACTATCCAAAGAAGTCCGATGGTAAATTTGCATTAAAAAATAAAAATGAACTTTGCAAAAGTAAAACAAGATATTTGCATATGGGATAAACAATTGCATATGGGAGTGAAGCCTTACACAAGGCAAAAGGTAAGATATTGAACATTTAGTATTAATTGTGTCTAAGACATTGAGAGTTCAGATCATATATAACAAATGCGAACAAATTATAACAGTAATAATAATAGCAACTAAAAGAAGGAGCAGAGGCCACCAAGTATTAAGACGGGTGGAGCGGGTTAAACCAATTTGGGGGCGTCAAACTTTACCCAAATCCTCTGCAAGACCTTGTGATAACAAAATAATGAAAATAACAATTGCTGAAAAATAATAATAATAATAATAATAATAATAATACTAATAATTAAGCAAGCAGAAATAACAGCTTAGCAAGAAATCCTTAAAAATTTTTAATTAACATAGTAGTTGTATGACAAAATGCAGAAAACATGGTTATTTTTGTTCAAAATGAGATTTAAGACTACGAGTTATCTATAAGTTGAGGAATTTTAAGGATATCAATAATTGTGTTAGGTAATATTTCATATTATTTAAAAAACCTATTTCAATAATTTCATATAATGATATATGGAAACTAATATTTTTCAGAATTTATGATGGTGCGTGTGTGTCTTTTTTTTTTTTTTTTTTTTTTTTGAGTTTGAATGACTTTTCAAAAATTTAAGTCGTAAATCACGTCTTACAAAAATCAGCAAAGCATAGTCTCATTTATTATGTAAGAATTCTTATTAAACTGTTTTCTTTCGAAACAAACTTACACATATTCTATTATTTACTTTTCTGCTTTTGATATTTAATTTAGTTGTTGTAGCTTAACCCCTTAACGCGCGCTGTCCTCGCTGCGAGGACGCAAAATTTAAGATCCAGCTGCAAAATTTCATCCCGGAAAATTTTTAGCAAAAATTTACGTTTATAACATATCACAAAAGGCCAGTTTTTTTAACCTTAAAATTTGAAATTTCTTTTAGTTTAATTTAGTTCCTGAATTCCGGTGGCAGTATAATTTAAATGATCCGAATTGTCTTGCGCCGCAAAGGGTTAAACAACATTATAGTTGCAATTCGATGCTTAATAAAAGATTAAAACACAAACTGTAGCCAGTCATAGTCAGTAATTCTTAGCCACTATATATTAATAGAGAAGAACAATCACTCTAATCTATATATCTGGGGGAGATAAATAGAAGCAGGTTGTAAGTCAGATTACATATCGACCCCGACAAGAAAAGTGACACAACTCAAAAATGCAATATTTGAGGAAAGTCAGCTTATAGGTGCAGACCAACAAGATAAATAAATTAGAGTGCTGATTCAATGGATGAAGGATTATCTTTCCGTGGTTCAAGATGAATCACGTGAGATGAACCAATAGGTTGCTACGTTTGGCCCTTTATCGCTATTTTGGCATTTAAAATTTCAGTTTGGCAAATTATCTTTATTATTAGGTAACATGACAGTCCTATGACCGAAATAGATTGTTTTTAAAATAATTTTTCACATATTTCACATTTTAATAAATAATAAAATACCTTTTTTTCATCGTTTCTTAACAAAGTTTAAAAGTGTTTATAAAAGAAAAGTTAAACTTTTAAAGAGCTAAACTTAACAACAAATAATAATTTTTTACTATTCTTAAGCATTTTGTCGGTTAAAATTTGACTACACGAAATAAAAAAGAAGTAAAATAAAAATTATTTAGAACAAAAGAATATTAAACTACATAAGTAAACAAAAACATTGGCGGTTATGACTTTCGCCAAGAACAATCTCCGAACCGTTGCCATAAAAATTTATCAAAAATAAGCTGTTACCAAGGGAACCCAACGCATAGAGGATTCATGTCACATGACTCATGTTGGACCATGTTAGCAGGCCCTGACTAACGGCAGGGCATACGGGGCAAATGCCCTGGGCCCCCCTTCTGGAAGGGCCCCCCCTACAGGCGTATGCAGAAATTTTGCAACCTAAAGTGCTCTTATGCCACTGCAAGGGGGCCCCCCACAATAGGCTTGCCCCGGGGCTGCAGGTAGTCTAAGTCGGGCCCTGCATGTTAGGGTTACCATTTATCACTCTACTTTATTTATCTCGTTGGTTATAACCGCCAATGTTTTTTGTTTACTTACGTAGAGTAATATTCTTTTGTTCTAAATCATTTTGATTTTGATTTTACTCCTTTTTATTTCGTGTAGTTGAACTTTAACCGACAAAATGCTTAAAAATAGTTGAAAAATTATTATTTGCTGTTAAATTTAGCTCTTTAAAAGTTTAAATTTTCTTTTATAAACACTTTTAAACTTTCTTGGGAAACGATGGAAAAAAAGGTATTTTATTATTTATTAAAATGTGAAATCTGTGTAAAATTATTTTAAAAACAATTTATTTCAGTCATAGGACTGTCATGTTACCTAATAATAATAATAATAATTTGTCGAACTGATATTTTAAATGCCAAAATAGCGATAAAGGGCCAAACACAGCAACCTATTGGAGCATGTCACGTGATTCATCTTGAACCACGGAAAGCTAATCCTTCATCCACTGAATCAGCACTCTAATTTATATATCTCGTTGGTTATAACTTATGCGAAGAACAATCTCCAAACCGTTGCCATAGAAATTTACTGAAAATAAACTGTTACCAAGGGAACCACCGAATACGCAGGTGCAAGGAGAGCATGTCACATGACTCATCTTGGACCTTCTCAAGGGTTACCATTTATCACTCTACTTTATATATCTCGTTGGAACAGTGAAATATACATATACAAATATTTCTCACTTAATAGTATAAGTTTTTTTTTTTGGCAACAATTAAATTATGGATAAAATTTAAATGACTATCCCCCCCCCCCAAATTAAAAAGTAATAAGGATTGCAGAGAAGAAAAACGACGATTTACACGGGGATTTTTTTTTTTTTTTTTTATGGATCAAATTTATTTTGTTAACTGATTTTTCCATTTATTTTCTCATTTTAACGATAATTTTGTTCAATTTACAAAATCAACTTCTTTCGATTAACCAAAAGAACATGGTTGAAAATGAAAGAAGAATAATTGCCACTGGACAGTCCGATAAGCTGCGTCATAGATCTATCTAGAAACAGCCAATAAGCGAGCGATATACTAAATCAACAAAACTTTTTTTTTATCAACAAAATATTTTTGTTTATTTAAACAATATTTGTTGAATTAACAAAATTGTTTGGTTAAAACAGTACAATATTTTGGGTTCTGGCAACAATATTTGTGTTGAGGCTATAACGGGGGGGGGGGGGAGTTTGATTTAACAAAATTTTTGTTGTTTCAACAAAACATTTATTTTACTATTATTCTTTTTTGTGTAGGGACTTTATTTTTCCAGAAATGATCCACTGGTACTTCCTGAAAATCGGTGCACAATATTTATGACTTTTGGTATGTGGTGTTTATAAATTCCCCTGCGTTCCATCTAATATATTAAAATAGACTGAATTGAAAGGCAAATTAAGCCCGGATATTTATTTTCATTTGATATTTTAAAATATTTCCGAGGAGGTCATCTTCATGTTAAAGTGAACTCTTATTTTAATTGTTTTTTAATATCCCTCTCGACCAATTTTAATACCTTAAAAAAAAAAAAAATCTATATCCTTTATTTAAACTGAATACAAATTTTCTCAATATTTATACGGTTACGTTTACTTATATGGAAACGCCAATTTTAATTAAAAAGAGCAAAAAGTAACTAGGCCATGAATCGAACCCGAGTCCTTGGCATAACGCACCGACGCGACGATCTATCAACTGAGCTATCCAGTCTCGATCTGGTTAAAATTAATTAGACTTCCATCTAAAGATGTTATATTCTGACAAAATTATAAAAAATCTTTATTTCTACGTTCATTTAAAACTTTTATCTCTAAGAGTTAATGAGATTAAAACTGTTCACGATAAATGCATGAACAACGTTACATTTAAAGGAATATTAAACAAAGTATTTTAATTTAATAAAAAAGGATCACAAAACTGGCGTTGTAAAAATTATTACTTACAAACTTTGAATAAACACCATAAAATGCAATAAACTCGCAACAATTGTTTCGGGTCGAAAACACACGACCCTTCATCAGGCGGACAAAGTAAGCACGAGTGCTGCAGTCAAAGCGGCAGCGCACAAAATCGTTTAAAATGAAAAGAAAAAGTTTATAAAGTAGAAAGTAAATATAGCTACTGGTGTTAGTAGAATTGTACGAAAAACACAACACAATACATTCGTACAATTCTACTAACAATAATTTTCGTACAATTCTACTAACACCAGTAGCTATATTTACTTTCTACTTTATAAACTTTTTCTTTTCATTTTAAACGATTTTGTGCGTTGCCGCTTTGACTGCAGCACTCGTGCTTACTTTGTCCGCCTGATGAAGGGTCGTGTGTTTTTCGACCCGAAACAATTGTTGCGAGTTTATTGCATTTTATGGTGTTTATTCAAAGTTTGTAAGTAATAAAGTATTTTAATCTTTGGTTTACTTTGTGTATGACGTACGTCGCGCGGTAACGTAAGTTTAGTGATGAAAATAAGGAAGTTTAATGATGAAAAACAATCATTCATTTAATCTAGTTATGACCTCCACTCGCATTTTGGTTATTTTGAAATTTATTAAACAGTTCTCAGGGCTTAATATTGACAACAATGTTCGTCATAAAAATGTTCTCAGTGAAACTAAATTCTTGAAAACACGTTGTGTAATATTAGTTTTTCTGGCCCTATCCACAGCTTTTTAAACATATTTTCATTGTTTTCGCACAGTTTCGCCTAATTTATTTTATTATATTCCTGAAAGGTACTGAATAATGTTAATTAAATTGTAGAAATAACTTACGGAAGATTGTGTTTGTCTTGTGAATATTATGATTTCAAACTTTTCTGCGCGTAATTTTTATTTAAAATATGGGTCATTCTCTGAAAAGGGGGCTTTTTTAAATAAAAAAAGTTAGCTCAAATAAAATTGCTCCATTTTTTTTTTTTTTTTAATTTTGTGCATATACACGTTAATTAAAAATAATGAAAAAACATACACAGTTAATAAAAAATAATATTAACCAAGCTGTATCTGATAATTTTTGAAATAGTAATTATTTTTATTAATTAGAAAAATGAGGGAATGATTGTGAGGGAATGACAAATTTCTTCTAGAAACTACTTTATAAAAATATTATTAAGTTTAGCTATATTTTCAAACACTAAATATTTATTAAAACATATTTTTATTAATATAATAGCATTTAAAAGCAAATTTGATTTCTTTTAGTTAATTTTATAATGAGTGAGGGAATGACATATAATAAAAATACTGTATTTCAATCTAACATTTGAGAGCCATATGCTATTCATTGTAAAATCTTTCCAACAGAACACAAAATGTTTTCTTTAATTTGCTTCTATATAAATTAAATTTGACTTATATAAAGTACGTGCTGCCATTAATAGAGTAAGTAGGGGTATAATTACAGCTTGATGTGGGAATGATATCTATTACCAGGGACAACAATAATAAGTGCTCTAATTTCTTCCATTGCATAATATATAAATGTAGTGTAATGGATAAATATTTATTAAAGTATGTTTAATAAATTTTCACTTCAAATAATCTAAATATAGATGCTTTAATACCATAGAAACCCATTTTATTTACATACATGTGGGAATGGGGACACAGTGAGGGAATGATATTTTGCATTTCAAAAAATATTTTAAAAATATATTTGAATTACAATAACCAAAGAATAACAGTTTATATGCAAAACCAATTAATATTGATAGTTTGGACTGCTTTTTGTTTTTGTGCTTTTAGAAATATGCCCTCAAGACTACTGGGACATGAAATGACCACTTTTCAGAGAATTATTCATATATACATATATATATATATATATATGTGTGTGTGTGAAAACATCTAAAAATTTAAATAATGCCTTTTAAAATAATAAAAAGTTGCTCATATTTTTAAAAATGGTATTAAAATTGAAAAATAAAAAATTCTTTAATATCAAAGGTCTGTTCATAACCATTTACAACTATGTTATAAAATAAAGCTATGAAATTTATTCTAAACATAACATTGCCTTCGGATGATTTAATGAGCCGTCAAGAAAAATATGAAATTTAGGCTGTTAACATTTGCTGGTTCATATTCTAAATGAAATATTGCCAAACTTCCAAATACCCTTTGAAAACGAGATGTTTTTAGAAATACGTTTATAAATGAGATAAATCACTATCCGAGGAACATTATGGGGATAAAGTTACAGAAGGGAAAAAATGACATTTTGATCTTGCAGCACGGAAAGACATTATCTAAATGGTTGTATGTTTTTCCTTTTAGGGGAAAAAATGGTATATCATTTACCTTTAGATATATTGTTTTTAAAAACACACGCTTGTTGTGTGACATACAGAGAAAATAATTTGTTTTGAAATTTATACTGCTGCATTAAGCGAATTTTTTTTTTAAACCAAGATAGTTAAATTGAAAAATCGTAATGTTTTCAGGACGTAGACAATAGCACTTTTTTTCAGCCTAATTTTGCTCTTGTACGTTAAAGATTAATAGGGTAAGTGCTCTCCAGTAATTGACACTTTTAGAGCAATTTCTGATGTTTTTAATGTTTTGGTCATCAAAAACTATTTTTAGAAATCTTAAGTTAATATATATATATGGCATGAAAGACTTTCAGAACCCATATATGTTAAAAAATATTTGATAATAATTATTATTATTATTAGGAATTTTTATTTTACATCCACTCAGTGTTCCAGTAATTGACCTCCAGTTTTTCTTTTACCAGTGATTAATTAACATGATATGCTCCAGTGTTTGACACTGCTAGTTTTTCATTTTACCAGTTATTGGTACCCTATGCTTCAGTGTTTTACGTACATTGTTAAAATCCTTATATGTGAAACATGTGCTTTTATTTTTACTTTCTTCTATCTTCAATAGAAGAAAGTATTGGATTCGTAAAAATTTTCGATTTCGGGTTTTTGATGGATTTACACGTTTTGAGAGCTGTAGAACACGATTTTACCATTTTTAGAAAATGTCTGTCTGTCTGTCTGTCTGTGTGTGTGTGACAAAATTTTGTGGCAACTGTATCTCTGGAACTACTGCACAGAATTTCATACAAATTGGTAGTTGCACCTTGACATAAATTAGTGCCTATCAACTTTTGGTAAAAATAGTCTTACAGGTTGCGTTGCCATCCCGCTTTTTCTAAATTTTTAACAGGGTGATATAGGGCAAAAATTTTCAAGATGGGTATCTTTCGAAAGGTCTCGTCAGTACCTTTAAAACGAATGGTTGAACTATAAATCTGTGATAATTTGAAACAAAGTTATCGATTTTTTTTTACTTTTTACGAAAAAAAACTTAATTTTATCAAACTCCCACGGTTTCCGTGTTCTGACAAACTTTTTATTTTTGCTTTTTTCCCCCAATTTTGTCAAAGTCCCACGGTTTCCGTGTTTTGACAAACTTAAAATATTTTTCACATTTTACCCAAAATTTTGTCAAAGTCCCACCTTTTTCTTTCTTTTTTTTTTTTATTTTTTTTTTTTAAATTATTGTTACTGAGTGAATTTGTATAGGAAAATATAGAAGAAAGTCTCGTGGTGGCCACAACATACTAGTTTCTTATTTATTAATTATTTCGGGAAAGATGTCGATTACTGGAACGTGTCAATCATTGGAGCACCTACCCTACTTAAAAAAAAATAAATCGTAAATGAACATTCTATTAGTCTTGTGGCCGTGGGTCTATAAATGTTTTAAAATATGTATGAAATGAGACGTAATAGAAAATAAAAGGAAATGAAAGAAAATATTTTGGTATTCTTTTGCTTATTTAATTTTCCAAAAAGACCTCTTTTGCAAACAGGAGCACAGAACTACAAAGCTCATTTAAAACGTATGTAATTGGTTTTTCGATGAATTTGCACAGAATTGCTGTGCAGATCAATGGCAGTATCTACACATTTTTCGGTTTTTCAGATTTTTTGCACTTTTGCCATGGTATTTATCGTATTTTAATGAGGCAAATATGTTATGGGGTTTACATTATAAATGTAACATCTTTTGGCAATGGCAAATTATATTTAGCATGATGGCAAAATTCGTATAAACGCATTTCTTCAAATATCTCCCACATTTGAGCAGCATCGGTATGTGTAAAGGAAAAGGACTGGCTTGACGATTTCTTGAGTGATTGTTGTATGTTTTATCACTGCTTTTATTTATTATTATTATTTTTTTTTTTTATGGTTTTTGCTGTACTCACCTGTTTGTATCTCATTAATGTAAGTGACAGTTGGGTTAGAAATTCAGATATGGATTGTACCCACATTAAATTACATTTATCTTTTGTCAGTGGTCCCTATAAGATAATGTTTCAATATGACTATTCCAAGACACGAAAAATATTCTATATATTATTTTGTTATATGAAATTTCGCGTTGTTAAAACCTCACAATTTCGTGTACTAGAGGAAAACCTAATTCTGTTGAAAGCCGTCGTTTTGCCTGGCAGCAAATGATGAAATTACACTACGGCGTATGCTCGTAGCAGTCCTTTTTTTTTTTAGCAAACTGGATTTTGATACGAAAACTCGAACACTCAGTTGTATAGCAACAACAAAATTTTACAGATATCATTGTTTTTTGGTAATAAACCTTTATTTTAGCTATAGTTTTGAGTACAGTACTTTAAAGCCATTAAAAACGCTTTTAAATGTGGTGGATAATCAAAAGAAAAAAAAAAAAGTTTTCAAACCATTTAGAAACTGACTCGTTATTGACGCATCTCTGTCTGTAGGCTCTGTACTTCTGTCTGAACCGGAATCCAATTCGTTACCTGTGAATTAATCCAGAGCGCTATCTGTTCAGTGGCAGGATAGATTCTATCGAAAGAGAAGTCAGGGGAGTGGAAGTAAGCCGGTAAGCGACCGTCGCGTCGTAGGTGGTACTCGAAGCTCCGTGATGATGATGATGAAGTTAGTTCGGCATTCTAAACCTGTATTTCTTTCTTTTCTTTTTCATTCAGGACTTCCTAATGGGTATCGACTTCTACAGGTGAGAGCTACCAGAAAATTGTCTGTCCAGTTGTTGACAAATGTGGTCTCGTAATTGTCATGTGGTGTATGCTCACAGACATAAGAAATGAAGTTTTCGAAATTATTTGTAATAAATAGCTTAAAATTTAAGATAAAATATTAAGTGAACGGTAATAATCGCTAAATATACGTACTCAATTACTTATTAAAATTAAATGTTGAGCCAACTGACATAAAATTTAACACTAAACCTACCAAGACGGGTCAAATGACCCATTTCAAACTTTTTGTCAGAATTTCTTGCAAATAACATTATCACATCGTCCATGTTTCATGTACCAAATAGTGCTAAATAATATATTTTTGCTGTACATAGTAATATATAAAACATTTTAAAGGCGGGTCACTTGAACCGCTGTGGTAGGAATAGGTATACAGGAAGTATCGGTAGGTTTAGTGTTAATATGCTTATAATATTAATATAGTTTATTTTTAATATGCTTATATGAATAATCTTTTATTATTAAAATATAAATAAATAAATAAAATAAAATAAATATTTAGTCCTATTTTAAGTTTAATATTAGAAGCGTGTGTATCTAGATAATTTTGATACTTAGGATCCTATTTTGAATTTTCATCCTTTAAAAATTTTGATCAATATATAAATGAAAAAAAAAAAATCTATTTTATTGTTCTTTTAGTAACATTCCACATATTGTTTTTATCAATAAACGCTTTGAACTGCTAAATTTATTTCATAATTAATCTTCATTTTCTGAAAATCATATTCAGCTTACTGATAATTTAGATTTCTCTTTGTAAAACCAAAGAGGGTTGAAATCTAGTGAAGGAGAGTCCTTTTGCTTTAGAAAACGAGCTATTAATTATGATTTCCAAATATCTCAGCAGCTGCGCTTAAAATCAGCACCGTACAAAGGATGCTTTTATTTGTAAATAATTGAATTAAGATAAATCTGCATTCTTTGCGCCTACGACTACTAATTGGGGAGTTTTAATTAAATTATCCGGGATAATTTAGTAATATAATCATCTTTTAAAATCAAAAACTGAACATACAAACAGAAATCTAAATTTATGTTAGATCAAAACTACCTTAACCTTAATCTAGACTTAAACTAGTTACTTAGGACTTAAACTAGTTTTCGGATCTGGTAGAATTAAAATTGCTCTACAAAAGAGAATTTCAAAATAAAATTTTATCATTGAATTTAAAAAAAAAAAAAAAAAAAAAAAAAATCTTTGTGTACCTTTTTTTTTTAGAACAGTCTATGCAGAATCATTTTCCAATATATCAATTTTATAAACGTCCATTATTACGTAATTAAAAAATAATTTCCGCATAAATTACTTTACATTTCAAGTATTTAAAAGGGGATGCATTATAGCGCGTTAGGGTCAGCCTAAACCCATTGTCAATCTATGAAAAAGTAATTTCCATTACTATTCATTATATAATACAATTTTTTAAATTACGTTTTCAAATTATAAAAAAGTGACAGTTAAATTAGTCCTTGTTTTCCAAAAAATTGATTCCGAAATTTCGATTTTATACGTTTTTAACTTAATGGGACATAAAAGTCCCTAAATAAAGTGTTAAAAAAAATAATAATAACGTTATTCGAAATTTAGAGCATGACTTGAAAAAGACATACCTTCCCACCCAGCGTATTAAACTATCCCTTCAAGATATCGGATTTCTCTACACCATTAATGATAAAAAATTACGTAATCTCGCTCTCCCTACACACAGCTACACACGCATGCACACGATAATTTCCTTCGAGGAGGAAAATTTTCGCAATTCGACTCTTAAACATGATTGTATAGAAAGCTTTTTAACCCTTTATCAACGAAAGTACCATTAGTTTAAAATGCTTATAAAATGGAAATTAGGGAAGAAATGTCAAAGATATTTTTTAGAGTAGAACGTATATATACCTCACTTTTAATCTGTAAGGCACTAGACGATACATGTAGCCGTTTTTGTACTAGAAAGAATTTTATAGAGTGTTCTCGCTGTTTTTGCTTAGCATTTTGCAAGATCTTATGTGTCTTATAACACTGCTCTGCAAAAAGACAAAAAAAAAAAAAAAAAACGAGATCTGATACCATTCTTTTTTATGTAAAATGACCGCTTGAATCCGAATATGACTCCCATTTTGCCCAGTCACCCACCATTTTCTAGATACACCACCCACCCTCCCTCAAATTCTTTCCCTGTTCGATAATTTTACGACCATGAATTTGATTTGGAGAATGAAAAATAATTAATTTAACACCTGAAAACCAAAATATATATATAAAGTTTAAAAAATAACATTAATAACAGATTGAAAAAGAAAAGAGTATAAGGTATGTAATACATAATTTCAGTGGCAAATCCCCCCCCCCCCCACCCAAAAAAAAAAAATTCCCTTGTCGCCAATGTCCATGTTTTAGAATTTTCCAAATCTGCAGCCCCCCCAGAAGATATTTTATGGTTAGAATAATCCTTCCCCCCCCCCCCCTCCTAAAAATCAAATTTATAGTCATAAAATCACCGAAAAAGGATAAAAATAGGGGGCCATTCTTAAAAAACGGTGGGTTATAGGGCAAAATGGGCATCATATTCGGATTTAGGAGGTCATTTTACATAAAAATATGCTGAAATGGTGTCAGAGGCAATTTTAATGCCTCTGACAAATGCCTCTTTCATGCCTCTCAGGCAATTTTCATGCCGAGCAGTGTAATTAGTTACTATATTACTTCAAGAATTTCCCACTAATCTTACAAAAAGTATAAGTAATATAAAAAGAAATATATATATATATGTATTACACAGTTTTAAGATCGAAATATATTTTCGACCTCTATGTACCGATGGTACATAAAAGTACCATCTCACAATATCCTCATTAATTACTATAAGGTGATATGTATAATTTTTATTGCATATATGTAGTTAATTAGTACTTTTAAGTAACTAAAAATATATGTTTCAGATACAATTTTTGTGTGTTTCGTTATGCTTAAGATAACTTTTTCAAATGGAGTAAATGTAGGTCCGGCAAGCTGTCTGGGTAAATGAAAATCAATTCAAAATTATCAAAATGAAAGATTATTATTATTATTATTATTATTAATGTAGATTTTGATAAGTGATATAAAAGAAATTATTATCTCACACTTTAATATAAAAGGTATCAAATATGAATAATTCGTCTAGAAAGCGATTAGGAAATTAAAAAAGAGTAAAATCGGGAACAAAATAGATCGTGTCACGAAGTAGAAACCGTGCATTACTAATGCAGTATCGCACGAAACAAAAAACACAATGTAAATATTTTTCTAAACAACAGAAATGATATAAAAATATTTCGTAATTGAAAGAGGAAAAAAAAATTGCTCACTTCGACTTTTTTCTTTCTTTTTTTTTTTTTTTTTATCGTGGAAGAATTCGATTTGTTCATAATGTATTCAGAGGTTTTAGGGTTTTATATGCCTGAATCTTAGCATGTTGAAAAATTGTTCAGATTAAATATTTTGTAAATATGAGAGCTGCGCGAAATACATAATTTTAATTCTGATAAAGAACAGAACCATAAAGATGTTTTTACATTATAAATAATGTGTATGGAATTGTAGTGGGATTGCATTTAATTTACCAAAACAATCTAACAATTTATTTTCTGTAAAAAAAAAAAAAAAAAAAAAAAAAAGAGGGGAAGAAAAAAGAATTTTTTATTTTTCTGTTTTAAAGAGAAAAGAAAATTCTTTACTAATTTGGCTATCCCTTCTAATTAATGCGCGCAACTTTAAAGACTAGTACTTAATTATCTTTTAATTATCTTATGTAAGAAAATATTGTTTTATTTTCCCTTTATATTATAGGGTTAAAATAATCGTTTAAAAAATTGTTCATGCGTCGTAATTCAAAATGCTATATCCAATTAACGTTTTATGGAGAATAATTAATTGGACAAAAATTTTACATCGAATAAATATTACTTTCTTTTTGAAAATTCATTTTACACATTCAAGGAAAGAAATAAAAAAATATACCTCCACTATAAATAATGGTCTAAAAATAAAATTAGTTATAGTGAATTCATAAATATAGCGTCTCGATTTTTTTTCTTTGTGTGACTATTTCATATTAAAAGTACTACAAACTTTTTTTTTCTTCTTTGTAAGTAAACTCCACAATCTGACACATAATAGAAGTACGCTCCTCAATCAGCCCAAATTAAATATTTTCACGACGTTTGTAGTACTAGTTAAAAAATATCTAATCTAGAGAGAATTTTTTTGAGGGTTCTATTAAAATTGAAATCCAACATTAATAAATAAAATTATCTTTCTTGTGTGTGTCGTCGCTCTCATGACAAAGAAACATAACTCAAAAAATCGCGATTTTGATTAAAACAGTTATAATCAAATTTTGAGTTTTGACATGTCATATATAACTCAATTCCTATTGGTTGTCTGGTTGGAATTTATTGATTTGTATCTGAAAGTTAGTAATTTTGAGTTACAACTCTTGTCATGAGAGCGATGATATATGGGCAATTTTCGAAATGTGACATCATTAAACATTAACTATAAGTAATTATGTAAATTTTCAAACCTAAGACTTTTCTTTTCCCCCTACAAGATAATATACAGACCTGGAAAACAGCAATCATTAAAAGGCAGCAACTATTTTTAAAAATAATAATTAATAATAAGCATTTAATTATAGTTGATCTCTAGGTAACACATATTGGGCCTTGCTAATCAGTAGATAATATCGGCCTAGTTACTTTATTTATTCATTTTGGATCTTTAATCGAACCTACTTTAAAGAATTAGAAATGGATTGTAAAATTAATTAATTTTATTTTATTTTATTTATTTTTATTTTATTTATTTATTTATTTATTTATTTATTTTTTTTTTTTTTGGGGGGGGGGGGTTAAAAAGTGCATTTCTATGTAAAAACTTGCAAAAAAAAAAAAAAAAAAAATTTTTTTTCAGTATTTTTTTTCTTTTGAAGATGTTACAAAATCTATCCCTAATTCTTTTAAGTAGATTCTATTAAACATCCAAATATATAGATTAAATTAAAACAGGAATAAACTACTTAGTCAGAAACGCCAAAGAAAAATTATTGAGGTGCATACAGCTGTTACTCCCCACCTCTTCCGTAATCCTATTGGTTGAACTAAATCCGGTCCCTCTCCTATATATATGAGCACTTCTCCAGATTCAGAATTCTTTTTGCACTGATGACGGTACGCTTTAGGCTACCGAAACAGCTGTATGCACCTCAATATTTTTCTTTGGCGTTTCTGACGTAGTTTATTCCTGTTTTAATTTTCCAACGCCAAGTCTCCTGCTATTATATAGATTAAATCTTTTCTTAAATATCTCTTGTTTTAGCATTTTGAAGATCACGCATTTATAACAGAATGCAAACTGAGAAAATGCAATTTTAAGATTTCAAATGTGTAAATAAAATATCAAAAACCATAAGAATTGTTGCCTGAATATATATTTCATTTGATAAACCAAACCTAATAGTTCAATTTATAATTATTATATAGAAAATATAAGCTTTGATATGAAACCTTCAGTGGTTCCCTTAAACAGAATTAGAGACTAAGAAGGGAGGGGTGAATTCAAGTCAATGAGAATTAAATTTATCTATTATTAACGTTTTAAAGCTATGCTGTGTTTTCTGTGCCCTCCTTTTTTTTTTTTTTTTTTAAGACCTGTCTATATTGTTGCAACAGATTAAATCCCTTTCTTGCTTCAAATGTGCTGTTGCAGTAAAAGTAGATTTACAGTCAAATTAGAAATTGAAGGCATTCCATTTACTTCCATTTCGCATCATCAAGGTAGATTTTGTCGACCAAATTTGGTGAAAAATGGTAGCTTACGGTTCCCACTGATTCGAAGCTCTATTTTCAAGAGGGGCTGAGTTCTGGAGTTCTCCATTATATTCTAGCACAGAATTCGCGTTGTCTCAATTCCATGTTGCCAAATTCCTGACGCCAAGGATATAAATAGTAGCAGATTACTTTCCATGTTGTCAACTATTCTGAGCGATTGCCTCTTGGAAACTGTGTTCCAAGCGATTGATCTTTGTTCGTGAATCAGCAAAATTCCTGCTGTGTGGAGTATTTTACCCTGTTTGCTCTATTCTTTGGGACAAGTGACTGTTCTATTGGACAGTTTACTTATCACTATTCTTTGAATAGTGACTCTTATGATGCGAGTGACAGCTTTTTTGAACTATTTCCAGAATATTTGTTGACAATTTTGTTGCACTGTTTTGAGAAGTTACATTGAATACAATGCATTCATCGACTAGAACCTGCCAGATTCATTTCAAACAACTTTCTTCACACAAGAAAGTTGTTTTTTCTAACTATATATTGCTGGCTTATAATGAATAATTATGAAGAGCGCCTTCAACAAAATGCAAAAATTTTAAAATTAATTCTACCTTTACACAATCTAAATGCTTCATTTTTTGAGGATATTAAACTAAACTGTTATTTATGCACAAAATAAATGTTTTTAAAGATTAATTTTATATGAGATGGGGATATTTGAAGATGACCAAGTTTAATTAAAGTTGGGATTTTTCTATGTATTTTTTATTTATTTTTTAATCGCAGATATATTCAGGGATCACTTACTCAGCATATTATTTTTATTTATTCAACAGTATTCAAAATTATTATTAATGTATATATACAGGGTACGGCAAAAGTCCCAACCCCCTCACATCTCAGAAATTTGTCGGAATTTTGAAAACTCGTTCAGTGAATTCGAGCGGGGTCAATTTTGGTGAAAACATTTTATGTTCGAAGGGGGGGGGGGGGGGACTAGGGCGGCCGCTAACGAGGGCAACTTTAAAATTTCAAATGGAAAGATATGTTTTGTGATACATCCCTTGAAACGTATCTTCTAGACAATTAATTTGATGTAAATAGTTTTGTTCTGCGATGGTTATTAAAGGAGATACATGAGTATAAAATCCACAATTCAAAACTCGAAAAACTCCTGTGTCTTCTTTAATAATTATCGCAGAACAAAACTATTTATATCAAATTCTTTGTCTTGACGAGACGTTTCCAGGGGATGTATCATATATGTCCATAGACCGTAATGGTAAAAAATTATTTGGTGTATACCTGTACACGAACAATAAACAATATCCATACGAAAAATTATACAGCTAACTATGTATAATTCATGAACATGTGTACCAATTTGCAAGTTAATCCAGTGATTTTTATCCACGATTGCGGTGCACACAACTTCTGTGTATCGGCTTTAATAAAAAATACGTTGGTGTGTCCGTGTACACGAAAGACAAATAGAATATACATCCAAAAATGTACAACTAATTTTGTGTGGCTTATGAGCATGTGTACAAATTTACAAGTCAATGGAGTTAATTGGGCGTACAGAATTTATCTCGTAACGTATTTTATCAGTACGGAAGCGTTTGATTTTTAAAATAAAATTGTTAAAAAATAAATAAATAAATAAAAATATATTTTATTTACTCGATATATAATATTATGTACTTTCAAAAACCAAGGTTACATTTTTTAAAAGAAAAGAAAAAAGAAAGAAAGAAAAGGGCGAAAGCAGAAAGAAAAAATATAACATATAATAGATATGCTAATTTTGATTAGTTTCCGGGAAATCTGCAAATACAATCTGTCTGCCAATTATCTCCTTTAATAACAACTGCATTTAACCTACTTTGATAAATTGATCATTCTCTGCTTAACGAGTCTCAATTGGAAGATGCCTAAGTTTAAATTGGTTCGTAAAATATTTACTTTTCTACTCTATCAGCACACAACATTGCAACGCATAATTGCGTAGGTTGCTCAAAATTAATTGTAAAATAAAATTATCTCTTGTCTCCTTTCAAATCTTTGCGTATGTATTTTTGAAAATTCGTAACTTTTTAAAACAGTTTTCGTATATGATACAATTTCGTGTAATTACTTTTATCTGTACCATTTTATTGATCTCCAACACGATTATCTTCGGTCTTTTATTGCAAAATTACAACATGCTCTTTTCTACCAATGAAAGCATTTCTAATTAGGGTGTTTCTTCTGTAACCCCCCCCCCCCATTTTTAATTTTATTTAATCACCAAATTTTATTCCCCCCCCCCTTTTTTTTTTCTCTTTTGTTTTTATTCATTTATTTTCGCCGTTGCGAAGTGTGTGTTTTATTTTACATTGAATCAGAAAATGCCTAGTATGTATATGAATTTATTTATTTCGGAGAAAAAAAGAAGAAAGAAATCACTTGGTTTTTAATAAATACAAAATGTCATTTTTTTCCCCAATTTATTCGTTTTTTTATTTATTTATTTTATTTTATTTACTCATTTATTTTATGTTCATTTACTGAAATTTCTTTTTAATAGAAAAGTTAATTTCTTTTTAATCAAGAGAATATTTTTTTATTTTTTATTTATTTATTTATTTATTTATTTATTTATTTTTATTTTTATTTTTTTTTGGGGGGGGGGGGGGGGAGGGTGTAAACTTTAGTAAAATTTTGATTCTTTTTCTATGTTAAAAATAAAGTTTAACTAAACATTTTATTACATTTTTGCAAAATTTCGGGGATTGTTTGAATCATTTGCGCACCTAGAAATTTCTTTTGGTGGGTATTTTACCTGAAGGTAGAGGGAATACTTTTCCTTAATGGTGTTTTATTTGTGAGATAAAAGTAAGATAAATTACCGTTTTTAGCATCTTTGGTTCTTTGTTTAACTCTATTCCAGTAGAAAATTTTTCATAATTAGAATAAAATCTAATTACAATTTTTCTAAAAATTATCATAATACTAGTAGTAATCATATATTATTTTGTTTGTCAACTTTCTTTTTTCTGTATGAATATAAAATGCATAAAAACGAATGAGATATGATACTAAGGTTTTTCAATTGTTTTTGCACGGTGATAGCAACAATCCTCGTTTTATGCTGCCTAGTATCCATATGTACAGAGGGTGTTAGCACATTTTTGTAACGATTTTGCAAAGATATTTATATAACCAAATATAAGAATTTTATTTTGTAATAAATTCAGTCTGATAGCCCATTTATTATTATCAAATTTATTTATTAACAAATCTTAAAACAATTTGTAGATAATTTATAAAAATTTAGGTAAATTATTTTATTAGGTTTATAACCTAAGAAATACATACAAAGTATGCATAAACGTATTTTGTATGCTTATGTTTATATATATTAATATTTATTAAATTCTAAAATTCCAAAGTTACTTATGAATTTTCACATAAGCCATGAAAACACAGGAATACTGTAATTTTTTTTTTTTTTTTTTTTTTTTTTTTAAAGTAAAACATAATGTATGTGGGCAGTAAATTAATATGAATTTGAAAATAATTATATTTATAATCTATATTTATTACACTTATCATTTATTAATAAATTTTTTGCTATTTATTATTATTATTATTGATCGTATAAATATTTGTACCTGTTTATAGCTTGGACTATTGGTGTTTGGTGTTTTGAGAGTAAGGTTGATTGAGTACTCTAGGGTCTTAGGCCTAAGGGGGAGTGCCCTCCATGTTGATCTTTCTAAAGGGTCCTAGACCATATTTTTACAAGTTTCGGAGAAAACCACGAAAAACTCTGAACGTTTAGGCTGACGAGCGCACCCTGAGATTGAACCTGGCACCTCATGTCTACCAACTTTGAGCGTTGAACCGTTTGGCCACTGGTGGACCGTACAGCTTAGACTAATAAGTTAAAAAAAAAAATCTGTACGAGTAAATGTTAAATTTATTACAATTTATACATGTCCAGAAAGCATTCATATTTTTCTTGTCTCACGGTAATTATAAGAATTTCAGATGCAATTCAAGCTTGTTTAACATTCAGAATTATTGTTTTTTCTTATAAGCTTTGCAATATCAGCAGTCATTAAAAAAAAAAGTTATATTTTTCAATAAAATATTAGACTATACATTTTTATTTTACAGTTTAAATACATTATACTAAAAGCACAATACTAAAACAATTTAAATATACAGTGTTATATTACAAGTAAAATGATTTATCAAACAAAATTATCTCTCAATGATTTATAAATCATGAATTTTTAGAAGCCTAAAGTTTTGTTTTTATATTAATCAAAATGTTATAATAATGTTTCTCCAAAAACATTAATATGTTTACCTATTAAAACTTACTTATAAATAATATCTTATTATTAAAAACAACTATATTTTCAAAGTACCACATAACTAAGTTTAACATATATTATATTAAGCATAGTTATAAATAAATTTCGTAATAATATATAAAAGTATCACAGCATATTTTGAATGAACATAGAAATAATTCATAATAAAATTTTAAAAGCCTAAAGTTTTGTTTTTTATATTGATCAAAATGTTGTAACAATGTGTTTTCCAAAGAACATCAATCTATTTACTTTTCAAAAAATCTTTATAAACTATATTTTGTTAAACTAAGTTTTTATATCACAGTTAAATGATAAATATAGGTTTCTGACAGTTTTGATAAGGAGGTTTTTGACATGACTGAGGTTTTGACACTGTCAAAAACTGTCACATGTCGAAAATCTGCCAAACCTGATATAAATAGATGGCCAATATTTAAGCACGCGGTTTCAACATAATGATCTAATAAGAAATAATCTTGTGTGTCACTCACACTACTTTCTTTTACCCTGAAATTCAATACTATAAATACAGGTTGGAGATTAAGAGGTAAGATAACGAGTACTGTTATGTAAACTTATGTTCAACAATTCAAATTAAGCTTAGGAAGAGTTTTATATGATAATTAGTTCTGTGTGAGGGGGCTACCGCCCCCCTCAACCCCCCGTTTCATTAGTGTACAAAAAACAAGCGATAAATATTTAGCTTAAAACATACATTATTTACCATATCTCTGTGAGGAATTTATTTCAATTCCCGAACAACTTTCCTGGAAGTGGTAAAATATTATAGTAAAGCACATCCACTAACAACAAATAACTAGTGTGTTGTTGCCACCACTCGACTTTCTTCTATATTTTCTTATACAAATTCACTCAGTAAAAATAATTTATTAAAATTATTATTTAAAAAAATTATCTTCCATGATGATGCACAAAGTTTCCATATTAGAGAAGTAGTATGACACTAAATATCCAAAAAAAAAAAAAAAAAAAAAAAAAGTTGAATTCATTCTCAATAATACATTTAAATTTTTTTTTTTTTTTTTTTTTTTTTTTTGTTAAAAATGAAGAAAAATCGATATCTTTATTTTAAATTATCGCTGATGGATGGTTCAACCATTCGTTTTAAAGGTATTGGCGAGCTCTTTTGAAAGATACCCATCATGAAAATTTACTCCCCTCGAGGGGGGACTTTTTCCCAGTTGACTATCTCTTTTACACAAAAAATATATTCGTTTCATTTGATCAGTCTTTCGGTGTTAAACTCTACTTACCTGTAATTTCCCCCATAGACGTAATGTATTTGAATATTTATGAGTGTCCCTGTACACGAACCATTTGCTTCATCTCAACGAAAAGCTTAGTGTATCATCCCTATATGATACACATTTAGAATACCGAGTTTAGAATTTCTGCTACTATTTGTTCTTGAGATATGCTGATAACAGACACACACACAGACCATTCGCTAAAAACATGATTTTCGTATTCAGGGGACCTCAGAACATGTAAATATAACAAAAACTCACGTTCGAAAATTTGACCCTAAAACAATTTCTCAACCCTATGGGTAAGAGAAAATAAAAATGAAATTTGAGACCATTTTACGGGAAAATGTATTTTTAAAAGTTGCTTTTTTCAGAATTGCATCATTTAAACCTAGACATACTTCAAACATGTATATACAGAATATGAATTATCGTAAATTGACTAAAAACCGCATTCATAAAAAATATAATCAAAATAGGAAGCTTTTTTTTTTTTTTTTTTTTTTTTAACAAAAAAATATGCCAAAACAAATAAAATACCATAGCTAATATAGCGGGAAAATTTTAAATGGATTCATGGGGGTCCTATACTAAAACTATACTGCTTGCGAAGTATGAAAACTGGGTCATCAACCATGAATTTTATTTAAAACCTTTCTTTGAATGATTTTTGTTTCACTATTGCACAATATTAATTTGGTTCTAATAATATTTTGGCTTCTGGAAAATTAAAATTTTAATTAGGTGGTGAAATTAGTGTAATATTTACGAATTTCAAATTTCAAAAGTAAATAAGAAAAGAAATAAAGTGCGAAAATTTCGCACGGGGCTTCTAGTAAAAATTATTTATTTAATGTCATTTAAAATCAGAAAATTATTTTAATTACAAAATTACAATTAAAAGTTAAATTTTTTAAAAAAGTATTCGGCCTAAAATTTGGTCAAATATTCGGTATTCGGCCAAAAATTAGTTACATCCCCACTATCTTTACATAAATTACTGGCCACTTATAATTTCAGACGCTTTATCAAATATATCAAAAAGGACTTGACGATTTATCTAAAACTCCAAGAGTGGGGCGAGCATGTTATACCTCATATATTTCAGCATAAATTTCCACCGAAACGCAAAAATGCAACCAGTAAAAAAATAAAGAAAAAACAAAATGTTTGTGAATACCCTGTAAAAAGTAATGCTTGAGACGCATTCTGGCTGTACATGCTATTATCAGACTTCTTTTAATTATAAATTTGTATCAAAATATCGCATATATTCATGAATGATATATATATATATATAGAGAGAGAGAGAGAAAGAAAGAAAAACTTTTTATTTGTTTGTATTATTACATGCACAGTGTTAAACACAATGTAAACCCCAATTTAGAACAATTGGCACACTGCATTAGACACAACATACTGCAATCAGAATATAAAAATATTAAATACATAATAAAATATCAGCATTTTTCATTAAATTTTTTAACTGTATGTGTATACGCACGCGTTAACAAAATTTCATTTGCATAATTAATTAGTTAAATTTATTGAGTTATTCACAGGAAATCCGAAGCAAATATCGTAAAAATTCAAAAAGTTATCGTCGATAGAATACACTGAATTTCAGTTCCTCTCAAAAAAAAAAAAAAGAAAGAAAGAAAGAAAACAACAATGTGCATTGATAGAGGTTTTTATCAGTATTTATTTGCAATCAATTAGCATTGTATTACCATTAACTGCAACCAAAATAAAAAAAATTGGGTAAAACCCTTTACAATTTTCTTGGTATCACTGAAGAAGGTTTCATAGCTTATATTTCCATTTAATATTTATAAATTCAAATATATTAGGCTATATTTCAATAAAATATATATTCAGGCAGCAATTCTTATGGTTTTTGATATATTTTTTACAGATTTGAAATATTTAAATTGAGTGTCATCAGTTTGTATTTTTTCAAGAATTCATGATCTTCAAAATGCTTAAACTTCTACCGATATTTATGAGAAGACTTAACATTTTAATTTAATTTATTTATTTTATGTTTATTAGAACTTACTTAAAAGAATTAGAGATGGATTTTGTAATATCTTTGAAAGAAAAAAATATTAAAAACCTCAGAAATATATATATATATATATATTCATTAATTTGTTGGCATCTTCCTATTCTCCAGTTTGTGTGAAAGTTTTACATGTAGCTACTCTGTTTTTTTCTAGTTTTCTCTCTTGATTCCTTGATGATTTGATTTAATAAATTATTTAATTTCTCATTCAAAATAGTTTTGCTGCCTCGACCGGGGCTGAAACAATATAAATTGCTGTGATTAGCTATATTGTTTTACGAAATCGATGTAGCTTTCACAGCTTTATGAAGTACATGCCCCCTGAAGAGTTTATACTTAAAGTTTTAAGCATTTTTATCCAATTATTATTTCTGTGGTTCTTTATTTATTTTCTCAGTCATTAAGTTTAATGGTCCTTTTATTATTATTATTAATCATGTCGGCGTAAGTAATTTAAATTGTTTTTGTCTCTTATTGGTTCTTAATCTGTATCGCAACATTTTTGTGTCAGTCTTTCCTATATGTTACAATCGGTTCTATTTTTGTTGTGTTGGTATTGATTTGTATCTATTAATTGCTAAATTTTAAGGTTAAATTTTATTACGATATCTATCATTTATATATATAATATATATATACATTCTTTTCGGTTTTTTTTTTTTTTTCTCAAAAACTAATAAAAAAATTTCAGAATGCATCCCTAATCCTTTTAAGTAGATGTTATTAAACATACAGAAAAAATAATCTGGTGTGTCACTTAGACGACTTTCTCTTACCCTGAAATTTAATGCTATAAATACAGGTTGGAGATTAAGAGGTAAGATAACGATGTTATGTAAACTTATGTTAAACAATTCAAATTAGGCTTCGGAAGAGTTTTATATGATAATTAGTTCTGTATGAGGGGGGCTACCGCCCCCTCAACCCCCCGTTTCATTAATGCACCTACATTTATATAGAATTTAATTCGGTTATTAAAAAATAGTTTATTAAAATTATTTTAAAAAATTATCTTTTATGATAATGCAGGCGATTTCCATATCAGAGAAGTAGTATAACACTAAATATCCAAAAAAAAGTCCATTTTATTATCAATAAAAAAAAAAAAAATCGGTTTTCTTTCGTTAAAAGTAAAAAAAAAAAAATCGATAACTTTGTTTTAAATTATCGCGGATCGATGGTTCAACCATTCGTTTTAAAAATATTGTCGAGCTCTTTTGAAAGTTACCCATCATGAAAATTTACTCACCTCAAGGGGGGACTTCCCCTACCCCCTTACATACACAATTTTTTTTCCCCCGTTGACTATCTCCATTACAAAGAATATTCGTTTCGTTTGCTTTAGTGTAGTCTATAGACGTTAAACTCTACTTACCTGCAATTTCCCCTATAGACGTAATGTATTAGAATTCTCTTGATTGTCCCTGTACACGAACCATTTGCTTGATCTTAACGAAAATCTTACTGTAGCATCCCTATATGATACACATTTACCTTAAAACGTATAAATATAACAAAATCTCACTTTCGAAAATTTGACCCCCCCCCCCAAAAAAAAAAAAAAAAAAAAAAAAAAAAATATTTTCTCTACCTTATGGGTAAGAGAAAGTAATTAGAGGCAATTACTTCATTTGCGATTAAAAAAAAAAAACTTTTAACATTTCTGTGAAATATAAGCACTAATCTCATACAAAGCAATACAGATATTTAAAAGAATCTTCACAATTACACGCATTTCAAGTGTTGCTTTTTACAGGGTGATCCTAAACATTCTGCTTTTTCTTTAATTTTTCGCTGTTTTTTTTTTTTTTTTTTTTTTTTTTTTTAAATTTTGGGACAAAACTTGAAATATATGAGGTAGAGGACATGCTCATCACACTCTTGAAGTTTCAAGATAATTAGTCAAATACATATGAGATATTTCAAATTTCACATGATGTCTTAAATCGAATGTGTCCGGTCATTTATGAAAAGATAATGTGCTTTTGCAGACCTAAATTTCATATATCATTTTTTAAGCCCTAAAAAATATTTACGGAAGTTAGGGTGTGAAAGACATACAGACGAACGGACAGGCGGAAAACTAAAGTATAAATATTTTTCAACATTGTTGGAAAGGAAAGTGTTAAAAATGTAAATTTTACAATTAAAAAATGAATAAAATCCTTTGTCTTGACTGAGTAAATAACTGATTCATCATCGCCGAACCCAAACCCCTGCACTTAGAAACTTAAAACTTGATGAAAACATTTTTTTTTGTAACGTAGATATTCATTATACTTACAAACTTGGCCCCTAAGGGGTAGGGGGGGGGGCAGAACGTAATTTCAGAAAATCCTTTATATCTCATAGAAAAAAAATATATTCATGAGATTTTAGCTTTAAATATAACAAACACAAATACTAAAAACCAATTTCAGGAATTTTAGGAATTCGACCCTTCAAGTGGAAGGGGGACAAAAAGTCATTTCACTTAAACATTCGCATCTTAAAAAAGAAAAAAAAAAAAAGGTATCCGTAAATTTTTTGCTTTAAAATATAACAAATGCCAATAACTAAAATTTAATATCAAGAATTTTAGGTAATTCCCTGAACACGTGATTTCATATAACCATCCATCTATTTATCTGTATATACATATAAATGTAAAATAGTACATCCACTCGCTGACTGAACAGAACACAAGCGTGGCGAATTTATGGAAGATTGGATCACGAATTTTGATATGAAGGTTGGTTTTGATGTCCTGATATGCGGTTTTGCGAAATTTTCTCCAAGTCAGTGTTGCCAGACTTGGGGATTTTTCTCCATTTTGAGGATTTCTGAAGCTTTGTGGGAAATATTTGGGGACAAAGATTTAATAGGGATCAGTTTGGGGAAAAGAAAGCTTTTGGGGAAAATATGGGGTTTTCTTTAAAATTGGCAAAATATTACTTTTTCCTGAAATCCCACCAAAAAAAAAGAAACAAACAAAGAAAGAAAAATGGTCAAGTTTATCAGATCATAATATATTTATCTTGGAATCTATTTCAGAAATAGAAAAACAACATTTACAACTTTTTGATTATAAAACTTATCCTGTGTTTTTTACCTTTGGTATTTCCTGATTTCTGGAATTATTTGTTTCTTGTGTGCTGTAGCATAGTGAATGATTGATACGTATTGATTGCCGCTGGAATAATCAAGCTTAAAGTAAGCTGAACCAGTCTAAACTAAAATGCTCGATCTTTCAGTGTGAAATGAAGTCGCAGCCGTAAAATACACACGTAAGCTCTGTAAGTTTGCTGGGTACTATTGTTTTTCATACCTTTTTATAATCCACATATATTTTATATATGTATATAGAATAAGTACAAATGATTAAAGGGAAGAGGGGACTACACTCAGAAGGTTACACAGAATTAAAATTTTCGAAAAACTAGTGTGTTGAAAGTTATTTTTGTAAATGAGGATTTTTTTTCCAAAATAGTTTCATTCCGGGAAAAATGTGAGCTTAAATTTATTAAATATTTTTTACATTGAAAAAAAAAAAAAAAAAAAAGTATAAATTGAGTTGGGGATTTTTTTGGAAAAAAAAACCTTGATTTGGGGAAATTTGAAAACTATTTATAGAAATTAACTTTTAACCATTTGGCTTCAAGTGGCAACAACATGTTGCAAGCATAAGTCTACTCCAAATTGTTTTATTTGAAACTAAAGTGTACATGGGAAGACTTGACTTGAATGGGGAAAAAAGGTATAATTATTATGTTTAATATAACATCCTTTTCATTACTACACATAACATCAAAAATAATTTATATAAGTATTGATTTGTGCACATGCATACATATTACTATTTTTACTTAATGTAATATATATGTGTATATATGAATGGAATTATTTAAAGCTTCTTTTTCTCTTATTTCTGCTATTTGCATAGGCAATAGATCATCCAAAGACCCCCTGCTCTACCATCTCCCTTTCACACAGATTTTCTAATTTAACGATCTTAGCTAAACCATGTTTTGAATCGATAAATAATACCCGCATATTTTGCTTCAGAATGTGCTGTTCCTGTGTCTGTCGCTGTTGTCTTTATTTACTTATTTGATACTTTTAATAAGCTTTAAAAGGATTCGCTGAACTATTGTAACAATGACAAAATTCTGAGTTAAATGCTGAATTTTATTGGTTCATATAAAAGTACCATTTTTCAATTCAGAAAAGACTAATGTTATAAAGAATAGGAGATATAGAGGAGGGAGAGGAGTCAGCTAAAGAAGTATTTTTTATGTTTAACCATGGTTTAAACTGCTGTTAGTTTTTTTTAGCATTTTTCTAAAATATCTCAGTAAGAATTTCGTTAAAAAGCTAAACATGGATTAATTCATAAAATATTTCTATATAACTACCTTTATTTTTTATTCAGATATTCGCGGACAATAATTACAAAACCACTGAAAATATAATATCGAGAATCGTTATTTATTTAGCATCGACTTTTAATGGTTAAATTTAAATGCAAAAATATTTAAAAGTATGTCAGAATATAGAATTTGCTTCAAAGATGCGTTTTCAGTATACTACTGGCATTACGCTTGTTGAAATCGAAGCAAAGATATGCCATGCCGATTCATGTTTTTTACATCACAAGTGACGCTTAGTTAAAACCATCAACCCCCTCCCCCAGAAAAAAAAAAAAAAAAAAAAAAAAAAAAGTAGTTTGATTTCTTTTTACTTATTAAGTAGCCGCCATTTTCTTCCAAAATCCTAATCCAAGATATTTGTAAGATAAGATACTTTCCAACTTTGGAAAATTGCCCACCGAAATCATAAATATTTGAACGATAAATCCATTTTTCAACTTTGGTTTGGATTAAGTATTTCAAAAGTTATTATGATGACAAATTTTCAAGTGGCCGCCACTTGGAAACAATATAACGGAGCAAGTTGCCCAGTAAACGCATCCGAGATATTCCAAGCCTAAGTTCGCTGTCCAACTTTTTTTCGAATCAGTGCAGTGTTTCAAAAGTTATTGTTGTGACAAATTTTCAAGTGTCAGTCTTAAGTGGCTGCAACTTGGAAAGGAAATGGCGAAACTGCCCAGCGAAATCATCAAAGATATTTTTATGATAAGTTCACTGTCCAACTTTAGTTCAAACTAATTCAGTATTTCAAAGCTTCAAAAAAAAAAAAAAAAAAAAAATCTAGTGGTACCGTGATTTCATGTGGCCACCACTTGGAAACAAAAAAGCGAAGTGCGATGCCCAACGAACTTGTCTGATCTGTTTGAATGATAAATCCACTACCCAAATTTGATTCAAATTGATTCAGTATTACAAAAGTTATCATAATGACAAATTTTCAAGTGGCAGCCACTCAGAAATAAAATTGCGGATCAAGTTACCAAGCGAACTTATCCAAGATACTTAAACCATAAGTTCACTATCCAATTTTTGTTTGAATCAGTTTAGTATTTTGAAAGTTATCGTGATGGCACATTTTCAAGTGGCCGCAACTTGAAAACAAAATGTCGGTAGAAGTTCTCCAGTAAACTCGTCCAAGATAGTTATAGGCTAAGATCACTGTCCAACCTTGGTTCGAAATGAATCAGAATTTAAAAAGTTTTCATGTTTATAAATTTTCAAGTGATAGCCTAATTTCAAGTTGTCTCGCTTAGTTTATAACATCTGCACTTTCTTAAAAATGGCGGATAAAGTTCATTAATAAACTTGGTTGTGACCCTTATATACTCTATGTACACATAAAAATTCAAGCAAATCAGGTCTTAAACACGCTTTTTACAATGTGAATTTGAAATAAAGTGGCCTCCACTTGAAAACAAATAGGCGGCGCAATTTAGTTAAGAAACTCATACAAGATATTTATAAGATAAGTTCACTGTCCAAATTTGGTTCGAATTGGAGTATTATTTCGGAAGTTATCGTGATTTTGAATTTTCAAGTGGTGGTCAGATTTCAAGTGGCCCCGCTTAATTTAAGATATTCGTCACTTTGTTAAAAATGGCGGATAAAGTTCATTAATAAACTTGGTTGAGAGCCTTATGTGGTCTATGTATACATTAAAATTCAAACAAATTCGGAATACGCTTTTTGCAATGTGGATTTGGAATTTTCAAGTGGTGTCCACTTAAAAACAAAATAAAGAGCAACTTTGTTAACAAATGCATCCAATATATTTATAAGATAATTTCACTGTCCAAATTTCGTTCGATCTCGAGTATTATTTCGGAAGTTATCGGGATTTTAAATTTTCAAGTGGCCCCGCTTAACTTAAGATCTCCGCCACTTTGTTAAAAAATGGCGGATAAAGTTCATTAGTAAACTTGATTGAGACCTTTATATGGTCTATATTTACAGCCAAATTCAATAAATTTCGGCTTTAAATACGCTTTTTACAATGTGAATTTGAATTTTTCAAGTGACCGCCACTTGAAAACAAAAAGGCGGAGCAACTTGGTTAACGAACTCATCCAAGATATTTATAAGGTAAGTTCGCTGTCCAAAATTGGTTCGATTTGGAGTGTTATTTCGGGAGTTTGCGTGATAACAAAATGTTCATTTTAGATAAGATACATGAACGAAGTGATTGCAATAGGTCGATATCTAAAGAAATCAACCTAAAAGAATTCAATAGTATCCAAAGAATTAAATTAATTTTCGAAAAAGCTAAAATATTGCTTGTGTGTTTCAGCTAAAATTGCTAAAGAAATTTTTTTTTTGTCAGGTTAAATCCTGTGTGTAATCCCCTCTATTTTGTAGTTCATCGATTTATTTCCATGCTGAAAATTATTTCATGTTATTGTTAAGTATTTCGGAGTTCCTGTTGTTTATATAATACAGAAAAGTTATTGATAAAGTGTTGTATTTAATTCTGTAAGTGTGGTAGAGTAAAAAATATGTTACAGAAAATAAATAAATTATTAATAATAATAAAAAAAAATATTACCTTAATCTTTCCTACCTTTATAGTTTATTAATTTTATTTATTTGCTAATTTCTTTTATTGTTTAGTATTTTGCAATTAATTTCTAATTTGCATGATGTAAAAGATTTAGCATGATGGCATAATGTTAATACAGTTCCCGCCGCTTATTAAAATCACATTCGTTCTGAGCCAAAATGACTTTATTAAGCGGCTGATTTTTGTATTCGGCGAACGTTCCTGCACTTAAGGAAAAGTTGTTACTTCCTTGAATTTGGGAATAAACTTAAGGTGACGAATAATGGGAATTAGTAAAAATGTTAATTAATTTTTCATAGATAATTAATTGTTTCTTCAATATAAATATTAAACGAATTCCAAGTTCCCATGCCCTTTCGTTTGAGGAAATCATCATTACTTTACCAAAAGTTCACGTTGATCTTATAAATTTAAAATCTTTCCATTTAAACCTCATGAATTATAGTAATTTTAAAATAAGAACTAGAAATTCCCTTTAATAATTATAAATTAAAAAATATATATAATTTCAAATCAAATTTTTAACTTATTACTGCGTTTTGAAGAATACGTTCCTTGAAATTGTTACGGAGATAAATTATGGGGCGCGTTTAATTTGTAACTGTGCTGCGAGTGTAAAATCTTCAACAAGGAGCGATAACGGAGGGATTGTTGTGCTTTAATTTCTTTTCTTATTTAATAATAATAATAATAATAATAATAATAACAATGTAAATATATATATATATATATTTTTTTTTTTTTAATGTGCATGAATTATATTTTTGACTGCTGAGGAGATATTTTTGAGTTTATTAACCGGCGATGCTGATTTTATTAAGCGGCGGATTTAAAAATAATTTGTATTGATTCCGGTCCTGGCAATTTGATCAGATTATTAAGCGGCGGTTACTGCATACGATAATAGGGACCGTAAGGAGGGGGAAATCTGACACAAAATAAAAGCTATCAGTATTCATTTTTTATTTTCTCACTTTTAATGGTTAGTTTAGCAAGAAAAAATATATATAAAATTAATAAAGTATGTAAATGTGGCATCTAATTAGGAAAATATTCTTTGCTTGTACCCTGAAAAGTAAAATTGTGACAGGCTTTTTGTATTTAAAATGTTACGTATAGAATTTTTTTAAACTTTTTTCTTTTTCTCAATGCGTTTTGATAGCGGCGTAATTTTTCTTTGCGGTTAATACACTATTCTCTTTGTTCCTGTCATAACCTTAGTTTTCTTTTTTATGTGCAATCTGTCAACAGCTATGTTTAAAAAAGGTTTTCCAGTTGTTACGTTGTTTGATTATTATTCAAACGTGAGAAATTGTTAAATAATAATTATGGCCTTCGATGAGGTTGGTAAAAAAGAATACGAGTTATCTGCACAAATGAACCATGTTAAAGTATTGATTGATTTGTAAATAGGTATCTCCTAACGAAAGCCGTCAGGTGGCGCTACATGACAAGAGCGTGACCTACAATGATTAATTGAAGCTTGTGTTTGAAAAGATCGGAAATCCTCGTCTTCTGATGCTGGAGAGATGGGTTTCCTCGACGCGTGGGTGAGAGAGAGAATTCATAAAAAATTCCTTTGGCGGGCTTTGAAATTTGATGTATGACAAAAACGTTTTGTCCTTTAGTTCAGAATTTTGAAAAGACGAGAATGTGATAAGTACACCGCGTGGAAATGAGTTGTCCGCTATCATTTAGAAAACTCCTTTGAACTCGAAATTAGTTCAAAACTTAAAGGGGGGGGGAGGGGGTCGGAAAGTAGTATAGAAAAATCTAAATCAGTGATTTTACATTTATTTCTTTTTTACTTATTTTATTATTTTGCGTTTATTAGAATAATGTTGTAGAGTTTATAAGAATATTAGAATTAGACTGCTACATTTATTCGCAATAACGGTTTTAGGAAATCCCCCCCCCCCTTTATAAAACGTCCCCGAAAACAAATCCTTGCAAATATTGTTCCCTAAAAATTTGTTAAAACTGTTTAGGTTTAAAAAAATAAGTAAATGAAATGAAACATTTTAACTATTGTTTATTAGAAATGACAGTTCTCTCAAAATTCGTCCAAACTATTTAACTTTAAATAAATATATATATAATAACTAACTAAAATTTTTCAACTATTGACTATTAGAAATATTTTTTTTTTTTTAGTGCTAGAGGCCTATTTCAGTCGGTACAGTTGTCGAATTTTTATAATACACTCTTAATTAGTGCTAGAGGCCTATTTCAGTCGGTTTATTGAATGGGGATTTATTGAATGAAGTCCCCCCAAGGCCCAACTTTGACATGAGTCCCCCCCCAGGCCCAACTTTGACATGAGTCCCCCCCCCCAAGGTACAACTTTGACATGAGTACCCCCAAGGCCCAGCGTTGTCGAATTTTTATACGTCACTCTTAATTAGTGCTAGAGGCCTATTTCAGTCGGTTTATTGAATGGGATTTATTGAATGAAGTCCCCCCCAAGGCCCAACTTTGACATGAGTCCCCCCCAGGCCCAACTTTGACATGAGTCCCCCCCAAGGTACCCCTATTTCAGTCGGTAGAGCGTCGTCGAATTTTTATAATACACTCTTAATAGTGCTAAGGGCCTATTTCAGTCGGTTTATTGAATGGGGATTTATTGAATGAAGTCCCCCCAAGGCACAACTTTGACATGAGTCCCCCCCAAGGTACCCCTATTTCAGTCGGTACAGCGTTGTCGAATTTTTATAATACACTCTTAATAGTGCTAAGGGCCTATTTCAGTCGATTTATTGAATGGGGATTTATTGAATGAAGTCCCCCCCAAGGCCCAACTTTGACATGAGTCCCCCCCAGGCCCAACTTTGACATGAGTCCCCCCCAGGCCCAACTTTGACATGAGTCCCCCCCAAGGTACAACTTTGACATGAGTCCCCCCCCAGGCCCAACTTTGACATGAGTCCCCCCCCCAGGCCCAACTTTGACATGAGTCCCCCCCAGGCCCAACTTTGACATGAGTCCCCCCCAGGCCCAACTTTGACATGAGTCCCCCCAAGGCCCAACTTTGACATGAGTCCCCCCAAGGCCCAACTTTCACATGAGTCCCTCCCAAGGTACAACTTTGACATGAGTCCCCCCCCCAAGGCACACCTCTCCCTCATTGGGAAAAAGAGAAGAAACGTTGTTTTGCGGCTATAAGACAGTTTGGACTTCCAACGTTATTTGTTACAGTATCTGCAGCTGAAACACATTGGTTTGATTTAATGAAAACTTTATCATGGAATTTAGATCGTCACGAATTAACTAAAGAAGAATTTGTCGATATTAACAAGTTTAGCAGTAGGCCTCTGGCACTAAATTAAAATCTGTCAGTCAGATTTTCATGTTTTAAATAATGAAATAATGTCATGTCTGTATAATTTTTTTTTCTTATTTTCTTTATTATCGGTAGTGTTTATAAATAAACATAATTTTTATATGATTTCTTACTCATTTCTATTTCTGTTTGTTTAACGTTTAAGTTTTACTATTCCAAAATTAATTGAAATTAATTGCTCTACTTTAATTTTTATAAAGTGTTAATAACTGAGCTATAATAATTTTAATTTTTAAATTGAATTTTAATTCTCACTAGACACAATAACTTTGAATAACCACCATAAAATGTAAGAATTCCCAACAACTATTTCGAGTTGAAGGTAAGCACGAAACTTCGTCAGTAATCTTGAGTGCTGTAAACCAAACATCAACGCACAGTTTGCAGCAATCGTATCTACTTTGTTTTTTTTATGATTGGGATACTTTAATAATTGTTAAATTTAAGCTATTAAAATACGTCAATTAGAAAATTTTAAACATTATTGGAATACTTCAGTTACAATAATGTTATAAAATTTAATAATTTACGTATATGACTCTATGGTAAAAATTAAACAAGAACATATTTGCCTAGACTGTTTAAATTCCTGATTGTATTCTTATTTAAATTTGTATCCTAATTAAAAATTAAGATATATTTTTATTACAAATATTTAATTTATTTGCCAATTTTTAATAATGAATAAACTTCAATAAGATGGTCTACAATAATACATAAGGAGAAATTTTCAAAATAAAAAATACTGTTTTTTTTTTTTTCCCCTCCATAATATTATATATTATTTTCTAAAGTTCATCCTAATTACTCTAATTCAGAAAGGTCTGCTCATTTGTAGTAATCAGGGATGAGAATTTTCAGACTTTTGTAGGAATTTCAGACTTTTCTTAAATTTTTTAAAACAATTTTCAGGTTTTTTGTTCTAAATATTCTTATTTTTGTTCAATTTTCTTTCTTTTGACAGTTTCTAAACAACTTATTTTCATATATTTACCATTTTTGCGTATAGAAAGTATGATTTTGTGTATCTGTTTCTTCTTTTATTACTTAAATTAAATTATCTTTGAGTTTTGCTGACACTTTCAGACTTTTTATCAATTCCCCACTCTCATTTCTGAGTAATGAATTTCTGTTCGTATGTAATTGGCTTCTAAAATCTAAAAGATCAGTAGTTTTGTTAATGGGTACCCTATTTCCTGCATATATAAAGTCCCTGAAAAGTAGATAGAAAAAAAATTGTATAGAAAATGCATGCTTTTTTTTTTTTTTTTTTTCCCATTTTTTATTTATTTTTGAATCGGACCAGGTCGGGTCATCCCTGGTTTTATCGGTTTTTGTCCGAGACGGCCGTGCATTGCAAAAAATAATAAAGGGTGTCGAGCTGGGCCTTAAAATTTTGGCTCGTGCAGACCTCTGCTGTATATAGTTTACAGCTGAACAATTTTCAAGGTTGGGTCTTTGTTGTGTATGTATATTGGCGAATACAAATATATGAAATTTATATATTTAAATACTGTGACTAAATCTTTATCACCTGTACTGTAAACAATAACGGTACTTTTTACAGCAGAATGTGCTGTTACCCGTTTTGCCAGCACATTTTGCTGTTGAATTAAGGTAATTTACAGCGTAAACGTCTGGAAAGAGAGATTCTTTTAGATGTTTCTGTTGTAAATTATTTCTTCTTTTTTCCAGAAAAAAATACCGTTATTTTTTACAGTGTAGCTCAGTGTTTTGCAGTTAATAATCGAGGAATTATGTTACGGTAAGTCTTTTGCGAATAGATTCAATTCTGATTAAAACATTATGTAATTTGCTGGTTAAATAGATATTAAATATAACTTATTGGTTAATTTGGATTTCGGTGACATATAATCGCCTGTTTAGCTATATACGAGGTGTGGCAGAAAAGTAATGAGACTGATTTTTTACTTAACAAAGTTTTTATTTCTTTCAAACATCTATGTTATCCCCTTCAAAGTAGTTCCCTTGGGCAGCTACACGCCGATGGAGATGTTGTTCCCACTGTTCGTAGCAGCGCTGGAAGTCTTCAACCGTTATGGTCTTCAGCATGTCCGTTACAGTCTTTTGGATGATTTCTAAAGTCCCGAAATGACGGCCTTTGAGGACATTTTCAGTTTAGAAAAAAGGAAGAAGTCACAGTGACTGAGGTCAGGGAAATAAGGGGGGATGGGGAACCACAGGAATGCCTTTTGAGGTCAAAAATTCTGTTATGGAGAGGGCAGTGTGACATGGGGCGTTGTCATGATGGAGCAATCATTTCTCTGCAATGTCTGGTCTCACGTGAATGACCCTTTTTCTGAGCGTTTCAAGGACAGCTTTATAAAAAAATTTGTTAACAGTTTGTTAAACGACGGTCTGATCTCACAAGAGTTTTCACACGTTCGATGTTTTTGTCGGTTTTCGAAGTTAAAGGCCTCCCTGAACATTGTTCATCTTCAACATTTTCTCTGCCTTCCAAAAACGCTTTGTGCCAGCAAAAAACTTGAGCTCGGGATAAAGAATGTTCCCCATAGGCCTGTTTTAACTTTTCAAACGTCACACTTGCCGATTCTCCAAGCTTAACACAAAATTTAATGGCACAACGTTGCTCCAAAGTCCGCTGTTCCATTTTGCGTGACGCACAACGTAAACACAACATCAATAATCGCAGTCTCAAAAATCACGTAATTAACGGACGGAGTAGAAACTCGAACTGAGCTATGGGAGGGTTCTGATGCACGTGCTCTCTCAAGGACAACAGCGCAGGTTTGCCAGATCGCTTGCAGTATCGTCAGTCTCATTAATTTTCTGCCAGACCTCGTATATTTGTGTGTGTGTGTGTATGTTGCTTTTATTTGTCTAACTATCTCATATTAAACAATTTATAGAGCTTTAATTAGGAATTTCAAAATGTCTTTTACCACAGCTTTTTACACGTCTAATTATTCATTTGTATTTTATAATATTCTTGTTTGTAAAGAATATATTATTATTATTCAGTACTCATAAAACTTGAAGATTTCACACCCTCTTTCATAACAATTGTGATACGTTTTATTAGCATACTTATTCATAAAATTGTATTTAATTTTTTATTCATTTATTTATTTTTAATAACTTTAGATTTTTCATTTTCTTTTCTTTAAATAATTTTAGAAAATTTCTAAAATACCTGCTTATTTATTTATTTTCTGACAGTACTGCAATATAAAAATGGTAGTTAACATAGTTGCTAAAACAATACAAAATATGAATAAAACATAATTATTTTTATTATAAAATGTGTCAGCCCTTCGGCCATTTGTTTTTTTTCTTTTTTCACTTTAATTTTGAATTGAAAAGAAAATGGTATCATTAAAATATAACGTTTGCCTAGAGCTAGATTTTATATTAAAAGATTTTTTTTTTTCCTTTCTATCTCTCTCTCTTACCACCATTAACATTACGATTCCATTTTTCTCAGACCATTCCATTTAATGAAAGGAAAAATAATTTATCATCATATATGAGGGCGAATTATAATTGTTTTGTTTAATAAAGAGGTGCGTTTTTGAAAGAGAGCTTGTTTACAGAACGTAATGTGTAAATAAATTATTTGAAATGAGCATATGTAATTAAGGGGGTTACATGCAAGGCCTGGTTAACGTACGGGCCGACTGGGCCGTGGCTCAAGTGCCTTTAACTTTGTGAGCCCGCAATTTCGTTTACAGTTAAAAAAAAGTTTAATTAAAAATAAACAAAAATGCTCTGGGAAAAAACAATTCATGAAAATTTTTACTTCTTAAAGCAAAATGAAAAATTTGAAAAAATGTTATTTTATTCAAACATGCACTGTTGGGTAAAATAGTGGGAAATTAGTTTTTTCCTTAAAAGAGTAGTAAAACCTATGGAAAAATTAGTAAGTAGGGGGGCCGGAATGGGCATTGAGTACTGGGACCACTTTTGGCCTGATCGGGCTTTAGTTGTTACATGGGTTTCAAAATTAAAAAAAAAAAAAAAAATCTTTTATTTATTTATTTATTTATTTATTATCTATCAGTATAATATGTCTACGATATTTTCCAAAAGTTTCAAGCTAATTGGTGTAAAATTCTAGAAGGATAATAGCCTTTGGAATTTTGCCACATTAGGTTCGTTTTATTGCTGTTAAAAACTTTAATCTTTTTTTTTTTTTTTTCTTCCCTGAAAACATTAATTTTTGGAAATCCGTGGACATGATTTCTCAAAAACTAAAGCACCGATCTTACTGAAATTTTGTATACTTCTTCAAAACAGAATTGACTACTGATCGAACGAGTGTATATATATATATTTCCATCGCAATTTGTTATACAAGGCTATATGTGGAGTAAATTGTAATTTTTAAGTTGCTAAAATTTTTAAGTAAAAAAAAAAAAAAAATTAGTTTGACTCGCTATTATTATACAGATGTATCAGAAAATTCTACAAGGTTCTATATTATTTCATAAAGTTAACCTAAATCATTAAAAAAAAAAAAAAGTTTGATTTCAAATACTTATTATTCAATTTACTGTTTACCTTCCTAATTATTGTCATTACCGAGCCTTGATAAATATGAGAACAAATACTACTCCTACCTTACATTGCCGAAATTTAAGAATATTTCATCAAAGGGACAATTTCTAAATTAATTAATTAAATAAATAAAAATACCATTCTTTTGTAAATCTTGTTAAACTTTATTCGAACAGAATTCTATAATAATGCTAAACATAAGTGAACCCCTAAAACGTTCACTGCGTGTTTACTGTTGATAATTGCTAAACTAATTTTTAAAAAATAGCTAGTAGGTACAAAGCTGATCATAAATATCTAAAAGGAAAAAAAAAAAAAAATCACTTTTTCAATTTTCAAGAAATTTTTGGTTTTACAGTAAAACGAATAAACCGCAAAGGCTTAAGCAAATCAGTACAAACAATTTTCTGGAATAAAAATTAATGTATTAGTTTTTTTTTTTTTTTTTTTTTTTTTTTTTTTTTAATATAAAATCGCGTGTATTTTAGCTCATAAAAAAATATGTAAATTAATACAAAAATACTTATAATCCAAGGGTCAATCGAAGCAAAAATTGGGGCTTTTTCTGCCACTTCACAAAATTCCAAATCATAAAAAGGGCCCCTTCACAATATTGAAATCCATAAAAAGGGCAATTTCACGATATTTAAATCCATAAAAAGGGCTCATTCACAAAATTTCAATTTATAAAATGAATCCCTTTACAAAATTTAAATTTATAAAATGGGTCTCTTCACAAATTTGGGATTCATATAAAACGGGCCCTTTACAAGATTTTGTTTTATAAGAATGAAAGTTTTATAATTTTTTCCATGTTTTCAGTACCACTTTTTTAATTAATGCACTTTTTAATTAGTTTTTCGGTGTGTAGTTCAACGAAACTCTAATGACTTGATATTAAACGTTATATAGAATAACTGTTAAAATGGAAAGTTTTGCACGAATAGAGAAGGTATAAAAGTTCAAAAATCAATTAAAAAAAGAGAAAATGCATATTTTTATTTGATACATTAATCATAGCACAACATTGCATATAATAACCATTAATCAACTTATAACTAAAAATAATAATTACTTTAGTGCAATCAATATAATGTTATATGCTAAATATTTTTAACTAATTACTGAGGAATAGCCAAACACTACATTTGTATTTTCAATTTTAGTAAATATAAGAGTAACTGTTTCATAAATTGATAATTACTTTCTCTTACCCTTTTATATAGTAGAGAAAGTATTAATATTTTCGAAATTGAGTTTTTGTTATATTTACACGTTTTGAGGTGCCCCTGAATCTGAAAATCATATTTTTAGCGGTTGGTTTGTGTGTGTGCGCGGCGCGGCGCGTCTGTCTGTTCGTTTGCGGATGTTTTCAGCATATCTCAAGAATAAATAGTAGTAAAAAGCCCTCAAACTTGGTATTCTACATATGTATTATATAGTAATGCTACACTAAACTTTTCATTGAGATCAAGTAAATGGTTCGTGTACAAGGCCATCCAAGAGAATTCAAATACATTACGTCTATGGGGGGGGGGGGGATTTCTGGTAAATACAGTGTAACTGTAACATCTACAGGCTGTCCCTAAATAAAATTAAATGAACATTTTTTAAATAATTATTATTTATGCATAAAAGCATGTTTTGTGTACATTGTAGTGTGGATATTCACCATTCGTCTATAGGGCTACCCAGGGTATTTGGATATATTGGAGATATACTTGGAAATTGCTGGAAGTGTATTTCATTTTGTGTTAAGTGTTTTTCATACAAGAATAAATTTAAGTACACAATGTGATGTACATATAGTTTATAGAAAATATACAGGGCTATCGAAAATTAAGCTAAACGTTCTTTTCTAATGAATCAGGGATGGGATTTTTCAGATTTTCAGCTGATTTCAGTTTTTTTGTACATTTAACTTTTCAGCTTTTTTCTAGTTTTTTCAGCATTTTTTTATGTTTCTGGTGTGTATTTGTTCTTTTTTTATACATTGAAGATTAAAATAAATATTTATTACTCTAATATAATAGATTTTGTCATTAAAATTCTAGTATTTCATTTCAGTGTCTTGCCTTTGTGTATAGTTTCAACTTTTTTGTAATTTTGCTAATCTCATCCCTGATGAATGTAATTGCTGGAAGTGCTTTGCTATACATTTTACCATGTCGACGATCACTGCTAAGGAAGAAAAGTAATTTTTCATACCCATACTGTAAACAAAGTATTTTTCAGCGCTAATTTTTATTATTTTATATATATATATATATATATATATATATAATATCACATTTAAGGTACTTGAAATCAAATTTTTAGTGATTGATCTGTTATGTCTGTTATCAGCATAACTTAAAAACAAATAACTGGAAGAAATTCAAATTTGGTATTCTGAAGTTGGTATGAGGTTGTCACGTGAGGAATTTGATCAAGATTGGTAAGTTTAAGGCGTATTTCTGGTGACAGTTATCTGAATAATGTGTAATAAGTTTAATAACAGGCTTAAACTTTTTTTAATAAATAAATATAGGTGCTAATAATTGGACGGGTCATTGGGGGATCAGTTAGCCCCCCTGACGCAGAATTTTTAAAGTTCTATTTTCAATTCTGTTTTTTTTTTTTTTTTTTTTTTTAATATCACATTTTTAGGTGACTTGAATATGAAAGCCCAATTTTTAGCGGTTGATCGGTATATATATATATATATATATATATATATTATCAGTATAACTTAAAATTAAATAACTGCAAGAAATTCAAATTTTGTATTTTAAACTATGTATTAGTTTGTAACTTGATAAATTTTATCAAGATTGGCAAGTTTGAAGGCAAATTAATAACAGCCGTGAATATTTTTTTAAATTAATAAATGTTGACATTATAATTGAGCGTGCAGTTGAGGCACAGAATTATATGTCAAATAAAACTGTTCCTAAACCCTATTTTAGATTATTTTTAAAGTATATTTAATATTATCTTACCTTATTAATCTTACGTCTTAATGTGCAATCTATCTTTATTTTATAGTATTAAAATTCAGGGTAAGAGAAAGTTGTGTGAGTGACACACCAGATTATTTATTACTTTAATTAATGCATACTTATAATTTTAACAAAGTAATAGTACTCATGAGAATATCTTTTGACAGCGAGAACAGGTCAGGCTTTGAAATTTGTTTGTATAATTGGTGTAAAAATTAATCGATTTCAAGTTATATTTGCTTTTACGAATTTTGTTTCGTGTTCAGAATTAAATCTTTTTAAAATATTAATTGCCTAAAATTTTTTTCTTCGTAGACTTGAGTCTAAAATTATACACCTCCTTAAAATGTGGTATGAGCCGCTTCAGTTGAGAATATAAACATTATTTCAAAAAAGAGTCTTTTAACTGTCCAACCATTAGTTCTGATTTTATGGTCTTTTATTTCTTGTTTTTTTTTTAAGTCTTTATCGAATTTAACGTATGACACCAGGAAGACTTAAATGAGCACAGGCCAGCTTATCCTTGATTGTCTGCCAATCCGAACTCACTTTCTCTTCATCTCGACAAAGAATTACTTTTTTTTTCTTCTTTACTTTTTTTTTCCGCTTTAATTCGTGAGATTTCTGAAATGGAAGAATCCTTAGAAAAATATTGAATGAAGATTGAAAAGAAGAAGGGAAATAAAAAATACAATAAAATAAAATGCGGAGAATAGAAAATTGAAAAATTTAGAAATAGAATAAAGAAGGGTAGGGTGTGGGAATCTAATTGATGGATTTACTTTTTCGTTCCATATTTTTGATATGGTTGATGAAAATGAATGGTGAAAATTGTTTTGGTTAAAAGTTATTTTCTTTTTCGCTAATAATTTTCCATATCTTGTGTGTCAATTGAAAAATAGTTGGATATGTTTTAAGAGAAAAACATTTATTATGAGATTGATTTTTTCCCCCCAAAACTCCAAGGCTTATGTCGATATTATTTTTAAAAGGGAGCGCACGTAGCGTTCACTGCACGAATTTGAGCTGGATAAATGGTTTGAGGAAAAATTATTTTTTTTTTTTTTTTAGATCCGGAATTATATTTATTCTGATCCATGCCTTTATCATTCGTTCTTACTAAATCCATAATATATTGCATGAAAAGATATTGGTTCGATTCTTTTCGTGCTTTTTACAGTAATTTACAGATCATCCTGAAAATGTGAAAATATAATATTTTTAGAAAAGCAAATTAATAAAAATATTTTCTTACACTCTCTTTATTTTTGACTAAATTTAGCGTTATATATATTCTGTTTGAAATCACACTGTCTGATTTTCAGCTGTAATGTCCAGTTTGAGTGGCATATTCGACCAGTTTTCTCTCTCTCTCTCTGTGTGTGTGTGTGTGTATATATATATATATATATCGTTACATAGATATATTATTGTATTTTATCTTAACAAGAAATTACAAAATGACTTTTCCTTAAATTACCCATCTAACTTAAAGCTAACTAAAATACTCAAACTGATCAATCAACTTTTTAGATCTAAAAATAATCTTTGATGGTAATAAAATTTACGCAGATATCTATGACAAACGGCAAGATTTTAGATTTAAAGTAAATTTATTTACACAGTTTAATTCCTATCTGCATCTTTCGGTATTTAGAAACATCATCATTAACCATTTATTTCGAATTAATAATTTATGCTCTCCGAAGTATAAAAACAAGAATATTAATAAATTGATCACAGCCACTGCTAAACTGGGTTTTCCTAAAATCCTTGTATTTTCTATTTTATATCCATAACCATGTCTCTGTCAGTACCAAAAAAAAAAAATGTATACACATTAGTGTAACTTAACAAAAAATGATAAAATTATAAAAGACAATAAAAAAGGTGGCGGTTGGGTGGGTAGATGTTTGATTACGGAGGATGGGTGGTGTTGTTTGGCTGGATGGTTTGATGGGATTGTGAAATTAAATTTTAAAAAAAAAGGCAAAAGGCTTGTTGCATTTACTTTATATTAATTTGCAATCTTTCTTTTTCCATTAAATTTTCAGTTTCTTCATTGTTGAGTTGTCAACTACTTTTAAAATCTAATCATACTATTAAACACATAGTAATTAATCTATAAATTTCATTGTTGCTTCATAGCTCCATTATTCTTTATCTGCTATGAAATTTTGCTTTTTTTAATCCATATGACTTCTATTCTGGTTTTAGGAGGCTGGGGGAGTGTTGTCGGCGTGAAACTAGTTTAACCCTACAGGCAAGTCATAAGTCTTGCCGCCTGCCTCCTTCCTTCCTTTCTTAAGTTTCTTAATTTAATTTAACGTAATTTTCGATTTAGTTTATGTTTTTCTGTTAAGATTTTGTTGAGTTAGTTTATTATTTCGTTTGTTATGCAGGCTGTTAATTAATTTGGTTTCTTTAAATATGTGTATTTCATCCCCTGATGAATTTTTCACCTTTCTCAGCTTCTCCTACATAAAGAAATTTTTCATTTTTATTGGTCTTTGTGGTTTCAGTGATCTTGTATCTGTTGTTTGGCTTCTACTACGCTTAATAAATCATTATATATATATATAGGATTCCAATACTTACCTGCATGGTACTTTAAGGTATCATTAGATTAAAATTTATATAAAACTTAATTATAACTTTTTTTAATATTTCTCTGTTATGATCTGTCATCGTTAAGTGTAGCCATACAGAGTGGATAATGTTTTAAAATATAATATAAATGTTTGATTTAGTTCATATAAAGTTGGTTGATAAATATCAATAATTATAATTTTTTTTCACCTAAAAATATTTTCATCTTAACTTTTTTCTTTCTTATCACATGGTTTTGGGGAAAGTTGCGCGCTAGTAAAACTTTTTAACCCAATCCACCCATCCTAAGCCGTGGTGGCCTCTGCTCCTTCTTATTGTTATTTAGATTTCTTTTCTTTCATTCTTTTTTTTTTTTTTTTTTTTGTGGCCTTGTTTCACATAGTTTTCAGTTCTTTCATTAAATTTATGTATCCATTTCTTATATCATATATATATCTTTCTTTAATCCTTTCCTTAAACGATTTAATGATTCATGTTTTATGTACAATTTAATTTAACTCTACTAGTTTAAAATTTAATTAACTTTAAAATAAATTTTGACTTTCTCATTTAATAATTACTCTGTATATTTTATCGTTAATGAAAATGCTCTGAAGTTCATTCGATTAATCGATTTTTTGCAAGGCTTTTATTTTTAATTTCATTTTTTGTTTGGCATCATCCTCTTCTCCAGTTTGTGTTAACTGTTTTACATGTGGCTACAATGTTTCTTTCTCGTTTTCTCTCTGGTTTCCATGAAGATTATATTTAATCTTCGTTTTAATTTAATATTTCACTTAATTTCTCATTCTATATGGTTTTGCTGCTTCGATCGGGGCTTGAAATGATATAAATTGCAATGATTAGCTATATTGTTTTACGAAATCGATGCAGCTTTCACAGCTTTATGAAGTACTCGCCCCCTGATGAGTATCTCACTTCTAATTTTAAGCATTTTTATCCAATTATTTCTGTGGTTAATTATTTGTTTTCTCTGTCATTAAGCTTAATGGTCCTTTTTTATTATCATTCATGTCGGCGTAAGTATTTTAAGTTATTGTATCTTATTTGTTCTTAATCTAAATCGCAACATTTTGTGTCAGTCTTTCCTCTAAGTTAAATTCAGTTCTATATTTTTGTGTGTTCTTATTGTTTTAGTTCTATTAATTGCTGGATTTTAAGATTAAATTTTATTACGTTGTCTATCATTTATATATATATATATATATACAGTGGCGTATGCAAGGGGGGGGGGTTTAAACCCCCGCCCTTGACAAAATGTACGATAAGAAAAATTAGGCTGTTCCTTACATTTTTTTCACATTTCAGGCAGTAAAAATGTATGGCAAGCGTAGAATATTTTTTTCTACGAAGTGGTTTAAAATTATGACTAACTTTTTTTTTCATTACTCTGCGATAAACACTCCTGAAATAATTAAACCACTTCATTTGCGCGGCGCGAAACATGTTTCCCCTGAAAACAATTCTCTGAAAGGATTTCTTCTTACAAGTTCATACTCAAGGACAAGAGGGGTCGACCATATGGGGAAGGGGTGACCGTTGAAGTAGTGACCTTGAAGGAGTGACCCGAACAATACCCCAACAGTAGAAGACATTTTAAATGAACTAGCGAAAACTTCTCGTCGATTAGACTTCGCTCTGTAAATAAGAAAATTCAATGAAATATTTTGCGTAACTATGTATTGAATTTTATGTTTTGTGTAGCAGTTTGTACAGGCTCTACGTTATTCGTCGCTAATTAAAGATTTTTTAGTTTGATCTTCTAATTGGTGAGTTTGTTTTACTATTTTTCATTTTCTTACTCTTATTTTCGGCAAGTAATTATGATATTTTGAAAGATTGTTAAACTTAATTAAAAATAAACTTAATTAAACTTAATTAAAAATCCGGAAGGACGAACCCCCACCCCCCTTGAAAAAATCCTGGATACGCCACTGTATATATATATATATATATATATATATATATATATATATATATATAATACACTAATTTCGCTGTCCAGATTTTTCCTATTTGCTTTACTAAACTTAGAAGCACTATTCATGTACCCGTAGCTGCATTAAAGTAAAATTCTCAGTTATGTCTCTTTTTCGCATACAGACCTCGTTATTTTCACTTTTACACTTTAATAATGAATTACGGCCTCGGCCTTCAACATTAGCTTTCTCCTCCTTTATCTTGCCTAGTTGTGGGTGCGTTTCCTTTGCTCATTATTATTCAAGGCCTCCACCATGTTGCATTCTAACTCTTTCCGTTAGTCCTTGTTTGTTTGCGGTTTCTTCACGTGATGGTTTTCAACTTGCAAAATTTTATAAAAGATTGCCGTAATCGACCTGATGATGACTATTACGGCCTTGATGCTAAATTGTTACTCATAACTTTCGATGACGAATTTTTGAATTTCCTGAAATACAAGTTCTAATGTATTCTAAATATGTTTCATGTACAAATAAGAAGAGATAGCGAAATTACTTAAGTTTACAAATAACAAAATTGTCATCGGTGTTTTGCGAAAAAACAAAATGCTCGAAGTATGAAAGTATTCTAAATGTTATGAGGATGTTATCGTATTCGAATTATTTTAGACATCCGTATCATAGAACATAACGTATTGCATCTGAATTCATTCGTGTATCCTCATAAAATAATATGTTAAATGGTTACATGGATTTCAAAGGCTAAAAAAAAGTGTTTTCACTACTTTATAAATTTTATTTTCTCTATTTTACTTTATTTTGTTTTATTTTCTTAATGTAATAAATACAAATTTTTATTTAAAACTTTGAGCCTGTAAAAGAGCAGCATTTAAACAATATTTTACAAAATTTTCATCCAAAAATTTGGAAAAAATCTTCCGCTGGTCGTAGTTTCCTGGTCGTAGACCTTTCTGGCAGGGTTGGGTTTCTTCCGGAAGAAACTAGTTTCTTCCAGGACAGTGGAAGAAACTGGAAAAAACCGGAAGAAACTGGAAGAAATGGAAGAAACCAACCAAAAGACAAAACAGATGTTCAAAATTAAAATTAATGAACTATATAAACTCAAAGTATAAATATAATGCCAAATCTAAACTATAATTCAATTAATATTAAAAATATCTTTAGAAAAATAAGTTATTTGATAACAAGCATTAAGTATATACAAGTGATGGGTTTTTACTTTACAATGCTAATATTTTTAGAATTTTTTGCAGAGATGCTATCTCATAATATTATTATATGTTCAAACAGTACAAGCGATAATAATTATGGAATTTTTAGCCATAATATTTGCAGTTTTTTTTTTTTTTTAAGGATACAACTTTTTGTATAAACTCGAAGCTGGTGCCCAATGAACTGTATCAATAAGTAAGATACCTATTTTTAAACTGTCCTTCAAGCTCTCTAGGGAAAAAAAAAAATCCATAGTTTGTATTTATCTATTTTAAGTTGAAAAATGAAGTGCAGTATTGAACTACGAAAAAACTTTTCATTTGTTTTACAGTCAACTCCCTCTAACTCTCAAAAGTTTTATCCAGAGGTTGTGCATATAATAGGAATTTGCAAATTAGAGATCATTGCCTTTGTTTACAGTTTTCTTTTGCAGATACAAAGTCAGTTATTATTAATTAAGTAGACATCAAAACGGAAAGAGGATTTTTAATAAATTTTAGAATAAATATTTCTTCAATATTAATAAAACTAATCTATCACATTCATATATGATGGAAAATAATTTAAGCATATTTAAATAATAGGTACCTATAAAATGTAAACAAACATATTTAAGAAATACGAAACAAAATATTTTTGAAAGTCTGGAAATAATATTCATCGCTGATTAATTTTGTTAAACATTCATGTAATAGTGGTTTATTTTCAGCGCTACTCTGTATGAATTGCAGGATAATAAATATAAGAATGTTACTCCCCCCCCCCTCCCCTCCTTCTCCATTTGTGTTTCAAAGTAAGGATTATGCTGCTAAAAGTTTGATAAAAAATAATTGTAAGATAAAAAAAAAAACTTTTTATATACCATGTCTTTTAAATTTTCTGATGAGTCATTAATACGTGAGGATAAAAAAAATAACATTTAAGCAATATTTAAGCACGCGGAATCAGTTCAGTGAAATAATAATAATAGTGAAAAAAAGTTGGTTTTAAAAATAAAATATTACTCCTCTTAGAACAACGTATATTAGAATTGTACATTAGCACTTATCAATGTGTATAAAATTTAAAAATTGATAATGATGTGAAATGCATAATTTAACTTTTTATAATTTTTTCACATTCACATTGAATTAAATGTATTTATTTTTATGTTGAAAGAAAATGAACTCGTAATTTCTTTTTGGCACCAATTAAATTATAGCTAATTTTTTAATGGCTATTTTATTGCTATTAAGAGCTTATTATTTCCATATTTTAATTAATTAAAAGAAAACTATTCGAAAATATGACTTTGAAGTATTGTGTTGTCACCGGGTTCTGAGTTACTGTGAATGTTTCAAGGGAAATTAGTTAAAATAGATTGCAAGATTTGTACCGGACAAACAAACAAACAAGAATCGAAGTTAATAAAAACATGGTAATAAAAAATAAAAATGTGAGAAATGTGAATTTTTTTTAAATATGAGATGTAAATTTCTTTTAGATTAAAAAAATCAATTACGGATTAGAAGGACTTGCAGATTATAAATCTGCAGATTAGAGGGAGTTGACTGTACTGTATGTGACTATAAGGAAAATAAAGTTTTTATGACATTTTATAATACAGTAAATAGTAATTATTGCATTCTGGTTCTTTTAATTAACTGGATTATCTTAAGAGCTGTTTTATCAGAAAGTATAAGCAAGTGATCCAAATTATTATTTATTACCAGTTAAAGAAATAAAATTGTCTAAATTATAAAACTATACTGTTTAATTTTAAATTGATTTTTTTACCGAATTTTGAGTATTTTGGAACGTCATACCGAGACTCATTAGCTCATTGATAAAAAAAAACTCATAATTATTAACTAAATATGTTATTAAATTTGTATAGGTATAATTAAAGTTACTTAAAGTTGTTTATAAGATCAATGCATCCATTGCATCCTACAAATCTGCAATTTATAGGATAAATTTTTAAGAAAAACAGTTTCTTCCATTTCTTCCACTTGGAAGAAACCTATTTCTTCCGGCCGGTTTTTTCAATGGTTTTTTCCGCGGTTTTTTCCGCCTTGGAAGAAACTTGCCAACCCTGCTTTCTGGAAAGCTGTGCGGATACGATTTCTGAAAAACCGAATTAAACATATTTCTGAAAAATGCCGATCTGATTGAAATTTTGCACACTTCTTCAGAATAGAATTGGATAGGGTGTTTGAACGAAGAATTGTTTTATTTATTCGATTACAACTAATTTACAAACGAAAGATTGTACTTTATTTATGTATTTATTTATTTTTATCTTTTGCTCAAGCACCAGTCAGTTCTATTTTGAAATGCGCACAATTTTAATATGATCGGTGTATTAGTTCTTGAGAAATCGTATCCACAGCTTTTCTGCGTAAATTCTGGTGGCAGTCTAATTTAAATGAGTACAATTACCTTGCATCTCAAAGGATTAAAGCAGTGGTGTTGATGCCAGAGTGATGTTCTAATGTTCTGTACAGTACATACATACATATGACCCAATGTTCTATTGGTTTGCAAAGTGACTCTATTTTTTTTTTTTTTTTTTTTTTTTTTTTGTGTGTGTGTGTGTGTGAAATATCTTTGATTGCCCCGAAAACTTGCGCCCCGAATTTATTTCCAACGAAATACCCATAGTGGCCCAAAAGCTTCTATGAATTGGTAAACAGGAGGTGCCGAGTTCAAATCGAAGTCGCGCTTATCGTTTTAGCCGTTCGGCGTTTTCCGTGTTTTATTTATTTATTTATTTTCGGAACTCGCTTGAATATGGCATGGGATCGCTTAAAAGGACTTTCGGGCACCCCTAAACTTAGGTCCCTCGAATATATAATCGGCCTACCTGTAACAATACACCACCTCTAACGATATAAATGAGACAATACTCAACTGACATTCTTTCCCATTGTTTTGTACATTAATTTCATTGGTTAAATAATAAAAATTAACTTTGTACATTTTTTGCGTCCAACTATTTACTGTTTAACTTGTTATTTTAATGTTGCAAAAGTTTTCTCATTTATTGCATATTTTCCACTTTGCTTTAGTTTAGTTACCCGTAACTATTTTTATTGACTAAATGCCCAATTATCCTTTCGTTATATTTCGACTCTTCATCATATACTATTTCAAAAGCGCTTGGAAAAAAGAGTTCTCTGTCTCTCTCTCATCTGTGTTCTCTTTCAAACGATCCTTCCACGAAATTGTTATTTCAAAAGCTCTTTTACGAACTCTTTTCTAAGTACGCTGTCAAAAAATAAAATAAAATAAAATGAAGTCTCTCGCCGCCTGTAGTGATTTTTCGAAGGGCAAAATCATCCCCCACTCTCATGATCGTGGTACGTGGGGCGAAACACTCGCATTGGAGTTGGAGAGTATTGAAGAAAAACTTCCTAATTAGGCACGTTGTGGATTCATAATATAATTGAATGGCGTAAATGCTCCCAACAGTTTCGCCCTGCAGGAATTTACGAATTTTAAATAACTTTTGACTTTTAAATCATATTTTTTAAATTTTATTTTGTAAGAAAGCAACATCAGATTTTATTATGTTTATGTAGATTTTTTCGAAGTTATTTCAATGTTTATTCCAATTTTTGTATTTTAAAAGGTGTTTTCTTGAGTGTAATATTATTTTTGGAGTTATTTAATGTTTTCCAAGAGTGCCTGAAGTTATTTTTCAGAACATTAATAATTGTTTGCTTTATTGTTATTATTATTAAATTGAGGCTTTAATTTTTTTTTTTTCCTTTTGTGTGTCGATGAGTGGATAATTTAATAAACCAACTACTGAGTACGTATTTTATTGGGGAATAATTTTCGACAATATCATGAAAATCATACTTTAACACATCTGAAAATGTTACTGTTTACTATTTTACCATGTTTTTATTAACTTCGATTCTTGTTTGTTTGTTTGTTTGTCTATCCAGTACAAATCTTGCAATCGATTTTTAACTAACTTTCCGACTAGTTAGGCATTTGAAACTTTCAGGACATCTCAGAACACGGTGACAATGCATTCTTTTAATACTTTTATAATTAATAAATGTTTGAAAATTTCTCTATAATACATTTTTTTTTAAATACTTTTAGCCAACTGTTTCAGGTCCCTACTGCCTTCGGCAGCATTTATATGATTGGACAGAAAATTTATTGAACTAACTTCCCGACTAGCTAGACATTTGAAACTTCCAGAATAGTTCAGAACACGGTGAAAATGCATTTTTTAAATACTTTTAGCCAACTGTTTCGGGTTCCTGCTACCTTCGGCAGCGTTACCAGTACAAAGCTTGCAATCGATTTTTCACTAACTTCCCGACTAGCTAGACATTTGAAACTTTCAGGATAGCTCAGAACACGGTGACAATACATTTTTTTAATACTTTTAGTCAACTGTTTCAGGTTGCTTTCGGCAGCATTTATATGATTCAACGGAAAATTTATTTAACTAACTTCCCGACTAGCTAGACATTTGAAACTTTCAGGATCGTTCAGAACACGATGAAAATGAATTTTTTAAATACTTTTAGCCAATTGTTTCAGGTCCCCGCTGCCTTCGGTAGCGTTTATATGATTCAACAGAAAATTTAAAAACATGGTATATAAAAAGTTCTTTTTACCTTCTAATTATTTATGATAAGTAAATTGTGTATATACCGCTTATTTTCGTACGTGTATAAGTGCGTATACAAGCATGTGGATAACTCCATAGACTTACGGTATATTATCCATTACATACTTAGTTGAGAAATATTTTTCGTTTTTTTTTTTTTTTTTTTTTCGATGCTAAAATTTGTTTAAATCCTAACTGTTGATTAAAGTCAAACACTTTTATATTTATTTTTAAAAAGGGAGAAATTTCTTAAAATATAAACAAACAAACAAAAATTGTCGTTGATTCAGTTTTTTAGTCATTTTAATAAATAGAAATAACTTTTTTTTTTTTTTTTTTTTTTTCTTATCTGTACATAAAAGACAATTTTCTCAATGCACAAACGTTATTTTATTATTATTATTATTTATTTATTTTTATGTGTTTTTGTTATTCGTTAATACATTGAAATATATTAACAATTGTTCGTGAAAGTTTTTTTTTTTTTTTTTTTTTAATACTACATCTAATTCGTGAAGTGCGTGTTTGCGGTTTATCTGTGCATTATTCTATTGCGATCAGATTACAAATAATCCGATTTGAATTTAAAGGCTAAATATTCTTTTAGAATGAGATTAGTTGTTAATAAGATTAGGAATACGAAACCCATGTAACATGCTAGTGTTTATATGATTATATTTCTTGAACTTGGATGTCATTACTATGCTTTCAAAGTAGTTTATGTAGATTTAGTGAAGTATCATCTTAAGATCTTTATATATTTTAGATAGTCACCATTAGCTATTCAAACCTTTGAAGGTAGAAAATTTAAAATTCAAGAATACTTAATTAAGAAAAAAAAATTGCTAATTTTTTGAAATAGAAGTTTCAAATACGAGATTTCCTGTAAATAAAATTTTGCGTGGGTGATATCTTTTACTATTAAACGTTTCCATTACGTATTACGCAGACACAATGTTATTAGTAAATCCAAGGTCCTCCTCCCTCTTTGTAAAACAGGAAAATTGGACTCACTTTTACCTCAGCCAAAGAAATTTAACGTTTTTCCACTCTTTAATTTTTTATTTGTAAAATGATAAAATGTTTTTATTGTTTAAGTCTGTTTTCTTGCAAAGAACAAATTCCACCAAAGCTACCAAAAATTTGACTCTCTACTTCCTCAGCTTAAGAAATTTAACGTGTTTCCACTCTTTGCTTTTTTATTTGTAAAATGATAAAAAAATATTATGTAAGTTTTTCTTGCAAATAACAAATTCCACCAAAGCCACCATATTCAATTTATAGAATTTTTTTCAGTTAATACTTGCTTAAATTTATATTGTTTCGAATTATACTCATTATTATTTTTTAAGTTTAATTCAACGAGGACGTATAATTTTGCTGTAAGAGAAAGTAGTTGCATTAGGAGTTCATTATTATGTTCACAAAACTTAATGTTGGTGTGTGGAGGGGGGGGGGGGAGAGAAATTGTGCAATTGCTTTTCAAATATTTTATGATTATTTTTACTGATATTTCTAAGTTTTTACTTGAAAACTTTCCTACAAATTTTCATTATTTTTTTTGTTCTCTTATTTACGAAGAATGCACTGTTAAGAATACTTGGACATGATTGGAAAAAATATAATATGGCGCAAAGATTTCTTAGCGGGGCTTGAACAAAATCGGTAATAGTTTCTACCAGTTTCCTCAGTTTTGAAGCATTGATGTTTTTTTTTTTTTGGTCCTAATTAGAGAATAATTTTTCTAATTTTGCCTTAAGCTAAGTTCAAAATATCGAAGTTTTCAGTGAGCTTCTTCATCCCAAAGAAAAAACTCGTACTTGATAAATTTTAAATTTCGCTCTCAACAATTGCAGAACAGTAGTGATCTATGGGTTTCGGACGTCCGAAATTGGTTTTGGACAGGACAGGTGGTTTTTACCGTCCAAGAGTGTTCTAAACTGACTGAAACCTAAGACTATAAGAAATTTTATAACCCCTACATTCTTAGTAGCAATTATATTTAATAATTAAAAGTATTTTACAATTAGAAATTAGTGTTGTTTTATAAGTATTGTTACCGTGTGAAATGAAATAAATAATTTAACAATAGCTATACAAAAGGGAAGTTTCAGTACCTTTAAAATTTTTCTTAGAATTAAAAATGTCTGATAGCATATCCAAAATAGTCAATCATATATTTTTATCAGACTTATTTATTCATTATTTTAAAGAAAATCTGTTTTTTCTCAAAATAAATGGATTAAATTATACAAAAAAAATAAATAAATAAATAAATAAATAAATAAAAATATGAAATGAGAATTAAGCAAAAAATATGCATTTAAAAAATGGCAGATATGTAAAATAAATAAATAAATAAACCCTTTTGAAAAATATGTACTTAAGAATTAATATTCCGTTATTTATTAATTAATATATATATATATACAGGGTGACAAGAAATAACTTGGACGATGTTTCAAACGAAATATCTGTAACTACCACTATCGCAAACTCATTTTGGAAGATGTTGTCTTACCTTGCTCACAAAAATTCATTGGAAATAAAAGATGGACCTTCCAACAGGATTCCGCACCTGCACACAGAGCTAAAGGCACTTATGATTGGTGCAAGACAAATTTTCCTGACTTCATTAGAGCTCAAGATTGGCCACCATATTCCTCAGATTTGAACCCAATGGATTATTCTGTTTGGTCCATCTTGGAGAGAAGGGTGTGTGCTAAACCTCATAAAACTTCGGCATCCCTAAAGGAATCCTTATGCAAGGAATGGGATAAAATATCAGTGAGTTGCGGCCCATAGCCAAAAATTTTGTGACACGTCTAAAGCTCTGTATAAAGGTAGCCACTTTGAAAATTTGTAAATAGAATAGACAAAATAATGTATTCATATTTATTGAAGTTCGGTCGTATTATTTTCATTAGCATTAAAGTTATAATGTATCATGTGTGTCCAAGTTATTTCTTGTCACCCTGTATATATAATATAAAATATGTGTGTGTAAATATTGTAAACATCAATATTTGAGACACAATTATTTTTATTTTTTTTTTCATTAAGGTTTCATTTTTTTTCTTTTTTCTTTTTTATACTATAATCGTTATACGAGTATGTACCTCTCACTATATATATATTATTAGAACAATGACAAATATTTGAAAAATATACAGAATAACGATTAGTTATTGTATGTGTATATGTGTACATAATGATAATTATTTTATAATTTTTTCAATTTTTTTTTTATTTTAATAAAATATAATTTTATCAAAAACTTGTAGTTTTGGACAGGATACTGGGTTTTTGGATAGTACGGTAGAAACCATGGTTAATACTGTGGTTTTTACCATAGTGTCCGAAACCTTACCAACTCTGCTATAAACTTTTCTTCTTATGTTACTGCTTTAAAATTCTTTTTGTTATTATTATAAAGACACATGCAATTCTATATGTTAAAAAGTACCCCATATTCTATTTAAAATATCAGGCTGCTATTACTTTTAAAAGATGAGCGACAAAATTGTTTTTTTAACGTTTACATATAGTACCTACCGCCTGTTTAAATATGGACTTTCCCATCATATTATTGCATCGGATTAAATATATTTCCTGAATATATATTAAATATATTTCCTATAAGCTATTGCAGTGAAAGTAGATTTAGAGTCAAAATAAAAATAAATGACATTTCCACTCACTTCCAGTAAGATTGGACTTGACGACCAAATTTGGCAAAAAATGGTAGTTAAGGTTCCCGAAGTTGTGAAGCTCTGTGATATATAGAAATCGATTTCTGGAATTTTCCATTAGATTCAAGAGGACCGCGCCAAATTATTATCACGAAAGACTATAAATAGCAGTGGATCCACAGCCAGGAATATCAGTGTGTCAGAAACTCATTGTGAGCTATTGCCTCTTAAAAGCTACGTTCCAAGTGATTGAGTGTTGAGTGAACCAGAAAAATTCGCTGTATTTAACGTTGATTGCTCTACTCTTGTGGAACAAGTGACTGTTCTCTTGAACTGTTTCGAGAACATTCGTCGAATAGTGACTTTTGTAGTACGTCTGACTTTGTTGGACTTCAAAAATATTCGTTGAATTGGCAGTCATTGGTCTGTTTGGAGCATATTTGTCGAAATAACAGTTTTGGTGAACATTTTCGAGAGGTTACCTTAAATAAAGTGCGTTCGTCGACTAAGAACCTGCATGTTTTTATAAGAGCTACTTTCTTCACACAAGAAAATCGACAATTTTCGTAACAATACATCTTTTGTAATAACTCACCCGCAATCATTACATAAAGATGAGCTTTGTAAGGAGAGAGAGATGAAATTCATTTATTCAAAATCAAAAATGAAGAAAACTCATATCAATGGCCTAGAGATTCTACTTTCGAAGCTGATAGACAGGAAGTACTGAGTTCGAACCCAAGTTGCGCTCGCCGGTCTAGCCGTACAGCGCTTTCCATGGTTTTCTCTGAAACGCACATAAAAATGGACTAGGACCATTACAAAGACCCCCATGAAAAGCAGTTCAACCGACCTGAATTCACAAAAGACGTCAGTGAAGAAAAATTGTGTTCATTCACACTTATGTTAGAAAAACGTAAAGAACGATTTCCTTGAATAAGTTTACTAATAAAAATTAGTAGCTCTAGTATTTTTTGGCCTATTATTATTATAAACAATTACATACTTATATCTTATACGATAAATAGCTTAAAACCCATTATTCCCTAATAAGCCTTTGATTTCTCAATCATGCTAACGTATATTTTGTTTCATACATTATACTAGATGTATTGCGAAATCTACAGTCACTGAAAAAAATCGCCTTTAGTATTTTTAGTTATCTTGTGAATTGCGTCATACAACTCCTAAAACACTGTTCTATAAGTACTTAACTTTTGTCAGTTCTGATTAGCCTATTACATCAAAATCGTGTCGATAAAATAGCTCTCTCTCCATTATCCTTCGATAGAAAAGTCAAACTTTCTTCTTTGTATTAGGAGACACAATGATACCAGAGCTCTTTCTAGGCTTTTGTGGGATAGTGGCATAATTTGAACTCTTATTTCTTATCCTGTCTCTATTCGTTAGTAATTGCTATCAAATCTCATGATACCTATATATTTCTTTATTTGACTTGTCACTTCTAATTTTTGTCAAACATGCGGTTTAGAAATGGATGTAAACTTAAGTGCCTAAAGGTTGGAAAAGTAATTGATAGCTCCACCTTTTTTACTTCTTTATTCAGTGAACTTTTATTTTTATTTTTTTATTTATTTATTTTTAAGTTTCTTCTATACATAAAGAAGTATTAGATTCGTGAAAATTTTCCTATTTTCGATAGACTTATAAGTTTTGAAATGTCCTTGTGAGTGTGTGTATCCAAAATTTTGTGGATGCTGTATCTCACAGACCAATGAACGGAATTCTATATCAGTCAGTTTATGATTGATTGGATCTTGACTGATGTTGATGCTGATTAGCTTTTGGTGCACAACGCTCAAAAGTCGATGTTGTCATGCTGTTTTTTCAAAATTTTTAATAAGCAGCTTAGAACAAAATTTCGCATAAATGTACAAAATAAAGATTACTTTTAACCAAACATTGGGAAATTGAATTAATAGTAATAGGGATTCAGGATAAAATTTTTGTATAGTGTTGCTTGCCGCCTGGGTGGAAGTAAGCCTAAGGGGTTTAAAAATTTCAAAAGAACTCTGGTAGGTATCTTTCAGATGAATGGTTGAACCATAGATCTGTGATAATCTGAAATAAAGTTATCTTTTTTTTTTTTTTTTTTTTTTTTTTTTTTTTCATTTTAAATTTACAAAAAAAAAAAAAAAAAAAATATATATATATATATATATATATATATATATGTTGATATCGTGACGTCTGTAGGGGACAAAATTGGCTTTCTTTCGATATTTAGTGTTATATTTAATAATTTTAATAAACAATTTGCACTGCGGTAATTTCTATAGAAAAATATAAAATAAAGTTTTACAATGCCTAAAGCATACTAGTTTGTTTTTGTATTTGTATCGGATCTTTATACATATAATACTTTGCGAAACATAGTTTATAAGAAAAAAAAAAATTCATGCTTTCCTCCCAAAGATGACTTATATGTTATTAGAACTTTAAAAACAGCTTTTTTTTTTTTTTTTTCATTTCAATAAAGAACTGTTTTTAAAGTTCTAATAACATATAAGTCATCTTTGGGAGGAAAGCATGAATTTTTTTTTTTTCTTATGAACTATGTTTCGCATAGTATTATATGTATAAAGATCCGATACAAATACAAAAACAAACTAGTATGCTTTAGGCATTGTAAAACTTTATTTTATATTTTTCTATAGAAATTACCGCAGTGCAAATTGTTTATTAAAATTATTAAATATAACACTAAATATCGAAAGAAAGCCAATTTTGTCCCCTACAGACGTCACGATATCAACAGATTTTTTTTTTTTTTTTTTTTTTTTTTTTTCATTTCAATAAAGTTATACAATTTATACTTATTTACAATTTGTATAACTGTGGCTACTCTTAAAGCTTCTTATATTGAAAAACAACATAAGCGCATGGGCTAATAAATACATTGTCCAGAACCGCCAAACTGTAAAACATCCTTCCAATAAAAATTTTAACCATAAAAATTTTTTAATGAAACACGTGGAATTCATCCAAAAGAACTAAACTTTCTAAAATTATGGTTATGCGCTGAACGAATGGCTATGACCATTTCTCGTGTATGAGTGATGTTGCCGAAATTTGAAGGGCCACCCCCTAATTTTCCTTTGCCTAGGGCTTTAACTTGTAATGATCTGGTCCTGCAAGATAGTGTTGTTCTGTTTTGAATATATAACATTATTTTCCCAACGTGCAATATAACACTTCATGCTTACAATAGTTTTATACTTAATAGCTTTGCTTTTTTATTTTTATTTTAATCTCCTAAGTCTCTGTATAATTGAAAATTAGAAATATCGTATTTCTTTGAGGCTCTTCTCGTGTAAACGTCTCGTGCCGCCAATGCTCGAATCCAGGCCTGACGCACACTTGTATTGGCACATTGAATTAGAATTAAAAAATATTTTTCATCATAAATGAAATTTCACATCTAGTTTTCGAATTGACAATGCAGAAAGCAGGGGGGGGGGGGTGCTTTTTATTTCAAATGTTTCATTCATTCAGGAAAACGATCGTGAATTCTTCTTTAATGGATTTCTTAAGATTATGTAGCCTCAAAAGGTCTTATATATATATATATATATTTTTTTTTTTTTCAATTATATATCCCTTTTGTCCTGAATATCTTGGCGTTTTGCCCAATTTCTTTGGAGTAAAAATTGTGGTTTTCATCCTGAGCTGATTCATTCTCATTAAGAAATTGTTCCAGAGAATTTTTTTTCTCCTCCATGACTTTCTGAATAGAGCGTTAGCAAAATAAAGGAATAGGAAGGTTCAACAAAGTTAATGAAATATTTTAACTATAATAACTGAAAAAAAAAAAAAAAAAATCAAACGAGAGGAATTCTGGTAGAGAAAAAGAAAGGGAGGTTGAAAATAAAGAAATAGAATATTCTAAAAATTAAGTTTTTTTTTTTTTAAGGACTGAGGACTATTAGTCTCATCTACGGATTTTTACGGTACCAGGTTTACGGTAGTTGGACATTTGTCGAAATCGAAAATTTATCTGAATTATTTGAAAGTAATGTTATAATTTGAAAAAAAAAAAAAAAAAAAATAGTTTTCTGTACTAAACTAAGTTCTGCTTTTGCCAGAATTTCATCAAAATCTTTTTTTTTTTTTTTTTTTTTCTTAAACTACTGCATCTTTTTTTTTTTTTTTTTTTTAAACTTTTGTTTATCAAAAATTAATACAACCTCAGTAATCTGTGTGACATTACAGGAATCGCGATCCAGGTAAAAACTGTGGCCCTCTATGTGCCTCTTTGCAAGATTCAAATTTATAAAATGGGCCGCTCCACAAAATTCAAATTCATGAAAGCGGCACTTTTACAAAATTTTGTTTTATGAAAAGGGTCTTTTTTGATAAAAATTCTCCGTGTTTTCAGTATCAATCCAAAATGACTGCAAATATTTGAAAGATTGCAATTTTTTTTTTTTTTTTTTTACAAAAATGGCACCCAAAAATTAAAATTTGGCTCATCCGTTCACTTGCACTACTTTCTCTTATCCTCTATTTTTAGTAAAAAACTTGTTGTTACAGTTTAAGATATGAGATAAGTAATATTGTGTTTGAACATGTCCAGAAACATTAAAATTAGTTGAAAATTGTTTTAGAAAGAGTAGTAATTGACAAAAAATACTTCGTGCTAGAGGAGGGAGAGGGAGGGGCAAAAAACAACCCGTTAGAATGTTATAGCTACATTAATAAAACATTTAAGATTGTTAATAAATAAATAAATAAAATATGCCACATTATTCAGGAGCTTTCTTCCAAGACTACTCTTTGAAACTTATGTGACTAATTTTGGGTATCCCTGTATATTAGCTGTGAATTACATTTAGCACTGCAAGAGAAGCGCATAACAGTGTGAAATGCACTTTGTGCAATTTCCAGTTATAGCTCTAATATGTCCGATTTCTTTCTTTCTTTTCTTTTTCTTTTTTCGTATCCTACTAAACGAATGGGGAATGGTTTTCCCATTATATTCTATATAGCATATATGATATAGCATATTTTGTGTATGTAAAGGATATGTACAGGGTGTCCCATAAAGAACGTAACTTTTGCGTGTGTAATATTATACAAATTTGTTGATTTAATTAAGTAATTCGCATATTTTTGCGGTGTATGCAACCGATGATTATGTATATACATAATCACCGGTAGCATACACTACAAAAGTATGAGACGTAAAGCGACAACCTTAAACCCTCTTGGACAAAATATATATTCATTTTGCATGATAATGTAGACATCCAATAAACAGTTTTTTGACCATAAATGTTTAATTTTGTGTTCAATATTTTAAAAAAGTACTTTTTGCACATGCTTCAAATAATGTATTCTCTATAACACAAATACATTATTATATTTTTAAATAATGTATTATGTTTGTGAGTAAATATATTTTTTTTTCTTAAAAAAAAAAAAAAAAAAAAAAAATCTGAGATCTTGCATGATAGAGATTTAGTAAATAATGTAATTACTTTCAGAAATTACATTTATCTTGTAATTTTATCTTCGATAAAATTTAATTTTATATTAATTTTTCTTATTAGATAAACTGAGGCAAAATTGGGTTACGCAATTTTTTAAAATATATTTTTCATGCAACATCAAAAACGTTTATAAAGTATTTGGTGAACATAATCTGATTGATTCTGTTGAAACTAACATTTGATGTGTTGAATTTCAAAGTTGATACACGTAATTTTTATTTTTGTTACAAAGCTTTGAACTTCTATACTTTTCGTTTGTTTTCTTTGCGTTTCTCTTTTCTGTGTTGTCTGTTTCAGTCGAACATTCTAAGCCTTACCAAATCCTCTTTTCCTCGTACTCCTTCAGAGCTTTCTTGTTATTTTATACCCTTTCGTTGTTTCCCTTTCTTCTTTGATTTGTTTCTGTTAAAGCCTTCTCATTTGCATTTTTCTGTTTACATTGTAGTAATTGTTGTAACTTATTTCTTGTTTTTCAAAAGCTCCTGGAAAGATGCTTAACAAAATGCAGATTCTTATTTAAGTTCTGTATTGAAATTACCTGCTCATATGAACTAGTTTACTTTCTCACCAAAATTAACTTTATAAGCATTCAGAAGTCTTTTTTAATATGTATAATTTTTAGTTCACATGGCAATCTAATCAAGTACATTTTAAATAATTAATTTCGCCATTTTTTTATTTATTTATTTTTTATTTTTATTTATTTATTATTTATTTATTTATTTATTTTGTCTGTTTCTTTGATTTTTAAGGATTTTGGGACAGTTTTTCTGTTTATGCCAGCGTATGAGGAAATCGTGCTGCGTTCACATTAGATTTTTTAAATAATACATTGTTATATCTATTGACGAAGATAAAAACCAAATTAAAATATTTACAGAATATATTATATATATATATAATTTTCAAAAATTATACGTTAAACATTGGGGGGGGGGGGGAAGACATAAAAACGTTGTAATATCAAAATCAGTTTATTTTATGTTTTTTTTTTTTTTTTTTTTTTTGGTTTATGCAGACTAAACAAGCAAAAAAAATTAGTAAAGTGAGGAAAGAAAGGAAGAAATTTGTTTTTAAAATGTACTTCAAAATCTGAATGCTTTCCGTAAACACCTTTTTTGTTTTTTCTTTTTCCATCGAAATGGACTGTTTTAAAATTCAATGCAATTATCACATTCAACTGATTTAAGCTCTTTTCCCCTTGAATTTGAAAATTTTTATTGTATTCGGAGCTGTTAAAAGAATTCTTTCAATTAGCGCTAAAAGCTGCCCATTTAGGGTAATGGCAAACTTTCTTTTTTTTTTTTTTTTTTTTTTTTTTTTTTTTCAATGCTTTTCTCTGCTTTCAAAGAAAAAAAAAAATAAGTTTAGAAGTAAGAGGTCAATTCGGCTTGGAGGAGTAAAAAAAAATGTGCATTTGCTCCTCATTTTTTCATTCTTAAGGGAAAAAAAAAAAAAGAAAGAGGGGAGAAAAAACTTTCAAAAAAGAATATTTAAATTCTCAATGTAAATGGAAATAAAATGTGTGAATTATTTAAAGTTGTACTTTTTTTTTTTTTTTTTTTCAATGTAAATTTGAAAATATTTTTAAACATAAAAATTTAACTGTTCATTTTTTTTTTTTTTTTTTAATACTTTTCGTTCTTTTTTTCTTTATCTCGAAAAATTATAAGAATGTTTAAATACTTTGAGAGAATAATTTTAAAGAACTATTTAAATTTTCTTTTCCAATTCCAATTAAAGATAATGAATATTTAATTTAGTCTTTTTTTTTAAATTGATTTTAGACGATCCGTTATTAAAACTAAATAGTTAAAAGTAATTTCTTATGTCCTATTGAGTTTATTTATATTTAATTTATTATCGTAAAGGATGTATATATATATTTTCCTTCATGAAGATTAAGCTTGAATTTGAAACACGTTATTTGCTCCCATGAGCACATTTATTTGTTTATATACATACTAGCTGACTTAACGTAAGTTCCTGCTGTGTTCGGCAGAGGTTTTTCTCGTTCGAAACGTGAAGAGTCCAGTTCCCCATTACCTTTGGCATCTACTTACCCGCTTCTTACTTCCCCTTGAGAAACCCACCAAAGTACATAATGCGTACACTTAATCAACATCCATACACAAAATTCGGCATTCTAAGATAATTTCAGGCGAATTCAAACGGGAAAACGTGTTTTTACACGTGTTTATTGCCCTCGATCCCAAGAGGGGTGAGGGGGGAATTTCGTAAGATTCCGTTACAATAAGTGTCGGATACATATAAACAATTTATGCACCAAATTTCGTGACTGCAGATCCCATGGATTTCCCAAGACAAATTTAGCACTAAAAAGGGGGTCTCGAATTTGCTTTTTCGTAACTCCCCCCCCCCCCAAGGAAAAAAAATCGATAATTACAGAAAAACGAAAATGTGTTTGGAAATATCCTAAAGGAGACACATGGCTGTTTTTAATACCTTTGTACCATTTTTAGTAGAGTTCCACTCAAAAATCAGGAATTTCTGAAAATTCCTTACAGAAAACGATTTTTCCTCGACAATCTTTGGGAATCAAAAATTTCAAAATCGTACATAATGTTTTATTTATACTCGTGTGTAGTCTCCTCATAAGCAATTTCTTCGCCGTGAAGTAATTTGGGGCCGAGTTATGCTTATAACCTTTTACTTCTTCCTGCCCGCCAGGGGGGAAAGGGAGGAATTTCGATAAATTCGGTTACTATAGGTGTCGGATACATATAAACAATCCAAGCACCAAACTTTGTGACCGCAGTTCTCATAAATTTCCCAGGAAAATTTAGCTCTAAAAGAGATGTCTCGAATTTGCCCTTCGTAACACTCTCCCCCCCCCCCCCCCACCAAAAAAATAATAATAATAATAACGTGTTTTGGAAATATCCTAAAGAGGACGTATGGCTGTTTTCAACATCTTTGTTTCATTTTTGGTAGAGTTCTACTCAAAAATCCGGAATTTGCAAAATTCCCCGCCAAAAATCGATTCCCCCTCCCCCCTCCCTTTAAAAATCGAAATTTCCTAAATCGTAGATTGCGTATTATTTTTACTCATGTGTAGTCTCCCCATGGGCAATTTTTTCATTGTGAAGTAATTTGGAGCCGAATTATGCTTACAAAGGTGTTTCTGCCTTCTGTTCCCCCCTTGGGGGAAACAGGGGTATTTTCGAAGAACTTTAGGTATTGGATACGTATAAACAATCCGAGCACCAAAATTTGTGACCGCAGCTCCCATAGATTTCTCAGGACAAATTTAGCGCTAAAAGGAATGTGTCTATTTTTCCCCTCGTAACCCCCCCCCCCCCCAAAAAAAAAAAAAAAAAAAAAAATGTTTTTGGAAAATTTCTAAGGAAGTTCCCAACCCTTTTTCAACATCTTTGTTCCATTTTTGGTCGAGTTCTACTGAAAAATCCGGAATTTGCGATATTTCCCGCCAAAAATCGATTTTCCCCTCCCTTCCCTTAAAAATCGAAAATTCCCAAATCGCAGATAGTGTTTTGTTTTATATCATATGCTATGCACGCACAGATCGTCTGTGCGTGCATAACATATGGTGTATTATCCGATTGTATTTATTTATCTGTAGTGATAAGTATAAAGGATTTAAGTCCAAAAATGTCGATTTTGAGTTAAGTACATAGTCAGACTCAGAAAAAAATTCTCTATCGATTGGTATAAAGGATTTAAATCCATGTCATTTAGTCTTTGAGAAAATCCATTGGTAAAAAAAGATTCAAGTCGGAAATTTAGCATTAATCTTTGGTATAAAATATTTAATTGAATTTTTCCCTTTATTAAATGAAGATTGACAATCACTGAATGGTATAAAGCGTGTAAACCAACATAATCCCTTTTACCTAATCGATTCTGCTCATTAGTTTTTAGTTAGTTTAACTTTATTTTTCGTCTCCTGAAAAATCAAGAATATGGACTTAAATCCTTTATACTTATCAGTACAGATATATTGTCTTCATGATTGTTTATGTTAAACAGTGTTTAATACTTTTATTTCAAGTGGTTAGAGATAATTTATGATGAAATCCATAGTTAATGATGTGTATTTTAAAATTACGAATCGTAAGATTTTATTGTGAATAATAGAAACAACTTGCAGATTTCACGATATTTTGATAAATTCATCATTACAAGAAAAAATTTAAAATTTAAATGTTTTAACTTTTAATAAGATAAAACATTTATATATGTATAGCACTCTACGATTCGTCTTGAAGATTCATAGCAGTTCCAAAATAAGTGTGTTTAATTATGAATACGATTTTTTGACATAGTAAAACTAGACATTTATAATCCACCTTTAATCGAACTGATTACTGCATGTTAAATAAACTTATCTACCTTTTAAATGGACTGTATATGTCTATGAAGTTATATTTGTCGATTATATATTTTTATCTTATACTTTTGACCAAAATGTTTTTCAACTCTGATGAAGACTCTACGAATTTGAGTCGAAAGCTCAGTATCTATCAACTAATTGACTATTTTTAAGATGTTTTAAAATTAGTTGTGAAAAAGTTTTATACATTGTTTTAGTATCTACGTTACAAATGAAAATTATATATAGACATCAGGAAGTAGATCATTTACATTCAATAAATTCACAGTTAGTTAATTTCGATATCATTTGAAAAAAGTTCTTCAAGATTTTAAATTTGGCTCAGAATCTATTTATAATGTGGGTGAATCAGGTATTAGCACTGCTCTATAAATATAATAAATGTATTTTCAGGAACTGTTATTCATCCGTTGATACATTTATACTTAGTGATGAAAATTACCGATGTTACAGATAGGCCAGATCCTGAGATAAATTTAGTTTCTGAGTATAATTCGGCAAGGCATTATTCAAGTGATGTAAATATAGCTGGACTTTCATGTGCAGTCACTCCATACAGAAATTATCTATTACCCTCAACAGCTGTCCCTTCCTAGAGCCTCGACCTAGGAAGACTAGAGGAAGACCTCCAAAGTCAATTGAAATGAAATATGAAAAACGAAAAGGGAAGAAGGAAGATAAAATTCAGAACAGCAAACATCTAAGAGTCAAAAAAAAAAAAAAAAAGGAAAGAAAAAAAGAACGAAAAAAATACATCGTTCTAAGTAATATTCAGAATCTGATATTAATATCTCTTCTAGTTGCACTGACGAAGACACGGAAGAATTTGAAAAGGAGAGTAAACAATTTAATAATAGTGACTTTGTGGAAAAATTTGCAACAAAGGAAGATTAGTGTTATTTTGTTGGCTGGATGGCACGTAAAATTGTAAATGATGAATATGAATTCACCTTCTTATGGCACTGCGAATAAACACATGTAATTTTATATATCCTGAAAAGGGAGACTTATCCGTTGTGCAAATAAGAGATATGATTAAATTGCCATGGCCTATGTCTTGAGTAGCTATGAAAATGCAGTTTAATTTAGATTTTTTCCAGTTCATGCAATTGAGATAAATTTATAAGTTTAAACTAAGGCTGATACATTTAGTGCATTTAATGTGTGTACAAACTTAATAAAATATATTTAACATGAATGAAAAACATCTGTTTACTTGATTGTATGGATAATTTTATAATTAAATTATTTATTTACTAATTTTTGTCATACTATAAATGTATTACTCAAATATAATAATATGTATAATCTTCAAATGTTTTCTGAGTGTACAATTACATTATTAAAAATTTTACATTTAACGCTTTCAAAATTACAAAAAAAAAAAAAAAAAAAAAAAAAAAAAGGTATTGTGTACCTTAAAATTATACATTATTGCATGGGCCAAGTCTCCCTTTATAAGGACAAAGATTTTTTTTTTTTTTGTGTGTGTGTATGTGTGCGTGTGTTTTCTAGAAACCTTTTTCTTGACCATTATATAAAAATCTACTAACTCTTAATATGTGGGCTTATGATATTTACTTTCAGCTACTATTATAAGCAGCAGTAGTATCTTTGGGATTTTTTATTCCCTATTTTGTAATAATTTCGGTTAAATTGTTTTTAAATAAATGTTTAATTTTAATGACAGATGAAATGTTCCTATGGTAATTATACGATAATTAGGATGGCAGTATGGCGACAATTGTCTCTACATCACCAACAAAATGCATCGTACACATGCCTACAAATTTGTCGCTTAAAATACTTTTATAAACTTCTTTTCTGTTTAAATATATATATATAAAAAAAAGGAACTGATACAAATATACTTTAATGACATTAAGAAAATACTTTTAGAAATAGAAATCCATGTGATTTAAGTAAGCTTCTGATTTAAAGCAGCTTCTTCTAATTTTTGTTATAAGTTTGGTGAAATACTTGCTAATAGCAGAATAGTCGACTTTAAGTTTCCTTTGTCTTCAAGGTTCTATACCAATTCTGTAATCCATTTACAAAGCAGTAAAATGAATGAAAAATTTAACGTCCTTTCTGGTAGGGGAGTTGAGTTATTAGTCTGTTTCCCATGAACTTATTTCTGCCAACAGGTGGTTGAGGATGATTTATTCTCCAAGACATCGATTCGAGTGATACGGAATACCAAGTATTCCATATTATTTACGATTTTTGTAAAACTTGAATATTGATATTTTTTTCAATACTGTTTATTCTAAATAATAATTTCAAAATAAAATATTTATAACAATTATTCATGATTTTCTGTAAAAATACTACCCTATACCATTTTACCCACGAGGTCCATATTACCCGAAAATAGCCCTTTTTTTTTTTTTTTTTTTTTTTTCTTAACTAAAAATTTTGCATGTAAACTCTATATTTTGTAACATAAAGCAACCAAAATAAATTAACAACTTTTGTAAATAGAAATGGTATTCCATATTCACCTATTTCCCTCAAAGTAGTAAAAAGATGTATAAAAACTTGTTTAATTTTGTCAACTATTTTATATTTTTGGTCACTAAATCTTAACCTAAACGGTTTTTTTTTTTTTTTTTTTTTTTTTTTTTTTTTCCCCAGACCATTAAATTTCCATTGCTGCCGGGAACCTTATCTTACCCCCCCCCCCCCCTCTCTCCAAAAAAAAAAAAAAAAAATCCAACTACAAAGTAACTTTCGATACAGTGATGTCCAATCAAAAATCCCTTGTTGGAGAAACCTCACATTTTCCCCTTAAGCTTTTATATCCGATTTCTTTGTTTTACATGGAAGCTAAACGAAATATAGGATCTGTCAGCAACGATGCAATTTTCAGCAGATTTTGTTCATTAAGATTTCATCTTTCAGATATCAAGCTATTCATCTTTAAGTAAACACATCCTCTTTTCCACTCATTACAGCACCGTAGTTAAATTTTCTCATCTAGTGTATTTTATTTTCTATATCTCCGCTTCAAACCTTCTCATCTTTTAAAGACTCTTCAATATAAATGTAGCTTCACACAGTTCTGAAAGAAAATTAAGCATGTTACAACTTTATTGGAAGATGCATTAATTATTTGTTTAAATAAGTAAGTCTACTCTTTCATCAGCGTCTAAAAATAACTTTCGCGCTGTAATGCCTCTTTCATAAACTTTTAAACTGATAAAATAATAAAACTTTAAAAATCTCGAATGGCTCTACTCGAATTTATGAACGTTTAATAGTTATGAGGTGTTCAGACAAATTTGATACCATGTTTGAATATTTTTCCGAAAGTTTGAATATTTGTTCAATGAAGGGTAATGCATCCGAGTTCTTTTGTGTGTCTCTGTTAAAAAATGTGCATAGTAAGCAAGCAATTTCCAATGTCGAGGTTTCTGCACTAAAATTCTAAAACATATATCAGTTTGTCTCTTTTAAATAATTTAATGAACTTCATATAATTAGCCAAAATAGTACGTGTGATATATATATATATATATATATATATATATATATATATATATATGTCATTTCACACTTCCCTGTAAAAGAAGTATAAGTAATACCACACATCATTTCCCTTAATGATCATACATTAACAAAGCAATGACAGCAATGAAGCAATGATAGCAAAGCAATGATATATATTAGTTTATTATGTTTTAAACAATTTAATATTAGTAAAATGCATTTCAAATAATTTTGAATATATACATTGCAATGATTAAAATTTCTATTTCCTTCCTGCACTCATAAAAATTTCTACAGTTCTTGCAACGATAACCTGTAACGTGCATAAATTTTATCTCAATCAAATGTAAAGTTTATAAACTAGTATATTTCAAATAATTTGAATCCATTGGTTGTAATGATAAAGAAGTTCTCTTTACGTTCCTGTAAAAGAACTATAAATTCTAGGCTTATCAAAATCGTCACAGGTCGTGTAATGGTGACCTATATTATATCTGCCAACTTTTAGCTCAATCGGATTGTATTTACACGCGATCATGTTCACTCACTCACCTACACACACATACATACATCACCCTAAAAATAGCAAAAGGGAATTCAGGAGACCTCAAATCATTTAGACACGCCAAAATCTCATATTCGAATTTTTCATGATTACTTCCTTCACGTAGTGTATGCTCGGCAAATAAAAATAGACATTAATAGCAAATGCCTATTATAATTATGTATCTGATGCATTTATAATTGTGCCCCCCCCCCTTTTTTTTTTCTTAGGTTAATTTAAATTTTGTAGGGAAAATAAAAAAGTCATAAAATGATTTATTAAAATTCCGATTTGTAAAAACATGTTCTTAAAATTCTTGATTTATGAATTTCAAGGTATTGTAACTTATCTTCAACATTTGAACAATTTTAACGCTTTGTTTAAATATAGATAATGCAAAACCATTGATCACATTTTAATTTTCCTGTGGAGAAGGACATGATATAAGGACTGAAAGAACAATGATTTGGAGAAACTTTTTATAAGATTGCAAATAGAGTACCTTTATCAATCCGACGTTTTTAATTAATAACTTCGTTAATTAAGGTGATAGAAATATCTAACCAACTGAAATGTCTGACTTGGAGTATTCAGCAAACATTGATATATCTCATGACGTTGAGGACAGTGCTGTTCGTGAAGAGATGCAGTTACAGACCAAAAAAAAAAAAAAAAAAAAAAAATGACGCCAGCGACAGCAGCTTTCTTTTAATATATAGAGACAATATTTTCGGAATGAATTTAACAAATTTATAAACTTTTTACCCCTTCAGAAAATTCCGGAATGACCACTCGGTATGTAAATCGATCTGTTTTCTTAAACAGATTTAATATGGCATCGTTTTCTTTTCTTTCTTTTTTTTTTTTAATTATATGAGAATAAGGATACATATCTGATTAATATTTTTTTCTTTTTAACCTCTAAAACCTTTGAGTTTATATCGTTTAAATTAATATTCTTTTTTGGAGAAGAAAAACATAAACTTTTTTTTTCATAACTTAAAATTGGTTTTCTTCTCGAATGAATCCTTTTTTTTTTTTTTTTTTTCCTTACCAGTATTCATTGATGTCTGATTACATAACATTTTTTAATTATCATTAATTCACAGCATTTTCTTCATAGCTGTATTGTTATGAAATTATTGAAGCTTCTCCTTCCCCCCCCCCCCTCCCCTCTCTTTAAGAAAGTGAGGTTAATGTTCGGAAAATTAATTTAACACTGCAGCGAAGTTTCTTTTTCGTTCTTTTTCTGCCCTCTTTTAATTGCTTGTGAAAATATTTTATCCGATGTGTATTTTTGTTTTTTCTTTATAATTGATACAGCTTCATCAGTTTCTACATGGTATTGATGTAAGAGAAAACATATTAAGCATTTTTTTTTATGATATAATTCTATTTCAGCTCTAATTATTTTCTAAAGAATATATATTGTTTTGTATATATATTACATAATTGCATTTTTAAATAAGTAATTGGTGTAATAAAGAGATTAGATGAGCAATTTTTTTTTTTTTTTTTTTTTTTTTGAAAAGAATTATGCTTTTAATATTATTTCAAAATAATGAAAAAGCGTTTGTATATGGGTATGGATATTTTAAAAATAAAATAAATTAATAAATAAAAGTAAAAAATGATTGGTTTTATAATTGATTAATCTGTTTAGTTTTTAAAACATATTTTTCATCTCTAGAATACATTAAAGTGTCCTGCTATATTGCCTTTTCTGATTCCACTAAGTAATATTTAATTACGTATGTTTTATGGAATTTTTCTCAGATAATTTTTTTCTACTTTTCTGTTTGTTTAAAGCAGAGTTCACCCAAGTGGGCCCAGCGCGAAAAAAACCACGATTTTATCAAGTGTTTTTTTTTTTTTTTTTTTTTTTTTTTTTTTACTGTACGTTTAATTAATTTTACTACAGACACAGAAATGATAATAATAAAAATAATAATTATTTAGATTATAATAATTACTTTCATTACCAGACCAGAGCCTGAATCTTCATGACATTGTGCTTATAGAACAATTTTGCACTTGTTTTGCACTAGATCATTTCTTAAAGATATGCAGGGATGGAACACGGACGCAGAATTCATACCGGAATCCGTTTAAGAAATTTTTCTACCTATAATATCGTTGATTTAAGAAGTAGAAAATTTTCTTACATTGAGAGTGGTATGAATTCTGCGCCCGTGTTCCATCCCTGGATATGTTTAGGCAAACTTAATATTTTTAGGGCATTTTTTAAAATTTTAAGTCGTTTGTGTGCGTATATATTAAAAATTTAAGTTGTGTAAGCAAGAACTATTATCCTGCTTCTATGATGCATGAGAGCGTCATTGAGAAATTTTCTTTTCAAAAATAGTGGCAGATTATGGCAGAAAAGTATGAAAAAGATTTAAAATTCCCGCCTGGATTTGATCAGTTTTTTACTTTTTGCATTCAGCACTGGCTTCATCTGCACCAAACGAGAGATTTTTCTTAACTTTTAGATTAGTTTGGAGTAAGCTACACAATCGTTTAGGGGTTGACAAAGCAGCAAAATTCGTAAAAGTATATGGTCATTTACGATCAAAATCAAACTATGCACTTTCCTCAGAAGTCCAGACTGACTAAATTTTTCATTCTGTAATATAATTTTTTTTGTGTGTGTGTGTGTGTGTGTTCCTATTCTATTCGTGCTAAAGTAAGAAAAATCAGTTTTCATTCAGCAATATCTGATATTTTTTATGTTTTACCTAATAAAATACATGTAATTACGCTTATAAGAAGTTTTTAATTTTTCAAACAAAAATGTATATATTGACAAATTATATTTATTTAATAATGTGTGTGTGTGTAATAATTAAGTATAACAGCTTTTTTAATAATTTGAAAGAAATCTAATTGCGGTTGCATAGTATTAGTATATGAAATAATACTAGTAATAAATAGCTATGAATCAGACTGACCAAGTTAGACAGAACATTTGAAATGAAATCAAAATTTAAAAGCTTCCTGAAAAAACCTAATAATACCCGGGATTTTCATCGAAAACTCGATAAAATTCAGGTTTTAGATGGTGGGCACAAGTGGGCTGGACTTTTTCAAAACAACCCGGGTTTTTTCAAACCTTGGTTTCAAGAAACAAAAAAATTAAAAACTTCTTGTTGATATTTAAAATACAGTGTATCGTAAAAATTTTAACTATCCCATTTATGCTTGTCTTTCTTTGTATTTTAGATTTCCAAAAATTAGAAAGAGAAGCGAGAATTTGTCGGAAGTTGAATCACCCCAATATAGGTAAGTGCATGTATTGCATGTCTTCCAGAGTTATTTAAATCGCAACTGATCTATAAATTTAAGTTTTGAGATTGGTTTTAAAAATTAATAATAATAATACATAGTTTGAATTGGCATTCCATTTGCAGGTTCAACTATAATTTAATTGGATAGGAAAATTTATTTGCATGGCAGTCACTGTAAGGCAACCAAATTTCCTATAGGCAAAATGGGGACAAGTTTCAAGGTATCTTAAATCAGGGGTCAATTCGAGTTTTAATTTTCAGAGTGTATTTTTATGAAATCTTTATTTTATTTAATTATTTATTGCGGGGGAATCTTATAAAATCCTTCATTTTAGCAGTTACTCTAAATGTTTAATAGATGAAATTTCAAAGTGGGGACAAATAGAAAGATGTCTTTAATAAAGTAATGGATCGATCCAAGTTTTAATTTTTCAAACCCATTTTTGTGAAAAATACTTATTCTGAAAAAAAAAAAAATTTATGGGGGGGGGGGGGGAATAGCATAAAACCTTCGATTTTAGCAGTCACTCTACATAATGTTTAATATCAAATTAATGATCTTTCATCCAAGGATATATCAGCAGTCATTTAAGATAATACTTAATACTATGTTGAAAACATTTATTAAAAAAAAAAATCGTATAAATTAATAATAATAATAATAATAATAATAATAAATAGCGACTGCGGAATTTTCATGAATTTGAATTTTATAAAGAGGTTTATTTTGAGGAAGGGTTCTTTTTACAAAGTGGAATTTTGTGAAGGAGCAGCTAGAAGGCCCAGATTTTTGCTTGGATCGATCTCTACAAATTTCAAAATAAGAAATGGTGAAGAAAGAAAACAAATTTTTTAGGCAAAAGAGGAATAATCTAGACTATTAATCAGACAATTAATTTTAATATTAAATAATAAGCAGATTAATTTACTTTTTTATTATATAAAATAGAAATTATTTAACACTTAGAGAAATATGTAAAAATATTTTACAGATGCAAAAAGTTATTTTTTTATTTTATTTATTTATTTTTTAAGAAATTATTTATTTTAGAAAAATTTTATTTATTAATTATATATAATTTCGGATTGATTTATAATTTTTACAATATTTATATTTTCGAATTGTAAAAATTATATTAAGTGTTGTAAGAATAACGTAAATATTTATTATAATAAAACAAAACGACGTAATTTGTATATCTGAGTGCGTGTTTGTGTTATGTCAATCTTTTCCTTTTCGCAAGAAAAGTTTTCATGCAAATTTCACGTTACTTCTAGAAAATCTAACAACAAACATAAGAAACATACTCATATTTGAAATATTTTTATTACAATCAGTTACTCATTTGGCATTCAGCTAATGCAATAATTCGAACCCGATTTGAATAGACTTGCAAATTACTGTGTGCTATTTAAAATTTTGATTTTATCTAAATTAACCTGAATGATTGTTGCTGACTGGGAAAGAATGACAAAATTATGAAAAACAAACACAATAGATTTACTTTGCAGAAGTTTTCAATTATGTTTAGAAATTTTTATTCTGTTGCTTAAAGTAGTTTTTGATATCTTACATTCTTGTCTGATAATAAATTAGCATATAATTGATACCAATAAAGTTCTTCAGCAGAAAACATAAAAGTTGGCTTAAAACGCCTTTTTTGTATCTCCGAACCTGTACTTCATTTTAGCATGTTGACAGCGGATTCAAGTTTTATTAGGGTAAGGTTGGGTAAGTGAGCCACCCCCCCCCCCTCCCTGGCATTTCCCCAGTCATTGACTCAAAAAAAATCTGTTGTAATATTTTTATGTACCTACCCCAATAGATGTAGAAAACATTATGGCATCGTTTTCATTTATGTGTGTGATAAGTTACAAGCCTTTTTGTGACGATTTTTAAATTTGCAGTCCTATCGTAATTCGCGCCATCGTACTAATTTTTTTTTTTTTTTTTCTTCCAAACCGTTCATGATACAAACCAAAACTTTATATATTTTGAAAGTGTATAAAACACAGAATCTTTTTGTAGTATCGTGTACTCATGACGTTAATAAGATTGAAAAAAAAAAAAAATTGGGGCACCCACTTGCCCCGCGTTTGGGGTAAGTGGGCCACCCACCCCAATTCTTTAATATAGTTAAAAAAATAGTCATATGCACTGATTTATATGGTTTACCTCTGGATGACTCCACCAGTAGTGATTTAAGTTCCGAAAATGAACTATCAGTTATCACCCACTACAACAGAACTTAAAAATGGGGATTATGGACTTGTCCAGTTTGAAGGCAAAACAAAAAAGAAATATTATGTTGGCTTGGTATTAAATGACAGTCCAAACGATGAAGATACAATTGTCATGTAATACATTCACAAAGACACAACTATACGTAATAAATTTTTTTCACCTGAAGCTAATGGTATTCATGATCACAAGGGCTAGAAGGTGTTGTGCTGAAACTAAATGAACCAACACTTTCAAAATACATGTTTACCAACGATTTATCAAGATATAATGTTCACTAGCATGCAACACTGCCATTAGTTTAAACTTAGTAGGCCTAACTTTTAGGCTACTCTACATGAAAAGTAAAAACTTGAAAAAATTTTCTTTTAGCAGGCTTGTGTGCCAGAAAAAGTTGCTATGGGTGAACTAATGGAGATACTTCAGTGATTTTTTTTCAGATTCAGAAAATCATGTAGATGCAAATGGGTCACCCCGATGACCACCCAAAATAATTTTCTTTTTTAATTCATCATTAGCCAATTTGGTTAGAGGTTGCCATGGGTACAGTGACAACATATGAGAGAATGAACCACAAAAAAAATTAAGTTGTTAGGCCTATTACATCCGGTGCTATGTTGGGCTAAAGTCGAATTATGCCGAAAAGGGGTCACACTTGCCCCACCTTACCCTACATATGTAATAATTTTGTTAATAAATATATAGTTTTATGTAGGTAGAAAATTTGCTGTACAAAATAAAATTTTTGTGATTTTTTAGGAAAACAATTTAGATTCCTTCATTTTATATTCTTGTTTTGGGAAAATATTTCTTCAGATTTGCTTAATTGGAAGTTTTATCGGATAAAAATGGTTGGGGAAAAAAAAAAATACTATTTAAAGGCTTCGTTTCTTAAATCTAGAATTTGCATTGAGGGTGTAATTAAATGTTGATAATTATCAGTTAGAAAAGAGCACACTTATTTAAGAAAGAAGAGTACAAAATATATACAACAATTAACTATTTATAATGCTTTTACGTTTAATTGTATCTTAGTACAGCAAATGTTTTTTTTTTTTTCTTTTTTCGTTGTAATCCTTAATAATTTTATTGGTGAGAGGAGACTTTAATACACAAACATAACTTTATTTTTGCAATTTATATTATATGCAAATGTTACCCGATTTTTTTTTTTTTTTTTTTTTATATATATTAGCTATAATTTTTTTTTTTTTTTTTTTTTTAGGGGGGGGGGGTTGTTTGAACCTATCTTTCTAAATAAACTTGTAGGGCACCACTTCATTGTTGCATCAAACCTGATCTTACGATCCTAGATAATTGCATGAATGTGGCAAAACTTTTACTGATAAACGATTCTGCTATATATCAGCATTACCGCATTAATAAAAGCTATTTAATATCGGAGGAGACTAAAGTTTATGATCAGAAAAAGCTGGGGAGAAACAGCATTACCTTGGAGAAAGAAAGAAAAAAATAATAATAATCGTGGATATGACATAAAGCAAAAATATGAGGAATATATCTCAAATCATTCAGGTCAAATTAATTGCCTTTCCTTTGCCCTCTAGCTTTGTGGCGAATTTTTTCTCCTAGATTACGCTTGTTATTGCATTGCAGTTTTGATTCTTCAAGAAGTAAATGTGCCAGAAAGTGCGTTTTCTCTCGTTGTCAAGAAAGAAATATTCTTTTTCCATTTCTTGACTACTAGAGAAGTTTTATTTAGACGAATATTCTTGATTAGAAGGGCTAATTATAAAAAAGTAAAAAGAAAATTTTTAAGACTAATTTTATTATAACCCTTCATGTAGTTAAGTAAATTTTCTCCAAATATTTCCCTTTCTTGTACAGATTATTACTGAAATATTTATTCATTAAAATTAGTCTTTTTTTCTTGACAATTTTAAGTAATAATTAATATTTACAACGCAATAAACCTCTTCGATAATCTACTAAATAGTTTGGTTTTGAGGTTTTACAAGACTTTGAAAAAATTTTCTAATGACTCGAATTAAAATATAACAGATTGAACTTCGATTGGAAAAAATTATTTTTCAAATTATTCTATTAGTGAAAACGGAAAAATTTTTGTTTAATGGTTTTCATTTTTTGAAAAGAAGAAATATTAATAATTTCGAAAATTTGTTTTATAGTCAAAATACAGGATGATTATAATTAAAGTTACGATTTCAAAACGCTATAATTTTAAAACTACCCATCAGAGCGATTTGACATTTTACCAGAGCAATCGTGAGTCAATGAAATTTTGTTTTGAAAAGGAAAAAAAAAAGTTCCAAAATGTGCCATTAATTATCCGTAAAGTATTTGTTTTATGAAGCTCCTCTTTTTCTCTTTTCACTATAACTGTTTCCGCTGTAAACACGTATTCTTGTGTGTTTTTGCTAAAAAAATTGTAGCAAACCCTTGAAGTCAATTTTTTTCCCTGCTATTCTATTGTGTTGCTAACAACATTCCTGTGTTTAACCAGTCTATTTAGGCATTTTCCCTGACATTACCCTGACAGCGCCATCTATAGGAACATGTTGGAACTATTTTTTTCCTCCCCCAAACAAACTGCCTCACGATTGCTGTGGTAAAATATCAAATCGCTCTGATGGGTAGTTTTAAAATGATAGCGTTTTGAAATCGTAACTTTAATTACAATCACCCTGTATATGTTGGACATTTTATATATCGAACTATTTCTTTGTTATTTATAAATTTTATTATTAGTATTGATGATTTATTTTTAACAATATTTTCATTAATAGAAATATTTTTCTATCATAATTCTTAAATTGGATTATTATAAACTTCTGCGCAAACAAAATCAAAGTTAGATTTCCAAATGGCATTTTAGTTACTATAACCACTTATTTGATTTTGTATATAAAAATTTAAAAGCAAGTAATATTGGAAATAGATATTTTGAATACAATCCGCGATTGTAATGAAATGCTCGCCCTCTGGTGGGCTAAGGTGAAATTATCACACCACTGCATATCATCATATTATGCAATCGATTTTCCATGATGTAATGGCGGAAAAAGAACAATTATTAATCCACGTGGCTATTATATTTACTAACAACTGCAGTTCAGAGAGCGCCATCTATCGATCATTACAAACGCGGATTGAGTATCTTTTTTTTTTTTTTTAATTTATTTATTTCATGCTTCATCATATTTTTGTAACTAGAAAAGTTTTTAGCTATAAATTGATTCAGCAAATTGACGGAAACTATTTTTTAGGGAATAACAGTTAATAAAAAATTACATTATACTTATAAATAGCACATAATTTCAACTAAGCGTATTTCTGAAAATTTTACATTTCTCTTAAAAAAAAAAAAAAAAAAAAGTCTTACCATGAGAATGAACATTGTTGGTAATGTTTTTTAGATATTGTGTGCAGGCTTTTTTAAAGCGCATGAATGTTTTTGTAAGTTTTTAAGTAAAATTTCGATAATACAATATAATTCCTGGTACTACAGCAAACTTCCTATTATTCGGACATTTCCGAGGACAATCAGAAAATGTAAAAAAAAAAAAAAAAAAGGACACAAATCACCACCAAAATATTTTTGAATTATTTTTATTTTTAAGATAGGGCCGGGGACTACTGAAAGCGCTTTTTTTCTTTTTAATTATTTTATCACAGAAAGATGACAAACATTCAGGGTAAGTCCATCAATATACATCAGAGTCGCATGGTGGCTCACTTCTGTGTCTTATCCTCATCTTTCTCCTCCTAAATCATACCTGATGTACCATCTACGATTTAATTAATTGTAAGATGTTCAAAACTTTGATCATTGGCACCACTATCAATCCATTCAACAATGTTTTTTTTTTTTTTTTTTTTTTTTTTTAATTCCGCTTTAGCATTTAATTGTAGGGCTAAAATATTCGACTGTTATTATTGTTACTATTTTTATTAATGTGCACCACACTGTATCGCCACAAAAAAGAAGGGGGATGGGGGGAGCAAGAAAGACCGCGTATAATCCGTAAAGTGTATAATCCGCATATGAATAATCAAAAATTCACTGTTCAGCAGTATTAAATTAAATTTTTAGAAATAGTGCTCAATTTTTGTGCTTTTGAGACTGACAAAAGGATATTCAAAGGGTAAAACTTATTTTCCTTGAATACAAGATATCCTATATTTTGGAAATTTATAAACCAAGATTGAAAATTTACAACTTTCAGTGCTTATTCTTGGAAAACTCTGGCAATAATGCATTCTAATTCGGTGACTGCAAAATATCTCTCTCCCTCTTTTCTACCCTTCCTCCTTGATTAATGCCTGTAGAACGGCTTTTTCCGCAACAGGTGTAGCAGTATGGGGAAAATATTTTTAATATTTCGTAATACTAAGAGATTACATTATTCAGATAAAATGGCCTTTTTAAATTTTAATTTAAACTATTTGTTTTTGTATATATATACATTTTCCAGAAAATTTTTGCTTTTCACTTTCTTCGATATGTATAAAAATAACGTAATGTATTCCTGGAAATTTTCGATTTCCAGTTTTTGATCGATTTACACATTGTAAGATATTCTGAACAATATCTTACAATTTTTAAAAAATCTCTTTTTTTTCTCTGTGTGTATTATAAAAATTTTGTGGGCACCGTATCTCACGAAAAGAGGCGCGGAAATTTTATTTTGGGTTGGACCTTTATAGAAATCGGTGCTGATTAGTTTTTGGTATATATCGACCATCTGGTGGCGCTATGCTCCTATTTCCTTTCTCTACATGAAGTCTACATCTCAGCTTATTTAGTGCATAAGCATACCTGCCAACATTCTATTAATGTTACGTCAAATTGTTAGTACCCACCATGTTTTTCACACCAGTCCTTTTTTTAGAGTATTTTTCTTGTTATTTAATCGTCATTACATATGAAGATAATTACGCTAAAAATAAAGTTGTGTTAGAGAAAAGGGGCAGGCACTAATAAATTTACGGAATATTAATTAAAATGTTGGCAGCTATGCTTAGGTATTAACAGGTTCTTTCTAGATGATTGAATTTTTTGTTTACTATTTCAGGTGTAATGTAAAATCACACTTCGCTCATTGCTTTTGTGCATTTTTGTTACAGAAAATGTTTTTGTTCCTTCTGCAATATTTTATCCTAAAAACCTATTAATGTTCTGTTTTGAACTCATTTTGCAATAATAATAATATAATGTTAAAAATAGTATCGACTTTTAAAGAATTAATAAATTTACTAAAAGAGTTTGCATAGCGAAAAGTATTAAATTAGTAACATATTTTATTTATTGCGAAAAAAAAGGAGGGTGGGAAATGAGATAGCACAAAACAAGCCAATTAAAAACGACTAAACAACGCATAATCAATTTCGAATTTTCGATTAAAAATTTTTAATGAATTTCTTTCTCTGAAAATGAAGAAACTTGAAATCAAAATTTCTTTTTATTATACTTAAAAAGAGAGAGAGATTACAGAAGAAAAGGAGTTTAATAATTGTATACTTTACTTATTAGAAAATGCAAAAGGATGTCATCAAAGTAGGATTTTTAATTTAGCATAAAATTGCATGAATTTCTTCCATTCTAAATAGGGAAATGTGAAATCGAAAAACCTTATACATAATCCTCGACTAAGGATTATGGGAGAAACGATCTGACATATTTTACTTATTAGAAAAAGACGAAACTTATTTGATTAAACTTAAGTTTTCATGACTTCTATTAATTCTAATTTGAAGCAAAGTTTTAGTTTTTTCATATTCTTAAAAGAGAATAATATATATGTATATATATATATATATAATATGAATGAATTCTGTTTCTCTTCCATTTTTATATTGTGTTTACAGTAAGTAATTAATGAAACATTGAATGTGAATGACTGAAAAGTAATTTTGATGGTTCAGCTTATGACATTATAAATAACCTTAACCAGAAAATAACGCCAATATCGGCGATGGGCGTGCCGATTCTAAACTGTCTGTTGCCTTATTCTAATATTCATGAATGTTATACATTTGATGCAAGCTACTTAGACAATGATCTATTTCACATAAATAAATAAAACTCTCGTTCTTCATGATGATGAAATCTTGTTCAGGCGTTGGCGGTCTTTTTATAGTTTATATAGAATAATTATGTATTCAAGCCGTCTAAGAATATAGAATTAAAGGTAATCTTTATCTATATATTAATAGGCAAACATGGAAATTTGTCGTACACTTTTAACATATTAATTATGGGAGTAGAGGGTTGAAAGTGGTATCATTCAAAAGATATGATTAGCCAAATTTGTAGAATACAAAAATTATTTTTTACGATGTCAAGAAGGTAATTTAAAATACTTTTATTTTTTATGCACTTTTTCATTTTATACACGTATTCTTTTGTATTAAAAAAATTCCTAAAGAAAAAGTTGTTAAATCTGGCAATTAATTAAAATTCAAGTACTACCATGGGCACAGCAATTCGTATAAATGTAGCATTCTTAAACTCTCGACTACAGATTTTTCATTCTAAGAGGCAACGGCCATTAAAGAGGTAAAAATGAATATGAGAGAATGAGTGGTAGATCGAAGTTTTATACTATTGAACATATACGCAAATTAAAAAAGGATTTGATTTATGAAAGTTCAATTTTTTTTTTTTTTTTTTTTCTAATTTATTTATGATATAATTTTTTTTTTTTTTTCATTTCCATCTTTTCTTTCTTATTTCTTTGTGTGTGTGTGATTTACGTCAACTCTAATTTGAAGACCCATTTTTAGCAGAAATATCATGCATCTCAACTAAGTGAAATTGGCTACCTATTTATAAGTGGATTTATTACTATATCTTCTGCATATATATATGAAAAAAAATATGAGATTCGGAAAATTTTTCAATTTCCGGTTTTCGATGAATTTACACGTTTTGAAATTTCTTGAACAAGATTGAAAATTGATTATATTGATTAAATTTTTGTTCCTGGGTGACGCTATCATATAAAATGATATAGAAGAAAGTATTGGATTCGTGAATTTACACGTTTTGAAATGTCCTAAACATGATTCGCTCATTTTTAGAAAATGACTATTTTTCTGTGTTTATCTGATGTGTTAGGGAAATTTTGTAGTATCTCATGAACCAGTGGGCGGAATTTAAGTACGATTGATAATTGGTTAGACCTTGATTTAAATTGGTGCTGATTAGTTGTTGGAATATATCACCCAATAGGTGGTGCTGCAATGTTGAGATTCACCCCATTTTAGTCAAGGCTATATCTCAACTTCTGTGGCGTATAAATGCACCAAATATATGGTATGTGATATGGACATTATGAAAAACTACTCTGTTCTAATTTGGATGCATATTGACCAACAAGTAGCACTGCTGTGTTGCAATTTAATTCCGTTTTCGAGAAGGCAATTATTTTGCTTTGCAAAAAAGTGGTCGAGTTTCGACCACTGGACGATACTAGTATAAATAAATCGTCCTTTCTTGTATAGACATAAAGTAACAAAAACAAGTAGAATGCAAAAATAAATAGGTGATTAAAATGTCACGATAATCCACAAAAGCCTAAACAGATTACTAAATAACTATAATAAAAAATATCGATTAATATTATAAAAAGGATATGAATAATATGACCAGTATAATTTTAATATAGATATGAAAACAAGAACAGTACCTACTTTAATATAATTCCATTAAAAAAGCATATAAATAGAGTGTGTGTGTGTGTCACATATCCCAAATCCCTAGATCGATTGCATTAAGCATTGCACAATTAGAACTACGAATAAAAATATCATATATGACATCCTTAACACCTGTTCTGTAGAAGAAATGGGGGGGGGGGAGGGGCTGAAATAGCGTTGTATTATAATTGCTCTAGTAATACTGGAACTGGAAATTAATATAAATAGGTTTCTAATTTTCATATATAAGCATGCTTTTATCACTTTTCTTTTTGTAATTAATTTAAATTTAAGAGGTGATATATGTGGAAAAAATAATCTGAACTCAATGTTTATTACGTATTATGATATCGACTTTGAGATATTAGCTTGCAGGATATTCATAAAAGCAGCATGTTTTATAAAAACACTTTTAAAACTTTTGATACATTACCTTTTCCTTAAATAACTGGATAGTTTCTATTTCAAATATCAGAAACATACTTCACGAATTATCTATTTAGCATAGTAAAATGGGACAAAGTAATCAACAGTTGACGATTTTCATGCGAGCTTCGCATAATTTCAATTCGACCCCCTTTTTTCTGCTAAAGAATAGTTTTCTTACTCGAATATTTTTCTTAACGGAGAAACGCATGTTCTATATAAATGACGAGAAAAAAGATACACATTAAAGTATATTGGCAAACGTAATAGAAGTAGAAATTTATACAGTTATTAGGTCTACCGGAAGGGTTCTGGCCTTTTAAAAAATAAATAAATAAAATAAAGACGAGAAATATTGTTTGTTAATATTGTTCATGTATCGCATAATTTTTTTTTTTTGGAAAAGAAATTTTCTGTATTATTTTCTAAATTCAAAAGAGCAGAACTTTCTGGTAGACCTAATACTAGATTTATTCACGCTGCAGACGAGTTTGGCAGCAAGTGAAAAATGTATTTTGAAAACATGAGTTTGACAAATATATTAAATTAATTTAGTTTCCTCATTTCTGTTCAAATTCTAAATATATTAAATTTTCTTTTGAAAAATTTGCAATGGAATGAAATTTTATTTAACTATTTGTAAAGGAAATAAATTTGTTGTTGATTCTGGTTTGTATTTGCAAGAAATATTTCGAAAGTCTTTTTGCAGTCATAGGAACAACGCATAAATAAATGCAAAATATTTCTATATATGTAAATTTTTTATTTAACATTATTTGCCATATATTTTAGAGAAGTATATGCTGAAGCATCATATATATTAACTGAAATATGATACTTTAGTGAGATATGCGAGTGCGGACTTTTTATAAGAGAAGAAAAAAGAAACGCCTCTTTTCGAAATAATATTGAATTTTTTTTTTTTTTTTTTTTTTGGAGGAGGAGGATGGGAATACATATCTCACCGTTAGATGCTTGCTCTGCTATTATTCAGGTCCATTACTTTGTCATTCCAGACAATGTGAGCGTGAAGATGTCTGGAAATATCCTGAACCACGTGTCCATCTGCATCCTGCTTATCTTCGTGATCTGAAGGTAAAGAACTGAAAGAGAGAGAGAGAGCTGTCCTCTATCGATCGTTGAAAGAGGGTAGGATAAATAAAGTACGGGCATTCTGAGAGAAGATTTGCCGGTGTGTGTACAGGTTCAAGTATCGAACGTTGTGGGTGGGAAAGTTGTTTTGCATTTTTCTCCGCATTACCGAAAGTAATAACCATTAAAGGAGGTGAGGGATGAAAAAAAAAAAAAAGCTCTCTACATTCCCGTTTTCACACCGCTTTCTGAAGTCCAATAGCTCCGTTTTTAATTGCTCGCAATTAGCTGCTAATGTAGTTTCTTAAGAACTGACGAACGGTGTGTGAAATGTGCGCTCTTGTAATCCGTCCTGATAATCTGGTACTCGTGGGTTTCTCTAAATGTAACAAGTTATGAGGTTTGTTGAAAGAAAAAATAAACAAACAACGATTGAGAATTTTGTAGCAGCAAATGTCTTTTAACGAAATTAAATTTAATTGCGTATTGAACGTAAACCGGTTAGATTTAAACATCCTACTTATTTTAAAAGAATAAAAAGTGGAAAAAAAAAAAAAAAAAAAAAGGAGTTAAAAGTAGTATTGTTCGAAAGGTATGGTTAATGTGGTTTATTAGCAGGGAAAAAAAAAAAAAAAAAAAACCCTCATATGAAGCCGAGAAGGCAGACAAAAATAACAAAAATCCCTAAGATAACAGGACTATTGCTTTCCAACAAAAACTTGAAAAATTTTTTTTTTCCCTTTGGCAAGAAGTTGAAAATTGAGTTTAAATTAAAACACAAGTTTAAGCTAAAATTGAGGTAAATCTTACAAAAGAATTGTTGAGAAATGTATATAGTAACCGTTGCTTAGAAACGCAACTTAATATTTTAAAATTTTAAATGACCTGGAAAAATCGAACAAAATCAAGATGGTTCAGTTGCTACACACGCTGAAATATTACAAAAGATCTTTAAGACCACGCGCATAATTTACAGGATGTGCTGGAGTGAAGGTTGCAAACATTCCAAGAGGTCAGGGGTCGTGTGACCAGACAGAACGGAGCCATGAGAAGCCGTCTGAGCGACAGATGCTTTGTGTGAAAAAATTTTATATTTCTATGGAAGCGGTGACATCAATAGTTTCCGATTTCACGCATGGCCTTTTGTTGCTACCGACATTTCTCAGAGTTTCGGGTAGACCAAGATTGGCCGAAAATGATGTCACGGGTAGAGTGATATCACGACCAACGAATCAGTGCTTCGTGTGGGGTATTCCCCTCCCCCTCCGAAGGTGTGCTCGGAAGGGAGAGACTCAAAAAAAAGATATAGAGAGACTTGGTGCTAAAAAAGGTGTAGCATGTTTTTGAAGGATGCTCGGAGGCGAGCATTTTGTAATAATTTTTAATTTATTTGAATTTCAACTTTTTTGTTAAGTTTTGAATAAAAATAGCAAAAATCATCCCTGGACTCATGCTTGCGTATTCCGTTGTTCGAGGTGTACTCCCAAAAATCACCACAGCTTTAATTAAAAATATAAATTGGTGGCAGCGGTGGGATGTTGTTTTTAGAAGAAAAAAACATCGAACTCTGTCTTCTATGTGTTTGTGGTGAAAAAGTATAAAAGAACGTTTGCTGTGAGCCCGGTGACAACTGGAATCCCTGAGATTTACTGGAGATTATTGATGCCTGTGACAATAGCGTGGAAAGGATTAAAAGGACTTCGCTTCTTCCCTGTGCTGCTGAATTCCCTGGAGATGTCAATCAAGGAGGTTTTTCAGGTATGTTTTCTTTCATTTTCAGATATGCAAAGTGTCAGAGATTGAGTTGTGGGATGATAGTTTTTGTTTATTTATTTATTTTTTATTTTTTTTTTGTAACAATGCATGTAGTTACGAAGCTTTAAGAGTAAGAATTTAGTTTTTATGTGTAAAATTTTAAGCACGGATATCTCGAAGTCAAGTTAATAGTTAAGGCGGTTGAAAAGAGTAATTTCATGACTTAACGGGGCGTTTACTTGAGAGATAAATTTATCGTTAAAGTTCTGTTTATTGTAACGGGGAGCTTGGTAACTTTAAATTGTTGTTTAAAAGTTTGATAAGATTATAATTCTAAATTCTTTTTAAAAGCAACGTAAGGATTGTGGATACTGTAACTGTTTATATAGGAGTATACTGGAAATTAGTTGATTTGCCTACTGGTAAAAATTCTAGGATTTTTTTTTTTCTCTAGTTGTTTATTTTAACTAAATATAGGTACTGTTTATTGTATCTGGGTAAATATTGTAGTTAATGTTTAGAGAAAAGGTGTTTAAAGATTTTTGTAGGTGATAATCAAAGTGTTACTTTTGTCTATATTTTCATGGTATTTGATTTGTTTATTGTTTTTATTACATGTGCATTTTTTTTCAGTAATTAGTGAAATTGTATTTTGTAATTATGGCATTTCTCATTAAGTATACTAAAAATGTATTGTTAGAGTTAGCGGATGAATTTGGTGTTTCGGGGCTAACAGATAAAAGCAAAAAACTAGAAATCAAGGAAGCCATTGAAAAGGCGGCTAATTATGATGAAGGGGTTGCGAAGGCGCTAATAGAAGGGATTTTGGAACAGAAAGAAAGCGAATTGAAACTACAAAAAGAAAAAGAAAAGGCCGAACGAAATTTTGAACTTGAGAAACTCAGAATCCAGAGCGCTGCAGAAACTAGTAGCGTAGGGTCCGGGAGTTTAGTTCAAGAGACGGTTTTGAAGAAAATTAAATTAAAGGACATAGCTCCGAAATTTGACCCAAAACAAATGGATATTTCTCTTTTTTTCACGATATTTGAAAGACTAGCACGTAAAGAAAATGTTAGCGAACAGGACTGGATGTCGCAACTTATCCCTTTATTGCCGTGCGACGTCGTACAAATAATTATGAAATTAGACGAGTCAGAGGCTGATAACTTTCAACATGTAAAAAAAGTGTTGATGAATAGGTTCAGATTGAGTGCGCGTGCGCTAAGAACGAAATTTGAATCGCACAACAAAAAAAGTGAAGAATTATGGGTTGATTTAGTTCACGATTTGAGAGGGTACCTAGATAACTGGCTTGAGACTTTAGAAATTAAAGATTTAGAGTCATTAAAGGAATTGATGCTTACGGAGCAGTTAAAGAAAAGGGTACCATGCGAAATCAAACAACATTTTGTAGATGTGTGGGAAGAAATCAACAAAGCTTCGGATTTGGCGGAGAAGTGCGACAAGTATGACGCGGTTAGAAAGGAGAATGGGAAAAGAGAATATAAGCCTTTTCAGCGTTTTACGAAGGGTAGAAATTCATTTGGGAAAGACGGTCAGAAATTCGGGTCAGGTAAGCATGATGGTGGGAGTAATCCGAAAGCTGAGTCAGCTAAGGGCGACAAAAAAGACTCAGGAAAATTAAAAGGGGATAAAATCGAATCTAAAGATCGTGATTTTGATAGAAATAGTAAAATTGTGTGCTATTTGTGCTCGGAAAGGGGCCATATTCGACCTAACTGCCCACAAAACCCTAATCGCAGAACAAATCCGATCAATAACTTAAGTGCGGGCGAAATTTTAGGTGTTGATTTTGAGCCTTATATAGGTAAATTAGAAATAAATGGACAAGAGCGCGAATTCTTGAGAGATAGTGGCTCAAACATTGACGTGTGCGAAAGGAATATGATTTCTGTTGAGGATTTACTGCCGGAACAGGTATGGATTAAGCAACCGTTTGACGAAACGTGTAAGTGTTTACCTTTGGCGAAAATCGTTTTAAAAGGGGAATTCGGAGAGGTCATTACAAAAGCGGCTGTAAAACCGGCTAATTTGAGTCAGGGAATATATCTTCTAGGCAATAAAACCGCAGAGTTAATTGAGTCCAATAAAAAAATTGTTTATCCAATTAATGCGATAACGCGAAGTCAGAAACGTGAGCAAGAAAGGATTAAGAGTGCGCAGTCCGAAATAAATAATGAAAAGCCAACTCAGAGAAAAATTCAGAATTTTGAGGAGGAACCGGGTTTGATAAGCGAGTCGTTAGAGGAGACTAGTGCAGAAAATAAAGTTGTTCTTCCTGTGTTAAAAGAAACAGACAGGTGTCCATTAATCGGGGTTTCAGCTGAAGAGTTTCAAAAAGAGCAAACTGCGTGTGACACGTTGAAAAATTGTTGGGAAAAAGCTAGGAATGAAGCGGGAAAGGAATTTAAGATAAAAAATGAGCGGTTAATTCGAATATCGGATTCTAAGCGTAACCAAAACAGGATGCAGTTGTGCGTGCCAAAGAAATTTAGGGCAGCGATTCTAAACCTGTGTCATGATTCTGTGTCAGGGCATTTAGGCTCGTGTAAAACTAAGCAGAGGGTGTTGACTAATTTCTTTTGGCCAAATTGCTATCAGGAAATCGAAGAGTATGTCAAAACTTGTGAAATTTGTCAAAAAGTAGGACAAAAATGGGATACGAAGAAAGCTCCGTTGAGATTAGTACCGATTATTTCTGAACCGTTCAGACGTCTGTCGATTGACGCTATAGGTCCGCTTGTAACGAGTAACAAAAATAATCGTTTTGCGATAACGGCTGTTTGCGTCGCTTCAAAATTCCCGGATGCTATTCCTGTGGAAAACCTAACTTCGAGGTCAGTGATCAATGCATTGATGCAAATTTTCGCGAAGACCGGATTTCCTAGAGAGTTAGTCTGCGATCAAGGTGCTTATTTCACGAGTGACTTATCGACAGCGTTTTTTGAGAAGTATGATATCAAAATCAATCATTCTTCTGTCTGTCATCCGCAATCTAATCAGGTGGAAAGAATGCATTCCACTCTTAAGAAGATTCTCAAAGCATTATGTCTCGAAACGAAAAGCGATTGGGAAGAAAATCTGCCTATGGCTCTTTTCGCGTTGAGGACGGTCCCGCATGAGAGCACGGGATTTTCTCCTTCAGAGCTTATTTTTGGGAAGAATTTGAGGATGCCTCATACCATTGTTTACGAAAATTGGATGCAGGAAGAGGAAATGAATCAAAATGTAGTAGAGTATATTTTGGATTTAAATGAGCGCTTAAAAAGATGTCAAGATTTGGCAGGGGAGCGCATGACAGAATGTCAACAAAAAAGAAAATTGTGGTACGACCAAAATGCAGTGTCCCGAAAATTTAAGGTGGGAGACTCGGTGTTGGTTTTGGCTACTGCAAAACCACATAAAATGGCAGTACAGTGGCTAGGTCCAGGTGTAGTTACGGGGGTAATATCCGATACGAACTATACGGTAGATCTGCCGGGAAGGAGATGTAAGGACACGATTTTCCACGTGAATTTAATGAAACCTTATCATAAACGCCCAGAGCATGTCAACTTAATTTTGGAAGAGGGTGGCGAGGAAATTGAGGAGGATGCATCTATCCCGTATCCGATTTCGGACCCTAATCATTTCGACTTGACAGACTTAATTAAGGGGAGTAATTTGGGTAATAAGGTTTCGGAAGGGAATTTGGCAACTTTACAAAATGTCCTAGTAAAGCATAAAACGGTGTTTTCTAACGACCCTGGTACGACCCATAAGGTAGAGATGGATATCATTTTGACAGATGATAAGCCGATTCGTGCAAAACCCTATCGCATGTCTCCGCGGCAGTTAGAAATTATGCGGAAGGAGATTTCCAGGCTGTTAGAGTTAGGGGTGATTGAGGTGGGTCAGTCAGATTACGCATCGCCTATGATTCTTGTAGAGAGTCCGGGGAAAGACCCTAGGCCGTGTGTCGATTATAGGGCCCTCAATGCCAAAACCCAAGTGCAATTTTTCCCGTTACCGAATATTGAGGAGGTAGTTGAGGAAGTGAGCACTGCAAAATATATCTCAGTGATGGATCTGACGAAGGGGTATTTCCAAATCCCGTTAACGAAACGTGCGCAAAGGTATGCGGCGTTTGTAACCCCTTTCGGTGAGTTTATTCCAAAAAAAATTATGTTTGGCTTAGTGAATGCTCCATTTTATTTTTGTAAATTAATTAGTGAGGTGCTAGGGGATTTAGTGAGTTTTGTGAGACCATATGTGGATGATCTGGCTGTGTTTTCATCCAGTTGGGAGCTCCATATCCGGCATCTAGACATTGTGTTACAACGTTTGGAGGAGGCAAATCTAAAAGTGAAACCGGCAAAGTGTTTATTCGCCCAGGACCAAGTAAAATTTTTAGGGCACGAAGTGGGGTCAGGGAAGAGGTCGCCGAGTGACGCGAAAATTCAAACTATCCAAGAATTTCCCATTCCAAAGACAAAGACGCATGTAAGGTCATTTTTAGGTCTGACCGGATTTTACCATAAATATATAAAGGATTATGCGACAAAAGCTGCGCCTTTGACGGATTTGTTAAAAGGGAAAAATAAGAGGGAAAAAATTGAGTGGAGTCAGGAATGTGATCAGGCATTTAAGGTACTAAAATTAGATCTAACTAAGGGACCGGTACTCTATGCTGCGGATTTTTCAAAAGACTTCATTGTTCAGACTGATGCAAGTCTTGTAGGGGCGGGTGTGGTCCTAGCTCAAAATTTCGGGAATAACGATGAACACCCAATTGTTTATTTGAGCAAAAAATTCTCCAAGGTGGAGCGTAATTATAGTACCATTGAACGCGAATTAGCGGCAGTCATTTTTGGGGTGAAAAAACTAAATCATTATTTAGATGGACAAAAATTCGTTCTTCAAACCGATCATAACCCTTTAGTTAATCTTAAAAAAATGATGGGCACAAATTCACGTTTGACGAGATGGGCCTTATGTTTACAACAATACAACTTCACAGTCGAGCATAAGAGCGGAAAAAAGCATTTGAATGCAGATGCGTTAAGTCGCATGCACGAAGAATAAAAAAAAAAAAAAAAAAATGCCTTGGTTTTAGGTAGTGTTTTTGGACTGTTTGTAAATATTTATTTATTTTTTTTTTTTCTTTCATTTGTATATTTTTCTTTCTTTTCCATGAAATTTTATTGTGTAATTGTGAAATTTCAGTGTTTGACTTTTAAAATGTTGTTAGGGGTAGAACCTTTTGATTGTCATCACGAAATTGCATGTGAATGTTTAATTGTTTTTTTTATATAATGTGAAATGAGACCTTGGGATCTAGTAATTATGCAAGGTGTAAGACTAGAAAATTTATTTTTAAGATTATTTTTAGTTCTATAAAAGTTCAGGGGGTTGTTTCGAAAAATTTTTTTTGGGGGGGGGGGGCTAGCTCAACTCTCTGATGTTGCATGTTTGATAATGGGAGGAGGCACCTGAGTCTTCTGGAGCCCATTTTACATCCTGAAGGCCGTAAAATGGTCTTTTAGGAGGGAGGAAGCTGTGCTGGAGTGAAGGTTGCAAACATTCCAAGAGGTCAGGGGTCGTGTGACCAGACAGAACGGAGCCATGAGAAGCCGTCTGAGCGACAGATGCTTTGTGTGAAAAAATTTTTATATTTCTATGGAAGCGGTGACATCAATAGTTTCCGATTTCACGCATGGCCTTTTGTTGCTACCGACATTTCTCAGAGTTTCGGGTAGACCAAGATTGGCCGAAAATGATGTCACGGGTAGAGTGATATCACGACCAACGAATCAGTGCTTCGTGTGGGGTATTCCCCTCCCCCTCCGAAGGTGTGCTCGGAAGGGAGAGACTCAAAAAAAAGATATAGAGAGACTTGGTGCTAAAAAAGGTGTAGCATGTTTTTGAAGGATGCTCGGAGGCGAGCATTTTGTAATAATTTTTAATTTATTTGAATTTCAACTTTTTTGTTAAGTTTTGAATAAAAATAGCAAAAATCATCCCTGGACTCATGCTTGCGTATTCCGTTGTTCGAGGTGTACTCCCAAAAATCACCACAAGGATAGCCTACCGTCCTAGGAAAATCAGGGAATTTCACAACACTGGAAAATCGGGTACATGTAAGGGAGTTTTGATTAAAATCTGCAGGGTTTTAAAACCAAAGCAATGTCGCTTTTAGAAAATTGACATATACACAACATACTGCAGTCAGATTATAAAAATATCAATCAGATGAAATGTGAGCGTTTTTATTTTATTTATTTATTATTTTTATTTTATTGATTTATTTATTTATTTTGCGTAATTTATTAGCTAAATGTATTGACTAATTAAAAAATATATATATATCTCCTAGCAAATATCATTAAAACTCAGAAAAATATCGTCGATAGAAAAATTTATTTTCATGTACTTTAAAAATAAAAGATGCAAAACGCTAAAGGGTTCAAAATGAAAATATTACCCATATTCTTATTTTGAATCGACAAACACTTATGGATATAAGTGAAAGCAACTATGATACTAACTTATTTTCTTAAACAGAAAGAAAGAAATGGAGAAAAATTTTTTAAACCATTATTTTTACTAAAACGTATTGTATATTATAAGCTATAGAATATTATAAGGTTAACTACGAAATATTAAATTAATATTAAGAAAACGAAATAGAACTTTTCAACCTGAAATTGAAAGACAATTGTGAAAGTCAGTAATTATAATATCAGATACAATAAAATGTATAATTAATATTATCGACCATATATAAGATATTGAAGATTATATGAAACAATATGTTTTATTAAAAATAATGTTTTTCAAATTCCTTCTTCTTCCTTTTTTTTTTTTTTTTTTTCTTTTTGAAAAAGTGCAAAGTGTGCCTTCACTTATATCCATGACTATAGGCCGATTCAAAATGAAAATATCCACAAAACCCCCTTTCCATCTTTTTGAAATTACTGTAAAATCAACTTTTTTATCGACGATATATTTCTGAGTTTAAAAAAAATCCCTAAACAAATATCATTACGAGTTAGTCTATACATTTGGCTAATAAATTATGTAAAAGAAATTTTGCTAGCGCGTGCATTAAAATCATACGCAATTAAAAATCATTTAGTAAAAATGCTCAGATTTCATCTAATACTTGCTATTTTTATATTCTGATTGTAGTATGTTGTATCTAATGTAGTATGTCGTTTTGTAAAAGTGACATTGCTTTCGCTTTAAAATTTTGCATGTTATAATTATAACATGCAAATGAATATATGATGAAGCAAAAACGTACGAAATATTATCGACGTTATTAAAGAAACCTTTATATATCCGTTAATTTAAGTGCAATTCTCATATAAATGCACATCTATAATTAAAAGAAGGTTCATAGTCATATACTATAGCTACAACTCATTTCAAGCATTTTTTACAGGGTGATCCCAAAGATTATGAAACTCTTGAAAGAGTTTCAGCCCTAAAGTTTCAAGAAACATAAAGTTACAGAAATACTCTTTCAAGAGTATTTCTGTAGATCAAGAGTATTTCTGTTCATGGAATATTTCTGTAGATATTCGACAAAAACTTGTAGATTCGAAAGTATGCATTCACTTATGTCGATGACTGTATAAAGGATTTAAAAAAAAAAAAAAAAAAAAAAAATTGAAACGCTGATTGTTATTAGAAGTTCTAGAATAAAAATGTTAATTTATGAAATACGACAATAGGGAAAAAAAAAAAAAAAAAAAAAAAAAACTGAACAGGTAAGAAAAGTTTGCCTGGGAACGTAAAAATGAAATAAATAAAGATAAGAAACAGCCACTTTGATTCAGCAAATTTTTAAAATCGATAGACCGGGCAAAAACGATTTTTTTTTTTCCAGAGCTTTATAGTGCAAATTACCTCTAGATGCTTTCCTGAAATGAATTTGTAAACATTATTATCATTTAAAAATGTTCTCTAGCATAAAATTATCTGCAAAGTAAAATTCGTCGGGATAAATTGAACACAACAAATAATAATAATAATTATAATGGAATCAAAAAAGAATATTAAAACTTTTTTAACTTCAAATAATTTCTATGGCAATATTGAAATTTTTATTAGATCAATCGAATTTTATAAAATTCAATAGAAATTTTTAAACTCTCTTATTTATATTACATTACCATAAAATATTCTGAACAGTCAAAATTTCAATATTCAACATTTTACAAAATTGTAACTTACGTACATTGAATACAAGTTATTTGAGTGCAGTTTCCAATAGAAATAACTCGAAAAGAGAAAATATTCTAGGTGACTAACCCCCTCACCATCCCCTCTCCAGTGTCAACGGAATTTATCCTCCTTCCAAATCGATCTCTCGGAATCAGGTGTGGCGAACATGTGTCAGCAAACTCGATGCAGCCACAGCTGTCATACTCTCTGTACCAAAATTTGTGCCGAAACAGCTTATCTCTTTTATTTATCTCTTCCAATTTTTGTACATGTTGTTGAAGAAATAACTTTTCGAAAAATACGTATTAAAAAAAAAAAAAATCCAGTTTTTATTGTGAAATAAATACGCAATGTTAACATTCAGTTATGAAACATTTTAATTCCTCCTTCAGAGATAGATATAAGAAATAAATAAAAGGAATAGTGAAATATTTATGTATTTTCCTTGTTGCTGATTTCAGTACCAGAGTGTTATTTTACCTGCGATTTTTTTTGGAGGGGCATTTTTAATAAACACAAGTATGTTTAAACCAGCCTTGTTGACAAGTTTTATTTACATACCAAAGTGGTTGATATCTTTATTTTTAAATTATCTTAATATTGAGTGATTTATATTTAATACTTTTATTTTTCTACTTCTGTACATATTGTTTTTTACTTGCATTTGCACGCATTGCATTATATCCACCAAACTTACTTACATATAATTTTGAATACATATAATAAGTTTGCAATAACCTGATTTACTCCAACAAATGAACATTTATGTAATGAATTTTTGATGTAAATATAATATTTTTTTTTAAGTTGAAATACAATTTAGTATCATTTGTTAAGATTATCTTTAAAATTCTTCTATACAACATAACAATAATTAAAAAAATGGACTTTTCTCTGTAATCAGAAAATGTTTATCACAAATGACTGTAACATTTCTTATTTTCGGGTACTGAAAGCAAAAATCAAATTTATCGTTTAATATGATAATTATAGATTGATTGACTCATATTTTGTTTTGCTAATTATTTAACATTATAAAATAAAATGTTATAAAATAGATTTTGTTACAAATTAGATAAATCTGCTGCCGAAACGTTAGAGATGGTTGAAACAATATATGATGATGTATCCTTGTCAATAACCCATGTCAAGAAATGTATGAGCGATACAATGGCTTTGAATTTGGCTCAAAAACGTTGAAGATGAACCAAAGTTAGGTTAACTTTTAAAGAATGAGGAAAATGTGAAGAAAATTCGTTCTTTGCTAAAAGCTGTTAGACGTGCAATAACTCAGCAACTTTCAGGCATACTTGGGATAAGCAAAGATATTGTACGTTGATTTTAATTGAAAATCTGAATGTAAAGTTTATGCTCGATTTGTGCCTCGAATTTTGATAGAAAAGGAAAAAGAACGTAAAAAAATTTTCTAGGAAGATTTGCTGATAACTGCAAACAGGACAATAATTTTAAGTGCTTATTGCGTAAAATAAGACCTGGTATCTACATACAATACAATCCAGAAACAAAAAAGACAAAGGTGCACAGTGGAAAAAAAAGTTTTTTTCCATTGATAAAAGAGTACGGATGTCTAAATTAAGGACTAAGAAGATGATGCTAATTGCAATTTTTGATTGCAGAGAAGAACCTATTCACCGTGAATTTGTTCCTGAAAATCAATCAATTTATTAGTATTTTTACAAGGAGATACTTTTTCGATTAAGAAACATGATAAGGCGAATTAAGGAGGAACTTTTTGATTGAAGTAGGCAGAGGGAACCATGGTAGAAGATAGGCAAATGTTTCTTTTATATGAAAATGCTAGGCCCGTACAGTCGTACAGTATTTCTCGTGGAACAATATCAAGCTATGCATTAAAACGCCCATCATTTTCTCCCGACTTATTGCCAGCCGATTTTTTCACCTTTTTCGAAGCTTAAGATCACAGTAAAAGAAAAGAGGTTGGGAACGTTTCAGATATTAAATCAGATGTTACGCGTGTTTTTCAAATGATTAGTTCCAACGCCTGTAAACAGTGTTTCCATGACCCGAAAAACGTTGGAAAGATTATATAGACCCTGCTGGCGATTATTTTGAGGGAGGTAAATTTATTTGTAGGTTAGTAATATTTTTCTTAACATTATCCGGTTACTTTATAGGTGTACCTACATACATGTTACGGTTCTGCCTTTTCTTCCCCCCAGACTCTTTCAACACTATATTTATATTGTAATTTTCTGTAGCATATTTCTACGATTAGTCAAGATGAAAATTACTACATAAATATAGTGGTGAAAGATTCAGGTTAAAAAGAAAAAGAAAGAAAAGAACCGTAGCATGTAAGCACTTTTATTTTTGTTAGAACATTTTATTAATATTCAATTAAGTTTTTGTGTCGGGAAATTTTTAATTATTCTTTAACTTAGTTAGTTTTGTAAGGCGCATTAGGAGCCCGTTGAAAAGTGATAAGCTACATAAAGGTCATACCAACCAAAAAAGAAAAAACATTTAAACACAGAATCGCACGAAAAAAGATCATTTGCGCCGCTAGGGTCTGCTGTAAGCTATTTAAACAACATTAAAATCATAATTTCACTTCATAGAATGATTATGCTTATTCATGTCCTATTTTGACAACCAGGGGGCGCACGAAACACTTTAAAATGTCATTAAAAACATTCACTCACTTAAACATGTAGTGTATCCTAATCTCATACAAATCCTTTCATTACAACACATTTAAAAAATTTTCGCCGTAAAATTTATGCGGGGAAATTTATGCCATCTTACAGCGTTACAGAGTCAGTCAGTGATAAGCGTAAAGTACATAATAGGGTAACTGAAACTTTAGATTGTATGCGTAAGTACATAATAGGGTAACTGAAATTTTAGATTGTATAATTCTAATAGTTTGGATTAAATCTAACAATATATTTATATTATCGTTTATATTATATATTATATTTTATTATCGTTATCATTTATATTATCGTTTAAGAATATTGCTGTAAATATTATAGTGTGAAAAATACCACTTTATTCCTGAAATTTTTAAATTTTGGTACCTTATAATTTACTTAAACTTTTTTTTTTTTTTTAAATGACAACTGCTCAGTCGCCAATAATTAAACGCACGTTCTAAAAATTCTCGAAACGAACGTATTTCAGAAAGAAAAAAAAATTGGATTTTTTAAAATGATTCTCGAGCGATTGAAGAGGCACAAATTTTGGTTTGGAAAGAACTCAAGTCTTATTTGGTTATTTATATAAAATTTTACATATGCATTAAAATGCCTCATAATGAGTAATTAATTACAAAATAAACTTGCATCGATCCAATATGATGTGAGTAATATATATATAATTGCGTTAAAGTTGATTAAATATGTTATTCTAAAATATTTAGAGGTATAGGAGTATATTACATTTTTAACTAGTATGAAATGAGCGGAATTTTTATGTGGATACCACTAAAATACTTAGTGGAATCTGTATCACAATTCTACACATTTCATACTAGTTAAAATGTTGTACTCGTATGCAAAATAAAGAAAACAAATAGAAAATAATTAAAATAGCAGATTATTATTTTTTATTATTATTTCTGTAAATTTTCATTATTATTTACTTAATACAAATGTCATATATTCAAATAAGATTTTTTTTTTTCTCTCCTTAAAGAAAGAGAGGTGAGAAAGAATTTAAAAAGTTTATAAAATATATTATACAAAATAGACAAATATATGAAATAAAAAGTCAAATATTCTAAATATTTATAAATTGTTCCGCCATTTCGCTCACTTATATACATTTTACTTTATTACTTTTTTTTCCCCTCACTCTGCATAAAAAATCTTAGTATTTGAAGAACGTAGTCCATATGATCAGGTCATGATTAATATTTTTACCAGTATAGATCATTACGGCTTCTTTCGATATATTATGATCGAAGAGGAAGAACTGAAAATTTAAACAACATTTAAAGTTGTATCTAAAGAGAGATTGAATTATTGATTTTCTGAGTTTTTAAATTGTTGATAGCATCCTTCATATACTCAGATAAGTATAAGCAGATTTTGAAATGCATGTTATCTTATAAAGAAAATGAGAAAATATGTTTGTGATTTTTTTTTTTTTTTTTCATTACTTTAAAAGTTACCGAACCAATTGCAGAATAAAAGATTTCTACTGGAAATCTTTCAAACGGAATTAAAAGCTTCCCAAAATCAAGAAAACTGCTTAGCTCTCAAAATTGAAAAAAGAAAAAAAAAAGAAGTGGGGGAGTGGGTCTTAGATTCCTTTTCTCCACCATTCCTTTTTTTTTTTTTTTTTTCCTTCCCCGATGACATTTATATATCAAAGTTTTTTTCTTCCCTTGCGTCGAAAATTTTACAGAGGCTTATCGTTTTTCCTTTAAAGTTTTGATAAAGGTTATATGCATAAGGAAAAAAAAAAAAAAAAAAAAAAAAAGACAAAATTCTGAAAGCATATAGTTCTAAATTTTGAATATTTTATAGTGATTGACAGTTTTTTAGTTTCTTCTATATTCAACAGAAGAAAATACTGGTTTCGTAAAAATTTCAGATTCTGATTTTCGATGGATTTATACGTTTTGAGATATCATAACGTGATTTGACCATTTGCATAGAGAATGTCTGTCTGTGTGATACAAAACTTTTGTGCAACTCTATCTCAAGAACTAATGCTCAAAATTTTCCACAAAGTGCCTATCAACTTTTGGGGAAAATTACCCAACTGGTGCCGTTTCCATCCCATTTTAGCTAAATTTTTTATATGACAGTACAGGACAAAATTTCGTATAAATTTGCACAATGAGAATTATTTTTAACGAATAATTAATTAGTTAAAAAGAATTATTACTTTCTTCTACAGTCAATAGAAGAAAGTATTAAATTTTTAAAAATTTTCGACACCCGGTTTTCGATAAATTCATACGTTTTGAGAGTTCCAGAACATGATTTGACGATTTTTAGAAAGTGTCTATCTGTGTGTTTGACAAAAACTTTGTGGCAACTGTATCTCAGGAACTACTGCACCAAACTGCATATAACTTTATATGTAGATGCACTTTGATCTAAATTAGAGCCTATCAACTTTTGATGCCAATCACTCAACAGGTAGCGCTGCTACACAGCGATTTTCTCAATTTAAGGGAAGGCTGTATTTCATGTTCTGTTGCGTATAATCAAAGAAAACTTGATATGTGAGAAAGCCAATATAAGGCATTATGCTGATTCAATTTCAATGCATATTGGCCAATAGGTAGCGCAGCTATCCTTCAATTTTGCCCGAGAACGGGAAGGCTATATCTCAACTTATATGTCTTGTAACTGTACGAAATTGGATATGTGATATAATCAGTATGAAAACGCTTTTTTAAGATGTTATTTATAGAGAATGAAATTGTTTTTCTTTAGATATTTAATGTTAGTTTTCCTTAAGATGAAAATCGTCTTTACTGATCGTGCTAAATATTTTTATAAATAATAGTTTAAATAAATTATTTGTACTGAGTGAATTTATATAAGAAAATATAAAAGAAAGTTTTGTGGTGGACACTACATACTAGTTGATAATAGTAATATTCAACTACGAAAAAGTTTTTTTTATATGTACGCACTTCCCCGTTGGGTATTTAACTTTGTAGTTCTAGGTGATGAAAATCATCTAATTTCATCATGGAAAATATTTTTAATAAATAATTTGTACTGCGCAAACTAATATAGGAAAATGTAGCAGGAAATTTTGTGATGGCCTTTAACACCATCACAAAACTTTCTTTAGCTTTACATTGTAACTGTCTTCGGATGAATCTATATATATATATGTATTAAGATGTTTGTTATGTGAAAATATTTTTTTTTTTTTTTTTTTTTTTTTTTTGCAGAACCTACGATTATTTTACTAAAGTCTATTCTGCTTATTGTTTTGTGTTTTCTGTATGATTAATCAGTGATGAACGATAAACTGTAAATTATATTATAAGGTTTATATATAGATTAAAAAAAAAAAAAAATCCGAGAAGGTTAGTATTATATGTAGGAATTAATTTGAGTGTTAAAAAAACGGTTATGGTGGATTCTTAACATGAATGACCGATTATAAAAATAAACTTTCCCAAGTAAGTTTTATTTCTCAATGCTTAAAATTTTTCAGTTTATGTTTTTACTTTCTTCTGTATTCAATAGAAGAAAGTACTTGTTTCGTAAAAAATTTTTATTTCAAAATTTCCTATAAATGTGCACAATGAGAATTACTTTTAACCCATCATTATGGAATTAAAAAGAATTATTTATAATAGCAATATTCAGCCTGGGGGGAGGGGGGGGGGGGAAGACACGTAGGAGCAGTGTCCACTTCCCCCAAAGGGGCAAATTTTCAATATGGGCGTGTTTCAAAAGTACTCGTCAGTCCCTTTAAAACGAATTGTTGAAATCATAGATCTCTGATAATTTAAAACAAAGTTATCGACTTTTTTTCACTTTTAGAAAAAAAAAAAAAAAAAGTCATCATGGGAAAACAATTTTAATGAATTATTTGTATTGAGCGGATTTGTATAGGAAGATATAGAAGAAAGTTTTGTGATGGCCACAACATACTAGTTGTAGCCTTCGCAGCACTGTTTAAGTGCTCAGACAAAATCTCTGTTCCGTATAAAAATTGCTTTAATCAGCCTGTTTTTCATCCAATTCATAACTTTCCAATTTATTGCGATTAAATTGTATACTAATGATTCCGCATCGAGTAGAATTATCATGATGTATTAGTAAAATAAAGTTTTGTATGCTTTGGAATGTTACATTGTTGTTTTTTATAGTTGGTGGAAGCTTAACATAAATAGAACTTTTTTCTTTAAATGTCTGATAAAATAAAACTGAGAAACACAATTTTCTAATTTTCCTTTCGCAGGATCTAATGATTATCTCATTTCTAAAAGCCTCAAATGAAAGTTGCAATATGCAGATATAAAAATACATTCCAATATCCGTGGTTACACACAAGCATTGTTAATTCTTTAACTTATTTTCTTTTGCTTCGAAAGAAAAGAAAAAAAAATCGAAATTTAAAAATATTTTATATATCCGGCATGGTATGTGTGGTGGTGATGTGTGCCTTTTATAAGGAGGAGGAGGTGTGGCGGCTGATGTAGAGTTTGCTAAAAATTCATTTCAAAATTCACCATATTAATGTATCGATTGAACAAACAAAAGATGTAAAAATGCATTTGACAAAACTAGTTACAAAATTGTATCGATATTTTTAAATTTTTAAAAGCACATTTTGGAACAGAAGCTTTTTCGCATAATAGATATTGTCAACCTTAGTGATAACGTTACGAAGATAGTTTCAGCTTCTACTTTCTACGTGCAAAACAATTTAAATCGTATAAAATCTGTATTTGAGGATTTACTGAAAAGTATGTAAAATGAAAATTTATGTGTTATTGTACTGTCTTGAACATTTTGGGGATGAAAGCCCATCTGTATACATTTGTTAGAAAGGGAGTAGGGTGGGGACTTGTTTTCTTTTCTCTCATGTTGCTAAGCTAACGAAGCTAAAATATTCGTTTATAAACTGAAATTTACCTGATGAGCTTTAATTTGAACGTGACTTTTTTTTTTTTAATGTCCCATATTTATGGCGCCGTGCTCGAAGCTCACATGCTCGAAGCTCACAGTAGTCAAATCGTGTTTGAAGCTCACATTCACCAATATCTCGTGTTCCAAGCGCACAAATATATTCACCCCTTTCCCCAACGCATCAACTTGACAGGTGGGATTAGATTAGACCGTGGCCGTAGCGCACGTAACTCGTATCTCAAATAGAGCAGGCGCACGTGACGTCACTGCGATAAACATTGACAGATGATTCCGCACGTGCTTTAGAATGTAGTCAGAAGTGGGATAAATAGATAAATATATATGGAGGCTTTTAATTGAAAAATCTGTATTAAAATGCTTTTAATACAGAGGAAGGAGATTTTTCAGATTTTCTGCTGATTTAAGCTTTTTTGTACATTTAGCTTTTCAGCTTTTTTTTTTTTTTTTTTTTTTTTTTTTTTCAGCATTTTTTATATTTCTGGTGTGTATTTGTTCTTTCTTTATACATTGAAGATTAAAATAAATATTTATTACTCTAATATAATGGATTTTGTCATTGAAATTCTAGTTGTCTTGCCTTTGCGTACAGTTTCAGTTATTTTATATTTCTGCAAATCTCATCCCTGAATATAAAAATATTTTTTTCTATGGGAGCTTATAAAGAAAAAATAATTAAAGAGTTATTTAATATAAAAATATAATTAAAAATGATTGCTTTTATTAAAAATCAAAATGTTTAATAATAAAATTAATTTGTTCAATAGAACTATTTGAGCTTTTAATTAAAAAATCTATTTCTAAATATTTTCATTAAAGATAAAAAAAAAAAAAAAAAAAAAAAAAAAAAATCTAGAAACCTAATTTAACTAATATATATATTTAATAACTAAATTAAATTAATTGAGATTGTTTAGTATTATTGTTTCGGCTTTTAATAGAAAAATCTTTACTAAAAATTTTTTTATATTATTAAATATTTATTTTCTGTGAACGATAATAATAATAATAATAATAATAAAAGCTAGTTAAAAAATCATCCAATAAAATATTCTAATTAAAAAATAACAATTTATTTTACAATTAATTGAAATTACTTAATACTATTTTTTGAACTTTTAATTAAAAGGCCTATTTCAGTAGCCGAGCGGTTCTGCTCTCCAAGCTGATAGATTAGTGTTAGTGTTGATGTCTGGGAATAGGGCCGATTGTCTACCCTAGGGTACTAGGCCCGAGGGGGAGTGCCTTCCATGGCGGACTTTCTAAGGGGGTCCTAGCCCATATTTACGCAAGTTTATGAGAAAACCACGTAAAACCCCGAACGACTAAGCCGACGAGCACGGACCTGGGATCGAACCTGGCATCTCAGGTCTCCCAGCTTTGAGCACAGAACCGCTCGTGGGCCTTGATAAATTGGAATTGCCGGGTTCCCGCTTGTCAACCTAGAAATTCGGAATTTTCCATGGTTTTCTCTGAAAAACGCGTATATACAGGACAGGGCTTCTTAGAAAGAACTCTCATGAAAGGCATTTCAGCCAGGCTTAGGACCTGCATGTTGTCAGTGTGTTTTAATGCTTAAACCACAACCACCAAAATATTTTTAACTCAAAAATACTTTTTTTTAAAGCATATAAATGATTATATACAAAAAATAATATTAATTAAAAAATCGTTTAAGATTACATTCTAATTAAACATAATTTAATTATTAATGATATAAATTTGAAATAATTAAATTAATTGAGATTGCTTAATACTGTTGTTTGGGCTTTAAAAGGAAAAACCTAATTCAAAATGCTAAACATAAAAATATTTTTTTCTATAATTGATCATAGAAAGTAAGTAAGTAACTAAATTATTTTACTTAAAAAAACTTTAAAAGAAAGAGTAAATTAATTATCTAATAGCTAAATGAATTATCAAAAATATAAATGTTAATAATTATATTAGCTTATGATTCCTTAGTACAATTTTTTCTGCTTTCAAAAGAAAAATTATCTAAAAACACTTTTAATATTAAAATATTTTATTTTCTGTGAATAAATATGGAAAAAAAAAAAAAAAAGATAGTTAAGGATCTAATTAAAATTATTTTATTTAAAATATTCTAATAGAAAGAGTAAATTCATTAATTAATTATCTAAAAACTAAACGTATTATAAATAATAATAGTAATCAGCTTAGTAATAGTAATTAGCTTAGATTGCTTGATACAATTTTTTCTGCTTTCAATAGAAAAATTTATTTTAAAATACTTTTAATATTAAAATATTATAATTAAGTTAGTTGTAATCGCTGAATAAAATTATTTGAACTTTTAATTACTAAGCCGAGAAGTTCTGTTCTCCAAACTGGTAGACAGGAAGTGCCGGGTTTAATTCGAGGTCATGGTTGTCGACCCTCATGTTCTCAGTCGGCTTTAACACCTAAACTACCATCACGAAATTATTATTAATATAAAAAGTCATTTTAATCAATGATTATATATATAAAAAAAAATATTAATATATCATAACTAAAAACTAATTTAATTATCAAAAATATTTTTTTAATAATTAATTTAGATTACTCAATATCATTTTTTGGGCTTTTAATAGAAAAGCTATTTCAATGTACTTTGTAATATAAAAATATATCTTTTGTCATGATTACAGAACAAAGAAATAATTAAAATTATATTATTTAAATAATCTAAAATGAAATTTTACATTAAAATATACACAATTTTACTAATTGGTGTGCCACTCACACTATTTTAGACTAAAATTTGATAACAATGTATGTTTTCATTAACATTGACTGCCAAAATTATACTCCAATCATAACTTTTGAATTATAACTTACTAATATTTTACCAGAAATCGATTTATCAATATGTTGATAATTTAGGTGGGGGTGTTATTATTATTATTTTACTTTATTTATTTATTTTTTGCAGACTGTACCTTCGTATTGTAAGTTCCGATTTCTAGTTAAAAAATACTTACAACAATTAACTTTGATAACAAAGACATTCCACAAATTATGTGTAGTCTTATATATAATCTGTGAATTTTATATAAAACATATATAGTACTTAAGATTGATTTATTAAATAAAACTGCGTTAAATAAATACACGAACAATCATTTCGGGCCATTATTCCTGATATATATTTTTTATCCACCCCCGAAAATATTTATGTAAATAAGCAGAAAATAATTTTATTTAATAATTTAATTCCTAGTTCCTGCCTTAGTTCAAAAAATAACTCATAAACTGAATTGAGCTTCAAAAACCATCTTCCTCGACCTCTCCCCCCTCCCCCCTCTGCTCTTCGGAAAAAGGGATTAGTCTCTTCCCACCTGTCAAGTTGATGCGTTGGGGAAAGGGGTGAATATATTTGTGCGCTTGGAACACGAGATATTGGTATATGTGAGCTTCAAACACGATTTTCCTACTGTGAGCTTGGAGCACGTGCGCTTGGAGCACGACACCCATATTTATAAGAGATTGTCAATAAATATAAGCGTTGGATGTATTTGTCATTTCTCAATGATTTAATCGGAATTCAATACTGTACATATTTGTACGCGTTTAACGCACACGTTTTCATTCAGTATACTTACTATTTAGAAGCTAAAACAATCTGCCAAGTTCTAAGTATATTATTTAAATGTTAGTGTTTATAAATTTACTTTTCTGATGTTATCTCCCTGCGCTTTTCCTTAATGAGACTATAGCTGAACAACATTAATTTGACTTTCGTGTAATGCGAAAATGATGTCTATGCCATGCAGTGTAAATAGTCCTTTATCGATCAAAGAATCGATTACCATAAAATAAAATTGCTTCTTTTAACATTAAATTATTTCGTTCGCTCTTTGGAATTTATATTTTCAAAAACTGAGCTTCGTTAATAGCCCAAAAATGCATTAATATAAAAAACATTTGTCTCATGAATTTAAATTTCTTGTAAAACATTTACTGTATTTAAGTACTTAAATAAATATGGCTGTGTGCTTATAAATTTAAAGGCATTTTTGAAGCTAAATCGTTTAAAGTTGATTTTTTATTATTATTATTATTATTATTATTATGTATTTTTTCCCTCAGTGTAAGAAATTGTTTGTTCGGTTCTCCATTTTTTATAGAACAATTAATAAAGAAGGTAGAGGATTCATTTATTAATATATCGAGACATTTATATTAAGAACTCTATTAAAGACAGTATAAACATTATAGTACTTGATTTTATTTTTAACCGCATCAAATTCGTAGTCTTACTAACACTTTAAAACTCTTTATATTTATAAATATGCTGGATGCTTTAATCCATTGCTATTATCAGAGACATCCTAGTATTTTTCCCTCTTGCAATAATTTGCCCTTGAAAACGATGGTGCAGAGAGAAAGTATTTCAAAATAAAGATCACATTTTCTTAATTGTGTTGTATTAATCTTCATTTGATAAGTTATTTCTGTTTTATAAGTTTGATTTTTTACCCTTGTTACACATAGTTTTTAGTTCTTATCCAGCGTATATATATATATATATATATATATATATATATATATATATTCAATGATTTGTTTTCAGTTTCGTGTAATGAAATGTGTATAAGGAATCCGAGGATAGTAGAAAGATTATTATTGTATATATGGAAGATTTTGTGATAAATCAATGACATATGCTTATAATAGTCATTGGGGATTTTTCATTACAGTATACTCTAATTCTCCGATTGTATTTTTATACTGCAATCTTTAGATATTTTACCCCCACACCGCTCATCACCATGTTTCCAATCGCTTCATTTTGTTATTTTACTTTATCATTCTAAAATTATTTATTTGTAAATGCGCAAATTATTCTTTAAAAATATCTTATGCTTCCCTACAATACAAGGTCTGCCCCGAAAGCAGGGTTGGCAAAAAACCAGGTTTTTTTAAAAAAAAACCAAAAAACCCGGTTTTTTTTGTTTAAACCGGGTTTTTTTGGTTTAAACCAGGTTTTTATTAGTATATGTTTCTCAGTCACATTATACATATTTGTAAATTAAATTACCACTTTTAGAAGTAGTTAATACTCTAATATTAATTATTACTTCATTTAAAAATAATTTAAATTACTAACAATAAACAGGTATGAGATTTTTTAAGCCTTTTTTGTGGGTTGTGATTTTTTTTCTGTAGCAATGTACAAGAAACAAACCGTGTACTTTGTAAATGAAAGCTTGTATACTTTCAGACATGAAATTCTGTTATATCTCATCTAATTAAATAAGTTTTCACATAGCCATATTAATAAAACATTTATTTATTTTTATGTTTAAAGATAAAACAATCAAATAATTTATTTCCATAATTCAGACTTTTGCCACCCGAATTCTTATATTTTGCTTTTTCATAAAGTTATTTATTTTTACACTTTTGACGATCTCATTCTTGAATAAGAACTGTCGTTTTATCAAAGTGCATTAAATTTTATTATAGCTAAAATCTTTTATATTCAAAATTTCTATAAATATTCCATAATTACAGTATTGACTTTTCATTAAAATGATGTAAATGGAAATAACAGAATTACTGTGAGTTGACAAAAATTTGTTTTTTCAGAATGAATGTTAAATCTAATATAACTTTTCCTACAATTAAATAATAACAAATTAACTTAATAACACTAAAATTCTTAATGAAATGAACTAGGGAAAAAAAAAAAAAACTCCAATACATTTAAAAAGAGTTATAGGAAGAAACTTAAGAAAAAAAATTAAAATTTTGGATTATGTAATAGAATATTCTTATCCATTTGAAAGTTAATTATTGAATAGAATATTTAATATTTCAAATAAAATTACAAGTTTTATAGCTTTTTTTCAAATTAAATTTTCTATTTTAAGAAAACACACTACACCGGTTGTAGAATCTTTTGTGATTAGAATTATTTCAACATTTTCCTATACTTAGATATTAAAATTTTTACTGTCATTTTCTTAATTCTACTACTGTCACATTTTAATAAAATAATTCACAAAATGTCCTTGAATGGAGAATTTTTTGTTTGAAATTTTAAAATCAAAGTGTTTTTTTTTTTTTTTTTTTTTTTTTTTTTAACTGCCTGGACATATTCTAATGCAACTTTTTTTTTTATTCAGAAATTTTTTTTTTTTTTTTTTTTTTTTTTGATAGTTCAAAATCAGCATATGTTGCTTTTAGATTTACTATATAGATAAGAAAATGGGCTGCTATTGATTACCGTATTATAACAAATACCCAATTAAAGAAAACTTTGTTCAGTTTTGAATAAAACAAAGATAGAGCAGTTTTTTTAATTACACAATTTTCACCTTATGTCTTGTATAAAATAAGTGTGCTTTCCACTGTTATTTATTTTATTTTACTTTACTGCATTTAGCCTTAGACAATTTCATTTATATTTTTTTAAGATAATTAATATAGACATTTTTCTTTTACAATTTCCAGATCTTTTGTTGTTATTGTTGTACATTACATACACAACTTTTAATACAGCCAGCCAGTCACACTTAAAATACATAACTAAAACCTTCTCTGAAGCAATAATACAAATGAAATAAATTGAATTAAAAGCAAACATCATTTACATAAAAATAATTTATAAATTTCATTTAAAAAAAGGGACAACAGAATAAAAATTTTGAATTTTTGAAAAGGGAAAAAACCAAAAAAACCAACTGGTTTTTATGAGAAAAAAACCAGTTGGTTTAAACCGTGGTTTAAATCATGGTTTAAACCAATTGGTTTAAACCGTGCCAACCCTGCCCGAAAGTAATTCGCCCATTTTTATTTTAAGAAATTTATTGAACCGATTAGTACAATTACTCAATATTCTTCGAAATACATCCCTTCTGCTTCAACACGCTTGTTCCAACGCGATTTCCATGCTTTATATGCGTCCTGGAAGTCCGTCACAGGAATGACCTTTAGTAACCTCGTCGTAGCCGCCTTGATGTTTTCCAGGGCCCCCACATGCTGTCCTTTGAGGGATGTTTTAATCTTCGGGAACAAAAAAAAAGTGTCGGAGACAAATCAGGACTATAAAGCGGCTGGGAGCTTTGAGATGCCGCCTTTGGTCAGGCATTGACCTGCGATTTGTCCATTCTTGCCTTTTTTGGGCGTGGGGACGACGTCGTGTGCCACTCTGCGCTCTGTCTTTTTGTATCTGGGTCGTACAAGAAGATCCAAGATTCGTCACCACTTTCCACATTGTCCAAAAAAGTCGGATTCCATCTTGATTTCGACCGAGCACTCGCACAAGGGTTCACTGAAACAGGCACTGTGACTCTGCAGGAGCTTGGAGCCTGGTGGCGCTGTGTTCCCAAGACTCCACCCACCCTTCCGTGCAAGCGGCAACCCTGTACGACGGAAGTCGCGTCAGAAGAAAATCAGGGACAGACCTTGTATGTTATAACATTATTAAAAAAAAAAAAAAATCTGTAGTTATAAATTATTGTATTCTTAAAATACGGAAAACAGTGTCTTTCTGATATTTAATTATTCGTTTTCTAAAATAATAAGTTTAAAATTCTGTTGTTATCTTCTAAAAAGTAAAATATAATTGCATTAAGGAATCGCGATTTTATGCTTGAATCTGTTTAAAATATCTGTGCAGCATTATAGAAGGTTTTTATTTTCTTTATTTTATAAAACGAGTTTACTTTCTTTTGTGTAACTGTTAACTAGTCCCAGCAGTTTCCAGAACAAATCATGAGGATCTGTTAGGTAAAATCTCCCCTAACCCTCACACCGCCACCAGGAAAAAAATACGCTAATGATGTAACAAGATTTGTGCCTCGCGAACGTAAATATCTATTACGGCGATATATATGACGATTTACTGTAAACTTCATACTCGAAATGTCACTAAAGGATTGCTATCATATCAATTACCTCTTACTATAACAGGTGTTGTGTGCTTCGTGCTCCACAAATCCTTTAAAAATCTTATAAATAAATTAATCACTGTATATTCATTCATCCGAATCATAAAAATTATTTCTTCCCTTCACACGTAATGAAGTAATATGCCATGCAATTTACTCAAAATTAAAAGAAGAAGAAAAAAATCCCGTACACAATTATGGATTTTTGAAATGACTTTGTTTTGGGGAAAAAAACAGCAAATCGCAGCCGAGCTGGACTGGACGAATACGTATTTTTAACATAATGTGAATAAAACGTTATACATTTGGCACTGAGCAGATATTTTTTTTTCCCCTTTGATATTCGTTTTTTTTTTTTTTTTTTTTTTTTTTTTTAAACACCCAGCCGAACCCAAGAGTGGCCGAATGCTTCATTTCTCAAAACTGTTAAACAGAAGATACCAGTTGTTCCAAACATAAGTCGCACTCGGCAGCCATTCTGAATTTTCCTTGATATTTCTTTAAATTTGTGTGGATACAGCCTGATATAGAAAATCTTCCCCCCTCCCCCTAAGTCGATTTAACTTATTTAGACAATTTTAACCCATAAACCGTTTGGTTTATATGATATTATTTGACACACAGACACTGTAATTTCTATGATCGGCCTATAAAAAAAAACAAAAAAGTAAATAAATAAATGTTACACACACACACACACATACATACATATAGTATTAAGTTTTTTTTTTTTTTTTTTTTTTTTTTAAAGATTTGTAGAGAAACCGCTCGAATTATGTTAAATCCATTTGAGAACAATTTCCAATCGTAACTATTTATATAAAGGATATCCCTTCTTCTTCTTATTATTATTATTTTGGAGAAATGTGTTTATTTGAAAAACAGTCAGAAATCGAAAAATAGATTTATGACCTCCTAATGTAAAATTATTTCAGTTAAAAAAAAAAAAAAAAAATTATACTAACTACAAAGATTGAAAATGGATCGATCAATCTCTCTCTTTCTTTCTTTCTTGCTTGCTTCTTCAGGCATAATGCGCTAAAACTTTATCTTTTTAAATTAGATACAACCTGGCTACCAACCTAAATGTATGATAAAAGCATTAATGTTTTATAAATTTACACACGCACAAAAAAAAAAAAAAAAAAAAAAAAAAACTTTATTTACAAAAAAAATTTTAGTGTTTGGTGGGTCTGGTATAGGATCCTAATGTATAATTAAAAATAAAAGTATATTTTTAATGAGCGTTAAAAAAAAAAAAAAAAAGCTACAAAAGCTAAACTATGTAACATGTTATTAGTTTACTGTTTCCTTATATTTATGAGCTTGTCTCGGCTCTTACATCATTTATTATTTGTATGTAAGGTAACAAAGGGAATTCCCCAAAGAATGTGGAATTATTCTTTTTATACGGAATTGCAGTTTTCGCTCTTCTATGTAACAAACTTCTATGAAAGAATTCTGAAAATTCTTCCTAGAAAATATTTTATGGTATTTTTCTAATTTCCTATCGATTTTTTAAAACTGTTACGAATGAATTTTCAATATTAAATAACTTCATATACTTTATATATTAAAATGTATGCATCGTTTAGTCTCTTAAAAGTTTCAATAAAGTATTGTTTACCATTAATATAAATTGCGTTTTGAATGTGATGTTTAATCTAATTTCTCTGTGTAGCAAGAAAGAAAAATCGTGTGATTTGCATAAACTATACAGCACTTTCAAACTGCGCTTATTTGTTGCATCATTTAACATTTCAATGTATTTACTTCCGTGATTGCACTAATTAGAAATAACCTCACGCCAATTCGGAATAAATCTTTATAGCTTAAATTTTAAAGTAAAAGCATAAAACAGATTGCTTTTGTGTACTGTATACTGTCTTAAAACTGTATCCATATTATTTAATGTAAAAAAAAAAAAAAAAATTATAACGCAGTTTAAAATTTGCTTCGGGCAATTTTCCGTTAGTTTATAACTACACAATCTACCAATAAGTATTTGGACGCTTTTGAATTCAGATTTTTTTTTTTTTTAAGTTATTTGACAAAACGTCTAAATTCGAAAGTATCCAAATACTTATTGGTAGATAGTGAATATTTTAAATAAATACTTCTCACAAACCTTAATGTGTCAGACTTTTATTTTATTTTTTTTTAGTACGATAGGACAGTGAGACAATTCGCGTCTTTGTTATTTGCTGTGTTTCACTTTGAATATATCGGGATGTTTTTTCCTCTAGCAGTAAGTTTAAAAAAAATATATATATCACATTAAAATTGAGATAATATAGTAATCATTGTTAAGTAATGCAACTTCATATTTTAAAGTAAAACAATCATTTATTTCACCCATTGTTACGCGTTTTGTACATTTAAACCATTTAAAAAATGTTTTTCCACCGCGTGACTTTATATGCAAGAATAGATTTTTAAAAAGTCTTGTCGTAATAAATTAATATTTTGTTTTGTATAGAATTTTTTATCTATTATTTAAAAAGCAAAAATAGACTTAGGTTTATTTTATTTAGTTAGTTATTCTTTTGTATGTGTAAATTTCAGTGTACAAACTGATTGTGTTATTTATATCATTTTCAGTAAAAAAAAAACATGCTATAGAGAATTTGAATGGCACATATCAGTTTTAAGGCATTCTAAAAATATTTACAGAAATAAAAACGCTAACAGACTAACATAACATTCATATAAACATAGCTTGTCTAATCTTAAAAGATGGTAATTTAGAGAATATTTTTTAATTATAAACTTTGACTGTGTAAATTTTGCTTTGAAGTTTCATGCTATTACAGAAAGTGAGTTAACTGGTCTAGAGGGTTTGAACCTTAAAAAAAATAATAATAAATTTATAAATTAAATATATTTAAATATAAGTAATTTTGAACATTTTGATGTATCATTTATTATTCTACATACTTTGATTCAAATATTATGAACAAAATTTTAACTGAAACCGAAATCAAGACCAAACTTACTCTATTTCCGAGCTTCAAGACTAGGCATTTTGGTTACTATCTGCATGATTTTCAAAAATCTTTTTTTATTATTACTTTAAATCTTTGAACACATAGTATTTATATAAAAGAAATCTGCAAGATGAATTAACATTAAGTAAAAATAATTTTATTTAGTTTAAAAAAAAAAAAAAAAAGTTTTGCATAATTGTAAAAATAGTAAATTTTGAAATATTTAAAAATATTGAATTCATTTTATGAAATATGTTTGTACAAATATTTTAAGATCATAAAAAAGCCAATAGTTTACCTTCACTGTAGTAAGATATCTTGCGGATAATAGCAAAAAAGCATTTTTGAGAAAATAAGATTCAAAATTTGCAAATGCAATAGATTTTGTTCTTGATATTAGTTACAATTGTGGTCATTCCTTTAGAATCAGTGTACGTAAAATCATAAAAGAGGAATCAAAATGTTTAGAATTGTTCGTATTTGAACTTTTCTTTTTATTCTCTTGATAGTTTTAAATTTTGCTACAGAGTATTGTCAAGGAATTTTCTAAATATTTATTTTGAATCTGATTCCTTAATTTATCTATTCGCATTTTCGTGTTCCAGTACAATTTTCAAGTAGGTACACTATTTTTGTATTATTTATTTATTTATTATAATTTTTTTTTTTTTTTTTTTTTTTTTTTTTGAAGTGAAAACTTCTTTAGGCGCGTTGAGCACTTTCGGGCGAACAAAAATCATGGAACTCGCGTCATCGTCATCGAACGCTTTCCATGAGCTGTATGTATACTGTGTAATTTATTTTAATCAAATATATTTTAATCAAATTTATTTTAATCAAATATAAGAAAAAATGTAACTCTCCTCCCACTCTTCCTTTCTTTCTTTTCCTTTTTAACACGCTTATATTAGCTTCACCTGTATGTATGTATGTATGTTTGTTTGTAACTTCTCTGGGAGCAAAACGTGATTGTACAAAATCCTTCATATCTCAAACAAAAAAACAGATATAAGTAAAATTTTTGCTTTAAAATATAGCTAATACAAATGTCTAAAAATCGGTTTCTGGAATTTTTGAAATTCGGTCCCCAAGGGGGGCAGGGGGAGGGGGGCAAAACGTGATTTCACATGCGTAAAACGTGATTTCGCATAATCCTATATATCAAAAAAAAAAAAAATAAAAAAAAATAGATATACGTGAAATTTTTGCTCTAAAATATAGCTAAGGCAATTATCTAAAAACCAATTTCTGGAATTTTTGAAATTCAGCCCCCAGGTGGGGCAGCAAGGGGGGGGGAGGGGCTATGGAGCAAAAACAAATAGAAATACAGTTAGGCCGTTGAAAATTGGTACAGATAAGTTTTAAAGGTCTGCAAGTCGAATGGGGATATTTTCGATTGTGTAAAGTTATTAGGAGGGGCAAAAAAAGGGGGGGAGAGGGGGGCAAAAAAATAAATATAGTGTCAGATCGTTCAAAATTGGTACATAGAGGTTTTCGATACTTACAAATCGATTGCGGATATTTTTGAATTTGTGAAATTATTAGGAGGGGCGGGTAGGGGGGGCGGTAAGGGGGGGGGGGGGGGCTATGGAGCAAAAACAAATAGAAATACAGTTAGGCCGTTGAAAATTGGTACAGATGGGTTTTAAAGTCTGCAAGTCGAATGGGGATATTTTCGATTGTGTAAAGTTATTAGGAGGGGCAAGAAGGGGGGGGGAGGGAGGGGGCAAAAAAATAAAAATAGTGTCAGATCATTCAAAATTGGTACATAGAGGTTTTCGATACTTACAAATCGATTGCGGATATTTTTGAATTTGTAAAATTATTAGGAGGGGCAGATAGGGGGGTGAGGGGGTAAGGGGGGGCTATGGGGCAAAAACAAATAGAAATACAGTTAGGACGTTCAAAATTGGTACAGATAGATTTAAGAGGCCTGCAAGTCGAATGGGGATATTTTCGATTGTGTGTAAATATTTTAACCAAAAACTTACATACTGTAGCTATTTATGTCATAAATAATAAAATAATAAATATAGTTTAAAATATAGTTTAAAAAGCATGCTTTCATCGCACATCGAACTAAAAAGTGAAAAATAAATATAGTTTAAAAAAAACTAAAAAACACGCTTTTAAAGCACATCAAACTAAAAAGTGAAAAATAATTCTTAATATAAGCTGAAAACAATAATGAACGAAAAATACTAGTATAATTGTGAAAAAAGCGTGGGTTGCTCGATATACGAAAAATATGGCACAAAGCACCCCAAGCTTTTTTCACAATTATACTAGTATTTTTCGTTCATTATTGTTTTCAGCTTATATTAAGAATTATTTTTCACTTTTTAGTTTGATGTGCTTTAAAAGCGTGTTTTTTAGTTTTTTTAAACTATATTTATTTATTAGGCATTTTTACTTTATTTTTAAAAAATTATTTTATAAATTTTGAAACTAGCTGTATCTAAAATAAAATAGTTTTTTCTCATTAAAATATGCATAGTAATAGATACTATACAATATGTTTTATGGATTTTTTAACTTTATTTTTTCTGAATAATAAATAAAAAGGGTCAATTTTTTTTTTTATTAAAAAAGCATTGCATTTTTATCAAAGCATATCATTTTATTGGGATAAAATTAGAATATTATTAAAGGTATTAGTTGGTGATATTGTAGTTCTTCTTTTCTATTAATTCCTTTGATAAGTATTATTATTTAATTTGTACTTTGTTAATTTTATAAAGCGCATACTTGTGCACTTTTATTTAATAAAGGTTACATGTAAAGGTCTAAGCATTTTTTTTTTTTTTTCCCCATCATCTTAAAACTAACTTTATTCTAGTGTTTTTCTCTAAATTGTATGAAATTTCATTTCATCATAATAGTTTTAGTCTCTACATTGCACATTTAAATAAATCGTAAAATTAAAAAATGCAACTAAATAAATCCCAATCCATGCACAATTCATGCTTTCGACTTCATTTGTACAGGATAATTACAATATCAGTGCAAGAAAAATGTGTGAGAAAAATAAAATTATTTGAAACTCTAAAAATTATTATAAAAGTAATGATAATGTAGACCTGCAACGTAATTGTAAAAATCTTAAAATAAAATATGTTTAAAAAAAAAAAAAAAAAAACTGTATACAGATTTTATTTTCTTTAAATCTGTCGTTAAAGTTTTCTTTCTTTAAGAAATATTTTTTTTTTTAAACTTATAGGATCCTTGATGTATCACGCTCATCAATTTAACCGTATCTTTTTAAAACCGCTCTAATTTTCTCCCTGTTTGCCATCCCGATTATGAAAGGCTCTTCTACTTATGCGCTTATGTAAAGTTAATAGAAAGTAATTGCTTCAAATTTTAATAAGTACCAGGTGCATTGGATGGATTCACCGTTATTTGCTTTGTCTCAAAAGATAACACTTCTACCTTCCAGCAATCTCTCCGCGTCCGTGTATAAGGCGATTGGATTATGTTATTGGGTAATTTTCGAATCAAATCTGTCACCGGTGCCTGCAGTGAGTTTAATATCGATTGCAAGATTTTAAAAAAGTTGAAAAAGAGGATTAATTTTTCTTGTATAGAATTTTTAATTTCGCTTTTCAAAGAAGTTTGATTTTTGTCTTCATTCATCCTTCTGCCTTTCATAAAAAAATAGTTAACTTTGGGCTATATTTTGTCATGATTTATGCTAATATTGTTTTTTGACGTGAATTTGAGTTTAAACGTTATAAAATTGATTAAAGTGTATGTATATTTTTTATATATATATATATATATAGTATATTGTACAAAAAAAAAAATTAAAGGTATTTTTAATGGGAGGGGGGGGGGACGAATGAAATGATAATAATAATAATAATTACATGTGTGTGTGTGCAAATCTTTGAGTAGCATCTCTAACAGAATGTTATAATTCGTGTAACCAAAAGACTAAAATTATACGCAATTGTTTTCCCCCTAGAAGGTTAAATGAATCCACAAATAATAGAAAAGAATACACGAAATTTAACTGATAGAATACCGTTAATGCTAATTCCATTAATATTTACGAGAGTTAGAGCGCAGAAAGACAAACAGACAATCAAACCGAAGTCAACTTTGTTGAGAAGTTTTTTTTTTCTTACCAGATAAATTAGTATTTTTCTGGTACGATTTCTTGAGTTAATTTTTGCTTTTTACTATAGGAAATTTTAAAGAATGAGACATAGTTACTCAAAATTTATTATTTTTTAAGCTAAATTTGAAGACTGAATTAATAACAAAATGAATTGTATCATTCTGTCTAAAAAAAAAAAAACTCTTAAAAATATTTAGAGCATGCTTGTTACTTTAATTAGCAGAATATTAATATTTTCTTTTTTCTCCCCCCCCCCCCAAAAAAAAAAAAAATAAATAAATAAATAAAATAAAATAAAATAAATAAATATATAGTTATTTTTCTTTTTGTATTGGAATTATTTAATTTAATATATTATAATTCAGCTTGTTAGAGATCATAAAAAAATTAAATGAATTTATTTAGTTATTTTATTATTTTTTGTTTATTAGATATGTAGTCACTGTAAAACTTGGAATATTTTAATGTGAATTTAATATTAACTCCAAATGAAAAGTATGTGAAATTATATCTGTTTGCGTAAATTAGTTGTATTTGATTTGCTATTACTAGGTTTTCTTTTTTTTTTTTTTTTTTTTTTTCTAGAAATACATGTATGCTATATTTCACTGAATTTGTGTTTAAAATTACGTGATTACTTTTAGTTATTTTATTATTATTATTATTTTATGTCGTTTTTATTATTTAAGATGTTAATCGATAAGTAAAGTCTTTCTTGCTTATCTGCAACTCTAATTTCATGCTCCCATAGCTGCCAACTTTTTTTAATTTTTCAATGAGATTTGTCACCACTATTTTTAAAAAGAAACATGTTATATGTATTTTCGACGATTAAATATACCGAAAACAATTATACGAAATTTTTCTGTTCGATGTCTCCCGTCAACGTCAACGTAGTTGCTTCGGAGTGCCTGCAATCGGTCGCAACCGTTGCTTACCTCCATCGAAAGTGCCAAAAAACATAAAAATAATTTTACAGAAAAGAAAATATTAAAAAGCCGAAGGCTTTTTAATTAAAAAATATAAATTTAGAATTTAGTCTCAGAAACTCCCCCGCGTTAGCAGGGAAATTAATCTGAGTGAAGCAGCAGGAGATAAAAAAAAAAAAAAAAAAAAAAAATTTAAAATCTCCTTGAAAATATAAGTGCAGCAGAAAACAGCTGCGTGCGTTGACGAAGACAGTCTGGACGGCGAAAAGGAATAAAGAGCTGAGCAGGGCGCCCCAAGGGGCACAGGAAATCGCTCGGAGTCCCGCAATTAATAAAAAAAAGGGGGCCATACATTTTTTTTTTTTTGCTAAGAATTCTATCAAGAAATAAAAATAAAAGGACAGAGGAGGATTAAAGAGAAATAAAATGCAGTTTCAGATCGAATCCCGGTTTCCATCCAGAAACTAAGTTCTGAGGTGGATCCGTGGACCAATCAGCAAACAGCAAGTTATTCTCAATCCTCTCTGAAAAATTTTGAGCTAAAAACGACGGAATTATGTCCTAGGCGACCCGGCCAATCAGAGCGCGAGGCTCTGACCAATCCGATATCGCTTTTGGGCATCCCGTCAGAAGTCAGCAACTGAACTAACAAAAGTAATAAAAAACGATAAAACTTAATAAAAATAGCCAAATAATAAAAAAATAAAAAAACGGCAGTTCATAATTTTGAGAGGAGACAACAATAATTTAGAGGAATTCGTGAGTAGAGAGGTGGAAATCGCGTCTGTAAAAAATAAAACAGTACTTAGGCCTGCTGCTAGGGTTAGCCATCTCTAGGATGTCTCCCGTGAAAGACAAGAGACTTGGCTCTTTCCCCTAAGTTTTTTTTTTTTTTTTTTTTTTTCTTTTAACGTTAAAGACATAAGTTTGCTTAAACAAATAAGTTATATCATATGCATTACCTATTTGTCTAAGTTTAATAATTTGTGTATAAATTTATTTTAAGTCTTCCAGATTCAGAAAAGAAATTTATCAGAAATCAGAAATTCTCTTTAACTTTTGCTCAGTGCTTTTAAATACAGATATCGTGCGCCCCTACAGATTTAACTGCAATCTTTGAATGTCTGTTCAAATGTTTCCGCGATAAAGTTTCGAAAGCGATAGCCTTGCTAGCTTTGCATTACAGAGACTGTCGTAAATAAATATGTTTCGTTTCTTTCATCCTTTATTTTCTCTAAGGTATAAAATTTATTCGCCTCTTTCTATCTGTCTATTTTGTCTTCGTGAAGCTTGAAATTATAACAGAGATTTCTTTTCCTGTCAGTATATGGATAAATATCCTTTTTGTTTTATTCCTTCCTCAATGTTTGTCTTAAAATCCATTTCCTCCTTGTAGATTTAAAGGAATCCGTCTTGCTTTGTAATTCCGGATTTTTTTATTTAAGCCTTTTCTCCGTGGCTAAAGAATTTTTATGGCGTATCCGACATTCTCGGAGTTTATTTCCCCCGAGGTACTGTGGTCAAGTGAAGACTACAGATTCTTATGGGGATACCTTTTTTATAAAATATGGTTGTAATTGAGGGTTTTTTTCAGTTGTCTTTAAAACAGGAAGGCGGTTTATGAGAGTTTCATTTGTACTAATTTATTTTTCAGTTGGTTATTTCTATAAATAATTGAATAGTATTTATTGTAAAGAAATGCCGATTTCTAAATCTCGCTTTCGATTATTGTTATTATTTTAATCTTTAGTTTCATTTTAATCTACGTTTTAGTGGAGATACTGAAGATTAAACAATCTTGTACACTTATTCATGTGAATTAGAGTTCATTTGAATAAAATAATTTTAAATAAAGTTTTGATTACTTTAAATATATTCAAAACTCGATTAATAAAGTTTTGAATAAACTGTTTGGCTTATATTTGTTCTACTGTGTTTTTAAGAGAAGAGGGAGAAAAATGTGTCGCTTGACGCTTTGAAATAGCGGTCTGCACTGCCCAAAATTCGGGGCCCAGCCGTACGAAATCTTCGTTTATCGGGCACGGCTCAGCCCGGCCCGAGTGCCCGAAAAAATATCAAGCCTGTGCCCGGCCCGAAAAAAAAAAAAAAATCTGGAGTTACTCCACTCGACTTTCCGAACATTGAGTAATTAACAGTTTTGTAGATAAAGAAAGAGGAGTTGTTAAACGAACAAAAGAGAGAAAACCATAATAGAGTGTTTGAGTATTTTTCTCCATATATTACACGGTGTTTTATTTAACGCTACTGAACTTTGAGCCCATAAATCATAATGATAAAGAATTTTTCGTTGCGTCCCTGTAAAAACCTATAAATGCTAGATTCACCAAAATGCTTATAGTTAGTGCAACAGTGATATATAATATTCATATAAATTTTCAGCTCAATTGAATAAGGCGTTTAGATGCTATCGCATTTTAAAAATTTGGTCCCATAGGCCATAATGATAAAGAATTTTTCTTTGTGTCCCTGTAAAAAAACTGTAAGTTCTAAATTTACCAAAATCTATACAGTTGGTGCAACTGTGACCTATAATATGTGTACAAATTTTTTGCTCAGATTAATAAGGCGTTTAGACGCTATCACACTTTTAAAAATTTGGCTCCATAGGCCATAATGATAAAGAATTTTTCTCTGTGCCCCTGTAAAAAAACTATAAGTGGTAGATTCACCAAAATCAATAGGGTTCGTACTATGGGGACTTACAATATACATACCAACATTCAGCTTATTCGAACAAAGCGTTCAGACGCTAGCGTGTTCACTCACAGACATACACACACATACATACATACACACACACACATACATACACACACACATACATACACACACACATACATACATCATCGTAAAAATAGTGAAAACGGACTCAGGGGACCTCGAAACGTATAGAAACATCAAAATCTCAAATTCGGATTTTTGACATGATTACAATAACTTTCCTCACTATAGTGTTCGGAAAGTAAAATTATATTAACGCCAAACTAGTCCCGTGCAGACCTCTACCTTGAATATTATACTACGAATTTTAAAAATTACTAATTTCATATGAAAACTTTCTGATTAAAATATTTTTTATAATCAGGTACAAAAGAAAAAATAACTATGTTGTTGACAATATTTATACTTAACATTTTATGCATGCGGTCGGGTGATGAGAGTATTTTAGCTTTAATAGCTGCTCTGTTTCGAAATTTTGTGCGATGTTAATTCTTCTGAAAAGTTATCGCCCTTGGTGGAAAACTTTTTAGGCTTTTAGACTTATATTTTACTCTCTTTTTTTTTTTTTTATTCAATATTATGTTTAATATTTTTTTTTTTTTCTTTGGATAATTAATATCGTTATCAAGTGAATATTCAGGATTATTGTCGTCTTCTTTGCTTGCAATTTTTGATTAATAAAGTTTTGAATAAGCTATTTTTGAATTGTTTGGCTTACATTTGTTCTACAGTGTTTGTTGAAAGAGGGAGAAAGATGCGTGCCTTGACTCCTTGAAATGGTAGTAACAGATAATAATCAACAAAATTATTATTAAGAGATAATAATCAACAAGATTATTATCTCTTAATAATAATCTTGTGAATTTGTATCTGACATGCGAATTACAGTGCTCGGCATGAAAATTGCCCCAACACCATTTTTGCAAATTCTTATGTAAAATGACCTCCTGAATCCGAATATGATGGCCATTTTGCCCTATCACCCACCGTTTTTTGGCGACGCCCCCCTATTTTTACCTCTTTGCGATAATTTTATGGCTATAAATTTGATTTATAGTGGAGAAAAGAAATATTTTAACTGTTAAATATCTTCTAAAGGCCTAAAGAGGTGATTTTTTTTTTTCTGTTTTTAAGAGTTAAAAAATTACTTTTCCATTCTCTAAATCAAATTCATGGCCATAAAATTACCGAAAAATGATAAAAATTGGGGAAGGAGGTGACGTCCCGAGAAAACGCTGGGTAATGGGGCAAAATGGGTGGTCATATTCGGATTCAGGAGGTCGTTTTACATAAGAATCAGCAGGAATGGTATCAGGGCTCGATTTTTTTTTTTTTTTGAGCATAGTGTTATTGTTTCTTGCATTATTATAGATTTTGGTACATATCGCTCTGTAGGTACCGCTGTCAATCCGTTTTTTTTTTTTTTTTCCCACAATTTTTAACATGGCAGTATTAGGATATGCATGTTATATCTATATCATTATATGTATATAATTTTCATGTCCAGTTGTAAATTCTTTAGCAATAAAGTTAACCATTTAAACAAACTAAAAAAATCGCGCGTTTGTAAATGTGGCCACATTACATTCATTAATATATCGCTTATAATTTTTGAATGAATGCTAGAAGTTTCATTTATTATTTTCTAGAAAGAGCTGTGAGAGATTAGTTTTTAATTTTATCGTTAAATAAAATATACGTTTAGCTTAACTCTGAATTTTGTTAAAATTGGCCAGTCGCCTCAAAATTCGCTAATGTTGTCTGTTCTATACTTAAGAATTGTACTGCACGTAGTTTTATTTTAAAGGATTCGCTAAAAATAAAAGTTCCTTTTTATCTTCGTTGATGTATATTATATTTTATAATTAAAAATCAATGTTATGCATAGACACAGTAATTTTATCACTTTTATTTTTGGATAACCCGTAACTCTTATTACTGTTATTTAGTGAAAATATATTTTATTCGTAAAGTTGTTTTTTTATTTTTTTATTCTACTATACATGAGAAAAAAGCATTGAATTCTGGAATATGTCTCTGTGTACCAAATTTTTGTGAACACTGTATCTCACGAATCAATGAATGAAATCTCACTGAACTTGCTATTTAGGCGGACCTTGACTTAAATTGGTGCTGATTATATTTTGGAATATATCACTGAACAGGTGGCGCTGTCACGCCTTTTTTTTTTTTTTTTTTTTTTCATAATTTAATATGGCAGACAAACTTCTGCAAGACATTTTTGTATAAATGCACACAATAAAAATAGCATTAGTATAAAAAAAAAAAAACTATATGTAGGAGCATTGATTCCCCATTCCTCCATCCTGAGATGATGTCAATTTTCAGCATGAATATTTTTCAAAAAGAATCACCAATACCTTTAAAACGAATAATTGAACCATAGATCTGAGATCATTTGAAATATATATATATATATATATTTAAACAGAATAAATAAATAAATATAACTGAAAAAATGCATTGACTTAAACGTCGTTTGTAGGTCGCAAAGTTGACTTTCTTACATTTAGAGTTATACTTCTGTGAGAGAACCGTCTGCATTCATCATAGAAAAAAATTTTAATAAGTAATTTGGATTGTATGACTGGGTCCGTGCCCTCTACGACAGTGCATTTAGCGTAAATGTATAAACCCCTGTCCTTAACGTAAATGTTATCCCCCTCGGTGGTGCGCTTTTACTGTAATTGCCTTTAGCGTAAATCTGTAAAGTATCGCAAAATAGGGGCGTTTAAAGATTGAAGGAATGTTCTCTGTTGCTACATTTATACAATAAAATAATCTGGTGTATCACTCACAGAACTTTCTCTTACCCTGCATTTCAATACTATAAAGACAGATTGCAGATTAAGTCATAAAATTAATAAGGTAAGATAATAAAGTCCAATGTACTTTAAAAATAATCTAAAATAGGATTAGGAACAGTTTTATTTAATGTATAATTCTGTGTGGGGGTACCGTCCCCTCAACCTACCCGTTCAAGATGCAACCCAAGACAAACTTCAAAATGTACAATTTGAATTTCCTGCAGTTATTTGTTTTTAAACTATGCTGATAACAGATATACCTACATATCAACTGCTAAAAATTGGACATTCGCATTCTGAGCACCTTAACACGTGATCTTATATTGAAAGAAACAATTGAAATAATTTGTTTACAGTATGGTATGAAAATTTTATTTTCCTTCCTAAGCACTGTTCGTCGACTGAAAAAATGTAACTTAATGTTAGTAAAATATAGCAAAGCACTTCCGTCAATTGCATTCAATAGAAAAGAACGTTTAGCTTAATTTTGGGTAGCTCTGTATATTGTCTATAAACTATATGCTCATCGCATTGTGTACTTAAATTTAGTTTTATATGAACACATCTAACACAAAATGAAATGCACTTCTAGCAGTTTCCAAGGATACCCCCAATATATCCAAAAACTTTGGGTGGCCGTGTAAACACAAATGATGAATGATTTCCATACCATACCATAATCAACATAATACAGTATTTTATGCATAGAAAATAATGTGGTGTGTCACTCACATGGCATTCCACAAATATAGAGAAATTCTATTATTACCCAACCCTTGTTCCCTGAAATTGTCATAAAATTTGGTTAATTATTATTTACGTTAAGGGCACAGCTTCTTCTATTCCTCCTTCCTTAATTCCATCCTCTTACGCTAAGGGCACGGGGCATGTCACCGTATGTGACTTTGTTTCGGAAATATAGAACAAAATTTTATGATGGCGACAGCAAGCTAGTTTTTATTATTATTACAGTGAAACCCCGATCTAGCGTTCCCGCATTGATCGTTTTATTTCTAAGGTCCCTGCATAAATTGTGTTTAATTAATGTTAACGAAACCCGCATGTATCGTGCTTCAAAAAAGTCGTTTTCCCGCATTCATCGTTGTAAAATTTTTTACTGACCTTGTAAATATTTTTTTCCTGAAGGTCAAACGGTTCCATACGGCATACAAACTGGAATTACTTCTTTCATCCTAAAATAACTCATTTTCCCATTAGCATGGAGGATCAAAATTGTAATGCCATGTCTCCGGACCAGGTCAGTAATAAAGAAAACTGTTTCGTGAAATGCAGTTACGTGCGAAAAAAAGGATGAAAAATACCAAACAGAAGAAGTTATAATGATGAGGTGGAGGGTGATAATGCAGATTAAGAGTGGTTGTGTGTAGCAGAGGATGTGTCTGGTACAAAATTTAGTGAAAATATTTAAATTAATCAAGAAGTTGCGGCATGCGGTATCCTAAAGCATAGAAGAAATGCGTAATTTAAAAAAACGAAAATAATGGCGGCAGGGTTGGGAACATCTGAAACTGGTTTTGGACAGGACAGGTGGTTTTTACCGTCCAAAAGTGCCCTAAACTGTCTAAAACTGTACAAAACTGTCCGAAAGTCTCCAAAACCTAAAATTATAAGAAATTCTATTCCCTACATTCTCAGTAGTAATTATAGTTAGTAATTAAAAGTATTTTATACTGAAAATTTAGACCTTTTTAAGTTGAAAGAAATTTACAATTTATAAACAGCTATAAAAAAATTTAATTTTAATGACTCAAAAAATTTTCTTACAATAAAAAATGTATGATATTGTATTCAAAATGAATAATTTGTCTTTTATTTTTAATTGCAAAATTCTTTTACATATCCAATATTTTACAGAAATTATTTTTAAAATTTCTTTTATAAATTGCATACATTAATATTTTACGTATATTCTCATTTATTCAAAAATAAAATAAAATATGTTTGTGTAGCTGCACACTTTTAATATTTATTTCAAGATGATTTATTATAAATCTTATATATAATAATAATAATAATAATTATATATTAATTTGTTCTCTTGATATATTTATTTACGTTGCTTATATATACTGTGTATGTGTGTGTAAATATTATAAATATCAATATTTGAGGTACAATTATCCACATTTTTCCATTAAAGCTTCAGTAATAAATTTTTACTTTCGAGTATTATAATTGTTAATATATGTATCTTTCACTAAACATTATGGAATATACTGGAAAATGTTACAAAACAACAATAATTATAATAATTTTGTAAATTTTTCAAATATTTGCATAATTTTAATAAAATATAATTCTACTAAAAAATACAGTTTAGGATAGTTTAAGACACCAAGGTTTTGGACAGTACGGTAAAAACCATGGTTTATACCGTGGTTTTTACCATAGTGTCCGAAACCTTGCCAACCCTGAATGGCGGAGAAACAGGATAATTTTCACACCGATGAGGTGACCGCCTACGCAAGTGTCAAGTATGTTTGACGTAACTATGGCGTTTGAAAAAGCACAAAATTTTAAACAAGCACATGAAATTACAGAAAAGGATCTGTAAAATGTTATAAATCTGGAAATATTCCTGTTTAATTTATAAAATAAACGAAAAACCCAACATAAAATTACTGATTTTTAAAAATAAATTTTACTTAATGTTCATTAATTTATTTCTTTGACAGTTTTGAAAGTAACAAATTAGTTTTTATTAGTAGTATACTGTATACATTGTGTGTATTAATTCATAAATAATGTTTTCTTCGTGTTTTGACTTTAACCCGCGTTCGTAGTTTTCCCGTTATCATCTTTTTTTTTTTTTTTTTTTTTTCCCCCCTTCAAGCACCCCGTGAAAAACGATGGATCGACGAGGTTCTACTGTATTATAATTTACTGCTTAAGATAAAACTTAAACAAAAAAAAAAAAAAAAAAACTGTCAACAAAGAGAAATTTTCTTTTTAAATTCAAATCTCCTATCCTTAACTTTTAAAAAACAGATACAATGTGCACTAAATTACGGCATCATTCTGATGTTTTTGTGATTTAAATAAACAAGAGCAGAGCAGAAAGTTCTCCTATATATGAATTATTACATTTCTAGTTTTGTAAAGTTCTTATTCACGCACGCTTTCAAAATACGATTCCATATACTTTCTGCATAAAATTTTCACATTCTTATAAAAACATTGTGTACATTTGCTAAGGCTTTCGTGACTAGACTGCGTTATTTGTAATTTTTTTTTTTTTAACTTTGTCCTTTAAAAGATATACATTAAAAAAAAAAAAAAAAAAAAAAAGGAAAACACGCGAGATTGAATTTTGTATCTAGTTTGTATTTTATTTCGCTTTTTCAAAATAACTTTCTAGATTAAAAAAAAACAAGTAAATAAATAAGGTATAAACTATTGTTTATTTTTGAAACACATCATCATTTATATTGTTATTAAAGTAACAATCTATATCACGTTCACCAAAATTTCTTTTTTTAAACTAAAATATCGAAGAAAAACTGCTAGTATATGTTGTTGTTTTTCGTAATATAGCGATAGTAGGCTGGAGATGTTTTTGATGCCCTATGTCTACAGAAAATTGTGCATTTGTTTCTGTGAATTTCTATAATACTTCAATATGGATCAATCCAGGCAAAAGTCGTTGTAATATAGGTCTCAAAGCTGTCAAATAAATAGAGACAGTTGGTTGAATGGATGGTCTGACCGTTGGCGAACCGTTAAATAATTTTTCACAAAATAAATAAGTAAATAACGCTCCAACATTATTTTAGTATGTGCAACAAAATTATATGCTCTGTTTCAAGTTGCGCAAAAGCTAGAAGTGAACCATCATATACAAATTTAATGTATCAATTATTGTTAGACTCAAAACTTTTTTTTTGAAGTGTGCCAACTATAATCACCCAAAAAATAAATTACAAAGGAAGGGGGTGGGGAGATCCAACTGGTGGCAATTTTACCACTAGTTTATGTCAAAGTGCAACTATGTATAAATTTGTATGAAATTCTTAGCAATAGTTCTTGAGCTAGAGTTGCCTCAAAATTTTCTCATACACATACGCATGCAGACAAACATTTTCTGAAAATGATAAAATCGTGTTCTATACTTTTCAAAACGTGTAAATCCATCGAAAACTGGTATTAGAATTTTTTACGAAACCGGTACTTTCTTCTATTGAATATAGAAGAAATTAAAAATATTGTGTTTAAAACCTTCAATTTTAGCAGTCACTATGAATGAAGCCTCATTCAACTAAGTGTATGCAGTCATTTTATGTACGACAGGAAAACTTTATAAAGAGGGACTTTTTATAAAATGAAATTTTGTGAAAAGATTGTTTTCATGAGTTTGAATTTTATGTTATTCTCGTTTTCATGAAGGGGAATTTTATGACAGGCCCGTTTTTATGAAGCAGAATTTTGTGAAAAGGTCATTTTTATGTAATGGAGTTTTGTGAAGGAGTGGTTAAATGGTCTCAGTTTTCGCCTGACCAACTCCTGCGATTTTAGCAAGCTGAAAGTCAGAGCTATAGATACCCTGGCTAAGAGTACTTTCGCTATAATATCTTGAGATCTGAAAGATTCTCCAAATGTCTTACCGTCGGGTTTGTACAAGTTTGATCTCTAAATTATATGTATTTGTATTATTATTTAATTCTATTTAAATTAAATTGGTTATAAAAATTTTACATTATTGAAGAACTTCACTAAAATTTTTGTTATTGTTTGATTGGTAACATTATACTACTCGTTGTTACGTTTTCCTTAGAATATGTTTTTACGCTACGCAATGAATTGTAAATAATAATAATGATTATGATTAAACCCAGGCTTTGTTTTTACAAAACCGAATTTTTGCTTTTTATACTCGGTTTAATTAGTTTTTTTTTTTTTTTTTTTTTTTTCTAATGGCATTTTAGGCGAATTTTTAATTTGCTTTTAGTAATTCATTTATCCCCGAGATGATGCGTTTCTATTTTCCTTTCCTTTCTTTTTGCATTAAAAACTATTTAATCTATTATTTTATAATTAATCTTTGTGACAATTTCATCTCTTTAGGGATTAATTTCGCCTTTGTGTTTTCTATTTTCTTATCTCTTGTGTTTCCCTCTTTTCTTTAGAATTAAGTTCTCTTTGAATATAATAAAGTATTTCATTATTTTCTTGTTCAGTTACAATGTTTCACAAGATACAAGTTTAAGCACATTTGTGTTAATAAAATGTATTTCTTTTTACAGTTCGGCTTCACGACAGTATACAAGAAGAAGGGTACCATTACTTAATATTTGACTTGTAAGTAAGCACTTTGTTTTAATAATTATGTATGTGCTTTTTCTACCTTTTAAGAAAACTATCTATTTTATTGTTATTACTAAAAGTAGTTGTATACATTTTTCGCTTTCCAAAATTGAAATGTTAATTTTTTTGCTTTATACTTGATGGTTATAATTAAACTTCTATAAACAACTCCAACAGTTAGATCACTGGCTTTTGTTAGTCAAGTATCGAGTTCGAGTACTGGTTCAGACACTGGATGATTGTAGTACTCAGTATGAGCCTTAATGTTCAAAAAATGACCGTAGAGTGATAACCCCAATTTAATTCTTCACCTAAAACGGGCTAGATGATTGCTACGAAATTTAGTAAATGACGATATAATATATATCTATATTACCCGTCGCTTATTAAAAATCACATTCGTTCTGAGCCCAAGTGATTTATTAGCGGCTGATTTTTATATCCGATGAATATTCATTGCATTCAAAAAAAAAAAAAAAAAAAAAAAAAAAAAATGTGTTACTTCCCTGAATTTGGAAATTCCAAAAAGTAACCAATTATGGAATTGATAAACAATATTGATTAATTCTTGACAAATAATTAATTAATTGTTCCTTCAAAATCTGTAGTTCCGATGGGTTTTCCTTTGATGAAAAAAATCATCAATTTGCCACAAGTTCACGTTTTCCTTTTAAATTTAAAATCTTTCCGTTTAAACATCTTGCTTCTTAGTTATTTCGAAATAAGAACTAGAAATTGTCTTTCAATAAATCAAAAAAAAAAAAAAAAAAGTGTATTACATTAAATCAAATTTGTAATTTGTAACTTATTACCGCGCTTTGGAGAATATACGTTTCTTGAAATTGTTATTAAGACAAGTGATGGGGCGCGTTTAATTTGTAACTATGCTATAAGTGTACAGTATGGGATCCGTTATCCAGAAAGCTTGGGGTATTCTGGATAAGGGTTTTTTCCGTAATTCGGAACACTTTACTGTCTGTATAAAAATGGTACGAAATAATTTTATAAATAACAGTGATATACATGAATAATATATATAAACACATTACTTATAGATTTCTTCATTTAATAAATTAATTGCACAAAATAAAAAAAACTTTTTTAGTTATTTTGAATTATGAATAATCGTAATAAATAAATAAATAAACATACGTAAAGTTTAATTTTGGAATTTTTGAGTAAAATTCTTTCATTTGGATTTTGCAAACATTTCTATGATAGTTTTTTGCATATAGTGTGTCCCTTGTACTAATTGTTCTTAAATGTTTCAAATATTTTTAGCACATAATGCTGAATATTTTATGAAATAAATTCTAAAAATAATGGAAATTAATAAAAACTATTTAAAATTTTTATAACAGTTGAGATTTCAGGCATAAGACCTGAGGTCAAGGATAAAATTTATCTACTATTTGGCCCTCTAAGGGGTATGTGTTATTAATGTTTATTTATTAAAAAATACCATAAAAATTCATTTTCTTACCTAAATTCGTAAAATTATCAAATAATTATTTGAACAATTTTGCTCTCATCATATTATCCCAGAATAACACCGTAGCATTAAAGAAAGTAGGTTATAAAAATATAATTCTGATTGACTTTCAATCTTATTTTTCACGATAATTAAAAATTTTGGTAGTTTGCATTTTGCATTCTGGTTTTTGGAACGTTCTGGATAACGTGATTCCGGATAACGGATCCTGTACTGTAAAATTTTCGACAAAGAGAGATAACGGAGCGATTGCTGTGCTTTCTTTTATTTTTTTATTTCAAAAATAAAAAATCTCAGTGTAAATGAAAAATCTATTTAGGATGCATAAATGATATTTTTGCTGCTGAAGAGATTTTTTTTTTTTAATTTATTAACCGGCGATACAGATTTTATTAAGTGGCGGTTTTAAAAGTAGTTTGTATTGATTTGATTTCGGTGCCAGCAATTTGATCAGATTAAGCGGCTGATTTTATTAACCAGTGAATTTATTAAGCGGCGGTTACTGTATATCATTTCATTACGATAATGTAAAGAAACAAGGAAACAGATAAAATTATTAAGAATTTAAAGTACAGCCATAAAAGGAGATAACATTAAAAAATGAATAATTTAATGGGCTCTTCCCAGCGTCGTCTGCTCAATCACGTGATAGAGGAAAACGAATAGTCGAATTCTGAGAATCGAATTCAATTAAATATTGTTCTGAAGAACAAAAATTTTAATATTTAATATAAAATAAAATAAAAGTAATATTGTGCATTTATAAACAGTAGAATAGTTGTATTTGTAAATTTAATAATTTTTTAAAAGCATTTTATGTGTTTATTTATTTTTACCTATAAGAATCGATTTTTGTATATTGTAGTGTAACTGTAACTTTAACTGATCTAGCAATAAATAATAGCTTCTTGTGGAATGTTTATGGATTATAATTTGAAATCTTAAAATGTTTTCATTTAATTTAATTGCATAAAGGTGTTACAACAAGTTAGTTAACTTTGTTACTGGTCTAAATGGATTTACGCAGTACGATATTGCACTGTCACTGATTTAAGTACCAAAAATCAGAGTTTTTAAACATGTCTTCATGAACATCAATAACAGGTATAAACTAAATGATGATTGTAAATGTATACAGCAAACAAAAGATGATGAATAATGATATGAAATTGATTAAAAATGATGATATGTAAAAAATAACACAGATTAAATACGATTGATCAAAAATAAGAATATAAAATGTTATTTTAGCAATCGCTCTAGATAAACAAGACTTCGTCTGCTATTTGTTTTTCCTCTATCATGTGACCTCTGACGTCAGGTGGGAAGAGCCCATTAAAAGATGGTAAAAGAATGAAAGTTTGTAAAATATCCCCAAAACAGCTATAATGTCACCAGTTATGCTTATAACTGTTAGAGTGAATACACATATATTGTTTCTGTAATGGTGAAGACTTTTAGTAGAAATTCGTCACCAGCACGACACTGTTATATATGAAGAAGAAGAAGAAGAAAAGTAAATCTTTACGTAAAACTTAAATTTTAAGGATAAATTCAAAATAAATTTAATTATGTAAATCAGGGCGCGAAATTTCCGCTCGCCATCTCACCATTGGCGAGTGGAATTTTTAACGTGGCGAGTAAAAATTTAGTCTACTTATAGATAGAATTCTTACACGATACGGTGACAGAAAGCATTTTTTTTATAGATTTAAATATGGCAATGCTTAGAGCATACATAAAAGTTTTCATCTCTCCGGTTGTTTCGTTTTTCCTACTATTATTTTTCCAAGCAGAGTGAGAATAGATGAGCAGAGAGCCTCTTTGCCCGTCGCTCACTATTCTGGAGAAGAGATATGCGAAAGTTTGCCTATGCAATATTGTCACATAAAAATGAGACCGAGCCCTTTTAAAGATACTGCCTATGCTTATTTTGTTGAACAATGATCAAAAAACAGTTCATATTTTCCAGTTTTTTTTTACTGAAACGCCAATGATTTGCACTTGTAATGATTTATGATTAACGATTTTATCGAAAAAGTTATTCCGAAATGGCTTTTTAAAATGACAGCAATGAACAAGTTATACACATCGACATTCCGTCTGATTACAAAAATAAAATGGACGAAAAAGACATTTCTGATGTAAAAAATTAAATAAATAAATAGGTAAACAAGGAAGCTTAATCTTTCAGAATAAAAAGATTTTCACAGGATATTGATTGACAAAGTTTTTTTTTTTTTTCCTTTTTTTTTTAAATGACTCTTTACATTTATGCTATTGTTATTAGATATTTTAATCTCTTTCAAATCTCAGATACAATACATTATAATGATTTTCAATTGTAGATGATTATGAGACATGATGATATACGACACACTTTTAATATATATAATTTTAGGCATATTTGTAAAAGCCTTCCAAATGGTTAGGGAAAAAAAAAAAAAAAAAAAAACCTATTTTGTGGCGAGTAAAACTTTTGTTTCGGCGAGTGTAATCTGTGTTGAAATTTCGGGCCCTGATGTAAATCATTTATAAAAGATTTTACTAAATTACAGATTAAAGAATTTAAAATGCACAAAAAATCTAAGGAAAAACTAGTAATCTAAGACTAGTAATCTATTAATCTAGTAATCTAGTAATCTATTGAGTAAATTAATTTACAGTGATAATTAAAAGGTCATATATATTTAAATATATATATATATATATATATTACTGCATTTCAAGTATGTATTAATTTTTGATCCTATGTATTTCATTCTGTATACTTATTTGATTTCAAGTATATTATAAAAATTTTACTATTAATAATTTAATTACCACTATTAGGTAACATATATGAATTTAAGTATCTATATCAGCTTTGAAACGGGGGTTATAAAAGTAGTTGATTAACTATGTTATCTTAAGCATCTTCATAAATAACTTTTACTTTTTAAAGTATACAATTACTATTATGTTAATTTAAATTTATGTTATTTAATTTAAATGAACATCACATCACAGTAATTGTAAATTTTGAAAAGTAATGTTATTTATGATAGGGTGGCGTGCTCGAAGCGACGGTGTTTTAAGCGACCCACTACAAAACGTGTCTGAAGCGACCCTACTGATCATCCTATTCTACGATCGTGTTCTAAGCTACCCTTCTAAAAAACATTTATTAAGTGAACGTCCTATGCTTCATAAATGAACAAAATCAGTGCTGAAAAGTAATCATCCAATGTTAAACTAAGGCTTGCCATTCCTTGTAACTACATAATTAAAGTCAAACTTTATGAGATATGACCTTTACAATATCGAATTTCAAAATGCAATGTACTGACTTAATTGGATAAAGTTCGTACTGGTATAGATACATCATTTTTATTGACTGGGAAATTTGCTTAGTTCACTAAAATGGGGTGTTAAAAGGTATACAGTGTAGAGGTAATGTGTGGTCATCTTTCGTTATTCGTTTAAAGATTTTACAAGGCATTTCCGGAATTTCATTCATGTTTGACAATCTGGTGTGGCCCTCACACGACTTGCTCTTACTCTGCATTTAAAAAATAAGAAAAAGTAGGAGGTTCGCTTCAGACACTTTTTCAGCGGATCGCTATGAACAAGGTCGCTTTAGAGACGTTTTTCATAGGGTCGCTACGAGCACGGCGCTTCAGTGTTAAAAATAACAATTTATTCTATCAAAAAATGAAATTGATTGTCTTTTTAAACAATTTTAAACATCATGTAACATAATTATTGATATCTTGAAAATTACTCGTTTCTTCTTTCTGAGACTATAACCACGTGAAAATTGTTGTTGTGCGGTAATATATTTATAATTAACTTTTTTTTTTTTTATAAAGTTTTATACATTTTGCTACTTAATTGTAATTAAATTTATTGATGATCGAATATAGTAGATTGTTTTAGTTAACTGCTGAAAAAGTTTAATTTTATTGTGTTCAATACTCTTAAATTATTAATTAAATAAAATAAAACCTTCTTAACTTTACTTCGTGCTGTCGTTAAATTTTTCAGCTGGGTACCCAACTCTCATCATACGACGACTTCTTAAATTATATTTGCGTTATGTAAATATGCAAATGGATGATGTGTGTGTGTGTTTTCTTCGTTGATTTCCTTTCCTTCAACGTCTTAAATGTCTTTTTATTCATTGATGAAATCTTTCAGTTGTTAAGCAATGATAGTGATTTCATGTGATCTCATATCACTGTTTCAGAAATAACTCAATTTTTATTACCCTGCTGCTGTAATTGCTCTTAACAAAGCAGTTTTCGGGACAAAATGCAATGATATTTTCCTGTATTTTATTAACTTTTTAAATATTGTTTGCTTTGTATAAAATCTCACTTTCATATACGAGTTTTATTGTTTATTGATTGATTCAAGTCTTCTTTCCTAGTGTTTAATTATTATGATGACACATTTTCATGTATATGTATGTATATTCACGAAAAATCAACGAATTTAAAACGCATCATTTACAAAAATCAGACGATTTTTTTTTTTTTTTTTCACAAATGAATTTGATCTTTTTAAGTATTGTTTGCTTTGTATAAAACCTCACTTTCATATACGAGTTTTATTGTTTATTGATTGATTCAAGTCTTCTTTCCTAGTGTTTAATTATTATGATGACACATTTTCATGTATATGTATGTACAGTCGGTAACAAAAGTGTCCGAACACTAGCAAAAATTCCTATGTAAAAAAAGTACACTTCACACGGTTTTGTTAAACAAATCCTTATCGAATTATGTTCTTACACTGACTAAGAACAGGATTCGACAAGGATTTATTTAACAAAACCGTATGAAGTGTATTTTTGTTACATAGGAATTTTCGCTAGTGTTCGGACACTTTTGTTACCGACTGTATATTCACGAAAAATCAACGAATTTAAAACGCATCATTTACAAAAATCAGACGAATTTTTTTTTCTTTTTTTACAAATGAATTTGATAAGAAAAATTGTTCTGTTTGGTAATCAGCCAAAACATTTGCTAAAAATTGGCAAGTTATACTAATAAAATCTACCAGCCACTGACAACTACGAAAAAATTTCAATTTTCAAGTCTGTTGATAACATTTTTTTTTTCTTTGTTTTTTGACCCCAATGAGCATTCTTGAAGAAAAGATTAGAAGAAAAAAAAATAATAATTTGGTATATTTTTACATTTTGGATTCGTTAAAGTTTTCGACTTCCGGTTCAATGGATTTACACGGTTTGAGAGATCCAGAACACGATTTGACCATTTTTAGAAAGTGAGAGTGTGTGTGTGTGAGAGAGAGAGAGAGAAAGATTTTGTGCCGATTGTAACTCAGGAACTACTGCACAGAATTGCATATAAATTTATATGTAGATGCACCTTGATCTAAATTAGTGCTTATCAACTTTTAGTGCCGATCGCTCAACAGGTAGTGTTGTTAACAGCGATTTCCGCAATTTAATGGAAGGCTATATCTCAGGTTCTATTCCGTATAATAAAAAAAAAAAAAAACATGATATGTGAGAAAGCCATTATGAGACTTGTTGATTCAATATGATGCGTGTCGACCAATAGGTGGCGCTACTATACTGGAATTTTCTGTGAGAACGGGAAGGCTATATCTCAAATCCTATCTCATTAAGGGCAGATTCCAGGGGCAAAAACCTATTTGCCTGTATAAATATGATTTAATATGATTATAACATTATTAATAGTTAAGCTGTTGCTATTAAATTATGCTTAAGTATAATTTTTAACTAATTTAACTTGTTCCTAAAATGTATTAATATTTTACAATTTAATTTAGTACATTTTGGAATAAAAGTATATTTTTTTAATGAATTTATTTATTTTCGTTTGATGAAAAGGAGCTTAATTACTTCATCTTCAGGCAATTGTTGCTTTTTGTTTGTTTGTTTCATTTTATAGTATTTATTTAAGAAATTCTTATTTTTCATATTGCGATTGTATTAATTTATATGCTTTTCCTTCATGAAATAGGTAAAAATGTGGGAATTTGTAATTATTTATTTATTTATTTATTTATTGCTATGATTTCACTTTATTGAATATTAGGCTAATCGAAATAGATTTAATTCAATGTTTAATAATTTTTCTTAGGGTACTACTTCATGTGAATTTATTTTACACATTTTCAAATGTTTCTTTCCTCGTTTAGACTAGTTCGTAATTTAGTTTCATAGTTCGTTAAGTTTGATCCATCTAATCTGAATTCTTTATTTTAGAGTAACTGGTGGTGAATTATTTGAAGATATTGTAGCTCGAGAATATTACAGTGAAGCCGATGCCAGGTAAATTGTTATTAGTATTATTTGCTTCTGAAATTAAAGTTTATTTATAAAATATTCAAACTTTTATTTAAATATATCTCTGATCTAAAAAGTTTTTAAAAGATGTCCAGTCAGAGAATAATCCAGTTTTCTTTTAAACTAAGCTTAAAAATGTTTATATTTTTTATAATGTATTTATTTTTGCAGTGTAATTGAAAGTACGTTGAAAAAATTTGTAATTAAGCTCATATTTATAAATGGGGGTGCCAAAAGTTCCACTTCCCCTTGTATCTCGGGAACACGCCGAAATTTCTAAAACTGTAAAAAATGTATTCAATCAATTTGAAGGAGACTTTGTTTAGCTAAGTTGCAGGGCCGGCGCTAGATATTTTGCCGCCTGAGGCAAGCATTAATCTGCCGCCCATATGACGTCATCACTACTCAAAATTAGGACTGGGCTGTATATCGATGTAAAATAAAATATCGATATAACGCTAATATCGTTCATTCGATTTAAATATTTCATCTTCCGTAAAATATCGATGCAGAAACATCAAAACACGCGAAAATCTGATTCTAGACTAAACCGATTCAAGCTGGAATAATGCCAGATCGCTACTCTACTCATTCAACTGGATATCGGTTTTAGTCTAAACTCTAAAGCATGCGCAGCTAAATCATGAAAATCTTGACTCAATCAAACCGCAAAAAATCAAGAGAATATTTGAAGTGCCGTTTCGATTTAGTGTTACGCAGGCGCACAGGGAAAAAGAGAATATCGGTTTAAGATTCATTCGTTCGAGCCACGATTACGGTTTTAAGAAACGCAGACGCAGGTGCAGAAGCAAAATAAAAACCGATTCTGAATGAGATTATTCATTCATTCAAAATTCGTTTGATTACTAGAGATTTATTTTATCAATTTTTGTATTTTCATCTGCTATTTTACCATGTTTTTATTAACTTCGATTCTTGTGTGTTTGTGTGTTTGTCAGGGACAAATCTTGCAATCGACTTTTAACTAACTTCCCATCTAGCTAGATATTTGAAATTTTCAGGACAGCTCACAACACGGTGACAATACATTTTTCTAATACTTTTAGTTAACTGCTTCAGGTTCCGCTGCCTTCGACAGCGTTTATATGATTCGGCAGAAAATTTATTTAACTAAATTCCCGACTAGCTAGACATTTGAAACTTTCAGAATAGTTCAGAATAAGGTTAAAATGCATATTTTTAATACCTTTAGCTAACTGTTTCGGGTTCCCGCTGCCTTCGGCAGCGTTATCAGTACAAGCATTGCAATCGATTTTTTCCTAACTTTCCGACTAGCTAGACATTTGAAACTTTCAGGATAGCTCAAAACACGGTGACAATACATTTTTTTAATACTTTTTGTCAACTGTTTCAAGTCCCCACTGCCTTCGGCAGCGTTTATATGATTCAACAGAAAATTTATTTAACTAACTTCCCGACTAGCTAGACATTGGAAACTTTCAGAATAGTTCTGAACACGGTGAAAATGCATTTTGTAAATATTTTTAACCAACTACTCCGGGTTCCTGCTGCCTTCGGCAGCGTTACCAGTACAAAGCTTGTAATCGATTTTTTACTAACTTCTCGACTAGCTAGACATCTGAAACTTTCAGGGTAGCTCAGAATACAGTGACAATACATTTTTTTTTATACTTTTAGTCAACTGTTTCAGGTCCCTACTGCCTTCGGCAGCGTTTATATGATTCGAACGAAAATTTATTTAACAAACTTCCCGACTAGCTAGACATTTGAAACTTTCAGAATAGTTCAGAATACGGTTAAAATGCATTTTTTTAATACCTTTAGCCAATTGTTTCGGTTCCTGCTGCCTTCGGCAGCGTTATCAGTACCAAGATTGCAATCGATTTTTCCCTAACTTCTCAACTAGCTAGACATTTGAAACTTTCGGGATAGCTCAGAATACAGTGACAATACATTTTTTTTATACTTTTAGTCAACTGTTTCAGGTCCCTACTGCCTTCAGCAGCGTTTATATGATTCAACAGAAAATTTATTTAACTAACTTCCTGACTAGCTAGACATTTGAAACTTTCAGAATAGTTCAGAATACGGTGAAAATGCATTTTAAAAATATTTTTAACCAAATGTTTCGGGTTCCTGCTGCCTTCGGCACCGTTACCAGTACAAAGCTTGCAATCGATTTTTCACTAACTTCCCGACTCGCTACACATTTGAAACTTTTATAATAGCTCAAAACACGAGAGCAATGAATTTTTTTTTAAAATTTATCCAATTGCTCCGGGTTTCCGCGGCCTTCGGTAGCGTTTATATGATTGAACAGAAAATTTAAAAACATGGTATATAAAAAGATCTTTTTATCTTGTAATTATTTTGTTATATTTTTTCCAAGTTCCTATAATTTAAAAATAAGAGACCCTAGTTTCTGTTTATTAGATAGGAGAATTAATTATTCTTTCCTTATAATTTTATGTAAATAATAATATTTCTTCATTAAATTCATTAATTTCAGTACAGAATATGATATTGTCAAAAATAAATTAATTCAAACAACGGTGTTGCCTTAGATATGATTGTTTTAATAGTTAAATATGTAATTTTTACTTCTTTCGAAGTTGATTATTAACAGTATATACTATTATACTATGGGTATTTAAATATAATTTTAAATACGGTGAAAGGTGATTTTTTGAAGGGCAAACTTCTTTAGGCGCGTTGAGCACTCTTGGGTGAACAAAAATCATTGAACTTCCGTCATCGTCAGCTAGCGCTTTCCATTTGAAGTGAAAACTTCTGGGTGAACAAAAATCATTGAATTCGCGTCATCGTCAGCAGACGCTTTCCACCCTTGTGTGATACAAATAATGTATCATGCAATTAACTTGGTAATGTGAAGTGTTAATAATTATATACTGTATATTGTTTTAAAATCTGGTGCGGCTCTACAGGACTTCTCTCATCTCCGGAGACTGTCTCTATTGCAGTTAGACCTCACAAAACCGTGAGAAAGCCCAAAGCCTCCATTTTTCTCACGTTTTTACAATCTGGTGTGGCTCTACACGACTCCTCTCATCTCCGGAGACTGTCTCTATTGCAGTTAGACCTCACAAAACAATGAGAAAGGCCAAAGCCGCCATTTTTCTCACGTTTTTACAATCTGGTGCGGCTCTACACGACTTCTCTCATCTCCGGACACTGTCTCTATTGCAGTTAGCGCATTAAATAAAATTGTAATATGATTTTTGCAGTAGTAGTTTATATTAATGAATAAAAAAACACTTCATTTAAAAGTATTTCCTACACAATAAAATATTTCCTGACGATTCAAGAAATACACACGTAATTGTTCACGTTTTCACTTCTGTCGGCACTCCCGAAGTGCAACTTTTTTTTTTTTTTTTTCCCTTCAAATGCACCAAATTGTTCTTCTTTCAATCAATTTTACTTCCCTATAATGAGATAGCTATTTAAGTCTTTTTGTCTTTTGTAATATTTGATGTAATTTAATCTAAAATAAATAAAAAATTTTAAATTTCAATAAAAAAGAAAATATCGTGATTTTTTTTAAGAAACTGTATTTTAGAAAATTTCAATTAAGAATTATACTTATTAGGAGATTCAAGGCACTATAGAAATTTAATAACATGTGTGAAGCTCTTCTCTTAATTAGCAATTTTCTGCTGATAGCCATTTTACAATTCGTTCGCATGTAAGTGGGGAATATAAATATTTTAATCCATTATAAGTTGTAAGAAATAATAAAATTCTGAATTTATAAATTAGTTTAAAAAAAAGAAAAACAATAATAAATTGGGGTGTTTTAAATATTCTGAATGTCAGTCACGAAATGTCACATCGCGAGTCACGCATCAGTGTGAAATTCTATAATATCATTTGTGGTAAAACAAAACTGCGTTATATTAATTATACTGTTTTGAGATGTATAAATTTTGAACTATGGATAATAATGAATAATTTTATAATAATTAGTATTAAAAGCATTATATCTTTATCTGAAGTCTGTTTGACTTTTTCAAAGGTCTTATTTTAGTAAAAAATATATTTCTGTGATTAAGATAATAATGGTTGGGTTTTACGTCGCACTAGTGTTGCGCAGATGGGCAATTGGCGATGGTCTGGAACACACGCCTAGAGGTGGTCCGGAGCATGCCATCACAATTTTGATCCTCCCCGTAAGGGATGGCTCTCCCGCTTCGGTGACCCCCAGAGGTATAATTTTTTATGGGAACATGGAGGGCGTTGCGGCCACGACAGATTTTACGAGCACCAGCCACCACTAGTGTACACGACGGTCTTTGGCTGGCTCGAGTACCGAACCGCAATCTTCCAATTACGAGGCCGGCAACTATCAATGCTTCGGGAATGGCAGGCCTGGTGGGAGGACTCAGAAAACGGAAGATATACCTTTTCCTTGATCCCGCATGCGACCGCAAATGATTGGTCACTCTCTCCTGAGTCTGCTGCCTTCCTATCCGGTCACGGGCCATTTCCAAAGTACCTACACAGATTCCACTGCCGACGCACGCCCCTATGCTCTTGCGGAGAGGAGGGCACACCTGAACATTACTACTACAGTTGCCCTCTTACAAGTATATACCATATTAGAAATCCCTTGCCAAGACCCGAGGGCTGGCTGGAAAACATTGTTACGCGTCCTTCCCTCCTAAATAAATTGAAAAGAATATACTATCTTTTGATAGACATCTCAAATAGAACAAATTAATGGAGTTAAAATTTAATTTTTAATTTATATAATTTTTATTATTATTTTTTTTAGTTAAGTTTTTTACTGTATATGGTCTGAGTATGTGAATGTTTTGTCTGTCCTCTAAAAGCATGTGTGCGAGAATGTGAATTTCTGTACTCTCCCCCTCGGTGCTGCAATCAGCCCAGTTTTAAGTCATCACTTCACTGCAACAATAAAAGTATGAATGCGTTTCTGCGTAAATTCATTACTTAAAAGCGCTCCTTGTCGCGAAGGGTTAATTCCCGGCGCAAGTTCAGACAAAACATATGGACTAATAAGTAATTCAGGACTTTCAAATAGGACAGTTCTCACCAACTATCATTTCTGTTTTCAACCTCTGTTATTTATCAATTAACGTCCATTGTCGGTATGGTTTAATTCCGGCGTGACTCTCAATTCGTGCGGTGTCCTTCTCCAAGTTCAATCATTTCTAGTCACTACAGCGCCCCTTGACGCGAAGGGCTAATCCCCGGCGCAACTTCGGACTATAACCATGGACTCCTCGTTATATAAGACTCTCAAATTAGACATTCCTCATCAACAATCATCTCTGTTTTTAATCTCTGTTGCCCTCCTCATTAGAAGCCTAAATTTTGTCTTTTTAAATAACTGCTGCCCTCTGTCGCGTGGGATTTCATATCTGGCAGCAATTGTAATTTTTGTAATTTTTTTTTTTTTTTTTGTGCAATAAACAACGGGGGAGACTTAACCTCTAGAAACGGGCTCTTTCAGAATTTCACATTGTTATGTGACATTTGTCGTCAGAGCCCCTCTTTGGAGGTTGAAATCGCTCAAAACCGCTGAATAGTGGTGAGCGGCCTTCTTCCGTCTTTGAAATCTTTGAATTACGAGGCCGGCGCTCTACCGACTGGGCTACCGCGGACCAATAATTTCGAAGAAAAAATTTTTATTTGGTTAAACTGATATAATTTTTCTATGGTACATTGTTGATTTTCGCGTTTTTACGCTTTTCTGTAGGTATTCAATTCATTACAAGAAAATACTTGTAAAACATTTTAGCTTCTGGTTTTCAGTGAATTTACACGTTTTCAGGAGTCTAGAGAACGTTTTGACCATTTTTAGAAATTATCCGTCTGCTTGTGTGTGAAAAAAAATCCCAACGACTCTAGCGCGAGAAATAATGCACAGAATTTCATAAAAAGTTTTACATACTTGCACCTTGATATAAATTAGCGCTTATTCACATTTTGTACACATCGCTATACAAATGGCATTGTCATCCAATTTTAGAACGTAAGGCTATAATAAATACTTTCCAATATATTTAAAAAATTTTACAAAAGTGCCAAAATTTTATAATTCGTCCCAGGGCTGCGGTAGCCCGGTCAGTAGAGCGCATGGCTCGTAAATGGAAGATTGCGGGTTCGATACTTGAGCTGGTCAGAGACCGCCGTGACCACCCTGTCCTCCATGTTCCCATCTGATAGCTCTGGAGTTCACCGAAGCGGGGTAGCCATCACCTCCGTGAAGATTCAAAATAGTGATGGCATGTATCCGTACCATTTTTAGGAGTGCGTCCCAGACCGTCACCATTTCGCCATAAACTGTAAAAAATTTCAGTTCAAACTTTGATTCACTATAGTCGGCAGAAAAATTGTTCGAGCGATAGCAAAAATACCAATGTTAAAAAAAAAAAAAAGACTTAATACTGTTTTGTTAAATAAGTCCTTGTCGAATCATGTTTTTAGACGGGCTAAGAACATGACTCGACAAGAATTTATTTTACAGAGCAGTATTAAGTATACCTATTTTGCTGCCGACTACATATGAAGAAAAGTTATAAGCAGGGACCGATTTACTCACTTGGAGGCCCAAGGCACTCGTGTTCAATGGGCCTTTTTTTCGTATTTTAATATTATAACAAACAAAATAAACTGCTTATTTCCAATTCACCGTCTAAAAATTCACTTCACATTTCATTTTGTTGGTGAAAGTAAGGCTAAACAAGATTGTCACTTGCCTATCGAATCGACGTACGTCGCCCCAGTGTATCTGCATTGCAGTGCGTGCCTCGGATTTAGTTTATCTTAGTAAAAGTTTGGTTGATTGGGTTTTACGTCACACTAGAGTAAAAGTTTGGAATGCAAGTATCAGTTGTATGCAATTGTATTTGCGTTTAGCGAAAATATTGCAATTTTTCTGATGAGTTGATAGTTTTCTTTAAAGATCATCACGCCGATTAATAAAACAGCACAGTAATTCCTCCATCCATAAACAAAAAACAACAATCATTATAGTAAAATTTGGAATTTTTCCTTTTAACTATTTTTAAAAATGTATGATAGAATTTTTGGGGGGCCCCTTCACTGTGAGGGCCCTGGGCACGTGCCCCTAATGCCCTGCCTTAAATCAGGCACTGGTTATAAGCAATATCTTAATATGGTTCAACCTCATATTTAAGTTTTCTACTTCCTGCGATTGAATTGAAGTTGCACCAGAATTGAAGCTACCATACATCTACTCACAAGGGTATGAATCGGTAAAATTACTATTCAAACCAAACCAAGAAAAAATAAGCGTGGTCGAAAACATAGGCTAAAGGGCAAATTTTGAACAACTCACTTATGGGTCATGATAAGACACTAGAAAATTTAATCCCTTTTATCAAAATCAACGAAACATAAAAAGCAAGAAAGCGTGGCACAGTGTCAGAATTTTTGACAGGAGGTAAAAAAGTCTTCGGTTCAATCCCCGCCTCGGTCGAATTTTGATTTTTTTTTTTTTTCTTCATAATACCAATATTTGGTTAATCTAAAATTGCTAAATCATGGTGAAAAGTTAAATCATCAGGTGGTTATAGCTACTTCAGTAACAATTTTTGGTTCAAACTAACACTAAATTTTTAACAGTGTAGCGTAGTACTACTGCAACGTTAAACCCAACCAACTAACTGTAAACCGTCTCTACATCCTGAAGAAAACTACTAAAAGTAATTACGTGTAGGGATTATACCCTATAGTTGGTAACGCTGCCTTAAATCGATATATCCTTATATCTGTATTTTTGATGAATGATATATCGATTTAAGAAATTTCAACATCGCCCAGCACTAACTCAAATGTTTATTAGTATAAGGAAATCAATATGCTAACTATAATTACTTTCTCTTACCCATGTATATGGTAGAGAAAGTTTTGTTTTGGGGTGAAAATTTCGAAATTGAGTTTTTGTTATACTTACACGTTTTGAGGTTTCCAGAATCTGAAAATCATGTTTTTAGTGGTTGATTTGTGTGTGTGTGTGTATGTCTGCTTGTATGCGTGTCTTATCAGCATATCTCAAGAAAAAGTAGTATCAGGAAGTCCACATTCGGTATTCTATATCTGTATCTTGTAGTGATGCTACACTAAACTTTTTGTTGGGATCAAGCAAATGGTTAGTGTACAAGGCCATCCAAGAGAATTTAAATATATTACGTCTATGGGATGGGAATGGGGGAAATTTCTGGTAAGTTCAGGATAACATAGCCTGCCCTACAGAAAATGAAATGAACTTTTATTTGTATATATGCATGAAAACTTATGTAGATTGCGGTATGGAAATCATTAAACATTCGTTTGCAAGGCTACCCAAGTATATATTAAGCATATTAAAATATACAGGGTATTTTAGGTCTATACTTTGAAACTGCTGGATGTGTTTTTGACATAGGACTAATTTTATGTAAACAATATGATGTGCATATACTTTATAGAAAAAAATGCAGGATTACTCAAAATACTTACACGTTCTTTTTTATTAAATGTAATTGATGGAACTGCTTTACCTGTGATTTATCTTCATAGCATTGAAATGAAGGATAACGAAAGTTATGTGAGCGACAGCCTTGATTATTTATTTTTAAAAAGAAAATCTCAATGACTTAACCTTTGGTGAAAATTATTTATTGCATCGATAATATAAATGTAAAATAAATAAATAAATAAAAATAAAAGAACAAATAAAAAACTTAAGTCTGATATAAAACTAAAGTTTTTAAAAGGCATTAATGAAAAAAAATTATGTTGATGCATTAAAAAGCAGTCCTACTTCGTTGTAAAATTTTAAATAACAAATCACTATTATAAAAAAGCAAGTTATAGAGCTTTGTAAAATCTTGTAGTAGGCATAAATAAAAACATTTTTGATAACCTTCTCTCTAAAATATAAAGAGTGAGATCTCACTCTCAAAGAGTGGTATATCACTCTTTGAACATGCCAAAATGGAGCCAACCTCTAAAGAGTGAAAAGTCTCTTTTCGAAAGAGTGAGATTTCTCACTCTTTATTAAGAGTGAGATTATTCAGAACAATTTAAAGAATATGACAGTTTATTTTTCCTTAAAAAATTGTGTATATTAGACGATGTTGCTTCATTTCACCTGGCGAATCGACTCCAATTCAACGGTGCAAAGAATGCAGTTTGGATCTGTCGGGAATCGAACCCAGGCCGTTTCCATAGCAAGCGAGTATCTTATCCACTGAACCACTGAGCACATATACAAGCTGCTTAATTTACATTATTAAGTCATTCTCATACGTGATCAATCATATTTTTTTAATTTTTACTTCATTTATCAACAATATAAAATTAAAGAATTCTAAAGGATATTTTAAAATTTAAATTATTTTGAAATTGCTAAAATTAGAATTATTTTAAAAGCTGTATACTTGAAAAAAAATCTTAATGACAAGAGGTCATTTAAAGTAGCTTACGCGGAAAAGAAGTTACTCAAGTGTACATGTTTAAAAAAAATAAATAAATAAATAATAAAAAAAATAACTGTTCGCATACAAATCTACAGAGTTTCCTGAATAAGTCGCCTGTTCAGAAGTATAAAACTTGCTGTTGATTTTAAATAGTAGTAAAATATTATAGCCAAATTTTTGAATATTTCACATGTGTTAGCTGTCAATAAATATAATAAAAATATAAACTGTTACAGATTTTAAGGCGTTGTGCATTAAATATTTGCATTGATATTTTCTTTTATACCTTATATATTTCTAAATAAAACTATTTACTTTCTAAGACTAATTTCGTTATGTTTCTTGTGATTTCCGATTCTCCATTAATAATATTACTTCGATTTTGTCAATCGTATAGAAAAAATAATTTACCAAACTATCTTTTAACATAATTATTTTCTATTTTTATTCTTCAAAAATCTTCAATACGTTCTGTTAAACAAATACAGTGCGTGTCGAAATGATAGGTCCACCAGTAAAAACGAAAGTTATGTTGGTAAAAAAGGTTTTATTGTGTACAAAGTACTATTTTATAAACTACGTTACTTCATTAAATGTAAAATAATACATGAATAATATACAAATAATAGGAATAATAAGGAAAACAAAAATTACAGGAAAAAGCTGTTTCAAAAAGATAGGTCCACTGAACCAAGCATCAAATTAATGTTGAATTAATAAGAAATTTTTCCACCTTGTTTGAGAATAACCTCATAAATCCTATTCGGCATGGTTTCTACAAGTTTTTGCAAACAATTTTTCTCGATTTTTGACCATTCGGAGGAAATAGCCTTTTTCAAGTCTGCAGTAGTGTTGTACTGCCTTCCGCCTGCATACACCGCTCTTGCGAGTATACCCCACATGTTTTCTACCGGATTCAGGTCGGGGCTGCAAGGTGGCCAATCGATAACATGTACACCATTATCCTGAAACCATTCGAAAGTGGACTTTGCAGTGTGCACAGGCGCATTGTCCTGTTGGAACATGAAGAATGGGCCCCCAATGTTCTCTGCTTGTGGAAAAAAATATTGTTCAAGCAGCTCTTGATAGCCTGCAGCATTCAAACGATTGTCTACAAATGCTATATCAGTTTTTCCTGCACCTCCGAATCCGGCCCATACCATAACTGAACCACCACCAGCTTGCCTCTTCGAGAATATCTATTTATCGTTACGCAGATCGTGCCAGTAGTACTGCCAGCCATCTGGACCATCCAGGTTGAATTTCTTTTCATCACTGAATATCACACGATGCCAATCTTGTTTCCAGGACATCACTTCATGTGCGAATTTCAATCTGTTTTCTTTGTGCTTTTTAGTCAATTTCGGAGCCGCTTTCCTCTTCACTTAAACTATATTGCCGAACTTCTTTACCACTCTATGGACTGTAGATTTTGATATTGAAGGGTTTTGTTGTCTGGCCACAGTGGATAAGCTCATATTTCCAGATTTTAACTCCTTTACGATAGTCCTTCTTTGTCGGGGTGTCACTTTTGATGGGCGGCCAGATGATTTTTTACTGCAATAAGCATTTCTAAGTCGCAAATAATTGTTTACAACATTATTTGATCTGTTTAAAAGTTTACCTATTTCTCTATTCGATTTTCCACACGTTTTAAATGCATCAATTTTCCCCTGCTCAATCAGCGAAAGACTGCAACGACGACCCATTTCGTTTGATTACAACGTGATGTTCAAATCTGTTTAAATACCTCCACAGCAGCCAGCATAATCCCGCAGTAAGACTAACCAACGATATTTATGCAAATTTTTTGGAAATAAACGTGATTGGTGCAAAATTTCTGAAGGTGGACCTATCTTTTCGAAACGGTCTGAAAATGAAAATTTGCATTAAATAAAAAGGAATTATTTATTTTAAAGAAATTTCTTCATAAATAGTTATAACAATTACTGATTAAATTATCTCTACCAAAAAAGTGATTCTTATTCTCAATTAAGAGTCGAAATTTTGAAAAATGCGGGTGGACCTATCATTTCGATACGCACTGTAGATACATGAGATCGTTCGGAAATAGTCCTTCATATTTCGTTCGAAATTTGATAACCAGATGGCGCCAGCAATTTCTCACTCTACAAAAGTTTCATCTTGCAATAGATGACGACCTCACTCTTTGTGACAGAGTGACTATACGTCACTCTTTCAACAAAAAGTGAGAAGTGTCACATTTTCCAGAGTGATAATATTGTTTTCTCACCTTAATTGGTGTCAAAATAGGGGTCACTTTTTTAAGGAGAGAGATTCTCACTCCAGAAATTTTAGAGAGTTTTAATAATAAAAGCCAAAGTTTCTCGAAAGCAACGCTCAAAACTGATGCCACTGCTAAACAATAAATTGAAATAAAGAAAAAAAGAAGTTTTTATCCTTGTTTTTGAGGAATTGTTCAAAAATATTTATTTAATTAATAAAATAAATATTTATTTTTGGTTTTGAGGAATGAATAAAATAATGGTAGAAGGATAATTTAGCAAAAGATTTTTTTTTTTTGTAATATTTTGATGCTACTGTGTGTTTTAATGAACAATATTTTTAACCCAGACTTCCTCGTACTGAATGTCTGATACTATAAAATCTAAATGCTAATTTGGAGGACTGGTGTAATTCTATGTAAGGACTGCCAATTGACGATTTTCTTTCTTGGCCGCAATGTAAATGATAATAAATTACAATCGAAAACAATTATGGTTGTTTTCTCTGTTATCGGCATCGGATTCAAGTAAACTTAAAAAAAAAAAAAAAAAAAAAGGCATTATATCCTCGGTCAAATAAATTAAAAATGATATTGATGAATTTTCGCTCAAATTAATTTTCCCAAATAAATAAATTTAAATTGCATATGACTCGAATTCTATTATTTTGATTAAAAAAAAAAAAAAATTAAATTTTAAATAGTCGTTTTATTTTAGATTTAGTGAGTATGACAAATTTGAAAACAGGTTAATTTGAAAATGTGAACTGCTGGGGGTGCGAAGATCGAAGTGTATAAAGAATGAAATAAAACTTCATTTATTTTGCCTTGATTTTCTTTGACAAAATCATGTATTACAATATCAAACTAAACATTATCAAGCATTCATTTTTTAAAACCAGAAAAGATAATAAATGTGCAAAAACAAACTATGTATGAAATTTTTGCTATGATATGAAGAGAAATATTTGAAATTTTACTCATGAAAATTTTTTTCATATACTTAATATTTACAAGGACACAAACATGAACAGTGAAATAAATAATTCAGTATCTAACTTCTCATTCATTTTCTTGATCAAAATCGTTCTATTGCCACGAACAATACTTAAAAATGCGATTGTATTTTTATTTGCTAGATGGAATATAATCTATATTTAATAAGCATTCTTTGGGGAAAAAATATATATGTATTGCTAATTTTTAGAAAATAATTATATTGTCAAACCATATGCACTGTAGTATAATGGTTCACTAATGTATAATTATAGTTACACTGTTAATAATACTTACAAAAACAAAAAATGCTTTTCTTTACAAAGTTCAATATTGCAATGCCATAAATATCATTATATGCTAATTTTCAGATTGAAAGTTTTAAAATATGAAAAATAAGTCTTTTTCAGCAAAACACATGAAGGAAAGTGGTATTCATTTACGCTTTATAAAAGTTTCAAATTATAAAATCAATAAAGAAGTTTATTATAATTAAATAATAAACGCAAATATAATTAGACAGAAACAATGATAGCAAGAAGTAACTAACAAAGGGCTTACAGTCTTCAGAATTTCTATGAAATTGTCACCACTTTATTGGTTGGATTCTTTCATTTTCATATTTAAATTACAGAAAATAAACTTACATTATATAATGAAGGAAAGAATATGCTAAAACTCCCCAGAATGTGCACATATCCGCTTGAAATGATGAAAAATGCTATCATTTACGTATTTTTATTATTTTTATTATTTACAAGAACATATCCAAAACAAGTAAAATTTTTAAACAAAACAACATGATTTTACAAGTTTTTATGAATTTATATAATAAATATAATCGTATTTTACGCGTTCATTTACAGTTAAATACACATATGCATTAAATATACGTATTCATTCATTATTAATAATATTTAAAAAAATTTAATATGACTAGAATTAAGCATTTTCTTTTAAAATTTGACACACCTTGCCTTTAATTTTGCAAAATCATTAATTATATCATTATAATCAATATCAGAAGCAATTTCATTTTCAATTGCCATTATTGCTAAATTTGAAAGACGCTCTTTAGCCATCGTAGATCTTAAGTAGTTTTTAGGTTGATTTCTTTAGAAATCGACCTAATGCAATCACTTCGTTTATCTGTATATCTATCTATCTATAAATAATGAAACTTTTGTCATCACGATAACTCCCGAAATAATACTCGAAATCGAACCAAATTTGGACAGTGAACTAATCTTATAAATATCTTGGACGAGTTCGTTAACCAAGTTGCTCCGACTTTTGGTTTTCAAGTGGCAGCCACTTGAAAATTTCAAACCGACATTGTAAAAAGCATATTTAAAGCAAGATTTGCTTGAATTTTGATGTAAATACAGGCCACATAAGGGTCTCAATGAAGTTTATTAATAATTTTATCCGCCATTTTTAATAAAGTGGCAGATATTTTAAGTTAAGTGGTACCACTTGAAATCAGGCAACCACTTGAAAATTTAAAATCACTATAACTTCTGAAATAAAACTCCAAATCGAACCAAATTTGCGCAGTGTCTTAACTTATCTTATAAATATCTTAGATGAGTTTATTAACCAAGTTGCTCCACCATTTTGTTTTCAAGTGGAGACCACTTGAAAATTTCAAATTCAATATGTAAAAAGCCTATTCCGAATTTGTTTTAAATTTGATATAAATATAGACCACATAAGTGTCTCAATAATGTTTATTAATGAAATTTTTCCGTCATATTTAATAAAGTGGTAGATATCTTAAGTTAAGCGGGGCCACTTGAAACCATGCTACCACTTGAAAATTTAAAATCACGATAACTTCTGAAATAATACTCCAAATCGAACCAAATTTGGACTGTGTCTTAACCTATCTTCTAAATAACTTAGATGAATTTGTTAACCAAGTTGCTCTACCATTTTGTTTTCAAGTGGAGACCACTTGAAAATTTCAAATTCAAATTGCAAAAAGCGAATTCCGATTTTTTTTTTTTTTTTTTTTTTTTTTTTTGATGTATTCATAGATTATACAAGTGTCTCAATTAACTTTATTAATGAACTTTATCCGCCATTTTTAATAAAGTGGCAGATATTTTAAGTCAAGCGGGACCACTTGAAATCAGGCCACCACTTGAAAATTTAAAACCATTATATAACTTCCGAAATAATACTCCAAATGGAACCAAATTTGAACAGTGTCTTAACTTCTTATAAATATCTTAGATGAGTTTGTTAACTAAGTTGCACCGCCATTTTGTTTTCAAGTGGAGACCACTTGAAAATTTCAAATTTAAATTGTAAAAAGCGTATTCCGAAATTGTTTGAGTTGTGATGTAAATACAGACCACGTAAAAATCTCAATGAAGTTTATTAATAAACTATATTCGCCATTTTTAATAAAGTGGCAGATATCTTAAGTTAAGCGGGGCCACTTGAAATCAGGCTCCCACTTGAAAATTTAAAATCACGATAACTTCTGAAATAATACTCTAAATCGAACCAAATTTGGACAGTGATATTATCATATAATTATCTTGAATGTTTTCACTGGGCAACTTGTCCCGACATCTTGTTTCTAAGTTCCAACCACTTGAAATCCCACAACCACTTCAAAATATGCCACACGATAACTTTTAAAATACTAAACTGATTCAAATAAAAGTTGGATAGTAAACTTATGGTTCAAATATCTAGGATAAGTTCACTTGGTGACTTGATCCGCAATTTTATTTCCAAGTGGCGACCACTTGAAAATTTGTCATTATGGTAACTTTAGTAATACAGAATCAATTCGCATCAAATTTGGGTAGTGGATTTATCATTCAAATATCTCACTTAAGTTCGCTGGGCATCTCACTCCGCTTTTTTTTCCAAGTGGTGCCAGCTGAAAATTTCTTACGACGATAATTTTTGAAATACTGATTTAATTTGAACTAGAACTGGACAAAGAACTTATATAAGTATACTGGATGATTTCGCTGGGCAAGTGTTTTGGCATTTTGTTTCCAAGTTGCAGCCACGTAGACTGCCACTTGAAAATTTGCTATAATAACTTTTGAAACACGGCACTGATTTAAACCACAGTTAGACAGTGAACCTATGCTTCAAATATCTTGGATGTGTTTGCTGGGCAACTTATTCCACTGTATTGTTTCCAAGTGGCGGCCACTTGAACATTTGTTATCACAGTATCTTTAGAAATACTTAATCAATTCAAATCAAAGTTGAAAATTGGATTTATCATTCAAACAACAAAAATCTAGAAAATTCACGTAACTCGTGAACCAATCATGTTATTGCGTCCATGTTTGGTATATCGATAATTAGTATTTTCTCGCCAAAAGTCGCCAAATTTGGCGCCAAATCTATTACCTGCGTTACTGGATCTTTTTAAAGCGTTTCTAAGGAAAGATTAGACTATTTTAATGCAAAAACAAACTAGAAATGCTGAAAACTAACATTTTTATCAACTTACTAAGCCTGTTTGAAAGAATTTCTACAAAAAAAAAAATATATGTATATATATTTTCAAATTTGGAACGAATTTCTTAGATGAGCAACTTTCTCTGCCATTTTGATCGAAGTGGCAGTCAATTAATTTTTCAACACGATGACTTTTGAGATTTTGAATTAATTCGAACTATATTTGTACAGTAGACTTATCTCACAAATACATTTCATATATTTGTCAACTTAACCCACCATTTTGTTTCCCAGCGCCGGCCACTTGAAAATTTTAAATTCACATAAAAATGTATTTATGAACCGATTTGCTTAAAACTCCATATGTGCGTAGCCTACATCAATATTTCTATCAAGTGCATTAATAATTTGTAGCCGCCATTTTGAATCAAAATGGCAGCTGTTTGATAAGGAAAAAGAAATCAACCTACCCTTCCGAATAAGCCGGAAGGACTTGTTTATAATTTTTAATTTTGAAAACGAGCGTTCACTATTAGCAACTGTTATCGGCAAAGTTAAAAGAATTCTTAAAGAGATATAGATATTTGGAAACACTTCAACTAAGGTACTCTTATGCATATGATTTAAAATATCAACAGCTTTTATCCCCTTTTTTACGGTATTCCTAAAAAATAACAATTCGTTAAATAAATTAGTTAACTCGATATCATCGGATAAATCATTATGCAAGACATTGCAGTAGTTAAAGATAGTGCTTGAGTTTACTTCAGTTAAGGAAGGAATATCATACAAAATTTGAAAAACATTGCTGTGGTCATTTAATTGTTTAAACCTCTCGGTAACTGAATTTTGGCATATATCGGCCAAGATAATTAAGCACATAAATTTCAAAATTTTTTGATGGGTCTTCGATAGGAGTGTCGGTTCTTTCATAAGCGAATAGTTTACTTTTGAGTCTAATTCTTACCGAACACGATGGCTCCAAAATCATTACTTATTTCCATTTCATCTGCAACTTGTTTTGCGGAAGTCATAATCGGTTGGAAGCGATTTTCACGAAAGTCTTTTAAAAATGATTTCAACGATTCTAAAACCTTAATAGATTTCGGTATGACCATTTTGAGACTTTCTCAATGTTTTAAAGCAATATTTATTTTGGTCAAAATTTCATTCTAAAGTACAACACTACAAATGAATTTAAATTTTTCTATTTTATTAGCCAGTGGCAGTGATTTACTCTTACAGACTGTCTCACTATCTTTTGACATATCTAGAGAAATTTCGACTAATCCGCATATATTTTGGGCAAATCATTCCTAAGTGGTTTTACAGTCTCAATCCGGCTTTCCCATCGAGTCGTACTAAAACTTTTTAAAATTAAAGAAGTTATGTGTTTTTTCAACACTGACCATCTAGACGTAGATGTCGAAAAGAAAACAAAGAGCTCTTGAATAAGTAAAAAAAGTTGCATAATTCACCAGATTTTTTAGCAGCATCGTTAATAATCAAATTCAGTAAGTGACATGAACAGGGTACATAAAAGCTTTAGAGTTTTTTTCTAAAATTCTTTTTTGCACACCTGAATGAGACCCTTTCATATTAGCGCCGTTATCTTAACCTTGACCACGAATATTCGTCATTTCGAGGCTTAGCAGTGGACAATAGATTGCAAAGAGTTAAATTTAAAGATTAAAGTGTATCTGTATAATAGTAAGTACATGCAGTTAGAAAATGTTTCATAATCTATATAAACCACGAAATAGTTTTTTTTTTTTTTCTCGTAATGAATTCTGTGTTCAATGTAAGTGCGCCAAATGCCGCCCCTTGTGTGCACCCCTGGCGCCGGCCCTGCAGTTGAATCTGGTGAATAAATGGGGACGGTCCAACTTTGAAATTTTTAATGGGAAGGGGATCTTTTGTTAGCTCGCTGGAAAGATCTTAAGACAAACTTTTTTTTTTTAATGTTTTGTTCTTCATAGCTTTCTAAAGAGCTTGTGATTGTGACTAATTAGAGCTTTAGAATATAATTCCGAAAAAATAATATGTGTTTCATTACACTGTGATTTATTACAGTAAATTATTTTACTACTTACAACTCAAGAGATGCTGAAATTTGATGTCAATGTCAATTCTTGACTATAATAGTCACTTAAGTTAAATTATTTATGTTTGTCTCAAGTGCCTTTAAAAAGATGTTGCGATAATTCTTCGTTGGGAATTAAGTAACGTTTTTATATATTAAGTATTACAAGTTTCCCTGAGGGAAAAAATATTTTAAAACAGATCTGGTGAACAAGAAAACTATTCTAAAATTATTTCATTAAGATTTTTACAATGAGCTATCAACTCTTTTGACTTATTGATTCCCCTGAATTTTTTAATTCTGTACATTATTTTTTACTCAACTTTGCACTTTATACATTACTGATTTTATTCCACTGATCTTTTGATATTAAGCCAAGGTTTTTCAAACACACTATATATGACATTATATTGGATACTTCACAAGTCCAATTCTGTCTTTTACTTATATAGTCGGAATTATACACATAATAATAATTAAAAGCATGCATTATTCTGGGAAAAAAAAAAAAAAATAATAATAATAATAATAATAATAATAAGTATGAAAGTACAAATAAATGTATATATGTGTGTATATGTATATACTTTTGTTAAATACTAATAATTCATGATACAAAGCATTAGATTTTTGTTAGAAATCTGGTCAAATAAAGAATAAGAGCTGTTATTTCTTTAAAGTGCATAAAAATGTGTATTTTGGGGTTAAAAGTGGACCCTACCTAATCTCGCCATTAGCCCATGTTATTCTATGAGAAAATTTGTTTCCACCTTTATTCATTACCTAATGGTTTTTTTTTTTTTTTTTTTTTTCCCGTTTTTAGATTAAAAAAAAAAAAAAAAATCACAACCATTCAATCAGTATTCGTTTTCCAAATATCGATTTTTCTCATTTTATTTTAGAGCTAAAACATGCAAAAAACGCACTTAGTTAATTTTTGGCTTTTTTAAATTCAAAAATATGATTTTAAAGTATAAAAATATAATTTTTTTTAAAAATCGAATATTAATTTAACGGTTGAATTTTCAGAATGTGGAAACGGAATTAAAATAAACACATTAGGTAATGAATAATTCAAAGAAGTTATGCAGAGTGATTGCTCCCAGCTTATATCAGGAAGCAATCTGTTCTAATTCAAGATATTTCAATTAATTTATTAATTTTTAAAAATCATTCAGATTGTTTTAATAATTATGTCTGATTTTTTTTTTTTTTTTTTTTTTTTTTATTTATAACTAAAAGTTATTTCCTAAATGCATAAAAAAACATGTTAAAAAAAAAAAATTAATGTTTAAAAAGAAAAAAAAAAAATCATGTTGTTCAGATTGTTTTAATAACTATGCCAGATTTTTTTTTTTTTTTTTTTTTTTTTTTTTTTTTCCTATTTATAACTAAAAGTTATTTCCTAAATGCATTAAAAAAAAAATTATGTTATAAAAAAGTTTTTAAGCAAGATTTTTATTTTTATTATTACTATTATTATTAATTTTTATTTTTTATATGATAATTGTTTAAAATATTTAACTAAAAATAATTTAATGTTATTTTTGTTTCACTCACAATTTTGATTTCTTGCAGTCACTGTATACAGCAGATCTTAGAAAGTGTTAGTCATTGTCATCAAAACAGTGTAGTGCATCGAGACTTGAAGGTTTGTTTTTCTTTCTCAATTTTTTGTGCATTTCAAATTGCTGCAATACATGCAAACCTATTTTTTTATTTTTTAGTTCCATAAGCTTACTTTTGTCAGTATGAAATTTTGTATTGTCTCCTAATTTATAAATCAAATGGAATATTGTTTTTTTTTTTTTTTTTGTTTTGTTTTCTCCTTTCATTTACTTTATTTTTATTTATTTATTTATGTTTCTTTGACATAATGTTCAAATGAATATTTCGTAATTGATTAAAAAAAACTGTCCAAAATTCCTAAACAGAATTTAATTTTAGAAAAGAGGAAGAGGAACTCTTGCAGAAGAAAATTTTGTTATGGCTACAACATACCAGTTAGTTTCTTCTGAACAAAGTATTGGTTTCGTAAAAATTTTCGCTTCTGGTTTTTGATGGATTTATACGTTCTAAGAGGTGTAGAACACGATCTGACCATATTTAGAAAATGTCTGTGTGTGTGCGACAAAAATGTTGTGGCTCAGGAACTACAGCACAGAATTTCATACAAATTGATAGGCAATTGCACCTTGACATAAACTAGTTCCTATCAACTTTTGATGAAAGTTGTTCAACAGATGGCGTTGCAATCACACTTTTTCTAAATTTTTAACATAGTATAGGACAAAACTTCCTATAAATGCGCATAACGAGAATTATTTTTAACGAATCCTTATGAAATTAAAAATAATTCTTTATAACAATAATAGTCAACTAGGAAAATATTTTTGGACACATGAAAGGAACGCTTACCCCCCCCCCCCCCATCCCAGGGAGGCAAATTTTCAATATCTTTTAAAGAATTCGTCAATATTTTTAAAACGAATGGTTGAACCATTGATCTGTGATAATATAAAACAAAATTATGGATTCCCCCCCCCCATTTTTAACAAAAAAAAATCTTGGGAGAAAAAAATTAATAACACTTATGCATGTTAGTATTGAGCATAAAATGGAATTTTAGACATTTAGCGTTATGTTTCTATTAGAAAAAATCATTTGCGTTCATCATGGAAATGAATTTTAATAAATAATAATTTTTCTGAATTATTTGTTGTGAGTGAATTTTTGTGGGAAAATGCAGAAGAAAGTTTTGTGATGGCCACAGCATGCTAGTTTTCATTTGTCCATGCCTTAAAAATTAAAAAAAAAATCTTTTTTTTTTTCTTTGTCGCACATTTTTTTTTATTTTTAGTATGATATTAATGTTCTTTATTACTAATTTCTAGCAACTCAATATTGTTAGAAACATAATTTTAGATTTTAAAAAATGAAACATACGTAAATAAAAAACAAATAAGAATAAAAAATAATACATATGCAAGTTCCTCCCTTAAAAAAAATAATAAATAAATAAAACAGAGGGAAAAAAAAATAAAAAATGTGCTTATTTTGCTTTTATAAATTAGAAACCAATATTTCAATACTCTTAGGAAAATGACTTAAGTCTGTGTTAATTTATTGTTTCAAAAACATTGTTTTTATTGTTAGTTTAAAAAAATTGTCTTTTGATATGGCAGGATATGGGACATAACAGTACATACAGTAGGATATGGGAAATTAAAATACTTTCAGAAAGCTCTGCTCTGTTTATGCTTTTATTTTTATTTTTTATTCTATTTTGTTCATTAATTTTTGTTTGCAACGCAGGAGGAAATGTTGCGATTTCCCTAGTTGCTAGCCTCATTACTGTTGTTTAAAACTTTCTAAAGTCTTACTTAAAGCTTTCAAAAGTTACTTAAAACTTTCAAAAGTCTTAATACCTGTACATCATAAACTGTGCATTTTCATTATTAACTTTTTAAATCTTTGTGCATGCATTTTTAATTATTATTATTACAGCATAAAATACTTTTCTTTTTCTTTAATCTTTGTTAAAAATTAGCTATATAATTTCAGTAGAGTTTATTGTTATTATTTATTTATAAAAATTGTTTTCCTATAAATAACTGTAATTTTTCATTTTAGTTTTTGAACAAATTTTATTGTAAAAATAAGCACTTGAAAATGTTGCAATTTTTTTTCCTTTTCATTACAAAAACTTTCTTTTTACTTTCTTCTATATATGTAAGAAGAAAGTATAGGATTCATAAAAATTTTCGATCTCCGGTTTTCGAGGAATTTACAAGTTTTGGGATATCTTGAACACAATTTAACCATATTTAGAAAATGTCTGTGTGTGTGTATGTATCAAGTTTTGTAGACTCTCTATCACATGAATCAATGGACATAAATTGACCAAACTTGATATTTAGTTGGACCTTGGCTTAAATTGGTGTTGATTACATTTAGGAATTAATCGCTCATCAGGTGCCGCTGTTATCCCCTTTTTTCATACTTTTTAACATGACAGTATAGGACGAAATTTCACATATATGTTCATAGTGAGAATTATTTTTAACTTTTCAGTGTGAAATTAAAAAATAAATATTTGATGTGTAGTGAACAGGAATTTTTTTTTTTTGCATGCAATGTCATTGCTTCTTTCCCTGAAGAGGGGGGGGGGGTATTCTCCCTTCCCCTCTGGTGTAAATTTTCAATATGGGTATCTTTGAAAATAACTTGTTAATACCTTTAAAACAAATGATTGAATAAGGGATCTGTGTTAATTTAAAACAAATTCATTGATTTTTTTTTTTTTTTTTTTTTTTTTTTCATTAAAAAAAAACTTGGGTGACAGTACAAAATTGACTTACAGGATTTAGTGTTATACTTCTCCTAGATAAAAGTTGTGTTCATTCATAATAGAAAATAATTTTAATAAATAATTTGTACTCTGTGGGAGTTTGTATAGGATAATATAGAAGAAAATTTTATGGTGGCCACAATGTGCTAGTTTGTTATATTTTTTCCCTTAGAAGATAACCATACTTAATAAATGGTGAGAAATTAATGTTTAAGAATAAAATGTTATTATTATAATTTTTTCGTGAATATATTCTCCATTATTATGGGTTAATATTTATCATTTTGTATATTTAAAGTTAATGCTCAGAAGTTTACATTAGTTCTATTCAAATATAGTCTTTTATGATTTTCTTTTTTTTTTTTTTTTTTTTTTAAATCATGTAGGTGGAAAATATTAAAGCACTTGCTTGTAGAAAGATATTTTTGAAGGAACCTCAGTTTTTATTTTATTTATTCATTTATTTGAAAGGATTAAAAGATTGTATGCAGAATTTAATATTATATTATACAGTAATGAATAGTCAAGTTTTTATTAAATTTTGGATTTTAAAATATTTGCTTGTTTTGATGAACATATTTTTAAATTAATATAAAAAAGAAACTGAGCTTTTAATCTAACTCATTGGTATCTGACTTGCTTTAATTAATATTTATTAATTAAAAAGCTCTGTGATTTATGCTTTAGTCTACTAATATATGTGCTCTGGGACATTTATGTATGTGCTGTGACATAGTAGATGAATACTTTTTGCAGTATTATGTTTAGAGACCATTTTTTAAATGAACTTTAATTTTTTTTTCATTACTAATTCTAGCCAGAGAATTTATTACTTGCTAGTAAAGCCAAAGGAGCTGCTGTCAAGCTTGCTGATTTTGGCTTAGCAATCGAGGTACAAGGAGAGCAGCAAGCTTGGTATGGTATGTTCAATTATGTTAGTACTTTGCCAACTTCCTTTTAGTTTTTCATAACAAAATCTCTTTAAAGAATGATTTATCTGTTAATTTATTAATCTGTATATTTTTGACTTTCAAAAAAATCCATTATAAAAGTTAAGACTGCAAATATGTAAAACTTTATTAATTGATCAGAAGTTTAATGTTTATAGTAGTATTTTTGGATATACTCTGATCATTTTACCGTAAAGCTTTAAGAATCCCATTTATTATACATCATAATTTTAAATGTGATTGTAATAAATTGAATAAAATTATATAAGAATTTTAATACATGATTATTTAGAAAATTTGTTTATTATTATTATTATTAACTAAATTGAAGTAGCTGTCTTACTTTTAAGAAAAATTGTCAATTTTCTGTTTCTAAAAACAAATTCTGTTGGTCCTGGCTTTTAATGTGTCTTCAGTATTCTTATAAGGTTTAAACTTTGTGTTACAAATATCAGTCTTTGATAAATTCAAATTAACTGTTAACATTTTTAAGAAAATAATATTATAATGCTCGGAAATTAAATTACAAAAAATTTATTAGCTAAACTTATAGTGCAACATTATCTAAACAATAAAATATAAACTTATATTTTATTGTTTGACTGACACAAGTTGTATGCTTTCTTCTTTTATCTAAAAATGTTACTTTTACAAGACTAATATATTTGTTCAGTTGATTTACAAAAGCTTCAATTTTTGGCTTTTGAAAGTTCTGTAAATATTTTATATGATTCTGTTGTGTGTTTCATTAATGTAAAAAAATTTCTGCAATTTATTTTCTATAGCTGAAATTCAAGGAATAAATTTTGACTCTTAGAAGGAAAAACATGTGTGCTTTAAAAAAAAACCATTTTCACACAATATTTAAATTTGGAAAAATGGGATCTTATATAACTTTTTTGATACTCCTGGGGAGGAAATTTTTAATTGTGTTTTAAAATTTAAATAGCAGCAGTTAAATGAGACAAAGAAAAATTTTATCCAATGTAAATTTAATTTGATGGTCTTTCTTAATAAAACAAATGTATAAAATTAGCATGAAAAATAGTTAAACAAATATTTGACTTCCTGAACACTGCTGCTAGATATGTCCATTCACTCATTTTTTTTTTTTTTTTTTTGTAATACACATATTTAAAATTGCATAGTTAAGGATTTTTAGTTTGTTTTTAAGTATAAAAGTCATGTATAATAGTCATAAGGCTTTGCTTTTAAATGTATAGTTATATTTTTTATCTTAAGGTGAAATAACCACTGTTTTAGTAGATTGTAAAAACTTTATAAGAAAACATTATAATTTGTTATTTTTCAAAGAAGCCAGATGGTTAAATTATACCCAACAGTAAAATTGAAAAAATGGCTTGAAAAGTAAATATTTTACCTCTACCCCCCCCCCCCCCCTCCCTTAAAAAAAAAAAAAAAAAAAAAACATGAGTAGGAAAATATTTGAATTCACCATCATTTATGGCTATAATGTGCATTTTCTTTTCTTTTCTTTTCTTTCTTTTCTTCTTTTTTTTTTTTTTTTTTTTTATTTACATGATATATCACAAAAATATTTTGTTTATCAAATGTTCAAATATTCATTTAACATGAGTGTATAAAAAATAAAAAGTATAACTAATCAAATACTTTTTAAAACTGTATGTAAATAAATTAAAACAATTTTTATTATAAAATATACGTTAATCTTAATTTTAACTACAGGCTTTGTAGAAAATTTTTATATGATCCTCATTCTGTTTTCTTCTTATTTGTAAAACAGGATATTTTCAATCATCTTTTTAAACTACAACTCGGAACATTTTATAAATTTGCTTAAAGTTATGCTATTTAAGTTAAAATGACTTTATAAATCTAGTTATCAAAATATTAGTACAGTTGTTGGGTGTGTATATATATATATTAATTATAGTGTTTATTTTCATTTTATGGTGTTCATTAACAAAGATCTTATTTATCTTTTTTTTTTTTTTTTTTTTTTAATTACAAATAATATAAGTTACATCGAAAATATATCAATATATAAAATACAACCTACTGTAATTATGAAAATTTCAAGAAAAGTTATGAAATCACAGTTTGTGAGGAGAAATAAAACTTTTTAAAGCACTTTAAAACTATTTAATTTATTAAAATGTCTGATTGTGTATATATTTTTTTAAATATGTTTGTATGAATTTATGAATTCAGTTCTGTTATAGAGGAGAATGATGTATTTATTAGTATTTCACCCTCCTCTCTCTCTCTCTCTCTCTTTTTTTTTTTTTTTTTTTTTTGTACATTATTCTACCACTCTTTTAAATAATATGTTAATTTTTATGTAATTGTTGGTGTAAGTCTATACTTGTATTTACTTTTTTGATTATTTAACCTTTTTTTTTTTTTTTTTTTTTTTTAAATATTAGGGTTTGCTGGCACACCTGGTTATTTATCTCCAGAAGTCCTCAAAAAAGATCCATATGGGAAACCTGTGGACATTTGGGCTTGTGGTTAGTGCATTATTATTTTAATTATTATGAAAACAAAAATGCATATTAATTCAAATTCTTATTTTACGAAAGGACTTGATTTCTTGTACAAGAGTTTCACAAGTTTGTTACAAAAAAATAACTGAGAAAGAAACTTTATTTCTTAGTTTTTAGTTTTCTTTACATAGTTACCCAGAGTCATACATTTCTCCTAGCATTTTTTACTTTCCAAAGGTCATATTATGGAATCGGGCAAATATGGTTTACCTCAATCTATGGCTTCCTGAAACCAAATAGTCAACATAAATATCCATAATTTACAATATTTTGTACATAAGGATCAATTAATATGCAGAATATTTATCTAGATATCTGTTATTTCTTAGTGATAATTAAAACTTTATGATAAACCTACATATATCATGAGAGATAGTTAAGGAAAATGTATAAGATTATAAGATATATCTTTTATTATTTTGATTTTTTCATGCCTTAAAAATACGTTATTTATTTTCAGGTGTTATTTTATATATATTGCTTGTTGGGTATCCACCATTTTGGGATGAAGACCAACATAGGTTATATGCACAAATTAAAGCTGGTGCTTATGATGTATGTATTTATTTTACTGTGTTTTAATTTTCAGTTGTATTAATGATATTCATTTTTATAGAAATAAAATATTTTGCAGACAGATCTGAAAAAATTATACTTGCCATGGCAATTAAGCAAAATAAAGTGACGAATTCAAAAATTTTGCTAATTTAAAAATATTTATTTTGTGAAAAACAGCTTCAATAATAATAATAAAAACAAGTATTTTATTGATTAATATTAAAATAATTATTAGAGAAAAAATTGCTTATTTCAGCATTTAACCATGATCAAACGTAATATTTTTCAATCAGTGATGGACTAGTTTCACATTTTGGAAACTCGCTACAAAAAATGTTTTTTGTTTTTTTATTTATTTTAGTATTATCATTATTATTTTATTTATTTTTTCAATAAGGAAAAAAAAAATCTCTCAAGGAGACTCTGAAACTTTGTTTTAAATTACAATTTAATAAATTTAACGTCTTGCTTTAAACCTTCCAGAAGCTTAAAAGTAAAGCTAAAAACTTATTCAATTCTTAAAAAGTAATAAACTGCTGTTTGTAAAAATTGCAACTGCAACACCATGAAAGAATGTGAATATCAGAATGATATTTATTGGGCACATACATTATAGTAGGAAGAACAATTGATGAAAATTTCAGGCAATTTGGAGTAATATGTACTGAGAAAACAGCACATAAAGCAGCGACCTCTGTGCGCAATAGCAGCACTTATCTGCCTAGGCATTGAATCAAACAGCGATTGGATGACATGTACGGGTAGAGCTCTTCATGAAGCTTCAAAACGATGCCACAATTCATCGATTGTAGTTACTGGTGAGTGGTGGGGGGCCAGTCACTTTTCAACGATTAAACAGTCATTTTCATTGGTGCGAGATCAAGAAAACGCGCTGACCAAAGCAACAGTCGAACATATTCTGCATCAAGGAATGTCCGGACAATACGGACAATATGCGATTGTCCATAGTCCTACTTAAATATTGCTCTTCGGAGGCCTTGAATATAGGGCCACATGACGGGCCTTAACTCCTCAGAAATGTAACAGCTGGTATTCAGAGTGGCGGGAATGAAAACAAGAGGTGATCGAGATGTGTATCCAATGGTACCGCATACCATCACTCCAGGTGGTGACACAGTATGCGGCTGCAAAAATTTTGATTACCCTCAAAACTGCATCACTGATATGGGTGCCTTTTAATGTGTGATCAATGACGAATCTGGATGCAGGAATGGCGGGAATTCATCTTTCAGATAAATCACAATCCTGTTTAGAGCACCAAGATTGCCTAATGCATATTTAACGGCATCATGAATAATGCACATTGCCAGCTGGGATTCGACATCGTCATGCTGCCCATCAGCTGCAGCGATGGTATGGGATCCCATTGGATACACATCTCGATTGCTTTTTGTTCGCATTCACGGAACTCTGAACAGCAACCATTAAATTTCTGGTCAGTTAAAGAAAGCCCTTCTGCCCTATATTAAAGGTCTGCCTAGCGCAACATTTAAGCAGGATAATGCACAACCACAAGTTGTCTGTATTCTCCGGACCTTCCTTTATACAGAATGTGTTTAACCGTTGCTCCGGCCAGCGTGTTCTCCTGATCTTGCACCTATGAAAATGATTGTTTAATCGTTAAAAAGCGACTGGCCCTCCAACAAATCACCATTAACTATGATCGATGAATTGTGGCATCGTGTTGAAGCTACATGAAGTGCTCTACCCGTACATATCATCCAATCGCTGTTTGAGTCAATGCCTTGGCAGATAAGTGCTGCTATTGCTCACAGAGGTCGCTGCTTTATGTACTGTTTTCTCAGTACATATTACTCCAAATTTCCTGAAATTTTCATCAATTGTTCTTCCTACTATAATGTATGTGCCTAATAAATACCATTCTGATATTCACATTCTTTCATGGTGTTGCAGTTTTTACAAACAGCAGTGTAATAATAAAGCATCATTAAATTATTGGGTTGTTTGATAAATAATGTCGTTTTTTAAAACCTTCACTTCTAAAAACCAAGGCTTCTTTGAACACGGAATTTTTCAACTTACCGAAAGATGGCAAAAGGTCATCCTCATCCAACAAAATGGTCACTATATCATTGATTAATGTTTGTTGTTAATATAAATAAATTCACTTTGAAAAACATGAAAAAAAAAAAGACATTATTTATTGAACAACCCAATATTATGAAAAAATGGGCATTTTCTGGCATCTATCTATTAAAAGTTTGAATAACTTAAAATTTCAATTTTCGAGTCTATTTGTATAATATTCTTCTTTTTATTTATTTATATATTTTATACTTTTTAAAATAAATAATTATCCCTATTTTTATTTTATTTTTTACATACAAATACATATGTTGTCTATTTTTAACATTAGCTACTGAAAGCTAATTTACAGTTTGACGATAGTCTTGTGTTTATCTCTCCATTCTAAAAAAACACTTAATCTTTACTCAAGTATAACGAAACACGATGGCATGCATTCGAAAGTACTTAGCTATATTTAAATAAATTTATTCTTTTACTTTTAAAAAATAACAATGATTCTACATTCATCATTATAAATATATAAGATCTGTATTGAATGTTTAAATAATTTAATGTTATGTTTTATTAAGGATATAATTTAAAGTTATAATTTTACATGTAATAATATGTTTTCTGTATGTGTTTTATATTAAGGAAATCTCAATTTTTTTGTTAAGCTATGATCTTATAAGATAAATTGCATTCACTGTTTCCAAAATGCATATATGTTGATACATGTGTGTCTATGTCTGTCTATTCTTGTTTTGAACAGTATGTAGTTGAAATCTAATTTCATCTATATTTTATTTATATAAATATCTATTCCCATAGTACCCATCTCCAGAGTGGGATACAGTAACTCCAGAAGCTAAAAATTTAATCAACAGTATGTTAACTGTAAATCCAGCCAAACGAATTACAGCTAGTGAAGCATTGAAACATCCCTGGATTTGTGTAAGTAAATTTAGTATTATCTAGCATATTTGATGTGTAATTAATTTTTAGGTTCCCCGTCATACTATAGGTATAGAGAGATAACTTGGGTATTTGTCAAAATTTTAGATCTTTGTATTTTGGTGTTTTTACATGTCGAGGTTTGAAGAATCCAATAATATCACAAAATTTACGCATCATCCATCTGTAAGGTCAGTTTGTTAGTCTGTGTTCACCTAATCTCAAGAACATATTATCTTAAAGAAGTCAGACTGGTTTTAAAATATTACACAGACCTGCGGTGAAACAAATACAGTGGAATCGATAGCTGAACTTTATGTATTTTTACCATGTTTTTATTAACTTCAATTCTTGTTTGTTTGTATGTTTGTCCAGTACAAATCTTGCAATTGATTTTTAACTAATTTCCCGACTAGCTAGACATTTGAAACTTTCAGGACAGCTCAGAACACGGTGACAATACATTTTTTTTAATACTTTAGTCCACTGTTTCAGGTCTCTACTCCTTTGGCAGCGTTTATATGATATGACAGAATTTTTTTTTTTAACTAACTTCCTGACTAGCTAGGCATTTGAAACTTTCAGAATAGTTCAGAACATGGTGAAAATGCATTTTTTTAATACTTTTAGCCAACTGTTTCAGGTTCCCACTGCCTTTGGCAGCATTACCAGTACAAAGCTTGCAATCGATTTTTCACTAACTTCCCGACTAGCTAGACATTTGAAACTTTCAGGATAGCTCAGAACACGGTCACAATACATTTTTTAAATATTTTAGTCAACTGTTTAAGGTCCGTACTGCCTTCGGCAGTGTTTATGTAATTCAACAGAAAATTTATTAAACTTCCCGACTAGCTAGACATTTGAAACTTTATAGAATAGTTCAGAACACAGTGAAAATGCATGTTTTAAATATTTTTAACCAACTGCTTCAGGACCCTGATGCTTTTGGCAGCATTACTAGTACAATAGTTGCAATCGATTTTTAACTAACTTCCCGGCTAACTAGCCATTTGAAACTATTTTCAACAGAAAATTTAAAAACATGGTATATAAAAATTCTTTTTATCTTGTAATTATTTGGTGTTGATTTCAAAAAATATAATGAAAAATTCCTATGATATCAAGTTTTTTGGAAAATTCAATTTTACTTTGATTTTTAACACATACATAATATTTGCTCCTCTTGGTCAGTCGCCTATTTTATGTAAGTTACCTTAATAAAAACAAATAAAATATTATTTTGGTGACTTTCTTTTAGAAACTGCACCATAATTTGATGTGAAAAATACCCAAAGGAACTTTTCATTTTTCTGTTGAACAGAAGGGTGGCTCTAGCGATCTAGCAACAGTGGTTTTCATCCATTTAAACATATAAAAAATAAATCGATTGCTGAAAAATCAATTTGCTACACCAAGAATTGATAATCTTACATAGATTTAAATGGATAAAAACCACTGGTGCTAGATAATACATGCAATATTGTTCAAGAAATTTGATATCGATTTAACTAAAAATCCTGAAGTAATGGTAAAAAAAAGAGAGGTCTTTTTCGGAAACAGCATTCCAACTAACATAAAAATCAGCAAAAACTTCTCTTGTATTTTTCAAATACTTCAATTTCGCAGGCTTGTGTTATTTGTGATACTTTTAAGAACCTTTTTGATTTGCAACATCTTAATTTGAAAACTTAGTAAGTTATCTGAAATTTACAATTGTCTTAACATGCGAGAATAAGACAAAATTTGCATAAACATGTATATTTTGGGAATTATTTTCACCATTGAGATCAGGGTTTAATTTGCATGGGAACGCAGTCCCCATACTTCTTTCATTTCAAGGACTTTTTGCTTATTAAGTGGAACGCATGGAACTCATAATGAAAACTCAAAAGTCCCAAATTGCTTCTTTTTTCCTGCTCTTCCTTTTCTTTCCTTTCCTTATAAAGAAAAGTATTGTAATGCAACTTGCACTTGGTACTTTACTTCTATGTAACTTTACCAGTGAGAAACTATTGCTTTTTCACTATTACTTTTGACACAGCAGCTAGAAATTGTTAGAACTGACCATAAATAAAAACAGTTTGTGTTTTTTGTTTTTTCTTTTACTGAGAATATCAAAAGCATAAAAGTAAATAGCAATTTGTTTTCAAAGAAGAAAACTGTTGATTTAACTGGAAATATCAAATAAAAATAAGAAAATATCTCACTGATTTATTTTTTATTATTATTATTTTTTTTTTTTGTGTGTGTGTGTAAGATTCATTTACGCTTGGAAAACTGGAGTAAAATTTCTCAAAATTCGTTGGTACACTTGAAAATGAGAGACACGTGTAAATGTAAGTTCTGAAGATTAGCGTTCCCATACTTTTTTGGCTAGAAATTAAGCCCTGATTCAGATGTTGGAACTTGGAATAATTTTAAAATATCATTTTTGATACTGGCATGAACATCAAAGGAGGGAAGTTAGATAGCCCAGTAGGTTTCTGAATTTTAGTGTACTAATATGCCAGGCGATTGGAACTTTATTATAGTTAATTTCTTTTAATATGAATATAGTATATTCTATAAAAGAAATTTGTAGGAACAAATACTTGATGGGGAGATGAGCAGAATTCACCTGTGCCATCTAATTTTTCTTTTTTCTAATTATTATTCTATTCTGCTTGTTCCACTGAGATTAAGGGGTCTGGTTATGGAGCCGCTTTACTTACCATCGCCGGAAGCTCAAGCCAATGTTATTCTATGGGAAATGTTTATTTATAACTCATTAACTAATACATATTTTTAAATTCTGTTTTTACATTCAGAAAATTCACAACTGTTGAAAAAATTGACGGGCGTTTAAAAACGTCCATCTATTTAACAGTTGGGAATTTTCTGAATGTGAAAAGAGAATTTTAAGTATTAGTTAATAAGATATAAGTAAACAAAATTTCCCGTAAAGTAACATTGGCATAGGCTTCCAGCGACGGTAAATGAAATTAGTAGACAGTAAATGAAGGCCCTTAATATCAGCAGGTTTCCTCTCTATAATGTTAAACCTGTAAGAATATGATGTATCGGTATTCTAAGGATATTTCACGAGAAAAATCACTTTTTTTTTTAATTCCTTTTAATGTTTTCTTTTATTCACTTTTACATTTTATATATATATATATGTGTGTGTGTGTATGTATTTTTATACTTTTTTTAAATGGTAAAATTTTATACCTATATTATCACCTAAAAACGTATTTTATAGGAAAAATTGTAAAAGTGAGTAAAAGCATGATTTAGGCAGGGTATTCAAAAATTTAAAATCACAAATTTTTATTTTTCCCATGAGATCTTTAAAATATGACTATATCTCATATACATTATGTCCTACAGATTTAATGTTACACGAAAAAAAGCTAGTTGCTGACTGACCAGATCATTATATGAATGATATAACCAATATAAAAATTTATGCCTTGTCTTTTAAAAGGAAAAGATTCAATACAATTTAATGATATTTATTCTAGAATCTTTATAATATTACATGATAAATTTTAAATACATTTAATGCAAAATAATACCTTGAAAAGTTATACTGTTATTTGTACTGTCATCATCTTATAATAGTTTTTAGCTGCAAATTCACCAAATTTTATAAATAAAATAAACTTAAATTAATTTACATACTTAAAACAATTGAAATATTTCTGAAATTTAAGTTTATCTTAAATGAAATAATATTATTATACAATGTTATCAGTAAAATTATGATTGTTATAGCTTATTTTTGAAATTTCCAATATAATAAAATGAGTTTATATTTAAATATGTTTTTTGTGTTCTTTGTTTGGCAGATTTAACTTAGAATTATAAAGATAGTTGTGATATTAAAAAACAAATTAATTTACCTTACATATGCAGGTGAAATGTGACAGCTCTCTTCACTGTTGTCATCGGGAAACATCGGCTTCGTTTCTTCACTTCTTTTCGTATTGGTGGATCTTTTGATTAGTTGGCTCCATTCCTTTGGGATTCTTGCGTATTCGCGATCGTTGATAGCCCTGGGGTTAGTAAGGATCTCTAGCGCTTCTCTTTTGAAGGCGTAATTATGATTATTGTAGTGGGCGATTTTATTAGTATGTATGCTGTTAATATCAATTGGGTTATTGAGGTGAGCGGAAAAAAGCGCGGTACATTGACGGTTGTGTATAAGGTCCGATTTATGTTCTTTTTCGCGGTCTTGGATTTTCCGTTTAGTGACACCGATATAGCAAGCACTTGAGTTATTATTGTAGTTGAAATCTATTTTGTAAATCCCGGAAGTGGATCTATTGTCAATTTGGTCTTTATCGTTTCTAATATGTTGAAAAATATTTCTGTTAGGTTTAATTGGAATGTTTATATTGTATTTTTTAGCTTCATTTTTTATTTTAATACTTGCTCCGTTGCAGAAAGGGATGGGGGTAGTGAATTTTGGTTTTTCTTTTTGGGCGTTATTGATTTTATTAAGGGTTTTAATTCGTTTTTTATATAGGTTATTGATAAGATTTTTTGGGTAGTTTGCTTTATAGGCTATGTTTTTAATATATTTAAGTTCTTCGTTGAGGAGGGTTTTATTGGAACAGATAAGGATCGCGCGGTTTATATAAGATCTTATAGCGGCGTATTTATAAGGAAGGGGGGTATGGCAGTGTTTATTGATGATTTCGGTGTTGGCAGTTGGTTTCCTGTAAACAGTAGTATCGATTGTATTGTCTGGATTTTTGGTTATTTTAATATCTAGGTAGTTCAGTGTGTTGTTAGTTTCGTTTTCCATTGTGAATTTTATGTTTTTATCAAGGTTGTTGAGATCGTTTAGAATTTTATCAGTGTCGGAATTTTTCGGGAAAACGGTAAAAACGTCGTCAACGTAACGCGTCCAGATTTTACTTTTATTGATAATATTTATGGCGGAGTTTTCGATGAGTCTCATTTTTAATTCTGCGAGGATCCCTGAGATGGGTGACCCCATGGGAACGCCTTGTTTTTGTCTATAGATATTGTTATTGAACTGGAAGTATGATTCGTTTAGGAGTAAATTATTAGTCCGGATTAAGGTTTCGCTAACCTTATTATCGCCGTATGTTTCTACTATTTTTTCGTTAACAATATTTGCAATTTCAGTAGTGTCTATGGAGGGATAAAGTTCTTTAACATCAAAGCTTAACATTAGATCATCAGAGTTTATATTGATATCGCGAAGTTTTTGTATGAATACCTCGTTGGAGTTTATAGAGAGATCGGAGGGGGGAAGGAGAGATTGATAAATATTTTTCATGTAGCGTTCTAAAAAATAAGTGGGACCTAGAACGCTACATGAAAAATATTTATCAATCTCTCCTTCCCCCCTCCGATCTCTCTATAAACTCCAACGAGGTATTCATACAAAAACTTCGCGATATCAATATAAACTCTGATGATCTAATGTTAAGCTTTGATGTTAAAGAACTTTATCCCTCCATAGACACTACTGAAATTGCAAATATTGTTAACGAAAAAATAGTAGAAACATACGGCGATAATAAGGTTAGCGAAACCTTAATCCGGACTAATAATTTACTCCTAAACGAATCATACTTCCAGTTCAATAACAATATCTATAGACAAAAACAAGGCGTTCCCATGGGGTCACCCATCTCAGGGATCCTCGCAGAATTAAAAATGAGACTCATCGAAAACTCCGCCATAAATATTATCAATAAAAGTAAAATCTGGACGCGTTACGTTGACGACGTTTTTACCGTTTTCCCGAAAAATTCCGACACTGATAAAATTCTAAACAATCTCAACAACCTTGATAAAAACATAAAATTCACAATGGAAAACGAAACTAACAACACACTGAACTACCTAGATATTAAAATAACCAAAAATCCAGACAATACAATCGATACTACTGTTTACAGGAAACCAACCGCCAACACCGAAATCATCAATAAACACTGCCATACCCCCCTTCCTTATAAATACGCCGCTATAAGATCTTATATAAACCGCGCAATCCTTATCTGTTCCAATAAAACCCTCCTCAACGAAGAACTTAAATATATTAAAAACATAGCCTATAAAGCAAACTACCCAAAAAATCTTATCAATAACCTATATAAAAAACGAATTAAAACCCTTAATAAAATCAATAACGCCCAAAAAGAAAAACCAAAATTCACTACCCCCATCCCTTTCTGCAACGGAGCAAGTATTAAAATAAAAAATGAAGCTAAAAAATACAATATAAACATTCCAATTAAACCTAACAGAAATATTTTTCAACATATTAGAAACGATAAAGACCAAATTGACAATAGATCCACTTCCGGGATTTACAAAATAGATTTCAACTACAATAATAACTCAAGTGCTTGCTATATCGGTGTCACTAAACGGAAAATCCAAGACCGCGAAAAAGAACATAAATCAGACCTTATACACAACCGTCAATCTACCGCGCTTGCTTCCGCTCACCTCTATAACTGTTCTCATGAAGACTAAGTTTAACTGTCTTAACATGTTAAAAATATATCCAGAGATTGCAGTGGAATATTTGGCTCATACTTTTATGTAACAAGGCATAGTGTGCAGTTTTTAAATAAAACAGAGTTTAACATCCATAACAATATTTATTCAAACTTAACAAGAAGTTTCAAACTTAACAAAAATTTAAAACTTAACAGAAAATATAGACTTTGCTAGTGATAGTTAGAAAAACTTGCCATGAGGGAAAAACTATTTGCCAAAAACTAACTGCTTATAAGTAGAATTAATGCTTTCATTGCTCAGCATTAGCACAAAAAGGATGCTGGCCTTCAAATAACATTAATATATATACTGCAACTTAATTAAACAGAAACATGCCCTCATACTTTGAGGCAAACTAAAAAAATACTTGAAAACGTATTTAAATTTTTCAAATCATCGTAATTACAAACGAAAATTATAAGCAAGAGAGAATAAACCTATGTAAGACATCCTTATATACAATTATCACCGGATTCCAGAACAGCCAATCACCAGGCTACACATTTCTCCCTTCCAGGCGATCCAAAAACACGCCCATCGTACGTAATCCGTTACCGTGACAACGGACGACGCTGAATACGTACGCCATCTATGGGCCACAAAAGTAAGTATCGCCATATTGGAATTCAACTGGCGTGAACGATGTGTTCAAAGAATGTAAACAAAGATTATAATTTTATCCTATATGAATTAAATAAAGAAGTATAATATCAAATGTATTTAAAAATAGAAAAAGATAAGTTATTTGCTTGAATAAAGGATAAAAGTAAGTTATATCTTTAAGTAAAGTTATTTTAATAAAACTTATCCTTAAATATTATACTAAACAATACATTGTATTCTTTATATTTTTCAAATTAAACTTAACTTATACATAGCACTAAACGCTATTCATTTAAAACGAAAATAAGCTCTCCTCATAATTAATAGGCAATATAAATGTTTTTAAACTTTGAAAAATGATATGAAAAAAGGTTTTTAGGACAACAATGCCCCCCATCATATCATTTTGAAACATTAACCATCACTAGCATTAACAAAAGATAAAAAAAATATAAAAAAAACAGTATAACAATATCACATTAATCTTCTTATACAGAGGCAATCCATCAATACCTGCCAAAGTCCACCATAACAGAACAGTTCATCCAAAACACTGAATAAATCTACTATAAAGATAGAAAAAGAATATATATTAATAATATATCAAAATGATGCATTAAGAAATTTTGTTATCTTCATCACCTCATTACTGAAAACAATAAAAGATTAGTTAAACAATTATAACAATCACATAACTCAAACATTCGTGGCCACGTTTACACTCATCCTAAGTAAAAAAAACTTTCTTTACAATGACAAAGCAATGAAGATCAGAAGAAAACATCCAAAAAATTCTGCACCTCAAAAACTTCAAATAAGGATACATATCCAAAATTTATACTTTATAAACTACAATTTTTACTATATATATATATATGAAATTTACAGGTATTTTTCTTACAAATTTACTATACAAATATTTTATTTACAAAATTAAGCAAGTCACTTTTAGTAAGTGGCTTTGTAAAGGGATCCGCCAAGTTAGATTTAGATTTAACATATTTTAATTCAAATTTATCCTCAAAAAGCCACTCGCGAATAAAGAATAATTTCACATTTATGTGCTTCGACCTATTATTCTCTATAGGCGATTTCGTAAATTCAATAGCTGACATATTATCGGCAAAAAGGGTTGGTAAAGAGTATTTTTCGGAGATTAAATTAAATTCAATACAATCCTCCAAAATACGATTGAACCACATAAGTTCTTTCACACATTCACACATTGAAACAAATTCACTTTCCATTGTGGAAAGACTTACCCCTTTTTCCTTAAAAGTTCGCCATGAAATTGGACTATTATCTAAAAATATTATTTGACCCCCCATTGAAATAAAGTCGTCTCTGTTCATAGCAAAATCAGCATCAGAGAAAGCGACTAAACTAGAATTTTTACAATTTAAATTTAATTTTAAATTCTTGGTACCCGAAACGTAACCAAGTAATTTAAGCAAACCATTCCAATGGGTTAAACCTGGAGAATTTTGAAACTGGCTAAAAATATTCACAGCATAGGCTATATCTGGTCTAGTCCTACTAGCTAAAAATGAAAGGCAACCCAAGATATTCCTATATGGTAATCTTGCGACTTCTTCCATTTCAGTCTTATTGCTTGGACAATCCCTTTTTGAATATTTTAACCCTTTTATAATAGGTAAAGAAGTATATGGTATTTTAAATGAGTTAAACCTTTTATAAACTTCATCTATGTACAATGCCTGATAAATTTGAACAGCATCGTTATCATAGCTAAACTCAACACCCAATAATTTCTTCGTTTTACCCAAAATTTTAAGATCAAATTTTCCCCCCAAAAGTTCAATTATGGAATCAATTTGAGCCCGAGTTTTTCCAAAAATAACTATGTCGTCGACATAGACTAATAAAACTATAAAGTCCTCAAAATAATATGAACAATTACACCAGTTAAACTTAAGAAAACCTAAACTTAAAAGAACCTTATTTAATTCGAAAAACCACAAACGACCACTCTGATGTAAACCATACAGAGCACGGTCTAATTTGCAAACTAAATCTTCCTCACCAGGAACAATATAACCAAGCGGTTGTGACATATAAATCTCTTCTTTAAGAGGAGCGTATAAATATGCACATTTAATGTCACACTGAATGTTTTGCCACTTAAGACAGGAAACTAAAAGGGAAAAGAAAAAACGAATAACAGAAAAATTTACCACTGGAGAGAATGTTTCGTCGTAGGTATCCCCCCGAATTTGGTAGTACCCCTGAGCGACGAGCCTAGCTTTAAACCTAGCTATATTCCCACTCTCATCCTTTTTAATGGTATAAACCCATCTGTTACCTAGTAAAGATTTCCCATCAGGTAAAGGGACTAAATGCCATACTTTACGCTGACTCATATTTGAAATTTCCTCATCCATAGCTTTAACCCATTCAGAATTTTGAGGTGACTTCATAGCTTGTTTATAAGTTCTGGGTACAGAAAGTTCTAGTCAGGTTTCCTTTTTAACATGGTTAGAAACAGGATCATTTGAATTAACCACCCCTTCAAATTTATTACTACCAGAGAAATCAAACAAGGAAGGTTCGAAAACAATATTATTACGTTCACAATAACTCTTAACCTCATTTAAAGATCTCAACCTAGTAGTTTTATCGTTAGGGTAATAATATATATCTGTCCTATCACCATGAGGTCTCGGTACTGGCTTTCTCCTCCAAACAATTTTAGAACAAGAGTCATTAGTATCAGGTAGTTCAGCGATAGACTCCCCGTCGGAATCATCAGGCCCCCCTCCAAACACAATGTCTACGGGATCGGAACCACCACAATCAACCGGACTATTTGGAGACTGACCCAACTCTTCCAACGAAGGGCCCATCACCGCCCCACTGTGCTGATTAAAAATACGATCGGAGAAAGTTAAATTTACAGTCTCGACGACCCTATCCTCATTTTCTATCCAGACTCTATATCCTTTTGTACGAAGAGCGTAACCGACGATTACTCCCTTTTTTGCCTTTGACATAAGTTTGTGGTCGCGTCTCTGTTTAGGAACTCCGACATACACTACTAAACCAAAAGGCTTCAGGTGTCTAACCGAAGGTTTTCTTCCAGTATAAAGTTCAAGAGGAGTTTTTTCCTGGTTTTTATGAATCACACGATTCCAAGTGTAACTAAAATAAAGCACAGCCTCTGGCCAAAAAGAAAAAGGAAGTCCACTATCGGACAGAATAGCACGAGTACAATTTAGAACTGTTTGATTGAGCCTCTCACAAACACCATTTTCTTCTGGTGTATAGGTGTTTGTTAGCTCGTGAGCAACCCCCCTTTTATTGCAAAAGTCACGGAAGCTCTCGTTCTCAAACTCAGAACCATTATCTGTCCTAATAGTTTTCAACTTCTTTCCAAGACTAAGCTCAGCTCTGGCAATGTGCCTTTCAAAAATACTAAACACCTGTGACTTATCCTTCATTGGGTATAAAGTCACTTTACGTGAAAAACCATCAATTATTGAAAGAAAAAATTTTTCCCCCCTTTTTCCCAAAATTGGAATTGGACCCCAAACGTCCATGTACACTTTCTCCAAGGGTGATTTAATGCCATGAACAGAATCAACCGACTTAAAAGAAACACGATTTTGTTTACTTACCCGACAAGGTTCACACGAAAACTTTTTAAATTTAAGCTTAGGAAGCCCTTTCACACCATTGTGCTTACTAGTTTTGACTATAAGTTCCGGACTAATATGAGCGAAACGAGAATGCCAGTTCTCTAAGTCAGTTAAATTAGCTACAACAGGTTCATCAGATAGCCCCCCATTCACTTTTAAACACTTGGCATAGGCATAGTAAAGACCATTTTTAAGTTTGGCATAAAAAAGAGGTTTATCAAACTTGTCGAAAACATTTACTCTACCACCACCTCCAGTGAACTTGGCACCATTAAAGTCCAATTTTGCACCAGAAATTAAATTTTTCCTCAATTCAGGGGAAAACAAAACATCCTTAAGATATACATCATTATTACCAAATTTCAATTTAACTACACCTTTCCCAACAATCGGAAAACTTACTCCATCAATGGCCACCTTCAAATTTTCACCTTCTACAGGACAATATTCAGAAAACAGGTTTTTATTGCGACAACAGTGATGACTCGCGGCCGTATCAAAAATCCAAAGATTATCGCCACCAACATCACTAAAATTAACCTGTGCAATATAATATGAAGGTTCATTGACCGAATTGACAGAGCAAGCAATCTTCCTTTGGGATTTAACATTTTTAGATTTAAACTTAGGATTTACATTTGATTTAACATTAGAATTTCTATTAAAATTTGCATTAAAGTTCTTATTTAAACAGTCTTTCTTAAAGTGACCTGGTTTATTACAATTGAAACATAATAAAGGTTTATAAAACTTTTGTTTACCTTTATATTGAATATTTTGAACTTCTACCAGCTGCTCATCATCTTTCTGTAACTGCAAACGGATTTCCTCAGACGTTAATTCGGACACCAAAGTAGTGAACTTGAACTCATCTGACTTCCATCGCATCATATCTTGAACCACAGAATTAAACTTCTTCGGGAGATGTCGTAGAAGCTGATAGCAACAATATATGTCTTCCATTGGACGACCCATTTCTCTCAACAACTCAATTGTACGACTCAATCTATTTACATAGGCAGTTACAGACTCATTTTGTAGCATGTCACATTTAACAAATTCCGTAAATAATTGAATATGTCTTGCACGTGAATCTGACAAGAAATTTTTCTTTAAAGCCTCCCATGCTTCAACCGGGTCATTACAATTTTCTATAATACATCGAACTTCAGGAGATATATGCAAATATATAGTAGACAGTGCAAGTCTTGACCTATGCTTAAAATCTGTAATAAGCTTAGTAGTTTCCGGTTTTCCATCATCCTCTGGCAAAGTTTCTCTTTTAGCAACCAATTCCCAGCAGTTATCTCTTATAAGAATAAAACGAATATCTTTCTGCCAAGTAATATAATTACTAGCATTTAATTTTTCAATAGAAGGAGTTAAACTCATAGCCATTGTAAAAATATACTGCACATCTAAACTGTAAACAAGGTAAGGCCAAATGACATGCCCATAACCTCTGTTCTCATGAAGACTAAGTTTAACTGTCTTAACATGTTAAAAATATATCCAGAGATTGCAGTGGAATATTTGGCTCATACTTTTATGTAACAAGGCATAGTGTGCAGTTTTTAAATAAAACAGAGTTTAACATCCATAACAATATTTATTCAAACTTAACAAGAAGTTTCAAACTTAACAAAAATTTAAAACTTAACAGAAAATATAGACTTTGCTAGTGATAGTTAGAAAAACTTGCCATGAGGGAAAAACTATTTGCCAAAAACTAACTGCTTATAAGTAGAATTAATGCTTTCATTGCTCAGCATTAGCACAAAAAGGATGCTGGCCTTCAAATAACATTAATATATATACTGCAACTTAATTAAACAGAAACATGCCCTCATACTTTGAGGCAAACTAAAAAAATACTTGAAAACGTATTTAAATTTTTCAAATCATCGTAATTACAAACGAAAATTATAAGCAAGAGAGAATAAACCTATGTAAGACATCCTTATATACAATTATCACCGGATTCCAGAACAGCCAATCACCAGGCTACACATTTCTCCCTTCCAGGCGATCCAAAAACACGCCCATCGTACGTAATCCGTTACCGTGACAACGGACGACGCTGAATACGTACGCCATCTATGGGCCACAAAAGTAAGTATCGCCATATTGGAATTCAACTGGCGTGAACGATGTGTTCAAAGAATGTAAACAAAGATTATAATTTTATCCTATATGAATTAAATAAAGAAGTATAATATCAAATGTATTTAAAAATAGAAAAAGATAAGTTATTTGCTTGAATAAAGGATAAAAGTAAGTTATATCTTTAAGTAAAGTTATTTTAATAAAACTTATCCTTAAATATTATACTAAACAATACATTGTATTCTTTATATTTTTCAAATTAAACTTAACTTATACATAGCACTAAACGCTATTCATTTAAAACGAAAATAAGCTCTCCTCATAATTAATAGGCAATATAAATGTTTTTAAACTTTGAAAAATGATATGAAAAAAGGTTTTTAGGACAACAATAACCCAATTGATATTAACAGCATACATACTAATAAAATCGCCCACTACAATAATCATAATTACGCCTTCAAAAGAGAAGCGCTAGAGATCCTTACTAACCCCAGGGCTATCAACGATCGCGAACATGCAAGAATCCCAAAGGAATGGAGCCAACTAATCAAAAGATCCACCAATACGAAAAGAAGTGAAGAAACGAAGCCGATGTTTCCCGATGACAACAGTGAAGAGAGCTGTCACATTTCACCTGATGACGGGTGCGCTAGCACCTGAAATGCATTGTGAAAATAACTAGGACTTATGTAAGGTAAATTAATTTGTTTTTTAATGTGAATTGTCGTCCTATAACAAAAGTAATTAATAGTTGTGATATTTAAAATTGTGCAACAATATGAATGTATTATTATTATTATAATACAAGATATGGACATTTCATCTACCTTTATATTTATCATTTGATTATTAATTTAAATTAACCATTTTTTAAACTCTAATATACATATTTTTCATGCTGTTTTACAGAGGGGAAAAAAGATTTTACAAAACGAAATATTAGAAACTGTATGCTTTTTTGTGTCATATAACACATCATTCAAACTCAGTAAGTACCTGAAGCTAATATGTTGATAGCTCCTGTATTGAAAAATTCATAGGATTTTTAGAAGTACCAACCTTCAAATAATGTGTGTCACAATTTCTTGATAATTCAGGCATTACTTTAGATTTTAAAGTTGTTTTAGTTTCGCTACTTTTGTTATTTTCAAAACAATGAGAAAAAAGGAATTTTGTCTGTTGATTAAATACTGTTTTTTTAATGTGAAAAAGTACTGTTCAAACATATCAATGGCTTGATAAGTGTTATGATAATTCTGCTCCATTAAAATCAACAATTGATTGTTGGTTTACTGAATTTCAACATGGCCGTACAAACACCAATGATACTAAACCTTTTAGTCTCCTGAATTCTGCAGTCATTCCAGAAAACATAAAAAAAAAAAAAAAAACTTCACAAAATTGTTTTAAAAGACCAAAACTACTTGGTATAGCTGACACTTTAAAGATATCAAAGGGCAGTGTATACATGTTTTGCAGGAACATTTATCCATGACAAAGCTTTATTTTAAAGGGCACTTTCTCGTTGTAAACCAAAAACAGCTATGTGTTGATGATTCAGAGTTCTGTTTGGAGCTGTTTAATTGTAATATTTATTTATTTTTTCATCAATATATGGCAATACATGAAACATAGATCTGCCACTGCATTCCGAAATCACATCATTAGTCAGCTTAACCCATTAGTAGTCGCTAGTTGGTCGATTCACCGCCCATTTCTTCAGTTTTTATTCAACAGCCTCCAAAAATTTTTAGAAGTGGCATATGAAATACATAATCGACGATTATTTGAGTTGATTCGCTTTATATGTATATCAAATGCTACTTCTAAAATTTTTTGGAGGCTGTTGAATAAAAACTGAAGGGATGGGCAGCGAATCGACCAACTAGCGACTACTAACGGGTTAATAAGACAACAACTGGTTCAAACAAACTAAAAGTGCAGATGTTGGCTGGTAAGATTTTGGCCTCTGTAATTTTGGAATGTGCAGGGTATTGTATTCGTTGCCTATCTTGAGAGAAAAAAAGACCATCAATGGCAAATATTATGTATCACTACTTCTGCATTTGAAGGAAAAGATAGTAAAAAAATCAGCCCAAAAAGAAAAAGTGTTCTTTCACCAAGACAATGCACCCTGTCACAAGTCATTGGCTACAATGGCAAAAATGTATGAATTCGAATTCAAATTGCTTCCCCATCCATTTATTCTCCTTATGTCTGGCTTCCAATGATTACTTGTTTGCAGACCATAAAAAAAATGCTCCAGGGTAAAGATTTGCATCAAATGCAAAAAATGCTTTTTAATTAGCTTCAGGACTTATTGAATGTGTTACTTGTTACACTTGAGAATATATTCTGAAATTAATTTTAAAATCAATTGTTTTTTTAGAAAAGGTTCTGCAAATTTTATTTCAGAATCGGGATAATAATATATTTTTATGTTTTTTTGTGTAAAATGAATATTTCTTTATAACACAAAATATGTCCTTTTATCATATGATAAAATACTTCATCATTGAATAAAATCTTAAATATATAAATTATTTAAAATTAAGGACTAAATATATTTAGCAATAAAAATACCTTAAAAATATCCTTAAACATGGTGACAGCATATTAATTTCAGCCACCATCGTGGCCATCATCAGTGCTGAAACACAATCTAGACGTTTTCTTCTAGTTTCCCGGCGTTGTTTTTTTTTGTCGCTGCAATACCTTCGCTTCTCTTCATTTTCTTTCATGAGTTGTTGCCATTCTGGCAGAACTAAATAGTGTTCGCGGTCATTAACAGTTAATGGGTTATTGATAATTTCAATGGCCTCCCTTTTTAAGGCGTAATTGTAGGAGTTATAAGGAGCTATTTTTTTAATGTTTATGGTATTAGTATTAATTGGGTTATTGTTATGGGTAGTGGAAAAGGCGGTGGAGGATTTACCATATTTTAAATCGGCACGGTGCTCTTTTTCGCGTTCATTAATTCTTCTTTTGGTCATTTTTAAAATTAAGGACTAAATATATTTAGCAATAAAAATACCTTAAAAATATCCTTAAACATGGAGACAGCATATTAAAATGGAAATTGGAATGATTATTTGGAATGACCAAAAGAAGAATTAATGAACGCGAAAAAGAGCACAGTGCCGATTTAAAATATGGTAAATCCTCCACCGCCTTTTCCACTACCCATAACAATAACCCAATTAATACTAATACCATAAACATTAAAAAAATAGCTCCTTATAACTCCTACAATTACGCCTTAAAAAGGGAGGCCATTGAAATTATCAATAATCCATTAACTGTTAATGACCGCGAACACTATTTAGTTCCGCCAGAATGGCAACAACTCATGAAAGAAAATGAAGAGAAGCGAAGGTATCACAGCGACAAAAAAACAACGCCGCGAAACTAGAAGAAAACGTCTAGATTGTGTTTCAGCACTGATGATGGCCTCGATGGTGGCTGAAATTAATATGCTGTCTCCATGTTTAAGGATATTTTTAAGGTTTTATTGCTAAATAAAATCTTAAATATTTTACGATTGTGAAAACAATGACTATAATTGTATAAATATTTAATACACTGTTGAATGAAGCATTAAAAGTAATTCAGTTTGAATTTAGAGGATTTTTAGTATGTATCAAATGTCTTCTGAGTTTTTATATTTAAAGCAAAAATACCAGGGTTTGTAAAAATATAACCATCAACTTAAATTGTTGTTGTTGTTATTTTGTGGCAGGGTAAGAGGGAAAATAGTAAAAGAATATTTTAAAAAATTAATCATAGAAAAATGTGTAAAATTTTAAATGCTCATAAAAGTTGCATTGTTGATGTCAAATTTATTTTTAAGATTTATTATTCATGCATTGTAAATTGCATATTCATGTATATTTATACATATTCTTTTCACAGCAAAGGGAGCGTGTTGCTTCTACACTACATAGACAAGAAACTGTAGAATGTTTGAAGAAATTCAATGCCCGGCGGAAATTAAAGGTAAATTCTCATATTTTTTTAGAAAATAATCATAAATAACTTTATTTAGCCTTTCTTTTGAAGGATTTTTCTGTTTATCTTTCGTCTAGGGTGCCATATTGACGACGATGCTTGCTACTAGGAATTTTTCTAGTAAGTATTTAGATCCAAAAATTTTTTTTAACTTGTTCTGCAACATTTGTTTAGATAAAAAGAAAAATTATGTCCGTCAATTCTAATTTGGAATTTTCTCTTTTTATTCATATTATTTTATTAGCTTATAAAAAGACTTTACTTAACATTTATTATAGTTTACAAATAACAATTTCATATATAGACTGTCCAAAAAAAAAAAGGAATAGTAATAACAATAAAGTTTTTTAAAAGAATAAATTTATTAATAGTAGTATTTATAAAATTTTTAGTTATTTGTGGCATTGTGTACAAATTGCTACAGCATATTTTTTTTTTTTTTTTTTTTTTTTGTGTGTGTGTGAATTTTATAAAGAGAACAATCAAATTTTAGCTGTCTCTTTTAATTATAGGTTTTCAAAAATTTTGTTTATATTTCGAAAAGCTTTCACCATAGTTTTAAATGTATGCTAATCACGGATATAATTTAATTTCCTGTTAGAAAAGTAGTTTCTATCTAAAAATCTATCTAAATAAGAAATTGTTAAAATTTATTTGCATTAGTGAATATATAAACTAATAAACAATAGTGCATTAAAAGATGTTTAATTGTTCAAAATTTTTTTATTGCCTGCTCATATGTTAAATTTTAGTAGCTCTATGAAAAAATTGACATATCTTTTAACATATATTAACAATAAGCAACATTTATTTTATTTGTATATAAACTAATGCAATATCATAAAAACACATTAGTGAATTTCGATATTTCATTAATATTATTGCTTTAAACTAGTAAAGTATAAAATATTCTTGATCTATCTTTAGCATATCTTTAAAAAAATTTTAAATACTTTTTGTTTATAAAACAGGAAATTCATTTAACTCATGAAAAGATATTTTTTGCAAAGGCATTAGAATAGTTTACAGCATTAATCGATATGTATAAATGGACATGTTAGTATGTGTCTCCTGTACAGACTCAAAATCTACTGAACTGTGCGTTTTTTGCAAAATGATTTGCATGTTCCTGGGGAGGTTTAAAGATTTTGAAATGTTTTGATCTGACAAATAGAACAGAAATTAGAAGTCTAAAATTTTTATTCATGGCACTGTCTACATTTGAAAAATACACTTGCTATAGTCATTACAATAATCAATTGTAAGCATAGCAATCATAAATATTAGTGTATAATTATCACTTATTATACCAAACGATGGGAAATAATCCAAGGAATCCAAATTAAACATTTGAGTTAAATATTCCAGTTAGTTAAAAAGATATTAGCTAGAAACCACATAATAGCATTAGAATTCTTTAATAGCTGTTATAAAATTGTTATCAATTTAGAAAAAAAAATTAACTCGATCATTTATTTATTTATTGACATAAAAACAAATACATTTAATGCTTGCAATAAAACTGAAATAAAACTTTACAAAAAGCTCAAATTGCACAGGATTAAAAAAAAAAAATTATTATTCTGTCTAGCAGACTTTGCTCACATCACTGCGTACTATATTTAAATGATATTTATTATTATTATTTATTTAAATTGGATTACTAAAATGTTTAAGTAAATGTATTTTGATTGGCGACTATTTTCAGCAAATCAGAACCATGCCCAAATACTCTGATGTACAGCTATTATTGAAATGTAAATCACATTTAAATATTTAAGTTTCATTATGTTGATCCAAAACATGATTAATTTAATATAAACTAAATATGCATTCACATAAAAAAAAACAGCTTTAGTATAGGAGCCCTTTGGCTAAATTTGAAATTTAGCAGTTCAGTAACTCAGATGCTTCTCACCAAGGTCTTTGCTTACAGAATTGCGATAGCCATTTTAATTCATTGCCAAAATGGCTAAAAATATTAAAAGTCACCAAGGGGATCATATGTTCATATTTTATATTTATAAGTGATTCATTTAAATACAATGACCAACAAAGCTAGAGAAGTCTGCTAGTTCTGTGTAAAGTGTATCTATCTGGTAGCCGTATAGTTTGCACTTTGACTTTGTTGCCAGATGGTAGGTTTGAATCCAAGTTTATTTATGTATGTTTGCAGTGGTTCAGAATCCACCTTTGAGCCATAGATACCAGTCTAAATGAGTCTTGATGTGCAAGCAATGACTGAAGAACGATTCCCCCCCTCCCACAAAACACACACACACAAACTCAAAACCTGTGTAGAATTTTATTCTTTTTTTAACAAATAAATTCAGATTTTTAATAAAATTCGTTCTCTTATTTTATTATACTTAAAGTATATATATAATGTACTTGTACTTTTTTTTTTTTTTTTTGAGCAATTTGTTTAAGAAAATTATTTACAGTTATTATTAAAATGTATCTGCAAGTAGCTATTTCCGCACAAGAAATTCTTTAATTACAGATATTTTTATTTCATAATGTGTCTTAAAAAAATAGACAAATTCATTGAAAGATATTCACATATTTTGAAAAATATTGTTGGTTAATTTTTTTCTATGTGTTCTCCTTTTCATGTATGCTGTTGTTCAGTGGCTGTTTCTTTATAAATATCATTGAGCTTTTCAGATAATTAAATAACAAATTACTTAAATGTGTGATTAATTTGACAATTTATATATTGTCCGACACGGGAATTGGGTGTAACCTTTGCAATATATAAAGGTGCATTTTGAATTTTAAAAAAAAAGTATCAATTAAAATATTTGTTTAAAATTAAGACATTAATGGAGAAGATTTTGTAAGAAAATAATATTTATATAAATATGTACTGCTATGTAAATTGTAAAATATATATATATATATATTTGTTATTTATTAAAAGTTATACTTTACTTATACAAATCAGCTATGCATCTATTGATTGCTGAAACATAAACATAAAATTCTATTAAGATTTTTTTTTTTTTTTTTTCAGAATTTTTAACAACAATGAGATATTATAATTTTTTCTGACAAATTATCATGTTTTTAATTTAAAAGCAATTCCTTCAACCACATCACAAGAAGTTATCTGGGCTTTTTCCGATACACTAAATTGTTTTTTAAAATCCTTTACTTGCTTGAATCTTGCAGATAATAATTTTTAAAAGTAGCTTTTCCCTTTTGATTCTGGCAGCAGATGATTTCAGTGTGCAAGTGTTATTAGAGTATGCTCGAAAACATAGCATTTGATAATGTATCACTCTTGAACAGTTTGATCATTTTCCATTGTAGATGTAAATCCAATACTTGTACTGGGCTCTTTAGCTTGATTGATAACATCATCATCATTATTGTTGTCAAGTTTTCTTTTTTCCATTAGTCCAATTATCCATTTTTAGAAGTTCTTTAAATATTAAAAAAAAATTGTCAAAAATTCAAAGATAAAATAAAAAGAAAGAAGTAATTCCCTATTCTATATATTCCTATATTTATTTCACATGAAATATTCATAGAATTTGAAAGATGCCACCAAGCTGAAACACGTTACATTCCATGGCATAGCACGCTATCATATAGGCCAAGGTTACTATAATATTGCCCAGGTCAGAAGCAAAGTCACATTTACTTTGACATTTTTTTAATAACATGTTGTATTGACTCTAATAATATCATTCCACAGTTAGTTTATCCAATTATAAATTTGTATCTTCTCCGTCATATTAATATGTAAGTGTTATTGAACAACTAATAAAATTTTTAGACTCCTAACAATATCATTCTACATCTAGTTTATTCAATTATAAATTCATATTTTCTTCATGATATCAGTATACAACAGTGGCGCCGACTATGTGGGGGCTCGAGGGCTCGAGCCCCCCCAGAAAATTTTCTGTAGGGGCTCAGCCCCCCCAGAAATTTTGAATACTGATTCACTATTAAACAAGAAAATCTTTCCTCTATTTCTATTTAGTTTTTTACCAAAATCATAGCTGTAAAGTAAGGTTGTTGCAATTCAAAATAGACATAAATTGACTAAAAAAAAAAAACAAGAAAGGCTGAAAGTCTCTGTATGGGGCGCGGGGGGGGGGGGAGATCAGAGGGAGATGATTCCCTTTGCTGTGCTATGGGAATCCCAATCACTTATGGTTTGTGCATGAGGAGCAAAAGTTTTCAGAAACATCGATGCAAAGTAATGTAACTATTTTCACAAAAGTTACTGCCATATTGTTATTACATTTTTTATTTTAATTTTATTTTATTAATATATTATACGCTTGATGCTACTCTCTTACCTAAGTTTAAGTGAAAATAATTTTTATAAAGGTTTCTGAGATGTTTAATTCGCCTTTTTTTTTTTTTTTTTTTTTTTAAATTATTTATATTTGCATTTTATTTATTTGGTTGCTTCTTTTTTCCCTTGGCATTTTTAAATAAAAATGAACTATTTTGGATGTAAGTCATGAATTTATAAACAATAAGAAGTATATAATATTTTCCTCCCTCCCCCTTTTTTTTTATGAAACTTTTTATTTTAGGAAAATAAACCTTGATAATCTGGTGTGTCACTCATAAAATTAAATTTTATGGCCTATTGGAGCTGTGCCATGTTCAAATTTGTCACTTGATATAGCTGCTCTAATGCAGACTCGGTGACCTTGCCAACATAAATTATGTGAGAAGTGCCGAACTGTTTATCAGCCAGGGTAGTTCAGTGGTTAGAGCATCCGCGCGTTAAGCGGAACGGCGGCCCGGGTTCGATTCCCGATTCTGGTATTTTTCACATAGTTGGTAAAATGTCAGCCTTCTACTCCATTCTATCAAAATTTAATTAATGATAGTTTATGAAATTTTAACATTTTAAGTAAAAATGAAGAGTAAGAACAAATATTGTTTTTAAAACTTAAAGAGAAGATATAGCAGAAATTATTTCGAGATTCTGTCTTTCCCCTCCAATTTTAACTTAACATAATCACAATATTGTTTTCAAACTGAAGTGACTGATGGCCGTATTATCCCAGCGACCTCCCTGCTACTCTTAATTTTGTTTTATAAATTCGATTTATATAAACTAAATGGCAAAAATTATGATGGCATTTTCAGGACCAGTTTTGGGGCCCTTTGCTACTCAGGACGCCTCTGGCACATGCCCCTGTGTTAATCAGGCCGTTGTTTGTGTGTGCATAAGCATGGGTGCATTATTATACCAAATTTGATGACCTTGTATTAGAAATATGATCCCCCCCCCCCAAAAAAAAAAAAAAAACATCCTGGCTACGGCCTTGGTTCGAGCCCCCCCCAGAAAATTTTCAAAGTCGGCGCTGCTGGTATACAAGTACCATTTAATTACTAATAAAATTTTTGTTAAATGATTACTTTATTTTTCGATAACTAACATTAATTTATTATATATATATATTGGTGTTTCAGTGATCTTGTATCTGTTGCTTGGCTTCTACTATGCTTAATAGATCATCATTGTTATATATATATATATAAAACATATTTGAGGTTGCTTTTTCTATAATAATTGATGTTGCCCTGCATTAGCATAAATACTATTTAAATGTACCATTATATAAACAATCGATTTCCAGTCTAGGTCTTATTGCAAATTTTGATGCCTATTTCTTGAATGAATATTTCTTGTTTCAGGTGACATTTTTAGCCCTAAAAAGTGCTCTTCTATGGCTATAGTGATACCTGTAATTGACTTTAATGCTTTCCTAAAACAAATATTCCTACACACCAGTCTTCATCACATTAGACATTAAGTGATGACATAATTTTATTTTAAGAAATAAATTTTGAAGTTTCATTTAAAAGTTAACTTCATAATACACAGCATCACTTATTTAAAATTTAAGAAAAAATAATGATATAGTAAAACTACTAAAAGATCATTTGTAAAAGGGAAATTTTCTATTTTAAACTGGTTTATGCTTAGTAGCTATGCTGTACCTTGTAATTGCATAGGACACTTTTCACAGGTACCATAAGAGCTCCCATCACAGTTAGGATTGAATTTTAGACTTCTTCCATCGTCTTAGATTTTTTATTGTCTTGTATTTATATTTAAAAATTATTTTTAAAAAAATGTGCTTTTTGTTGATAAACTTTCGTGTGATTTGAAGTAAATTTACATGCCATACCCGTCAATATTTTATTTTTGTATCTGTATTTTTTTAAATGTATAATTAAGTATGTTTTTTATGTACTTAAATTAATTATTTTTATTTTCTGTTCCTTTCAAAATGGAATCTAACATGATGAACTGGTATAGATTCATTTATTGATTCGTATGATAAAATGTCAATAATATATTTATAAAAGTACAGTTTGTTTATTCAGTTTTAAAACATTATCCATGATTTAATGAATATAAATAACTGCCATGTATTGTACATTTTAAAAAATTTGTTTTTGTTATAATGTCAAGCATACTGAGTATCTTTTTTTTTTTAAATTCCTTTTAAAATTTCATTCTCATTTACTTCCTAATGTATTATAAATTTTGCTAACTAGTTAAAAGTGAATTATTTTTAATATCCTTAAAATGAATTATATTTTCTGTTTGGAGTTCCATGTGAGATCTTTCATTGCAATGCCGCAACTTTCTCGAACATCCTCCCACATGCTGTTTGGCGATGAAACTGATGTTTCTTCCACACCTTGATCCTCAGGTCTTAACAGGTGGCACCATTTCTGGTCTAAGCTTATTATAGGGTCATTCTTATTGCAACTGCAATTGTAAAAATTTCGATTGTTTCCTGATTTAGTGTGTAAATATGATTTTTGTAATTTGCTGATTTTTTCGTGTTCCTAAAATCTATTTTTATTTCTTTGTTTTTATCGATCTTAGTTAAGGCGGTGGTTGTTTTATCAAATTTTTTGTCAGCTATTTTCCTCTTAGTCATTCCTATGTAGCTGCCTTATTATTGCCTTTTGCTGTGGTGTATATAATTTCATATATTCCTGCAGTTTTCAATGGGTTTACTTCATCTTTATCGCTTCGTATTCTCTGAAAAATGTTTGGGTTGAGTTTTATGGGGACATTAATGTTGAATTTGGCTGTTTCATATTTTTAACACACTAAATCGGAAAACAATCTAAATTTTCACAAGTAATTACAGTTGCAATAAGAATGACTCTTTAATAAGCTTAGAGCAGAAATGGCACCACCTGTTGATACCTGAGGATCAAGGTGTGGAAGGAACAGTTTCATCTCCAAACAGCACAATGTGACGAAGTTAAAGAAAGTTGTGTCATCACAATGAAAGATCTCACGTGGAACTTCAAGTACGCCTTATTAATCATTTTATTTTAATAGTATTAGGAAGTTTTTATGTTTTATTTCAAATGAATTATATTTCATTCTTTTTTTGCAATTAATAACTTCGAAAACAAAATAAAATAAACTGAAATAAATATATATATTATAAAACTTGATTTAAAAGTTTCTTTGTTATTTCATCTCTTTCCTCACAATCACTATGCTTGCATTGGTACATCATAAACAGTCATTTCTCGAGGTAATTAGCACCTAATTATCATGCTTTCTAGGCTTTAGATGGCAGGCTCGTTTTACTTGGTTGCACCTTGCTTTCTTTGTAAATCAATGTTATTACATGGTTCATACAAATAGTTTTAATATATTTGTTTCTTATATTTGTAAAGAAATATCTAGGGGAATGCTGTGATGTTAGAATTTGTTCTTTACTGCGCCTTGTCTTGCTGCTAGAACTGCAGTTATCATATAATTCTTACAGTTTTTTGAAAATAAAAAGTTATAATTTTTCAGTGTATTTTCTTATGTATAGTTTTCTTTTTTAAAGTTTTATCATCAAAGTGTTACTTACAATGGAATTTTTTTTAATATTTTATATTTTTGCATGATTAATTTTAGCATGTTGTTTCCCTTTTTTATCCATTTTTACAATTTTCATGCTTTACCTGCAGGCCACGTTACTGCTCCAAACCAAGGTAAAATGTTTTTGTTGATTTCATTATTATATAACAATTAAATGCTGGCTTTTTTCTTTTTTTTTTTAATAAATTCAAAATTATATTTACAAAAATCTTTAATAGAAAATACTTAAAAAAAAAAAAAAAAAAAAAAAAAAAAAAGGAAGAAGAAAGAAAGAAAAATTACACTTTGATATAAAGAAAAAAGAAAGAAAATCTCATTTTACTAGTTGCAAAATAATTTTTTGATGAAACATATTCATTTTAGGTTTCCATTATATAAATATATAATATTAGTTCTGAAATTAAACTGACAAATAATAATAACAATAATCATGTAGGTCTGTATTGATATAATATAGAGTTATTTATATAAAATCAAATTGAAAAACTAGACTCCAGAGTTCAAAGTGTTAGTTCTTAAAAAAATAATATTCTAATGGAAAAAGTATTCTAAAGAAATAGTTTAAAAATTTGTATTGAGTTTTTAAATAAAGATACTTTTAGTTATTTAAATGTAATATTCTAAAATATAGTATATCATTCGCATTGCAATATATTTTTAAAGTTCTCATATTTTGATTGTTAAATAATCTTTTACATACATTTTTTATAAAAATTTCTTGAATAAAAAATTTTCACTTATAATTTTACACCATGATAATTGTTTTAAAAAGTTATAAATACTTTAAGACTAAATTTTTAACTGTCAGAAATTTTATGATCATTTACTAATTTTTATGATCTTGGTATAATTCAGCATACTCTTTACCAAAATAGCTTTGCATTTAATTGTTAAAGTCCAGTTTTCAGTTATTTAGGCATTAATAATTTTTTTAAAAAATATATATCAAACTATAATTTCTTGTATAATTTATTTTAAATTTGATGACCTATTTTCTCATAAAATTTTGTGAAATTTGCTAATGCGAAATTACTTTTCTTACATTTTTGCTTTTTTCTTTAACAAGCTTAATTTAAAATTTTTAATTGACTTTATCATTTTTATTAATTGCACTTAGTTTTGTGAATGTGTATTATTTGCATGATTCGATGTGCTCTTGCGATGTTTGCATGCACATGTAATCTGAAAACATTGTTCATGTTTTAAATGCATGGTCATGTTTATTGTTCATGTGTACATGGATGGCATTTTCATATGCGTCTTGCATGATTTATAATGCTTTTATTTTCTTTTATGTGCTTTTATGTAATTTAAATATGAATTGTAGTGTAAATTAAAGTTTGTTGTGTTCCTGGATCAATGTTTAATTTGGCAGTTAATAGGCTTCACTGTTTTAAATCACTTCTGCTAAACTGTAATTATTTGTTTGAAAGAGTGAGGAGTACAAGTTTAGATTACACAGGTCTGTAATAAAATAAATAAATAAAACTACATAGGATATTTTTGTTGTTGTTGTTTGTTTCTTATAAAACCAAAAATAAATAAATTAGTAAAATAAAATTTAAAAAAAACTTCCATCACATGAATTTCTCTTGCAAAACCCCACAAATTTAGTTTAATTTTGCATGAAAACGTGAAATCTGGTATTTCATTCTATTCTTGATTTGAAAATCATATTCTATAATTATTTTTTACTTGAGAGTGAATCTTAAAAGTAATACAAAATGAAAAAAATAGGAGGGATGAGGTTCAATGGAAGGGATAAAAATGAAAATGTGTTTGGAGGGTCATAACAAGAAGAAAAGATTTCACAAGCAAAAAGAACAATCACACAATGTTAGATATATTGAAAAGGAATGGTTTGTTTAATTATGCAAAAGAATATCTTTAGTTCAATTTAATAAAATTGGTAGAATTTTTATTGTAAAGCACTATTATTTTGAAAAAAAAAAAGTATGTAATAGGCAGAAATGGAGGTCATATTTAGATTCAGCATTTTCAAAAACAAAAAGTTTACCAAAAGAATTTCGTACAGCTGTTTTTCATTTTTATTATTATTATTATTATTATTATTTTTTTTTTTTTTTTAGACCTCTGTTATTATTCTAGACAATTTTATGATCCTTCATAAAATGCTTTGAAATAAAATAGAACCTATACATGATAACCTACTTTATTCCTTACATATCATTTTTCTATCTTGTGGATCTTATATCTGCAATGCATTTATCAGTATTCGAGATTTATCTTTCTTCTCGAGAAAGCAGATAACTTTCTGAAGAAGTTTTTTTCTTTTTTTTTTTTTTTTTTTTTTTTATTAGTCAGATAAAAAAAAAAACCTTGCATTCATATCTCTCATAATTAATTGAAAGCTTGTGCAAAAAAGCTGAATAAAAAATTTTAATGTGTGAACATTTTAAATTAGGTGATAATTTTATCTAGGTAATAATTTTTTAGTGATAATTTTGTCAATATAAATTTAACTATATAAGTTTTTTTTTTTAATCAAGAAGCACTTTAGTTCACTGAGAATATAATTGAAAAAAAAAAAAAAAAAAAAAAAATGATGCATTTATTTTTAAATTTTAGAAAGAACTATTTAATTAAAAAAAAGTCTCAAAGTGTTTCTTAAATGAAACCATTTTTCATGGATATGAAATCTGAACTAATTACTTAAACAGTGAAGACTTATTTATGAATTATTGCTTTCTATGTTGTTTTAATGTTCAGTGTTTATTTGTGGCGTTGTTGCTGTGGTATTTGATGAGCATTGTATGTTTTGTTCAGTGTGATTCTGTTACTAAATATGCATTTTTTTATATGAAAGTAAATTTGTCTGACTAAGCATGATTGTTTAAAGTGTATGCATGTGCTGAGTGTTAAAGAAAAAGAAAAAAAAAAGCATGAATGTTAAAATATTTGTGTTTGTTCTTTATACTAAATAATAAATTAAAATTTTATCCAATATTTATATTTAGCAGTGTAGACATGTCTTCTCAGATATTTGTAAATTGGCATTATCAACCGTGATTTAAAATGTTAAAAGAGTGATAAACATATTTATAATCTTTAAAAATATTTGTAGGATATACGGTAAAAAACATGAACTTTTTTTTAGTAAATGTTTAAACACTAAATACAATATTGTCAAGGGAAAAAAAAAACTATGATTATTTTTGTCAGTTTATGTTCTTTATGTAAACATTAAACTATTTTTAGGTCGAAGCATTATGCAGAAAAAGGGAGAAGGCTCTCAAGTGAAAGAATCTACAGATAGTAGCACAACATTAGAAGATGAAGATGTTAAAGGTAAAATATACAATAACTTTTATATTTTCAAATTATAAAAAATATTTTTCCTTTTCTTGTTTAAGTTTGATATTTTGATTTGTCAGGAAAGAACATTTTTAGCTCTCTTGATTGTAGATGATTCTTTAACTTTCTAAATTTTCCAAGTGGAATTCATAAATATCTTCCAATTTTATAAACTTTTATTTGTTTAAAGATATTTTTGAAACAGTTTTCTAAATTTTGCTGATTGTGTAATATGGATAAAGTAACTAAATTTTGTTTTCTAGTTCTACAATGTAAAATATTATTGTCTATATTATATATTATTTGAGTTTGTGCCAGCATGCTGACAAAGCAACCCAGTTATCCATGAATGTTGCTCAATTTGCGCATAAAACAACAAATTCATTGCCTAAAATATTTTAATAAACCTATTTATTTACGAATATATTTTGATAATTAGAAAATTTCAATAAAAAAAGAATTTTTTTTTTTTATAATCGAAATCTATGTATATAAAGCAAACTTCTAACTGTAATTTTTTATTTTTGTTTGGTAAGCATCATCAGTAACTCAATTAATTTCAAAATTAATTGCTTTTTTTTTTTTTTTTTTTTTTTTTTAAATATATGTTTGAAATGGGCCTTTATGTGAATTAGTAGCTGTAAAACAGAAATACCTAAACAGCTTGTGTTTGTAACTTCAAATAAAAGTATTTGTGCTGTTTTTTGAGAAAAACATATGTGTGCATATAAAAATATGTGCAATGAAAATATGTGTATTTTCATTGGGTGAGTGCAAAAGTTCTACCCGTTTTTATTACTCATAAAGAAGAACAAATAAACGCAAAATGAACAGTACCTATTGTGCATAATCCCCATTGCTATCTATGACCTCTTGCCATCTTTCTGGTGGGAGATGAATCCCACGGCGGTAAAATTCTGTCAGTTTCGAGTAAAAAAAGTCTTGGATGGCAGTTTTTACAGCATCAAGATCATTAAAGATTTTCTGACTAAAGGAATTGTTCAATGCATGAAATAAGTGATAGTCAGTTGGTGACAAGTCAGAAGAATAGGGTTGGGTGAAACCTTCCTACCAAAGCCCAGTAACTTTTGGCAAGTAATGACAGCATCATGTGGCCTGGCGTTATCATGATGAAGGATAACACCGTGACGATTGATGAGACCTGGCCGCTTTGCTACCAAATTTGAATGTAGCCTGTCTAACTGTAGACAGTAGAAGGCAGCATTGATGGTTTGGTTGAGTGGCCTCCAAGTAAATTATTCCCTGCTCATCCCACCACACACTCAATAACACCTTCTTGGGATGAAGTTCAGCTTTTGAAGTCGATGCAGGCGGATCAAACGGGTGGAACACAGTCCTACGATGCCTTTACGTTACGGTTCATAACCCACTTCTCATCTCCTGTCACAATTTATGTCAAGAATGAGTCATTTTTATACCAGGAAAGCAAGGAAACACAGGTGGTGATTCAGTCATTCCGTTGATTAGCTGTCAGGTTATGTGGAACGCAATGATCCAACTTTCTCATAAAAGCCAACTTAACCAGCTGTCTCTCGACCTTTGTCTGGTGTACGTTGAAGGTCTCTGCTAATTCTTGCACGATTGGTCTCGGGTTGTTCCTTATGGCTTGGTCAATATTGTTTCCAATGTATGATGGCCATTCACTCCTAGCCTGATCTTTGCAGCTTCTGTCTCCTTCCTTAAATTTACGAAACCATCAACGACATGTGCTTTTGTTTATTGCATCCTCCCCATAAGCTTGACAAACATTGCGACATTCTGCGGCTGCCGTACTCTTGTATCAAACTTGTATAACAAATAATGTCTTTTACGCTCCTTCTCACTTTCCATGTTACACCCTGTGATATTTTTTTTTAGATGATAAACTTTGTGAGACACGATGCATTTATATATGAGGCATCCACACATTTGATTGGCCGACGTCATTACAATGTCATGTGTGACGTCAATTCCTTTGCAAATTTGAGTATCCAAAAACGGGTAGAACTTTCGCACTCACCCAATGTATATTTGTCTACCATTTTATATTTTTGAACCATCAAATTATAACCTAGGTATTTTTATTAGACCACTAAATTTGCATTACAGGCATAAATGTTATGTATAATAATAAATTATTATTTATAATGTAGATAAAAATTCTGTATTTTTTAAAACTAATGATGCTATTTGTATGAACATATTTATGTATTTTCATGTTTTGATAAAAAGAAAACTAACATATTATAAATATGGAGAATTTGAATAAATTAATAATTGTTAAAATCTTAAGTATTTATAGCGATATAAATCAAATACTATTAGTTATATTGACTCTTCATATTTATATACTTATTATACTGTTCTTTATATACTCGATATTTGCATCTTTGATGCATAAGTATATTTCCAAAATTATATAACACACATTTCATTCTTATAAATGTGCTTTAATGTGTGTTTATATTTACATAATTATTTTCTGTTATTTTTATATGCATTAATTACAATTTAATTTTGATTTCACGAAGGAAACATTTTTATTCATTAATTATTATTTATTCTTTTTTCTTTCATCATGTTTATTTCTCCCTCACATTTTCTTTATTTCTTCTTCTAATGTAACATTTTAATTTAACTCCTATTTTAAATTATCTTTTATTTCAATCTAAGCCAAAACTTCACCTCCTGACAATAAGATTTTACAAGTCTTTCAAAAAAGAGCCTCTTTACCTAGTCTTCCTGCAACAATAGCTGCAGCTGCTGCTGCTTCTGCTGCTGCAGCAGAGAAGCCTTGTACTGTGGGTGAGCTTCTTTGTTAAATTCACTGCATCCATCCCATTGGAGACGATTCTTCTAACCTAATAACAGTCAGAGATCAATTAAACTTTTTCCTTTGTAGAGATCTGAATTTCATTTAACAGTTGAATGTGAAAATAGTTATTTAGTAGATAAAAATGCATCGAAGGACTGTTGTAATAAATAGAAAAACTTTGTAAGAAAACACCATAAATTGCATAAAACCTTTTTTCATTTGTTGTTCTCTATTTCTTAATTTGTCGCTTGTATTTTTTCCATTATTTTTATTAGTAGTCTTTAAAAAAAAAAAAAAAAAAAAAAAAAAAACCTTTCTTTTAAATTCTATCGAAGAAAGTATTTAAGTATTTGGATTTGAAAATAATAATAATAATAATAAAATTTGGCAGATTTATACGTTTTGAGAAATCCAGAATATGATTTAACCATTTTTAGAAAGTGCCTGTCTCTGTGTGTGAGACAAAGATTTTGCTGTAGCTCTAGTTCAAAAGTTAATGTGCAGAATTTCATACAAATTTATACATAGTTGCACCTTGACATAAGTTAGCCTATCAACATTTCATGGATACTAGATTTCCCTATCATTGGCATTGCCATCCTGTTTGTTCATAATTTTTTTATATGTCAATATAGGATAAAATTTAGTATAAATGTTCACAATCAATTTTTTTTTTTTTAACCTTTTATTCTGAAATTAAAAAATGTGTATTTATAATAATAATAATCAATTAGAAAAAAATGTGCGTGAGAAAATCGTTTTCTTTCCTCCTCCTTTTCAGTAAGGGCAAATTTTCAATGTGAATGTTTTTAAAAAGAACTCATCCATTCCTTTAAAATGAATGGTTGAACCATGTATCTGTGATAATTTCAAACAAAGTTATTAATATTTTTATATATTTTACCCCCCCCTCCCCTAAAAAAAAAAATAAATGCAGTTTTAAAAATTTTGTCTACAGGGCACTAAATTGACTTTCTTTTGACTTCAAATATTATACTTCTCTGTGACAAAGATCATCTTCATTCATTATGGAAAATAATTTTATTAAATAACAATTTTAATAAATACTTTGGATTGTGCAAATTTGCATAACAAAATGTAAAAGAAAGTTTTGTGATTGACACAATGTTATTTGTTAGCAATTTTTTTTTTTCTCTGTCTTTTTTATAATTCTGGTCTTTCATCTGAGGAAAAATTGTGCCATTATTTCGACCTCAGGCAATTGTTGTAAACTTTTTTACATTTTATGGTGTTTGTTACAAAGTTTTTAATTTATTTAAATAGTTATTTATAAGAATAAAAATTCAGAAGTTGCATTTAAAAATAAATATATGAATAATAGTAGCTAGTCCCTTTGTATGCAGTTTGACATTTGCTTAAATAATAATTGCATGGATTGAATTTTGCGTCTTTTCTTATAGCATTTATTTCACATTTGTAAATATTTACTGAACTGAAGCTGTTATTTATTGTGAAGTTATGTTCTGAAATATAAATGCTTTCCTTTAGAAGAAAAACTTAAGCTTTCATAATAGCTGGTAAATTTATTAAAATGCTTCCATACAAAATTAGATGCAAAATTAGTTAATTACAAATTGATGTTAATTTGCTATTAGTAAGACAGGTTTAAAAAGTAGATAATTTTAGAGAGATTTTAGAGATCACAGTGATTTATTCATTATTTATTTATTTATTTTCTCAGCATGTTCTTTACTTTCTTTTTACTTTTTTTTTTTTTTTTTAAGAAATAATTCTCTTTTCTTTTTCTTTTTTTTTTTGTGTGTGTATGTGTGTCTAAGTTTTACCTTAAAATCTTTTAGTAAACTTTTTTAACCCGTTAGTAGTCGCTAGTTGGTCGATTTGCCGCCCATCCTTCAGTGTTGTGAGATTTTTTTATTCAATAGCCACCAAAAATTTTTTTAAGTGACATTTGATATACATAAAACGCGAATAAAATCAAAGAAACGTCGATTACATCACTTCTTAAAATTATTGGTGACAGTTAAATAAAAAGTGCTCAATCTGTAATAGGTGGTGCTGTCTATAGCGACTACTAATGGGTTAACTAATCTTTCAATTCTGCATTAAAGTTTTTGTTAAAAAGAAAAAAAAAAATGAAGTTTGTTTTTGTTTATTGATATGTGAATACTGTGTGTGCATTTCAGCCTTTGATCAAAATTAATATACCCACCTTCTGTAATCGTTACATAGTCAGGTTATATTCATTTATAAACACTCAAGTAAAATGTGAAACATGAATGAATTTATTTATTAGAAAAATATGTTGTGTTTGACTAATATTGTCTGAGAAAGTCATTTAATATTGTACACTGAAGTAAATAGTTCACAATAGCTGAATAGTTTATGGTGTTCTATCTATCCTCCCTGGTGCATTTTATGAGATGGCGCTGCAAGCGCACGAAAAGCACTACAACTTTTCTCTCTGTAAAAAGTTTTGTTTTGGATTCTGCCATGTTCGAACGAGAGAAGTGTGTTCGCTTGTAGATAGTTCCTCGTTATGTTAATAAATAGTTTATTTTTCTACATTGGAGTCATTAATTCAAAATACGCCGACACGCCATTACATAACTGAGTGTTAAGCAACACACCTCAAGTTAAAAGCTATTAAGTAAGAATAGTCTTATGATAAAAATCTTTCCTTTCCCTTTTTCTATTGCTAATTAAAATGGTGAAAATTTAAAAAAAAAAAGCAAATTTAGCTTTAATTTAGAGGTGTGTTTTATTTATTCTAGAAGTTTGCATTTCTTAGTAAAGCCTTTTTTTTTTTTTTTTTTTTTTTTTTTTTTCCTTTATAATATTATTTTAAGTGTCCTTTTACAGGGGGTTACCATGACCCTCTTTAGTCTTCCCTCCCTTGATCTCATATTATTTTATATAGATAACAAATGTTGAACATTTATAATAATATTGATTATACTTTTGAGAATATTCATAGTTTTAATTAATTACTATGCTACTCTTGGAGGGAAAACATAAATATCCTAAAGTGTTTTTTGCTATGCAGGAGCCTGTTACAGGATACCTAAAGTATTTTTTAAAATTGAACTGCTAGTGTAAATTTTGTAGTAGGTATTTGTATACACATATAAGAGTTTTCATCAATAATTCTTTCATGATATGATGTACCAGAGGGAAGTGTTTCTGTGGCAGGTATTCAATTTTTCTCTTTAGTAATTTTATATTCATGTGTTATATGTATTGATTAGTAACTCCCAAAAATAATTTTCTGTCTGCTGAAGGGGTTAAAAAAATACATAATTTAACACTAGTTTTTATTTTTATTTAGTACTAAGCTTTAAAAAAAAAAATGTATATACTAGCAAACACGTGTGAAATTTCCAAACTTTTATTTCTTTTCTTTATTTACCTTTAAAATTTGAAATTCATATATATTATACCAATTTCACCACCAAATTAAAACTTTACACGTAGCCAAGTTATTATTAGAACTAAATTAACATTGTGCAACAGTGAAATCAAAATCAATTAACGAAAGGTTTAAAAATAAAATTCATGGTTGACAACCCAGTTTTCACACTTCCGCAGTACAGTTTTAGTATAGGACCCCCATGACAACTTTTAAATTTATCTCGCCATGTTGGCGATAACTTTTTATTTATTTATTTTGGCACAGTTTTTTTTTTTTTTTTTAAACTAATTCCTCTTTTGATTACACTTTTCATGATTGTGTTTTTTAGTCAATTTATGATAATAATTCATATTCTGTCTTTAAAGAATTGTTATGTTTAAAATGTCGCTTAGAAAAATTCTGAAGATGCAACTTTTAAAAATACATTTTTCCATAAAATAATCTCATCAGATAAATTATTATTATCATTTTAGTTTAGTTAGCAGGTTAATCTTTTAATATCTTTTACAAATTTTTGCAACAAACCCTCTAATGCTTTTTACTTGAAAAAAGAAAATCATCCAAATAAGATTTCTTGTAGTGGCATGGTGTCATTTTTAATGTTCCATCACTGTTTCTTATTTCCTTATTTTGAACCCTGTTCCTTTATATGAACACTGCTTAATCACGTGCCGGGTTCGATCCCAGGTCGCGCTCATCGACCTAGCCGTTCGGAGTTTTCCGTGGTTTCCTCCGAAACTTGCGTAAATACGGGCTAGGACCCCTTAGAAAGACCCCCACGGAGGGCATTCCCCCTCTAGGCCTAGGACACATCAGGAGTCAATCGGCCTTAAATCCTACAACCAACCAACCACTGCTTAATCACAGTCTTTAGAATGTTAAAAACTATCTTCAAAATATGCAACTTTATTCCATGATTTTTAACGCTAGTTGCATTAGTAAACAAATTATATTCAGAAATTACTGATTCGTTCTTTTGTTATAGGCATGTTCTAAATGTTCATTGTAATAATTCACATTGGAGTTGGTTATAATGAAGGTTGAAATAATGCTTGGTAATTTATTTATGTGTTCTTGATCAAAGAAAATATGTAAACAATTATTACTGAACTCTGTTCACGTGTATTTGTGCATAAGTGCTGCAAGTCCTTTCTTTTGCTGTTTAAGCATTTAAGTTCTGTGCTTATCTTAACTAATTTTCTCTGTTAATAATATTATGTAGCATTTTCAATTCTATGTATAATAGTAGTATATGAAACTAGAAGCTTACTTTAGGAAAAGCATTTGATGTATTTTTAAAACTCAATATAAAATTAAATACCTCGTTTTTTCTTCTTTTTCATGATAAATTCTCTTTTACATTTACTTATTTCTCTGAATTACATTTGAAAACTTTTTGAACTCTTATTGCAATCTTATTGTACGATTAGTCATTCGATCAATTTAAAATATTTTTCCTTCTTTTTTTTATTACCGCATTTGAAAATAAACTAATTTATTATTATTTACAAACTTTGAATAAACACCATAAAATGCAATAAACTCGCAACAATTGTTTCGGGTCGAAAAAACACACGACCCTTCATCAGGCGAATAAAGTAAGCACGTTCTTACTTTATTCGCCTGATGAAGGGTCGTATGTTTTTTCGACCCGAAACAATTGTTGCGAGTTTATTGCATTTTATGGTGTTTATTCAAAGTTTGTAAGTAATATTTTTTACAATGCCAGTTTTGTGGTGCTTTTTTTTTTTTTTTTAAATTAAACTAATTTATTGTATTAATTCTGTTGTTCTAAGCATTAAAGTAAATAAATAAATAAATAATTCCATATTAACTGCATTGTAGCAATAATTTTTTTTTTTTTTTTTACAACTTATTAAATTTTTATTATTTTAACAGCTAGAAAACAAGAAATTGTAAAGATTACTGAACAGTTGATTGATGCTATTAATACAGGAGATTATGAAACTTACACGTAAGACTTTAATTCATTTTCATTTTTAAAAAACGAACAATTTTAAGAAATTATTTTTATTCCTTATCATTAAACTTTCAGGAAATTCTGTGATCCACATATGACAGCTTTTGAGCCAGAAGCACTGGGTAATTTAATCGAAGGAATGGATTTTCACAAATTTTACTTTGATAATGGTAAAATATTCTTAAATTAAAAGTTTATTATTGTTTCTTTCAAAGTATCAAGTTAAATTGTGTGCAATAAAAATATTTGTATAGTTATAAAAAAAAAATATTTTTTTTTTTTAACGCGTATAAATTACTTGTTAGAACAATTTTTGGATTTTAAATAATGAGAAAGATAAACTGTTTAATGTGTGGGGAGGAGGGGAGGAATTAAAAATGTTAAAGCTGTTGTAAAAATGGGGCTTTAACATTCAATGTAAAATTACATAGACATTACTTATTTTTATAGTTGTAGCAGCAGTAACTATCTTTTAAAACACAGGTTTAATTTTCCATGAAGATGGAAATAAAAATTGCTGCGTTTTTTGAATGTTAATCAGAAGATAATTTAAAATTCTACTTTATTTGAAATTAAAACCCAGTAAAACTAAATAAATAAATAAGAAGAAAAGTAGCAAAAGAAATGGTTCAAGTTGTTTCAGCACTAATTGCAGTTCAGCTTTCAAATCAAACTAGATCAAATTCTCAAAGTTGCATTTTTAAATATCACACTCCAGCAAGAAAAGTGGCACAACTAAAAATGTTGTATTTGAGAAAAATAAAGATAATAATAAACCAATAACTAGCATTACAATAAAACTGACACAACAGCCACTCAGGTGGATAAACTTTTTTTTTTTTTTTTTAATCTGAGCACTTCATATACATTTTTTAGTGGCATGAACTCAAAATTGTGCTTTTTCGAGTTGTCACTTTTTTTTTTTTGCCATTTTAATAGGGTAGGTGCTCCAGTGATTGGCATGCTCCAGTAATTGACATTTATCCCAAAATAATTAATAAGAAAAATAATAAAATCATATATTTTACATATAAGAATTTTAACATTTTATGTTAAACACTGGAGCATAGGGTGCTAATAACTGGTAAAATTAATAACTAGCAGTGTCAAACACTGGAACATAGGGGGCCAATTACTGATAAAATGAAAAACTGGCAGTGTCAATTACTGGAACATTGTGTGGGTGTCAAATAAAAATTCATTAAAAAAATAATAATAATTGTTATCGAATGTATATATTTTAACATATATGTGGTTTTGAATGTCTTTCATGCCATATGTATTAACTTAAGATTTCAAAAAATATTTTCTGATGACTAGAACATTAAAAACATCAGAGATTGCTCTAAAAGTGTCAATAACTGGTGCACTTACCCTATGTCAATTTTCTCTCGAAAATCGATATTTTCTCTTTATTCTTAATACGTTTATGCAATTTAAATTAAATGCAATTTTTTGCTTAAAATATTAACTGCTTCAAGATAAAGTTATTAGAACTTTTTTTTCCTTCCTTTAACAAAGAAGTTCCCCATCTCCCCCCCCCCCCTTTTTTTTTTTTTTTTTTTTTTTTCCTAATGAATATTACGCAGGGTAGACACAAATGATTATCCTGATTTAACAGCATTCCTATGCTGTAGTAATTATACTGCGTTTGATTTTCTTCTGCAGATATGTTAGACCAATCGTAATTTTTCTTGATGTTCAAAATTAATATGCAAGTGCATCACTGCTATTTAATCTAAAAACATGGCTTATGTACAAGAAAATTCACTGTGTATTGTGGGGTTAGCTGAGATTAAATTGCTAAAAATGGTGAAATGGATGTTTCAAATTGGTATGACAAACAACCACCAAATAGTAGTACCAAAAAGTTTTGCATTCAAAATTTTTATCAACTTCACATCTGATAGTTGTTTTGTTATAATAAGTTTGAAACTTCCATTGATCTGTTTTCAGATTTGGTCTCACCATTCCATACTGATACATTTCTTCTTGTGCAGAAACAATATTTACAGATGAAACAGCAGCAATGCCCCTAATGCATAATAACTGAAAATGGCACAATAGAAGTTTTAAACTTGCTTTGACAAACAGCCACTAAATATAAAAATTTTTGCATCTAAAATTTTATGAACTTACATCTGATAGTTTGACATAATGAGTTTGAAACTTCCATTGATCGGTTTTCAGAGATTTTGTCTCAACATTGCATACTACTGATTTTTTTTCTTGTAAGAAACCATGTTTTCAGATTAAACAACTGCAGTGCTTCTAAATGCATGTTTTTTCAGACTTTGATTGATTTGATATACCAGCAAAAGAAAATTAAAATCAGTGCAGTTACTAAAGAATTAAAATGTTGTAATAGCAGGGTAATCATTTAAGTACACCCTGTATTTCTGCACAATACATTTATATTTTAACATTCTGTGTTGTAACAATAATGTGCAGAAAATAATTGCAAGACTTAGCATTTATATCTTGAACACAGAAAAAAAAAATTTTTTTAAACAATATTTCAAAGTTGACAAATGACACACTGAGCTTTTAAAAAAAAAAAAAAAAATGTGTATTATATTCTTGTAGTATGTGCAAATGAATGAGAATATTGAAATTTTATTATAATTACTTCAATAATATCGTCATTAATTTATTTTAAAGTATATGGTTTCTGTATATGACTAGAAAATGTAATGACTTATTTTTTCTTCAAAACCTCCCCCCCCCCCCCACCAATAGGAAAAAAAAAAAAAAAAAAAATCCTAATTGCATGGAAGTTTATTTGAGTACAAAGAAGTTTTAGAATTTAAGAAAGGGTGCAAAAGAAAAATCTTATTATAGGATAGGGGTTTAAAAAAAAAGGAGAAGAAGCAAAAATCTATTTTGCTAATTTTTAAACTAATTATCAATTAAAACCAAAATTTATCATTTTAATATTATTTCTTTAAAATATGAATCTTAAATTACATAAAACAGTGATTTGTAATTTTGTTTATTAAATTCTGTTTATTAAATTCTTTTAATTTGGTTTGAATAAATTTAAAGATTTGGTTAAATGAATAAAAACTTTTCTCACTGGATAGGATTAAATTTATTTTAATTATAAAAATTTGCTTTTGTATAAAAGTGCATTGATATAGTGTACATTAAACAAAAGTTTTAAAGAATATTGAAGTTATTAATACATAAAATCAAAACCAAAAGTCAGCTCCAGATTTTTAGTGAAAAAGCATGCATATTGTCTCTGTGGGTTAAATATCAAAATATTTTTATTTTGAAAATGTCAGTTGTTGAGTGGGTAAACATGCTATATTTAAATCAGTTATTTTTAAGGTTATAAATATTTATTTGATAATTATTTTTCTTCTATTAATCATAGTATTATAAGTGATGTCTGATGTACATGAATTGTTTGTTTTGTACTACTATATTTAAGTGTCTAAAGTTTTTAATTTTATAATTTCTTTGAATAAATTTGCATGCTATACTCTGAATTTCTTTTCTTTTTTTTTTTTTTTATAATAAAGCAGTTCTCTAATGAGGATGGAGAAGTTTCCAATTAAAAAATGAGTTTTAATTATCTCAGATTTATTTTTTGCATTGAATGTGCTGGTGATAATCTTTAATTCTCAATGTATGTATAGTAATCTTTTTTTTTTTTTTTTTAATCTGATGAACAGAAAACAGAAACTTTTGAATAATACACTTGTTTTAAAGATTAAAAAAAGAATGTTGTCTGAAAAAGTGACTTCTAAATAATAATTGGAAGTATACAAAAAAAGAAATAATTATTTCATAACCTTAAGTCTCCATTCTGATATCTAAATGGATTTATTTTTGTGTATGTTGCAAATATTAAATAATTTTCATGCAGAAAACATATTTATTATATTAATTAACTTCATTAAAATATAAATTTTGTTTTGCATCTGTTTGCTTGTAAGTATATTTACTAATTTGTGGAATTTTAATTATTAGGGAAATATTGGTTATTTTGAATTTATAGTGACTAAATAATATTATTGTTTTTATGTTCTTTATATTTACTAAGAATCTAATTAGTGTTTCCCAACCAGATTAGCATGCATCATATTGGAATTTCAACATTACTGATTTTATCAGTTAAGATTTATTAAAAATATAATAATAATCTTAATCAAAAGAAAATATATAATAAACTGACATAATCAAGCAAAAAAATTAAAAAATAATATTTATATTCTCTCGTTAGTGTTACATCCTAAGCCTGGTGATGCCATTTTAAAAAGTTTGATTTTTGTTAGTGTAATAACAAATATTTATTTTTAATTTATAGAGTTTTTGTTTCAGTAATTTTTAAGTAACAGTGGTCAGTATTTTATTTTCATTACTTGAGTTTTGTTTAGATTTAAAAGTTTTATTATTATATATATATAACATAATTAACATTAAAAAAAAAAAAAACATAAAGCTGTAATAGCTGTTTTCCAGCTGGTACTTGAGAAGTCTGAGGTTTGAACTCAAGTCACACTCATTGGCTTAGCTGTTTGAAGTTTTCTGTGGTTTTTCTCTGAAACTTGTGTGAATATTGAAGGCCGCTCAGGCCTAGGTCTCTAAAGTGGGCAATTGGTCTTACCTTAATCTTTTATTAAATTACTTTCAATTTCATGCAAAAACAGATTTCTAACCCTATTTTTATACTTTAATGAAACTTAACAGTAATTTTCCCTTTGATTAAAATTGCTTTAATATAAATCAATTTTCTTTTCTTTTTTTTTTTTTTTTTTTTTCATTTTTAACAAATCTATGTTACATCTGTTATAAATATTAAGTTCCAGAGAATTTGGATTCAACTCAAAATTTTGCTTTTGAACTCTTTATCAGTTTGAAAAATCCAGTGATTTTTTTTGTAATTATCATTTGTTTATTAATATAATCTAGACCATTTTTTATCTAGTTATTTTATCTATTTTTAATAACAAGTTATAAAATCTGATTTAAAAAAAAATGGTTGGGAAGCACAATTTTTCATTATTGCAATGTTTAAAATTACCTTAGATTTGAATATCTCATTGAAAAGCATTTTTCATGTTGCATTCACTTGGGATTATTTAATGGTGAGCGAAAAGAGTTTTTTGCATGTTTGTGTGTGGTTATTGTATTGTACTGTATTGCTTCCCACGTATATGTCTGCATTGCTTCTAAGCCCTTGTTGTTGAAATCTACATCACCAAATGATCATTAGCACTAAAAAAGTGTTTTAAAGGGGATGGGGGAATATTATTTGATCTGTTAATTGTGTGGATTATTTTAAAACAAACCAAATAAATGTTTAAATAGTAGCTAATTTCAGTAACCTTGTTTAAGTAGTAGTTATTCATAAATAATGAGATTTATGATATTAATGCAATTAAAAAAAAAAAAAAAAGGAAGTAGGAAAAGAAATTTTGAAATCAGAATTCAGAGATTTACAAAATTTATTTATAGATGGAAAAACAAAACAAGAATCTATTGAACAAAACAACAATCTATTGAATCTGTGTTGTGAATTTTATATATACAATAAAATGGGATATTTTAATATTATATGAAGTAAAAACTTTGATACTACTTGTGGTGAAGCATGAAGCTGCATTTCAAGCTGAAATGAAGTTTCAAAATTCAACTAAACTTCAGATAATTTTTTTATTCACTTATTAAATAGTATAAACATACCTAAAATGGGACTGAAGTAATTAATTTCAGATAGAATACAGTCTTAAAATGGAACTTTATCAAAATAATGTGTATCCCTATCAACATATTTCAGTAGATACAAGAAACTTAAAAAATAAATCACGAACCACTAAGGTGAAATATAGATTTATATTGGCTAATCAAGGAATAAAATTTTAGCATAGGAATTTTTTAATTTTTGTTCTTGACAAGATATAAAAAAGCAAATCGTGAAATTTTATTTCAAATTTGTTGAATTTAACTACAAAATAAAATAAAATGGTGGTTAAATAGAAAATAAAATTAATTGAAAATAAGATTATCAAGTGAAATTTAGGGTGAAGTGGGGTAGGCGTAAAAATGTTTTGGTATAGCTCAAATCTGATTTCATTTTGCTCAGTTACTATTATACTTATGACTTTCAAAAATTTTTAAGCGTAAACTTCAACAATTGGCTTTTTGAAAATATGAGATTTTTTATAATTTAACATTGTGCTACTTGCAAAAAAAAAGTGATGAGAAATTTGTGTGTTTTGGTTTCACTTGCCCCTTGATTTGAGGCAAGTGTAACCTAGGCTTACTGTATTTTACATGCAGTACATTTAAGATATATATAAGTCAAGTTCCAGATAGTAAAGATCTTCATGAATCTGAGACTTTCTGAATTTTGAAAATATCTGAACTTGTTATAGAGTTGCAAACTTTTCCATATGCCTCCAACTAGCACATCAAATCTTAAAATGTTTAACACTTTAACTAAACCTAAAAAGAGATCAGGATATTAGGTTTTATTGAAAATTAAAAGACAGAACCAAAATAATAATAATAATAAAATAATATATATATATATATATATATATATATATGATACAGTACTTGGCCGACATACAAAATTTCTGGGGTAATTGTAACCATAAATGACAAACTTTAAGAACTAAAGCAAATCTGAAGTTATATTCAAAATCTAAATTTAAAACAGCTTCCTGACCAAAAACAATAGTTTACTTCACAAGTACATTAATGGCAGAATTTTGAGGAGGGGGGGGGAAGGGGGCATGCTGTCTGAAAGGGAAATGTAAGCAGTTTTTGAAGCTTTTAAAACTATCACTGTTTCATATTTGATTAGGTTTCCTCAGACTAAGTATAACAAAGAAAGTTTCAAACAAACAAACATCATTATGTCAAACTTCAGTTTGTTGAGTTACACTATCTACCAATAAGTACTTGGACACTTTCAGATTGACGTTTTGTCAAATATCTATAAACATTCTTTAGGAATCATCTTGAAACTTTGGTAGTGTAAAAAAAAACAAGTTGTACCTCATATATTTCATGAAAAGTTGTGTTCTGAAGAGGAAAAAGGGACCAGTAAAAAATTAAACAATAATACAAAATATTTTGAATCACCCTGTGAAAAATAATGCTTCAAATATGTTTTGGCTGTAGCATTACAACTATGAGGATTTTTCTCATTATCTGTATAATTTTTTAGGAGGTAACCATATATATTCATGGCGATATGATTTTTTCAAAAAATTGTGAAAACATTTCCACTTTTTTTAATTATAACACGTAGGATAACATCCAGTGCTAAGCCATTTTTAGGAAACTTGGCATACTACATTAAACACAGAATACGGCAATCAGAATGCAAAAATGTTAAATATCTCACAAAATATGAAAATTTTTACTAAATAATTTTTAACTATGCATGTGCTAGCTTTTAAAAAATTCCATTTGTATAATTTAATAACCAAAAGTATTGTTGTTGTTGTCGTGTATGACAAAGTGCAAAAGTGATAAAAATAGATTAAAAAAAAAAAAAAAAAAAAAAAAAGGGAGTTAAAAACTAAATATTGCCAAAAGCGTGGATCATGTTGCAGTCATTGTCTATCTTGAAGAGGGCACCAGCAATGGAAGGGCAGCTGAAAAGATGTTTGGGATCCAGTTGCATGCCTGCATTCCACATAACCAAAAGTATTGAGCAACTTATATGAAAACCTCAAACAAATATCGTGTAAATTCAAAAAGTTGGAAGAGATAAAATGAACAGAATATCAGTTCTCAAAAAAAGGGAAGATGATAGGGGTTTTATCAATATTTATTTACAATCAGTGAATACTGTATTATGATTGGACATACATTGAATCAAAATAAAAATGTGAGTAAAAAACCCCTTATCGTTTAGCTTTTATTTTGAGAGAACTGAAATTCTGTTCATTCTATCTATCATAACTTTTTGAATTTACATAATATTTGTTTGGGGTTTTCATATAAGTTGCTCAATACTTTTGGCTATTAAATTATGCAAATGAAATTTTTTAAAAGCTAGCATATGCGTAGTTAAAAATTATTTAGTAAAAATTCTCATATTTCACAAGATATTTAATATTTTTCCATTCTGATTGCAGTATGCTGTGTCTAACGTAGTGTGCCAAATTTCCTAAAAATGACTTTGCTCTGGGTCTAATAACCCCACGTCTTATAATTAAAAAAGTGGAATTTTTTTTTTCCCCTCACAACTTTAAAAAAAAAAAAAAAGTTTCCATTAATATGTTTGGTATTGTCATAAAAATTTATACAGTTAATGAAAAAAATCTTCACAATCACATGCTACAGCCAAAACGCATTTAAAGCATTACTTTTTACTGGGTGAACCAAAACATTTTGATTTTTGTTTAATTTTTTACTGGTCCCCTCTTCCTCTTCAGGACACAACTTTTGCTAAATATATGAGGTATGACCTGTTCTTTACACTATCAAAATTTCAAGATTACTCCTAAAGAACTTTTATTGGGAGATAATGTATAAGCCAAGATTACATTAACCCCCATTCACCTTATCTTAAATACAAAGATATTTATTTGTTACACATACTTATAAAACTACTCATAAAATTTATTTCAATTTAATTACTTTCATTACTTATATGAAAGAATCTGTTATTGATGTATCAAATATTCTAAATTCAGATTTAACCTGTAATAAAATATATTTATAATAGCACTGTTTTTTTCTATTTTTAAATACTAATCAATATTTATTTATTCTTTATTTTGACAGATTATGTTCTGTTGTATCTCATTAAATATGAAAAATTTATTAGAATTTATAAATAATTTGAATTAGGAGAATTTCAGATTTGAATAATGTGAAAATGTTTGTCTACTTTGCATTTAGAAGTTTAAAGAAGAAAATCGGTATCATTTTTAAAATCTAGGAGTTTTAGGAAGAGTTAACCAAAAATAAATAAATTAAAAAATTAAAAAATACAGATGTTAACAAAAATTATTTATTTTTTCTTATTATTATAAAACATACCTAATAACAAAATACATTTTTACTCAGTAGTATAGAAAAGTAAACTTACAAATATGTAATTGACGACTAGAAGTAGGTGGAGCTCTCAATGTTTGTGAGAAAATCCTGTACTATGATTGGCTGTGTTCCAATGTTTGTGGGTTAAATTATAACTCCTATTGATTAAATGAATGTAAATCGTCATCATGACTTCATATAACATCAGAGAAGCATGCCGTCCATTGTTGCTATAAAAATTTATCATCAGATGAATATAATTTTATTGATACACTTGTACGTAAAATAATTTCACTTTTTTAATGCTATAAAAGCAAAATTAAGAAATGCAGACTTATAATATGAATAGGTAATCTATAATTTGTATTTAAAAAACTGAACTGCACATTTTATTGTGTTTGATACATCACAGCATTAATTTATCAGTTATATGTAATAAATCTGTGATTATTGTTGTTGAAGCACTCCACAGTTTTAGCTTTTAGAGAACAAAAGATCTTGTATGAATTTGTGTTTGCATGAAATATGCTTAAAATGATGATCTAAAAGCTTGCACACTTATCTTAAATTATTGCATGCTTGCTTTGTGAATGCAAAAATACTTAGTTGAAAAATATGGTTAGTTATGTAAGCCAGTCTGTAACAATGGTTATTATTTATTTTTATATTTAAAAAATATACAATATGAATAACTTGAAGGGGATAGGAGACATTATAAATCTTTTTTTTTTTTTTTCTTTTTATTACCATCTTAGAGTTATATAAAAAAAAAATATATACATAAGTATGCATTAAAATATAATAATATTAAGTATATTAATTTTTTTTCAAAAAGTATTCAAAAATTTTAAAATGCTTTCTGCTAATTTTTTTTTCTTCAATTTTATAGTATTATAATATAACAATAAATTCTAAAGATATTTGTGTATTACTTTGAGGATTCATTGATAAATTAATTATTAAACAATATTTTTATGGTTAAAAACATTTAAAAATACCTTATAACTAGTTGGCATAGGTGGACTCTGCTCAGTTCCCCATCGTATTTATGTTCTCATAAATTTCTAGTGCGAGACATATTATAATCATGTTAAAAGAAATTAATTTGACCAAAGCTTGATATAGTGACAGAATGAAATCCCCGTCTAATAGGCTATCCACCGTTAACTTCGATATATATATCTTATTCTAATCTATTAATTTATTTTATCAGGGTCAGTTCCGTTGTTTAGTTTTCATGCTACTATTTCCAATGCAATAATCCTCAAAATTCATATTTATATGAAAAATTTACAATTTCGTTATGTTGATAAAATCGTAAATTACGAATGATTTACGAAATTTTCCTATTAGAATATTTTATTCAGTTATGTTCAAACAAATATCATAAATGTAATTTTGAAGTTGTCTAATGTATTTATGATCCTCAAAATGGAAATTTATGCTCAATTTTGCCTTATTCTGACATGTTAAGTAAATCGTAAATTCCAAATAACTTACGAATTTTTTAAATTGGAAAAATCACAGTCTATGATATTCATGCCAGTATCCTATTTAATATTTCGAAAGTGGTTTGACATCTTTACGATGAAAATATCCCTCAAGATTGACGTTTATGTGAAATTTGGCTCTATGCTGCCATGTTAAGAAATTCGTAATTTTCCAATAACTTACGAAATTTTTATATTGGAAAATTCATAGTCATTAATATTCATGCCAGTGTCCTAAATAATATTTCAAAAGTAGTCTGACATCTTTACGATGAAAATATCTCTCAAAATTGAAGTTTATATGAAATTTTGCCCTATACTGCCATGTTAAGAAATTCGTAAATTTCCAATAACTTGCGAAATTTTCAAAGTAGCACATTTATAGTAACTAATGTTCATTCCGGCATCAAACCTAATATTTTAAAACTGGTCTGACATTTTTACATTTGAGTTTCCATTTAATGCACATTTAAGTGAATTTTTGTCCTATTCTCCCATGTTAAGAAAATCGTAAATTTCTAATAACTTACGAAGTTTTTTAATTCGAATGTTGCAAATGAATAGGGTTCTTGCCAGTGTCAAAAGTAATATTTTAAAACTGATCTGACCTCTCTGCGATCATTTGTTCGTGAGATATCGTGTTAACAGACTAACAAACTAACGGACTAACACACTGACACACTAACAGACACCCTACAGACAGACACCATACAAATTTTGTCATTTTCCGATTCCTCACACCTGAAAACGTGTAAAAAAGTCAATTAACCGAGGTCGAAAATTTTCACGATTACCTAAGTTCCCCATACCTATAGTATGATGGGAAACTAAAAATCCTTTAAAAAAGATAGGCCTATATATTTCAACTCCTACTGGAGCCATCATCAGAGCCTGACGACAAATAAAGAGCCTGGCGGTTCACTCCTTTATCTTTTCTTCCTCGTCCGTCGATTCTTCACTTCGTTTCTTTATTTCCAAAATCTGTTTCCATTGGAAATAAAGAAACAAAGTGAATAATCGGCGGACGAGGAAGAAAAGATAAGAGTGAACCGCCAGGCTCTTTGTTTGTCATCAGGCTCTGATGATTGATCCGGTAGGAGTTGAAATATATAGGCCTATCTTTTTAAAAGGATTTTTATAAGGTATTTTTAAATGTTTTAAACTAAATTTTAATTCTTTATATAAAATAATGTATGATATTTTTATGTTTGAATACTGAAATTCCATGTAAATATTTTTGCATTCAAACATAAAAGTATTTAAATGAAATAAATTTATCAATCTACAAAGTAATATCCAAATATATTTAAAATTTATATATAAATCAGAGAGGTGTTGATAAAATCGTTTCTTTATGTAAAATTATTTTTAAAAACAAATGTGTATGTTTTAGTGAATTTTAAGCTACAGTTATAAACTGCAAAATTGTTTTAAATATTCCACTCCACATTCAGGTTTGTAAATACCTCTTTGAAATTCATGCTGGTTGTTTCAATCAGACCCCCGACCTTCCTCACAACTGTCTTTTTAATGACTGTTGTTATTTCTCTTTTCAGATATTAATATATAGTACTACTTTGCATCTAAGTTTCTGTTTAACTGTATATCGTTGCTCATGCTACTACTACATGCTCATCGCCTAAGATTTTCAAACAGAAATTTGGACGCAAGATGGTGCTATCTATTATATCTAAAAAAAAAAGAGAGACAACCAGCTAAAACCATCGGAAAGAACTTAAAATAGGTATCTTTAAAATTGTATGCAGTTAGAGGAGTTTTTTAAAATTTAATGTTTATCTCAATTAAAATTCCAAATAATTGTTCTTAATTATTTATTTATAAAAGCATTATTTCTTCAAACACAATTTATTTTAAATACAGTTAGTTATATTTTCACAACTTTTGTGGTATAACTATTTATTTTGAAATTTAACATCTGTTTTTTGAAAAGCTTAATTACTTCTTAAAGTAGTAGACAGATGCTATTCTTAACTTGTATCTGAATATAAGCATAAGTTAATATTGTATCGGATATCCTTGCAAATATAAATTTGACTTTAAAATATTCTAAATAAAAATTTGTTTTCCATTATGTGTTATAATGGAATAAAGCCTATAATTTAATAGTAACAAAATCCATTTATTCATCCTAAATATTATTGAACTGTTTAAGACGATTTATCACAATGCATCAAGGTCAAACAAATCCTGTGTTAATCTATGGGATAATAATCCCAGTTATTATTCATTACAATTTTTTTTTTTTTTTTTTTTAATTCAGTTTTCACATTTAGGAAATTGGATTGTCAAATTAAACCTTGTTTTTCCAAAATTGATTTTTTTTTTTTTTTTTTTTTTTTAATGCATTATTTCGAAGCTCTAAAATGCAAGATTTGACTAACAAGTAGAATTTTGTAATTTGCAACTTCAAAATAAATTTAAAAAAAAAATATATATATATATATATATATATATATATACTAGCTGACCCGACAAACGTTGTTTTGTCATATAAATTATTTCTAGAGAATATTTTGCTAGAAAAAAATAACTAACTTATTGTAAGTGTGTAAGGATGTGGTATATAAGTGGAAGATGTATGGAGCACTGTGAACGGTGAAAGAATATAAAAATAGCAAAACACCAATCATTTATTTTTTTAATTTAAAAAAATTGATTCTTTAAAATTATATACATATCGCTACTTATAACAATATTACTAAAAAACAATATCAATCCCTTAATGCAACAGAGAGTACAATATTTTTTGTTATCCCATCTTTCGCCACTACAAACAAACTGGATGGTTTGCCCACTCGAGAGCCACGTATAATTGTCCGTGTGAAAAACATGATGTGCTCACATCTAAGCCACAGACAGACATCGTTTGGCCCTGAGACTTATTGATAGTCATTGCAAATGCCAATCTAATTGGAAATTGAGGGCGTTTAAATTGAATTGGCACATCTGTGGGTATAATAGGGATTCGCAATAGTAATATATTTTCACCTCGGAATTTGTCATTTAAAATGATGGCTTCGATAACATTTTTCATTAATTTTTTTATGACTAATCGCGTGCCGTTGCACAACCGTGGTGCGTTCAAATTACGAAGCAATATAACCGGATATCCAACCTTCAGTTGTAAAATATGCGGTGGCAAGCCTGGTAAATCCAATGTGTTTAAAAACTTTGTTGGATAATTTGCAGCTTCGGTGGCATCGCAAACTGTATCATTAGATTTGCATGACACCAAATCTCCTGGTAACAAATGTTGTATCTTGAGATTCAATTCGTTGACGTCCACGTTTTTTGCTGCTAAAATTGCTCTTTCTGCAAGCCACTCATGATTTGTGTATCGTCTGTGTACATCGGGAAATATCTGGTCAATAAGAGCATCTTGAGAATCAATGATTGGGCAGAAATCGGTTGGTAATTTTATGCATCCAGTTTCATCTGTAGTAACTTTTCCATCACCGATATCTAACAATTGTTTTGAGAATGTTTCAGCGGATGGATCTTGAAGCTTTTGAATGCACAAATTTACTTTCAGTTGTACTTTTTCAACATTACGCCAGAATGACGATGATTATAAGCACACGTTGATCTCTTCAGCGTATGTTGAACGTGGAATAACGGGAAGTGTTTGTCTGAAATCACCTAAAAAGAGTAACAGAGTGCCGCCAAAGAGTTTGCCGTTGTTTTTTATATCTTTCAATGTCCTGTTCGAGCATGATTCGGTCGTAAATGGTTCTTTGTTCTTCATTCATTAGTGGGACATTGCGAGCAACAATCGCTGCCATTTCTACAGTATTGTATTGTAGTTCACGATTCAATTCAGTGCTTATTAAATCACATGCATTTCGATTTGTTGAATGCATACCAAAATTACTGAGTGGTAAGTTGGCAATGATAATGCAAAGATCTTCAATAGCAATCAATGCTTCATTGTACATAGCGTCACTGAATACTATCGTTAGATCGTTGCACCGTGAACGATGTTGATGCAATATATCATCAGTCATTGAATCTTTGTGATTATCCCATAATGTCTCTGCTCGGGCCAGGAAACATGTAGTCAACACTATAGCGAATAGTAGACGAAATTCTTTTGCTTCACAGTTCAGTCCTACTTCAGCAAGCATACACTCCCACTGGTTGTCGTCTTCCAGCAAGCCGAGTGCAAGGCATGCATTGTTATACGTTGGATACTGTTGTCCATTCACTTTACGTAAATCTTGAAATGACAAAGGGCCGATGACATTAACCAATAACAGTCGAAGATAAAAGCACTCAGTCTGCCTTGGATTGACTGTAAATACTCGTCCCAAGGTGTTTGATTTGAATAAACCGGGACATGCATCAATCAGCGTGCCTTGCTTGCGGGGCATCCATTTTTTTGTTGGAGCCCATGTGAAATAGCGTGGTACTTCTGAATAGAGTAATGTCCGTGCAAAAGCACCAAAAGCATCCGCACGATTACACAATTAAAAAAATTCAGTGAGTGTAGTTTTTGGTGGATTTATAGCACGATCAATCGCTGTCTCGCTCGTGAAATATACGCGCTGGCCATTTTCAAGATGGACGGCTAAATGAAGAACTGCTGGATCCCGTTCATGAATTGGGAAACCAAAGATACGCCAAACAGTTTCATTGAAGCTGATGTGACGGCCAATTTGGTAAAGTGTTATTTCATCGTTGTTATTCACTGGAGGAGCATTCACATTGGTATTTTCAATTCGAAATACAGCCATATCACTGCCTTTATTCACATACTTGCCAATGTATTTGATGCTCTTCACTGAACTGCAGAACTGAACATTAATATGAGCATTGAATGTTTTGATCAGCAGAGGCGAATATGGGACCACCCAACGGTTATCACTGTCAATATCTATGTTGTTGACATAGATGACCGCCATAGATGTTAAGATTGTCCGCCATTATCGGGATTTCTTCTACGATATATTGGATATCCGTCAACATTTGTGATCGTGAAATTTTTCGGAAAACTTTTAGTACATTTTCCATCGGCACAAATAATATTGGCCTAAAAATTCATTTTTCACTTTAACATAAAATAACTCCGTCGGATATTGACGAATTTTTTAAAAGAATATACCATTTTAACTAATTTTAACATTTTAATAATATTAACGTTGAAAAAATATTTTAAACACTTACGGTTAAAAATTCATTTTTCATTTCAACATTAAATAAATTCTGACATCGTGTTTACGATTCTAAAATATTAACTTTGAAAAAATATTTTAAACAGTTCGTAAGATACGGTTACGATTCTAAAAATATTAATTTTGAAAAAATATTTTAAACACTTCGTAAGATACGGTTAAAAATTCATTTTTCATTTCAACATTAAATAAATTCTGACATCATGTTTACGACAACTCACGCCATCTAGGTTTAAAAGTTGTTGAATGAGTTGGTTAAAAATTAATTAAGAAAGAACTATTTAAGTTACAACTTTCATTTGTAAATCTAAACCATTCTCGAATCCACCTGAAGACACACAAAAAATTTCATTAAACTCAGTCCAGCCGTTTAGGAGGAGTTCAGTGACATACACACGCACAAAAGAAATATATATATAAAGATATATATATTTGAAAAGCAAAGACTTATTTTAACAGTCAGGAATTTTCTGAATATGAAAACAAAATTTAAAAATATTTATTATGTAATGAATAATAAATGGGAATTATTTGGGATTATTTTGTTTTAGGTTGACATGGGGTTTGGTTGACCTTGATTCGCTGTCATGCATCCTCTTAAGAAAAATTACACATGCATTATGCATAAATCTATAATAAAAAATAAAGTTCATTTTAAAACTTCATTCAATATCTTTTTTTTTTTTTTTTTTTTTTTTCATTTGAATGTAGTTTTTATAATAGCATTAGCACCATTAGCCATCAAATTAAGTAACAAATTCAACACATCATCATGATCAACCATTTTCAATCACTGTTTTCTGTAAATATACTTCAGGCTTATCCATTGTTTCCTATCTAGTACTTTAGTATAAGTCTGTTGAATTAAAGTTAATTCATTTTAATTCTGGCCATTTTCTAATAAGTCTGTCCATTTGGTGGCTGATTAATTAATGCTCTGACTATCATCTCAGGGTCAACCATTTTTAATTCACTGTTGAGTGTAAATCTCTTTAGACTCTTCCATATTTTCCTATCTAGTACTTTAGTTGAAGTCTATTAAATTTAAGTTAGTTCATTTTTACTGTGGTCATTTCCCAATCTGCTGATCTGGTGGCTGAATAATTAATGTTCTTGCCTTCAGTTCACAGATGCCACATTCAAGTTTCAGTTCAGGCATGGACATTAGATTCATAGTGTTCCAAGATCCACTTTAAGCAATCGGTTTGCATCTGTCCTAGCATGCAAAAAATGATTGTGAAGCAACAAGCCAAACCCATTTTGTCTATTGAACCTGAAGTCATCCCATAGATCATTTGACATATATGGGATAGCAATATAGGATATCTGTGGGTATCTACTGTGCTGTTTTTATTTAAAATTTTAAGTCCAATTTCATTTTAAATGCTTAACTTTTGTAGAACTTGTTGGTTCAACTTATCATTTCTCTGTCTCTTCATGTTCTGTCTTGTATTCATTTTTTTTTTCATATTTTGTTGTATTGTCTGTATTTTTTTTTTAAATAAAAACTCATATTTTGTGCTGTAAGTTAATGTTAGCAAAATATTAGTTAATTATTATTATTATTTTTTTTAAAGTAAAGTGACATTCTGCTTTTCATAATTATATCATTTTTCCCAAAACATTTTACAAATTTCTTCTTTTAGGGTTCATTCATAATGCTGTTGTCTAATGTTTCTTTTTCAACTTATGAATAATTTCGTTATTGAGCCTTGCTAGGAAACACCATCGCATGCTAATTTTCCATTGCTGTGAAAACATAAAAGAAATTAGTTTACAATGTCACTAATAAATTTTTAGCTGTTGAGTTGCAACAGAAAATGGGAAAAAAAAAAGTTACATTTTACATTTTGAATGGATATTAGGATAATTTGGAGATATTTCATACATAAACTCTTTTTTAATAGTTTTTCTACTGAATATTGTTGAAGACAATTATATTTTTTGGTACATATGAAATATACATCCTTCTTTCTTTCTTTTTTTTTTTTCCCCATCTGACTTCAATGTTAACTTTTGTGAATCCTTGTATTATCTATAATATTAAAACACAAAGCACTTTCTGTAAGACCAAAATCGTACGATCTGGACATGCGTGAGAAAATTTTGAACCAATTCGGAATGGGAATATTCCTTTCTCTTTATGCAGTGCAATGTGCAATACGAATACCGATGATAAGAGTTCGAGCAGATGACATTAATATTTCATATGTCTATGGAAGATGCCTAATTAAAGCTCAATCATAATAATAATTCACACGATTAATTCATTGATTCATACTTTCAAAGGCAGTATATAAAAATAAACCAATTCATGAATTCGTATCAGGTTCATCGCCGAAAATTTCCTTACACAGGATGGTATTTAATAGATTTTATACTGTGGCGCCATCTGTTTCCCCTTTCTTAAAAGAAAAAAAAAATCTTTTAAATTTAACAAATTCTCAGAGTTTATTGTTCTTTAAAAATTAACTTTTATCACTTGAAAACTTTGTTTAGAAAAGATGGAGATAGATATTTAAAAGAAAAGAAGGTTTTAAAAAAATTTTTTTTTTTTTTTTTATCTAATTATTATAATTTCTGATATTGTATTTCCAATAATATATTATAGAAAAAATAATTTAGAACGAATAACCTTAAAATATTGCTATTTTATACGAGTAAAAGTTTACATTGTATAATTTATTATAAGAAATTTACTGAGCAAATTAGCTTGCTAAAATATTTTTTTAATTCTTATTTATTTATTTATTTAATAGTATATTTTTGTTGAAATATGCTATTTTGATAGAATAAAGTGTTATAATGTTGTTATTAATTTATTTTAAATAGTATAGTCTATTTCTAAGAGTAAATAAAATTATAATTATAGAATATAAAAAAAAACACAAAACATTATTAAAATTTATTTTAAATTAAATTATTTTGCTGTATAAATTTATGTGATTTAAAAAATATTTTTATAAATAAAAAAAAAAAAAAAAAAAAAAAAACTGAGATTTTTTTTTTTTTACATGGATAGATTATAAATGGCGCCACTGTCATATTCTAATTAAAATGGAATATTATCGTTATCGATAGATTTTATATGCTTTGTGCAGACAGCAGCAAAATTATTGAAGTTCTAGCAATAATTAGTATTTAAAAGATTTGCACTTAATACCATTTTGTTAAATAAATATTTGTCGAGTCATGTTCTTTGTCAGATGCTATTTGTAGAAAAGTATGTTAAAGATAAAAATTAGCTATCAAATTAAAAAAAATATGTATGAAAAGTATTGATGTGTGCTTTCTTTCTTCGTTCTTACCATAATTTATAAATTCTTTCTTTTACTTACTCCTTACATTCTTTTGGTCATATTTAGAGAAAGTTAGGAAAAATTTTGGGATTTTATTTTTATTATATGGAAAATTGAAATTTCATGAAAATTATTCCCTCTTCCCCTCCAGCCAAAAAATAATTGGTTACAGCAGGGGCTTTAAACTTGTTAAGAGCAATGCGAAATATGAAAACAGGAATATTTAAAACTGTATGCCATGAAAAGATTTAAGTTGCACATGATCCGTCAAATTTTGACGGGTATGAACTAGTTATTTTTAATTCTTCTGGCATAGTCTAAAATTCACAGTGTTATCTGTAAATAGAAGGTGGTTTTAATCGTAGTTTAAATGGCTTTAAACTTTTTATTTTTTTTTTTAATCTTGATAAACTGTATTTTTTTTATTTTGACATATTTTGTAAATCAGTTTTTCCTTTGTATCTTTATATATGATATCCTATTAAACAACGTTTAAAAAAAAAAAAAATCTTGATAAACATTTTTATTTATTTATTTTTTACTTTGACACATTTTATAAATCAGCTTTTCCTTTTATTTTGTATATATAATGTACCATTACACATTTTTTTTTTCTTATTTCCTTCTTTAACTTGTTTTTTCAATCTTGCATTTTTATTTCGGCAAAACATTTTCCTGTCTGGTTCGTTTTGGTTTCCATAGAAATTTTCAATTTGATCTATCCTCTTTATATTATAACATGTAGTATTTAAATATCTCTTACTAGCAAGGATGTGGCGTTAGATGGATAATAATTAAAATATCTGTGTAACATAAAATTCATTTGGTTGATAAATTTAAAAGAAAAATAAAGTTTTATTAAAATGACAGAAAATGTCTTTAATTTTGAAATTTAAAAAACTAAAGCTCCTCCACTCTTTCTGCAATAAGTAATTTTCGTTTGTTTGATTGATTATAAATATTTCAAACAAGTGTCCTTTTTTTTTTTTTTTTTTGAGGAGGGAGGAAGGGGGTTGAAATGACATTATAAAAAATATATGTTTTTGCATTTATGAATGCTGATCTAAGAAAAAAGAGTACATTAAAGTTAATTATTGAAATGTTCAAATATAAACGATGTATATATATATTGGTTGATCAACAAGAAACTAATATAGTTACTGTTTTTTTTTCTCATTCTCACAGATTGTCATTTTAATAGATATTGTGTAGTAGTAGAATTGAGATTAAAGTTTAAATTGAAAAACTAAAATATTTGCTGTAATTTTATCTTTTTTTTCCCCCTTTTTAAAAAAAAAAACACTTCTGATAGTAATAAGTAAAAATGTTCTTTGGATTATATATATTTTTTATAAATATCACCTTTAAAAAAATAATAAATAAAATGTTTTTATTTATAAAGTTTAAAGATTTTGTTACATAGTTATCAAAATAACATAAAATTCAGTTCACCTGGTTTTCAGTATTAAAATGTGTGAAATAAGGGTTTTTACTTAGTTTACAAAACTGAAAACAAACTGAATTAAAAATTTCTTAAAATAACATGTTTGAAAGACACTGTGAGACACAAAATATATCAGAAAAAACAAAATGAGGTAGTTCTGTTGGTTGAAATAGCATCAAGTTTAAAAGAAAATACAAAATTAAGCCATTGAATGTTTTAGAAAATGTTATTTTCCTGGAATGGAATAAAATTTTATAAAAATTTAAATTTCATAATTAAAATAGATTTCATTGTTGTTATGCATAAAAAAATATTTTTTTTTATTAACACAGCCTGTGATAAAAAATCAAATTGGAATCCATTTCAGTATTTTGTAAATTTGCCCTAACTTACGCATAGAACTTTTCAAGTACTTTTGCTTTTGATATTACTATATTGCTTTAATAGTAATTGAAAATTGTTTCTCAACCAATTATCTTTTTTATCTAACATTGGCATTGTTATAACTACTTCAGATTAAGGATCAAATCTTAATTTAAAGAAACATAAAACATTCTTTTTTTTTTTTTTTTGGGGGGGGGGTTAGAATACATTTATTGGTGAAATAATCTTACTTAAAGCAGAAGAAGAAATTTATAACATTTTTTGTTCCCCGTTTTCTTAACATTTATTAATATTTGAGATTTATAGATATATATGAATATATATCATCCACTGTTATAAGAAATGTTTCACATATTCTTTAATATCTGTTTATAATAGTCACACATCAGAAATATTTAGTAAGCATATTTATAAACTTTTTTTTTTTTTTTTAATAGCTTCAGGGAAAAGTTGTAAGTCCTTGAATACAACAATCCTGAATCCAACTGTGCATCTCCTAGGGGAGGATGGTGCTTGTGTTGCTTATATAAGGCTTACTCAATATGTTGATAAGTAAGTAAATTCAATTTACACTCTTTAAAAATTTTCCTAACCCTTTCCGACCCAGGCCATACTATTGTGCGGGTTAGACATCCACGACATTCACTTACATTTTTGCATCTGGAACAGTCGTATGTAATAAAATCAGGAAATGAACGATCGGGCTAATTAGCAGAAAGTGTAAAGTACAATTAACAATCAACAAATGTCGGTTATAGTCTATATTTTTCTTTCAGTTTGCGAAAACAGAAGAATGTAATGTTTAAGGTAAAAATGTTTTGGGTCGGAAATGTCTAACTAGTAAATTTAAAATATAAGAAATAGCTGTGTTGTAATAACAAAAATAAAAATCTGCTTCATTTTTAAAACTGTTTTTGGTGCATGTTTTAAAAAATTTAATTTCAATGCATGTTAAATTAAGTTAAAAAGTAGTTTATCTCATACAATTTCCTGTTTATAATTTTTTTTTTTTTTTTTTTTTAAGAATGGGTATTGCTCACACACAACAAAGTGAAGAAACGCGTGTATGGCACAAGAGAGATGGAAAATGGCAAAGTGTTCACTTTCATCGTTCTGGGTCTGCTTCTTCACCTTTCACTTCTACTACACACAAATAATCCAGGGCTTTTCATTTGTACCTTTTTCCTTTTTTTTTTTTTAGCTTGAAATGGTAAGTTGTTTTGCATTTAATGTTTTAACATGAAATCCCATTTTTAAACAGTTTTTTATATGGACTGATGCAGTGTGTGTTACAACTTATTTCAAATAATACTTTAAATCAATGATTGAAAATGTATTAAAATACTGCTTAAGGAAATCACAAGAAAAATTAACACAAAAAAATGCAGATGTTCCGTTATTAATAATCAGTATATTTGTATGTTACTTTCAAAAAGCTCATCCATTTCAAAGAAGAGAATTGCATTGCAGATAAACTGCATAATATAAATAAATAAATAAAATAAAAAGTGCACTTCTTATTTATTGTTGTTTTTTATTGTTATTATTCTTTAAAGCCACATATTTCCCTTGTATGAAACATAAATTAAAGTTATTTAGTATGCTTATACTCATCAATCTTTATACTTTCAGAAAACAAAAATAACTATTCAGTTATTTAAAATTTTGCTAGAGGGAATTGCAAGAAACAAAAATGATGCACATTTTCACCAGGGGTGGCACCAGCTAGGGAGCCGGGGGAGCACAGCCCCCCCCCCCTGTCTGGGAGTCTATGACCCCCCATCAGGGCATACTTATAAAATCTCTCGGGGGAACAAATACAAAATTTTCTGTTTTTCTATTTTCAGCAGCATTTTTTTTTCCTTTTATAAATTTGGAGCATTCTAGTTTTTCCATTCTATATTCAATAGAAGAAAGTATTGGATTCGTAAAAAATTTCAGCTTCCAGTTTTCCATGAATATACACGTTTTGAGAGGTCCAGAGCACGTTTTGACCACAATATTTTTAGAAAATGTCTGTCTGTGACATGATGATCTCCAAAACCACAAGGAGTACTAACAAATGGAATGGTACAAATATTAACAGTAATATTATTAACAGTATTACAGTTTTTGATAAATACTCATATAATAAACTCTCTTTATGTAGTGCCCTCTGTTGGGGAGGTGGTGTCCCCCCGTCGGGGAATTTCTGGTGCCACTGCTGATTTTCACTACAATTTTTCTTTACAAAAGTAGATTAATTCTGTCTACTACCACCAAATCACTATTATGATTTTATTATTTATTTATTTTTCTAAGTTTGCATTTCTTATATTGAATTATTTCTTTTGGTTCAAAATGATCCTTATCAATTTGTAAATTTATTTTGAGACTAAATATTTATAGTTTTTTTTTTTTTTTTTTTAAGTAATATACCACCAGATGTCAAGTATATATAATTTTAACAATACACATTAGAAGATCTTCTATATAATGCAATTCTCTATATAACACACAATTTCTCAGACATAAACAATGAATTTTGTTGTTAAGAAACACTTTATAAAAAACTGTTACTCTGTAGAGAACTAAGTGTGATATATTTAGGGGTTTTTGATTTCTTTAATTCTGAGCTTTTTAATGAAAAATTTGCTATTATTATTATTATTATTATTATATATTTTTTGAAAATAAGTAATTTAATGAATGATTTGGTATAGTCATATTTCGACTCTGTTTATAAAGTAAATTTAACAGTGAAAGTTATGATCCACTCAACTTTTGTTCCAAGGAATGTAACTTAAAAATACCCTACTCTGTTTTGATATGTTTCAGACATATTTGGCCATGTTTACAAGGTAAGTTTAATGATGCACGAAACATGATTTACATAAGGCAAAATTCTATGTGACACACAACCTTTGTTTTTAGTAGAAAGATATTAAAACTTCTTACACATTATAAATTTTAAGTCAGCACAACCCGTTTCGAAAGGACATAGCCTTTCTTCATCAGGGCCCACCAGCGGCCGAGCGGTTCTGCGCTCAAAGCTGGTAGACGTGAGGTGCCGGGTTCGATCCCCGGTCGCGCTCGTCGGCCTAGCCGTTCGGAGTTTTCCGTGGTTTCCTCCGAAACTTGCGTAAATACGGGCTAGGACCCCTTAGAAAGACCTCCACGGAAGGCACTCCCCCTCAGGCCTAGGACCCCAGTGTTGTCAATCGGCCTTAATCCCTAACACCAACACCTTTCTTCATCAGGTGCAAACACGTGCTACTGCCTTGGAGGCAAAAGCAAGACTGAAAGCAGGGCAAAATCCAGAGTGGGAGGAGCAACACAAACAACCAATAAGAAGCATCATGCAGGGCAGGACCAGTCAGAGAGGAACAAACGTACACAAATAAACACACACACAAATAAAAATAAAAGGGAGGAGGGAAGGCGTAATCAATTAAATTTATTTATTTATTTATTTTATTTTTAATTAATTAATTAATTTAATTAATTAATATTATACTAATGAGTAAATTTGATAACATTTATTTATTTTTTTCTTTAACTAGAATTATTTTATTATCAATAATATTATGTTATAAACATAACGAAGGAAATTATTTAATTGAATTAAACAAATTTTTCCAGGCTGTAGACAGCAAAGTGGAATCAGATTTTTCACTGACAATTTTATCACGATTAAGGTAAATAGCTAAATTTTCCAAAAAAATCCAGTTCGGAAACGCGTTTGACATGATAGATAATTTTGGCATTCTTAAAATTAAAACTATGATCAAATTCCCAACTGTGCTTCGCAATAGAAGATTTAGAAATTTCTTAATTAACAACATACCGAGAATGTTCACGTAAACGACATTCAAGATTTCTTTTTGTTTAACCAATATAAGATAAATCACAATTATTACAAGGGACATTATAGATACCTTCAAGGCAGTAGCACGTGTTTGCACCTAATGAAGAAAGGCTACGTCCTTTCGAAACAGGTTGTGCTGACTTAAAATTTATGGTGTGTGAAAAAGTTTTAATATCTTTCTACTGACTGTATGCCAGTTTTCGAATTTAGTTTTTGGTTTTGTTTTTAGGTTTGTGCTATAAAGATCTTTTACTGTATTTATTAACATAAGTTTGTTGGAACTGTTTTATTTTATGTAGTTATTTCTGTTAAATTCAACTATTTTAATAACATAAAAATTTCAATATGTTTTAATTTTTAATTATTTATTATGTTTATCTTTCTAGAAAATTACCTTTGTGGTGTACTAAAGACTAGGAAGTTAGTTATTGTATCACTGAAAAGACATTAAATTTGATCATGTTCACTTGCGATTTTTGGTGTAAGTAAAAGGATATGATAAATCTGATGATTTTTGAAAAAGTTGAATATCAGAATGTTTAAATTTGTTTTTGAAATTTTTTACTGCATTGCAGTTAATTTATTTACTAAGTTTTTAACTTAGTTCTTATTGAAAAATCAGAGTTTTTGAATTTTTGCATATTTACATTTTGGAGATTTTTGCAATATCAGTTTTGTTTATGTTTTAATATTTTATACTTTTGAAGATACAATTTGTTTTTGTTTTTATACAAATGCTGTTGTATTTCTGTTGTTTAGATTTATTTTATAGAATGTTGATATCATGCAAATATATATGGTGCACTTACAGGAGTTACACCGTGTGAGAAGTCTATTTTAAGGAAATCTTAAATAAATAATATAATAGTCAAAATTATTATTATAATTGTATAAATAAGCGTGTACAAATAAGGTGAGAAGGGGGGAGAAATTTTTGAAATTGGTTTATTATTTTTGTAAATAGATCAAACTCATAATAAATATTGAAGAAAAATTAGGTATATTATTATGCTATTTTTAAGATATTTAAGAAAAAAATTGAAAGAAAATTTTAATCATTGTCTAGATTTATTTTTTCACAGTGTTTTAATAACTTTTTGTAATTTTTCATGTGATTACATGATTGGACTTTTTAGCTGTGTTCTTTTCCCGGGGGATTTAATAATGTGAATTACATTTATGTGTTAATTTAATCTTTCTCCCTGTTTATATTCTTGTAATAAGAATTTTTATTTTGTATCATTTGTATCTATATATATAAAAAAAAAAATCATGTATATGTGTAAATGATTTAATGAATAAACTTACTTGTTTTGTTATATTTATGTGGTCATGGTTTCTGTATTCTTATAAATATTTCTTATATTTGTCTTTGTGCGATTTTTATCTTGTTCTTGTCGATATGGGTGGATCCAGAAGCCTTTTATGTTTTTCTTGCTCTACTGAAAAAAATAATAAATAAATAAAAGCTAATTTATATCATTCAGCCTAAATTAAATATTTGCAAATTTATGGAAGAAGCCAGTTTTAATTAAATGGGTCTGGATCCTCCTTAGGATCATCACTAAAGTTGGATTTATATTTTTAAAAAAAATCAAGGAGTTCTTAAAATTTGGAAATTCACACTATTGCAGTGGTTCTTTAAAAATTCTGGATAGACTAGTTTGTAATTTTGTTTTTAAGGCTTGATTTAACTTTAACCTGTCAGAATTCATTTTTTTTTTTTTTTATGAAATAAATTAAAAGATAAAGAATAATTATCATTTTATATTTTGGGAGAAATAATTGCCATATTTATTGAATTAAAGGTTGGGACTGTTTATAATAATTGAATTTAAAATATTGAGGAAATATAATAAAATATTGTTATGAGTAATTTTATTATTATAGTAGAGTCTTGATAGTTGCAGATGAATGAAACTAGACATATATCAAACTGTGGAAAAAATCAGACTATTGATTTTAGAAAGAAAATTTTAAATAAAACAAAATTTGTTGATAATACTGTCCATACTTTATTTTGAATTGAATGCAGTCACCCCAAGCACAGCTATTATACTACTTCCAAAAAAAAAGCTTACTAAAAGATTAAGACAGGGTGTTTTTTTATATTATTTATTTATTGTTAGCTCAGACTTATAGGAAATTTTGAATATTATGATTTGAAACATAGAGACTTCTGTATATTCTTATTTAATCTAATCTAACAAACATTTCATTAAAATATAAACACTTTAAGAACCTCTGCTCTAGAGCATATTATGAATTTAAATCATTGTAAACATAATTTATTCTCCACTGACAACTGCATGGCTTTATTCTGACCTATTTTTTACATTTCATAATCATCCTATTTATATCGATGAATTTGTCAACTGACAAATTATTACAGCCTTACATTTTTCAATTGATCATACTTCACAGATCATGTTTATTGTTCTAGGAATGAATGAAAGATTCCTCCATATATGTATTTTTTATGTGTTATGTTGCTCTTCTAGTTACTGCGGTTTAGAAGAGATTGGAAGTTGAAGTCATATCAAATATGCAGAGTACTGTTTTCAGGGTGGACAAGAAAGTTGTTAAATTCCATTGCTGTTCATATCATAAGATTTTTTCCTCATTAATATAAACATTAAATTTTTTCTCTTTTAGTGTTTTTCTTAGATTTTTTTTTTTTTTTTTTCTTTTTGCCCTTTTTGAAACATCTGTGATTCTCAAAGTGTTAAAGATAATATTTATACAATGTAAGACTTCCATTTTTTTTCATTTTTATTATAGTTGTCTTCAAATAGAAAAAAGTTGCAAACTCAAAAAGTGCTGAGAATCATTTCTTGCTTAAAATATACATCATTTCAGGTGTAGTCTTCAATTAATTTTATAAAATGTCTCGAACACAATGAACGTTTTTTTTTTTTTTTTTTTTTTTTTTTTTAACTATTTTCATAATTTTGTTATGTTTTTAGAGTTTTTATTTCTTAATTTTTCTGTATCTTATAAATATTTTAATTCTTTAATTAATAAGTGACTTTTCGTATATACAGGCATATTATAAGTAAACAGACACCCTGATAATCAAACAATGCTTGTTTGTGGTAGTATCACTTGATACATAAACCTTACATATATATATGTATATATATATATATATAAATTGGCATATTAGCAACTTCAGAACTTAGACATGATATCAACAAGTTCAGTGATCTTGACCAAGAAAATTTTGACCCACTCTTCATGCAAACATTTTACAATTCTTGATAAAAGCTGGTTTTCAGGACCTCTGTGACATGGCATGATCAAGAATAACCCATATATGTTATATGGGATTCATGTCAGTTGAGTATCTGTTCCATAGCAACTTCTGAATCCCATAATTTTCCTGCCAATTTTGGGTGCTTTTTGCACATTGGCACTGAGCTCCACTTTCTACTAAAACAATGGCTGTTTTTATAGAAAATATTGACAACAGACCTTTTCTAAAATGGCAATATGTTTTACTTTGATAATATTACTGACAGTTTCCACTAACATAAATTGCTCAGTACTCCAAATGGCACCTCACACCTCACATCATAATGAAAAATCAAACGTGTTTGACATATTGACTGTAAGTGGTTTGGTCAAATTCTTGAGTGTGAGTTCGACACAGCCATATGCATCCACTGAAGGAAACTTAAGGAATCCACTTGTGGGCAAAGCTGCAACCAGAAAATTTTTTCGAATGAGGTTCAAACTTTAGTACCTAATGTTCAGTGTTAAAAATGAAGTTTAACTGAAAAAATTTCAATAAATCTGCAAAATATCAGGAGGTGTTTGAACTCCCCCCCCCCCCCCCTTTGTTCGACCTTGATTGTGGGCTTGTATGAAAATATTATAGATCGCAAAATGCTTATATGGTGGTTCTCCATCTCCATGTTCATTTTGGTAAGCAGTGGTTTATGTCTTGCAGCTGTCCAATGGTGATTGAGTTAGTGAAGTTATCTAATCGATGTAATTTCAATCATTTGAAGATTTTCTGACATGCTTGCAGCCATTCTTCAAAATGTTCTTCAATGAACCATTTAGCTGTCCAATGTCTTAGATCCCGTCGACAAAAACATGGACTAATAGTTGCCTTATGGTGTGTTTTCTATTGGATGATGTTCTGATTAATGATAAGCAATAGAATCGATCAGTAAGACAATATTTTGTCGGCTTGCAGCTCATAAATATTGTCATGCTTTCTTTATATATCACTTGATTCTTTGGCACTGTTAATCCAAGGCTTACTTCTTACTGTAGAGAAGCCATTACAATGCTCACACCTAAAAAGAAAATCTTTGTTGTTTGTTGATTCTGTGTAATACATTCATTTTCCATCAAATTGAAAGGTGTCTATTTACTATATGTCTCTGTATGCATTTATCTGTACACTCAAAAACAAAATGTTAAAAAAGGGTATTAAAATAATTATTTTTGTTTCTCAAAAGAACTGTTTGAAAATTTGTGTTAAATAAATTTAAATTAACTGCATTTACTTTGGGAAAATTTCATAAAGGAGAAAAATATTTTTCTGTAAAAAAACTGGAAATTGGATTTTTTTTTAAAATAATCATTGTACATTTTTTCCTTAGGTGTGGTGTGATTTTGAACATATCTAATATAAAAATAATATAAGGACCAGAGCTTTAGTACTCTAAAATAAATTATTCTTGATATGTAATATATATTTCTGAGATAAAATTTATTTTCCTTCTGACTAAAAATAATAATAATAAATTGGGGAAATTTTAAAATGACTACTGTATTATATTATAGATATTTAAAAAAAAAAAAAAACTAATTTAAAAAAATATAATAATTTTGTGTTAAATTTTATTCAGAATGTTTGATTGCACTTTAATGGATTATTTTAATTAATTTACTTATGTATCTTTGAAAGTTACTTCTGAATTTTTAATGCATTTTAATTTTTTAACATTCTAATATTTAATTTTGTGGTAGGGGGGGGGGAGTGAAAAAACAAAAAGAGGTTTGTTATAGTAACACCATAATTGAAATATAGTGCGGATATAATTAAAATTACCTGATGAAAGTATTGTTGTAGAGGAAATATAGTATGCAAGTTGTTTATCCTATTATTAAGTAAATGGATACATTTTCCACCTTACTGGAATTTTATAACTTATCTGGTGTTGATTTTTCCTCTGTGAAATGTCCAAATTATATTTAAAAAAAATAATCATAAAAATCAGATTTTCTATTTCCTTGTCTTCAAAATTTTGAATTTTAAGATTTATTTGGTTCTTTGATATTTGTTCACTTAAAAAAAAAAAAAAAAAAGGAGATTTAAATGTAAGGTGAGCCTTCACTGAGATACTTGTTTTCGTCACAAGATATTTTTACACATGTTTGTGAAATTCCAGTTTCAAAAATATGGGGCCTTCACATAGAATAATTGCATGTAACAAGTTGAATCTCAATTTGTCTCTTCATTGAAGCTTTGCTTTGTTTTACTAATGTTTTATTGCAGTATAACTGTTTTTTCTAAGCTCATTTTTAATTCAAGTTAATCACTTAAATTATATACAGATTATTTAGTGCTTGTGATAAGTCTTTTTACTACTTCCGCTTTAAAGTTTGGTAAAATTCAAAAGCTTAGTATTTAGCAATACATGAGAATATTGAAGCTTCAAGCTTGATCTTTTTATACTGACTATATTATGTGGAGGGAATGTGAAATTTATTTCACTTTGACATTATTAGACTTTTAGAAATTTTACATTTCTTGTTAATATATTTTAGTGTATGTAAACTAGCAACCTCGCACACTCAATGGTTGTTCACTTCACATGATGTTAATCACAGAAACTACCCTGAAATTGTTGCCACAGTAAGCTATGCATACATAATTTACACAATTGTTCTTGTATAAAGTCATTTAAAGTATATTTTAATTGCTGTGTGTATTGTCTATGCTATATAATTCTATATTCATGCAAAAATGGGAAATGAAGCATGGCAAAGTAGAAGATTATATATTTAATGTTGTGTTATATTTTATTATTTATCTAGAAAAGATATTTTAAACTTTATTTTGTGACCAAAGTTAACAATAAATTAATTTCTGAACATGGTTGCATTTGTTATAATTTAAAGTCATTTGCAAGCTATTTATCGTAAAACTTTTCGCATTAAAAAATAAATAAAATAAAAATATTTATGATATCTAATAGCAAGACTGATCTTTGCTTGCAGCAGTCATTTTCAGATTTGTTGATATTTAATTCATTTTAAAGTAGCTAAATTAAGGAATCTGCTTTCTGTTTACAACATGAAAGTTAATTTTTTAATGTTAATTATCATTATTTTTTACCTTTAAAAAAAAAATGTAAACATTAAATTAAATGTTTTAGTAAATATCTTTCAAAAAAAAAAAGACTTTTTATTGATCTTATAGTTATGAACTTATTAATTGTTCCAATGTGTCAACAATAGGGTGGATCAAACAAACAAAATTAATCTTATTAAAAACAGATAATTAATGAGAATACTACCGGTTTCGAAAGGATGCTGCCTTTCTTCTTCCTGTACAAAAACACATGCTACTACCTTGGAGGCATAAGCAAGACAAAGTAGTAAGCACCTGTTTTTGCACATGACAGACCACGTCCTTATGAAAGCAGTAGCACTTTCATTAATTTTATGGTGTGTGAAGAAGTTTTTTTTTGTTTAAATATTGATTTATCAACAGTTCTTTAATTTAACATCAATAGTTGTTATTTTTGCTGTAATGTACTTTTTTCTTCTGACTCATTTAATATTTTAAATTATGCATGTGTCTTAAATTTTGAGACACTTTTTGTCATTTTATAAGTTATTTTTGAGAAATTTAAATTTTTGAGAAAAAATTACAATCTTTTTTAAATGACATTTTAACAGATTAACAATAACCAAAATTTATTTTGTAAATATAAATTGCAGAAATATAAATAAATAAATCAAAAAAAAAATAAATTAAATACAGCAGTTAATTCAAAATTTAGGCTGAAGGCTAAAAATGATATTCAAAATTAGTTATATTTTACAAAGATGTTCATAGAGCCAAGCCGTAAGTATTGTTAAGTACTTACTTTTTATAAGACAATTTTTTTTTTTTTTTTTTTTTTTCGATCCACTCTAATCAACAATTTCATTCAAAAAACTAAGTAAAATTTTAAAAGTTTTTAAATGTTTGCCTTTTCTTTAATACTTAATATCTTTATTAAAAATAGTTTAATGAATTAGAAATCTTATTTAAAGCACAATTTTGTGTGTTTGTGTATATATATATATATAGTATATATAAAAGTAATTCATGTTTTAGTCATCTCATCTAATGTAAATATTTAATTAAAAATATAAAGAATGGCACATATTCCTCTGAGAATCACTGATTTGGTAAATGGGCTTTATCAATATCTTATTTCAATATTGTCTAAATTATCAAAGAGTTTAAATTAGAGGACCAAAAATCATCTCTATATCTTCTGCCATTTTGATGTATAAAGCTTTGAAACTTTTTTTTTTTTTTTGCTTTAAAAGATGTTTCACTTCCCTTTGCATGTTAAAGAATATAACTATATAGTGACTTTGAAAGTGCCACTCTGCAATCCTTACATTTTTTGTATGTATATCCTAGGATGGTGGTGTACTGAAAAAAAAATATATATATATACATATATGTATATTAATAAAATAAAAGAAGAAAAAGGGAAAAATATATGTGTTAGTTATACTATTATACATTTAATTTCAAGTGAATAATTTTCAGTATACCACACTTTTAAAATAACTTTTAAAAGAAAAGAAAAAAAAATCAAGAAAAAGTTAGTAAATTGTAGAATTTTTATAATAGATCGCTATTTTTTAATTCTGGGAAAATTTTTCAAAATGAAAATTTGATTAATAAAATTACATAGCATATAATCATTTATACTATATATTTTTTTATATTATTTTCTTGTAATGGATGGAATACAAAAAGTTTGTTCTTCTGTTTGGTAATTTTTAGAACTTTCCCGTTTAAATATAATATTTGTTAAACAGTCGATTTAAATTCAGTTAACATTATCTTTTATTTATTTTGCAACATCAAAAACTGCCTCATTTTATTTCTTAAAAAGAAAAGGAAAAAAAAAAAAAAGAAATACATTACTATTAATTAGAGAGTTGAACGTTTTATTAATATTACTCAAATTCTAATACAAATAACTTAAATTCCTAAGTTAATTAAGATTTTAATTTATGCTTAACAACAATGCACAAAAAGCAATGATCAAACAGTTTATTTTGCACCTAATGGAGCTGTGTCAGGGTATCACAGTCTTTATTCAAAGTCAGTAAAGTATTCTATTGTGATAATAAATATATAAAATTGCAGTAAAATAAAAGGAAGGAATTCATAAAATAAATCAGTTATCGATATGCAATGCTGATAGGCAAATTAAATAAACTTTTTTAGAAATTTTTTATTTGTCAACCTTAATTCATTTTAGATAATTTGGAATGGAAAGCTGATTTTTATACCAACTATGTGAAAAATACCAGAGCCGGGAATCGAATCCAGGCCTTCCGCTCAGTGGTAGAGCATCTGCGGGTTTAGCGGAAGGCCCGGGTTCGATTCCCAGCTCTGGTATTTTTCACATAGTTGGTATACAAATCAGCCTTCCACTCCAAATTATCTAAAATAAACTTCTTTGAAAGTGAAGTAGGCTTTAAAACAATTAATTTTGTTACAGGTAACAGTTTAAAAAACTCAACAATCTCATCTTGGGAGATGATCCTGCTTATTTTTTTTATCTTTTTTTATTTATTTTTTTTATAATAATAAAATTATATCAAATTTACTAAAAGGAAACTATTCTTTTAACTTTCTAAGCTTTAGATCACTCTGTTTCTATCAAGTAACTAAATCAAAAGACTAATGAATAAAAATTTAGAAGTTTACGTTAAAATTTCATAATGCATAGGTATTCATATATTAATCTATATATAAGTACTTCACATAGGTTGTTCATTTATGGATCTCTGAATAGAGATACAAAAATATAATTACATGCTTAAAGAATTAAATATGCATAGTTTGAAATAATGTAGCATATTTTTAAAGTTTACAACTTTTTCTATTGCCATTAGGTGTTTTCTTTGAATAGTAGTCTATTACTAAAGCCTTGTAAATGCTGAATCGCATAAATTACAAGGAATTTTTTTTTAATCTAACATTTTTAAAGAATCTGTGCTTGTTAATAATTGATAATATTGAAAGTAGAAACCTTTCAAGTATTTCAATTATCTCCATGATGTAGGGTAAGTTAGCTACATCTTAATTATACTATTAAATCGGTCATTAGACATGAAGTTCTATGTAAAGTAACGGATAAATTTCTATCTTAGACATTTCTTGCACTATATTAAAAATAGTTTTGTGAAAGTAATGACCATTTCAGAGCTAATACATACACTTTACTTCGATTTATGAAGCTAATGCTAGGACAAATAGAATCCTTTTAAGATGATGTGACAATTATATGAACTTTAAAATATTTTAAGCAATAACTAACTTTTTAAAATCCTATATGAATCGATTAACATAGCTCAATATTGTTGGTTCTAACAAAATGGAACGCAATCCATTTTACCTTTTTTTAAGCCTTAGTTAAGGGTAGAGATGCAGAAAATTTCCACACCTTTGAAATTTCCCCCCAAAATAACACGAATTATTATGTTTTTATAAAGCCATTTACTGTATGTAATAAGAATATTCTGTAACATGAAAATACAGCAGGTAGTTTGTCTTACTCATTTTTTTCTCATGAAAACAAAAAAATACATGTGGTAATAAATGTAATACAATTGTTTGAAGTGTTTTGATATATGTGTTAGTTAACAAATGATTCATTAGTGGTGAGTGATTTATTTTTAAAAGCATTAGAAAGTTTGTTTTTTCAGAAAATTGTTATTTCTGCTTTCATTTCTATTCTGTCATTACTGATAAAATATTGAAAATTTCCTCTGAACCCTATTCGCACATTCAGACATATTCTGCACCTGCACTGGTAAAGATAGCTTTCGCTATTTTAATTTTCTTTCAATTCCTCTCTGTATACCTCAGAACACCACCATACTTGGAAGCTTTTTTCGATGTGCTGCAAATGACTTAATGTCTTAAGGCTTTTTTCTTAATTTTTGACAGTTAGTTTGTTGTTGTAGATGTGTGTTTTTCAATGTTTTGATATCATCAATAGTTCTAGACGAATCCTTTTTCCATCATTTCTTACCATAAACGTCCACATAATGTGCCCAGTTTGGTGTAGTCCATTTAGATAATTACTCTAGCATTTTTTTAGAATGACACTTTTGTAGTGTTTTGTAAAATGAAATTTCATGTTTCTTTATACTTAAAAAAATTTTGTGATCACAAGAATGTGTAATAACTTGAGAATCTATTTTATTTGAGGAAAAAAGAAAAACATAATCTATTTATATTGATTCACTTAACAGTATTCAAGATTCAAAGTAATATAGCATCAAATAAAGTTGTATTTTTTTCCAAAAAAATAAAATCATTGTTATTTTTGACATTATAAACATATTATGAAAGGGGAAAAATCCATCTCAATTTTCATTTCTCTTGTATCCAAAGCTGTTGTTCAGCAAGCAATACATCCAAAGATACAAGCCAATATTTGACCGATATTGTTGTGTGAAGTGTTTTTTTGTAACTTGAGCATTTAATAAAAAATATTGAATACAAGACACATCACAGAAAAAAATCAAATGTTTGTTTAAATTATTTGAGAAATTGTATGAACTCGTTTTATGTCATGTTTCAATAAAACTTTTTTGATTTGTGACTGATATCCTTTCATTGATCTTCAACATCACCACTTTTATTGTATTAAAAAATTTGAGAAGGTAATTAAATATTGTTACTTAAAAGTGTAACAAATTTATGTATTATGCTACTCTGATGCAGCATACATTATTTATTTACATTTAAATGAAATATGAAAAAATTGAAAAAGATTTGATACATTTAACAATTTTCTAGTTGTATAGCCTGATGTTTTTTTTTTTTTTTTTTTGTCTGTGCTCTGGTGCTGATCACTACTGATCACTGAGCTGAAAAACTTGGCAGATGGATACCTGGGACCAAATAGGTGTGTACTTCATCAAGATTTTTTTTCGAATTTTAAATTTAAATTTAAAAAAAATATTTTTTTTATTTTTCAATTTTAAATATTAGCTTCTATGTTTCATTTTTCTAAAATTTATTCTTTCATTTTAATCGTTTGCGTATCTTACAAGGAAGGTCTCCATAGGCGCGTGCGCAAAAAAATTTGAAAAATTACAGAATACTCTCCTCATGAGGTTATATGTGTTTATAAAAAAATTCCGGCGGAATCCCTGTGTATCGCTCGTAAAAAGATACTAAAAATGTCCGATTCTTGGCTATTTATCGCTCGTGTGCAACACAATGAAAACTGATGCAAAACAATTTTTTCGTAAATACTCATTACAGAAAAAACACTTTCCATACACTTTTATAACTACAATTTTTTCATATATAAGTAAACCTAACAAACAAAATTATACAACATTAATACTTAAACTAAGCTTAAGTTTTACTTGATCTTTAAATATTATGGATTAAAGTAAAACAGTACTCACATTTATTTATACTGCATGTTAAATAAAAAAAAAAAAATTACATAACATTTTGGAAATGAAACAATGGTAAATGGCAGTCACTTGTCAATGTGCTATTTTGTGTTTTCGAAGAATGCAGATTTTACAATTAGTAATTTAGATCAAAATTTAAATTGATAACAAATATTTCAAACTTAAATTTAAGTCTCAAATTTCAATATTGATTACACATTAATATTGAAAATTTACATGTTTTACTTTTTATTACACTGGTTAGATAAAATTTACCAAATAACTTTTTTAACTCTACGTACAAAATGAATTTGAATAAGTTTAACTTAAGTACATTTGTGTAACTGCAATTTTTAAACCATGTATCTTTTTAATTTATAAAAATTACCTTTAACTAAGCTCTGTTAATCTATAGACCTTTCAGGGTGAATCCGCCCCCTCTTCAGTAGCTATTTCATGGTCTGCTTTTGTCGAAACTGGCCTTGTCTTCTTTTTTCTCTGTTGATTTTCTATGAGGTGGCACCACGCACGATCCAAATCGGCGTGCAACTCGTGCCCGTTACACGCTAATTGGTCATTTATTATCTATATGGTTTCCCAGTAAAAAGCATAATCAGGGTTGTTATAATTGGCTATTGTTTTGGCTATTGAATCAGCATAATTTCTCATAATGTCCTTTTAACAAAGTTTTGTATAATTATATGCAATAAAATCTAAGATATAGCCTTCCCTAAAATTGCAGAAAGCACTGTATAACAGCACCACCTGTTGAATGATTGGCACTAAAATTTGATAGGGATTAATATATGCCAAGGTGCAAGTACGTACGTATTTATATGAAATTCTGTGCAGTAGTTCCTGAGATATAGCCTTTCTTTAAGTTGCAGAAATCACAGTATGACAGCACCACCTGTTGAGGTTATAGGCACAGATTTGTGCCATGATGCAACTACATATGCATTTATATGTAATTCCGTGCAGTATATTGGAGGTATAGTAGAACAGAATTTTTTTTAATTGATCAAACAAGTTTCTAGAAAAACTAAAAGCTTCAAACTAGCATGTTATAGCCATCACAAAACTTTCTTCTTTATCACTCTATGTAACAACACTACATGCTGTTTAACATGCACACAAGAAACTTAATCATAGCTTCTCACTATAAAGATTTTAGATATGGAATTTAGTCTAATTTTTATCGAAAAATTTTGAGATGTAGCCATGTGGAGAATCACAGAAGGTGAGGAACAGTTGTGCCACCTGTAGGTCAATATATACCCAAATTAAGCCAGTTTTCATTCTCATATTATTTATCTTGCATATCAAGTTAAGTGCAGATAACGTTATAGACATTGACATGTAGCCTTCTTATTCACAGAGTAAATTGCAGCATACTATAGCTACCTATCAACGAATATGCACCAAAATTAAATCAACATGATGTTTTATAAAAATGGCCCTCGCACATACCAAATTTTGTACAATTATACACAAATGAATCTGAGATATATCTTCCCCATTCATGGGGAAATTATAGTATCACAGCATCACCTATTGGCTGATATGCACAGAAATTAAATAAACATGTTTCATAATAGCCCTGGGACATATTTAGTTTTCTTTAAATTATACACAGTAGAAGCTGAGATAGTCTTCCTTTAAATGGGAGAAATCACAGTATAGCAGTGCCAATTAGCACCAAAAGTTGATGGGCACTTTTTTTTTTCGGTTAAGGTGCAATTATATATAAATTTATATGAAATTCTGTGCTTTAACTCTTTAACTAGAGCTGCTACACAAATTTTTTATCAGACAAACATTTTCTAAAAATGGTCAAATTATGTTCTGGTTCTCTCAAAATGTGTAAATCCATCGAAAACTGTAAGTTAAAAATTTTTACGAACAAAATACTTCCTTCTATTTAATATAGAAGAAAATAATTAAAAACAAATTTATATTTTTTTCTTTGTGTACTTTTTACTTATTTTATATTTTATATATTCTGTGCGGGTAAGAAAGAAAATTTTAGATAACTTACTTTTAATTAAAGAATTTTAATAAGTTTTTCTTATGTACAAAATCAAAAACTTAGAATTTTTTTTTTTTTTCTTTTTTAACAATCTGAAAGTACAGACTTTCTGAAAATTTAAATATGTACTTTTATTTGAAGTAATTTTAATTTTTGGGAATATATCTATGTAACACAACGGGGAATTCTAATTCCAGGTGTTTTAGCAAGATATTCCATTAAAAGTGCAAATTTATATGTAAAGTAAGTTTTTTTTTTTTAACCAAATCAAATAGGTAGATGGCACATTTAAGGTAGAGGGCGCAAGCAATGCCAGAGGGTCTGCTAGTATAAATATATGGTCATAAAAACAACAACTTGGTGTATGGAAAAGTGGATTGTAAATAAACAGGCAGGTTCTAGTCAATAAATGCACATTATCTGACTCATTCTCGAAACAATCTAACAACATATTAAAACAAAATTATGAAAACAGAGTTATATGCAATGCAGAGAATGAATATCATTTGTTGAGGAACAGCAGTGAACAACTCTTTTTATTGTTATGGAGAAGATTAGAGGGAATATTATAGATCATTCTGGAGAAACCTAACTAATTCTATACAAAATTAAAGTAGGGCTTCTATATTTCTTAGACCTGAAGCTACTTTTAACTAAATTTGTTTACTAAAGTGACAAAATTCAACTTTCGCAAAGGCCAACTTTTTTTTTTTTATCCTTTACCAAGCTACAACTGATCTTAAAAAAAAAATTGTAAAATTGTCATCCGAATGGAGTTTAAGCTTGAATTTTCTCCTTTGGATATCCAGCTTGAAATTTCAGGATATCCGTATCCGGAGTGTTGATATCTGGTACTCCGCTGGATATTTAAAACTCATACGGATAGTTACTGGATATCCATTTCATTAGCTATACCAAAGAAATTTAAAGAAATGAACATAGTGACTGATGCTAAGGGAATGAAATACAGTTACGCATTCCTTTATGTGGAAGAATGGATTAAAATAAGGCCTGTCATACTAAATTAAATTTGTTTTGTGCAGAATTTTATAGCTTACTTAAAAAGCAAAAATTAGCTTGGGAGGGAAAGGCATGTATGTAGGTTTTTTTCATTTTTTTTTTTTTTTTTTTTTTTTTTTTCTTCGATAAAATACAAATCTAAATTTTCAGATTAGCTTACATATTAATTTACATGAGGTTTCATAGAAGAATTATGAAGTTTAATATGTTTAATGTAAAACAATGAGTTATTTTGTGGGTACTTCCAAAATTATTCTTTCTATGTAGGGTTCATATAATTTTTTTTTCTGTCCTTAATTCTTTTTAGTTATAAATTTGCTTTGAGCATTAAATCACCATTTTAATGATTGAAACCCCTTCATTCTTCTGATAATTTTTTAAGTTATAATTAAGGAAAAAATATCAGAATAAACAGTACTTGGAGAAATTACGTGAAATTTTATTATCGCATATTCAAAGCTTCTGAAAATAGATTTTTGTTAATGATTTTTTAAGCTACAATTCATTTTTATATTTAAAAACAAGTCCTTCCGGCTCATGCAGAAGGGTAGGTTGATTTCTTTTACCTTATCAACTAACTATCATTTTGTTTCAAAATGGCGGCTACAAATCATTAATGGACTTGGTAGAAATATTGATGTAGGCTATGTACATATGGAGTTTTAAACAAATCGGTTCATAAATACCTTTTTACATGAATTTAAAATTTTCAAGTGGCCGATACAAGATGGAAGCAAGATGGTGGTCCAAGTTGACAAAAAAATATACGAAATGCATTTGTGAGATAGGTATACTCTACAAATTCAGTTTGAATTAATTCAGAATCTCAAAGTCATCGTGTTGAAAAATTAAGTGGCCACCACTTAAATAAAAATGGCGGAGAAAGTTGCTCAGTGAACTAATCCAAGATATTTGTAAGATAAGTCCACTGTCCAACTTTACTTCGAATAAATTCAGTATTTCAAAAGTTATCGCGATAACGAAGTCTCAAGTGGCAGTGTTCAAGTGGACGAAATTTGGAAACAAACTTGCCCACCGATATCATAGTAGTAGTTTGAATGATAAATCCATTTTTCAACTTTAGTTTGAATTGATTAAGTATTTCAAAAGTTTTCATGCTAACAAATTTTCAGATGGCCGCCACTTGGAAGCAATATAATAGAGCAAGTTGCCCAGCAAACTCATCCAAGATATTTGAAGCATAGGTTCACTGTCCAACTTTGGTTCGGATTAGTGCAGTGTGTTGGTATGGCAAATTTTCAAGTGACAGTCTAAATAGCTGCAACTTGGAAACAAAATTGCGAAACAACTTGCCCAGCGAAATCATCTAGTATATTTGTATGATAAATTCATTGTCCAACTTTACTTTAAATTAAATCGGTATTTAAAAAATTATCGTGATATGAAAATTTCAAGTGGCACCATGATTTCAAGTGGCCACCACTTAAATAAAAATGGCGGAGAAAGTTGCTCAGTGAACTAATCCAAGATATTTGTAAGATAAGTCCACTGTCCAACTTTACTTCGAATAAATTCAGTATTTCAAAAGTTATCGCGATAACGAAGTCTCAAGTGGCAGTGTTCAAGTGGACGAAATTTGGAAACAAACTTGCCCACCGATATCATAGTAGTAGTTTGAATGATAAATCCATTTTTCAACTTTAGTTTGAATTGATTAAGTATTTCAAAAGTTTTCATGCTAACAAATTTTCAGATGGCCGCCACTTGGAAGCAATATAATAGAGCAAGTTGCCCAGCAAACTCATCCAAGATATTTGAAGCATAGGTTCACTGTCCAACTTTGGTTCGGATTAGTGCAGTGTGTTGGTATGGCAAATTTTCAAGTGACAGTCTAAATAGCTGCAACTTGGAAACAAAATTGCGAAACAACTTGCCCAGCGAAATCATCTAGTATATTTGTATGATAAATTCATTGTCCAACTTTACTTTAAATTAAATCGGTATTTAAAAAATTATCGTGATATGAAAATTTCAAGTGGCACCATGATTTCAAGTGGTCACCGCTTGGAAAAAAAGCAGAGTGATATGCCCCAGCGAACTTGTCTGAGATATTAGAATGATAAATCCACTACCCAAATTTGATGCGAATTGATTCAGTATTACAAAAGTTACCATAGTGATAAATTTTGCGGATCAAGTAACCAAGTGTAGTTATCCGAGATATTTGAACCATAAGTTCACTATCCAACTTTTGTTTGAATCAGTTTAGCATTTTAAAAGTTATCGCGATGGCATGTTTTCAAGTGGACACAACTTGGAAACTAGATGTCGGAACAAGTTGCCCAGTGTACACATCCAAGATAATTATATGATAATATCACTGCTCAACTTTTGTTCAAATTGAATCAGAATTTAAAAAAGTTATCAAGTTTATAAATTTTCAAGTGGTAGCCTAATTTTAAGTTGTCTCGCTTAGTTTATAACATCCGCACTTTGTTAAAAATGACGGATGAAGTTCATTAATAAACTTGGTTGTGACCCAATATATCTGTACTTATAAGTATAAAGGATTTAAGTCCAAAAATGTTGATTTTGAGTAAGTACATAGTCATACTCAGAAAAAAACTCTCTATCGATTGGTATAAAGGATTTAAGTCTATGTCATTTAGTCTCTGAGAAAATTCATTGGTAAAAAAAGATTCAAATCAGAAATTTAGCGTTCATGTTTTGTATAAAATATTTAATTCAATTTTTTCCCTTTATTAAATGAAGGTTGACAATCACTGAATGGTATAAAGGGTATAAGTCAACATAATCCCTTTTTCCTAATCGATTCTTCTGATTAGTTTTTAGTTTAACTTTATTTTTCGTCTCCTGAAAAAACAAGAATATGGACTTAAATCCTTTATACTTATCAGTACAGATATAGTCTATGTATACATCGAAATTCATGCAAATCCAGTCTTAAATACGATTTTTACAGTGTGAATTCGAAATTTTCATGTGACTTCCACTTGAAAACCAGACGGCGGAGCATCTTGATTAGCAGACGTATCCAAGATATTTATTTATAAGATAAGTTCGCTGTCCAAATTTGGTTCGATTTGGAATATCATTTCGGAAGTTATCGAGATTTTCAAGTGGGAGCCTGATTTCAAGTGGCCCGCTTAGTATAAGATATCCGCCACTTTCAGTGGCAGATAAAGTTGATTAATAAATTTGTTTGACACTCTTATATGGTCTCTGTATACACAAAAATTCAAATAAATTCCGAATACGCTTTTTTCAACGTGAATTTGAAATTTTCAAGTGGTCTCCACTTGAAAACAAAATGGCGGAGCAACTTGATTAGCGATATTTATAAGATAAGTTCACTGTCCAAATATGGTTCGATTTGAAGTAATATTTCGGAAGTTATCGTGATTTTAAATTTTCAAGTGGCCTCGCTAAACTTAGGATAGCCCCACCACTTTGTTAAAAGTGGTGGATAAAGTTTATATATTTGATTGAGACACTTATATGGTCTGTGTATACATCAAAATCAAACAAATTCGGAATATGCTTTTTGCAATTTAAATTTGAAATTTTCAAGTGATCTCCACTTGAAAACAAAATGGCGAAGCAACTTGGTTAACAAACTCATCTGAGATGTTTATAAGATAAGTTAAGACACTGTTCAAATTTGTTTCCATTTGGAGTATTATTTCGGAAGTTATCATGGTTTTAAATTTTCAAGAGGTAGCCTGATTTCAAGTGTTCCCGCTTAACTTAAGATATCCGCCACTTTATTAAAAATGGCGGATAAAGTTCATTAATAAAGTTCTCTGGGACACTTTGTATAATCTATGTATACATCAAAATTCAAGAAAATTCGGAATACGCTTTTTACAATTTGAATATGGAATTTTCAAGTGGTCTCCACTTGAAAACGAAATGGCGGAGCAACTTGGTTAACAAATTCATCTAAGATATTTATACGATAAGTTAAGACACTGTCCAAATTTGGTTCGATTTGGAGTATTATTTCGGAAGTTATAGTGCTTTTAAATTTTCAAGTGGTTGCCTGATTTCAAGTGGTCCCGCTTAACTTAAAATATATGCCACTTTATTGAAAATGGCGGATAAACTTTATTGAGACCCTTATGTGGCCTTTATTTACATCAAAATTCAAGCAAATCTTGCTTTCAGGGCCCGACTTAGACTACCTGCAGCCCCGGGGCAAGCCTATTCTGGGGGGCCCCCTTGCAGTGGCATAAGAGGTCTTTAGGTTGCAGAATTTCTGTATTCGCCTGTAGGGGGGCCCCTTCCAGAAGGGGGGCCCAGGGCATTTGCCCCGTATGCCCTGCCGTAAGTCGGGGCCTGTTTAAATATGATTTTTACAATGTGGGTTTGAAATTTTCAAGTGGCTTCCACTTGAAAACAAAAAGTCGGAGCAACTTGGTTAACGAACTCATCCAAGATATTTATAAGATCAGTTCACTGTCCAAATTTGGTTCGATTTGGAGTATTATTTCGGAAGTTATAGTGCTTTTAAATTTTCAAGTGGTTGCCTGATTTCAAGTGGTCCCGCTTAACTTAAAATATATGCCACTTTATTGAAAATGGCGGATAAACTTTATTGAGACCCTTATGTGGCCTTTATTTACATCAAAATTCAAGCAAATCTTGCTTTAAATATGCTTTTTACAATGTGGGTTTGAAATTTTCAAGTGGCTTCCACTTGAAAACAAAAAGTCGGAGCAACTTGGTTAACGAACTCATCCAAGATATTTATAAGATCAGTTCACTGTCCAAATTTGGTTCGATTTGGAGTATTATTTCGGGAGTTATCGTGATGACAAAATTTTCATTAAAGACAGATACATATAGATAAACGAAGTGATTGCAATAGGTCGATGTCGATTTCTAAAGAAATCAACCTAAAAATGCTGTGAATAATAAATTTATACCTCCCCCTCCCCAAAAAAAAAAAAAAAAGGTGGGGGAGCAGAAAAAAAAAGGACGGAAGTTCAATTTAAATACAGCGTGTGTTCAAATTATTAGATTTTTTTTTTTTTTTTGACATTTTTACGATTATCTCAAAAAACACTAGACGAAATGCCCTGAAACTTCATGCATTCAAAAAATATTTAAAAACTCAGATTTGCCATTATCGATTTAGTCCAGAGTGCAATTAGGGGACCTACCACAAATTGAAGAAAGCGAAAATACTTTGGATCACCGTGTATCTGTATCACCAAAAGCTACAGATGACTTATAACTTTAATACATTGTTGCACATACTATGTACAATATTTGTATGTTTAGGTACGGGACTTGCGCAATTATTTAGGTATATATATATATATGTATTCAAAAATTGCTAATTTTTTTTCCTTTTTTGACAAGCTTTTTGTTTATAATCAGTGGCGGCTCGTGAGTGACGTTTTGGGTGGGCTGCACGCTAGTGATTAAAAATAATATGTTAGCATGGAAAGCTTTTTCTTAAGTAGCTCTTGAAATGTCAACATATCTACATTGGTTGTCGAAATAAGCGAATCAGCCAATAAGGTGAATAAAGATTCCATATTTTGCATTATCTCAAGACCTTTCGATGCAGCACCCCAATACGTCTTCCAGGAGCCGCCATTGCTTATAACTAGAACAGATTTCCATAAAATTTTACAAAACTTGCTGAAAAATTAACGAAACATTATTTTGAAACATAAAATTCTCATGTGTAATATTCGCTGAGATATGAGCATTTTTAGTAAATATTTTACTGCGCATGCGCGAAATATAGAGAAATTTCATTGCACAGGTTGAAAGCTAAATATATTGAGCAACTTCTGCCAAAAATTCATTTGAATAGAGTAAAAATTAAGCAAACTGTCGGCAAAAGAACGAACTAGATTCTACCTATTTTCCAGAGTTGAAATTTCATAAGAGGTTTTACACATACTGCGTATTTAATTTGAAAATCCTATTAGTTCAATCTCGTTACAAAAGTACTTTTTTGTAAAGAACCCCTTATGAACTCACAAATCTTATTAAATAAATAAAAATATGTTAAAGTTACAAGCCTATAAAGGGTTTTTAGTAAAAAGTAATCAGCATTAATAGATTTTTTTTTTTTTTTTTTTTTTTTAGAATATTTTGAGTATGTGCTTTAAGGTGACTTTCCTTGTCGTTTTGCTTCTATTTATACCTTTTGACGATTGAGTTTGGTGATGGTTTTGGAAATGGAAAGTTCTAGAATTCATCTCCTATTCAACATAGATCCTCGGAACTTCGATAACCCTAAACTGACATTTTCGTCAAATATTGTTGCCAGTTTGCCAAATTCATCGTCAAGTGTTTCGAGAAAGCCGACCTTACTGGAAACGAAGGGAAATACCATTTATTTTCACTTTGCCTGTAAAACTACTATCACTGCAACAGCACAGCTAATGCTGGGGAAAAGATTTAATCTATTGCAACAATATTTTATTTTGAAGGAACAAAGTAAGAAATTTTACTAAGTGAAATTTCACATTTTACAACTTCAAAACAAATTTAAACAATTAAAAAAAAAGCAATTTTTGAAAAAGGAGATATAATTTAACGGTCATACTCTTTCTGAGTGAGAAAATGGAATTAAAAAAAATATATATATTGTCCAATGAATAATAATGGGCCAAATTTTCCCATGAGTTAATATGGGGTTTGAATGACCTTGACGTTGAGTGACAAAAAGTCTTAATAATACCTTAGTGTTAAATATAATGCATATGATTGCCAATTTAGAAGATATACAGGGCTACACAAAAGAGATCTTTTTAAAACTTTCTCTTTATGAATAAAGTATAAAAGACGCTTTACGAGGCGAAATTTCTTATTCCATGTCCATAGTGAAAAACAAAATGAAGCACTGTTTATACGTCTTTCAAGGGGTTGGCGTATAAGGACAAGGACGTATGAATGAAAAGACAAATGATCGAAATTTAAAAAATAACACGTAATTACAGATTTAATGACACTGAAGAAAAATTTATGTGAAAATACTAATTAATAAAGTTTCTTAAGATAATAAATTGTATTTATAGTAGTTTTTTTTTTTTTTTAAGCTATTGTATAGCTTTTATCGCGGGCTTTGAGCGCGGCGACCGAATCAAAAAATTCCGTAACGAAAAAAAACCTAACACAGTTCGGCAGACTTCGGTAGAAATCGGCTGTACGAAGCTCCTACGGATCGAGACGAGCTGCACCTAAATCGGACGAATACGTGAGCAGCTGTTTGTGAGAAAGTATATAGGTGTATAGGTATCTATCATCTATGTACAACAGTGAATAGCTGTACGCGTAAAATTTGTGTATAAAGTAGATCAGATAAAACTTGAATATCCCCATTCGACTTGCAGGCCTTTAAAACCTATTAAATACCTTTTCTCTATTAAAATTTGTTTTCTTATCGGTCACCACGCACAAAAAGTGTAACTTGAATTAATATCAAAGAAAAAACGAATATCCCCATTCGACATGCAGGCTTTTAAAACCTATTAAAATACCTTTTCTCTATTAAAATTTGTTTTCTTATCGGTCACCACGCTCAAAAAGTGTAACTTGAATTAATATCAAAGAAAAACCTTGAATATCCCCATTCGACTTGCAGGCCTTTAAAACCTATTAAATACCTTTTCTCTATTAAAATTTGTTTTCTTATCATTATTGTTATCTTATCATTATTGTTATTTTATACATTAATGTCAAAGAAAAACCTTGAATATCCCCATTCGACTTGCAGGCCTTTAAAACCTATTAAATACCTTTTCTCTATTAAAATTTGTTTTATATCGGTCACCACGCTCAAAAAGTGTAACTTGAATTAATATCAAAGAAAAAACTTGAATATCCCCATTCGACTCGCAGACCTTTAAAACCTATTAAATACTTTTCCTCTATTAAAATTCGTTTTCTTATCGGTCACCACGCTCAAAAAGTGTAACTTGAATTAATATCAACGAAAAAACTTGAATATCCCCATTCGACTTGCAGGCCTTTAAAACCTATTAAAATACCTTTTCTCTATTAAAATTTGTTTTCTTATCATTATTGTTATAGAAATGAATATCCCCATTCGACTTGCAGGCCTTTAAAACCTATTAAATACCTTTTCTCTATTAAAATTTGTTTTCTTATCGGTCACCACGCTCAAAAAGTGTAACTTGAATTAATATATCAAAGTAAAAACTTGAATATCCCCATTCGACTTGCAGGCCTTTAAAACCTATTAAAATACCTTTTCTCTATTAAAATTTGTTTTCTTATCATTATTGTTATCTTATTCATGAATATCAAAGAAAATCCTTGAATATCCCCATTCGACGTGCAGGCCTTTAAAACCTATTAAATACATTTTCTCTATTAAAATTTGTTTTCTTATCGGTCACCACGCTCAAAAAATGTAACTTGAATTAATATCAAAGAAAATCCTTGAATATCCCCATTCGACTTGCAGGCTTTTAAAACCTATTAAATACATTTTCTCTATTAAAATTTGTTTTCTTATCGGTCACCGCGCTCAAAAAGTGTAACTTGAATTAATATCAAAGAAAATCCTTGAATATCCCCATTCGACTTGCAGGCCTTTAAAACCTATTAAAATACCTTTTCTCTATTAAAATTTGTTTTCTTATCGGTCACCACGCTCAAAAGTGTAACCTGAATTAATATCAAAGAAAATCCTTGAATATCCCCATTCGACTTACAGGCCTTTAAAACCTATTAAAATACCTTTTCTCTATTAAAATTTGTTTTCTTATCATTATTGTTATCTTATTCATTAATATCAAAGAAAATCCTTGAATATCCCCATTCGACTTGCAGGCCTTTAAAACCTATTAAATACCTTTTCTCTATTAAAATTTGTTTTATTATCGGTCACCACGCTCAAAAAGTGTAACTTGAAATTATATCAAAGAAAAAACTTGAATATCCCCATTCGACTTGCAGGCCTTTAAAAACCTATTAAAATACCTTTTCTCAAAAAATAGAGTTAGATCATTCAAATTTGGTACATCGAGATTTTCGATACCTACAAATCGATTGCGGATATTTTTGATATATTCTCATTGCGGATATATTCTCATTTATTCAATAAAAGAAAAAAAATTGTTTTCTTATCGGTCACCACGCTTAAAAAGTGTAACTTGAATTAATATCAAAGAAAAAACTTGAATTAATATCAAAGAAAAAAATACTGCATAAATAAAATAAATAAATAATTATAATTGCATAAGTTGATAAAAAATGCTATGCAATAGCTTTACCGCGGCAGTCCTTGAGTGCCACACGTATTTTTTTTTTTTTTTTTTTTTTTTTAGATAATAATTAAATTAAAAATATTTATTATAAAAAAGTGAGAAAAATTATATACGACTACAGAAAAACAATCTTATTAAAGCTTTTTCTTTAAAAATATAGTTATACAAATAATTCATGAGATTTCTTCAATATTTAAAAACAAAATATATTTTTGTAGCTTTTTTTTTTCTTTTAAACAGTGTACAGAGCTACACAAAATTAATCTAATCGGTAGCGTTTTTTTTACAATAAAGAAAATATATAAATATATACCTTTTAAGAATTTTCTTTTTTCTGATTAAAAACAAATTTTATTTAAATGTGACTTGACGGAGATAAAATACAGTGAAAGTTAAAGGATCTACAATTTGAAAGTGTTTATAATCTACGTATGCAAACTGACTGATTTTTCTTTCTTGTTAATATTTGAATTTGTGACTTTCATTTATTATTTAAAGGTAGCGTTACATTTTCTTACTTGTCAAAGGTCATTAGTAAACACATGATTTCAGCATAGTCGCTCAATCTGACTAATCCGTTCGAGGGAAGATCTAGTTGTAATAATGTCAAAAAGTTTGACACGCAGTGATATTTAGGATAATAACAAACAAAGCAGAGACAAAACTCATAAATAAAATACCTGGAGTTTAAACTATTTACCAAATTTATTTTATTTTTAAGAATCTCAGCAATTACTTCAGTTAGTGGAAAAAAAAAAAAAAATCCCCGTTCAATTTTTTTCATAGGAGAGACGCTCCCTTTTATCTCTGGAAATTCTTTCTTTGATTTACATTTTATATTCACGCTTCATTGATTTTACTTATAACTATAGGAATCCAAAGAAAATATTTGCTTGGGGCAATCTGAACATGGTGTCCATCCATAAATCAAGTGACACTTAATTCGTTCGATAAACAAGTGAAGAATAAGTGTGTCACATATTTTTTGAAACAAATCCTTGGTACTTTTATTTTGTGGCTTGTTATTTGATTAGTGATCCCAAGCGAAAGCGTTTATTCTGTGTAATCATCTTATCTGGACGTTCCAAATACAAAGAGGATTTATCACTGGTAGGAAAAATTGTTGAGTTTGAAGACTAAATAATCCTATGAAAAGTTATTGGTATCATTTTCATTTGCTCCCAGAAAATCTAGCAATTTATGTAAGAAAAGTTCAAATAGATGGTCGTCCACCTCTTACAAAGCGAAAAGCCATTTTTTTTTTTTTTTAAAGAAAAAGTACTGGATATTTTAAATTTAATTTTTAAAGTATGCTTAAAAATAGACAGACATATAAAAATCATGCGGTGCGCATAGCTTATAAAGACACTCTCTAACTATATTTAACAGTTTAACTATGGAGGAAGAATTCTTCCAAAAACTATCTTAATATTTTTTAAGAGAAAGCATAACATACACTGCTTTTATGTATTTCTGTACATAGTCTGAAAATTGCATATGCATCATATAGTGTAATGTATACTAAAAACTTAATGTAAAGAATAAAATCTTTCACAGTACTGCTAAAAAAGTTTGCATGTATATACATATATACTACTATATCGAATTATTTTTGTGTGGCTCTATATTACAAATGCAATCATTAGGTATTATAAGTCATATCATATTCCATATATTATATATATATATATGTATATAAACACGTTTCTGCACATATATAGTTAATCTAGATATTATATATCAATTTTCGAAACATTCTAAAGGCAGTACCGAAAATGAAAGTATGGAAAGACAAGCAGACGAACCAAAGCCATAAACACTTCTCAACTTTGTTGAAAGGTGTTAAAGAAAGAGCTTTAAAGGATGTACAAGGAATACATAAGTAATTCTTATAAATTGTTTTATATAAACTTTTTGTAGCCATGTACTTCCAGCTCATGAGTATAATTGTCAGTAGAAATCGGGAATTTCTTATTTCAAAGGATTTTTTGCATTTAACATATATTATCTAAATTTATCTACATTGCTATAACACTGTTCTAGAACAAACCTGTCCAACCCAAAAATTTTGGTGGGACGCATTGGAAATCTATTTTACGTAGGCGAGCCTCACTATATAAATGCAAGAACCAATATACTATATACACCGTGACCAATAAGTTCTCATACACTTTCAAATTTTTATTACAGTAACACAAAATAAATCATACAAAAACTTTTTACATCAAATTAAAGTAGCAATCATTGAGTATCTTTACAATAATTACTTTGGAATAATTTCGCCTTTTAGTTTCTTAGCGAGCTTAAGTCTCTTTTCAAATCCATCACGTGCGGCACGCACGGCTTCCATTGACATTTCCTGCCATATCTTTGAATTACATTTTTGAATTTGCTCAAATCGGTGTTTTTATAGTCATTCATTTGAGAGAGCATATATCACCACACAAAATAATCAAGCAGGTTCAGATTGGGGGAGCTGGGAGGTCATTCGTTCTTTGGCAAAAAGTCAGCTAAATTTTGACTGCACCACTCCTGAACCATACGTGCGGTATGAGAAGCGGCACCATCTTGTTAGAAGCAAAAATATTCTGCCCCATACATTCTCTGGACATTTCGGAGTAAAACTTTCTCCAAAATCTCAGTTTTATAATATTGGGCATTAAGTTTTACTCCCTTATCAATGAAGACTAACGAGAGTTTTCCTCTTTTGGAAATAGTGGCTCATACCGTCAGAGACGAGGCATTTTGATAAAGCGGAACGTAATGCTGGCTCTCAGGAATGTTATCCATAGAAACTGACCATACTCTGTCATTTTGGGGGTTGAAACTTTACCGTAAAATGAATAGTTTCTCGTCTGAAAAGACAAATTCCTCCCCTGCGTGCCAAGCAAGAATTGCTTCCACCCTTTGCTTCCTTTTCATCTTAGCAGACTCCGAAACTCCAGGAATTTTACGTTTTCTATAGGCCTTGCATCCAAGGTCTATTTTTAGGATGTTTAACATTGATCCTTTCGATATTTTGATCTCTCGTGCTAGTTTTCTAGCAGATCTTTGTCCGTATTGTCGTATCATTTCCCTGGCCCTTTACACAGCCTCTTTTGTCCGGACGGACCTCGGTCAGCCAGATCTTTTTCTGTCATCGATAGAGGACGTCTCATTATACCTTTTGATAGTTCTGTAAATGAAATCTCTCTTCAGCCCCAGGGCTTTCAAGTCTCTGAAAATTTCACCCGGCTGCTCTCCTTTGATGAATTTATTTATCACAATTTTTCTCAATTTATTCATTCAACCTAGGCTTAGAAAAATTATAATTAGTACAACATTTACACTTGCAATAGCTTTATACCTTACACTAATTTGCCTGCAAAATGATTGGGACTACAATAACACAAATGTGTACCTTTTTAACGTGCTTCAAAAGTTGTATGAGAACTTATTGGTCACGGTGTACTTATATACATATAGTAATTCTTTTTCCGATGGGCTCATGTGGATTTAAAACAGAAAATATGTATATTAAATATATTCTTATTCATAAAATAACTATGAAACAGTCAAACACTTACACATTCATAAATATAATAGCAAGAATCAGTTATTGATCTGATAATATTTTATTAACATCAATGAACGCAATATTTGTTTCTTTGGCTAACTTAATCATTATTTTCATTAAAAAAGTAAGAAACAATTTATTAATTTTAGATAGTTTAACTGAAGATACCAAATTAGAAATTTTCAGAATTTTGTCGCGGGCCGCAGAACCTTGCATGACCGTGTGCTGGCCAGACCTGTCACTGCACAAGGCCTGATTTTTCCCGGAACAAATACGAAAACCTTTAATACATATTTGATTGTATAAATGCTGAAAATAATGTTACATAAATTTAAATAAATAATTAATTAAAAATACGTTTTTATATTCCAAAATATACTAGAACTCCAATTTAGCGGAGGTGCATTAAAAAAGTAATAGCAAGTTTTGACACAGAAACAGACAGAACCTCTACAGCTTGCCCTGATGAGGCAGGACTCTGAAGATTTTTCATTATTGTCTTGTAATAAACTACGAACTAATGTCTAAAATTTGAATAAAATCGGTTCATCAGAAGTGCTTTATAAATGAATCGCAAGATCTGACGCAAACAGACATATTTTTGTCGCCGGAACCTGATCCTAGTAAGATAGATTTCTAAAAGTACTGGTGTATTGTACTGTCTGTCATCGACTATGGACTCACGTTCAAAAATTAAACAAAACAGAAAGGAATAAACAGGAATATCAAAATTTGACACAAGCACAAAGATTATTAACCCTGGACATGTCTTTGGCAGTGATAGATCCCTGAAAATGCTACCATATTACATTGTCATACACAATGTAGTCATGTAGAAACTCTGAGCAAAATCGGTTTTGTGAAAACGGGTTAAAAATTGACTGCAAGATTTGAATAAGACCGAACAACCATATTAAATAAAACCGTATAAAAATAAGTATTTTGTTTAATTTTTCATTTTTTCCCCCTGTTATCAACATATCTGAATACCGCAATCATATTCATACTTCTAGATTTTGTTGCCGCTTTTTGATTTCAAAATATTCGAATATTTCAAATATTCTGATGCATAAATAATTATTGCACAAGGCCACCTAATGATAGTTTTCTCTTTCGCAAAAATGCGCTCAGCTAATAATAACTACTCTTCATTTTTGTTAAATTCCATTTATTTATTTTGAATATCCAATGCCATTGAATTATTAAATGACATTTAATTAACGCTTTTTAATTACATATGGATGGGCAAAATATTCGATTTGCCGGTGGTATCATTTTACTTGAAGTCTATTTAAACATATATTATTACCACATGTTTACAACATGATCTGTCACTTTTATTTCCGATGATGTTTTTCTTTTTAATATTTATTGAAATTCGAAAATAAATAAAATATTAATACATAATAAAATTTAGTAATGTTGATGACTTTGTATTTAAATTTACTTGATTAATGAGATGATTGAATATAACTTTAATTTATGTATCCTTAACTCAGACCATTTATAATATGCTAAAAATATGAAATATAGTAATCATATTATCAGGAATCGTTTCCTTAGATTGTTGTTTTAATCTTGCGTAAACAACTATATAAGGCATGAAAAGTGACTAAACAATAATGAATATAAATAATAAATTATAAAAAACTACGGATATCATTCGTTTATCGATAAAATGACCAATAACTTAAAAAAAAATAATGCAGAACGCATTGATTATAAATATTATTTTCAACACGTATACGTTATCGTTTCACCTTAAATGCTCTTTGCTGACGTAATCACACAACGGACAGACAGGTGGACAGAAAGGCAAACAGATAGACTTGAATTCATAACCACTTTTAAACATTGTTGGAAAGTGATAATGCTTAACACAAACGGAAAATGCAATTCTACCAATTTCCAATTGCAGCCTTTAATGTATCTGAATATCTCTAAATATCTTAGTGTAGCCCAGTAAATATGAATGCTAAACATATCATACTCTCTGTACAAAACAATATTTTAGAATATTAACAATAAAAGTCAATTTTATTATGATTTTTGCAGTAGAAAGTTATGCGATTGATAAAAATGTCTCTTCTAAAACACAAAGCATTGGCATTTTTTGGGGTGTCCCAGTGCAAAAACTACAGGTCTACTACTAGTTGTACAGGGCCTAATAATGCCATTTTAAATAGGGAACATTCCATAGTGAACGTAAATAACATGTATCACGCTTAAGCAATTCTGAAAATTTTTACGGACGCTGGAGGTAAGGACAGTTAAACAGATACATTAGTTCAATTCATATTCATAAAAAAAAAAATTAAAAACGCTTCAAGTAAACGAAAATGTGATTCCAGCAAATTTCTAATAATAGTCCTTAATATATCTAAATATTTCTGTGTAACCCTGTAAATATTCATATTAATCATATATGTTAATCATAATGTTAATCATACGTGTAAACATAATGTTAAACATGTTCTATGGAAAGCATTATTTGTGGATATGAATAACACATTTCAATTTCATTAAGATTTCTGTAAAGGAAAATTAAAATATGGTTTATAGAAATACCTCTTATAGAGTGCAATACTTTATAATACTTTAGAGTGTCCCTGTACACAAACCATTTCTGGTATTCACTCCATTTTCCACAGGAGGCATCCGGGAGTGAACTTGAATAACATAAATCAGTTTCAAGAAATTCCTTTAATATTTACGGGAGTTATAGCACCGACAGACAAACAAACCAAAGTCATAAATACTTTTCTATTTTGTTGGAAAGTATTAATAAAAAAGTTTAATGTAAACTAATACGCAATTCCAGCAAATTTCCAATAATAGCCCTTAATGTAACTGAATATTTTTGTGTGATCTTGTAAATCTTAATGTTAATCATAGTATGTTCTATAAAAAGCATTCTTTTGTGCATATGAATAACATATTTCAGTTTCATTAAGATTTACGCAAAGTAAAGGCATTAAAATGTGGATTATAGAAATACCTCTCATAGAACGCAATGCTTTAGAATATTTCCGGGCGTTTATGTTTGTGTGTACGAGTGGTTCACCTCTGTCTGTGTACCATATGAACCAGTTGGTATTTACTCCATTTTCAGTAGGGAACGTTCGATAGTGAACTCTAATAATATATTTCAATTTCATTGATAGTAAGAGTATTAAAATATGGTTTATAGAAATACCTCTCATAGAATACAATTATTTGAAATACTTTCAGGTGTCCCTGTAGACAAACCAGTGGTGTATTTACTCCATTTCGATACTAGAATATTTCAATTTCAACTTCATTAAAATGCGTGTGAAGTAAAGGTAATTAATATACAGGGTGTATCTAAAATGTTTCAACAAACTTAAAGGGATGATAGTACTCATGAAGACGAACAAAAAATGCAATGGAACATGGGGCCGCAAATGACGTTTAAAGGGTGAAAATCGCAAAACAAATAAAAACATCGAAATCTCGCATGCTGCTTTTCTGCACAACTGGCTGGTAGCACGAAGCTTGTTTTCCTTTCACTGTGTGTACACCTGGTCAGAAAGAGGTAACAAAAACTTGGAAGAAAGCCAAACAAATCTGTGAGCAGGAATCCACGTATGCAAATTTTCCATCTTCTTAGAAACAGACCAATAAACGCAACTTTGCAGCAAGCACATGAACCGTGAACGACGATAGGTAGTATCATTGGAAAAACATGTTGTTCGTGCTTTCAGTAGGAATGGCTACCTATTCCAATAACGAAATGGCTTATATGCATATGGTGTACTGCGAAGCTGCAGGAAAGGGCCACTTATCGCAGAGGTTATATCAAGAACGATTCCCGACGAGACGTTGTCCTTATCATAGCACTTTCGCAAGAATTGATCTATGTTATATTAAAATACCTCGATAGCACAGAATGTTAATTTATAATAACGCAGAAGTCACACATATTTATTTTAATTATATATATATATTTCGATAAAATATTTTTACAGGTAATTATAATTAAGAAAATCTTCTTACATGTATTCGTCAATTTAGCATCCGTTCACTCTATTCTTGTTTAGGTTTAGACAGCTAAATTATTATAAACTCTTCTATAAAGAAAATATCCATTAGATTCAATTGATTCAGCATACTCAATTACGAGATGACTTTGTTTCTTTAAATATTTAATAAAAGAATAAGAAAAATAAAAAACATGAGTTTAAGTTACGGAGCTACTAAACGCTCCGAACATTAGAGAATCTACATAACGACTACTGATGAAAATATTACATATACATTGATGCAAGTGCGAGCGGTTTTCATAGGCATGCGCAGATGCCTCATTTGTTTCTTTTTACAGTTCGAATCGAAAGTAAAATGTTTTGATAGTCTGTGAAATATATTGGGCAGATAATTGTTATAATTTTCAACACTCCACCTTGCACAATATATATTAAGTTTTAATAAGTTGCAGTTTATATCTGTGTTTAATGAATGCCGCTTTAGGTAGTGCCTTAGTAAGCACATCGGCAGTCATATCCTTGCTTGAGATATATTTCAATTTAATACTTCCTTGTTCACACAACTGTTTAATTAAATGATATTTCACATTTATGTGTTTGTGCGACTTTGATACTTATCAGATTCAGCGAGTTTAATGCAGGCTTGGTTGTCTTCATAAATAACGATTGGTTGTTTTTGTTCCATATCAAGATCTTTTAGTAGTTTTAATATTGATATTGTTTCCTTTGCTGCATTTCCTGCCGAGATATACTCAGCTTCAGCTGTTGATAGTGCTATGCAGTTCTGTTTCTTGGATGTCCAGTTAATCGGGTTTTTCCCAACAAAGTATATATTACCACTTGTAGATTTTCTATCAAGTGTGTCATTTGCCCAGTCAGCGTCAGCAAAAACTTTTAAAATAGGTTCTTGATCAGCATTATATTTTAATTTGTAATCTTTAGTTGTGTTTAAGTATTTAATTACCCTTTTTGCGGCTTCCCAATCCTTTTCTCTAGGTTGTTCATTTCTACGACTAAGTATATTAACTGCTGCCGAGATGTCCGGTCTGCTTAACGTTGCTATATACAACAAAGCTCCTACAGCTTGCCGATATTTGGTGTTATTTGGTAGAATATTTTCAATTTTATCATCTTTCTGGTATCTTGGATCAAGTGGTGTGTTAATTGGTTTGGAATCTTGCAAATTAAATTTCCTAACAAGTTCATTTATTTTATTTTTCTGATGTATAGCTAATGTCCCATTATCACCTCTTTCTATTTGTATTCCTAAGTATTTGTTTACTTGACCTAGATTTGTGATTTCGAATTCGTTTTCAAGTTCCTTTATTACTTCGTATATTTCATTTTTGTTTCCTGCCAACAATATGTCATCGACATAAATAAGTAAGTAAACTGTATTATTGTCCTTTGACCTTTTGTATAAACACTTGTCTGATTCACAGGCAGTAAAATTTAACTTGATTAGTGTATCATTGATTTTAGTATTCCAAGACCTGGCTGCTTGTTTGAGGCCATATATGGCTTTTCGTAATTTGCAGACCTTTTTCTCTTGTCCTGGTATTATGAAGCCTTCTGGGTGGCTCATAAAAATGTCTTCTTCTAGTCCTCCATGTAGGAAAGCGGTTTTCACGTCAACGTGAGTTAACTGTAAATTTTTGTACAATGCATTTATCAAGAAGGTTCTGATTGTTGTATGAGAAGCCACTGGGGCAAAAGTCTCATCATAATCAGTTCCATACTTTTGACTAAAACCTCTTGCCACGAGACGTGCTTTGTATTTTTCAATTTTGCCTGAGTCATTGTATTTTGCTTTAAAAGCCCACTTGGAACCAACAATGTGTGTATTAGGTGGAGGATCAACAAGATCCACGTTTCATTTTTATTTAATGATTTTATTTCTTCTTCCGCTGCTTCTAACCATTTTTCTTTTCAATAGGATTTTTCATGTTTACTATATCGTCAAATGTTTTCGGTTCAATATAATTTGTATCAGTTGACAGAAAAACGAAACGATCAGGTGGTACCCCTTTGTTTATTCTATCTGACCTCCTTAGGGTTTGTGTATTCTGAATTTCATTGTGTTCTTCTGTTATATCATTTTCATTGTTTAGAATAACAGGAATTTTAGATTCCTCATTCATTGCATTTTGGTCAATGTTTCGAAAATGTTCGTGAGTTTCATGCTCTTCGAGAATTTTTACTGTTCTGCAGATTTTTATGTTTTTATTTACATAAATTCTATATCCTTTACTTTTTAGATCATAACCCATGAAAATTCCACGCTTCGCTTTATTGTCTAACTTTTTTCTATCAGTTTTGTTCACATAAACATAAGCTTTGCAGCCAAATGTTCTTAATTTTGAGAGGTCTGGTTTCATACCAGTCCAAAGCTCATATGGTGTCTTTTCACGGGCACTTGTTGGTAGTCTGTTTTGTAAATAATTTGCTGTCATTAAAGCTTCTCCCCAAAAGATTTTGTTTAATTGACTTTCATTTAACATGCATCTGGTCATTTCGACTAAAGTACGGTTTTTCCTTTCCGCCACGCCGTTCTGTTGAGAACAATGGGGCACAATCAGTTGGTGTTGTATACCCTCATTTTGAAGAAATTTTTCAAACTCTTTATTCATATATTCACCACCATTGTCAGAATGCAGAATTTTTGTTTCTCTTCCAAATATATTGGAAGTGAGTGCATGGTAATTTCTGAAAGCTTCTAAAGCTTCATATTTATTTTTCAACAGATATATATAAGTATAGCGGCTGTAGTCGTCAATAAAAGTGAGAAAATAACTTTTTCCACCCACCATAGGTGTCTGGAATGGCCCACAGAGGTCAGAATGTATTATATCTAATGTTTGTTTTGTCTTGTGTGTAGCTACTTTGGGGTATGAGTCGTTTTCCAATTTTGACATAATACAAATTTCACAGTTATCATCGTGTTTACAATTGTTCAGTTTAATTCCCGTTGCCATTTCTTTACTGACGAGTTCTTTTATTTGTGCGATATTTTTGTGTCCTAATCTACTGTGCCGTAGTTTAACACACAATTTTTATTATCGCAAGTTTGTGTCATGTTTATTTTTTCTTTTATGTTATCATTTGTTTTAACTTCATACAAATTGTCAGCTACTGTCGCAAAAATATATTCTTCGTTTTTAAATTTAATTTCACAAGTGTTCTCTTTAAATATTGCCTGACAACCATTCTCGGTTGCCATTTTTATTGAAATTAAATTTGTGGCAATTTTAGGAATGAAGAGAGTATCCTTGAGTATAATGTGTTTGGTTTCGTTTTTAGAATTTCTCACTTCTAATTTTACATCTCCACAACCTTATGAGATTACTGATTGACCATTGGCTAACATAACTTGTGTTTTATCATTGTTTTTAAATGATATGAACCTTTTTATGCTGTTGCATACATGGCTTGAACTCCCGCTATCTACGATGAACGAGTTTCTGTTTGAATTTCCTACCACAAAAGTTAGATTTTTCATTTTATTTTCCGTTTCTTGAATCATGTTTGATCTTTGTTTGTTTTTATATTTATTGCGACTGTAGAAATTGCTTTGATAGTTATTTGAATTTTTGTAGTCATTATTTTCTTTGTGTTTATATTCGTTGCTTTCTCTATTTTTTAAATGCCAACAATCGCTTTTATTATGCGAACTCTTTTTGCAATAATTGCAAAACTTTCGTGGTGGTGTTTTAATTTTAATGTGCATTTTATATGCGCTTTCATTATTTGTTTGATTGTTTTCTGATCTTTTTAGATCTTCGTCAAGTAACTTTCCCCTAATGAATTCTGGGGTCAAGTCTTCCTGATCTCTAGATTAAATTGCAGTAATCAAGGTATCGAAGCTTGGAGGAAATGAGCATAGCATAAGAGCTGACATGTGCTCATCATTTATCACTTCACCTATAGCGGTCAGTCTATCACGGATCTGATATATATGTGCGTTAGATGTTGAGATAGGTTTTCACCCTCTGCTAGTTTAGCAGAATATAATTTTCTCAATAGAAATAATTTACTGGATAAATTCGATCGCTCGTGAATTCTTTTTAAAGTGTCCCACGTTTGCCTAGCTGTCGCGAGATTTTTTATGTGTACGATTTGGTCGTCTTCTATCGACAAATTAATAATCGCTTTGGCTTTGCGATCCTTTATTGTCCACTCATTAGTGACAGGATTTGGAGGTTCGTCTGTTATCAATTCAAATAAATTTTCCTTGCATAGCATCATTTCTATTTTGAACTTCCATAAATCGTAATTCGTGGAATTCAATTTGTCGATGATTGAAACATCTTTTGCAAAAGCCATTTTAACTTTATTATTTAATCACTGCAAATATTTTGATTATATAATATTTCTTTTCTTATTATACTTAATTACAATTCAATTGAGTTTTTTCTTTTCTTTCTTTTTGTTTCTAGAACACATATATTTTTCAAACCAAAACTTTTGGTTTCAGTTCTATTTTGAACGGATGCTTTTTATTTATTTTATTTTTTTTTTTTTATCGAAATTTATTTCAATTCATTTATTATTTTTGTATTTTTAATACATTCCATTTCATATTATCTTAAAATAGAATACTAGTATTTATATAAATGAATTTATTTTTATAGAAAGTGTGACATCATTTTTTGTTCTGTGCTCATAATCTGTTATATTAAAATACCTCGATAGCACTCAATGTTAATTTATAATAACGCAGAAGTCACACATATTTATTTTAATTATATATATATATTTCGATAAAATATTTTTACAGGTAATTATAATTAAGAAAATCTTCTTACCCGTATTCGTCAATTTAGCATCCGTTCACTCTATTCTTGTTTAGGTTTAGACAGCTAAATTATTATAAACTCTTCTATAAAGAAAATATCCATTAGATTCAATTGATTCAGCATACTCAATTACGAAATGACTTTGTGTCTTTAAATATTTAATAAAAGAATAAGAAAAATAAAAAACATGAGTTTAAGTTACGGAGCTACTAAACGCTCCGAACATTAGAGAATCTACATAACGACTACTGATGAAAATATTACATATACATTGATGCAAGTGCGAGCGGTTTTCATAGGCATGCGCAGATGCCTCATTTGTTTCTTTTCACAGTTCGAATCGAAAGTAAAATGTTTTGATAGTCTGTGAAATATATTGGGCAGATAATTGTTATAATTTTCAACAATCTATGCCTACGGAAAACTGGGTATTTCCATGCAAGATCCGGCGATAGAGAACGAAACCGCGTTGTGTGCACTTCAGAAGGGGAAGAACGAGTGCTGCAGTCGTTTATGGACTTGCCGACTACCAGTACGGGAGCGGTTTCAGCTGAACTGGGTGTTTCTCAAATGTCAGTGTGAAGCGTTCTGCGCTGAACGGATACAGTTCAAATACAGAAGGTGCAAGCACTTGACGAAAGGGACTATCCTCGTCGGCTGGAAATTTGTACGCCGCTGGGCAATGGATACAATTAGGAATGATCCACAATTTTCCTCCAATGTGCTATTTACAGATGAGGCTACATTTACTCGAGATGGCATGTTTAACATACATAATGCTCATATTTGGTATACAGGGAATCCTCACGCCATTGTCTCGCGAAATGCGCAACATCGGTTCTGTGTCAACATCTGGTGCGGCATTCTCGGTGATAACCTGGTGGGCCCGTACTTGCTGCCAGACTGTCTCAATTATACAACTTACCTGAGTTTCCTGCGGAATATCCTACCAGGTTTGCTTTCTGCTTCACAAGCCGGCGTGCAGCAAGGAATTTGGTACATGCACGATGGTGCTCCGCCTCATTTTTCTCTGGACGTGCGTAACCACCTTGATGGAGTTTATCCGCCGAGATGGATCGGACGTGGTGGCCCAGTTGCTTGACCTCCACGTTCGCCGGACCTTAATCCTTTGGATTTCTTCTTCTGGGGTCAGATTAAATCCCTCATTTATGAGACGCCAGTAGAAACGCCAGAAAAAGTAGTAGCGCGTATTGTGACCGCTGCAGCAGAAATCCAGGAAACTCCCGGATTCTTCGAGTGTGTCCGCCAGTCGTTCCTCCGTCGATTACTCTGTGTTCTAATGCCCGCGGTCGACACTTAACAATTGTAGTAAAAGTTTTTTTTTTTTTTTTTTCTCTGGACATCACGAGCTGTTATGTACCTAATCTGTGCAATAAATGATTTTCTGTTGTTTTTCTGAAGTGTTTCTTTCTTGTCTCAGTTTGTCCATTTGCAGATGCATTTTCTTGATTTTTCACCCATTAAATGTCATTTGCGACCCCATGTTCCATTGTATTTTTTGTTCGTCTTGATGAGTACTATCAGAGTTTGTTGAAGCATTTCCGATACACCCTGTATAATTTATAGAAATACCTCTCATAGAACGCAATGCTTTGGAATACTTTCGGGTGTCCATGTACACAAATCAGCCGTGGTCGGATGTTCCATTTTCAATTGGGAACATCCGATAGTGAACTTGAATAATATGCATCAGTTTCAATAAATTCCATTAATATTTTCATGAGTTAGAGTGTGGACAGACAGGCAAATCAAAGTCAACACTTTTCACCCATGTTGGAAAGTTAATATATATATTATAAATATATATATAATGAAATTACGTAAGATTTGTTGTTTATTAAATTTATTTTTATAAAATCTTTAAAATGAGAGAGAGAAAATAATCTTTAATATAATCTGAAAATCAGATTTTTTCAGTGTTTTTTTAGTTTTATTTATTTCTAATTTAGTTTAGTTTAATTTAATTGTTTATTTTATTTTTTAATAAACAGCTATGCGATTGATCGACCAAAAATAACCGACTATAACGGAAACATCTGAAATAACCGTTTTATAAAAACAGGGATATTAAAACTGATTCTGTGATCCATTTTTATTCGCATGTTCTGTTTTAAGACCAATTTAAACACGTGTACAAGCCAGCGTGAAGTTAAATTTCACACAGCTCCTTCTTTCTCACAGGAACCGGTGAACATATTTCATATTTCATTACCAAAGTTATAGATATTCCTCAAGTAAAATGCATATTAAGGTGTATTTTACGATAAAAGAACAAGAAAACGGATGCAATAAAATTATGCTAGTAGTACATACACATTTTCTATTAATTTTTATGTAAATGTTTACGTTCACCCAAAAAATTAATCATTCATTAAACAGGTTTCTCACAGGTTTTGGAGCATGCTTATTTTTTCCTTCCATATCTAAAGGCCTATATAGAAGTACTTATTTTGTGTCAAAAGTTCTTAAAAATAATTTTTTTTTTCTACGATTTTTTTTTCTTTACATTTTAGCGATTTTCTAAAAAAAATATTAAATGAAATAGCCTGGAACTTCAGATATGCAAAGAACATTTTAAAACTCACATTTTCCACTGTCGATTCTGTCTAGAGTGCAATTAGGGGACTAACCACAAATTGAAAAAAAGCGCAAATACTTTGGATCATCCTGATCATAAAAAGCTACAAATAACTTGGAACTTCAATACTCTGTTGCGCATAAGGTGTACAATATATATATATATATATGAGCTTTTCAGTTAAAATTCAGTCTTGTTCTGTTTTGGTCCGAAATTCTTTTGCTCATCTCAAAATTAACAGTTTTTTCCCTCATAATCTAATTACGCGGTCCTATTTTAATTTTCAACAGGTATTGTAGTCTAATAAATTAAAGTAAGTAATTATATTAATCTTACAAATTAAATCAATTTAAGATATCTAATTATTTTGTTTGGCCTGTGTATGTTTCTTTGGTGATTTATTTGACTAACTATTCTTCGTTCTCATTCTTTTCTTTTATTATCACATGGATTATATATATATATATATATATATATATATATATATATATATATATATATTATTTTATTTTATTTATATATTTATTTTTGTAGGAATTGCACAATTATTTAGACAGATTTTTTTTTTTTTAAATATTTTTGGCAATTTTTTTTTTTTTGCTTATATCTAGAACGGATTTCCATAAAATTTTACAAAACTTGCAGAAAAATTTATAAATTATTAGAGAAACATTATTTTGAAACATAAAATTTACACGTGTAATATTGGCTGCGATATGAGCATTTATAGTATATATATATATATATATACATTTTTTTTTTACTGCGCATACACGAAAGATAGAAAAAGATTTATTCCATACGTTGAAAGCTAGATATATTGCGCAACTTTCGTCAAAAGTTCATTCGAATAGAGTAAATATTAAGCAAATTGTAGGAAAAAAAAAAAACGAGCTATTTTTTCCACAGTTGAAATTTCATAAAGAGATTCTTCACTTACCACGTATTTAATTTGAAGATCCAATTATTTCAACCACGTTGCAAAGGTTCTTTATACAAAAAAAAAAAAAAAACTTATAGGCTTGTAACCTTAACATAGTTTTTTTTATTTACTAAGATTTTTCAATTCATAAAGGGATTTTCACAAAAAAAAAAAAAAAATCTTTGAACATAGAAAACATGAACGTGCTTTGCTGCAGACGACAATTAAACCCTATTTCAATTCGATGCAAGTCATACTTTTATTCTAAAATTAAGACTTAAATTTATGGAGGAAGTCAAAATCATTGTAAAAATGTGTTAACACTGAACACCCTCTGTATATTTATTTAAACATTTCAATTCTTCTTCTTCTTCTTCTTTTATATATATATATATATATATATATATATATTATTGAAATATAGTGACCGTGAAGCGGGCAAAGCCTGCTAGTATTTTTACTAATAACATCTTTAAATAAATACGCCGTCACATTCAGAGAGTCATTAGAGTTACAAAGAATATCATACCTATTATTCAACCATGAAAATTTACAAAAAATGAAAATAATAATAATAATAATAATAATTGAATTCCTTCAATCGTGAAAAATTCATTTTTTTAAGGTTACTGATAAGTTCTTTATTCGGCATCAATTTGTTAAATTTTTGTTTCATATTATAAATAGTATTATAATACAAATAAAGGTATCCAATAAAGAAAAAAAAAAGTTAAGGAAAAAATAACTTTTTTAAAAAATTGGAGCCTGATTTCGCACAGCCTTTTTTAACGCGCATTTTTCAAGCCGATAGCAATATCTTATTACTGCCACAATATTACTAAAATAATAATAATAATAATAATAATAATAATAAAAATTCAAAAGCATTGACCTTTTACTTCACAGGATAATTTAGTAAATAAAATTTATGAATAATTTATTTACTAAAGGTGAATTAAAAACTCCAGGTACAGTTTCAAATTCATTTTTCTTTTTATTCTTTTTTTTCAATACTCTCTAATGGCTGATTTTAGAACTTTTTTTTTCGGCATCAAAATTTTTTGCTCGATAACATGGAGATGATAGATCTATATATATTACTATATCTATGGTTCAGTCACCTCAACAGTGTACGCATTATCTAAAGGGGGGGGGGGGGGTCTCATATTTTTAAAAATGTTTCAGTACAAGTGAGAAATGACTTATTCAATTGATCACAAGATTTTTAATTTTTGTTAAACTTACACAAAAATTTGTATGATGTTTAACACTTATATCAGTCTTTCGAAAAGTATATAAAAAAAAAAACATACTGTTATATAACTAGAATAATATATAAGTGATCCGTTTTGTTTCTCACCGGGAATGTGTTAATAGAAACGAAGGAATGCACGATAAGCGGCGAAATGGTAATGCTAAAAAATGTGTGCCTATAGTAACTTAATATGCTTTCAGTGCAAAGCATTATACAGTCGGGAAAAAAAAAAGCAACACGCGATGCTATGTTGTTATTAGTTAACGCAGAAAAATCTAATAGATATATTCAACGAGAAAGCGTGATTAGGGGTTATCTACAAATTAAAGAAAGCACTAATTTTTTTTATTTATTTATTTTATTTTTTTTTTTAAATATTAACACTCTACTTTGATTTCATATTTGAATTTTTGAGGAATTTTTCTTTGGTATTCATAAAATTATAACAGAAAGAATGTTCGGGGGTTAGCTGAAAAATCTAGATTAATAAAAATGAGATCACACAAGGAAAAAAAACAAAATTATATTGTTAATCAATAGAAATGTTTCATGAAAAATAAAATTAATTAATTAATTAAAAAAAATTATAATTATAATTAAAATAGGCACTATGTTTTTAACAAAAAATTATGCCTAAATAAATAGAAGAAAAAAATAATTCATAATACGTGCATTAATACGAAATTTTGTCTTATATGCATTATTAAATTTTTTTGGGGGGAAAAAAAAAAAAACTTTTCGATACTGTTTATTATTTATTTTCTTTTCTTTTCTTTTTCTTTCTAAGAAAAGATAGAAACAGAAAAAACGATTTTGATGAAATTCTGGCAAAAGCAGAATTTAGTTTAGTACGGAGGATTATTAGTTATTGTTTTTTCAAATTATAACATAGCTTTTAAATTATTCAATTATATTTTCGATAAATTTTCGATTTCGATAATTGTCCAACCATCATAAAACTGGTATCGTAAAAAACCGTAGATTGAGACTGATAGTCCTCCGTCCTAAAAAAAAAAAGTGGGGGGGGGGGGGGGGGGGAGAAAATAAAACATTATAAAGCGTTATCATCTACAACATCTTTGCTTTGCCTGATTTGAAATTTATTAAATATACTTAAATGCATAGTAAAATAGTTATATTAAATACAATAAATACTTATTATAACTAATAATGTAATACATATTATATATATTTACACATATTACACATGAGATTGGCCAGGCAATTCTATTTGGAAATTGCACGATACATTTCAGTTAAAAAGTCTCTAACATGGTAATACCGATTAGCTATAAAAATTTTCTGTAAATTTATTATATATATATATATATATATATAATATATATTTATGTTGTAGGCGTGACATAATAAACAAACTGCATTATATATATATTTATGTTGTAGGCGTGACATAATAAACAAACTGCATTTTATATATATATATATGCATTAATGTATAACAAAATTTATGTTAATATTAGTGCTGTATGATGATGAATAAAAACTTTGAGGGGAAACAACATTATTAAAAATGAAAACATTGCATAACTTCCATATTTTTAATAAATTATAGTAAGGTATCATTTTAACACTTCTTACTTACATAAAATATATCTGCAACATTTTTTTTCAAACTTAGTTTAACTCTATGAAACTGTTTGTACGTATCTTTTCGGAAAATCTAGTTTCTTAATAAAAATATTTTTACAAAATTAATTTTTTTAAGTTAACGCTTTATTGATCCTGTAACTACGGCTGTCTTCAAGAAGCGATTTAACAAGTCGGTCTTGCATTCCAGTGGTTGATATACATATATACATATACACACATATATATATATATATATATATATTTTAAATCTCTCTGTATTGTCTCTATTGTTTATTTTCACGTCAACGTATTTTTCTATGTTAAACAGCAAGAATCACCTATTTTTCCGATTTTACTCACCAGTGTGGAATTTTTACTTTCCGAACACTATAGTGAGGAAAGTATTGTAATCATGTCAAAAATCCGAATTCGAGATTTTGATGTTTCTATACGTTTTGAGGTCCCCTGAGTCCGTTTTCACTATTTTTACGATGATATATGTATGTGTGTGTGTATGTGTGTATGTCTGTGAGTGAACACGCTAGCGTCTAAACGCTTTGTTCGATTAACCTGAAAGTTGGTACGCATATTGTAAGTCACCATAGTACGAACCCTATAGATTTTGGTGAATCTAGCACTTATAGTTTTTTTACAGGGACACAAAGAAAAATTCTTTATCATTATGGCCTATGGGAGCAAAATCTTAAAAGTGCGATAGCATCTAAACGCCTTATTCAATTAAGCAAAAATTTTATACACATATTATAGATCACAAATACTCAATCTGTATAGATTTTGGAGAATCTAGCACTTATAGTTTTTTTACAGGGACACAAAGAAAAATTCTTTATCATTATGCCTATGGGGCCAAATTTTTAAAAATGTGATAGCGTCTAAACGCCTTATTAATCCGAGCAAAAAAATTGTACACATGTTATAGATCACAGTTGAACTAACTGTATAGATTTTGGTGAATCTAGCGCTTACAGTTTTTTTACAGGGACACAAAGAAAAATTCTTTATCATTATGGCCTATGGGACTAAATTTTAAAAGTACGATAGCATCTAAACGCCTTATTGAATTCAGCTGAAAATTTATATGAGTATTATAAATCACTGTTGCACTAACTATAAGCATTTTGGTGAATCTAGCATTTATAGGTTTTTGCAGGGACACAACGAAAATTTCTTTATCATTATGATCTATGGGCTCAAAGTTCAGTAGCGTTAAATAAAACAACGTGTAATAGACGGAGAAAAATACTCAAACACTCTATTATGGTTTTCTCTCTTTTGTTTGTTTAACAACTACTCTTTCTTTACTTTATCTACAAAACTGTTAATTACTCAATGTTCGGAAAGTCGAGTGGAGTCACTCCAGATTTTTTTTTAAGCGTACTTTAATGTATTTTTATAACACGCAATAATAAAGAATAATATACAGTATTAAGATAGTCAAAATCATTTATTCTGTAAAATAATACATGGTTAGCGTAATTACTGATTTACAGAGCCCTCCCTTATTTGCTCATGTAAGATATGAGAATATAAATGGAAATTCCACAGTGTAAATTTTTCGTGTTATGAGGAATTTTTTTTAGTATACTATATAGCGCGTATGCAATGTTTAGTCGATATACCAGGTTACATAAGGCAACCTTTTTAATGCTTTCTTTTTATAAATAACGCTACAAAGATTCTTTTATGAGATTCAGTCCTCCATAATTATCCCTCCTCCAAATCCCTTGCTCCATAGTTATCCTATTCTACAAAGATATATATACACTGATGGAAAAAAAAATCCCAACACCAGGAAGGAGCTGTGCTAGATAAACGAAATTTGGTAGGCGTGTTTATACATCTCAAAGATGACGTCGATTCAAATTTCGAGCTACGCGCATAAATGTGGCGCTAGTAGCGACACTATGAACATGCAAATGAGGTTTGCTTTAAATAAGCGCTGTAAGGTTCGTGATCGTTATTTACAGTTGAGATTTGACGTAGTGGGTAAATGTTATTCAAGGATGCCTCTAAGAAGACGAAGAAGCCATTATCAACAGCTCACTGAGTTTGAACGAGGTCGTGTAGTAGGGCTACGAGAAGGTGGGTTTTCTTTCCGCGATATTGCAGAAAGACTTGGCAGGAATGTATCCACTGTGCATGAGTGTTGGCAGCAGTGGTCAAGGGAAGGTACTGCGTCAAGAAGACCGGGTTCCGGGCGGCCACGTGGCACTACTGAGAGGGAATACCGCCGTGTTCGGCGTATGGCTGTGGCTAATCGTAGACTGAAATTCGAGCTGCAGTTGGCACCACAGTGACACAACGAACTGTTACAAATCGGTTACTTCAAGGACAGCTCCGAGCCAGACGCCCTGTAGCGCGCATTCCACTGACTCCAAACCACTGCCGTTTGCGACGTGAGTGGTGTCAAGCTAGAGCTCATTGGAGGACGGAGTGGAGATCTGTTGTGTTTTCTGATGAAAGCCGGTTCTGTCTTGGTCGCAGTGATAGCCGTGTGTTGGTTAGAAGGAGGCCAGGTGAACGCCTGCTAGCGACCTGTCTGCGGCCTAGACACACTGGCCCTACTCCTGGAGTTATGGTTTGGGGAGCAATTTCGTATGACAGCAGGAGCACTCTCGTGGTTATCCCACGCACCCTGACTGCAAATTTGTACGTCAGTCTAGTGATACAACCTGTTGTGCTGCCATTCATGAACAGCATTCAAGGGGGTGTTTTCCAACAGGATAACGCTCGCCCTCATACCGCTGTTGTAACCCAACATGCTCTACAGAGTGTCGACATGTTGCCTTGGCCTGCTAGATCACCAGATCTTTCTCCAATCGAGCACGTATGGGACATCATTGGACGACAACTCCAGCGTCATCCACAACCAGCATTAACCGTCCCTGCATTGACCGCCCAAGTGCAACAGGCATGGAACTCCATCCCACAAACTGATATCCGACACCTGTACGACACAATGCATGCACGTTTGCATGCTTGCATTCAAAATTCTGGCGGTTACACCGGTTACTAATGTACCAACATTTCACATTTGAAATGGCTCTTCTCGCCAATGGCTCTACCTGTGATCTTGAAACTTTAATCAATTAAATATGTTACCTAGACAAATGTATTGCTGAAATTTCATTACTGTACAATAATTTTTTCTTGGTGTTGGGATTTTTTTTTCCATCAGTGTATATTTATTTCTTATTCTTGTTTTATTTTTATAACATATAGGACTACATAAAAGCAATTAATTGCATGTTTTTTCTTTAAGTAAAGCTATAAAAGTAAATTAAAAAAAATCCTTATAATATATATTTAAACAAAAAGTATTTTGTGGTGTCACCACTAAAATACGTAAGTGCAGTTGGAAAGTGTTATAATCTATGTAAACTGCATGATTTTTCCTTCTTGTTTTTTATTCATTGGTCATGTAAATTTAACACACTCACATTACACATGTGTTTTTTGCAGTTTCCTCGAACGATATCTCAATATAAACAAAATAAAAAATAAGAGGAAGACTAAAATCTGTTTAGAAAAAAACAAAGCCGTTAACCTTGGCATTGGAGGATGAAACTGTCTCAAAGATGAAGATCCGAGAAAAGAAAAAATAAGTGAAATTGGGTTCAAAAAATGGAACATGCCTATCAAGAACTGTCCCATGGTTGAATTATTTTAGACGTCCGTTCCTGGCCGTAACTGTTCGGCCTGTTCCAAGAAGTGAGGCGTAAACGGCTGAGGTCTTAAATAATTGGCGCGTTTTTTTGTTTAGTTATTGAAAAAGTCAGAGAGTGAAAGAAAAAAAGGCCGATAGACTGGGAAAAAAAAAAAAAAAAAAAAAAAAACGTTGGAACGGTAATGAGCAGCGTAAAATAAACGTGAAATAGTTGAACCTGGGTTGTTATTCCTTTATTCTTTTCCTTCTCTCCCCCCCCCCCCCCATTTTTCTATAATTTATTCTCCTCATATAATAAATCACGTTTTTGCGGTTGCTGTTAGGTTGTTAGTGGAAAAAAAAAGCGTTAATGAAAACAGAGATGAGAGCGTTAATAAAAGAGAGAAAGAGAATCGTATTATCCAGGTGGAACATAAAATATCGATTAATACAGTTTTAAGAAATTTCTAAAGCTTAATCATCTTAATTGAAAAGTTATTCGAAATTTTACGTTTGACGTAAGATTTTTTCCAGAAATTGAAAGTAATTTGCAATCATACATTTATAAATGTTTTTATAAATATACGCTTCACGGAATGAATGTGTGTGTATCTAAAAAAATTTTATGCGAGTCCTTTCACAGAACATTAAATGGATATATTAATTTTTATTACGATTTATTTTAACGAAAAATTTTATCTGTGTTCATTTACGTATAGTAAATTATTACTTTCTGAACATGTACTATGTTAGGAAAATTTTGTAAATATTAATATATATATATATATATATATATATATATATATATATATAATTAAAATTTTGGTGTATTTATGCGTTTCAAAATTTACTGAATTCATATTTACTATTTTTCCGGTAATGTATGGTAATGAATAAAAACGATAGCATCTAAACCATTATTTGATTGAGCTAAAAACTGATAGATATATTATAGGTCACCGTCGCACAAATTGTATAGATTTTCCTGAAAGAAGGAATTATTTGAAGTGCACTAGCATCTTAACACTACATTCGATTAATATAAAGTGGGTAATCATGTTGCAGACCAACGTGTAAGCACGATACAGGTTTGCAGGAGTGCATTAGGACTTATCTGTACCTATCTCTATATGTATTTACTTATTTATTTAACAGAGCTACACAATAGAATTCATATACATCGCGGCGTGTAGATTCAAACTGTTTGAAATCCGTTTTTAAAATTTTAAACTTAAAAATAATAATAATAATAATAACAGTAATAACCTGACATATGTTACATCGTTTCGCTAAGTCTAGTCGTTATGGAAAATTATATGCTTATTATTTATATTTCTTTTTGGGGAAAATATAAGATAATTTATACCTGTCACGCCCTATTGGGAGTAATTATCTTAAATTTATTAAAACTTTTAAAAGAGATTGATATAAGTTTCAGATTTTTCTACAGAATGGTTGTTACTAAAAATTGCTTACTTATTATTTATATTATTTTAAAGGGACGCTTAAAAGACTTCTGATACATTACGTTCCATTGTACAAACATAAGAACTTTGGGCGAAATACTTAAACACCCTATCAAGCATTTTTACTTTTGTTTATTTCTTAAATTATTCACTGTTTGAAATTTGCTTAAACATCCAATAATTTAATTATCAAATGTGCGGAAAGCAAACGGAGCCTTTTCAAGATTTTAAAAATGCAACCGTATTCCAGGGAAAAAACGTGTATTTATGAATGAATAAACACGATAATGTTGAATAAAAATTAAACTGAAAAATTTACAAACAAATTTAAAGTGAATAAAACACGAATGACGGATGGGAGGGTAGAAATGAAACATTTAATAAATAATAGAATAAAAAGTAGGGGAATAGTAAATTTAATCTGTTTAGTATTCTGACTGTAGTATTTCGATTTATAAGGGAGAAAATTAGTTCTCATTTCGCCACTGTACATGCAGCTGTACTTGTAAATTGGAGAGGGGGTGCATATAGTACATCTTTTCAATTGCATATTTCGTTTGTCGCAAAACGTAACAGTTTAACGCTAATTAGTCAGACTTACAGCGTTGTGTGCTTTTTCAAGGTTGCTAGATTATCATGGTATGTACCATTTATGACCTACGGTTTTCAAACAACCTCACAATAAAAAATTACAGGGAAGGAGATCTAATAAATGTGTTGGTTACTTGCCGGTAAAAAGTATTGTTGGTCCGTTCGCAAGTGAAATGTTGTCATAGAACTTACTGAAGATTTAATCCAATGCAAGGAGGTATTCCATCTCATATGAATAAGATATGTAACAGAAATCTTCTCTGTTGTAGACAAGGTTGTAGCCAAGTGAGCATTTATGGGGTTCAAATCCCTTCAAAATTTCACAGTCTTCTAAAAATAGTTTTGAGTTATACATTAATTTTAATGTTTTTAAAAATCAGCTAATAAATTTGGAAATTGTAGTTTAGGCCGTTTTTCTACAGCAATTTAGTCAGTAGTTAAGCAATAATAAGTCTGAAACGAAAATATCCATATCTCAACTATGTTCCGTATCCTTATTCCATATATAAATAAACAATTAAAAAACAATTATAGGGACGCGTCGTGCGTCGTGCAGAGGGGGCTTTAATCCTCTCCATTCAGTAGTACAAGAGCTTTTCGACATTTGAGCTGGAATTACTCATGAAAAGCACTAGCCAAAACATTAAAAAAAAATTAGTTTTTTGTACTGAGATTAGTTTTTTGTACGTACATGACTCTTAAATCCATTATAAGTTGCAGCAAAAAACTTTCAGAATAATAACTTTAGTATATAACGAATAAAAGCTGTACAATATGAGCCCTTTGTCAGTGTGAAACCATATAGTATTTGTAGAAATATAAACCTTTTTTTCAAAGTATAACTCACACTGTACTAAAATTCGAAAAACACCCGAAATATTTTTCTGGCTACGTCATTGGTTGTATAATAATATAATAATAAAATTTTGAAGCATTTTCCAATATCCTTGTGCAATAGCAGATTAAGTGACCGCTGCATTTACATCATTTTCTTTAAATACTGAAAGATATGAGTGAAGGACGTCTTATATGCGAGAAATGTGCGTGTTTAAAGTCCCTCGAAAACAGACATACGCTTCATATATATATAAAACTCGTATAGCCAAGCACAGATCAAGCGGATTGTGTTAACATCATCACTTAATTTATGAGTATAGCTAATCTTGTAAAGAAAATATTTCTATATTGTGAAAAGTGGCATCTACAATTTCATGAATATTTCTGTCTATGGGATCGTGTTTCTTAAGAGATGGTAACTAATTGTAAAATTAATATAACTGTGAGGTCAGCTTGCAAAAATTTCATTAATGCCGTTGCAGCCACAATAGCAATCATGTTTTTAAATTGCACTATTCTAAGTAAAAGTTGTCTAAACACATTGAACCAAATGTATCAAATGTACCAAAATTAAAATCTGTAGTGATATTTCTGATTTATTTATCTTTTGTTAATCAAAATACCATGGTCAAAATAATGGATACTGGGCTGCCACAGGCGACTTTTTTTATATTCTTTTCCTACCGCTATTTTCAAAAAATATAATATATTTTAGCGGGTAAATTTGTATTTTCATTGAATAAATTTATTACAAATTTTATGTTATTTATATAGTGGTGCGAAAATAATAATAATAATAATAGTAAAAGTCACCTGGGGTAGCCCTGTGGATAGACAAAATTCAGTTAATTTCTCTTAATATTTTTTCAACCAAATGTTTAAATATCTCAGGTTTTTTATGGATATTTTGTATTACAAAAGGTGAAAATTTCAAATCTACATATCACAGTATCCAAAACACGGGTAACAGTATTTGCCATATAACTCAATATAGTAGTCATATATCAGACTTCTTACTCAGACGAAAACACAGATTGTTTTATTCCTTGGATCTTCATTTTTAATTTTAACAGCAATGAAGACATTGCAACGTATTTTTTAATAATATTTTACATTGCTCTGGATAAAATATACTTCTGAGATAAACTGATAGAGAATAAACCACTGAATTAGACTTGATATTTCGAAATGTATCTAGTAATATGTGCTGTCTCTATAACAAACAGAAGTCTCGTGCTTGTATTAGACAAATTTTGTCTAATTTTAAAAAAGAGAAAAAGAAAGAAACAATAAACAAAGTGTTCCTTTTAGATTTAGAACCTTTTTATCAATACATAGAATGACATGCTAGTGAAAATAACATCAGTGGCGTATTAAACAAAAATACACGCTTTTTTTAAAAAAATACACGTGTCCTTTAAAAACTTAATTTTCATCAGTGATAGCGACAAATATTCATTTTTAAGAATAAAAACGAATATTTAAACTCTCTTAAAAATTTAGAAATATTTATTCAGGAATTCATCAACCGTGAATATTCATTTTTAAGTAAATTGGAGTGTAAAGGTTGATATTTTTATTTACCAACTATGTGAAAAATCCCAGAGCCGGGAATCGAACCCGGGCACCTCCGCTTAACGCACGGATGCTCTACCACTGAGCTACCCTGGCTGACAACCAGCTAGGCATTTCTCACGGGTTCGATTCCCGGCTCTGGGATTTTTCACATAGTTGGTAAATAAAAATATCAACCTTTACACTCCAATTTACTTAAAAATCTCTTAAAAATGATTACATTTTTACTCGCACTCCAATTTCGGAACCCTTGAAAGCAGTCTATGTCAACAATTATTGAACATCTTTTCAAATTAAAAAAAAGAAAAAAAAATTCTCATAGAAACAGGAAATGATAAAACGATGATATAATGATTCCAACTACACATTTTATATTCTTCTTCTTCTTAACTTTTTTCTTTTCGTCTATTTTTCTCCCTACAATAAAAAACTAATTTCTATATTTATAATAAAAAAATTATGAAAACTTAAAAGTAAATCGTTTTCTATTTAGTAAATTAGGATTTTCAGATTCAAACACTTTTATCCGTGGGCGTTTGTTTTGATAATTTGCAGTTATTTTCCCTTTGAACTCGCTGCATTTCTTTTAAACTTTATTTAGAAAATGATATAAAAAAAAAATTAATCACATCTGTCCTTGAAGAGTAAGAACTTTTTTGACAAACATCCTAAAAGGCAAAAAATGCACGCAGTAATTGAAATCATCCTTCATTGTCCTTCTTTACCCTTCACCAGACAAAAAAGTAAGCACGAGAGCATTGGGAAAGCAGTAATGCAACATGCTTTTTACCACAGACAAGTTGGATACAGACGTCCCACTCAGCGCTTGACTTGTAGCGCCGCCTGATGTGGAGTAAGAATATTAACGAGAACTTTAATACGTCATAAATTTCGAAAAAATAAATAAATAAATAAATAAATAAATAAATTAAAAAATAAATTAAAATAAATTAAAAAAAAAAAAAAATTTTTTTTTTTTTTTTTTTTTTTTTTTGTCTTGAAAAGTCTTTTTTACCTAGCAAACAAAAGACCCATTCTCATATGAAATTTTAAAGTTTGCCCTCCTATCTTTCCCCCGTGGCACCTAGATCCATTTTTTAATTAAACGAAATCGTCCTAAAATTAATTAAAACCTTGTTTCATATACAGTTTTCAGAAATTCAAACACTTTCCCAATATTCAGGAGATAGGGTGTGACTCTTATCGGACCTTATATGTATTTATCAGGTTATGTACTTTAATAGCATTTAGTCGTTGGAAGAATTCTAGTATACTCTATATAAAAAAGTAAATTTTAAGTATTTGAAACTTGAAACCGTTTTTTCGGATCTTCTACATTAAAATTGAAACATATATCTGTATTTTACAGCTTCTTTTATGTGAATACTAGCAGGCTTTGCCCGATTCGCTGGTCACTATATTTAAAGGAAACTCTTTTCTATATAATTTTATGAAAAAAAGAGAAAATAATAATACTGAAATCGCTCAAAAGTTCGCTTTGGGTTCCCGCTACCTTCGGCAGCGCCTTGTTCGTCCTCGCATTCTGAAATACCTGTTCCTATTGCCTGCGACAATGACTTACCCGTGACCTTCCATTTAGGTGCTTATCAATATCATATATGACAATTTCGATACGGACAGTATCGAAAATTTTGAAGTAGCCCTTTATATTTGAATCCTAGTTATATATGAGCAACATTATACGTGATGTACATAATATTTGCTTTCAAGTTATTCTCTATATTTATTTGATTTAATCGATCAACCATAGAATGACAGCAATTTAAAGCCAAATATAATATTACAATATGCTATGATCGGCTACTTCTATCGCATGAGACAATTATTATTATTTTGTGGTTATATATACTTTATGCTTAGTTAATAGTAGTTGGTATATAGAAAAATAAATAAATTAATATGTAAACTTGATCATGGTACAGCCTTAATGCCCTTGGCGACTTTTAAATTTTTGTTGCCGTTTTAGATCAAAATATAGTTTATGCGATTATTGTTCCTACGCAAGCGAAGTGTGACGTCACTGACCGTCCGTGGATGCAAGAAATGATTTCCTATGTTAATCGCCCATTGGATTTTTTGTAAAAAATGATTAAAAATCGAAGAAAATTATTTCCCGATTTTAATCCCCATATTTGGGTACATATATGTTTTAGTTATCATGTGCATGTGTTAGATTGAGTTATTTTGCTGTAAAATTGACAAAATTTTAATTTTAAATTTCAAAACTCTGTCGTTCTTGGCGCTTATTGTATTTGGTGATCGAAAACGTAATACGAAAATATACATGCCAGATGTATATTTTCGTAATATGCATTGTACGAAATATTGTTTCATATTATTCATGGAACAACTATAGTATTTCCCCTCAGCTAGATTTGGCGATTTTTCGTTGGCGATTATGGCTAAATCATAAATCTAAAAATCATATAGCATAAATGATAAAATCGTAAGCTAAATTATAAATCATAAATCATAAAATCATAAATCCAAAATAAATAGCATGCAGGCTGCCATATTATATCGCAAACAATCCAGAACGACATCGTTATCGTTCAAATCGGCGCCAAAGAAAAATCGCCAAATTCAGCTGAGGGGAAATACTATAGTTGTACCTTATTCATTACTGTCTTAAAATAAGTTGTTAAAATAACCATGATTTTTGAAAGGAATTAAATTATGTTCGCCAAATAATTTGGCGATATTTTATTTTTCTACCAAGGATGACCGATATCAAATCTATTCCGCTACAACATATTAGTATCTTATATTAGATACTTTATTTAGACATTTGAAAACAAATTTGATTTCAAATTATGATAGAATATTTATCATTTCCCTTTCAATCAGTATATTAGTTGGATATTGTGTAAATATCATCCTTTGAAATTAAATGTTTGTGTTTTCAATCGAATATGGAAGTTTGGCATTTTTTTTTTTTTTTTTTTTCTAGAGTTTTGAAATTAAAAATTCAAATTTTGTCAATTTTACTACAAAAATAACTTAATCTAATGCATGGACATGATAACTAATACATATCTATACCTAAATACGGGGATTAAAATCGGGAAATATTTTTCCTCGATTTTTAATAATTTTTTACAAAAAATCCAATGGGCGTTTAACACAGGAAATATTTTTCTTGCATCCACGAACGGCCAGTGACGTCATCACTTCGCTTGCGTATTTCTTTCTATCTTTTCCTTGGCGAAAAATGCCCGATCTACTTCAGCATCAAAATTATAAAAAATTGTCAAGAATTATCAATAAGAAAATACCTTTAATATATTGCTGAATTAGCGTTTATGCCAAGCGTGTTTCATCCGCCATACTACAAAAAAAAAAAAAAAAAAAAAATCTGAAGTTGAGGTATATAAAAAAATGCTGTGAAATAAAATTCAGAAGAAATATGTTAGATTTGTAATATTACTATTTTATTTTAAAATTATAATGTGTCATTTTCTCATCGACCAATTTAACATTTAGTAATTTCTTATTTTTCGCATGAAAGCATCTTTCATTTTATGCTGAAAACAATAAATAAATATATCTCGTAAACTTTTTTTGGCAACAATTAAAAATTTAAATGGCTTATATATTAAGTCAATATAAGTCAATAAGTTTATTATTTTCATATTTTAATTAATTTTAAAGATTTTTTCAATTTTTTTTTTTCCTAAACCATCCCTGACCTATAAGGAAAAAAACAAAAAAAGAATGATCGAAATCGGTCAAGCCGTTTACGATTTTATAAATAACATACAGACAAACATTCATTTTTATATATATAGAATAAGGTACTAAAAACTGAATGAAGAATTACGTTTTCGTAAAAGAGTTCAAAATATCACAAAATCTTTCAAAAAAATTTTTATTTAAATCTTATTTCAATACATAAATTTGTATTTACTTTTTAAAGGAATTTGTGTGTAAAATTTGAATGTTGCTAACTGGATTATTCCAGTTGAAAAAAAAAAAAAAAAAGAGGAATCCGGACATAATATCGCGAGACAAAATATCGCCACGACTAAAAAATAATAATATGATCTATTTCACATGTGATCTCTGGAGGGGGTCGCATAGAGCCTTATAAATATAAATATATATATCATAGAGTAGAATTTCATTATTTTACATACATTTAATTTTAAGTTATCATTTGATTTTCACCATTCAAAATGCATTTTAAAAATACTGTACATCGCTGCTGACATCAAAGCTGAATACTGTTCACAAACCTTAATTAAAAATTATAGAATTAATAAGTACGATTGAACTCATTATGACTAATCTTGACAAAAGTTAATAGACATAGTCTTTAAACCCTTTTAAGTAAAATTCATAACAATTAATAACTTCGATTGAATTCATTATGATTAATCTTGACAAACGTTAATAAACTTAGTCTTTAAACCCTTAAAGCAAATTCATGACAATTTTTGTGATGGGTTTGTCTGTATGTAAGTGCTCTGGCTAAGGTAGATATGCATGTATTGTCATGGAATTTTTTATAAGATTAATAATAATTATCAACCCAATCAAATAAAATGTGTCTTTTCATTTGTATCAAACACAACCATCATTCACATTTATTTTGCTTTCCATTCATTTAGGTCGGCGATATTTTGTCATCAACCCGAAAAAAAAAAGAAGACCTCTGTTCTTTTTTTTCCTTTATCGAAAATTGAACTATCCTGTACGCTACAAAGGTAATATATCAGATAGCTATTCCATTAGTTTTTATTTAAAGAAGTTATGAAAGATTAAAATATAGAATACTCGTTATAATCGCAGAATGTATAAATAGCTTGTGATGAAATAACAGAAATGATAGCGATTCGTAAAGCATTGAAATTTATAATCTTACATCGTCCTGTTAACAACAGTTCATTCAATCAGATGGGGAAAATCCTGTTTTAAGTTAATTTCTAAAAACCACGGGGTTTGATTTGAAATAATGATATGGTACTATAAAGACAAAATGAAACTTGTTCAGAGCCGGTTTCTTTATACGTTCGTGACAGCTTGTTCAATTGTTTTTTGTTTCCTTTGTTTGAAAGTAAATTATGTCATTATCAACATCTAGAGATGTATGAGAATTATACAGAAAGAAAAATTTGTTAAAGTAATCGAAGGGTAACTGACTTTAAAAGATTTTGAAATAACTAGTTGTAACATTGAATTGGTTTGAATCGTAATCTTATTATCATCGTTGTTTAAGAAAGAACGGTGAATACATAGAAACTAAAATAGATATTTATGAAATTATTATCATTATATTATGTTGTAATTTTTTTATATTTTAAGTATGTTTTAAGTATAAACATTAAATTTCAAATTCAATGAATAGGTTAACATGTAAGGTTTATTTTATTTTGATTTGTTTTAACAACGCAATAGTTTTATTTTTATTTTTCTGAGAAAGGTAAATTTACTATTTTGATACAAAGAAACAGAAAATTTAACACTTACTTCTTGTCTTACTCATATCTGGATTCCACACCAAAAGAGGTAAATTTTCCACTAAAACTTTTTCAAATGATTTTGTATTTTTTCTTTTACTTTTAATCAATCTACAATATAAATACTTTTAAGTATTTTCATCTTTTTAAAATATTATTAATCTTATATAATTTTATTATCAATTAATAATTTTATTATAAATTAAATACTATAAACAATAGATGTTTTGTTACTCCTGTAATTATATTCAAAGTTATTCATAAAAATTATTAATTTATGAAAAACTGTCAGTAATTCAAACAATCAGCAGAAAATCTGAACTATTTGTGTTGAATTATTATTTAAAATCGATATGAATCTGAGATAATAATAATAATAATAATAATAATAATAATAAAATCACCTATTATATAATCTGTAACAGCTCTCTTTCTAAACTTTTATTAAAGGAATTATGTTATCTAAACAAATCCCCTTTTTTTTTTTTTCTAAAATTTATGATACCAATTAATTATATTCCCCTATTCCCCTCTAAAATCGGATTTCCTATAGAATTATTCGCCATGAGTGGAGCGATAGGAAATTTGCTTTTAATATTGTCACAAACGAAGTTCTTGTTCTAGGATTTAATTTTCTTAATAATTTTGTATCATTTAAGAAAAAAGCATTAAAAGGTAACTGTTAATTAGAGGAAAGTAGGTGAATTCGGAATATTATCTCTGTTTGAGCTCATCAAAATAAACTAAAGCATTTTGGATCAGTGTGGATTCGGCTATTGCAAACTTTCAAGTATTGTTAACGTGTTTTGAGGATTTTATGTTAAAAAAAAAAAAAAAAAAAAAAAAAAAAAATAGAGTTTAAATGCAAAATTTTTAGTTAAAAAAATAAAATAAAATAATAATAATAATAATAACTGTGTGTAACTACCCACTTTGTTGCAACTGATATATCCCATGGTAAACCATAAATTTGAATGAATGTTGCGGACTAACTATACCTCGAATTATCTAGAATGATACAGAAATATTCGGCATCATAAGGTCCATAGAATCTTTATTTGTTGAGGTATATTTACTAATTTTTGTTGTTGGCTTGAAAATGCCTTCCTATGAGAAAGCATTATGCTTAATAAGTTTGGAATAAACTCTATATTTCCCTTAAAATAAATAAATAAACAAGGACATTTTAAAGTTGCATTCAAGTTTTTTAAATCAGATTCATCACCACTGTTTTTTAAATAAAAACCGTTGCATTTATTTTCTGTGATTAAATAAATTAAATATCGAAAATTTCGGATAAAAAGACTCTGGTGAAAAAAAGGGCGATTTGGTATATAGGTAGGCAGGCGTTCGTTAGTTAGCCTTTTAACGTTCGTTATATAATAATAGTAATAATTCCTTATCATAATGATAAAACATCAGGATGGAAGATTTGAATTAATCAATATATATTTTGAAAAATTCTAAAATAATTTAAGAAAGGGCTATTAGACACAAATGTTATCATAGTATATGTAGGGGAAAAAAAAAAAAGTATTTCTAGTCCCTGCAGTTGTTTCAGATCAAAATAGCAGCACGGCCCTTCATCAGGTGAAAAAATTGGACATTAATGCTTTGAAGATGCATTCGCGCCTACTAAGAAATATAAAGTGGCTTCTGCATATGACTTCCTGTGAAACACCAAATGTTAAATTTTGGAGCAGTGCTGCTATCTGACGAATAGAGGGCGAAGAAAAGTTTAAAAATCAATATATATATATATATATATATATATATATATATATATATATATATATATATATATTGAAAAATTGTTTTTTTTAAAAAAAAAGGTTAAATATTTGTTTTTAGGGAAAATCAAAGAACTTTAAATGTTTAACTTTGTACATCTGTTCAACCTACAGAAAGAAAGGCTTTAAGTAAACTTGTTTGGTATGGATGTTGACAGGAGATATTTAGGTAAATGATAGCATAATTGGAATTACTGATTTTTTAAGTAATTCTAAAACTTAATAACTTATGACTTACATATTTAATTTCTTTTTTTTTTTTTTTTGGATTTAGAACTACATTCATGTCCAAAACTAAAGTCGCATCCTGTTTTCTCGTTTTCTTCTTTTGCGTCTCCGTGGAGGATCGAAATTGTGATGGCATGTCTCCGGACCATCCTTAGACCATTCCGGATCTTCCGTGCACCGTAGACCATCGCCAATTATCCATAGCGCAGTACTAATGCGACGTTATACCCAGTCAAACAACCAAACGTTCTTTTGCGCATAATTTTTAAACAAATGAACGTATGAACAGAAATTTTGGATGGCATGTTCTTTAACAAACTATTAATCGAATTTTACAGACGCTTAATATATACAATAACTTTTAAACTGATAATCAATTTTTTTCAAAAGTAAGCTTTGGAAGAAAAAAAAAATAACAGTTTTAGAAAAAATAAATAAATAAAAAATAAACGTGAAACGGTGTTAAGAATGCCTTACACACTGTTAAAAATTTCAACGGAAAACTCTGTGTAATCTATTATCTTAAGTCTTACGTAAAATTACAGAGAAAAATAAACGAAGATTTTAAAAAACTTATTTTATACATTCATTTTAATAACTAATATTAATTATAATTAATTATTGTTGAGAATATATTTCGGACTTAGAATGTTTACCTAAAAAAGAAACAGTCATTTTTAATTTTAATTACATAATTAAATTATAAAATTACGTAAAAATACAGAATAAAAATTGAGAATCTCGATTATTCACTTTTAAATAAGAATTACTGTAAATTTACAGAGACTCTGGATAAATATTTACATTAAATTTACAGAAATTTTTAACAGTGCAGATACGTGAAGAGAAGATACACATGTTTCCAAATGTTAAATTAAAATCGGATTTTTATCCTGTATCCACTTTTCTTTTACTTCCATAATGGGCTTTTTGGAAAATTATAATTGTTAATTTATGAACTATGAACGCTACCAGATTAAAAAAATTTTCAATGAATAATTTTATAAAGAATATCTCATCTAATTTTCATGTTTGTTTCTATATTTTTATACAGGTTCTTCGCAAAAGAAGGAGGAAAAAGAAAAAAAGCGAAAAGCGAATACAGTTTAATTTAACATTTGAAGACCAGTATGTATCTTTACCTATCTGTCATGCATCTTTAACATTACTTCCAAATAGTTCTTTATTTATTTATTCACTTATTTCTAAAATTAAATTTTCTATCTTTTCGACAGCTTACTTTTGAGAAAAAATGAAGTAATATCAGTTTAAAAATTATTGCTTATGTTAAGTTCTATAAAATAAATAATAAAATCCTGTAAAAGAACATGACATCTAGATTTTATTTTCACACATCCATTTGTTTAAAAATATGCACAAAAGATGGTAACGAGAAATCAGATTGTGACTTTAACTTTGAACATGAGTGTAGGAATTTTTTTTTTCATTTTATCATACAGAGTTACATAAATTACAGAAGTAGCACTGACAGAGCTTTATCTTTAAAATCAACTCAACTATTGTGTATTATGTTGTTCTATGATGTAAATACAGAACACGGTCTCTTTGTGTAAGCTAAGTCAACTACAAAGTTTTGATGTCGTAAGCGTATAATTAATTGCGAATTGTCATCTTTAAGATAAAACTTCCCATCTAAAACATTTATAATATACTCACTGAATCGCAAAAGCTGAACTACAGGTAACCCCCGAAGAATACGATTAAATGGTTCCGTGTTCTTTTGAAACCGTGTTGTTCGAGACTACAAAAAACGCAATTCCGTTTCAAGTGTGAAAATGAAAAAAATAAAAATAAAGTAACATTTTATTTTATTTTATTTTATTTTATTTATGATTATTATGATGATGATGATGATTATTATTTTGTTAAATATAAAACTAAAAATTTTTAATTTTTGAATTCATATTGGTAAACAATTCTAAGAAATCTTGTATTAATTCAAATTATTTTTTTTTATTTAGTTTTGAAAAAAGTTTTATCTTAAATTTTTATTATCAAAATAAAAGAAAAAAATTAAAACGGATCACTTTTTTCAATTAAAATTACATGACCATGTCATCACTGGACTCATCTAGGAATTATTTTTCAAATTTCGTGACAAAAGTTATACTTCTCTTATAATTATGAACAATTTTACCTTTGATCATAACTTTCTATTTTATCAAACAAATGACATATTTGGAAATAATTTTATATTAAATAAAATATGTATTTTATTCTTTTTCAAAAGAATTTCTCGAAAATCGTGTAGTTTGAAACCGTGTAGTTCGGGGGAAGGTATCCGTGTTCTTCGAAACTTCCATTCTTCAAGCACCGTGTTCTTCGTGGGTTACCTGTATTTATTATGGAAAAAAAAATTTCTATACTTTTTCACTAAATCGATTTTTTCAAATGGCTGAAAACTTTAAAATCTAAAGTAACAAATAACTAATTAGGTTAATAACATTTAACACACCCAATAACCTTTGTGTGCTTCTGTATAAATTAAAACTGGAAGTGTATTCAAAGGCTAATGTCAGAAGCGTCATGTACACGATTGAGCTAAAGATAAATTGTAGATGTTGTATTTTTAGTATTTTTAGTATTTTGAGAATTGTTTTTTTTTCCTTTCAGTTTATTCACATGAGATTTTGAATTAAAAAAGAAATCAAATACTGTAATAATCTGATAATGGGGATTCCAAAAATGTGCAATCTTTCGGTATTAAAGTAAAAATTGCGTTTTCTTCAAAGTTTTTTTTCTTTTTTTTTCCACACTAAAATAAACAAGCGAAATAAAATGCTAGTGAAACTGAGAATATCTTTAAAGCAATTAAAAAATTCGTGGAAATATCATGGATTGCTTTCAAAGTTAGTTGTTTGCGTACGAATAATGAATTTTAAAAATAGTTCCAGAAAATTAATTGTCTGTTTAAAAACATATGTATTTTTTATCGTTGATTTACCCTAAGGAACAAAATTATTCATAAGTGCATTAATTATAATTCAAATAAGAAATATTTATTTAAACATAAATCTTTTCTTTCAAAAAACATCTACAATTTTATAATATTAATGGATTATTACAAAAAATTATAAAGCTGTTTTTCTTCATACACTGAAAATAATGCTTTCTCAAAAATGAGCAAAATTGTGTCAGTTTTGAGTATTTACACTGAAAAAAAAAAAAAGCCTCCGTCTAGGACGAATAACTAGTCAGTGTCTGAAACCATAGAGATACAGATTCTCGAGCTATGCGTATAAAGGTAAATAAATAACCTGGATAAACGAAATGATCGAGAATTTCTAGTCTATACTTTTCTAGATGGTGAAACAATATTATGAATAATACGAAGGCTTTGTACTGCTAGAATTTCTCGCTTGATTTCCTAGAATTGGGTGATAAACCAAGATTATAGTTACTAAAACCCGCCTTTTGAATTTGCATTTATTTGTAGGGATTTTTAAATAAGTTTGAATACGATAATAGAAATACGATCTAGAATTCTAATAGGGGTTTTTAGAACTCGCTAGCCAAGGGAACTAGAACTTATAAGGATGAGATGGAACTATATTTACTAGAAACACAATTTAGTTTCTAGATGACAGTCAGAGGTTTTTTTTTTTTTTTTTTTTTTTCAGTGTACATACTCAAAATAATTGCGAAACAAATATACAGAAATTTAAAAATCCCATGTACTCATTGAGTATATCGACATGTCGTCGATTATCGTGAATCCTAATGTCCCAAACATAGATTCTCATAATTTTTTTTGTACACCAGTATAAAACCGCCGCGAAATATACCTATTACAGAAGATTCGATGGAATTAAATTTGTACTTAACCTCTTTCGGTTTAAATATGAAGAAATTCTATTAAAGAACTTTTTTTTTAGTTCAGTATATTGTTAATAAATAATAAAGTGAACAGTCTTCAATTTGAAAACTTGTGATATTTTATAAATGAGACAAACATGTTTTTCAATTTGAAACAAAACGAAATGAGTATGTCCGTTTATTCATTTTTGAGAACTTTTTTTTTTTTTTTTTTTTTTTTTTTTAAACAGTGTTACATTTTTCTTTCTTATTGAAGGTAATTCTTGCAAAATTCTCAGTTTTAAAATGTAATATGCATTCTTCACATTTTACTTGGTATCTACTTGTTTGTAATATATTTTCGCCAAATGAGATAAATATTTTTTTTATGAAAATTATGTTTTCATTCGAAAAGAAAAGGTTGTGAGTTTTCGTTTCTTTTTGACATTTTTTAAAAGAAAATGCAAATTAAGTTTTAACTAACTTTTTCCAAGAATTAGCCTGCATATTAAACAGCTTGGATGATATTTTAGTAACACGAGAATATATCTTTTTCTTCAAATCTTACCCTTTATTAATAGGAATTTTATATTTTAAAAAATTGCAAGAAGCTAATATTCTGAGTACTTTACTCTAATAAACAGTAAACTTTATAAAATTTAAAATTTCTGTCACGTTAAGTAGTAACTATTTCTTAGTTCATGATGTGATGGATAAAAGAATGTGAATTTTAGTTTCTTTTTGACATTTTTAAAAAGAAAATGCAAATTAAGTTTTAATTAAATTTTCCCAAGAATTAACCCGCATATTAAACAGCTTGGATGATATTTTAACTATACTAAAGTATATCTTTTTCTTTTAATGATACCATTTCTTAATAGGAATTTTATTTTTAAAAAACCCCAAGAAACTAATATTTTGAGTCCTTTACTCTAATAGTCTACTAAGTAGTAAACTTTGTGAAATCTAAAATTTCTATCACATTAAGCAGTAACTACTCTATCTTAACTTATGATATGTTATTTTATTTCTTTACTTCTTCATTTCTTTTTAATTTAAACAATTAGATCTGTTCGGTAACATACGTTCATGATGCATATATAAAATTGAGTGTTTAGTCAATTATTGATGAAATCATCTATATCAGTATATATGTATTATCAGAGCTTTCATGATAGATTTGTAATTTAATAATTTAATTATCTTGTTAGCCGTATATGTCTTAGAATACTATTAGAATTTTTTAATTCACATTCTACCTGTTACAAGAAGGACATTTTTAAATTACCAAGCTATAATCATAAATCTAGAACTTATTCATGAAACTAAAATAATTGAAATATCTATGACAAAAATGTAATTTTATCTAATTGTTTACTTTGTATGCATTACAGTGTTATAGGTGTGATGTCGTAAAAGCTTTTTTCCAATCTCAGATTTCAATGAAATATATATTCATAAAATGAAGTGTATACGAGGGCCACACGGAAATTTTCGCTGTAGTGTCAGACAATATCAGCTAAAATGTTACTGGCTAGATATCTAAATTTGAATTATTTTATTCTGCAGATAATAATTTGTGGTAACAATTGTAAGTTAACGGTTGTAAAATGAATTTTGGAAGAAAACAAAATTAGAGCTGAAGTGAAAGCATTATTGCATTCTGATTTTCATCGATTTTAAAGTGAGGTCATGTCAAAATTGAATAACTTTGATATCTGCACTTAGGATAATAGAAATGACGTTTTGCATCGTGCCACTGTATTCAGATGTGTTGCAGAACTTTGTAGAAGTTGAAATGCTCTCTTGAATGAAGAATATACAGAAACATCTTTGTCAGCTATAGTCCCAGAAAATGTGTCGTTCATAGGAAAAAAATTAATTGATAACAATCGCTTCACCGATCAAATGATACAAAGGGACTTAACATTGAAATGATAAATACACATAAAATTATTCATGAAACTACATTTGAAAAATTAGTTTCTCGTTTGATCCCCGTAATTTAAAAGAACACGAGAAAGCAAAGAGTATAAGATTCTGTAAAAAAATCATAAAATTGCTAAATGATGGTCAGTACCGCCTTATTTCTAAAATTATAATTCATGGCGAAATGTGCATACCGTCTTTTTGTGCTCAAACTCATCAAAAACTAAAGTATGGGTCTTTTATGATGTCCCTAAACCATCAACGGTAAAAAGAAAATTAGCAATAAAAAATAATGCGTTTTCCCCCCAAAAAGTACTAGACTGTTTAAAGTAATCAAGCTGTACGGACAGATCACAGCTACAGATAACTACATCAAGTTTCTTCCACAAATTCTTCAAGAAATGAATGTTAAGGGATTCATATTTCATTATGATAATTCAAATTTTCATTCAGAAAGATTGAATTCAAACTTCTTAAACATAAGGACATCAATATAATAAACTGTCCGACCTATTTTCCTGATCTTGGTATCAGAGCCCAGTTAAGGGGGGGGGGGGGGCTGAGGATGCTGCAGCCCCGGACCCAGTGAACAAGGGGGCCCTAGATATGGCCAAGAAAACCCAGTAAATAAAAAATATATATATGTAATTTTTTGTTTTTAATTTTGTTTTTATAGTCAGAAATTAAATCCTTGATACTGTTATGTAAAATTATTTTAAAAAGACAAATTTTTGAAAATTTCTTTTAGTACTTAAACTTAAAAAAAAAAAAAAAAAATTTTAAATATTTTTTAAAAAAGCATTAAAATTTGAAATTTTCAAAAGTCATTCAAGAGAGGGGGGGGGGGGGATAATATAATCTGTTTCCTTCCGCCATGTAAAATTACATATCGCTTATGGGAATCAAAATTAGAAATATAATAGTGCGATGTTTAAAAAAAAAAAAAAAACTGAAAAACTTTTGATATTATGAATTAAAAAGTTATACAGTTAAAAATAAATTCTGAATTATTTTAATCTATATTTAAAATACATTTTAAACATTATATATATATTTTATAATTTACCTAAAATATAAATAACTTAGAATGCTAATTTTAAATTTCAAATCTTTAAAACCAGTATGTATATAATTTTTTTTAATGTATCTATGTATATATATAAAGCCTAGAGATATCTTTCTCAATATTTATACTTAGGAGAGCGATGGAATGTATTTAAAAACTAGAAATAGATGTACAAAACTGAGATAATTTTAAACTGAAATGTGTATTAAAAGCTCCTATATGTATTTGTTTAGTAAATCATATATATATTTTTTTCCCTTGCACATTTTATTTAGTAAATTGTACTTTATATCAAAAAGAAAACTTTGCATTGTGAGAAGCAAAAAATTCTTCTTGATTTTATAACCGAAACCAAAAGAAAAATGTACATTCAAAGAGCTATGAATGAAGTTTTCATATAAAATTGTTTCACAAATGTGAATCAGAATTAAAATTAAAAAAAGAAGCTTCATACTTTAAATTAGAATTTAAAAAAGTTATATTTAATATATTTAAGTCGCAAAAACAAAAAATTAACGTCGAATTATAGCGAACATACGCTTGTTAAATGGAGCTTGTTAAATGATATTGAAAATAAAGAATGTGAACATCAAAATATTTTTTGTAATAATGCAAATGATAATATTTTGTCCGTGTAGTGCACATTCTTTAAATTTGGTAGGAGCACATGCCGTTGAATGCTGTTTCGATGCAATGAGTCGCTTCAACCTAATTCAACGACTATATGCTTTTTTTGTAGCTTCAACACACCGATGGAACTTATTACTGTTGAATCTTCTTCCCTCTGAAAAAAAAATTGAAAAGTTTAAGCACAACAAGAGGGTCTCGTCACGCTGAATCTTGCTAGATTTATTTACAGCCGTTAACTTGTTGAAAGGGTTGAATGTAAATATTGCATCCTTCAGAGATCAATTTGGTAAGTTAAAAGAAAGATCTCCACATGTAGCGACTTCACCTGAACATCAGGGGAAAAAGACTGAGAAGATAAAAAATTACCGATGGTACTCTCGAATCTGAAACAACTAGCCATGTAACTCTTCAAGGATTTGAAAAACTTAAAGTTAAAACTTTATTTGTGATATTCGATAGATTAAATTAAAAAATGATAAAACAAATTGATGCTTATAACTCAGTATGCAGCATTTTCAATTTCATTACTAAATTAGGTCTTGAACAAATAAATGAAGAATCAGTTAATAATTTTCTTGAAGTTTATGAAGGAGAAGTGGATTTTGAAGCCACAAAATCTGAAGTGTGAAGTCATTCAATTTTCACAATATTTCTTAAACTGTAGCTTAGAAAAAAAAATCACCAATACATATTTATGATCATAAAATTTAAAAACGAGTTAAATGAGATTTTTCCAAATATGTTTATTGCATTACGTATTTATTTAACTCAACTGATATCAAATTGCGAAGCCGAGAGAGCAAACTCCAAATTAGAGAGAGTTCTATCTCTTCGAAGAACAAAAATGCAGCAGAATAAACTGCAATGTTTAGCTTTGCTGTGCTCAGAGCACGATTTAACAAGCAACCTGGATTTTAAAGATGTAATAGAAACTTTCAGCGCGGCAAAGGCTAGGAAGAAGCCAATTTAATTTTTTTATTCTGTAAAATATATTCATTAAAGTTTTTGATGCAGCAACTTTTCCTTTGGTTTGGTGAGTTAGATTCTTTTGTTGTTAATACATATATATTTTTGTTTTAATTAATTTTTTGCAAATTGTTTCAGAGTTCATTTAAATGGTAATGAGAATTAGTGCTGCACCGAGTAGCACTTGGGCCGAGTACCGAGTAGTTGTAAGAAAGCATAATTGACATTTACATATGAAGAATACCGCACATCTTGAAATTTGAAAAAGGCTTTTTGAACACGAAATTAAGTTAAATGGCAAACAGCATGTTTTCATGAAACGTTTAAGAACTTTTGTAGTGTATATACACAATTAGGTTCATTGTTATATTTGATACTTCCAGCTTAGTGGATTATTAAAACCATAATAACTGATAACTTCATTCTTTATTTTATAGTCTTTCTCAGATGTGAATCATTCTCAGATAATTCTTAGAGAATATAAAATTCCCTATACACTCAGGCTTAATTTAAGATGCATGAAGTTCACATTTGAAATGAGAACATTGAAATATTTTATCATTTCAAACATGATAGATTTCATTAATCTTCAAATTTTAAAAGAGTAAAAAAGATAGGTGGTTTTGGGCCGTAATTTGAAAAACGACATTTTTGATTATTAAAATATATTTTTAATAACATTTTAGTGTATTTACCTTTTTCATAATTATTTTTTAAATTAAAAACCAATCTTTTCTTACAGTTTTAAAAGTGTCTTACTTTCATTTGAACAAATATGTAACTAAAGTTTTATTTACTATATTAGTATTATATAAGAGTTCTTTTTTCTAAAATATTTTATTTTTGTCTGTTTTATAGATACAATAAGATTTTATTAAAAAAAAAAAAAAAATTGTATATTACACACATACAAGATGGTTATACTCAAATTCTTGTAACTAAAATTAATAAGCTCACATATCATGAATCGTCTCTATACAGAGTTTGGTGGCAATCTGCTTGCTCGTTTTAACTGCAGAAAGCTGTTTGCAGCAAAAGTCTAATGACTATGTTTATATTTTCATATTTTTTAGTTTAGTTATTAATAAACAACTCTTATGAATACATTTCTTTCAATAATACATAAAAATAATGAAATTCTTACAACTACTCGGTATTGGCCGAATACTTAGTCTATATTTGGCCGAGTACCCAGTATATAACGAGTACTCGGTACAGCTCTAATGATAATCTTATTCTAGTATGACCATTGTAAAATTGTATCTAATGATGAACATTCATATTAAAGAAAAAGAAAAATGTATGTGTGTGTATGGGAAGGGGGGCCCTTCACTATTATCACAGCCCTGGGCCCTTAAATGGGTAAACTGGGCTCTGCTTGGTATGTGTGATTTTTATCTGTTATTTAATCTAAAGTAATATTTACTTGCTCGTCGTTTTCATTCTGAAGTGGAGAATGATGAATACATAATTTTGATCGATTATAAAAAGTAAACAGTTTGAACCGTTTAATCTTTGAAAAGGTTTCCTATAGAAGCGCATTGATGTTGGTAGAGGCTACTTTGAATATTCCCAAGATTTGGAAAATTTAACTCGTGCTATTTAGCCATATCTGGAAAACATCTGAGTGACACTCGTAGTAATATGTTTTCTGGCATTCTAATATGTTATGAATATTTTATAACAGCATAAGCGTTTTTATTATGCTTTATTTTTTCTAAGTAAAAATAAGAATTTTGTTATATCGAAATCACATATATTTTTTATTAACACTTTCCAACAAGGTTGAAAAGTGTTAAGGACTTCGGTTTGTCTGTCTGTCTGTCCACGTTCTGACTCCCGTAAATATTCACGGAAATTCTTGAAACTGATATATGTTATTCAAGTTCACCATATGTTATTCAAGTTCCCTACTGAAAATGGAATGAATACCTCTAATGATTTGTGTACAGCGACACCTGAAAGTATTCCAAAGCATTGTGTTCTATGAGAACTATTTCAATAAACCATATTTTAATACGTTTACTTTACACAAATCTTAGTGAAATTGAAATATATTATTCAAGTTCACTATCGGATGTTTTCTATAGAAAATAGAGTAAATACCACCCCTGGTTTGTGTACAGGGACACCCAAAAATATTCCAAAACATTGCATTCTATGAGAGGTATTTGTGTAGACCAAATTTTCATAACTTTACTTTGAACAAATCTTAATGAAATTGATGTATGTTATTCATATGCACAAAAGAATGCTTTATATCGAATATAGTATGATTAGCATTAGGTTTACAGGGCCAAACAAAAATATTCAGTTACATTAAGGGCTATAATTGAAAATTTGCTGAAATTGAGTTTTCGTTTACATTACGGGTTTTTAACGCTTTTTAACAATTTTTAAGGGTGAATATGATTTCAATTTGTGTGTCTGTCTATCCTACTGTCCATCTGCCTATCTGTCCGTCTCCCCACAACCAGCGTCCGCAAATATTTTCAGAATTAAAAAAAAAAAAAAATGTGTATGTTATTCAGGTTTACTATTCCCATTTAAAATGATATTAATAGGTCCTGTACAACGTTTTTGTGTGCAAAGACACCCAAAATTGTGGCAATACGTTGCGATTTAGAACAGACGTTTTAATAAATTACATTTAAATAACTTTCTATTGTAAAAGTCATAAAGAAATTGACATTTATTGTTACTATTCTAAAATAATATTTTATATACAATAAATATTCAGATACATTAAGGACTGCATTTTCTTTTGCGTTAAGCATTTTTATAACTTTCCAACAATGTTTAAAAGTAATTATGAATTGAATTAGTCTATTTCTATGCCTTTCACTTTTTCTGTCTGTCTGTCCGTTGTGTGATAACGCAGAAAAAAATGATTCAAAGTTATACGATACAATAAGTACGGACAGTGAAAAGTGTTAATTCAATGCGTACCGCATGATTTTTCGTTCTTGTGTCCCCTTATTTCAATTTTAAAATTTAATTTGAACATAAATCTGATTTAAATTGATTATTATTTTTTCTTTGTATTTAAAGCTTCATTTTAATTCGCTCTTTGATATTTTAATTTTTTTAATCTATAAGTTTGCTCCAAGATCAAGGAAATAGCTTATTAATTTTTTTTTTTTTTGTTTTATGTAATATGAAATAATAAAAAAAAAAGGTCATATTATATCCGTATTCATGCTCATTGGATTTAACATTTGTTAAATACTTTCTGTGTATAGATGTGTTTTGTTAAACCGCAGCGTTTTTGTAAAAATAAAGTCTTATTTTTCTTATTACTATTACTGTGTATTAGTAACTATTACTATGTACTGCATCTTATGAAGGTAAAATTTTTATGATGGTTTTTAAAAAGCTTTTTTCGTGATATAGTATTAATCAACAGTTCTTAAAAGTCTAATTTATAATAGTTTAGATACTGATTTAAAATATTCTCTCCTTTATTTAATTACTAGCAGGCTACGCCTGCTTCACTGGTCACTAAATTTAAATGAATTTTCAAAAGCATTGAATCACTATTTATTTTTTATATCACATTTTGGGCTTTGTAACATAATAAAAATTTCCTTTTAAGGTCAAAAAGTCAAAATAACATATTACAAATTAAATTAAATATTTCTTTCGTTCTGCACGCGTTTTGCAACAATGCTCTGTTGTCTTACGTGAATGATTCTCAAGAATGAATCAACTATTGTTTACAGATTTAATGGATTATTTAGGGGGAAATAAGTACGCGGTAATTTAAAAACTGCAACTCTTAGAACTTCAAAACTGATAAATTTTAAAAAATTATTCTTCAATATTAGACTGTTTTTTGTTTGATATGAATTAGACTATTATTTTAAGATAAAAGCAATCGAATGATATCGCGTTGTGAAACTTTGCAACGTAATACCTCTAAATTTAATAACTTGATGTATATAGTGTCCTCACGAAAAATGAACAGTTTTTGGAGCTCTTTAAAAAAAGTATAACATCTATGCAGTATCAAAAAAAAAAAAAAAAAAAAAAAACATCAGTTTTTACTTAAAAAATAAATAAATAAATAAATAAATAAATAAAAACATAGCCGACTTTCATCAAAAGTAGTTGAATGATATCGCGTTGTGAAATTTTGCAACGTAATGTCTTTAAATCTAATAACTTGATTTACATAGTGTCCACACAAAAAATGAACAGTTTATTAGAGCTCTTTTAAAAAAGTATAACATCTATGCAGTATATTTTTAAAAAATTCATCAGTTTTTACTAAAAATAAATGGCCTACTTTCATCACCAAAGTAGTTAAATCTAAACCATGCAAAAATAGGAGTGGTCCGGCCAGATGTGTACCGCCGACAAACTCTTCGCTTTATTTTTATAGACTTCGTTATTTATGTAGTAGTGTATGGTCTAGAGACGGCTTTTATTATATTTGGGTATTTGTTCCATCTATAGCTGTTTAATACATTTCTTATGTTTTATTTCTCAATAAATCTAATAGATAACTGTTATATAATTCTTTCTTTCTTTCTTCTATTTTTATTTTTTTTTATTTTTTTTATTTAAAATTAAGTATGAGCTAATAAAAGCTAAACAGCATATTTTTTGTTTGTAATTTATTAATTTCAAAGAAAATTCTTCTCCCTGTAGTTCTCGATACTTATTTTGTATTTGAATTAATTAAGTACACTTGGTTTCTTATTTATGGGGTTAGCTGAAAAGAGAACAATTAATATAATTTTATGAACAAAATAATAATAATAATGATCCGTGCAGAAACAGAAATAACATTGATTAATCAAGTGTTTGTATGTGTTGCAAATACTTATTTGCTAACTGTGCTGTGCAACAAACTTGGGCTTTCTTTATTATTCTTATTACGTATTATTGAATTGAAATCAAAAATACTGAAAAATTCACACCAGCTATGTTGTCATATCCTTAGAATAACAATCACGAAGACGTTCAGATGCGAAAAATTTCATTCAGCAAGTCGCCACCATTAGACTTCTAGTTAAAGTTTGCCAGCGGACATAAATCCTAGAATTCTTTGACGATTTGAAAACGAAAGTAATATAACATAGTCCGCCTTCGTAACTTACTGCATAGCATAGCATCTAATTTTTATAAGTATGTCGAGATAACTGTATCTGTCACATTAACCACTTCAGTACTACATTGTTACATTCGAAGTACAACAATTCTGTTCAGGTAAGCGGTAAATTTGTTCACAGTAAATGCTCAAAACAATTCGAATACAGTTTTAAATTCGATATATCAAAAGATCTTCTTCGTTTTTCTTATACATGTCAATTTTTCCTTTATGAACAAATTCTATTAAAAAAAAATTCTAAAAAATAAAATAAAATAAAAAATAGTGAAAGGCTAATGTAATTAAATGTGCCAACTTGTGGCGCATCAATAATTTTTTTTAAAAGGCGTTGAAGATAATCCTTTGCACAAACATTAAAAAGAAAATTTAATGGAAAGGGGAAAATATCTCGAGTTTAAACTCCCTTAAAGGAAAATCTGAGCTTAACGCAAATAAGATTAAAGCTGAAGATCATTCACACAGAACATTATGAGCGTGAAAACATCTTAAATGAGAACTTTTAAATGGGTTTTACTATGAACGTAGATTTGAGGAATTGTAAGGTGCAAAACTTAATAAATTGTACTACAATAAATTTTTTCCAAAAGGTAGACTTTAACATTCGTATTTATTACACTTCACTAAAACATTTGCATACATGAAAATAGAGAAAGAATACAAGAACAAAAAACATGCGGTTTGCCTCCATAAATAAGAAACTAAATATCATCCATCTTTAAGTAATCATTTTATCATTTAACTTTCGATGTGATTATACAGCGGATAAACCGAAAGACAAAGGCAGACAGACAGACTAATTTTAAATGCATAAATATTGTTTAAAAGTGTTAGAAGCACTTAATACAAGCGGAAATGCAATTCCAGCAATTTTTAATTGTATTTTTTAATGCAGCAGTATATTTTAGCTCAACCCTATAAATCTTAACACTTAACGTACCAAAATTTTATATATTTTTCAATTCCTACTATTAGTTCACACTCTCCCTATATATATCTTGTACAAATCTTGCGATCGATTTTTAACTAACTTCCCGACTAGCTGGAAATTTGAAACTTTCAGGATTGACACGGTCACAACACAATACTTCGAAGTCCGATTTTCGAATTTTTTATTAGTTTTCTTATAATTAATTAAAATATGAAAATAATAACATCCTAATAGCGTTAAAATATCCATTAAAATATTAGCTATAATTTAATTGTTGCCAAAAAAAAATTTAAGAGTTCATTTCCTTTCGACATAAAAATAAATACATTTAATTAAACGTGAACATTAAAAAATTATAAAATGTTAAATTATGCATCTCACAAAAATTGACGTCATTATCACTTTAAAAATTTTATGTACATTGATAAGAGCTCTATGATTCATCAGAAAATTTAAAAATTGGTATACAAAGTTTTTTTTTTTTTTTTTTTTTTTTTAATCTTATGTAATTATTTTTATTTAATTTTGCACGCGCGCTTCTTATTTCTTAATTCAAAATTATTAAAAAAACTTTTTCGATAGTGTTTGTAAGTAGGAATTGACTTTAAAAATTTTTCTTTTATATTACTTTATATTGCCTTTACAGTTTTTTAGAATTACCTTTATATATTTTTTAGAAATCTGAAAGTTTTAAACAAATTGTACTCTAAATGGAATTTATAGAAATTGGCGATTGGCAATAACTTCAAGCCCATGAACTAATATACATGTTACATTTGCTATATTTTACAAAAAGAAAGTTTTGATAAATAAATTTAAGTAAATTTCATAAATAAAAATCATAAATAATTTAAAATAAAACTTGATCTATATATATATATATATATATATATATATAAATTTAAGTAAAATACACTTTCATAAATTAAAATTCTGAAATAAGTTTTATTTTGAAAGAACTGAAAACTTGCAATGGTCTCTACATTTTTATCATACATTACTAAAATTTTTAGATACATAAAAAATGCCAATTATATGAATTAAAACTTTGTAAACTGAAATATTTTTTTTTTCCTAAATTGGAAACTTTTAAGCGTATTCAATTATAAACGGGGTTTTGAAAAATTGGAGATTTATAAGAATTTCAAGCTCATATGCATAAACATGCACATATGCTTAAACAGGCAACATTTAGAAGTCAATAAAAAATAAAATTTTTGATAAATTGACGAATTAATTTATACAGATGATTTTTAATTTATTGGAATTATGCAAGTAAGTATTTATCTTATTTTATTAAAAATATTCTTAGTATGAAAATTTATGTAAATTTCATAAATAGAAAATATCAATAACTAAAAATAAAACTTTAAAAACGTAACGTGAAATGTAAACTTTCGTACATAGAAAACATCAATAACTTAAAATAAAACTTTAGAAACATAATGTAAAATGTAAACTTTCATAAATTGTTAGTAACTTAAATAAATTTCATATTTTGAAATAATTGATAGGGTTGGGGATAGGGTTGGAGATAAAATATCGCCTACATAAATGAATAGAAAACAAAATATTGTGATTTATGTTCATGCATATAAAATGGCAACATTTTATTTGAATGAGCTGGTAATTAATAGTAATGTTATATAAAAATTTCATGACAGCACATACATATTTACCTTAGTCAGAGCACTGACATACAGACAAACCCATCACAAAATTTGTTATGAATTTTGCTTAAAAGAGTTTAAAGATTACATTTACTAACTTTTGTCAAGATTAGTCATAATAAATCCAATCGTGTTTATTTATTTTATAACTTTTAATTTAGATTTGTGAACAGTATTCATCTTTGTCAGCAAAGATGTACAATATTTTAAAAATGTATTTTGAATGGTGAAAAGCAAATGATAAAATAACTTAAAATTAAACATAGATAAAATAAGGAAATTCCACTCTATGATATATATATTTGTATTTATTTATAAGGCCTTATGGCCCTCATTAGATAACACATGTGAAATAGATACATTATTTTTTTTGCTAGTCGACGCGATATTTTGTCCGCTGTGATATTTTCCCTCGATATTATGTCCGGTCCGGATTCCCTTGCGATAGTTTCAGGCATACGCGCTAATATTTATATACCCAAAATTTATATTTTCAGATATACTCAAGAAAGTTAAATAAAAAAGCCCTGATAATTAATAATGAGGCATAAGATAAGAAAAAGTAAAATAATTTTTTTATAAATTTTAATTACTCTAATTATTTTATAATTTAATAACGATTCAATTTTACATGATATGCATTGCACATTCATATTTTCTTTTAAAAATGTTTATTAATTTTTGTTTTCTATTAAATGTTAGTAAAATAGTACGAAGTTTTATTCTTTTAAATTCAGAAAATACTGAAAATTTCTTTTTAATTATATTTTTGTAATTTTTAACACCCCCCCCCCCCCGACAAAAAAAGACGATAGTATTATTAAAGCAAATATTTGTGGTTTTATTTATTTACTTTCATTTATTTATCTTAATACAAACGAACAAACCTTTCTGGTAGTAAAAATATATTATAAGGTACGGGAACTTATACTTAAAATACTTATTCGAAGTCCTTTAAGTGTCCTTTTTTGAACCAGTCTAAAATCCACATGTATCAGTGCAGTACACGGACTAGGACATAGGTGTCAGTGTGTCTTAGCACCGATATCACACTGATTTTGGTAAAAATTTCATTTTTTTTTTTTTAATTTCCTGTTTCTTTTTTCTTTTTATTATTATTATTATTATTATTTTAACATGTATCAAGCATTAAGTACTTTTGGAAAAATATTTGAAATCTGTTGCATAGATATCATAACTATAAGTAATTATAAAATATTTGAAAACATCAATATATATGATATAACATTTAAAATATATTCATTTAAGTATTATTAATTCACATTTAACAATGTCCCATTTATTTACTTATTAATTTTAGATTTTAAAATCTATTCTACGGTATGCACGGTTAATATATAAACGGTCATTACTTTTTAAGTTATTAGTAATATTACTATATTTACATGCCTTTTTGTTATTTTAATTATGAGTTTCAGTACTTAAATTAATTTGATTTGAAAAAAAGTTTGTTTTCTTTAAGAATATAAAAATTAAATTAAATTAAATTAAAATATTGTTTAAAATTCTTCTGTTGATTGAATAAAAAATTGCATAAAAAAATTATTTTTAATATTTTTTTACCAAAATATTTAACAGTTATTCTCCCCCCCCCCCATCCTATTTCTTTTTTCTTTTTTAATGTAAATTAAGAATATAAATATTGTAAATTTTAAATAAGACACTTTATATTGTCATACATTTATTTCGCAATACACACATAAAAAGGACTTGATTAAAATTACAAAATGCGTTCAATTAAGGTTATTTATAAACAGATTTTTTATTAGAAGTAAGAAATCAGTTTTGTTATGGCAACATAAAATATTTTATTAACAAATTTACAAAATTCTAATGAAATTTCTTTGTATTAGTTTATATTAACAAAATTTTACTACATTTTTTTGTACATTTGTAATTTTTTTTTTTTTTCAAAGAAGATTTATTTTTATTTATTTATTTATTTATTGTTAGAATTGCAACAAAAATTATCTTATTAATCTAAACAAAATTTCTATTGGAACATTTTTAAACAGAAATTTTTCGTGTGCCAACTAAATTTTTGTTAATTAATTTTGCTTTCCTTTGAGTGTAGGCTAAAATTTTCATATTTTTATTACAATTGATTAAAAACCAAAAATATAATTTATCATATTTTTTAAATTTAAAATGTGCGTTATATCTGTCGATATTTCATTTAATATTCAAACAAACTTATACCATTAAGTGTAAATTTTTATCTTAATGAAACTATAACTGTCTGAAAAATACTTTAAACTAAAGTAATATTTTATTTTTTCTACCGATAATTAAAAGTACATTAAAATACAATTTTGATACAGTGTATTATATAATTTAGGACGTAGGTTATAAATATATATATTATTACCCGTGTTGCATCTACACAGCATACATATTTAGAAACTACAAATATAATGTAAAATATTACAATTAAAATTAAAATGAATGCATATTTATATTAATATATTAAAAATGTGCGTATTTCCTTATTTCATACGTTTATATAAGCTATTGATATTGATGCTTTTTTTTTTTTTTTTTTTAACGATATTTAAGCTATTTTGTTAGGCATTTTACAGTGATGAAAATCGATTTAAATTATATAAATATGAAATTAGGAAAGATTATTTTCCTTTTTTTCCGGATAGTTGAAAGAGAGTTGTAAAATAATTCATAAATTATTTTTTTATGTGCGAAATTGTTAATTTAATGACATATTATCGCGTTAATAAAAGTTCAAACTCTGTTTTTTTGTTGCTATACGCATTTAAAAAAAATTAAATAAAATAAAGAAATATATCTATTCCTCCTAAATATTTAATATATTTATTTCCATTTTTCATCAATCAAAATGGAAAAAAATAATAATAATAATAATAATAAATAATAATAATAATAGCATCCAATTTTCTAAGGCAACAAAAATAACTAAAAGTTCCCAATACTACCGGAAGAGGAAAAAAAGGATGGAAAACAAAAGAAAAGAGCTCCCAAAAGAATAATACTCTTTAATCTTATTGGCTGAAAAAAATCACATGACCTTCTCTCATCATGACTAGCAGGCTGCGATACCTGAAGTTGTCATACAATTGCTTCCACTAGTGGCGGGAACATCTCAACAGGTTACTGTGAAATCAAGGGTATCCACCTGAGAGATAGATTTATAAATAGTTCGTACTCTCTTCTCTTCATCTATTATCCTCCTTCAGTTTTCTGAAAGGTAAGTTACACTATATTTTCTATCTGTAGTTTACTTTCTACTTATGCGTTTAAAAATGTATCAATCCAATTTATTTGTTTGTAGGTATCTTAAAAGTATCTTTAATAATAATAATATACACTCAGACATGTTTAAAGCATTTTTTTTTTTTTTTTTTTTTTTTTTTTTTTAACACAAAGCCATAACGAGTTGTTTAAATTGATTTCAGCGTAATAATATCAGGTTTATATCTTTCTCTTTTCATAATTACTAAAGATATTAAAGTGTAAACAAATTATATGTTTGTATTTAAATTTCAATGTCATGAATTATGCTTTTTCGAAAAATATATTTAAAAATCCACAATCAGTCTTTGACTAGTTATAGCCATTCTCAATATCTTACAAAAAGCCTTAAAATGCTTAATAAAACTCTTAAAAATATTAATAAATATTAAATATAAAATCATGCATTTTCTCTTGTTATTATTTTATTTGAAATAAAATGTATAAGCATTTTTAAAATATTTTTAGAATGGGATAAAATTCTATATACTTACACATTTTTAAAATTAACTAATGTATGTGAAGCATTGAATTATTTATAAACATCAATTATTATTAAATAAAAATAACTAAGTATAGGTATAACATTAAGCAATGCTTTTAAACTAAAGAAAAAGAAAATGAAAAAGAAAAATATACGGGAAATATTATTAATTTCATTTAAAATTATCAAATGTATTTTATGTCTGTTATATGAGTAATAATGTTATATTATTTAATAATATTATACAGTGATACATCCATAATGATATTGACAAATGTTTTGTAAGTAATGTCTGTTTTTAATGCAGGCATTTCAAATGTATGCTAAAGTGTTAAATTTTCTTAATAAGTGAAAATTTTAAAACTAAATGAAAATTTATCATGCGAACTTTGGAATTTTAAAAAGTTCATACCTTTAAAGAAATATATGGATACGCAGCATGAATTATGAAACATTTGGATTTATTTGGATTTTGAAATATTTCTCATGTTTGTCAGTTTATATGAAGTTACCTGTAAATGATTAATACACGTAAATGACACTTCAAAGTAAGCTACTAATTATATAAATTAATTTTAATGGTTAATTATTTTGTAATGAATTATTTTTTACTTTTACTTTTATTAAAGAAAAGGGGGGATTTTCGAAATTAAGTGTTCACAGAAAACTTAACTTTTACCTTTAAAAAATATAAATTTTGTTCACAATCATTAAAAAAAAATGAGGAGAAAGAGTGCTTTGTGAAATAAGTCAACCAAAAAATTATTCCAAAGAAAAGATTATGTAACCAGTGGCTTGGGAATAATCTTCTTTTAAATTGCATGTGTAAATTGCTCTTGTGGGTCTGTCTTTCTTCGAAAATCTGTGCCAATTTTTAAATTTTCAAAAGCCACATGAAATTATAATGTGTATTTCTGTATAAGCATTTATATAATATAATTTACATTCGAGTTAACACCAGAATACCCAATTCAAAACATCTTATATTAGAAAATTTTAATCATAAATGTTAAAAATATTTGAACATATAATGTAAAATTATTTTCACATACGCAATTTATGCGTGATGTTTTTTGTCGTTTGTGTAGTTGTATTAATATATATATATAGACACACACTTCCCCGTTTTAATCCGTGGTAGGCTCTGCTCCTTCTTCTTTTTCTAGCTTTTTTTTTTTTTTTTTTTTTTTTTTCTGATATACTTTGATCATATTTGCAATATGTAATTTCATCCATCTATGACTTAGAAGCAATTCATATAACATTTAAATACGTTTTGCCCTATATAAGACTTCATTTTCATATGTGGTTGTTTGTTCATTAATTCACGTCTTCCTTCCTGGTGTTTGATCATTGTAATGATGAATTATTGTTACATACATATATATATATATATATATATATATATATATATATATATATATATATATAACGTAATAAAAGTAAGTATGAAAAAGATATTCTTTTATGTATGTTTTCATTCTTAGATTTAGAAAATCTTTTTTACTTGAATCTTCTATTTCTCTATGTGATAATTCATTTTTCTTCCTGTGAAATATTAAAGTGTATATATATATATATATAAACTATTAAATAAATGAAGCGGCCTTACTGGGGAAGATGTTGCTATTGAAAGAAATCACTAATTTGATAAAATTATAACCAGAGCCCGATCTTAACGTAACCAGAGCAGAGCCTGATTTCCCAAAGGTCCAAAGGGACAAGCAACCGGGCCCCCTTTTATAAAAAGGCTTCCAAATTAGTTTTTTTTTTTTAATTTAAAATGTATTTTTAAAATATCCAAAATTTATTTTGAGCTTTTTATGGTTGAATGAGGGCCCCCAATGAAGGATTTTCTCCTGCGCTCTCATTTCTTTATGGCAGTTCCTGAATGTAACCATTACTTACTTTTTTCATTGTATAGTAAAATTTGTGTAAATGTTTCAATGCATATTTAATTAAAACCATTTGCTTTTACTATAATTCAGCCATAGTATAGAGTCAAAGAAATTACTCTATCATTAAGCATAATCATAATTTTTATTTATCATAATAATAGTAAATGCGTTTTAGTATCTTTCTTTTTATGACACTAAATTATCATTTAAATAATTGATTCAGAGAAATTTTCATATCATAGTATATTCAGATGATAAATAGTGTACTGTTTTAATATAGGTGATATTTCGTGTAATGCCTTAATTTTGTGAATATTGTTATTTAAATAAAATAATAATAAGAAAAATGTAACGCTCTAATACAATGTTGGGTCAAATTCATATATAATTAGTTTAAACATCTATTTGGCATTAAGGTTTTATCTATCACATATCTATAACTGTTCAGAAGAAAATCGCCTTTTCTAATATAATGAAGAAATTATATTGGGAATTATCAGTGGGAATTATATCGTAATTCTGTGCACTATTGAATTTTTACCCGTAAAATAATGTTCTGTAAATTGTATTATTTTAACAGAAAGCATCCCTTTCCTAATTTTGAATCGTGATATCAGTTATATATCAAATCATTTATATTATCATATCATATATATATATATATATATATATATATATATATAAAGGAGCAGAGTCTGTGTGTGTGTCTGTCTGTGTGTGTGTGTGTCCGCTATAGAATCCTAGGCCGTTTCACCGAGCGGGACCAAATTTGGCACGGTTAATGTTTACGACCCGAGAAAGACAACGCCGCAAGCGATTTTACAAAATTCGCCCCCTCAAGGGGGGAGGGGGTGCAAAACATAATTTCACAAAATCCTTCATATATCAAACAAAAAAAACAGATATCCGTAAAATTTTTGCTTTAAAATATAGCTAATACAAATGTCTAAAAATCGGTTTCTGGAATTTTTGAAATTCGGTCCCCAAGGGGGGCGGGGGGGAGGCAAAACGTGATTCCACATGCGTAAAACGTGATTTCGCATAATCCTATATATCTCAAACAAAAAAAAAATAGATATACGTGAAATTTTTGCTCTAAAATATAGCTAATGCAACTATCTAAAAACCAATTTCTGGAATTTTAGAAATTCAGCCCCCAGGTGGGGCAGCAAGGGGGGAGGGGGGGCTATGGAGCAAAAACAAATAGAAGTACAGTTAGGCCGTTCAAAATTGGTACAGATAGGTTTTAAAGGCCTGCAAGTCGAATGGGGATATTTTCGATTGCGTAAAGTTATTAGGAGGGGCAAGAAGGGGGGGAGGGGAGGCAAAAAAATAAAAATAGTGTCAGATCGTTCAAAATTGGTACGTAGAGGTTTTCGATACTTACAAATCGATTGCGGATATTTTTGAATTTGTAAAATACTAGGAGGGGCGGGTAGGGGGGTGGGGCGGTAAGGGGGGGGGTATGGGGCAAAAACAAATAGAAATACAGTTAGGCCGTTCAAAATTGGTACAGATAGGTTTAAGAGGCCTGCAAGTCGAATGGGGATATTTTCGATTGTGTAAAGTTATAAGGAGGGGCAAGAAGGGGGGGGGGGCAAAAAAATAAAAATAGTGTCAGATCGTTCAAAATTGGTACGTAGAGGTTTTCGATACTTGCAAATCGATTGCGGATATTTTTGAATTTGTAAAATTATTAGGACGGGCGGGTAGGGGGGTGAGGCGGTAAGGGGGGCTATGGGACAAAAACAAATAGAAATACAGTTAGGCCGTTCAAAATTGGTACAGATAGGTTTAAGAGGCCTGCAAGTCGAATGGGGATATTTTCGATTGTGTAAAGTTATTAGGAGGGGCAAGAAGGGGGGGGGAGGGGGGGGCAAAAAAATAAAAATAGTGTCAGATCGTTCAAAATTGGTTCGTAGAGGTTTTCGATACTTACAAATCGATTGCGGATATTTTTGAATTTGTAAAATTATTAGGAGGGGCGGGAAGGGGGGTTATGGGCAAAAACAAATAGAAATACAGTTAGGCCGTTCAACATTGATACAAACAGGTTTTAAAGGCCTGCAACTGGAATGGGGATATTTTCGAAAGTGTAAAGTTATTAGGAGGGGCGAGAAGAGGGGAGGGGAGAGGGGGGCAAAAAAATAAGAATACAGTTAGATCGTTCAAAATTGGTATATAGAGGTTTTCGATACTTACAAATCGATTGCGGATATTTTCGAATTTGTAAAATTATTAGGAGGGGTGGTAAGGGGGGGGGGCTATGGGCAAATCAAATAGAAATACAGTTAGGCCGTTCAAAATTGGTACAGATAGGTTTTAGAGGCCTGCAAATCGAATGGGGATATTTTCGAAAGTGTAAAGTTATCAGAAGGGACGGGAAGGGGGAGGGGACAGAGGGGCAAAAAAAATAGAGTTAGATCATTCAAAATTGGTACATCGATACCTACAAATCAATTGCAGATATTTTTGAATTTTTAAAATTATTGGGAGGGGCGGGAAGGGGGAGGAAGCGGTCGGGCAAAAAAATAAAGATAGAGATAGATCGTTCAAAACTGGTGCATAGAGGTTTTTGATACTTACAAATCGATTGCGGATATTTTCGAATTTGTAAAATTATTAGGGCGCTCATATATATGCATTCGCGCGTGCGCATCACGCACGGGTCTACGCTACCGAAGGCAGTGGGGACCCGGTGCGACATTTTTCCCGATCAGAGTTTTTTTTTTTTTCTTTTTCACATGATAAAAATTAATGCAATTTTGAGAATTCACTAACTATAATGATTCATTTAAAAATACTGACCAGCGAAGCGGGCATAGCCTGCTAGTATATATATATATAATATATATATAATAAAACGAGCTTATTACTAAATGGTGTTACCAAAATAATGACTGATTTGATTAAAGTGAGGATTTCATCGAATATAACTATACTTTTCTTTTCTTCCCTCTTCACTGTTTAGTAAAAAATTTGCAAATATTTCACTGCACTTTTAATTAAACCAATTCACTTTTAAAATAATTCAGCCTTAGTATAGTATCGAAAAAATTATATTAATCATTATAATGATAATAACAATAATAAATATGTTGTAATATAATATTTTTGGCAGTAAGACAGGCACTTGTTTATATTCTAATTATTATCAGTGACTTCATTTTGTTGAAAATTAACATAAGAGAGAGAGAGAGGGAGAGATTTTAATACATCTGAAATACTATTTTACTATCCATAAAATACTACTTTCTAGTTCTTCAGCGAAATTTCAGTAACTTCATAAATTTGAAAAACGGTATTAAAAATAAACAAATAATTAAATAAAAACTTTTAATACACACAGAAAATTCTTAATACATACGCGCTGCCGCTTTGTTTGCAGCACTCGTGCCTATTTCGTGGGCTAACGATTGATCCTGTCTTTTTTCGACCCGAATGTTGCGAATTCTTGGATTTTATGGTGTTTATTCAAAGTTATGTACTTATTACTTTTAAACACCAATTCTGTGGTGCTTTTTTATAACACAGATACACTAAGCGACAAAAAAAAAAAAAGCCGCACTTGGATATTTTTCATTTTTCTTTCTGTAATAGCTAATTTTATTGCTTCAAAAGTAAATTTTTTAACAGATTTTATTACGTTGTGTTCCACGTGCAATTTAGGACTGAGCCAAGTGTTAAAAACAAGATGCAATAGTTCGGAAAATTGTAATCTTAGAAAGTATTTTAAAAATGGCAAGAATATGGCAATTAATGATACCACAAAAAAATATTAATTTTAGAGCGAAAATGAAAAAAATATTTTAATACGCAGGATGTTAAAATGATTAAATGTTAACAAAATATTAGTAATCTGGATTTTAGCAAGATATAACATTTTTTGGTTGTTTAAACTGCACATTTATTCTTAGGCGGCCACGTTACTCATCCAGTCGAGATGACCGCAAGTTAAAAAGCTAGTGCTTAAAAAATCAGTTTGTAATACATTTAGAACATAGAAGGGATTCAGAGAAAATGTTTAGTAACAATTTATCTAAATACAGTGTAATAACAATTAAACAAAGCAGGTTTAATTGCCAGAAAATCTGAAAAAAAGTCCATTCTTAACGAAAAGAATTAGAAAACCAAGATTTAAAGGGTTAAAAAAATTAAAAAATGATTGGGTTAATTGTTGGGCTGAAGTGGTCTCTCTGATGAGTCAAGTTTAACTTATTTCGAACTGACAGAAACAAGCAGATCTGATCACGAAAATGTGACCGACTTAATGAAAATCGCGTTTTTAAAACAATGACATATTCCCCGTACATTACGATACTAAAATGCATAATTTTTCAGTGAGTCTGGCAAATTTTCATGTTCAAGGGATCAATTAAACAGAAATAAAACTTAGCCATTAAAAAACTGATACCTGATCGACTACTTTGAAGGTATTTCCGACTCTTTCATTATCAACATTTTAGGATGATAATGAAACTTCTTACATGGCGCCTGTGGTTCGTTTATTTGGTTCAAGTTGTTAAAATTACCTATCCATTTTCATAATCATCTATTACTTTGTAAGTTATTATAACTTTTTTAACTTAAAATTAAATCCCACAAAGAATATCGCAAACTTTCTTCTTTGTTTGACCTGAAAATTGTCCTAATCTCAATCCGCTCGAAAATGTTTAGTCTATAAAAGAGAGTGTGGATTAGAAATTTGTAGCCTACAACTTTGCAAGAACTAGAAAAAATATTCATTATATTTAGCCCACTGACATTTCTGAGTTTCATGTTAAAAAACTGTAAAATACTATGCCATTGCGCATTAAAGCAGTAGTTCCATATAAAGGCAGAATCATCCAATCCAGAATACATATTTTTATTAAATAATTGTTTATATCTAACAAATAAATAGTTTTATTTCATACGTTAAAATAGAGCTTGTTTATTTCATATAATAAATCCTAATAGAATACAAAGTATATGTTTACTATATTACGTTTAAAAAGAAAATTTTCTGTAGATTTTTATTAAATACTTCACAGAGTGTAATAAAACGATTTATTAAATCGAAAATGTACATAGGTATCATGTTATGACTTCCATATTATACAAACATAACAATTTTATTTGATGCAATCATTAGTTTTTAAATTGTTACGAACTCTAAAGGTATAAGTCAAATATTCTGCAGTGCGGCTTTTTTTTTTTTTTTTTTGTCGCTTAGTGTACCTATATTATTCATAAAGTACTGCTTTTTAATTATTTTAGCGAACTATCAATGACTGCATTAGGTTGAAACTCGCGTAAATAATATAAAAATATATTTAATGCACACATAGTCTGATGCCTATAATAGTGTTTTCTAATTCTTTAAGCGAACTATCAGTTGTCTGTTGAGTTGAAACTCAACATCAAGGAGAAAATGCATTAATTTTTATAGCATCGCTTGTTTTAAATTAATAAATTTCCTATTGATAATAAAGTTCAAATTTTAAGCAAAATAGTTCTGTCCGCAATTTGCATAGTAATTTAAATGTTTTCGGATGTTCAATTTTGACTTCACTTTCAAGCGTAGATACGAATTTACTTTTAAACTTCTCAATTGCTCAGTTCTTCGACATATATTTTTTCCCATGAATTTCTACAACATGACACAATATATAAATGCTAAGGAAGAATAAATTGCGCGACAACCCAGCACAATTCAGGCTGAAATGTCTTACCAACTAGTCTATCCTTTCTTCGATTCGATACATTTATTTTATCCTAACCCGATAATTATTTTTTTTAGGGTTAATTTAATATAATTCCATAATTTTTCCAGTGTGATAATCCTTATAATGAACGTTTAAGGAAAATTTTAATCTATTCTCCCACATGTTACGAAAATATTATATTTCGACTAAATTTCAAATTAGAATATTCATAGTGAATCATATTTATGCTAGTACCTTAAATAATATTTTAAAACTGGTCTTACACCGTTACGATGAAAATATTTTTCATAATACACGTTTATGCGAAATTTTTCTCTATTCTGCCACATTAATAAAAGCGTAAATTTCGAATAATAGAAGTCTTCAAAGCACAATGTTTAATGATGTTCAAACATATATTATAAATCATATTTTAAAACTAATCTGACATCTTTACGATAAAAATAATTCGCGCAATGCATGTTTATGCAAAAATTCGCCCTAATCCATCATTTTAAGAAAATCTTAAATTTTGAATAACATACAAAGTTTTCGAATTAGATTGTTCAAAATAAATAGGGTTTTTGTCAATATAAGTGATATTTTAAAACTGGCCTGGCCACTTTACGATTATTAGTTCTTGAGATATTGTACACAATTTAACGCACTAATTAATGAAATAACAATCTGATTAACCTACAGACGTTCACCACACCTATTATGTAATTTTCGGATTTCTCACAACTCAAAATGAGTAGAAACGTCGAAAACTGAAAGTCGAAAATTTCCACGAATATCTAAGTTCTTCGTACCTATGTACAGTCAGTAGCAAAAGTATCCGAACACTAGCAAAAATTCCTATATAAAAAAAGTAGAGTTAATACTGTTTTGTTAAATAATTCCTTGTCGAATCATGTTCTTAGACTGACTAAGAACATGATTCGACAAAGATTTATTTAAGAAAACAGTATTAATTCTATTTTTTTTATACAGGAATTTTTGCTAGTGTTCGGGTACTTTTGTTACCGACTGTAGTACTTATGAGAAGGTAAAAAAAAAAAAAAAAAAAAAAAAAAAAAAAAACACCCTCCCTTTATTGTTTTAAGCAGATGTGAGAGATTCAAAAACTAAAATATATAAATATATAAATATTATATATTTATATATTTTATTTATATATTTATATTTATGTTTTTATATTTATATATTTTATTTATATATTTATATTTATGTTTTTATATTTATATATTTATTTATTATTTATTTATATAAATATATAAATAAACTTACGCCTTTCTTTAAAAAGTAAAAGTATCACGTACGTATTTTTAGATTCAAATAATAGAAAGAAGAAAAGAATAACGACGAAGGACAGACAATATTTCAATTATCTTTAAATAATTTATTTATTTCGCTTTCTTTGAAAAGTTCTTTTCTTTTCTTATCTTTCTTTAGTTCCTTTGTTATTGACCGATTTTAAGAACTGACAGTTGACCTAAAAACGAAACACAGGCTATTTGTACTTGAATGAGTAAAACTATTCACTAAACACACATATATATTGTTTAAATAATTAAAAAATAATGATAGTATGCAAAATCTATTTTTTTTTTCCAGGAAATTTATTTATTTGTGTGTTTAAAACAGACAATCAAATAATTCACCAGAAATCTATATAAATGCATTGCTGTTTTTACTGTTAAATTAGAAATAAAGACATGATACTTCTGTATGAGATAAACATTTCCTGCTTTTGAATATAAACTTATATGCACTCATCACTATATATAATATATTTTAATGCATTTTAAGAACCGGTTTTCCCCCAAAACAAAATCAATCACTTCAACTAATAATCTTCCATCTTAATTAATAAAAGTATTATCATTCGCAGCATTTTTTCTAATGGATAACTTTTTCTTTATTTTTGGAGTAAAATCAAATTTAAAAATTCATTTTGTTTATACCATAAGACTTGTGAGACCGAAAATTTAATAAAGACATCATTACAAAGGACATTGTGAAGTATTTTATGTATAAGGTAAATGATATTCCAGTTTTCATAGAACTAATAAAAAGTTTCATATTTTATTGGCATTAATGTGATAATGATAATATATATATATATATATAGGAATGCATAAATATATAACTTAAAAAAGGATCATTTACTTGTCTATTTATTTTCATAACAATAAATATTGAAAAATTAATTTTCACGAAAAAGAAAGAAAGAAAAAAGGAAAGGAAAGAAAGAAAAAGAAACCTGTCATATCATTTCCTAATCTTTTAAAAATCCTTCTTACTCGCTTTTTTCAAAATGTTTTCTCCTCAGTAAACGAGCTTAGTAAAAAATTTTATAGGCAATTAGATCAATGTCTGTGAACAAAAATCCTATAGTCCTTTATTTTTCTATAAAATAATGAAAGCTTTTGTATTTTTTTTTTCTTCCGGCGAAGAGCGGGTTGAAAGTGATTTTTATTAAATTTGTTTTAAAAAAAGACTATGGTACTTCCGTATTTCATGGCAGTGATTTCAGTTGCATGGCAGTGATTTATCACGCTTATGAACTATAGTGAAGTATTTAATGGATTAATTTAAAGAAATTTTTTAGAATCACCGTTCAATCTTTATAGCAACTGCTTCTTTTTTTTTTTTTTTTTTTTTTTTTTTTTTTTTTTCTTTTAACTAAATGTTGTTTTAAATGCTTAGGATTACTCTGTAAAAATTAATGCCTAAAATTATGCTGTAGCTGCACTATGTGATTTTGAAGCTTCTTTTATAAAGGGAATATGGCCCCACTTAAGGTTTCAAATAAAAGATTATATTTCCGTTTAATATCTATAAATTGAACTGTATTAGGTTTTTTTAAATAAAATATATATTCAGGCAACATTTCTTATGATCTTTGATATATATATATTACAAATTTGGAATTTTTAAATTGAGTTTTCTCAATTTGTATTTTTTCATCAATATTTCATCCTCAAAATGCTAAAACTCTTAGAGGTATTTAAGAAAAACATATTTTTTTTGGATGTTTATTAGAACCTACATAAAATAATTAGAGATGGATTATAAAATTTATCAATTATTTTTTGGGGAAAAAATTAAAAAATGCATGTTTATGTAAAAAAAAATATATATATATATATATATATCTGATTTTTGTTATTTTTAATTTTAATTTTTTTTCTTTTAAAGATATTGCAAAATCCATTCCTAATTCTTTTTAGTAGGTTCTATTAAATATATATATATATACACATATATTGAAGTCTTTTCTTAATTATCTGTAGAAGTTTTAGCATTTTGAAGATTAGGAATTCATACTTCAAACTGAGAAAAGGCAGTTTAAAGATTTCAAATCTGTAAAAAATACATCAAAAAATATAAGAATTGTTGCCTAAAGCTATCCATTTTATTGGAAAAAATCTTAATGTAGTTTAATTTATAACTATTAAATCGATTATATAAGCTTTTATATGAAACCTTCAGTGATGCCAAGTCAAAGGCGCTAAGTCCCCTTAAAATTTAGTTTTCAATATACATATTGCTATTTCCAAGTTTTTTTTTTTTTTCTTCAAAATGACATTTTTGACAAAAAGAATATAATTACAAAATTGCCATAACATATAATATAATAACAAGACTTCGAGATATCAAGTTTTGATGAATGATTTACAAATTAATAAATGAGACAGATCTTTCTGATAGTAATGTATGTTAACTTTAACTGTAACTATTTTAGTTACTGCTGTATAAATACATGAATTATTGCAGAGATTTCGAAATATTTTTAAAAATGTTTTTAGGTAATTTCAACATTTTCTTTAAAAAAGGTCCGTGTCATGAAAATTTCCTTACATTATTTTATTTTATTTATTTTTACTGTTCTATTTATAGATTATAAATATTTCTTTTTTTTTTTTTTTTTTTTTTTTTTTCTGTATTTGGGGAAAAAAAAAGAAGAAGAAGAAGAAGAAAAAATGTTCTTCTTTTGTTGCATTTAAAAGCATTTTGACGATTTTAACACAATTTGATTACTTTTGAACAAATATCTTTTTGTTTATTTTTGCATTTTACAAATGTTCTCTGAATTGTAATTCAAGAGCTAGTTGAAATTTTATATCGGTTGATGCACATTGATTGTATTTAATTTTTGTTATTTGTTATAGATTATCGTCAACAAGATTCACTGCTATATTGTTCTTATACCAACTCTTTTATGGAACAATTATGGAAAATGTACCAAATGTTTAAGTTATTTGTTTATTTAAAAAAATATATGCTGGTTTAATTTTTCTCTTTAGCGTTTGTGATGTTTTATTATAACACATTTCTTGCATTAAACAAAATTCCCTTTTCAGTAATTACCATTTGTAAAGTAACGTCATTAATTAAAATGCTTGTAAATATATCAGACTGATATAAAAAATGTTAGGGATACTTGTTAATTTCTAAACTTTTCTGTTTCGGAATATTGAGATTCCTTTCTTTCTTTCTTTTTCTTTTCTTTTTAAAAATTTTTATTAGAAAAAAAAAAGGGGGGGGGGGCTTTCGGAATAATATTAAAAACAAATTAATTAATCAAATCTGAATGTCTTAGTGAGACTTCCCCAATGTCACTGTATTCGACCAAGATTATTTCCGCATGAAATTTATGCTTTTTTTTTTGCCTAATTGCATTTCTTTTTCATGTTACTTAAAGTTAAATGTTTGATTTCTGTAAAAACATACTTAAAATTTCCCATTTTTTCTTAACTGATGCTACGGTTATAAATTAAAGAACTTGTGTATAATAAATATCTAAACATAAAAACTTCTTTACACACCATAAAACACACCAATTTTATGGTGTGTAAAGAAGTTTTTATGATATTATTCTCTCCATTTTAAATAATATATATATATATACATATATACATATACATATATAAAGAAAGAATTATAAGTGATTATTCCGTGTTCCCCATTAAAAAATAATAATAATAATTTATTTTAAAAAAGCGTCTTAAATTTTAGAATATTTTAATCTTTATTCTCTAAAACTCATAAGGACAAAAAATACATAAAATTAAATAAGTTAAATTAACTTATTGCATAAATTAGGTATAAAATTATGTGTAAAAAATCATGTATAGAATGTGTTTAATATGAATCTTTTTCGTATAGTTGAAACATGGGTTTATGAAGATAGATTTAGTGACAGCAAACCACGAAGAAAAATATTCCTAATAACCAAATATCGATTGTTTGTTTAAGTGTACAGCTAAATATAAATTTTTAACATTCACTTCATTTAAAAGTAAAGGTAGTTATTTTTTTATTTAAATTATAAAAAATTTTGAGAATAACTGAAAATGACTGCCCTATCGTTCTATACTTCTTTTTTATTCGTTACATAAAAAAATTCAAAATAGAAAAATCTTAATTAAAAATCCTTTTATGTTATACTACTTATACTTTACTAAATCTCGTATAGAGTTTTTAAATACTGTTAATAAAAGAAATAACACTTTAAAGAAAAATAAAATTGTATATGAAAAGTTCTGTAAAAATAGATTAGCCATGGTTAAATATACATTTAACATATTCTGGCCTTTTTTTTTTTTTTCTTAAAAGAAATACATTTAATTGATTTGGTCTGTCCTTTATTTAAATATTGATACCAGATAAATGTTATAAAAACTATTTTAATGCCAGTATTTACAACAAAGCAGTGACTTCTTACTTTATTTATTTATTTATCAAGGAACGCGGTAGCGTTCCGCCCCGCCAAGCTAAAACAAACAACCGCCAAACTAAAACAAACATTAAGAGAAATACAAATGAAATTTACAAAGTAGTAAAGTCAATGTTGAACGCTACAAGTGTATATTATGTCGACATAGCATCTCGGACTTTTCGACTACCTGTATCTCAGCTCCCTGATCCCTAAGACCTATGATTTTTTGCACAGACCTTAAGCATACCCTTAAGACAAAACATACAAATTTGCATGTCGCTCCGAATTAAGGGGCCTGAGTTATATAACTTTGAAAACCCGAAATTTCCCTGTTACTTTCTTCTTCTTCTGCTTCTTGTAATTGTTAAGACAAAAACTTTTGACGGCGATTGAGCCTAGAGTTCTGCAGCTAATGAGCTGAAAATTTGCATGGACATTCCTTCTGACCTGTACCAGTGCCTTTTGCAATCAAAATTTTTTTTGGTTAGGTTACTGCTGCATGCGGCAGCGTTACCAGTACACATTTTGCAATCGCTTTTTAACTAACTTCCCGACTAGCTAGAGATTTGAAACTTTCAGGATAGCTCATAACACGGTGACAATACATTTTTTAACACTTTTAGAGCGTGTTCAGTAGAGCGCCCGCGATGGATCAATGCGACCGGGCGGTGACGTCACTGATCCTGGACCGGTCTTGGATCGGGCCAGGAATCTACTGAACGCTTTGGAACAATTTTGACGTGATAGGAGCAGCGCCATCTATCTAATTTGACCTTTATTAGCAGGTTATTTATTGTATTTCTGTTGTTTATTTTGTCTGGACTTTTAATACGTAATTCCATAAAATGCTAAACTATTACGTTTTTTCTTAAAAAAAAAAAAAAAAAAAAGAAAGAAAGAAAGATCTTTTATGTAATAACAGTTTTACTTCTTTCTTATTAATGTAGAATTCTGTACTCTGCTAACAAAAAATAAGAAGCTATTAATTGATTGTACTGACAGATTACTAATATACATTACTTTGGTTATGTTTTTTCTAAATTCACGTATAAATTTTAATCATGAAAATGTTAAGAATGTTACGTTACATTTATTTTTAAAGGAGCAGAGTAGATTTATCTTAAAGGAGCACTTAAAACACCTTTCTTTCTCTTCGAATTTTATTATGAACAGAAATGTACAACAAAAACGTTTTTTAAAAAAATAAGTTATATAAAATATGAAATATGCTGTTCAGTTAATATAATGGATTTATATAAAAAATAATCTTATTTTCTTCTTCGATTTATTAATCATTATAAAGAGCTTTTTTCTCTTATTACCGACTGAATATTAAAATAAACTAGCAATGTAAACAACACTGCATAATTTTATAGCTACTTTTTTTACAGTCTGTTTTGTTTATTAAATTTAATAATTGACATCTTAAACTTATTTTTACCTAAATTAAAAATATGTGGAAGGATTTTAATTTATTTACTTATAGTTAACTTATTGTTTAAAAGGTAAAAAATACAATCGTTTAGAAACTTTTCTAATTGTAAACAAAAAACAATCGCATGAATGAAAAGCTTTGTCTGAAAAAAAAAGAAATATACTTTTTCCCAGCTTATTTTTATATATTAAATTAACAAAATATGATAGCGTCCGAATTAAAAATATATATATTTTTTTGTTTCAATTAAAATTGTGTAAATTTTTGTTTTAATTTTATGTTTGAATGTTACGTTCATCAATAAAAAAAATTACGTATCGAAAATCGTTATTACGTAAAAAATCTTTTTTACACAATAAATAAATAAACATAATATAGTTTAGCATTTTATGGAATTACTTACCTTATTTTCTACAGCACAAACAATGCATATAAATAGGTACATCTGTATTAATCCTCAGCTAATCAAACAAATAAACAATCTTTGTCAAAAACAGATGTTCATTGTTCAGGTTTTCACTGCGTAATGTCAATCAGAGCCTGATTTTCAACCTATTGCGCATTTGATCCATCACGTGACCCAATGGATCAAGAAATTTTTCTGGGCTTTCTGATCCACGACCGGTCGAGATCGGTCCATTCTACTGAACGATGTGACTCTGGATCGGTCGACACCACTGAACGCTTTGGCTCGGAATCTTTCGACCGGTCGTGGATCGGGCACTCTACTGAACACGCCCTTAGTCAACTGTCTCAGGTACCTACTGCCTTCGGCAGCGTTTATATGATTCGACAGAAAATTTATTTAACTGATTTCCCGACTAGCTAGACATTTGAAATTTTCAGACTAGTTCAGAACGCGGAGAAAATGCATTTTTTTTATTACTTTTAGCCAATTGCTTCGGGTTCCTGCTGCCATCGGCAGCGTTGCAAGCTCAAAGCTTGCAATCGATTTATAACTAACTTCCCGACTAGCTAGGCATTTGAAACTTACAGGATAGATCAGAACACGGTGACAATACATTTTTTAACACATTTAGTCAACTGTTTCAGGTCCCTACTGTCTTCGGCAGCGTTTATATGATTCGACAGAAAATTTATTTAACTAACTTCCCGACTAGCTAGACATTTGAAACTTTCAGAATAGTTCAGAACACGGTAAAAATGCATTTTTTAAATACTTTTAGCCAACTGTTTCGGGTTCCTGCTGCCTTCGGCACGTTACCAGTACAAAGCTTGCAATCGGTTTTTCACTAACTTCCCGACTAGCTAGGCATTTGAAACTTTCAGGATAGCTCAGAACACGGTGACAATACATTTTTTAACACTTTTAGTCAACTGTTTCAGGTCCCTACTGCCTTCGGCAGCGTTTATATGATTCGACAGAAAATATATTTAACTAATTTCCCGACTAGCTAGACATTTGAAACTTTCAGAATAGTTCAGGACACGGTGAAAATGCATTTTTATAATACTTTTAGCCAACTGTTTCGGGTTACTGCTGCCTTCGGCAGCTTTACCCGTACGCATTTTACAATCGCATTTTACAATCCTGATTCCATCGGCAGCGTTACCAGCACAAAGCTCGCAATCGATTTTTAACTAATTTCCCGACTAGCTAGACATTTGAAGCTTTCAGGATAGCTCAGAACACGGTAACAATACATTTTTACCAATTTGAAAATCATTTGAGGGCAAATGTTCTCGAATTTATAAATTTGTCCTCAAATGTCCGCAAATTAAAGCATAATTTAACTCTGTCCTCAAATGTCCTTTCAATTTGAGGACGCTGCGATGATTTGTCCTCAAATTGGGTTTAAAAAATTTGTCACCTTAGTGAAACCCAGTATCAACTTGAGTTTCATCAGAAAACGCAGCTTAAATAACAGCTGACAACATATAAATCACAGCACAAACGATACCATAGTCATAAATAAACTACAATTCAATGGTAGAGACTTAGTCAAGCAAAACTTTCTATTTCGTAAAGTCTTAGCGAGAAACTCACCTCAGTGGTCGGAACGGGGCTCCTTTTATAGCCCGCCATTAATCTTGAATTTTACAGTAACTTCCGTAAAGTCCGGTTTCCATTGCTGTTGGAACTTCGAGGTTAAAAAAAACCATTAATCGCGCTTCCGACACAAAGAGCCAAATGTCTTGTCATCAGTTATAGCCCTTTTTTATCAGATTGCGAAGTTACTTCAAAGGAAAGCATGCAAAATTGACAAAGATATTTGCCTCTGGCCCCTCAATTATCTCAGCTCGGGGTTAGAGCCAGGGACTTCCAACCGGTCGAACCAAAACGTCAAAGCATTCCAACAGCTTGACCACATGAAAGCATTCTGAATACTGCCGCTTGTAACGACTTCCAACCAACCTCAGTGGAAACTACACTTAATAATCGAGTTACAGTTTGGACAATGGGTCTATCGATAAAGGTTTTTTTTTCACCAAGATCGTCAAAATAGTTGTCAAGGTGCGATAAAGTCACCAAATTCATCGCCAAGTCTATTACGTGCCCTGGTAAAGTGTGTTTTTAACGGAGAAGGATCTTTCTTAACGCGGAAACAAGCTAGAAATACGAAAAATTGACATTTTATAATGTGACTAAACCTCTTAGAAAGAAATCACATAAAAAGAACTAATACTATGTAGAAATCTGTAACGCTATATTTACATCTATGCATAACACGCACGATTTTTATCGATCTATTACACAAATACATTCATTATGCATACGTATTAAATTATAAAAGCACATATATAACCTGCAAAAAGAAGTGATATCTCATAAAAAACAATGCTATTGTAAAAATCACCCCGCCCAGCAAAAACTCTTACCTTTCTTATGCATACGTATTATATTTATAAAAGCACATACATAACCTGCAAAAAGAAGTGATATCTCATAAAAAACAATACTATTGTAAAAGTCACCCCGCCCAGCAAAAACTCTTGCCTTTCTTAAGCAGCCAAAAAAAGGATTGATATCAAATTTCGCCGCCGCTATTGAATCCCAGGTACACAATGCCCAGCTTAATGAAGATCTGCCAATAACACTGCATGTATCTTTCTAATAAATCCTAATCTCTTTCAACATTCTTTGTTATCTGTGTTAGTTCTTTCGCTGCATTATAAAGTTATAATTTAAAGTATTTTTACGGCGGGGTGTGTCCCCTATGTAGAAGTTTTAATTAATAAAAAATTTAGTTAGTAAAGATTAAAATATTATTACGCACCCCGCTGTAAAAATACTTTAAATTATAACTTTATAATGCAGCGAAAGAACTAACACAGATAACAAAGAATGTTGAAAGAGATTAGGATTTATTAGAAAGATACATGCAGTGTTATTGGCAGATCTTCATTAAGCTGGGCATTGTGTACCTGGGATTCAATAGCGGCGGCGAAATTTGATATCAATCCTTTTTTTGGCTGCTTAAGAAAGGCAAGAGTTTTTGCTGGGCGGGGTGACTTTTACAATAGTATTGTTTTTTATGAGATTTATTTTACTTTTTGTTTAATGCGATACATTGTTCTCAGAAAATGTTCACTTCATAGTTTACTTTATAGATATAAAAGTAAATTCTATTTTTAGTTTAATGTTCTACCTACGTTGTTATTTTCAATGTTGTATATTTAATTTAAAAATATCAAAGATATTAAAAACTGACCATCTGCATGACACACCTACGTCAGAACCTCTATTCATGTGATGAGTGTTGCAAGTTATTACACACACACACAAAGGGAAAAAAATTGTGTCGCAGTTAATAACTACTACAAAAAAAGAAATTTGTGTTTCAATTTTATCATTTTGCATTGCAATTATAAATCATTTTAATCCAAATAATAATAATAATAATAATAATAATAATAATATGTTTATTGGAAGTTTTTTTTTTTTTTTTTTAAGAGTGGAAATTTTGACAGTCTCTCTCTCTCTCCTTTTACTTTCTCTTACCCATAAGGTAGAGAAAGCATTGTTTTTGAGTCAAATTTCCGAAATTGAATTTTTGTTATATTTACACTTTTTGCGGTCCCCTGAATCCAAAAATAATGGTTTTAGTGGTTGGTCTCTGTGTGTGTGTGTCTGTCTGTCTGTTATCAGCATATCTCAAAAACAAATTATAGCAGAAAGTTCAAACATGGTATTCTAAACGTGTATCATATAAGGACTTTTCATTGAAATCAAACAAATGGTTCGTGAGCAGGGACACCCAAGAGAATTCAAATACATTACGTCTATGGGGAAAATTGCAGGTAAGTCGAGTTTAACATCTGCAGACTGCACTAAACCAAATGAAACGAATATACATATTTTATATGCGTAAAAACATGTTTCATGTAGAAGAAGGTATAGAAATCATCCACAGTACGTTTGCAGGGCTGCACAAAAAAACTAGATTATAATGCGACAATAATTGAAAATTGCTGGAAGTGTACTTTAGGTTGTGCTATGTGTTATTAATATAGGATTATATTTATGTGTACCATGTGATGTGTACATTACTTTCAGAATATATATAGGGTTGTCAATATTTAAGGCATAACGTTCTTTTTTATTTGTAAGTGGAAGTGCTTTACTATGTCCAGGAAAGCTGCTAAGGAAATGAAATTAATTCCTCATAGCCATATGGTATATTAATATATTTTTTTAAGATAAATATTCATAACTTTTTTTTTTTTTTTTTTTTTTGCATAGTTACACATTTTGAGGTTTCCTGTATACCGAAGTAAAGTTTTTAACGTTTGATCTTCGTCTGTGTCTGTTATAGTATATAAAAACAAATAATTTCAGGGGAACCAAATGTTGTATTTTAAAGTTAATGAGTTTGTTACTAGAAACGTTTGTCCAAGATTGATAAGTTTCAAGGAATGATGAATGTGAAAGTTATCTGAAAATTTTTAAATAAACTTTTGAATTTAATAACAGATTTGAATTCTATATAAATGTAGGTACAATAATGAAATGCGAGGTTGGGGGGGGGGGGGCGGCAGCCTCCCTTACATAGAATTATTTGTCAAATAAAGCTGTTCCGAAGCCTAATTTAAATTGTTTTAACATAGGTTTACATAACAGTGCTCATTATCTTAACCCATTAATATGCAATCTGTACTTTTAGTGTTAAATTTCAGATTAAGAGAAAGTCGTGTGAGTCGCACAACATATTATTATTATTATTACTATTTTTTTTTTGGGGGGGGGGGGAGTCAAATTTACATTTTAATATCTTTATGACAGAAAAAAAGTTACTCATCATAATGTAACGCAGTAACAGCGATGCTAATAAATTTTGACATCGCAATTTAGTGAAATTCAAATAGTAAACTGAAATGTAATATTGATTAAATCAAACTCTCCAAGCCAAAAGCTCTATTTCTTACAAATTCTGTGGATTTGAGTAATGAAGTCGTTTACTGTATAAGAACTCCAAAAATCCGTAATGTCAATAATACAAAGTTAAATTTTAAGCAAGTTTTGAGAAAATAAATAAATAAATTAGATATTTTTCTTTAGAAACGTTTTAATTTTTTGTATATTGTTTTAATGTAATTTAATAAATATATCTGAATTTTTAACACAAATAGTTTTACATGGAATCATTAAATATAAAATTCTGCAAAATTTGTGTTAGCTGGTTTTATCTCTGATACAAATCTTAACTTCTGGAATTATTTTAGTAGTCAAACTTTAAAAATACATTTCTGTTACAAAATTTTAGTTAAAGTGAAGATCATGTTTCTGCTTTTATTTTTGCTTGATCAAAAAATTTTAAAGAATATAAATATTCCACATCGTACAAAAAATTATGGAAGCGTGAAAGAAGTGCTAATTATTTTAACAATAAATAAAATTTAAAAATATATAACTTCTAGAAATATTTCAAACTTTTAAATATTTATTTATGTATTGCTTCGCATTGGATGTTTTCTGTAGACGTTAGATATTTGGCGAATAATTTTCCGAATCCAGTTATTCAAAAAATTCGTTTCATATTTTATATCAGATAAATATCTGTCTGAATAAGTTTTTTTTTTTTTTTTTTCCAAACAAATATTTAACGCAGAACAAAATGTACTCAAAAGTAAACTATTCCGAGACGTTTGACTGGGAGAAATAAGAGGCCATTTATGGGTAAATATCATAAAAAAAAAAAAACAGAAAGAAAGAAAAAAGAAAAACCTCCCTTTCATTTTCTTGTATAGAAATGATATTGTGTACTACAAAAGTACTTGGAATTTTATGATTTGAATTGATTCGCAGAATGTTTTTTTTTCCCCTTACGCCAGTTTAAAGTTTCCCCCTCCTCATTTTTTATACCCCAAATTTAAAAGAAAGGAAAAATTATAATTATAGATATTTAAAATTCCTTATTTTCCTTTAATTTATGCGGATTGGAGTAATAACATTTGCAATTTGTTTTTCATTATTTACTTTTTTTAAGATATAATTTATCAAAATATACTTTTATATAATTAATTAAAAATATCGACCTCTTCAGATGAAAGATGAAAGACTAATCTTGAATGATCTTGAAACTTAGAATTGAATTTTAGGTATGCAATAAAGTTTTTATTGCTGTTTGTTTTATATTATTTCTTTGTGAAAGTTAAAAATCTTAGTTTAAAAAATATCCTTAATATTTGCAGTTGATTCATACGCAAACAGGAAACAATCAAGAAAAATAATTTACTGATTTAAAATTACTGATATTATTTTCTCATACTATTGTTATAAAAAAGCAATTTAAGACTTTGGCTTTTCTTTTGATCTGTTTTATTAAATTATTTAGAATGATTTGAACGCACGCCGAAAAAAAGAGGGAAACGATGGAGTATTACTATTTTTAATGAAGATTTATTTCTTAGCATAATAAGAAATAAATGATATTTTTCTTACTATAATTCTCTGGGTTCAAAATTAGACAATATTCAAATAAAGGGAAGAAACTGAACAATAATAATTGAATAAATAGCCATTTAAATGACTATAATAACAGTAATAACCGATTAAATATACTGAAAAATAAAAGTTTAAATGTCCTATTATTAGTGTATTTAGATTTTTTTTTTTCTTTGAAATATCTGAACAATATACAAAAGGATTATTTTCTTTTTTTCGTTTTGATATGTATTCATTCGTGCTTTGTCTAATATCATAGGTCTGCCAAATCGTACTTTTTTTTTTTTTTCTCTCTCTACTTTGTGTGTCTCTAATGAGGTTTGATACGCTGAATATAGAAATGCTTGTCTTTTCTTCCTATCATGTAAAGGTTTTTCACAAAAAAAGAATGAAGATCGAAATAATTCACATAGAGGCTATAACAAATTCGAAACGATTGATGTATAAAACACAATAAAAGAGGTTAATATTTATGCATTACCCTTTGAAATGAATTTCTTTACATCGAAGCTCCCTTTAGAACTGTTTTTCTTGTGCACGGCTTGGAGGTATTGAGAAGGGGAGGGGAGGATATTTGATTTATTTTCTGATATTCAAACAGTAATTATTGAAAAGTGAAAACTGCATATCTCTGATTACATACTACTTAGAAATAGTTATATTTAACCGTGTATTTAAAAACTGCGAATTAAGTGAACTGAAATTTTTGTGGATTTTGTAATATTTCTGCACTTTCTTAATGATACGTTTCTGCTTTCTATTAATTACGTTGATGTTAAATATATCTAAATGGTAGTCATGTTAAAAAAAAAAAATTAAAATTTCCTTTACTTTTTTTTTTTTTTAATTCTCTCTCTCTCTCTCTCTCTCTCTCTCTTTTTTTTTTTTTTTTTTTTGTTGTACTGGAGTCGGATATGCCTTAATATGCATGCGTTTGGTCTTTTGCGACTTTATCAAAATTTGGGATAGAGGGGAGAATAGATTGTCACAGTCCTAGATTAGCCCCAGCTGCCACCCCTTTTTGGAGTAGAATCATCTTTGTTTGTTTACGACTCGCATCGGAATACTAAAAGTTCATACTTCATGTTACTATTGAAGGAAATCTCTATTTTTTTCTTTGTAATTTAATTTTTGATAACACCTTTATAATTAAAAAATAAATTTTTACATAAAATATATTAAAATTTTGAGACTTAAGAAAAAAAATGTTGTTGTTGTTATTTTTATTATCAGGATTAATAATATTATCAGACAACAATAACAACAAGGCGACATTTTTATTGGAAGTAAATGATTGCTTATGGAAAAATATTTTATGTGTGATTCGTCATTATTTCTTACCACCACTGTCTTATCTCTCTCTCTCTCTCTCTCTCTCTCTCTCTTTCTTTCTCTCTCTCTTTTTTTAATCAATTTATTTTGCGAAAAAAGTACTCACCTAAAATATATAGCGTATTTCGGTAAATATTGACACTATATTGAATGAAATTCATGACATCCTGCCCCATTAAAAAGACTTACCATGGAGACTCGATCCTATTACAATATTTACGCAAACAAACGCTGATGTTTAAGCAGACATTCTTTTACACAAGTGCATTTAAATGCTGAATATACAGTAAAAGGACATAAAAAAAAGTTTCCTATAGAGTGCATATATTAAAAGAACGACAAAACGCCCTTATTATTTTCTAATTAATCTTTGATGTAAAGGCATTTCAGTGGAGGTCTACCACACGTATTATTCTATATTTTTATATAAATCTGTATATATATATATAGTATAATATTTTCGGCAAAATATTAAAGATATAATTTTATCCCGAATGCAAAGTTAATTAAAAAAAAAAAAGTTATCCCCCCCCCTCCCTAGAGAGAGGTAGAGAGATCTTACATTGACATTTAGTTGTTTAATTTTGTCTTATGGTATTTATAACATTTTTCCATTGCTCAACGTGTATTAATTTTACTTGAATCACGTTTTGTCATACTTTAATCGGAATTTCTGTTACTCACTTTGATTTTTTTTTTTTTTTTTTTTTTTTATTAATGCTTCTTTTCATAAAGAGTTATTTATCTAAAAGGAACGAGGTTTGTTCCAAATTATAAAATATAAATGGTCATGAATAACGACTATAATAATTATGAATACCAAAAGTAAACAAAAACTAACTATTCAGAAATTTAAAATTTCTGTCAAAGGTAAAGGAAGATGTGCTAGATGTTTATAAAGCATCAGATATACATTTATTATTATTATTATTATTATTATTATTCACGCGAGCATTCGTAATTCATCCTTTTGAAAACAAAATCTTCAAAAAATACTTTTGAACTGTGTTTTTAAATTTCTTTTGAGTAGCTTTGTTGTGATTCTTGTTAATTTGACGCTTTTTAAAATTTCTTTTAAAAGTAATAAGGAAACATTTAGGTTTTCATTTCTTTTTTTATTTATCTATGGATGTTTCTCTAAAAATGTAAATATATCACAGTCTCTTTTTACCTGCCAACATAAATTTGAAATAGTATTAAATGAATGTCCAAATTATAAAAAAAAAAAAAAAAAAAAAAAAAAAAAAAGACTGTAAGCGTCCACGCGATACCGGAGTTACAGGTCATCTCTATCCACAGGAAGGTAGATAAGAGAACTCCGTTGAGGTTCAATGCACAACTACAAAACAAACATTTTTTGTTACCATTAATTTTTTTCGGCCTTTCTTACTCGGCATTTTTGGCGCGATTTCAAATCAGGTGCACGTTTTGCACCCTTTGTCCCAAGCTCCGTATTCCCCTTCTCTCTCTGCATTTTTTTTTTTTTTTTTTAATAGCTTTAAAGCCTACTTTATCTGGGTGTTAGAGAAGCTCTCAATAAAAAGAAGGCTAGCTGCCTCATTAGATATGGTTTCGAATTTACCATGTAGTGCTGATGACAGGTCTTGTTTAATATGCTAAATCATATCCCAATACTAAACGGTGCATGAAAAAATGATAGATAGTTTTGCACATCTAACAAACTAATTAGCATTTTGAAGAAGACCTAATTTATTTATTTATTTATTTTTAATTAAATGAGTTTCACAAATTGCTTAAAGTTTTGAGATAATTCTTTTTAGCTGTATGATAAAACAATAAAAACGTTCGGTGTATGATAATAATTTTATTGATTTATTGTTTACTCATATTGTTTCATTACTTTGTTTACTTTTTTATTTGCGTTATGTCTTCAACTTCCGTCAATGCTTCTGATTCTTTTAGAACTAAAAATATTTAACATGAATTTTTGTTCCAGGGTACTTCCTCGAAAAATGAACATTTTCAAATCACGAATTCTTTAAAAACAAAAGTGCTTTAAAAAATCTAATATAAATAAGTAAATGATATTACCTTTTCCTGTTAATAAGATCTTTATCTTTGAGGTTTCATATTACCTTCATGTACATTTTTGGATTAAATATCTCGCATTCCTGTTTAATTCGTCTCGTCCCGTTTAGGTATACACTACATACCACTAAGCATTTGGGCACTTTTGAATTTAGACATTTTATCAAATATCTAAAAAAGTTATTTTGAAATGTTCTTGAAACTTTGGTAGTGTCAAGACCACGTTATACCTCATATATTTCAGCAAAAATTGTGTTCTTGAAAGAAAAAGGGGATCAGCAAAAAGTTAAACAAAAATCAAAATGTTTTGGATCACTCTGTAAAAAGTAATACTTGAAATGTATTTTTGGCTGTACCATGTGATTGAGAGGATTTTTCTCATTATCTGTATAAATGTTTAAGAGGCTATCACAGATATTGATGGAAATATAAAGGTTTTTTTTTTTTAATTCCAAAAAAAATTTTTTTTCATTTTTTAAATTATAACACGTAGGGTATTAGACCCAGCGCAAAGATATTTTCAGAAAATTTGGCATACTTTATTAGACACAGCATACTGCAATCAGAATGCAAAAATGTTAAATATCTTACGAAATACGAGCATTTTTGCTAAGTTGAGCAACTTATATGAAAACTCCAAACAAATATTGTGTAAATTTAAAGAGTTATGAGAGACAGAATTTCAGTTCTTCTAAAAAAGAAAGAAAAAAAAAGAAAGATGATAGAAAGTTTTATCAATATTTATTCACAATCAGCGAACACTGTATTGCCATTGTGTATTGTTTGAATCAAAATAAAAATGTGAGTAAAATCCTTTATAGTTCAGCTTTTATTTTGAGAGAACTTAAAGTCTGTTCATTCTATCTCTCATAACTCTAAATTTACGCGATATTTTTGGGGGTTTTCATATAAGTTGCTCAATACACTTTGCTATTACATTATACAAATGAAATTTTTTAAGAGTCCCCAGTAGTTCCTTCATTTCTTCTTCCCCGTGTAATCCAATGGGATTTTTGTTGCTTTGTATTTTTCGGATATCTTTTTCAAAAATAAAGTTTTTCAAATTCTGTTTTTTGAATTCCACTCTTTAAACATGCCACTTTTTTTCTTACGAAGCAATTTTTAAAAAAATACAATTTAAATATTTCTTTTTAAGATTGAAAATTATATCCTTAAGTTTGCTTAATGAAATAAAATATTGAATTTTTTTTTTTTTTTTTTTTTTAATTGCTTAGTAAGAAAAAAAGTGGCATGCTCAAAGAATGGAATTAAAAAAACAGAATTCCAAAAACTTTGTTTTTGAGCGAGATATCCGGAAAATACAAAGCAACAAAAACCCCATTGGATTACATGGGGAAGGAGAAAGGAAGGTATCTGACTACTGGGGACTCTTAAAGGCTAGCGCATGCGTAGATAAAAATTATTTAGTAAAAATATTCATATTTCGTAAGATTCGTATTTGACATTTTTGCATTTTGATTACAGTATGCTGTGTCTAATGAAATATGCCAAATTTTCTGAAAATGTCTTTGCTCTGGGTCTAATACCCTACGTGTTATAATTTTTTTTTTTTTTTCATTAAAAAAAAAAAAAAAAAATTATATATCCATGAATATATGTGGTAGTCTCTTAAAAATTTATACAGATAATGAGAAAATTCTTCTTAATCACATGCTGCAGCCAAAATGCATTTCGAACATTCCTTTTTACTGGTTGATCCAAACCATTTTGATTTTTCTTTAATTTTTTACTGGTTCCCTTTTCTTTTTCAGAACAAAACAACTTTTGCTGAAATATATGAGGTATAACGTGTTCTTTACATTACCAAAGTTTCAAGATGATTCCAAAAGAACTTTTCTAGATATTTAACAAAATGTCTAAATTCGGAAGTTTCCAAATACTTATTGCTGGTAGGTAGTGTACTGGGCATTGAAATCTGTAATTGTTTGGCTATATGCTTACAGATTTTTAGAAATACACCTAATTTTGCGTAAAATATTTAATCGATGGCACTGTGATACATTGGGTATTGTGTGCTTTTATTATTTGGATTTTGATTAACTTTTATTGTTATTATTATTACAATTTATTTATTTTTATGAAATGTTTGAAAAAGTTTTCATATTATATATATTTATATATACATCTATATATATATAAGAGTACTTCCTGACTGAGTGAGTGGTTTCTTTAAATTTAAAACTATGCTATCAGAATTGTATTTAAAAAAAAATTTTTGTTTAGGTTGTGCCCCCCCCCCCCCCTGAATTTTTTTCTGGCGATGCCACTGCGAACCATTTGCTTGATCTCAACAAAAAGCTTAATGTAGCATCCTTATATGATACACATTTAGGATACCGAGTTTGAACTTTCTGCTATAATTTGTTTAGGAGATATGCTGATAACAGACAGACACACACAGACCAACCGCTAAAAACATGATTTTTAGATTCAGGAGATCTCAAAACGTGGAAATATAACAAAAACTCACTTTCGAAAATTTGATCTAAAAACAATTCTTTCTCTACCTTATGTGTAAGATAAAGTAAAAATGCTTTACTGGAAAAACAAAATAAATTTTATTAACTGATTTTTACGTTTATTTTGTTATTTCAAAAATAACTTTGTACAATTAACGGAAACAACTTGTTTTAATTGACTAAAAGAATATGGTTGAAAGAAGAATACTGTTACTGTACAATACGATAAGTTATATCATAGATCTGTCTGTAAACAGCCAATGAGCGAACGATGTGTTGAATCAATAAAACTATTTGGTTAAAGTAACAAAATAATTTTGTTCTGATTAACAAACGTTTTGTTAAGGCTATACCAAAAACAACAACAACAAAATAAAAAGGTTTAACGAAATATTTATTGTTTCAAGTTATTATTCTGCATAGGGATTCCTAAATCATACATTTTATTAATACTGTAATTAAAAATTGTTCTGAGCTATTGATCCCATGGTTTATTGAATATCTCTCTTCTCATCTGGTTACTGTTATACCCTCAAGTTCTTCAAGAGGAATGAAGCATGAATGTGAAGATAAAAATATCCTGTCTCAGATACAATGCTGATTTAGTATCACCTATGTTCCTAACCTAAACCTTCAGGCTTGTGAAAATGCGTAGAATTTGCAAGCTTTAATGTCTAAGCATTCTTGTTAATCTGAAGCTATGATGTTTTTACGACATTTAAAACCTGAAATATAATTAGGAATCGCAGTAAAGTTCATGAAGATAATACATCATGTAAGAATAATTGAACTGTTACTGTAAATAACAATTACAGAAAATAAATGACTAGTAAACAAATTTCGCTAGGTATTACTATCATAAAAAATTAATTCATTCACACATGCTTCATCTTCTTTTTAGGAAAATCCGCTACCGATTTTAACTGCTATATAAATATACTAATTATTCAGAAAGTAAGCGAGATTATGCTCTAGAAACTATTAACAGTCAATATAGATAAACAAATTGACTAAAAATATCGAGAACCTAAAATCTAAAATATATCCTGTCTTTTGATTTTACTTAAAATCTGAAGTAAAATGTCTCAACTCGTTGTTATCCGGAGTAATCTGAAACATACGAAATAAAAATAAAAGGATACATTTTTTGTTCTATTTGTCTATAATATTCGTTGAAAATTTTAGAAGTTTAGGGAAATACTTTACTTGTGAAACGGGCTGCTGTAATAGGCACTTCTTCAAAAAGCTTACAAAGTAAAACATGCTAGATTTTTGGGCCCGTTAAAGTATACAGAAGGGTGAAATTTTGGAAAATATTCTCATATATAATTCCGTATTTTTTTAAATAATCGTCTTATAGAATGCTTTGCTCACATACTTAACCCGTTAGAGCCCAGTGTCCTCATTTGAGGACAGCTAAAATAGCACGTATATTTTTTGTGGTTTCTTGGAATGATTTCTGCTTTTTAGTGACAGTTTATAGCGTCACTCTAAATGATCCCTGAAAGTTTTATGTGCCCACTATTAATTATTATTTCATAATTTGGATAGTCATTTTATGATTTTTCATTCGTCACACATGTATTTGCTTTTTGCGCAGGCATACTAACTCAAATCAAGTTGAATAATAACATATATTATAATACTTTACTTTCGAGATCTTTGTCAACATATAATAAGAAATTAATTTTTTATCTCGAAGTTTTCTCGCTAGAACACTAAACGTCAATAAATGAAGATAGGCTTAAATTTAAAACTATCAGAAGAAATGTTTAAGTTAATATATTTTACTGTCAGTTGTCTATATTAATTTAGAAGTGAAATAATCAGCTTATAATATTTTGCAAAATTAATTCGGGCGTTAACGGGCTAATACATTTAAGGTTTTTTTTTTTTTTTTCAACCTCAAGTTTCTGGGTTAAATTGAGTCAATGTTAATAAAGTAATGTCTTACTTATGTGCAAGATTTACCACCTGAAAATTTTTTACTCTTCGTTTCAAAACAATTCAAGGAGCATGACAAAATGTACTGAAAACTTTTAAATCCGCTGAAGGATAACAGAAACAGGTAGACCAATTTTCAAGAAATTTCTTTTATCCAGGATATACTTGTGTTCCTGTGCTATCTCTGCTTTCTGAAATTCAGTATTAACTTAATATAAAATAAATAAATATTAAGCACAGTAATCATTGTAATTATAAAATTTATAAAATTCTCGAGAAGTTTTAACAGGCATTCCAAAATATTCCAGTGTTTAATTACTTTAATTTTTAACGAACATTTCGACAAAATTACTCGTGTTCCTTATAAAAATTCTTCTATTGCAAATTAAATGGGATTGTGTGTTTCTCCAAATTCCCTTACAAAATTTCACTGTTTCTGTTTTGGGTTTTATGATTCCATAAACTTTTTTTATTTTTATTTTATTTTTTTATTTTTATTTTTTTTTTAGGTCGTTACACAATTTCTTTATTAGTTGATTTAATAAATTTCGCGTACACTGTGTAAAATTTTAGTTCAAGGTTGAACCAAAATTTTGTTCTACAGTAGCTGCAACCATGCAATAGTGAAAACCTTCTACTATGTTTTGGTGGTAAACACCAAATCTTTACCATATTATGGTTTCAGCTACTATAGTACCAAGCTTTGGTTAAACCAAGCACCAAATCATAGTGAAACATTTCACCGTCTTGTGATTGCAGTTACTATGTACCATATTTTGGTTTAACCTAATACAAACTTTTAACAGTGTAATAAGCACCTATAAGTTGAAACATTTCGTAAAAATGCTCGGAAAAATATTATTTTATCAATCGAAATGAAGTTTCCAGAAATGAAAATCTCATCCTCATCATTTTTCTTTTTCAGTGGTTAAAAATAAAATAAAATAAATAAATAAATGCAAAATACAAAATTACCGGAAATCGCAAATCGAAGTCAATGCACTTTCTGAACTGCATGATTGCATCTTTTGCATATCTGAATTTTAGTAAGATAAAATTTCTGGAAGAAGAACCACGCCCATTTCCATTGCTTCTTTGATTTCTGTATCATATTCATCGGTCAAATTTTGGGTTCACATTTTGAAGTTTAAACGGGAATGCATTTCAATAAACTAAAGTGTAAACTTCAGTCAGTATTGGCTGTAACAGTTGACCTTAAGATTGTGAAATAGTTCCCCCTGATTTGGTGTCATGTCTCACATTCTAACTTAAAATATTCCAAATCAGAGTAAAATATTTCACCATCTTATGACTGTAACTACAACAACATCAAAATTTGATTCGATCTAAATCCAAATTTTTAAAAGGGTAGGAACGGATTAAGTAATCAAAGCATTTACTAAAAATAACACCTTATCCCCAAATCAAATAAGTAAAGCAGAGGAATTGCTTAGCTTTGCAGAGTCTTTGTCCTATTTTAAGATAAATATGAATCGATCGCTTCAGAAGGTTTAAAGACTAATTACTAAGTTGATCATTTAAAATGACAACTTATTAGACAATGATATCAGTAACAGCTCATTGTTTAACTCAGTATTTATAATCAGTAAATTCGATATCATTTATGTTTGTCATTCTACTAATTAAGACAGTAGGAATAAAAAATAAAGTTCTCCTGCTACTAAATACCTCGAAATCAACTTATATTTAACATTTCATTTTGTATTATTGTATTCTTTATATTCATCTTATGTGTAGTATGTACTAATTTCTTTCCTCCTAATTCATCATACGAATCTGCATTTTTATGTAAATGAATTTGGCTTTTTACACAAAGAAGGAAGAGTGTAAAGGAAAAGGTTACTTATTTTATTTATTTTTCGTAGCTTTAAAATATATTTTTTAACAAAAATAGTTTTAAGAGTGATTTCAATAACTTAAAGCATAGATTTGTCAGAACAACTCAAAATATCCAAAATTTTCCATATAAGGAAAGAACTAGCTTTATCCCAATAGTGCATAACTAAATACAACAATAAACGCACTTTATTAGTACTGTATTTTTATATTAATATTTCAATTAGTTTAAATAAAACTTTGTTCCAGTTCCAGAGACTTCAAAATGAATTTTCCTTATTTATATTTCAAGACAATATAAGAAACATAAAATATGAACAAATTGGATGGTAAAGCATATTTATCTCCTAAAAAAGTTAATTCATTTTTATGATATATTTATATTTCTTACATTCCGTTTTGAATTTTTCATTATTGAGTACTTTTTTCCTCAAATAAAAATAGACAGTTCAATAAATAATAAAAATAACTATCATAGATTGACGGTTCAATATCAATGAACACATCTCACTTGGCAGAAATTCGGCTTAATTTACCGTGACCGACATACACTTAATTAATGGCCCATGATGAGTTAATAACATGCTCAGTAAACTTTCTTGAATTTGAGAGAAAGATTTAATAATAAGGTAAATGAAATAAGGTAAAGCTAGTATAGCAAAATCCAAAATTAATCATACTGCGAAAACTCAGAAAACTTCGATTCATCATTTGAAGCGAAGACATGTTTGCTAAAAAATATTTTACGTTTCGTAATCTTATCTATAGAAAGAATCCGAAGGCTTAATTTGAAAGAAATGCATAAAAATGCATCAGATAAATTACAATTTCAGTTGAGTTATAAATCATTCTTTTGAAACTTAGAATCGCTCATTTGTGAGTTAATTTCAACTTCTTGACACTAAACTTCTCTATTTAGCATTTTACAAGGTATGAATTCGGAAAAGTTTCAGTCTACGGGAATTTACTTCATTTGTTCTAATGTACGTCATTCCTTTTCGGAAAATAAATAAAATATTTCAGCATTAATTCTCAAATTAACCATGTACATCTTCAGTTTAAAAAAAATTATTCTTATTTCTATCACTATTATTCGTATTATTATTGTTTAGAAATCTTAGAAAAATATTTCTATAGCAAAATTTTATTTAAAAATTCGACAGATGACTCTAACATACAAGTAGTTATTAAAGAGTACTTCAAATTTACTTGTTGGAAAAATATATTTGAGGGAATTTACTAACGGATGAAGTTGCATTAAAAAATCTTTTTTAGATAACTGAAAATATTATTGTCATGCATTTTAAAGTCCATATCTAACTTTGTGGTAATCGAAAATTTAATGGCGTTTCATTGGCTAATGATTATTTATTTACGAGTATTCCTAATTAAAAATTTACAAAACACAGCATTATATGATCTTGTCCTTCATTCTTATAAAAGTATAATTATATCCTTTTTTGAGTCAAACCAGTATTGTCTTCTAGTACACAATAACTCCTATAACAAGGATGTCATATGCAGTTGCACTCATTAATTATAATTAAATCATCACAAACTTCAGTTCAATTAAAGTTTCCTTGTCAATTTTGTGTCATCGTCTGATAATCTAATTAGACGCACTTATTTTGTATCATAACATGTGCTTGTTGTTTTGCTTCATATTGTTATTGTTATAGATCTTTTAAAATATCCCTCTCTTTATCTACTGTTCATTGTTGTCATAAATCTAAATTAAATTTCGATTAAAAAAAAATGTTTCTCGTCTTATGATAATATTGTTCTCATTAGTTATAGCTTGATAAAATCAAGCTGTTTTATTATAATTTTTGCATTTAAATTTCATTTTGCTTAAGTATTCGTATGCATTCAATAAATATACGGAAATCTCAATGTAAATAAGTATCTTTGAGTTTGGTTGATACGCAATGTATTTTATTTACTTATCGTAGCTTCTCTTGAATCAGTCGATAAAATTAAATCAAATCTGGCTCACTTTTTATTTTTACGTAAATAAATAATTAAGGGGTTTTGACGGTTCTAGCACACTTGCAGTCGGCAGCAAAATTATTGAAGCACACATCCACACTTATCATATATATATATATTCGCCCCTTGATACGTATACTTCTAATTATAAGCATTTATATCCAATTAATTTGGTGGTTAATTATTTGTTTTCTATGTCATAAGAGTTTAATGGTCCTTTTTTATTATCATTCAGGTCGGCGTAAGTATTTTAAGTTATTATTGTAACTGATTGGTTCTTAATCTATATCGCAACTTTTTGTGTCAGTCTTTCCTCTATGTTAAATTCAGTTCTATATTTTTGTGTGCTGTTATTGTTTTAGTTCTATTAATTGCTAAATTTTAAGATTAAATTTTATTACGTTATCTACTATATATATATATATATATATATTCCCCAATGGCGCGGCACTTTTTTTGCGACTTAGTATAGGTATAGGCCGGGGGGTCGCCGAAATTGATGTCCATTTGTGAAGGAGCACCCAATGGGCGGTCATCGCTACCCCTAACAGGGACAACCCATCCATGCCTTCTCCGGGATTCGAACCCAGGCCCAACCGTGTAGGAATCAGGGACGCTAACCACTACACCGTCTGGGCGGCACTTATATATATATATATATATATATATTTTTTTTTTTTTTTTTTTTTTTTTTTTTTTTGATCTCTAAATTTTGATCATCAAATTACTTTCTTATAAACATTATAAGACTAAGATCATGACTCAACAAATATTTACTTAACAAAACAGTATTAGGTGTTCGTCTTTTAAGCAGCAATAATTTTGATACAATAATTTTGCTGCCGACTGTACAACGTGATGAACCATAGAAAAAAAAAAAAAAAAAACTCTATCTTCATATCTATCATCATACTCGAATTAGAAACTTAAAATTGGTACGTACTAATGCATAGTTCTAACATATGCACGCCTTCTAAGAACAAATTTACAAATTTTGAAAATTAAAGAAGTAAATACTATGAAAACGTTCTAAAATTATATTCTATTCACAGTCTCAAAATAACCATTGGGGGAACGAACTTAAAATACGGCATATAGGTTAGTTATAAAATAAACACAATAAGTACATTTCCTGAGGACATCTTTTCATCACGATTTTTCTCAAATAATTACGACTTGGAATTTGAAAATGAATAAGGGAATAAGTGTCAATGTGTAGATGCTGATGCTCTCTAAGGAAATTTTTCTTTAAGTATTCGAATTTCAACTAGGTAAATTGAGTATATTCTGATATTCTCAGAGCACTTATTTTTTGTGTAAAATTCTTACGAGGCTGATAACGGTAAATTAGTACCGACAAAGTTAAAAAAAAAATATAGCGATAAAACTCTTGGCAGCGAATTTTTTGTGAAAATAAAATAAAATTGTTACACGTGTTTGCAATTTATAATGTTTATTTACAAAGTTCTTATTCTTCGTTATTGAACACAACTTTTTTTTTATGATCTTTGATGCTGTGTTTGTCTGTGTGTTACACGGATCTTATGGTGTAATTTAAGAACTAATACACTGAATTCTATGAAATTTAATATTTGATTAGACCTTGATATAAATTTCTTTTGATTAGATTTTTGGTCTATATCGACCAATTGGCGATACTGCTATGTCGCTCTCTTTATTTATTTATTTATTTTTTATAATACCTGAAATCGAGCATTTACTGAATGAAATAGTTCTAAACTTAATATATAAGATTCTTATTCCGTGAAATTACATTAATCCAGTTTGGTGCTAATCTACTTGCCTGCTCTTCTATATCTTAGCTTTTATAGCATGAAATGGCACCAATATATAAATTTAATGTATATAAAATTACACATATTCAACTTTTTTTTCGTTTCGTACACAGAGAGCACTGATGTTACTTTGCTTGTTTATCTATCTATTTCTTTCCTTTTTTTTATGAACATTATAACATTTTCTAAGATTTTTAGATTTGGACGGAATCAACCTTTATCTAAACACAATGTTTGAATAATTTAAATGTGTACTCTACTTAAATGTTTTATTATACATAATTTAGTTTAGCGGTAATTATATCATACTATTTAACTTATGTCAATGGTTTTGGTTGCATGCTGATATTTCAGCTTTCTTATTAATTATTAGAAAATAAATAAGCAATAGGTGATATCAAATCTAGTCATTCAATTGTTCAAAACTTTCCTTAAGCCAACAATGAAAGTCTCATTCTCATGAAGAAATTATACTCATTTTCCTTGATGAGGAATAAATTTCGTGACCTTGTAATTTGTTTTACACATATAAAGACAAAAATGATTTAGATTCATTTGATATACTTCTAACTGTAAAACAAGTACTTTCTGATGAAAGAAAAAAGAAAGTCACATCACGATTTTTATGAAGTGTAACAAAACATTTAACAGGTCTATCTGATCTCCTAAATCATTACTTATCAGTGTCAAAATCAAAAAATTCCACCCAGCAATAAAACAGCCCGTTTATCACGGAATGACAATTGTCTTGTTATCAATCAGGTTCAGTTCAGTGTGTGGGATCCTCGTGGTCCCATCTCCTTGTTGCAAGACCGGGTCTTCTGCTACGGGCCACCGATCACGGGTCTTTGAAGGTTGTGACAGCTTTTACCAGTGGCACGCGGAATAGGAAAAAAAAAGTATAGTTCGAAAACCCTCTTTGTTTATAGCTGGATATCGGTGGAGCCTTACTTTTGGATTTATGATTAGAAAAACCTTAAACTAAAGAAATAAATAAAAGGTGAGGTTCAAATTTTATATTATACTGAATAGTCCCCGTCTAAATCTTAGTTCTTAGTCTTGGAGAATATGAATAGAGTCGTGTATATAGAAGAATAAGAATGAATTCTTTGCTTTATACGTGTGTAAAATATTCTTTAATTGAATATCTGTCCCGTAAAAAATGCAAATTAAAACTAATCCAAATATAAAGAATTTTAAGTTATTTCAAAGTTTCTACAAATAAGCAAATTATTTATCTTTTAGATTTTAACTTTTCTAAAGGTAAGCAAATGTATTGTTTTCTACGCTTTTCTTCACTCTCATTTTAATATTTTGCGTTGAAAAAGGCCTTATTTTATAAATATTTTTGTTTAAGTTTAATCGATTTTATTTTATTTTAAATTCAATTTTCTTATTGTTCAGTTTTTTTTTTTTTTTTTCATATTGCAGTCTTTTATGCCCGACTTTAATGCCTATATATATATATTATAATACTAGTAGGCTTTGCCCGCTTCGCTGGTCACTAAATTTAAAGGAAACTCTTTTCTATATAGCTTTATAAAAATAAAATAAAATACTAAAATTGCTCAAAAGCTCGCTTCGGATCCCTGCTGCCTTCGGTAGCGATTTGGTCATCCGCTAAAACTCGAGCGCCGCTTCTCCCTATTACCTGAGACAATGGTTTACCAATAGGCTTCCATTAAGTCCTTATTAGATAACAGTTTCGAAATAGATGGTATCGAAAAAAAATGAAGTATCCCTTTTATATTTGAATCCCAGTTACATATGAACAACACTATACGTGGTGCACATAATATTTGCTTTTACGTTATTTCCTATGTTTATTTTGTTTATCCCCGATCAACCATAAAAATGATAACAATTTCACGCTAAATATTTTAATATGCTATGACCGGCTACGTCTGTTGCATGAGACAATTAATTTTTTGTGGTTATATATAATTCATGGTTTGAAAGCATGATCATAGTACCGCCTTAATATAGTTCTCTTTGGCGACTTTTGAATTTTTGTCACCATTTTAGATTTAATCCCTTGTAAAAATAAGACTTAATACCTTGTAACAATATGCTATGAGCGCTATTTCTGCCATATTTTAGACAACTAAACTTTTAATGTTATATATATTTCCCATTAAACATATTTTTATTTTCATATATTTATTTAAATATTGATGAAATTTGAACTTCAATTTGGTCTAGTGTTGTACAGGCTGTATACTATATGCTTGTGTTTGTGAAAGAAAATTAAAAAAAAATTCAAAACTGCAATTTTTAATCCCACTTAAAAAAAAAAAAAAAAAACATGTGACTTAATTAGTAGCACATTTAAAAAAAAAATTCCAAACGGTTTCCATACAATCTCTTGCTGTTGCCACCTAAAATACATACATTAGTTAATTTTAAAAAATCTAATTGTCCGATAGATAAGCTGTTTAATCCGTTGGATTCACAAAAATTGCATCTTTCATTTGGTATCTTATTTGTAACGATACGACTGATATTTCTAATTTTTTTAATTTACTTTCTTCATTTTAAATAAATGTAATTTTTATTGTTCACGTTTTTTTTTCTGTCGAAAAAATAATGATAATTTTTTTGGCAACAATTAAATTAAGGATTAAAATTAAATATTTTAAATAAATGTAATTTTTATCCGCGTTTGTAATGATCGATAGATGGCGCTCTCTGAACACTGCAGTTGTTAGTAAATATAACAGCCACGTGTAATTATTATTCTTTCTCCGCCATTTCATCATGGAAAGTCGATTGCATAATATGAGGATATGCAGTTGTGTGATAATTTCACCTTAGCCCACCAGAGGGCGAGCATTTCATTACAATCGCGGATTGTTCACGTTTTTTTTTTTTTTTTTTTTTTTTTTCTGTCGAAGAAATGATAATTTTTTTTGGCAACAATTAAATTAAGGATTAAAATTAAATGGCCAATTTATCAGTAATTAGAAGGTTTTTATTTTAGCATTTTAATTAATTAAAAGAAAACTAAAACAAAATTCGAAAATCGGGCTTCGATGTGCATCAGGAGAGGTCATTACGAACCACCATGCAAATTTTTGTAGCTCAGCCATCAGCCGTTTTCTTAAAAAGCTCTGGAAATACATACACAATGACACACACACAAACATCTTATTTTATTATATGTATAGATCATATTTATCTGCGCTTGCATGCGTAGTAGACAATGTTTAGAGAACCGGGCTTACTTGTAAACTATAGTTCATAACAATCTGAATCCTCATGTGAAATTTTATTTATATTATAACATTTTTATGTATCATTTAAATGAAAATATTTAATTTTTTAATTGAATATTATACCCTGAAAAAAAGTGAGTTGTTTTTCACTTAAATACAATAATTGTCTCCAAAAATTTATGAACTACAATGCTGATTCACTTGGTAATGTATAAAAAGCAACAGCGAGAGGCAGAAAGCTAGTTAATTGTAAAAAGTAATCAAAACTTCAATGTCTATAATTAATTGTCTTTCTGATGGGCAAAAATCACTGATTTTTCCCCAGCGATCATCGTCCATCACAGCAACCATTATTCATTGATGATATTTCGTAGAAAACGTAAGGCTTCGAGAATAATCTCACAAAATGTCTTGTTCAGTAATTTCATTAGTATATGTAACTAAAAGCATTAGGAATTAACATATTAACTATAATAATATAATTATTCATGAAAAATACGTTTTTAAAATATTTTTTTCCCCTTTATCAGATTTTTTTTGCATGATGAGCATAATTTTGAATTCTATATGATATATCAAAATATTATATAAAATTCTTGTGGTTAGGCCAATTACTCAACTTTATATGAACTTTAAATTGGATGTAGTAATTTATGATCTCGCTGTCGATTATCACATATTCTAAAAAATGTATTACGGTATATACTGTCGGTAACAAAAGTCTCTGAATACTAGCAAAAATTCCTATATAAAAAAAGTACACTTAATACAGTTTTGGTAAATAAATCCTTGTTGAATCCTGTTCTTAGTCAGTCTAAAAACAGAATTCGACAAGGATTTATTTAACAAAACTGTATTAAGTGTACTTTTTTTATATACGAATTTTTGCTAGTGTTCGAAGACTTTGTTACCGACTGTATATCTATATATATATATATAATAAAGTAACGAACATATTTTTATGACCTCTAAATTGTAACTTGAATTCACATACAGTATGTTCTTTAAATTTTTATATCCTCCCTCTTCCCACATACGTATATTTTGCTGATTGCAACTATATATAGAAATCTTTGATCATGTATTATTCTTTCTTTAATATAATGCAGGTGTACAATAGCATGACTTTTTCTAATTCGGTTTCTTTTCATCTTCCTAATAAATGCAATTAGTCACCATGTGTGCATGCCTTGTCTTACAACATAGTGTACATTAATTTTGCTCAAAAGTTTCGTATCGCCATGACAAAGGTTGGCTTTTATTGAGGGCCGTTTGAATTATAATTATCTGGTAACCTTTTCAAAAATTGTATGTGCTTATACGCGTAACATAAGTGCAACCATTTTTTTCTTATTTTGAATTTGGCTTCGACTGGAGCTTTGGCGTAATTAATGAAGAAATCGGAGCGTTACTTCATCACCAACATGTAATCTATCTTTGTTGGGGGTTAAAGTTAAATTGTACTTTTTTTAAACATCAAAGACTTTGTTTAATTTGAACATTGTTTCTTCAAAAGAGTTAGCACCTACAATCAAACCATCTTGGTAGGCAAAGATGCCATGTGATTTTAATAACATTGGAGTGGGAGCCCAAAACGTCGAGTTCACAGGTCAAATCATGGTCTTGAAGTGAAGCTCTGATTTCTTCATTAATTTCGCCAAAGCTCCAATCGAAGCCAAATTCAAAATAAGAGAAAAAATGGTTGTAATTATGTAACACGCATAAACATATACAATTTTTGAAAAAGTTACCAGATAATTATAATTCAAACGGTCCTCAATAAAAGTCAACCTTCGTCATGGAACACGGAACATTTGAGCAAAATTAATGTATCATGTTGTAAGACAAGGAATGCACACGTGGCGACTAATTGCATTTATTTGAAAGATGAAAAGAAACCGAGTTAGAAAAAGTCATAACATGCCATTGCAGACCTGCATTACGTTAAAGAAAAAATAATACATGATCAAAGATTTCTGTATAGTTGCAATTAGCAAAATATACATATTTGGGAAGAGGGAGGATATAAAAATTTAAAGAACGTACTGTATGTGAATTTAAGTTAGAATTTAGAGGTCATAAAAATGTGTTCGTTTCTTTAAAATGTTTATATATATATATATTTGCTGAGTGTTACAAAGGTATTAAATTATTCAAATTATATATATAATATATATATATACAATAACATATTTTTTAGAATACGTGATAAATGACATCACACAATTAATTAAAATAGGCACTATGCACAGTAGAATCCTTACATATTTTTCCCACATTCGTTTTAAAAAAATCATTTTATCTTATATTGACAAAGTGGAAATGTTTTCAACAAAATTGAAAGAACCTTCCATGTAATATAATTATCAACTTTAAAGCACATACTTACACTTAAAATAATTCAGATTAATTTGTAGGATTTTTGAGATTTTACAAATGAGGTCATTGTCGTGGGAAAAAAAATAACTGTATTGTAGTGTAAATTTCACCAACATAGTATCTGTTCTCAATGCCATTTCATATAGTTAATTTTAAAATTCATTAGACTCAATTGAACAAACCAGAATAATAAACCGCCTTGCACCATATTAACCCAAAAACTAAAAGTAGAAACCGATCTTGAAGTACTAATAATAGTAATAATAATCTTGACGGCAAACTAATTACACTTTAATCGCGTTATTATTTATGTCAAATATTACTCAAATGAGACCTTCTAAAACCCGTTTTTCTCATCAAAGATTACCTTAAGTAGTTGTGTTGTGTTTCTTTGTTACTATAAGCACTGCTTTATATTTCATGTCCCAAATTTTTCGTTTTCACGAAATGAATTTATTAAGTTATGTTTACTTTAATCTTATAATTGAAATAAAATATTGTTTAGAACAATAAGTAGTTCTGTTCGCAATAAGTATGAATATAATAAATGTATGACAGGCTTAAAATATTAGCCAGAGGAAAGTTCGTCGAACCTTAGAAAACAATTGTTCAGTCTGACATAATCGTGAGGCTCCAGCTGTGCATTGCCATGTTGATGTTTCATGCATACCGTAAAATGTGGATTTAATTTCACTTCCAGGGTTTTGAACGTCAAGTAAAGAGAAAACATATGTGATAATAAGAGAATAGCTACGCGAGACAAAGACTGGTTATATTACTGTATCCGGTGTTATGTTTATTTTTATTATTATTAATAATAATTTTATTGTGAATGATATTCAGATGAAAATTTGCCATTCTGTTGTGAGCCGTCTAATTAATAAGAATGTTTTGAATTAGGGCAGATGATTAAAAAAAAAATCACCTTTTTCTTTCGTATTTGTTTCCATTTTCTATTTATAAATTAACATACTCGATGGAATTTACAGAATGACAACAATGTATTATATATCGATTTTTTAAGAAGATAAATTATGTATCATTTAATCCAAATCAACAAACCAGTTATTAATTTTCGTTAAGTAATTAAAAATACCTTTTTTTTTCTTTTTTTTTTTTAGTATTATATTAAACTGTGATATATTTTCTATTACGACATGAACATTTGCAATATTTCTTATATGTTTTTAGTTGATACTATTCGGATATAATCCATGAACAGTGGCAAATAGCATCATCTTAAGCAAAGACAATCCCAGTTAAGTAGTGTGGGAGGCATATGAATCTTCTGGTGAATGGAACAATTTTGTATATTAGTTTTGTTAGTTGGAATTTCACAAGTATGGGAGAGGTATTTAATTCTTTATCCCAATGTAAAGTTACTAGGGATTTCAAAACATTTAAATATTATGTACATTCAATCTTGAAGAGTATACCATCGCACTGCTCTTTTTTGATTTGAAATGAGAAATAATCATTGCTTATTTAGATATAAATATAATAGAACTTCATAAAACGGATCTATATATATTATACATATATATAAATGAAAGCATTTTTTAAGACATCAGAAGAAGTAGTAAGAAGTAATTAATTCATTAAAAAATAAGAATGCCTGTCTGTACCAATTATCAATAAAAAAAAAAAAAAAAAAAAAAAAAAAACTATGAGAAAAGAAACGAAAGAATATATTATGAAGTACCAGCACTGAAAAAAGATTAGAATAAGATTAGAGAGAGAGAGTAAATTTATTACCATCAAAAATAAGATATGAGAGAATAAGTTATAAAATATCATTACTAAAATAAGGTTTTAAAAACACCAAAAGTAATAAAATTTAAAAAATAATAATTATTATAATTATAAAAATGCAGATATCCTTTATTTCTTCAGCCAGGCAGAATGGAATACCTACCTAAAATAAATGTAATGTTTCGATATAGGAAAACGTTTAAAACAAAACATTTTTCAAATCTCACTAGAACAGTACATTTATCAAAACACACACACAGACACACATAAAAAAAAAAAAGAAACAAATCCAGAAAAATTTAAATTGAAGAAAAAATTACGTTGTTATACTTAAATATAGCCCATATATTTAAGTATAATATTAAGTTTCATTAAAGGAAAGCATGGACGCAGTCGATGAACCTTTGAGTAATGATATAAGAGGAGATGACATATCCGGAAAAACGTGAAGTAATAATCGCAGAAGCCGTTCAGTAATGTACTACTAACCAATGTTTTGGCAGACTCAACATGACTTCTGCGATAGCTCTAATATTGCGGCAGCCACCTTGAGTAGACAACAGTTAACTTCATTTACCCAGCATGCTGATACGCCGCATGCCAACCATAGATTATAGTTCTTTTCCTTAAAAGAGTCGGTTCAAGGCCACGGAATGCGGAGAGGGAGATCACGTGACTGAGATCACGTGCTCAATTCCATCCAGTGAGATGTCGTTGTTTCTTCAGTAACCTAGCAACGGATGGGAGAAGTGAAATCATAGTTCATCTGAGCGTGGCCTTGACACGACAGCCTAAAGGAAATAGAGTATAATAATCAAGTACAATTATTGTATATCTAGGTCCAATAAATTCCGGATGCCAGAGGTCGTCTGCGCGACTTAAAAATATCCCATTGGCGACCAGGTTATTGCAGAATGAGAAAACATTTCATATATTTATAACATTTGTGAGTGAATAGTTCATTTCTTCAATATGAAATAAGACATGAATGACTCATATTCATTATAGAATAAGGGAATATTGCCCCTATAGGCTCTTGTTTTACCGTCGGTGCTGTCATGGAAATAGTACACTGTCTCTGGCTCCTAAGATATTGGAACTTTTATTAGTCTGTATAGATCTATGATGCCAATTCCTCTTATGTGATTCCTCCAAGCGACGAATAGTGACAAATAGCATCATATGCTGGAGAAAAAGCGATGCTCTTGTTGAATTTTTGGACAGAGAAATCTTTTTTCAAAATCTTTTTTTTTTTGGATGTTTAACAAATGTTTATTGCTAATATGGATTTTATTTTTATTAATGTTAGATTTAGGTATTATCGCTCTCATTGTTTCATACTTATCAGTAATGGTATATATATAGCAATCCTTACAAACAATTTTCATTGGCTTTGCAAGAAACATGAGATTGTCTATAGTTTTAAATTCATATAAGAAAAAATCTGCTTACTGCGGAGATAGAATATTTATCAATTCATTTTTCGTTCAAATAAACCACGACGAAAAACAAACCGTGTCGGAGCAACAGCAACAACAGAAAAAAAAAAAAAAAAAAACTATCGAATTACATGAAAAGTATCGCAAAGTGAAGGTAATACAGCTGCAGTTCATGTTCATATCACTTATATTTTCCAGAAGAGAGAAGATGGCAAAACTTTTAATTCTTTTGTCATCATTAATAAGTTTGTATGCAATGACAAATACACCAGCTCTGGACTGTGGATCCTGTATTTTTTTCTTCCACCAAAAAACAGAGAAAAATTCATATATGATTTTTAAAAACATAGAAAAGTGATTCACCAAGAAAAATTAAAATGTAACACAGAAATATGCTGTTATTACTAGTTAATACCACGTGCCATCCATTATTATGGTTGTTGGTATTGTATCTGAAATTATTATTCTTACCAAAAATTCTTACAGCATATAAAATTTAATTTTTGCAGGCTTTGAATTTTACAAAATTGGCCACATATAACAAAGGAAACAAATTATATATTTCATCTAATGGTGTCAAAACATTTAAATATTAAGTATATTCGATCTTAAAGAATATACGAGCACAGCGCTTCATGATGAATTTGAAATTTAGATCAATTATTGCTTAATTTTACGCAAATATAATAAAACTTCTGTGATGAAAACTACCTATAGTATATTATTTGTAAAATTATATCCTTTCTTGCCTTGTTTTAAATACATAAAAAAAAAAAAAAAAAAAAAAAAACAATTTCTTCTTACCAGAAAATACCAGAAAAAAAAAAAATATATATATATACATATATATGTATATATATATATATATTATTATTATTATTATTTCCCTCATTCATGTGAGAAAGTGTGTGTATCGGTGAAAACGAAAATTTCCCCCCAACCTCTCACGATTCACCATTCCCACCTTTGAGCATATTTTTCGGTGCCTAATATTTTATGTCTTATGTGCGGCGAAGAACTACGATGCTTCAAAGGGAAAAAATATATATATACAATTTTTAAAAAAGTTTCAGTTATTAAACTCATTTTTATAGTTGCATGTTAAATATTCTTGAGGTTAAAATTTTAAAAAGGCCAAAATATTTCCTAACATAGATATTTATACACTTTGTCACGGCTCTTAGAACCTGGATCAATCATTAAAACGGTATTATTGTCAGAGTATAATAATAATAATAATAATAATAATAATAATAATAATAATAAATAATTAATTAAATCTTATTATTATTATTATTATTATTTATTTTTTTTAAGTTAATATATACCTTACATAAGCTTTTCATCGTTTTGGCTGATTAATTTCAGTCGCAATCGCGACCATCCTCAGAGCCATGACAATCGTTTACGTCCTTCTGTTTATAGTTCGGCGGTTTGCTGTGGCTGTTATTTCGCTTCACTTCATATTCCTCCAAGATGTGTTGCCATGCAGTAGGGATGATGGAATGTTCTCTATTGTTTACAGTGTTGGGGTTAGTAATAATTTCAAGTGCCTCCCGTTTTAGAGCATAATTATGGTTATTGTAAGGTGCTATTTTTTGGATGTTAATGGAGTTAATGTTTATGGGGTTATTATTGTGGGTAGTGGAGAAAGCGGTAGACACCTATAGCACCTTACAATAACCATAATTATGCTCTAAAACGGGAGGCACTTGAAATTATTACTAACCCCAACACTGTAAACAATAGAGAACATTCCATCATCCCTACTGCATGGCAACACATCTTGGAGGAATATGAAGTGAAGCGAAATAACAGCCACAGCAAACCGCCGAACTATAAACAGAAGGACGTAAACGATTGTCATGGCTCTGAGGATGGTCGCGATTGTGACTGAAATTAATCAGCCAAAACGATGAAAAGCTTATGTAAGGTATATATTAACTTAAAATTAAATAAGTATGCTTTTCTTTAAAAATAAAGGAACTTATTATTTTTTTTCCTTTTCCAAATTCGATATTCAAAATGATTTTAAAACAGATATAAAGTAATCTTTAGTTTCTGTCTCTCTCTCCCTAAAAATTGTCTCATATTTTATTTGAAACCTAACCTTCATCGTCGATCAATCGCTTTTTTCCAAGGGAAAATATATAGAGAGAAGGAAAAGAAAACAATAAGTGTAACTAACTTGCTGTATTGAAATTTGAAAATGACGCTGACAGTAATTTGAATCCTTAAATCGTCAATAGATTCCTTAATTTATGTACTTTATTTATTTATTTATTTATTTATTTATTTACTTTTTTGTCGTTTCAAAAATGTGAAACATTTTGAACTATAGAGATCAAAATTTTAATAAAATAATTAAAATAATAATAATAATACGGGAGGAAATAGAAATCATTAAAAACCAATTATCTTTACCTTGATAATTCAAAAGATTGCCTTGCCAAGATATTCAACAGCTAACAGGTTTAAATTTTAATCTAAATCTTTTATATATATTCTTTTTCTATGCTCTTTTTTACTCCCTTGAGTTATAATTTTTCTTGTTTAATATTTAAAAAAAAAAAAAAAAAAAAAAAAAAAAAAAATGTGGTATCAAATATTTTATTTTTGCCCAAAGATAAATGTATATTCCAACTCTTTTATGACTATTTCGACAATGAATATTATTTTCCAGTTAAAATATTCAGTGTGGGAATTGGTTTCTTAAAAGTAATTTAGAAATGTTAGAATAACGATTTTCCATTTCGCTTTGCCTTATCACTCCATACAAAAAAATTTTCACATTATATTACTCAACTACAGATTAAAAAAAAAAAAAAAAAGTTATTTTATCCACTACGTAGTTAAAATTTTTCCATGCATGATTTTTATAAGTCTAATCCACTATTCGTGCCAGTGTGTATGTCTTTGACCCCTAGCTACACATCACAGGGTGCAATCGAAAAAAAGGAAAACTAGACCCACCCTGGCAAAAACCAGACGCTTTTGTCCTTATCACCGTACCATGGTAGACACGCAAAAACAACACTAGTCCAAATTCTCATCACCTAGAAAATCAGTTTCGCTTTCAACAATAGAAATAATAATGTTGCTTATTTCTTCGTGAGCAAGCATCCTGCTTCAAAAAAAATTATAGGATATTCAGTGAGTGAGTTTTTTATACACACCCTTTTCTTTCGAACTATTTTTTCTTCTTTTTGCTTTTGCCTTTTTTCCCTTCTCTATCAAGTGCCAGTGACCAATTTTCTATTGCCCTCTGCCCTATCAGATTAGCCATCGAAATTGATGAGTAAAACTGATCAGGACTTTTTTAGTATTTATTTCCGTTCGATGTTAATGACCTTTAAGCACATATAAATAGAAATGGTTTATATCCCTGCGTCATTTTTTATTCAATATGCAAGGAGGAGAGACTTTTTTTTTTTTCTTTTTTAATCTTGCGTATGCGTTGCATTTATTTGATTTTATCAACTATAGGATATTGTATATATAGGTAAGGTGTTTTTTGTATACCGTATTCGTAACAATTGTGCTAGTTTATTATTCCATGTAAATATTAAAATTATTTTCATTCTTTTGAAAATTTCTATCTGTTTAATCGCTGGCTCATATGTAGTATTTTGTATATCAATGGTCACGGCCGTATGTGGATGATCATATGTTACATGATTAGATGCATTTGTAACATTATAATTATTATAACTATGTAATACTTCATTTGAATATCTGTTATGGAATTTAACAATATTTCATGCAAAATATATGTCTTTATTTTGAACGGAGTGTTGTTGGTCTGTTAAAAGAAAACCCGTCTTCCAATTTATAGATTATATTAGCATTATATTCAACAGACAAAATGCACCGATAAGAAGTTTAAGGTGCCTGCCTACCTTCGAAGGTGATTTTTTTTTAAATAATTGAAAAATAGCCTATTTATCTACATTATATAATAGAATATAGTACAAAATAGTGAATAACCTGAAAAAAGTATGCAAATTTTAAAATATTTTGATATTTAGGCTCAAAATATGCATAAAATTTGCGAAAAAAAAAAGCACTTTTGCAAAACATCATAAGTCAAATTTAAATAAAGATATTTTTTTCTGTAAGTTTTATTTAGATTATTGAAAGGTTCTTAAAGGAGTGAACTACTCTCAAAACTATAACCATGTTATTTAATATTTTAGAGACGATAACATTTCTACATGCTGAAAAATTCATGATTTACATGACAGTTCATAACTTCTATCGACAAAATAATAATAATAATAATAATAATAATAATAATTTAGCTAGATTCATCGTCGTAGTTCATTCCCTAAAACAACTCCTCTAGAGTATTTTGTCAAAGTTTCAGAACGTTTCAATTATAACTTTTGGAGTTATGGATGTTTTGGGATAAAGCAAAATGCTAAAAATCTCATTTTGAGAAAAAGCAGAAAACAGATTTAAAAACAAAATTTTACCTATTAAACAAAAAATAATTTTATTAAGTTCCTGATTTATTTCAAAGCTTCTTATTTTCTTTTTTAAATTCATTTTATAATCAGTAGCAAATTTTGATGCTTATATTGAGTAAAATATTTATATAAACAAATATTTAAGGGTCATTTCCGGTCACTTCCGGTTTCAAAAACTGGCGAGTGACAAATATTAAAATGCCTGTAACTCAAGTTCTAAGTAAGATAGAAACAAAATTCAAACAGATTTAGAAAGCTAAAATATCAGGCTTTAGTACTAACTCAAAAATAGAAAATCGGAGTTTTGACCAAAAATTGCATTTTAAAGGTAGGCAGGCATCTTAATATTTGAAAATATATAGAAATAATCATCAAAATGTAAATACTTCTTTTGAAAATTTTAAAAATTAGGTTACTTTTTTAAAATAGAATTTTAATCGAAATATAATATTTTACTTTTTGTTCACGTCTACAAAAATAAATAAATAAATAAAAATACATATGTAAAAACCTTAAAAACTGTTCAGTTATTTTCATAAATTAAAAGAGATAGGCGTTATATTTGCCGACTGACACATATTTTCAAACACATTGTTCACGATATAGAAATTCGCAGTAGTTTTAAATTAGAATAAAAATTTAAGTAAAAAAACATTTTTTAACAGTAGAAGCTTTTTATTGTGGAGCCATGAGAAGCATAAAATAAAAATATATTCTTGCAAAGACATGCTATAAATAAATGAAAGTTTCAACACTAAGAAAATTTTAGAGAAAAATATAGATATTTCACTTTTGCAAGAGATGGAAATTTTTAAATATTCAAAATATTTTAAAAAGCTATTGAGACCAATATTCTTAGTCATTAGTTTCTACTTAAGTATTTGTTAAACCATAAATTTCAAAGGTCTCGAAAGCTTTTTAAAATCTGTTGCAAAAGTGAAATATCTATATTTTTCTCTAAAATTTCCTTAGTGTTCAAACTTTCATTTATTTATTTCATGCCTTTGCAAGAATAAATTTTTATTTTATGCATTTCACGGCTCCACAATAAAAAGCTTCTATACTGTTAAAAAATGTTCTTTTTTTTTTTTTTTTTTTTTTTTTTTTTACTTAAATTTTTATTTTTTGCTTTTTAGTTATGAAAAAAGCTTCTAAAAAACAAATAAAAAATTCTCCGGATACTGTGTAGACTTTGAAAGATTTTTTTTTATCAGTTGACACTTTTTCTATTACTTATCTGCAAAAATTAACATATTGGTCCCACACAGACTGGCAGACAGACATTTTGTAAAAAAAAAATGGTCAAATCGTGTTCTACAGCTCTCAAAACGTGTAAATTAATCAAAAATCCGAGGTCGAAAATGTTTACGAATCCAATACTTTCTTCTATTGAATATAGAAGAAAGAAAAAAAAAGGTGTATTTTATATATGAGCTTGGCTTCCTTCCCAAAATGCTTCTTTTTTGTTGTTTTGTTGCTTATTTCAATTACGTATAAAACAGATGTAATTATTCTTTCTGTGAATCAACTTACTAACTTTTTCTAAAGATATAATCTTTTTCAAATATACTTTGACGTAAATTTGGAATTATAAATAGTTAATTTTCAGAAATGTATTTATTCGTTTATTTATTTATTTATTTGGAGTTACTTGTTATTTCAAAATTCCTTTCGAGAAATATTTCGCGAATAATTAAATATCTTTCAAGAAAATCTAAATTGGCCTTGAAAAACAACTATTCATTAATAATAAAAATGAAATGCTTAATCTACTTTCTTAGAAAAATGATACTTGTATTGCGGTTTACTTTTATTCTTGTATATTGTGATTTCTAAATATAGTTTCTTAAGGGGGGCAATTCAGTAATATGTATGAAACGTTCAGTTTCATCATGTTGATAAATAGATAAATATACTTTTTGGCATAGATGGACACCGCGCAATTCTTTATCATGTATTCGCTGTCATAAATTTATACTATAGGGCATACTATATTCATGTTAAGAGCAACGAACTCAACCAATCATAAAGTACGATTGTAAACTGAAATATTCAACCCACTAGGCTACCATCTGCTACTTCGATACATTTATCTTATCCTAATTTTCTGGGGGCCAATTTCATGTTTCAGTTTTCATGCAACTGCATACTATTACATTCCCATGCAATAGTTCCCATAATGCAAGGTTATCTCAAGTATTGCTCTATTCTGCCATATTAACGAAAATCTTTAATTTCGAATGCTTTTAAAATAAATGTTCGTGTATAATAATGTTAATGGCAGTATGACAACTGATATTTTCAAACTTGCCAGATATGTTTAGGATATGAAAATAATCCTAATAATAAACGTTTATACGAAATTTTGTCCTATTCTAACATGTTAAAAAAACTGAAAATTTCGAATAACTTACAATAGAGTATTAATAACCAACGATGTTCATGCTAGTATTATAAATGATATTTTAAAACAAATTCGAGATCTTTACGATGAAAATAACCCTCATAATGCAGAGAAAAATTTATGAGAAATTTCGCCCTATTCGACCATGTTAAGAGAATCTTAAATTTCGAATAACTTACGAAGTTTTGAAATTAGAATGTTGAAAATGAATAGGATTCTTGCCAATATCACAAATGATATTTTAAAATTGGTCTGACCTCTTTACGGTCATTCGATCGTGAGATAATATCTACACAGACTAGCACACTATAAAGTGACTAGCGTGCAGATGGACAACATATACTGATTTTGTGAATTTCAGATTCCTCACTCCTCAAAGCGTCTTAAAATACTTCAAAACGTCAAACGTAAGAGGTCGAAAATTTTCCCGACTGTCTGAGTTTCCCCATAACAGTAGTAGTACGATAGAAAACTAAAAGAAAACATATTTAAAACTGCTCATAGGAAACGAATAATTAAAAATCCCTGATGATGCTTTACTATTAAAGCGAAGAGCTTTGGATAAAAAAAAATTTAGCATTTTTTAAATAAAAATTTAAATTTACGTGTGCTTAAAGTGTTTTTAATATATTTAACAAATGACACATGTTCAATTTAACTCACTTTTTTTCTTAGAGATTATTTACAAAACAATATACATTTATTATATATTTCAGTACGAATTCATTTTTTCTGTATTGCTATACTTTCTAATAGCGATTTTAAAAATACTAAGCTCTCAAAAGTAAATTTACTAAGCATGGATTTATCCTTAAATTCAACATCTACCCAAAGCTTTATAAAGCAGGAAAATGGCTCGAGGTCTTTGAAAATTATAGTTTTTGTTCACAAGACTTTCCTCATTTTTCGTAATTCTTAATTTTTGCATTTTCTTTATTTATAAGGTGGTTGTTAGTTATTCTACTATAAGAGTTTTAGAAATTATTGTATCTTCGAGTATTTCCATAAAAGAAAGAACAGTGAATATTTCGTGGAATTGCTAAAGTAAAATTCTTTCTTTCCTTTTTTTTTTTTTTTTCAAAATGGTAAGGGAATTTTTTTAATTGCTAATTTATGAACTATTTTAAAACGTAAGAGAGTTCTAAAAATTAATTTTGTACTTCCATTTTAATTGCTCTCTAATTTAGATTTTTAATGCAATTAAAATTCCGCTAAATCAAAATGCTCCAAAAAATCACCTAAAAAAGAAATATATATATATATATATATATATATATATATATATTATAGTTTTAAGCTCTTTAATTACAGATGATTAATTATTGCTCATTAATAAATAATCAACCATACTAGAAATATATGCATGCAGAAAATTTTTATATATATTAAATCGTAAGTTTTCAATTTCCTTTTTCAAAATTTTTAATTTTGGAGTAGAAGTCATTATTATTAAGAATACTATTTTTGACTTATCTTTAGTATCTTAAAATGAATAAGCATAGTTTTATAGCAAATATTTAAGAAATACTGATTATTTAAAATTTAGAAAAATCTTAAAATTTTAAAATTTTGAACTTTAAGAGAACTTTTTATCTAGTTTCGATATCGAAACAAAACTTAAAATGTTAATCCTGTCCTATTATATCTATTTTTCATATTTCAGTTTCAAAGATATATAATGAAAATTCTATGAATAACATTTTAGTTACCAGTCTAAAACTTTTTTGGACGACTTTGAAATCTTTTTGATTTTTTTTTTTTTTTTTTTTTTAATTAATAATTAAAATCTTTTCAGTCATAAATCTTAATCTCCCAATAATATTTATAATATACAGAGTGCTCGAAAAACGTTGATATCAACTTATAGTCTTTAAATACTTATCTTTGCCATATATGACAAATTAGAAAGATGTATTAAAAAAAAAAAAAAAGTACAGAATTTAATAAAATCTGTAATAAGACATGAAAAAAAAAATTTGAATACTTCAATAATATGATATTTATAGTACACGGGGTGTTCGAAAAACATTGACATCAACTTATAGTCTTCAAATACTCATTTTTCTCATATATGACATGTTACAAAGATGTATTAAAAAAAAGGGGGGGGGGTACAGAATTTAATAAAATCTATAATAAGATATAAAAAAAAAATAATAATAATAATAACTCGCTTTTATTTCGACATGTGATAAAAACTCCAATTCAGCGGAGGTATAGGGTGATTACAATTAAAGTTACGATTTCAAAACGCTATAACTTTAAAACTACTCATCAGAACAATTTAATATTTTACTAGAGCAATCGTGAGGCAATGAAATTTTGTTTGGGGGAGGCAAAAAAGTAGTTACAGCATGTTCCTATAGGTGGCGCTGTCAGGGGAATGTCAGGGGAAACGCCTATATGAACTCATTAAACACAGGAATGTTGTTAGCAACACGATGGAATAGCAGGAAACAATAATTTTCAAGGGTTTGCTACAATTTCTTTTAGCGAAGTGACAACAATGCTTGTTTGCAGTGGAAACAGTCATAGTGAAAAGAGAAAAAGAGGAGCTTCATGAAACAAATACTTAACGTATAATTAACGGCACATTTTGGAACTACTTTTTTTTTTAAATTCTTTTTCCGTACAAAATTTCATTGTCTCACGATTACTCTTGTAAAATATCAAATCGCTCTGATGGGTAGTTTTAAAATTATAGCGTTTTGAAATCGTAACCTTAATTATAATCACCCTGTAGATGGTTTACATGTTTTCAAAACTTCAGCTGAATTGGATGGTAAGAAATTAAATTTTCAAAACAAGTTTTGAACTAGAGTTGGGGGGTCCAGCGTCCCCAGACGTTCACCCCTAAATCTGTTACTAATTAAGCGGTCATTATCATTGGCGTTATACATATATATATGCAAAATTTCAGCTTAATCGAATGACAGGGGGTGTTTGAGAATTCAATTCTTAGACTTGTACCACAAAAATAAACAGCATTCCAAACTAAATAAAACCGCTTAACATGTTTCAGAGGATTCGATATTAAATATTAGAAAACATAAGGCCCTCAAATAAAAAATATTGAAGTAGCAAAATTATATCATACCTTATTAATGTATATTTATATATTTTCGGCATTGTGTATGAAAAAAATTCTGAAAATGTGTTTAAAAAATCTGGAGTGACTCCACTCGACTTTCCGAACATTGAGTAATTAACAGTTTTGTAGATAAAGTAAAGAAAGAGGAGTTGTTAAACAAACAAAAGAGAGACAACCATAATAGTGTTTGAGTAATTTTCTCCATATATTTACATGATGTTTTATTTAACGCTACTGAACTTTGAGCCCATAGATCATAATGATAAAGAATTTTTCGTTGTGTCCCTGTAAAAACCTATAAATGCTAGATTCACCAAAATGCTTAAAGTTAGTGCAACAGTGATTTATAATATCCATATAAATTTTCGGCTCAATTGAATAAGGCGTTCAGATGCTATCGCACTTTTAAAAATTTGCCCCATAGGCAATAATGATAAAGAATTTTTCTTTGTGCCTCTGTAAAAACACTGTAAGTGCTAAATTCACCAAAATCTATACAGTTCGTGCAACTGTGACCTATAACATGTGTACAATTTTTTTGCTCAGATTAGTAAAGCGTTTAGACGCTATCGCACTTTTAAAAATTTGGCCCCATCCATAATGATAAAGAATTTTTCCTGGTGTCCTTGTAAAAAAACTATAAGTGCTAGATTCACCAAAATCAATAGGGTTCGTACTATGGTGACTTACAATATACGTAACAACTTTCAGCTTATTCGAGCAAAGCGTTTAGACGCTAGCGTGTTTACTCACAGACATACACACATACATACATACACACATATACATACATCATCGTAAAAATAGTGAAAACGGACTCAGGGAACCTCGAAACGTATAGAAACATCAAAATCTCAAATTCGGATTTTTGACATGATTACAATACTTTCCTCACTATAGTGTTCGGAAAGTAAAAATATTTAAAGGAATAGGTTAGAAAGTAAAATGTAAATGTGCTTATTTATTTATGTTATATTGTTTTCATTCTTTATTTATTTAAGAAATATCATGATACAAGGCTGAAATCTTCTGTATTATTTTATTAGTATAAGAGACATTTTAATAACTGTTTTTTTTTTTTTTTTTTTTTTTTTTTTTCTATTGCGGAGGCCTGATACAAATTTAAATTACAAATTTTTTCAAATTAAATTAATTTAAATTTTTAATTAATAGGTATTATAAAAACTCAAATTATAATCAGAGAAAGATTTATAATTTAAAATATAGAAATAAACAAAGTTTAAAAAACTATTATAAAAATTTCGAGCTTATACATAGCTCCTTATTGGTATATCCTGGTTAATAGTTTTATGTAAGCTCGAAATGTTTATTGTATACTATTTTATACAATATAATATTATTATAACATTCTATATAATAATAACATTATATCATAATATCATAACATTATATTAACCATTATAATATGTCATTTTATAATGTTTTTATTAAATTAAATTTAGTGTATAACTATGTATTTAATTAAAAATCTGTCTATGGTTTTAACTTGAGTTTTTATTAAATGTGTATTTCATGTAGGCGTAATATATTTAATTATTTTAAAATTACAATATTATAAAATTATGCGCCTTTTTTTACACAATTTTCCATTTTATAATATGTATTTAAATATAATATACTATATCTATTTTTATCGAATTGAAGACGAAGCCAAGTTTTTTCCATCACACGGAATATTATATTATGAACATGTTTTGAAAAAAAAAAAAAAAAACGCGTGTGACATTATCTTTTTTTTTCATGAAATTTTTTTATGTCTGTCAAGTAAAATATTTTGCTTAATGTCCTTTCATCGGGTCACCAGATGGTTTCGGTACAAACTCCAGCGTTTGCAGACAGACATAAAAAAGTTACGAGCAGAAAGAATACGTGGGTGAAGTTGCTTGTTCTTTTGAGGGAAAAAACAAACAGCTTTGAGGGGGAAGGTGCTACGGCAAGTTAAGTACCAGTTTGAAGTTGAATGTCCGTAAAGTGTTGAACCGGAACAAGTTACAATAATTTCCTGGTTTTAATCCCTTGTAACAATTTTACTTATTCCATTAAATATTTGTTTTCGATTAAATGTAATGACTAAATAGAAATTAACTATTTATAATTAAATAACATCACACTTTTCTCCATAAGAAAACTGTTAAAATTATCTTTCCATTATGTTGATTTTTTTTCGTGTACTTAACTATTAAAATCAAGAAATTAAATTTTATGTAGTGCTAAGATTCATATGTATTATGCATCTTAATATATTTTTATATTATTATTATTAATGTATTCCAATTAATATATATATATATATATATATTAATTGGAATACATTATCGGAATTAAAAAATATTATTATTATTATTATTATTATTATTTATTATCTCTGCCTTTTATACATATTGTTTTCCCACATATTTTCTGTAACCATTATTTTTAACTTCTTAATTTTTTTAAACTATTGATACAAAAAATAAATTGTCCCTTCTAATTTTATCACAAAAACTCGGAAATGATTTCCTCGGTACCAATCAATTAAGAATAATTATATGATATTCAGTACAAAAAAGCATACGCAAATTAAATTTTAGGGCAGTCTGCATATTAAAATTTGAATTAACGTTCAAAAAAATTTCCCAGACATAAATATTGTAGTTTTATAAATCCAATAATCCTTGAAAAAAAAAAAAAAAAAGAAAGAAAAGGTAATAATTGTCTGTAATTTGTTCGTAAATGCTTTCTATAAGCAATTACAAAATATTTAAAACTTTTTTTTTTTCTTTTTGTATGTATTTTTTAATTATCCTTATCGTAGGGTAAGTGCACCAGTGACTGACACGTTTATAGCAATCTCTGATGTTTTTAGTGTTCTAGTCATCAGGAAATATATTTAGAATTCCTAAGTTAATACATATGGCATGAAAGACATTCAGAACTACATATATGTTAAAATATATACATGTGATAACAATTATTATTTTTTTTTTTTTTATGAATTTTTATTTGACACCCACTCAATGTTCCAGTAATTGAGACTGCCAGTTTTTCCTTTTATTAGTAACTGGCACCCTATGTTCCAGTGTTTGACGCTGCTAGTTATTCATTTTACCAGTTATTAGCACCTTATGCTCCAGTGTTTGACATAAAATGTTAAAAATCTTATATGTAAAATATATGATTTTATTATTTTTCTTATTTATTAATTATTTCGGGATAGATGTCAATTACTGGAGCATGCCAATCACTGGAGCACCTACCCTACATCAAAATGATGCACTTAAACATAGCAGTTGAAAATGTAACGTGATAGATGTATTTCAAATGTAATTTAATGTAATTAAAATGTATTTTTTAATACCATACATGAAAAATATGTTGCTCCTCTTACAGTAGAAGTAAAATATTTTATAATAAATATCCATTATTATAAGTACACATTAAAAAAAGCAAAATTATCAAAGAATGAAAAATTTTTGAATTTGCAATTATGAAAAAATAATTGTATTAATTTTGATTTTATTAAGGTAGATAATAATGATAACAAATAAATAAAAAGAAAACGAAAACTAATCATTTGGTACTTGTAATAAATCTTTTTGTTGTTGTTGTTGTTGTTTACTGTTATTTAACACAGTCTATAGGGAACATTAACTGTTTTTCTTCCTTTCTTTCTTGGATTTTCGTTAGAAGTATGAAAGGGTAAACTATGAAAATATTTTGGGCTATATAATTCTTCATTTTATACGCTTTTTTTTCTTTCTATTTTATTGTAATATTAAAATTTTAACTAACAGTTATTTGATAACTTGTATTTTTGATACACACGAATTTCAGAGAAATACAAGAAAATCATAAAATTATTGCTTTAAAATATACAAATGTTAAGCATACAATAAAATATTTTCTTAGGCATTATGACTGATCACTTATGAAAAAGAAAGTAATACACGAACTTTGAAAATTATTTTTGATAGACAGGTTTAAAATGTTGTCTGTCAAATATAACGAATTTCAAGAAGAAAAAGAAATGAGAATTTTCAAACATGTGCTTGAAAAAAAAAAAAAAATGTTGTACACTATTTCCCATTACAACTGCAAAGAAAAACGCATTGTTATATATATATTTATTTATTTATTTAAACTCTGAATGAATACAATTTTTATAAAAAATAATGCAATATTTTCTTACTATTATTTTGTAAGAAATTGAATAAAAATTACCCAGCAATATTGCAGTTTTTAAATCCCCCCTCCTTATTTTAAATGTTATATTGGGCATATTTAAAAAAAAAAAAAACTTATTTCCTAAACTTCCCGTATGATTTTTGTCAAGACCGAACAATTATCACTAACTTAATTCAGTTGTATTTATTACCTTGCGCCAATATATATATATGTATATATATATATATATATATGTATGTATATCTTTATATATATATTTCTTTTGAGCGTGTGTATGTCACTGAACTCCTCCTAAACGACTGGACCGAGCTTAATGAAATTTTTTGTGTGTCTTCAGGTGGATTTGAGAATGGTTTAGATTTACAATTCAGTTGAATCGGATAATTGGATCAAACGATATTAAATAAAAACTCCATTTTAACTTTAAAATGATTAAAAAGAAAAATATATTTGATGCCAAAATAAACAAAATTCACGTTTATTTATTTTTTTCCGGAAATAAAATATTTTTAATTTCGCGTGATAAACAATAAAAATTAGAAAAAAAAAATTAATATACCATGAAAATATTCGCGTGTAAATAAATATTTTCATAGAGATACTTGGTATTGGCTTAAAATTTTTATTTAATTTAGTAGTACTTTTCTTTTCTACAGTAAAACAAAATTTTTCGTTTTAATTGATACTTTATATGTAACTTATAAAGGTTCTTTTATGTTTTCACCTTAATTGTAAATAGTAATAATTTCGAATTTATTAGAATTTTTTTTGTTTTTATTTTGTATATATCATAAAACAGTTTTTCTTTTTTGTTTTTGTATGGAACAACTTTAGTTTGGAAAAATTTGAAATTTGGTACCGAAGTAGTACGGACGTTTCTCACCAAGATCGTCAGTTACGCAATTGAGATAGCCATGTTAATTCATCGCAAAAATGGCCAAAAATATTTAAAGTCGACAAGGGGGGGGGGAGGTCTATACTAAAGCTGTGCCTTTGTATTTATCTTTTTATATATATTTCTTTTGTGCGTGTGTATGTCAATGATATTTTATTTATTTATTTTTTGTATGGAACACCTTTAGTATCGGATCCCCCTTTGGCAAAATTTGAAATTTGGCACCGAAGTAGCTCGGACGCTTCTCGCTAAGATCTTTAGTTCCACAATTGAGATAGCCATTTTAATTCATCGCAAAAATGGCTTAAAATATTTAAAGTCACCAAAGGGGTCCTAATTTGTGGCTTAGATTTAGAAAATCCGTGCTTTTCTCACGGCCAATTATATGTTGCGTGTTCCAGGGTTGGAAAACCTTCGAATTTGTTTGTTGATACTCCTCAAGGATTAAACAAAAATATTGTACATCCAATGGCATTATGGTAAATTAAGTTTTTGTAGATTAAAAAAATATACCTGTTATAAAATAAATTGTTTCAACTTTTTCCCCTTTAATTAAAACGAGTTTAAGTTTTTATTTAATACGAACTCTACATTTCACTTTGCTCATACTATACACATACTCACATGCATCGATTGATTGAATTGTGATAAATGTACATGTAATGATGTTAGATATTGTAATAACTTTTTGATAAAAATTTTCATCAAATCGGTCCAGATTGTTACAGCTTATTCAAAAAAGACGGAATTTTCATATGAAATTCGTTGCTATCAGAGATTCTCTCATAAATTGAAATATTTGCCGTATGAAATAAAATTTTGTGCTGTTCGACATTCAGCGGAGGTTTAAAATAACAAGTAGCAAGTAGAAAGTACCAAGTAGCAAGTAGAAAGTACCAAGTAGCAAGTAGAAAGTACCAAGTAGCAAGTAGCAAGAAGCAAGTAGCAAAAATTTCGGTAATTATGCCTTTTACGATGTAATCGGAATTCACAGTCACTGTTCACAGCGCTCCATACCTGTTTCACTTATATTCCACATCCTTACACACTTACAATAAGTTAGTTATTTTTTTCTAGCAAAATATTCTCTAGAAATAATTTATATGACAAAACAACGTTTGTCGGGTCAGCTAGTGTATAATATATAATTAAATTTTAATGATTAATTTGGATTTCTGCTGCTCATAATCGTCATTTACTCCTTATTTTACTATGTTTTAAATTATGATTTTTAAATCTAATTTTTAATATACATACTTTTTTACTTTAATATATGACGCAACTTCAGTGTTAGATTTAAAATGAGATCGTATGCGAATAAATCGAAGCTCGTGTTAGTACGACAGGACTGTTTCTTTCAATCTGCAATTTTGCATTGTCGCCATTTGTAGTGTTCCACCTTAAATACACCAATATCCCTGTCAATATCCAATTTTATCATTTAATTTTTTTAACTGTCATAAAATATTATGACAAATCTGTAAAAACTTTTTTCAAAACCTACTGATAAGCGAGAAATTCTTCCCTGTTTGTGTGAAGAAACCAATTGCTGTTTTCGGTATCCAAGACCATTCGTATTCATAAATTGGATGGCTTCTGAATATTTGTTGACAATATCTTCTGTATAAGTATTAATAATAGCTCCTCAATATTTGTTGGAGATACCTTCTGAATAAGTATTGACGTTGACTTCTGAATATTTGGTTGGTTATTTCTTCAGGATATGTATTGATGATGGCTTCCAAATATTTGTTGGCTATATCTTCTATATATAATCAACAAATATTCAAAATTTGAAATTTTCCACCGGAGTAGCTCGGTCGTTTCTCGCCAAGATGTTTACTTACGCAGTTGCGATACCCATTTTAATTAATCGCTAAAATGACAATGAAAATATAAAAACCGCCTAGGGGCTCCGATGCTAAAGCTATACCAAAATAATTTTAAGAAGTGAATATAGTAACCGATGGTAGGGAATGAAATATAGTTACTTCATACCTTTATATGGAAGAATAGATTTTTAAAAGTCCTGTAGTACTAAATCAAATTCTGTTCATAAAGAATGTAAACAGAATTTTTATATTCGATTGCTTTGGATATATGATTACATCTGTTTTACAAAAGCAATCCATGCACACAGTCATCCGTGCACAGAGATTTCACAATTATTTTGAATATATGCATTCATATAAGATTGCAAACTTCCCTTTTAAACCATTCTTATTCTTTAAAAATCCATTATATTTGGTTTATATCCACTGACCTTATATTTCGTCATTGTGACATTCAAAAACTTCCTGCTCAATGAACCTTGCATGCTGCACGAAATTGCCCTTTCAGTTAGTGTTATCAAAACTGTTTCTATCCCGAGTCATTTTAAGTGTAGAACATTGAAGTCTATAAAAATAATACTGTTTAAGGTTCTCAAATATGTTAAATGAATTATACATCGTCATATAATTTTTTGTATTTACTATTTGTATAAAAATTTCTAATTAATCACTTTTTTTTTTTTTTAAACACTGGTGAAAATATTTTGGCAAATACATTATAGCTGTATGCGCAATGCAGATTTTAACCTTCATTTTTAATGGAATTCATGTTTTTACTCTGCATTCTTATATTAGATTACTTAACGGCGAGACAAATTTCATCGTTTACCTAAGTAGTTATGACCTTCCATTTATTTTCCTTTTGCGTTATTATGATTTCTTGTACATATTGGTTTTTCCAGACAAATTCCAACATTGTTTAACAAAAGAAGTGATTTCAAGTTCTATGGCCACACTTATAATTAAAGTGTTGTCCAGAATAATTATTGCCACAAAATGCATTTCGATTTTTTATGTTTCTCAGCTGGGAGAAAATAAATAAATAACGTCTTTTAAGTGCTGGTTTCATTTATTTATTTCGTAAACGGTAAAACATTCAATATTTATAGTGTCTCTGTAAAAATAAATAAATAAATAAATAATAAAATATAGGGGAACATCTCCAGTTATGGGCATTCTCCAGTTGTGGGCACTCCACCATATCTTTTAACAAAAAGTAAGTATGGTGGATTTGAGTACTGTCAAAAATGTATTGTGACAGTACGCAGTTATTGCGCTAACACCGAATTGAATAGACGCATTTGCTTAGTAAGTGCAAATCGAAACAAAATTTTGTAAAAAAAAAAAAAAAAAAAAAAGCAACACAAAAGTAATTTCTGAATTTTTTCAATGTGCGATAAATCGAAGTGAATTAATTAAAAAATGTGAGTGTAACATATATTCATGCAGTATATTCAATACATTTTGTGATGCAATATCGAATGAAGCCAAAATTTGTAATGAAAATAGTTTTTTCTGTCATTATAAAAGTGATTGTCATTCCCGGTTGTGGGCACCTTCATGTAACCGGTTGTAGGCACCCATGTTTCTTTCATTTAAAGCATGTTTTTGACTTACAAATTGTCAAATATGGTCGTTTAAAACAACATAACATATTTTATTAGTATTTTATGTATTTTTAGGCTTTTTTAGCCATGTCAACCCCGGAAAAGTCAATCGATCCAAAAGAAATGCTTTTAAGGCGATGGCTAAAGCCATTTAGGATTGCTTAGTATATATGAAATTCATAAAATCGACTGCCCGAGAACATGGACCTCCTTGCAGCTTCTGTGTCCCTATAGAAGAAGCCTAGAAAAATTAAGGGAACTCCACTTGTCAAACTGCTGACCAAGCGCACTAAAATAGGAATATTCACAATAAGGAGATGATGTCGATTTCTGCATCATTTGTTTGGAGCACCTGCTACCATGCCGAACCAGAGCAAATTCAATCAAATGGAACGAGTATGACCGTCTTGTGCATTTGAAATGTGCCAATATACGTAAAAGTTATTCTATTTACAAGCATTGTACTTCTGATTTGAAAGGTGACGAAGATGACGAATAAAATTGGGAAAATGCCATTTTCTGTTGTTATTTCGGCCACTAAATCCTAACAAAATGAATAAATTTTGTTGTTTTCTGCATTTATCGTGGCTTTTCTTATTATTTTCCCATGTTTAGCGGATTTTTCAAGTGTGCTCACAACCGGGTGCAAAAATTTTTTTGGCAAAAAATGGTCATTTTATAAAATTGGTAATTCTTTTTTTCTGGTTGACGAAATCAATGCAGTTTATTTCATCAAACGTTAGCTAATGGTTCTAGCTTTCCATTGATATTTATATGTTTGTATAATATCTATTCTATCAAAAGTTATAAGCTAAAATCACTGTACCCACAACCGGAGATGTTCCCCTCTATATATGTATATATATATATATATATATAAATGTGCAATGCTAATATTTTTTAAATTTTTCAAATGTAATGTAAATCAAGGTAGCTTAGCAAAGTTTTAAATTTTTATGGTGATGTTACTGCTTTCACTAATATAAATCCTCTATAAGATAAACAGATAGATACAGATATATAGAATTATCATTAGATGTACTTTTTATTATTGGATCTCTATAAAATTTATAAAAGGTTCAACTAACCTTTTTTAACATAGCAAGAATTATCAACATTAGATCGTCCGTTTAGAAAATTATATAATAATTATATTATAATATATTATATATATAATTATTATATATTATTAATTGTATTAATTATATAATTATAATTTATTATATAATAATTATATAATAATTATTTTTTATTAAAAATTATATTATATAATTAGTATATAATACGTGATTTCATAATAATAATAATAATAATAATAATAATAATAATAATAATAATAATAAATGCTGTTATTCCATTGTCGAATTTTAAACGTTCCTCTCTACGGTTTTAAAAATGTTGATTAAATATAGATTGAATTTTTTAGAAAGTTTGCCTCTATGTATATATTTCTTTCGTGTCATGTTATTAAAATGTTACTGTAGTGCTAACTGTTTTTAAAAAATAGAATGATAAAATGCATTTGGCGATACTTTTTAGAATAACTTATAAAATATATTTATTCTTATTTGCATGTGGTAACTTGATTAGAGTGCCTTTATAATGAAATATCATTAAAAAAATTACAGTTATTCAGTTATGGAGGCATTTTGTTTGCATTCTGAGGACCAAAAGGTAATAGATATTATAAATAAATTCCTAGCTACGATTTAAAAAATCGAAGAAAACTGATTTCAAAATAGGGAGTGTCCTTTAATTTCAAAGTTGTATGGTCACCCTTTGCATTACATTTACTTTCCTGGTCTAAATTAAATTACTTGATGTAATTGAAGTAATTTATACAAATATTCTTTTGAAGGTTAGCCCGTTAACGCCCGAATTAATTTTTGCTAAATATATTTTTGATGAATATTTCGAATCTAAACTAATGTGTACTACTGAGAATAAAATATATTAAATTCAAACCACTTTTCTGTTAGTTTTTCTGTTCGTCTATCCTCATTTGAGGACGTTTGGTGTTCCAGTGAAAAAACTTCCAGCTAGGAAAACTTCGAGATAATAGATTAATTTTCTATTATATGTTGGCAAAGACCTCGAAAGTAAAGTATTATAACATACATTATTATTAATCTTCACATTAACCCGTTAACACCCGAATTAATTTTGCAAAATATTATTAGCTGATTATTTCACTTCTAAAACCATATAGACAACTGACAGTCAAATATATTAACTTAAAAAATTCTTCTGATAGTTTTAAATTTAAAGCTTATCCTCATTTATTGACGTTTAGTGTTCTAGCGAGAAAACTTCGAGATAGAAAAACTTTGAGATAACAGATTAATTTCCTATTATATGTTGACAATGATCTCGGAAGTAAAGTATTATAATATATATTATTATTCACCTTGATTTAAGTTAGTATGCTTACGCAAAAAGCAAATATATGTGCGACGAATGAAAAATCATAAAATGACTATCCAAATTATGAAATAATAATTAATAGTAGGCACATAAAACTTTCAGTGATCATATAGAGTGACGCTATACACTGTCACTAAAAAGCAGAAATCATTCCAAAAAATCACAAAAGAAATACGCGCTATTTTATTACCTGTCCTCAAATGAGGACGCTGGGCATTAGCAGGTTAAAAACAAATGTCAAGAATATGGTGGCAAATGTTGGTATAAATTTTTAGATCTTGGTATATTTAAAATGTTGATTGAACAATTTCTATTCTAAGTAGAAATCAAATTATAATTTCGACTTATTTAATTAGAAATTTTACAAATTCATAATTATTATCAAGTTCATGCATTTTATTTTTACTTTTTCTTATCTTTATTTGACTTCATGCCTTTGACTCATTTTTAACTTCTGTTTCAGGTCAGACTTTTGTTTAGTTAAAGAAAGAAAATGTCTGAAACCAACGGCTATGTTGCAAATGGTGAACCTGTAGGTCAACAGTGGCTCGTAGGTCTTTTAAATTCGCAATGTCGGTATTTAACAGCGGAATCTTTTGGTTTCAAAGTCAACGCCAACGGCGTGGGTTTGAAGAAGAAACAGCTTTGGACTCTAGAACCATTTGGCAGCTATGATGATTCAGTATGCTTAAAAAGTCATCTTGAAAGGTATGAAAATGAAACATTGCTATAAATAAAACCTCTGGCAACAATCCTAATAAATTTGTATTGCATCGTAATTGTCGAAATTATAGCAACACAAAATATTTTTTTAATTATTTTACTTATATTTGAATAAAAACATGAAATTATTTTCAAATAAAATATTAACGTTTTTAAAGTTTTTCTCTTTATTTAACATGTTTCATTTATTTCGCTTACCCTTGCTTATTGTTTATATAAATATTTCAAATATATATATATAGATAGATAGATAGATAGATACATATATAGATATCTGCTTCGTAACAACCGCACGAATTTCGTGACCCACTACTACACATATTATACACTCTTTTTCAAAATTGTGTGGTCAGAAAACATAAAATTGATTTAACAAATTAGACACTTAACAATTTTCCTGTAAGAAAAAACTTATACATACGTCGTGAAGGCACATAAAAGTGAATTAGCAAGTTAAAAAAATCATTAGAGCTGTTTTTTGAAACCCTTATTTTCGGTATCTATAGGTGGTCTGCTTGATCAGAACGCCTCTTAGTTTTTCTGTAGTAACCAAGAAATGCATGCTAAAATACACCTGAAAAGTTGCTTATGTAGTAAATTTGAAGGAGATTGTTGGAGCCGTTTTTGCGACTTTCGGTCCCTCTGCCAATTTTCACCAAAACTTGGCAATCTCATCTGCTTATCGGAAACTAACAATTACATACGGAAGGATACTTATAAGATTGTTAATATGGCGAGTTTAAAGAAAATCCGTAGGGCCATTTATAAGAGAACGCACTTGCGGACCTAAAATTGATCTATTTATGCAGGACGTCTATCAATTTTTCTGAATTACCCAATTAATACATACGAAATGACACCTAAAAGTCATATATAGGAAAGGGTTTATATAGCAACTTCGAGCAAAATCGTTACAGCCCTTTTTGAGTTATGGACCTACAGTCCCACTTCTGATTTGTCAATTTATACCAAAAATTGGAAGAATCATCTGTACACGATACTTGTCTTAATTCTGAAGTTTCGTCATTCTCCCTTTATTAATATTGAAGATGCGATAGTCAGAAAATTCCCCACACACATACACACTGACTAATTGCCAAAAATTATTTTTTTTTGTCTCAGGAGACCTTAAAACATGAAAACTAGGTGAAAACTCGATACTGAAATTTTTGATCGAATACAATACTTCAATTACCTACGGTAGTTGGGTAATGGAAGTAAAAAAGATCCTTAGCGGATGGCAGTTTCTGAAAAAAAAAATTGTTTAAAAACAAAATAAATCATCTAAGTTTTATTTATAACGAAAAAGTCACTTAAAATACCGACTTATGCATTATTTTCTTGGGAAAAAAAATCACATTCATTTAAAAAGGGAAACGCTATTATGTTTCTTAGTAAATGGAAAAAAATATGTGCTAATATTACGTGTTTATGAACGAATAGGTATAAGGTTAAAATATATTAGAAAATAGCCAACTTTAAATGAGAGAATTATACCTTTAGAAAAAAATACCTTAAGAAATACATCTTTAAATGTTTTTCTAAGAATCTACTTAAATTACTTTCTCTTTTAACTCTAGATAATGCCATTTTTGCGAATTGGACATATTTACGTTTTGCTCACACCTCACTCACAGTACTATCACAAATGTGTTTTGACTGAAGTATTATAATACTTCTCTTAAGATGTATTAATGTCCTTTCAACATAAATATATACTTTTCTGGAAACATAAATATACACTTGTTTTTAATTCGTAGTCTCAGTCGAATGATTAGTTAAGGAGTAACACTGATATAAGTTTAGTTATCTTAGGATAATTTAATCACTAGATTATTTTGATGTAGCATCATTTTAAATGTTTGTTTTTTAATTTGTTTATTATTATTGTTAAAAGGAAATTTTGTAGCATCTGAACATTTTTAATATATTGATTAAACTAATACATAAAATAGATTTTCTAAATTGATTTCTCTTTGTTTACAGATATTTGAGCGTTGACCATTTTGGTAATGTCACCTGCGAAAGTGAAGAAAAAATTGAGGGAGCCAAATTTTATGTTGCTGTAGCTAATGATGGAACTGGCCGATGGGCTTTGAGAAATGCTGTTCGAGGTTATTTCTTAGGTGCTGCCAATGATAAACTTCTGTGTTCTGCTAAAGTTAGTATTTTATAAATAACACTACGTGCGTTTTCATTAAATTTACTATAATAATCCCAAACTAAGAGGAATTTTCTTTAAAATGTGCAGTTTTGTTTGTTTATTTATTTATTTCTCTTTGGTTAATTCGTTCTAAAGTTTATTTGAAATTTGTAAAATTCTGACTAAAATAATTAAAATCATTCTCCAGTTACTTCTATAAACTTCAAAACTTATAAAACAAATACTAGCAAATATTATTTTTACAGTGAAACTTCTCTAAAAGTACTACCCATCGTGTCACAGAAAATTGACCTTTTAGACAGGTGGCCTTCTAATAAAGGTCACTCAGAAAATCTCAATTCAAGCAGTAAACATGATAAACCAAATGGTTTTAACTCTTTGACGCAGATGGGACACCGGTGTCTCTTTTGCTTATTTATTTTTTGACGCTCTTATTGCAAATATTATTATTATATGATAGTTTTTTATTATAAAAGAGAGTCTAATAGTTACTATAAAAAATCTATTAGATTATCAGAGTAAATTTTTTACTAAAATAAAAATGTTAAATAAAAGTAGTTTGAAAATTTTTTATCAACTAATTTCAAAAATTTATTTCTAATTAAATTTGATTATTTAAAAAAGATCAGTAATGAATTATTGCTACTCCTATATCTAAGTAATTGTAAATAAGTGCAATTTGTAAAAATATTTATTCATGGGACGCCCGTGTCCCATGATGAATAGGCCTTTAACGCAGAAAGGGACACCGGTGCCCCACTCTATATTTTAGAACCAAAATTAATTAAAATTTTAAATATAACATTCTCCAATTATTTAGATCTAAAATAACATAAAACTATCAAAAAAGTGCAAAAATTATGTTTGATGAGAAATCTGCTTCAAAGGGTTAACTATACAAATTTGCATTGTTTGCTATGTAGCTTCCTAATGATCATTGATATTACTATTATTATATATTTTTAATTTTTAAACTGTAATAATTTTCTTTTACCAAGAATTTTTCTTACATGCCGTACAAATTGTTCAACTTAGCATCATTTCTGAGTGTAAGAGAGATCTTTATATATAAATTCCCACTAAAACTACCTGACAGGAAATGTTAATAGTAGCTTTTAATTTTTAACCCTAGAATTTTAATGTTTCAATCTTGTCATTTAAAGTCAACATTACTCATTCAGAAGCCATTTCATTTAAATTTATTAACTAAATAATATAATGAAAAAATTAACTTTTCTAAGCTTAAACTTTATCTCTAAGTATGCACATTTGTAAATGTGAAATATTATAAGTATGCACATTTAGAAATATGAATCATTATCATTTGTTCATTTTCCCTACACACAGATTACTACTAGATATAAGGAGATAAACAAAGTTACATGATGTACCATGGTCGGTTTAAAACAAAGAAATATATATATATCTATTTTTGCAAAATCTGATTCTAAAAGAGGTAAGAAATTATACATGAGCGTTTAATGGAGGTAAATTAGTATCAAGTCTTATGGGTAAAATTTGTAACTGGAAAGAATTGGCCCTTAAGGTAGGTGACCTTTCAATAGAGATGGACTTTTAGAGAGGTTTCATTGTATTATTATTATTATTTGCAATATTTTTTGTACAAGATACTTTATATTTCCAGTAGACATTTAAGGGATTGCATATCTATCTATCTGTATAAGATATCAAAATATGTTTTTAATCATATCATGCACAAAAAATATTAAACAACAAAAACAGTCTATAACAAACTTATATGTAAACCAAAAAATGTAGTGTAGAAACTGAATTAAGACTTCCGTAAATCCGTAAACAAAGAAAAGAGGAATTAAACTGTCAAAAATGCTACGTATGGCTTGAGACATACGTGCGAGGTTACAGCATGTTTTCATGAGAGCTCAACTCTCCCAAGCCCCATATATGTAGATATAATATATATATATATATATATATATATATATATATCTTTAACTGGTATTTCTCAATACATGATTTTATTATTTTATTCAACTCGTCAAGTTCCGTTTCGCCTAAGCAAATATTTTTACCAGTCTAATTTTTGTTATAAACATATTTTATTATTATTATTATTATATGTAGTTTGACTTTAGTTCAAATATTGTAAGGATAAATATTTTTTAAGACTGTCTAAATATTAAAAATTGAATAAATAAATAAATAAAATTTCAAAATGGATTTTAGAAAAAAAAAAAAAAAAAATGTTATTACGACTAAAAGAAAGCGTTTTTGCGGACAACTAAAATTTTTTTTTGATGTTTATCTAAAAACCAAGAAATATTAATTTTTATACTAATATTCAGCACATCTTAGAAGCAACTGCAGGAAATATATTTTTCATTTAGATTTAAAATACGGATCATAATTATACCTTATTTTACGTCAGGACTGTCCAACCCAAAACACTTGGTGGGCCGCATTAGAAATATATTTTATTCATTCGGGCCACACTGTTTGTACAGTCATAACCCCCCCCCCCCCACACACACACACACCTGCTTTACCGACTAATTCCGCCGTAAATTAATGTAGAGACTTGAGATTGGTGCCAATCGATTAGTAATAAGGCCTAGTTTAGACGTTTTAGTTAGAGTTTGCTTAAGGGATGTACACATATTAAAACTGGCATCTTCAATTTTTTTTTTTTTTTTTTTTTTTAAGGCAACCCGCAATTTTGACAATCTTTTTGGATTAAAAATTAGATGTCATTACCAATCGTTAGGCATCAGCTGCTAGTTTCTACGATGATTTACGGCGAAATTAGTCGGGGAGGAAATTATTACTATTATTATTATTATTTTATGACTGTACATATGCATATGTGTATATATGTTTGTGAGTATATGATTCATGTATGTATATACTTTTTTCGGAGAAGGGCAGGGTGAAAATTCGGAGAAGAATACATTAATTTAAATTATTTTCATTCATAAATTAACAATAGAATTGTAAAAAAAAAATTCGACTATATATTAAAACTATAATAAAAAGAATGAATAATGGATCTAATAACATTCCATTACAACAGTTCCTTATCTACCATAATCGTTGAAAGGTATTTTCACTTCGAAAAGTCAGAACGTATTTATTAATTTTTGATTCGTTAACCAAAGTTGTCAAACTTTAAATATCGTTAGTCTCCTCGCGGGCCGCAAGAAACTACGCGGTGGGCCGCATGCGGCCCGCGGGCCGCGGGTTGGCCACCCCTGTTTTACGTTATTGTTAATAGCTTGATATCGAATAATCCTGATGAAAGAAAAATTGTTTTAAAAGAATTTGATCGCGAATATAATGGTGATTTGGGACGGGGGGGGGGGGGGGACTTCTATATTTTTTACACAATGTTTTACAAAGCAAAAAGTAATCAAAATATAAATTATTGTTTGAGTTATGTCGAATGTATATATTTCTTTAATGACTAATAATTCTCCCATTTTTATTTCCTTAACTATTTGCTCAAGAAGAATAAAAATCCAATTTTTAAAAATCTTTTAAAGTAAAATAGAAATATGTTCGACTTTTATTGAAGTTTTTAAAGTTAAGTAAAGTTTCAATATGTATATGATCTTTTGTGAAAAAATAAATAAAATAATAAATTCAGTTTTAATACGTATACGACTTTTTGTGATAAATCTGTATGTATCCATTCGGAACATTCCATGAGTTACAACTATATTTTTGTTTTATGTTGTATCAATTCGAGCAAAACTTGTCGTTTGCACTAATTATTTTTTTCCGTACAGTGCATATTAGTTCTAATTCTATATTCAGTAGCACACAAGGTATCTTTTATAAGTTACCCTACATAATTATTACTCATACAAATAAATAGAAAAACGCAAAATTCTGTTTGTACGTTTTAAATGCAAAGTAATTGTGTCTTTGATTATTTATTAAAATACCGGATTTTTGTTAACAAGCTCATATATTTATATATATTAAATATATATGAGAATAAATATCAAGTGTTCATTTGCTTCTTAGTTGTCAATTATTGTAAAAATTACACTGTTGAAAATAAATTTAGTAGGTTATCAAAATTTAGTCATTTAAACATCTTTATTGTTTAATGAACTATTTCATTTCAGGTTTTTAACTCAACGTAGTTTAATTAGTACCTACATTTTTAAAATGTCTATTAATAAACATGAAGATGCTTTAACGCCTGATATGTTCAACTTTTTCAACATTTTAAAATAAAGTTCAAAACATTTTATAACTTTAATTTGGTCGTTTGAATATCTGTATACTTTAAAAAATTGTAATGTCGTTGTCAAACTTCAGTCGTAATTTTCTGAGTGAGCCCATATTTTATATGCTTTATTTGTCATATTAACCGTTTATTTACCGTTAATACGACAGCTTAATTTAAAGTTGGACAACGAGGTTTCAATTCTTTTACAGTGTAACTTTTATAGAAAAGGGCCGTAAATTTAATGTAATATTTATTTCTCTAATGTTATTTTTATTACAATGGATATCAATTGAGAAATATTTAATATATTGTATAACCAACAGGTTCCTGGCCCTGCTGAATTGTGGACCGTACACCTCGCAGCTCGACCACAGGTGAATATTCGCAGTGTTGGTCGTAGACGTTACGCCCGCCTTTCCACCGACCATGAAGAGATTCATGTTGATGCTAACACCCCATGGGGAGAGGATACCCTTTTCACTTTGGAATTCCATGACGGCCGGTATGCCATTCATACATGTAATGATAAGTACCTTAGACATGATGGTAGGCTTGCAGATTCACTTTCTTCGGATACACTTTTCACACTGGAATTTCATGCCGGCTACTTAGCTCTGAGAGATTCAGTGGGGCGTTACATTGCGCCTCTAGGCAGCAGAGCAGTTTTGAAGACAAGATCTCAAACAGTAACTAAAGATGAACTGTTTTACCTAGAAGATTCCGTGCCCCAGGCTGCTTTTGTCGCCTTTAACGGGAAATACGTGTCTGTCAAACAAGGTAAGAGGAAATTATTTTAAATTTTAAATAATGTATAATTAATATTTAATAGAGTTGCATGATTATTATACAATCATCCAACATTAAATTAGATAGCGGTAAGGAATTTTTTCCGCGTGTTTTCTATTGTAAGCAGGTCATCCTAAAAAATTTTAGAGATTTTTTTTTTAATATTTGATTATCTTGATAGAAAGATTAGTAATATTTTTTATCCATTTCGATATAATAAAATATCTAAATGAAAATAGTTTAACACAGCTTATTTATGAGCTCAGTATCTTTATGGCTAATTCTGATTCATTATTAAAATTTTTATGTAAAATTAATTTATAGAAATAGTATTTACCATTTTTGAAACACCATTATAATTATCTTATTGTCAGATTTCATTTAAGAACTAGATTTAGATAATTACAAATAAATCAATAAACGCTTTTTAATTTTTGTTTTAAAACACATAATTTGCTCTGAAATAAAAAGTATAATCTGCCGGTAAATATTTTAAACATTATCAATTGCCAATCTCTTTGTAATTTATTCTTTTTTCTTCTTCCTCTTTTTCCTCCTTATTCCTCTTGTTGTCGGGATTTTTGCTCTTTTTATATATCGGTTTATAATCCTGTTCTACAAGGGAAGCATGAAAAATTACAAATACCCAGACATAGAGAATGTATAATTATTTTCTGAGTTTTCTATAATCGAGATGCTATGCTCTATTCTGGCAAACAATTCCCTCTCCCCCCCCCCCCCCCCAAAAAAAAAAAAAAAAAAAAAAAAAAAATATATATATATATATATATAGCAATAACAGTTTTTTAAAATTTTCAATTGTCCATATTTTTGTAATTAATTTTTCGTCTTCTTCTTTTTTTTTTTTCTTTGCAGTCTTAATTCCTATTCTACTTCCTTCCTATAATGGTGTTGAAAATCCTTCCTCTAAAGCAAGTGTAGAAATTATAAATTATAATTCACAAAATATAAATTATAAATTATATAGTTTAATTATAAATTTAAACTGTACACTGAAGTGAAAAAAAATCGGGGAACAGCTATACGAAAATAGTCAAAATGGCAGTAATATTAAGAAATTTATAAATAGAGAGTGTAATTATCAAAGTTTTCAATTGTATTGAACCGGTTGATGTGTAAAGTATTCTGCTAAAGCAAAATTATAGTCTTACGATGGGAAGTAAGAAATTTTAAACGCGGAAAGTTAAATTCATGAGGCATTCTGTATCGAAAATCGATTGAAAAATAAGTGTTTCTTGGTTCATAGTGTCAAGAGTGTGCCGAAAATATCTAATTTTAGGCGTTACTTCTCGCTATGGACCATCTACTTAATAACTTAGACCTTCCACATCTGCGTAAAGTAGTCAGAATTTCTAGGCAATTAATAATGCGTTATATACCTGGGACAATCAATGTAGGACGTACGACAGACTTGTCTTTGAGGACAATGGAATAGAATTTGGTGGTGGTGAGATATGGCATCTGAAGACCGCTTCGAATATTTTCACTAACAAATATCATTGGATGCATCGCCACAGCTTGCGACGTGACCATAGCAATTAGATCCGCTGAACTATAATAATAAGAGGAAAGATACTAATCGGTCTGTTGTCTGCTTCGAAATGTAGAAGCGAAAATGGCAAGAATTGAGTATTCTATGCAAATAAGCATTTTACGCAATGTTTTTCCATTCTCAATTCAAACCAACTGGTTCTGCGAAGACCAAATTGATCGCTGGCTTTCTATATTATTTAACCGGAATTATTTGGAAGTTGTAAGTAAGAGTTGATGGTGAGGTTCGTATTTAGTTCATAATTTATATCCTTGAATCCATGGATTCAAATTGTCAACAATTATGTAAACTTTTATTAGCTTAATAGCGGTTTTGACTGTTTTTACGTGGCATAAATTGGGTCTTTTTGTCAAACTAAAACAATCATTATCTGAAAATGGTTAAATTCAGCTACTTGGAGACCGTTTTCTTGGAGACCTTCATGAGCTCTATACAGTGTTGCCAGATTGGGGACTTTTTTATTTAACTTCCACCAATAATTTTGGGATGTGATATTTGATATGCATAATAGACGATTTATCTTCGAATTTATTAGGCAACTGTTACAATTAAAATTAAGTGGTGGATATTGAATAAGAAAGTCCCCAATCTGGCATCACTGGCTCTATGTACCCAAACAGCGATGGGATTTTCTAGAATGACATTGCGTTATGCTAAAAGACAGAAATCTCTCGTGATTTGTTCATGGAACGTTCTGGAACAATTCCAGAAAAGGATTTGGCTATCTAGACTGCCATACGGGAATCTTATTGGATATATATGGGACATGACCAAAAGATTAGTTCGTGCACAAAATGTTCACCTGCAAATAGTTCGCTTGCAAAATTTTCACAATGGTGGACGATTGTTGAAACAGTATGGCTGAATATTCTTGCAGGGGCCTTTCGACAACTTCTTGAGTTAATTCTACATAGAGTTGTGGCATTTTCCAGAGAAATGGAGATCAAACACAACATTAGAACGTATCATATACTTTTAGTACATCAGTTTATACTGTTATATATAAAATAGGGGTGGGAATCGATTAAGAGTCTTAACTGGGTTAATCGTAGTTCATTAATCGATTAATCGGTCGATTAATCGGATTTTTAATCGGTTTTCATTTTTCTTTATATAATTTTATTTCAATGATGAATAAAACTCTCATATTGTATATATATATATATATTATTCCTAAGTTTGACTGAAAAAAAAATTGTCTAATCAATTCATAGCTGAAATTCTGTTTCATAACTGAAATTTAAATCCATTTTCAGAATAATAATTGGTAACTTTAAGTGTTCATTTTATATAAATATTTTAACTTATTCATTTTTTTTTTTCAATGAATTAATTTTTCCATTCATTTTGAAAGAAACATTAATGAATTTACACATATTTTAGTTTTATATTTGCAGGCCTTGTCCATCTCGCTTGTCACTATTTTTAAATGAATTCTCAAAATTCCATATCATTATCATAAAAATCTCAAATTCGTACATTTTAGTTCTTCTTTGTCACTTCGGACTAGAACACAGAATGTTTTTTTCTGTTTCTACTTCAATAGTTACTATCAGCAATTCTAAACAGACAATAAACGCTTGAAGATACTGTGAAACTCTGTTGACATTTCCCCCATCAGAGGAATAATAGAAATCTCAATCTCTCTCTCTCTCTCTCTTTTTTTTTATCTTTACATTTCTATTTTTTTAAAGCTTCTTGTTTCTGAGAATACTATTACCCTAGCCAACATTTTCTGTAGAAGATTACAGACAGGTGGTGTTACTCCAGGATGCACATGAAGCAGCATTTTGTTTAATAACTGTCCTCCCCATTTTCTCTATCAACAAAAGTGCAACAACTTTTTTTGAGAGGTTTTATTTTTATTTATTTATTAGTTTTATTTTATTTTATTTTTTTATTTTTTGCTTTTTCATTATTTGATGGATTTTTCTTAGAATGTTCGTTAGCAAAATATGTGAAAAAATATTTTGTAGGCAGAACAACATTTTTACTTTAATTCGTAGTTTGAAAATTTTAATCGAATTTTGAAAATTTTTAATCGAATTAATCGATCCGATTAACTCGATTAAAAAAATTGATCGGGACTAAGCATTGATCGATTAACCGAACCGATTAATCGATTAATCGGCACAGCCCTAATATAAAAGTGTATATTCTTTGATATAGTTTAATACTCAACTATATAGAGCACCTTATAAAAAAAATCCAGTTGAATATAACAAAATTTCATAGAGATATCGGTGATTGAATGAGCTGTTTTTCAGCTGTTTTCTAAAAAGGTTTTTATGATAAGGGGTCATTCACAAATGAAAATTTGTATCAGAAAAAAAAAAAATGTTACACAGTGAAACTTAATACAATATTTGTGATTCATTTTTCTTTTTTTCATTTTTTTATAGGTAATTTTAATTAATGTTATAGGTAAATTTAATTGTCTTTTTTTTATACGTATGTACTACGTATAAAAAAAATATATAAATTAATCGTTTGAAAAGAAAAATGAAACTTTTTTATGATACAAATTTTCATTTGTGAATAACCTCTTACCGGAAAGGAATTTAATCATTGATATCTCTCACTGATGTCTCGTTTAATCACTGATATCTCTATGAATATTTCTGATATTCAACTGGATTTTTTTTATAAGGTACTCTATACAGTTGAGTATTAAACTATATCATTTTTTTTTCAGTCCGTGCATGCGTAGTAATAAATTATTTATAACAACTATCCATATCTCTAAATATTAAATGTATTTGTTTTGAACTATAATCTAATAATTTAGGCATACGTTGTCATTTTTTCTGAAAATTTCAACAAATTTCAAAAACCCCTTTAAAGTTATAAAGTAAAAACTTGCGAAAAAATTTTGCATTTCTTAATAAAATATTTATAACTCTTTAAATATTCGAGTTAGCCTCACAAAACTCTACATATGTATAAAATATAACATTTACAACCACATCTAAATTTTGCAGATGAATGGATGCACTTCCAGATACAGGGTAATCACAAATATATATATACTTTTTAATAGATTTGTTGTTCGCCCCCCTAAAGCCCTTCATGACAAAATCTTTGCTGGAAAATATGAGGAAAGACATGTTTTCTTTATTCCCAAAATTCAATCGACAAAACGTAAAAAAATGAAAGTGTTTCCATTATTTTGTCTAACACCTGTATGTGTGTGCAATGAATTAAAAATCCTCAGACCAATTTTAACAGTAGTTCAAAAATACAAAATTAAATATTTTGTGGTAGAAACATGGGATCATGGATGCATATGCTGACTATTAGAAAAGGGAATTAACCATAAGGAAATTATATTTAAATAAAACGTAATATACAGATATAGAGCAGCAAGGATTCCTGATAATAGAAGAACAAATTCTCAACGAAAGAGCCGATTCACGAATTTTCAATTCAAATATGAGTATTCCACTGAATATCCTTTAAACACATAAATTAAATAAGGGAATCCATTAGTATTCTTGTAAATAAGTACAACAATTGGCAATATTATTTATCACGTTGAAACAGCCTAGCATCTCAAACTCTAAATTATATGTGCTTGTGTTACTTTAAATAAGTACAATTAAGCCTGATTGATATTTGTATATTTTATTTTGTATCTAGTATGCTCTTAAATAAGTAACTATCAAACAGCTCACATTAGCCGTTGCTTATTCCTTTTGTAACTCCATTTTCTCCTGTTGTAAAAATTGTTTTTACTTATATATGTATCATTTACCTTTGCAGTTTGTCTAGGAAATTTTGAAATATATTTTATCTGTACAGTCGTATACATATAATTGAATATATACAGCTACAAATGCAGTTATTATTATTATTATTATTATTATACGAGCAAAAAAGATTTAAGCATTAGAGTTTTTTTTTTTTTATGTTTGTCCTTTTTTAAATTTTCATGCTTCTATGGAATTTTCAGTAAAATATTGCATAGTTCATCATCATGAATGCATCGATACATTTATTTATCAGTGAGAATTTCATCTGTTAAATCTTTATTATTCTCCCGTAGCTCCTCATTTTATGCTTTTTAAACTCGTTTTAGTCCACTGCAATAAATAAGGTATTAAATGTCGTATGTGAACAATGGCATCGAACAATCAGAGCGTTTAATCTTCTCCATTATTCTTTACTGACCCAGGCTTTCTTTTTCTCGTTTCTGCAAGTACTTCTTTTCTTTCTCCTATTCTTACGATCCAACCTTTAGGCAAAAATAGAAACATTTAAGGAAACATCCCACGACTTAATACGAATTAAAAGAAATTAAGAAAAAATATAAAGAACGCAGTCTCTTGATTTTTTTTTGTTGACCTGATGCTGAAGATTCAGCGAAGTATCGTTGACAGTTACGGCTATGGGTGAATGAATTTTGTGATTTTAAATTAGTTTTTCTTTTAGTCTTGTCACATGTGAAACTTCATTCTCATTAAATTGTCAACAGTCGCTTTCCATAAGAATATTATTATCTCAACGGATAAGTTTTATGCAATTAATACATCCAACTTATTTAAATTATGATGGGATTATGCTGTTTAATTTTGATTGTTTTTCATTCAATTTCTAATCTATAATCATTTTTCATGATCATTAGATCATCATGTAAGAAAAAAATTAAAAACCGTAAAATTTATGCAAAGTTCATTTAGAGCCAGCCATATACTTCTTGCCTCTTTCTAAACCTTTACAAAAAGTTGATATCACTTATACATCATACCTGGTGTTCGATAAACCTTGAATTCAGCATTAATTTTTTAAGTATTGATCTTACACATACATGACAAATTACAAAGATGATAAAAAAAAAAACGGTATTTTAAAAATTAATGAAAGTATTCAAAGGATTTAATTTAAAAAATTAGGAAATGTAAACTTTTGTACAGTTCTGATAAACTAACCCCCCCCCCCCCAAAAAAAAAAAAAAAAAAAAAAGAAATAATAAATAAATAAATAAATAAATAAAATAATAAAAATAATAATAATCCCAGTTATATGTTGAAACAAAGTTGTTGAAATATTAACCAAAAAATAAAATTTCAATTTGTTCATTTATTTGCATTAGAGTAATTTTCACTTATAATTTTTGTATGTCTCCAGAAATACGATCTGCCGATCTGTTTTCTTTATTTGAATATTTTAAGTGGAGCAATCGGAAAATGGTTTAAGTTAGTATTTTTTTTTTTTTTTTTCATATCTATTCACATTAACAACGTATGGAGCACATTTCACCAGTTGTAAAGATGTGGACCGCATGAAAATTTAAATTTTCTAATTATATTTAAATAGAATCCTTGAAGATTTTAGTTGAAATTCTGCATCAATTTTATGCAGTTTTTTAAAATTTATTATCTAATATCTAAAATCAAAGTATCTAATATAATCTAAGATCGACATATTTATATAATAGACATAAGATAAGTGTACCCAATCTTGGACACTATACCAGTAATGGCCACATTTCGTGCATAGTAGCCATATAAATAAGTGCATAGTTGTGTTTTGCTTCGCATTCATATTTGGTGTTACAACCCTCTAATATTGATGTTTTGTAGAATTTTATTCAAACCGGGAGAACATCTTTGACAATATGCCGCTATTTCTTTTTGTTTTGAATAAGTAAATTTTGTTAGTTTTACATCTGCTTATTTCGAGCTGATTTATTTCCCACTGCTTTTATGTGGTTAAAATAAGTTTGCGGAATTAATTTATGGTGCTAAAGTTTTAATTTCCGTATAGAATATAGAGTTTTCACTATTGATATCCCAATATGTCGTCATTGGCAGTAGTAGACAATCTTGTACACTGCATGGTTATTTGATTTTGAGAGAAAAGACCAATAGAAAACACAGAGACATATTCGGAATGTGGAACGGAATATAAATTCATTTAACACAAAATCGGATGAGAATACTTCAATATATATATGCATATTCGAAATTTTAATAATATTTGTTAAAATTTGTTAAAAAAAAAAAAAAAAAAAAAAAGACTTGCAGAATTCAAGCAAATATCTCAAATAATGACTGGATTTTTTTTGCTTTGGCGATAATTTAAATATCATACTGACCTAAATATTATTTTCAGATTAAAAACTCTTTTAAATAAATCAATGTGTTATTCACACATAAATTTTTCAGAAATAATTTGTTTTCAATTTTTTATAAAAGTTATATGCATACATTTTCATTCTTTTTCACGCATTCATGAAATAGAAAATAACTTTTGTTCATTAAATATATGTACTTTTACAGTTCACAATTTGTTCTGCCTTTTCTGAAAAAAAAAAAAAATCAAGGGTGTCCACTACCGGAACGGACAATTTGCCTACTTGTGGTCTTTCAAGTGTTCATTACTGGTGCATTTTTTATTCTCTAGAAAAAATAACTTTCAATACATAAAAATTCTTCAATCAGGATTCTTCACAGAGTATTCATGCACAGAAAAGGTTGAGGTATCGAACTTTGTTTTATAGTCTCTAAAACTAAGAATAGTTCACAAAAAATAGCCATAAAATGTCCTTAAAGTGTCCACTATTGGTACTGTTACCTTATACTACACAAAATATCCTAAATTACACTTCTTAAGTGGCATTTCAAACCAAAATTGTACATCGACATAAGAATAGTCATATATAGAAAGAGTTGATTGAGGCATCGAACTTTGGTTTTCAGCCTCTAAAATTAAGACTAGTATGCAAAAATTAGCCGTAAAATGTCTTTAAAGTGTCCACCTACTGGTACTATTCCTTATATAACACAAAATGTTGCAAATTAATCTTATTAAATGGCATTTCAAACCGAAATTGTACATCGACATAAGAACAGTTGTGACGAATGCTTTTTCGTCGCCATGCTCATTTAACTTTAAGTTGAATGTTGGAACTGGAATACTTAAGTAAACTATGAAGAGAAGACAAAGTCAGATTTAATAAAATAAATGAGCTTTTATTTGAGCTTAATAGAAAAAGGTGGGCGTTGGACTTTAATTATGATTAATATCTTTATAAGTTTAAATGGGCAGCCTTCACAAATACTTTAACTATCAATAGATAACCACAATTACTCTCAACTACTTTATATAAATTCACCCTCGCGGCTCAGTAACTTTTCGATAGCAGGAGGATTCCCTGACACTGCTACCTACTCGACTTACATCCAACTAACCTTCAACTAATTCCCCACCAACTCACTCTCTTACTCTCCTTCCAACTAACTCCCAAAAGCAAACTTCCTTCTACTTTTATACTATTCACTTTCCAAAATACTTTATAAAATTAACATATTACAATTTACAATTTTAGTTTAGGATAGGAACTAACTCCATTACTCAATCGAATCCTAAAACCTTCGCATTCATGTTTTACTCGCAAAGTGCGAATTTTAATCGTAGCACTTTGCTAGACCTCACACAGTCATAAACAGAAAGAGTTAATTGAGGTATCGAACTTTGGTTTTCAGCCTCTAAAATTAAGACTAGTATGCAAAAAGTAGCCGTAAAATGCCTTTAAAGTGTCCACCTACTGGTGCTGTTCCTAATATAACAAAAACTGTTGCGAATTAATATTATAAAATGGCATTTCAAACCAAAATTGTACATCGACATAAGAACAGTCATATACAGAAAGAGTTAATTGAGGTATCGAACTTTGGTTTACAACCTCTAAAACTAAGACTAATACGCAAAAAGTAGCCGTAAAATGCCTTTAAAGTGTCCACTACTGGTACTGTTTCATATACAACACAAAATGTTGCAAATAAAACTTCTTAAGTGGCATCTCAACCCAAAATTATACATCGACATATGAACAGTCATATACAGAAAGAGTTAATTGAAGTATCGAACTTTGGTTCTCAGCCTCTAAAATTAAGACTAGTATACAAAAAGTAGCCGTAAAATGTCTTTAAAGTCTCCACCTACTGGTGCTGTTCCTTATATAACAAAAACTGTTGCAAATTAATCTTCTTAAGTGGTATTTCAAACCAAAATTGTACATCGACATAAGAACAGTCATATACAGAAAGTGTTAATTGAAGTATCAAACTTTGGTTTACAGCTTCTAAAATTAAGAATAGTTCGGTTCGCAAAAAATAGCCTTAAAAGGTACATAAAGTGTCCACTACTGGTGTTGTTCCTTATACAACACAAAATGTTGCAAATTAATCATCTTAAATGGCATTTAAAATCAACATCGGTATAAATTGACAAACATTTCAACACTCAGGCGTCTGTTGCAGTAATATTTATTTATTTATTTATTTATTTATTACATAGTTTAAATTTATTATGAAGAAAGTATGTTTTAGGGACTATCATTACTAGCCCTAATTATGTTTTTTTTTTTTTTTTTTCAAAATTAATTGCTTTAAAATTCTCTCGTTCTCCCTTTTTACTTTCTCTTACCCATAGGTTCGAGAAAGTATTGTTTTAGGGTCAAATTTTCGAACGTGAGATTTTGTTATATTTACATGTTCTGAGGTCCCCTCAATACGAAAATCATGTTTTTAGCGAATGGTCTGTGTGTCTGTCTGTCTGTCTGTTATCAGCATATCTCAAGAACAAATAGTAGCAGAAATTCCAAACTCGGTATTCTAAATGTTCATCAGATAGGGATGCTACAGTAAGCTTTTTGTTAAGATGAAGTAAATGGTTCGTGTATAGGGACACTCAAAAGTATTTAAATACATTACGTCTATGGGGGAAATTGCAGGTAAGTAGAGTTTAACATCTATAGACTGCACTAAACCGAATGAAACGAATATATATTTTTTGTAATAGAGATAGTCAACTGGGAAAAAAAATGTTGCGTATGTAGGAGCCTCGCATCCCCCCCCCCCTGGGGGAAGTCCCCCCTCGAGGAGAGTAAATTTCCATGATGGGTATCTTTCAAAAGAGCTCACCAATACCTTTAAAACGAATGGTTGAACCATCGACCTGCGATAATTTAAAATAAAGTTATCGATTTTTTTTTTTTTTTTTTTTTTTTTTTTTTTTTCATTTTTAACAATTTTTTTTTTCTTTTGTTTAATGTAATATTGAGAATAAATTCAACTTTTTTCTTTTTTTTATATTTAGTGTTATACTACTTCTCTAATATAGAAATCATCTGCATTATCATAATAGATAATTTTTTTAAATAATAATTTTAATAACTTATTTTTTAAAAACAAAATTATTTTTTAATAACCGAATTAAATTCTATATAAATGTAGATGCATTAATGAAACGGGAGGTTGAGGGGAGCTACCGCCCCCCCTCACACAGAACTAATTATCATATAAAACTCTTCCGAAGCCTAATTTGAATTGTTTAACATAGGTTTACATAACAGTACTCGTTATCTTACCTCTTAATCTCCAACCTGTATTTACAGTATTAAATTTCAGGGTAAGAGAAAGTCGTGTGAGTGACACACCAGATTACTTATGATTATTTTAAGTAAGAAATTAATTAAAAAAATTAATTTGTCACATTTTTACTAGTTTGTTTTGGATTAATAAGATAAATGGAATGATTTTTTAGCTTTAATGAATAGTACAGTTCAAAAGTGAGATTAATTCTTTGGAACAAGGAAACAAATATTTTAGGTAAAACATTTATTGATAATTCTGCTGTATTGATTATTCAAATTTACAGTAGGCAGCAAAATTATTCAAGCGCTAGCAATAATTCTTATATATATATATATATATATATAAAGTACATTTAATACTGTTTTGTTAAATAAATCCTTGTCGAATCATGTTCTTAGACAGACTAAGAACATGACTCGACAAGGATTTATTTAACAAAGCAGTAGTAAGTGTACTTTATTTTACATAGGAATTATTGCTAGCGCTCGAATAATTTTGCTGCCGACTGTGAAAGTTTCTTCTTTTCAATATTATAATACTTTTAAGATATATAATATTTTAGAAATAAACCAGTGTCTATTTTTACTCTCTTTTATATATCATGCTATAATGATATTTAAAATAAAAAAACTTTTATTGAAAATTTTAATACATTAAAAAGGATACAACTTAAGGTGAATAAACCTTATGAAAAACAATTTGCAATATTTTCAATGGATATTTATTTGAATTTGATGTGTTTATCAAGAATTTTGAAAAGCACATTCGAATTCAAATGTGTAGTTTCTATGAACGTAAAGAGCATTATTTTTATAAATAAATTTCAGTTCTTTTCTAAAAACTGTTTTTATGTCTTTTACAAAGCTATTTTTGTATCTTGCATATCAATTTTCTGTAATTTTTTTTTCGTCCTATGTATTCTTATCATTTTATCATGACTTTGCATTCAAAAAAACACATAATTTATCTTTCACTCCGAAAGCCCTTGATATGTCATTACATACACGCATGGCTGATGACAATATACCGTTACATTTCCATTTCTGAAAATAAGTCGCATTATATATATATATAAAAAAAAAAGAATCAAGTCACTTGTTAATTCCTCTAATGCTCATATATTCTCTCCAAGCTTTCATCTCTATTCATAGTATATGACTGTGCAGTGTGCCGGTGCCTGAGGGTACACTTTCGTACACTTTCGAAAAGCAGTCACCGTGAAAAAGCAGTATTGAATAAAATGCAAAAAAAGATATATCCAGACTGAACTACATGAGATGCTCTAGTTGACGTCTTTCTACCTCCACGTTCTTGACCCGATTCACAACGAGAGATGGATTACATTGAGCCGAAGAAGTGATGATTGGAATGCATTGAATACAAATGATTTAATTAAAGTTTTTTTTTTTCTTTCATGAGATTTTTTTTTATAACTGAATAACTCTCGATGAAATAAAATCTTATTTCGGACAATTAAATGCTAATGTTCGGCCAACTAACAGCACGAACAAGAAATAAAATTAGTTTTTTGTTGTTGTTTATTATAAGACATTGTATAAACACATTGTATATAACCCTGAAAACTGTAAAGGTGAACAGCTAAATTAGTTTAAGAACAAATATATTATAAACATTTATTTTCATGCATTATTTTATGAACAATTTAGGTAAGTAAATAATACATAATTAAAAGTTTTTTTTTTTTTAAGGACTACTTTAAAAAAATAAGTACATTACTCTCTTTCAGAGGTTTAACTTCTTGAGTTTTGAAAGTGAAAATTATTTTAAAATTAGCTATCTATCCGTGTGTGAATGCAGGTAACACAGTAAGTTAGAAAAAGCATGTTACAGAAATCTGGACAATCTAACCATTAAAAAAATTTAAGATAATACAAAATACTAGCTTTCATAAACTTTGCATTAACAACTATTATATTAAATAAATAAATACATAAAATGTCTCATGGTTTGAGCCAGTAGCACACATGTTCATATGTGTACTTGACAATCAGGCGTTTAATAGTTGTCAAATTTTAGGCTTCTTGCTTACCAGAAAATTTTAATAGAAATCTTTTAATGTATTTCTATAACAGTTTTCGCTGATCAAATAAAATAAAAATTCCTTTTAAAAGTTTCCGGTAGACAAAAAGGGTAAAATTTGGCCACTTCAGTATTTTATTACATTAATATAATAGGTAAAATGGTTGTTAAAGGAAATCCAGGCTTTCATATCTGAATCTTATGTATATATATGTGTGTGTGTATGTATACATATATATATATATATATATATATATGGTTACTTTATATATATATATATATATAAAGTAACCAAAAAAATTATATAATGCAAAACTGAACAGATAATTAAATTGCTACGATAATCCACAAGAGACTAAATAGATTATTACTAGAACTTTAAGGCAATTGTAAGAAATAATGTCACATAACAACCAGTCTGTTTTCTTTTCTACACCAATAATTAAAGGAAATATTACAACTAAAAATCAAAATTGTAATTAAAAAGAATATAGAAATAATGCACATTGTATCTGTACAAATGCAGCTTAAAACAAAGTGTATCATATAATAAATAAATAAATAAATATATTAGCCTTGATTTGGCAAAAGACTAAAACATATGAAATTCATATACTTTTTTAATATTGAGAAAAAATATAATACACATAGAAGCACATAACATTTATGTTTACAAATTCACCAAGGTAAAGAAAAAAATAAACGTAATAATTATCCAGAATACACTCAAAATATTTGCATAAATGCAGGAATTTAAATTTTAAATATAAGCATATATGAAGTAACAAAAAGAAGTAGAATATAAAAACTAAACTGATTATTAAATTGCCAAGATAATCCACAAGAGCCTAAATAGTGTATAATTATCGCTGTGAAATAGTATTACCTCTATATTATAATGTTAATCTGCATTAAAACATCTTTTTTCCTTCAAAAATTACAGCAGTATAAAATTGTGATGACTATTTAGATTTTGGGAAAAATGAATATATTTATCACCAAATGTATTAAAATATAATTTATAGCAAGACCGAATTTCAGTTCCATTCAAAATGCATTTGAAGCTTATATTCATGAAATCCTCTGTAATTCCAGAAGTTTTGAATGTTTAAAAGACATATTATAATTGGAAATTAGAATACAAAAATTGTTATACGCTGCAAGCGCTTTGTATTTTGTTTTCGATTTCCATTTTGTAAATTTGCTCTTTCTGTATCCTTCCATCAATCTATGGCTCTATCCATCCATCATTTGCGTATCTTTTTTACTTGTCTGTCACTTTTATTGTTTAACGTACTAAAATTTCATTTGTATTTTACCCTTTATACAGATGCACTTGCCATTTATTTTTTCTGGTTATTATTATTTTTAATCTAAATTTAACCCTTTTCTATTATCCTTGAAGAAAATGGGTATTCCGTATTACCCTTCATAACCATTCCATATTACACGCTTGGTCCTTATTGCCAGACAATAGACTTTTTTTTTTCTTAATTACAAAATACAAGTTTATATGTAGTTGCACTTTGACATAAACTACCGTTTAACAACTTTAGTTGCATTTTGCCTGCCTAATAGGTTGCGCTATGAACCCGTATTCATAATTTTTAATTTGTTGTAACTGGACAAGATTCCGTATAAATGTACACAATAAGAAATATTCTGAACCAGTCATTGGGAAAGATATAAATATGTATAAAATTGTTTGTCCTGAGTGAGTTAGTGACTGATTTATCATCGCCCAGCCTAAAACCTCTGCACATGGAAGCACAAAACTTGGTGAAAATATTCCTTCAGTCACATAAACAATAACTAAGAAGCGATTTTAGAAAATTCGCTCCCCAAAGGGGAGAAGGAGGGGCAAAACGTGATTTCACAAAAACCTTTATATCTCAAAGCAAAAAACAGATAAACGTAAAACTTTTATTTTAAAATATAGCTAATACAAATACCTAATAACAATTTTTTGGAATTTTAGAAATTCGGCCAACAAATGTGTGTGTGTGTGTGTGGGGGGGGGGGGGGAGGAGACAAAACATGTGTCCACGTCTAAAAAGTGATTTCCCATAATCCTTTATATATCAAACAAAGAAATAGCTATCCGTATGATTTTTTCTTTTAAAAATAGCAAACACAAAAACCTAAAAACCAACATCTGAAATTTTAGAAATTCAGCCCCTAAGAGGAAAGGGAATAAAACGAGATTTGAAATTGCTCTTCATCTATACATATAACAGCTTACATCCACCACTGAGTCAATACTACTGTGGTGATTCTGTGTGGAACTGGGTCACGAATTTTGCTATGGAGCTTGGTTCTAGACACTTGGAACACGCTAAGGCGGGATTTTGCAAAATTTGCCATCTTTATCCTGGGGGTGGGGGGGGGGCGTCAAAAACACGTTTGAGAACATAACTCGGCTACAAATTGCTTTACGATGACGAAATTGCACATGGGGGGACTATACTCAAAAACAAAAAATAAATAAATAAAAACAAATTTGTCGATTTTTGAATTTTTTATTTTAAAAGAGAAAGAGGGATTTTCTTCTGTGAGGAGGGGGATTTGGAAATTCCCAATTTCACTGTAGAATTATTCGAAAAATGGCACTTGATATTGACAATGCATCTTTTGAAATATATTCCCCAAACCCAATTTAAAACGTTTTGTAATTTTCGATTTTTTTTTTTTTGGGGGGGGGGCAGGGGGAGGGGGGGTATTTACGACGGGACAGATTCGAGAGCCCTCTTTATACGTTAAATTTGTCCTAGGGAATCTATGGAAGCTACATTCGCGAATTTTAGTGTGTGGGTTGACTCTTTGCATGAAACAGCAACTGTGGCCGGATTTTGCGAAATTCCCCCCCCCCCTTTCCTCCTATGGGGGTTAGGGCAAGGAGCGCAAAAAACATTTTTCCAAGCATAGCTTTGTCTCAAATTATCCCAGGACGACCGTTTTTTGGTATCTATGTGTGCTATGTGTATCCAACGCGCATTATAAAGGGATTTTGCGAAATGTTCCCCCTCCCCCCCCCCTTGGAGTTGGGGGTAATGAGCATATTTCCAATTGGAACTTTCTTCCAATTTATCTCAGAATTGGATTTTTTCCCCTTGATGTATTGATTGGTTATGTGTGCCTAAAACTCTCTATAAATGGATTTTTTTAAATTCTCCTCCTTGGGGGAGGGGTGGGGACAAAAACATGTTACCGAGCGTAACCCCATTTAAAATTATCTCAAGAAAGCATTTTTTTTTTTTTTTATGTGAGTGTGCTATGTCTGCCCAACACGCACTATAAATTGATTTTGCAAAATATCCCTCTTTCCCTCATTGTATGTATGTGTGTGTGTGGGGGGGGGACAAAAACACGTTTCTAAAACACGATAGTAACTCTGCTCTAAATTATCTCAAGAATGTGATTTTTTTTATATGTGGGTTGGTTATGCGTACCTAACGCACACTATAAAGGAATTTTGTAAATTTCCTCCTCTTTGACGGTGGGGGGGGGGGGGACAAAAAGACGGAGATTTTTGACAGAATTCAATTATCATTATGAGATTTTTTTATATTAATTAGTTATATGTAATTTTGAGAATTAATTCAAATATAGTGACCAGCGAAGCGGGCAACGTATGCTAGTATAAATATGTAATAGTAATAGTCAACCAGATTTTTTTTCTTCATATCTAGAAGCATCATTTCATACCGTTCCCCCATCACAGAGAGAAGGGAGGGATAGCCAATATGAATATTTTTTAAAAGAACTCGTCGATATATTTAAAACGAAAAGTTGAACTATTAGATCTGTAACAGTTTGAAACAAAGTGACCGATTTCTTTTATTATTATTATTATTAATTAAGTTGTCGTCTGTAGATTAAAGAAATAATAAAAAGTCTTTCGACATATAGTGTTATTATTCTCTGAGATGAAAATCGTCTGCATTCATCATGAACAATAATTTTAATAAACAATATTTACAATAAATAATTTGTATTGCGTTAATTTGCGCAAAGAGTACAGAAGAAGGTTTTGTGATAGCTGCAATATGCCAGTTTTCTCGGATGCTGATGCCAGTTTTATGTTTCAAACTTTCTCCCTGGGGAACAAAGTATCAATTTCTTCCGCAGTAATAGCGTGAGTCGCTCGAAGGATTTTACTTTCAGAAGTGCAGTTACCGTAACAACGAGAGGCTACGAATAGAAAAGATGCAAACTTTGTTTATAAAACACGTTGTAGGATTGTTTTCATATTCGTTACCTTGCATACCAATTTAAGAAATTAAACTGCATAGCTTGTTTAGAGATTTAAAAAAAAATGTTTCCTAAAAAACGCTTAAGGAGTTAATTTGTTTGTGAAATCGGAACCGAATGGTTCACGTGAATATTTTTTGGCTTTATATGTAATCTATGTCAAATCAAACTTAATTTTTCTCATTTTGGAAAAGTTATGTCTAGGTTGACATAATTATCACTTAAAGGAAATTCTAGAAGATCATATTTATATTATATCTAAAGGCATTATTTTCTTATGCTATTAGTTTTCTTTTTGTCTTTAGTCTATCATATTTCATGCTTATTATTATTTTTTTTCTTTTAACATGAACATTAGTGAAATTACTATTTCTTCTTATACCTAGAAAATGGTGTAAAAATGTCTTTCAAATATTTTAATAAGAAGTAATTTGATTAATCTTGGTTTTAATTGCACAGCATTTTGTAAAAGGTGTTATGAATATTTTGGATGTTTTCGTCAGTTATTATTGAATTTGTTTTGCTATTTTTCTTTCTTTCTTTCTTTCTTTTTTTATGATAATCTTAAAAAGAGAAAAACAATCTTATTTTAATTTAATTTTACAATGTACATTTGCGATTAAATATCTTATTATAATATGAAAGATAGATTTGATACTGCAATGTCAATATTTACCTTATTTATTTATTTATATTAATTAGAAATATTTTAGCCTTTCTGATTCTACTCGGGCATCCCATATCAAGTTGTAAAGCTTATATTTCAATTAAATTCTAGTTTACTTATAAATAATTAATTCAATATTACATTTTGAATTTTGATTTAATAACATGGTTTGAGAAGAGTATGTAATAACTTAGTTAAAATAAATAAATAAAGTTAACTTATCAATTATTATTATTATTATTTGCTTAAAAAATAAGATATCATTATTTTATTTTTATTATGAAGCTCTTACTAAGATGAAAGTGACTGATTATTTGTGTTTGTGTTCCCATAACCAATAGTGATATTCAAAATTTCCAATTTAATTTTTTTTTTGCAAATTTATTTAAAAGGGGTAATGAATTAACAATTGATATTGAATAAGATGCATAGTATGTATTAAATGGATACTAAAAATCTTAACTGTCTACCAGCATTTAATATTGAAATTTATCCCAATAAAAATAAAAGCAAGAAAAAAAAAATTCTAAGCACCTTCAAATATTTCATTTGTTATAAATAAGTATCAACAAACATCTCACAGACACTAAAAGAAAGACTAGAAGCTATATTATATATATATATATATATATATATATATATATATTTGTCAAATTTATTTTAAAAAGCTTAATCAGAGTCACTTAAAACGTGTCGTCTTCGACTCCAACATCTATTACACAGTTTGAAATGAAATAAAACATTGCATTTTTATGCATTGTACCTTAAATTTATTAAGTTTAATTTTTTTAGTTTTTGCATTAATTAGTTATTTTAGAGTTTAATAATGAATAAAAATAGATAAGGAAGAAGGATGTGATATTTGTCATAGCTTAGTCATTAACAATTAAAATGATTGAGGGCACAACTACAGGGCGCAGGATGGGCTGTTTTCAACCTGAAAACCTGCCTGTCCTAGTGTGATTGACTCAACACTCTTATGAAAACAGCTGTGCCTTTTCAAAATTTGTTATTTTTATTTTTTCATCCTTTTCACCATCAAAGGCAAAATTCTAACCAAAATAAACATACTTATTTTTTTCCCAACTCAATTACTCAATTAAGAAAGTTAAAAAAAACATAATTTTTTCTTTTCTGCTGCTAACTGATGGATGCATTGAATATTTTATTTTACTCAGAACAACTTGCAGGTTGGTCCACAACTCTATTTGACAATTTTCTTTTACTGTGATTATTGCGAAATGCGATTTTAGGAAATGGTTGCCACGGGTTCCAAACGTAAACAAATGTTGAAACGAATCCAGAACGACATCGTTATCGTTCAAAACGGCGCCAAAAGAAAATTGCCAAATAGGGTTGTGGACCAACCTGCAAGTTGTACACTATCCTTTTCTAAGAATTGATTGAAATAAAATAGTTAACATTGGAATAGAATATTAATATGTCGTGGTTTGCTTTCCTTGCAAACTGTCACCACTCAATATTTTGTTGTTAGCTGACATTGATTATTTAAACTAAATTTTTGCCGGCCTGGTGGCTCGGTCGGTAGGGGGCTGCCTTCTGAGACACCGGGTCTCGGGTTCGAATCCCGGTTTAGGCATGGACGTTTGTGATCTCCTGATAAGTGTAAAAAAAATGAAGGAACTGTTATTGTGAATATGTAATTTGGACCATTCGAGACAAAAGTCATTGTTACTATGAGTCTCAAAGCTATAGATATAAAAAAATTAAAACTAAACTTTTGAAATCAAAACGAAATAACTTGCGATATTGTGTGTCTAACTTAAATCCATTGTACATGTATCTCAATATCGCTACCATAAAACCGATGAGTATTATATTCTACCTCCCCCCCCCCCCTTCTAGATTAAAATGTATGTTCATTGTTTTTCTTATTTAACACTTTGGAGGAATATTGTTTACTTAATCACTTACGCAAATACAGTTTAAGAACATTGGCTTTTTGAATTTGTTGCATCTAGAAAATATAAATAATCTATTAACCAAATGGTTATTCTTCAACCCGTTTTTTTTTTTTTTTTTTTTTTTTTTTTTTTTAAAGTATTTTAAAGAAATAATCAGTAACATTTGTGTATATGTATATATGTATAAAGGAGTCGGAGTCGGATTCTTTAAAATTTTAGGAGTCAGAGTTGGAGTTAGAGTCGGTCATTTTTCCGACTTCGCAGCCCTGCTTGGCAGTTTCTAGTTCGTTAGGAATAAACAATATTGTCTTATACCTTTAGAGAAGATTAATTTCGTATATCTTAGAAACAAAATCTGATCTTATGAGCCTTTTATGTTTAATTATATAGATTTTTAATTAAAAGTAAAAGGATTTAAACCTTATTCTTAACCTCTGAATGCAGATTTCTTTTAGATATTTCAAAACAGGAGAATTGCTTTTAAGCATTAATTATTTTCTTAATAATAACTTTAAAACATTGATGGACACTGGATTTGAAATTACCTTCTTAAATATAAGAAATTTTGCATACATATATATTAAATATAGCATTAATAAGTATATTAAAATTTCTTCAAAACTATTTAAATTTAAAATTTAGAATGAAAAAAAAAAAAAAATGGTAACTTTTAAAATGTGTCAGCCGTGCTAATCTTAAACCACATTTTATAAAAAGTGTACTGTAGATATCTTACTGACTTCCAAATATATCTGTGCATCCATTATGGTTTAACATCTTACTTTACATTTTAAAACAATTTTAAATTTGGAAAACGTACAATTCATCGGAAATTTCACAGCTGAAATATAAAAATATTTCTTATAAGTTAACTTGTTAATGAATCCACATTTGTTACATTGGCTTCTCAGTGTGGGTCCCCACAATGATGAATCCACAAAGTAATATCCAAATATGTTCAAAATATGTATTTGAACTATAATAATGTAAAATTAAGAGGGAAAAATATTTAAAAATAGCAACGCGGCAGCATTTAAAAAAAATTCCGAAAAAAAATCTAAATTTCGGATTTTACATTTTTATATTAAATAGTTTTGAAAATAAAATGGTACAACTTTAGTATATCCCCACAACGATATTTGGCGAATTTTTGTTGGCGATTATGACTAAATAATAAATTTTTAAAAAATCATAAATGATAAATGATAAAATCATAATCTAAATCGTAAATCATAAAACATAAAATCATAAATCCAAAATAGACAACATATAGGCTGCCATATTATATCGCAAACAGTCCAAAACGACATCGTTATCGTTCAAAACGGCGCCAAAGAAAAATCGCCAAATTCAGCTGTGGGGATGTACTAAAGTTATACCAATAAAATTAATCTACTCAACATTGTTAAATTTTAATGCCAATGTAAGCATAAAAGAAGTTTATTATGTCCATCCACAGTCCCTTGAAGTTGAAAGTTACAAAAAATGAACTTTGACGTGTACAGTCACTTCAATTGAATGCGGAAAACGGGATTTGCGAATTTTACCTACGTGTTTGTTAAAATTCAAGAGACCTGGTATATCAATCATTGAACAGATTAGATTTTTTACTTAGATTAAACTGTCATTCTAAATTATTTTCCTTTTCAGTGTTTACTCCACCATGTCATGTTACTAATGTGCTTTTAACAGTAACAGTATTAATGATGTTTACATTATAACATTAATCACAATTAGATAAAAAGAAAAAAAAAGTTTTTCTCAGATTAAGAACAGATTACATACTTGCAAATTTGAATCTTGCCTAATTTTATGCTTTGAGTGTGAATTTCTTTAATTTATGTTCAGTTTTAAAGACGGTTTATTTAAATATTGTTAAAGTGCTGTCTTTTGAATTTTAAGAAGTAATTTAACTAATTATTTGAAAAAAAAAAAATCCTTAACTTTCTACAGCGGTTTAAGGAATATCTCATTCAAATAAATTAGCATTGATTTACAAAAGTTATAAAAATTATAAAATAAGTAGTTATTCTTAAAACAAATTATGCCATACTTAAAAAGATTTTCTTTATTTAACCATTAAATATCGGAGATTTCAGATTAGTATAGAATAAATTATGATTTTGCATGAGAATTTGTTAAATTATTCGTTAAAATAATAATTATTTATTGGTTTCATGGATTTTTTCAAGGTTCGTGAACATCAACGCGGGAAGTTATATTATGTATTAATAAAAAATAAAATAAACTATACAGGTTTTCTATACAATCTTACGAAAAAATATTTTTCATAAATCATAAAGCAAATTACAATAAATTCCAGACAAACTCCTTAATATAAGCTTTTAAGCAAATTTGAAATTATGATTGCAATATATTTACAAGAAGAGAATAATTATGTGGAAAAATTTAATACATGTGAGTGTATAAATATGAATGACCTCAATTGTTTATAAGAATTCTGTTGATCGTGAAATGAACTTGTTTGTTCATTGTTGAGAATTCAATAAAAATAAGAATAGAATAAATTTGATGGTTTCATCTTACTTCAAAAAATATCTAATTGTTATCTGACACACTTTTCGTTGTTTATTTTCGTCTACTATTGTTCAAAACAACTTTCACTGCTAAAATTGTCTAAAACGAGCAAAGAAATTTTCCGAATGTACATTTAGTGAACTTCTACGTGAACTCTTCTAAAAAGGTGTTTTAAACACTTTCTAACCAAGTTAAAAAGTTCTTACGACTTTGATTTGTCTGTCCATTCTTCTGTAAATATTATTAGAATGCTTTCAAACTCAAATATGTTAATCAATCTTCATATGACATGTTCTTTATTGAAAATGGTATAAACAACACAACTGGGGTATGGATAACGTTAATGGTAGGTTTACAGGGCCTTACAAAAATATACAGACACATTAAGGGATATGATTAAAAATTGATAAAAGTGCATTTTTCAATGTTGGGATATGCGTTTTTAGCACTTTCCAACAAAGTCGATAAGTGATTTTTATGACATCGACTTGTCTATCTGTCTGTCCGTCTGCCAGTGATCTAATTTCCGTAAATATTTTTTAGAATGAATTGAAAATGATGTAGTTATTCAAGCTCAGCATGGCGGGATATTAAAAGCTGTATAAATAGCGTAACTGGTTTGTGTACAGGGACTTACAAAAGATTTCTAATGCATTATGGTCTATGAGAGGTATTTTTTACAGCACATTTTAAAAACTTTTTACTGCATAAAACATAATTAAATTGATATACATTATTAAGCCACACAAAGTATTTTAGCGCTTTCTCTTTGTAAAGCTGTAAAAATGCTTTTGTAAAATTCCTTCTCTCATATGTAAAAACAAATTTTTAACATCATGGAGCGTGGAGGTAAAATACATTGAAGATTAAATGATATAACATGTAACTAATTTTCGAAAGTATTTATTATCATTACAAACCACATGATATTTCTTTCTTTTCATTTCCTTGTTATAAAGATAAATGATTTTTTCCTGAAATATATTTTTTCCTTGGAGCCTTGATTTTTTTTTCGGAATATAAAGAAAAATAGCTCCAAAAAAATACTTTGGAATGTGTGACTGGATAAGGTATAGTGTCATTGCAGTAAAATGTGCCAAACAAATAGTATAGAATGATGAAGAATACGTTACTAAGCAAACATTATTAATTGCAAAAACATGTAACTATCGAATCGGATCGAAATAATTAAACCCGACATTTCATTATGTGAAAAAATTAGGCACGAACATAACACAAAAGCAGAAATGTTTCTGTCTTCTAAATAGAAAATATGTCAAACTGAAAATTAAAAAAAAAAAAAAAAAAAAAAAAATGAAGGACAGAGAAAAAAGAAAACGTCTTCTCATTAACTTTTTTATAGGTTCGTAAGTCATACTTTAACTTTTCGATTGCTCACGACAGGACGTTTTTTTGTTTTCCATTTTTTTTTTTTTTTTCCCGCGAAATTCAACTTAATATTAAAAAAGAAAAGAAAAGAAATGTGTATGGAAGGGAGGATGGAATTTTTTCTGACATTTCTTAAAATGCATTCTTTATTGGAGGTTCAGAAAACGAACTGTAAATTATGAAACTTACTTAAGAAAAAAAAAGAAAAAACACTGGACTTTGGAATGTTTCAGGATTTTTTATTTATTTATTTGTTATTATTTTTTTTTAAAGACAAACATAGTTCGTTTACTTCTCCATCCGATTTTTTGGACAAATTTGAGAAAAACATTTTTGAATTACATTGATAAATGCTATATCTACTAAATATATTAAAGAGTAATCTTGCTTGTATGCTGCATAACTTCTAACAAGAAAATTCTTTAATATGTTATTTTTTGTGTTAATTTTATACAACAGGATAATTAATAAAATACTTTTTTTCCTGTAAAAATTTAAGCTTAAAACAGTGTTTACAAATTTCTAAATTTTAAAACAGTTTTTAGTAACGATAAAAACATTTTATATGCAAAGAAAATCCAATATCTTTAAGTTGTAATGCTCTTAATGTAATATTTATTAACTTTTCTTAAGTTATAAGAATAATCACAGGTAATCATTAATTCAAATATCCTCATTTCAATTTTTACTCTCTCTTACCCACGTGTGTTAAAAAAAAGAGCTTTTTCGGGGAGGGGGGAGTTAAAATTTGGAAATTGTTGTAATGTAGGCTGAAGGTGGTAGGTGGTGGGTCGATAGGTGATAGGCGAGGGTCCTAAACCTGGACGAAGTTCCTTCTATTGGGGGTCTTTCTGAGGGGTCCTAACCCGTATTCATACAAGATTCCTTTACTGAAGGTCAGAAAACGAACTGTAAATTATAAAACTTACTTTAATATATATATATATATATATATATATACACTAAACTTAAAATGTTTTAGGATTTTTTTTTTTAAGATAAACATAATTCGTTTACTTCTCCATCCGATTTTTTGCACAAATTTGAGAACAACATTTTTGAATTACATTGATAAATAATATATCTACTAATTATACTAAAGAGCAATCTTGCTTGAATACTGCATTATTTCTAACAAGAAAACTCTTCAGTATGTTATTTTTTGTGTTAATTTTTTGAGCGGGATAATTAAAAAAAATACTCTTTTTTCCTGTAAAAGTTAAAATTTAAAATAGTGTTACAAATTTCTAAATTTTAAAACAGTTTTTAGCAACGATAAAAACATTTTATATGCAAAATAATCCAATATCTTTAAGCTATATTTCTCATGATGTAATATTTTTTAACTTTTATTAAGTTACAAGATTAAGCGCATCAAGAATCATGAATTCAAATATCGTCATTTCAATTTTTACTCTGTCTTACCCACATGTATAGAAAAGGGGGGATTTTTTTTAGGAGGGGGGGTGGTAAAATTTGGAAATTTCTGTATGTATACATAATTATGTATACATAATTAAAAATTCAATAAATCGTATTAATGATATTTCTTCCACTCCGTTGTTGTCCGATGCTTGGAAATTACTCACATAAGTTCGATTTTCATTTAATTTTGATATATTTTAGATTTTTGGGGTTTTTTACATGTTTCAATCTTATTTCTTTATTTATTTTCTTCCTTTATTTCCTAATTCTACTCACACCAGCATTTATATTTACATTCGTTTTTATATATCTTTGCTGTTCTTTTCAGACGGTTTTGTGCGTTGTCGCTTTGACTGCAGCATGCGGACCTACTTTGTTCGCCTGACGAAGGGTCGTGTGTTATTTCGAACCAAAACAATTGTTGCGAGTTTATTGCATTTTATGGTATTTATTTAAAGTTTTGTAATTATTACAATATCGGGTTATTAAAAAAAAAATCAAATAATATTTATAATATTCCTTTGCCAAGCTAAATATTTTGACATACATTTAAAAATATCAAATATTTATATCGTAAGTCATCTTTAAACTGAACGTTGAAATAAAAATGACCTCGTATTCCTGTCATGCGATTTTAAAAACTTTGTTTCACTTACATATATAACAAAAATTTAAGAAAAAACATAAACAAATAACATTCATTTGAAGGTCGTTCACGGATTGTCACTATCTTTTATTAAACGTTTGTAGAAATTAAAAGTAAATGGAAGGATAATTTTAAATCCGGTTTTTTAATCAAGATTGCAACTTATAATTTTTTTTTCTTTTCTTTTAATAAACACATAAACACGTTATACTAAGTTAAATTATAACATAGTTACAGTTAATGGAAAACTGACTTTCCATTTTCTGTTTCGTGCTTTAAATTGTTTTCCTTGTTTCAACTACTTTCACACGTCCATTAACAGTATTGTTTTTCCTTTACTCTTTACAACTGAAGAGTAATTAGTGTCTCCTTTCCCATTTTTATGAATGTGTATTGCAATTTAATTGTCTTAAGAATATGTTTCTGAATTAAAACTGGGGTGTTAAATATTCAGCAGGAATATTCTTTTTGATACATAACGTAACTGCGCAAGGAAAAAAAAAAGCAAAATGAGAAACGTGGATTTTAATAAATAAATGTAAATAATGAAGGAGAAAGTTTTAAATGTAAAAATATTTAATGGTAGGTATTTAATGGAACTGCATCCTCTTGCATACAAGAAAAAATAAAAATGATATGGACATTTCAAATTGTTTATTAAATCTTCATTTATTATTATATATTTTAGTAAACAAGAGGTTTTCCTTTCCTATTTTTTTTAATAGAAATTTGATAAATGGTATAGTTTATTACTATTCTAATTAATATGTTGTTATTAACGTTTTTAGTCTGTCTGCGCCGGCCTAGCGCTCGATTTTTACACAGGTATGTATTTCCAAATTCATTTCTCCTGGCCACTCCACATTACAAAAAATAAATTTACATGACATTTAAAACAAATGGCTTCATTTTTTACACCATGATATTTATATGCTTTGAATTTCAAACATCTGCAGAAAATTAAGAATGACATCGTAAATTTTTAATTTAAATTTTATAACCACATGCCTATTTATTTATATTATTAATTTCTCGTGACGTAGTTGATTTCTAAATGTTATTGTTATTATTTTCCACTGACGTATTAGAATTCCGCAGAGCAATAAAAAGAGTTTATTCTAAACATAGTTTTTTTTTTTTTTTTTTTTGGGGGGGGGGGAGTCAACCAATGAATCTTCTAAAACCTGCAAATCTTGGATAAAAAGTACCTTCTTTATTTCAATACATTGTTGCTATTGTGGTGTGAGTCTTTTTGTTAAATTATCATTTTTCATTATTTTATTTAGTTAAAAGGCACGCATGGAAACCATGAAGAAAATTTACTTTCTTTATTATATATACCAGGGCGCGAAATGTCCGCTCGCCAGCTCGCCATTGGGGAGTGGAAATGTTACTGTGGCGAGTAAAATTTCAGTCTTAATGTAGATGGAATTCTTATAGTATACTGTGCTACAAAAAAACAAAACAAAAAAAAAAAAACATCGACTTTGAAACGTAAAATCATGCTAATCTTAGAAAATGTAAGGTGACCAAGCATTCTCCTTTTTAAGAGGACAGTCTTCTTTTACAACGCTCTGCCCTCTTAAACGAAAAAACAAACATTATAGGACTAAAAAAATCCTCTTTTTATGTTTTTCGTCCTCTGTCCTTTTTTTCAAATGAAAAGGATAATGATCAAATGAAAGGATGATGTCTTTAATTTCAAAAATTTCGCAAAACTTGGAAGCTCAATCGGCTGTTGGCTGTACTGAACGGTGAACTTTTTTTTTTTTTTTTTTTTGCGTTAGGTTCGCAAAAGAACAACTTTCTAATAAACTTGCAAAAGTATAGTGTGATTTATGTCTATTCAGATTCTTCGAATCTCAAAAAAAAAAAAAAAAAAAAAAAGTATTCCGTATATTTGTTTGGTTCTTTGATCCAGAACACGGAATCACTATTGAAATTGTCGTGAAATCATTAAGAAGGTGGTGCTCCGGTTGATACGCGGTGGGTTGACGTGTGTTCTCACTTTTGCATGAATAATAATCCTCATAAAAATAGGCCCACCAGTGACCGAGAGATTCTGTCTTCGAAGTTGGTATACGTAAGGCGCTGGATTCGTGCATGAAAGTACCACACACACACACACACACAAAAAAAAAAAAAGTTTTGCAAAAATTAATATATATATATATACATATTGTCCAGTGACACCTACCTATAAAAATTAGGGATTTTTTCTCTCGTATCTGTATATTATTAATTTAAATTAAGGTGTACTGATCCAAATTCATAATTAGAAATAAAAATATTTCTACCACTTGTGTAAAGTAGCTTTTGAATCGGTTTTTATAATCATTTTCATTCAACTTTGTGTCCTCTAAAATGACCTCCTTTTCAAAATTGAATGCCTTATGTTTTCTTATAAAATAAAAGACGTGTAATTTCTGGTCATCTTACACGTAAAAAATAGAGTAAGTTAATCATATTTTGTAGCGAGTAACTTTTTTTTTGTTCAGCGAGTGTAATCTAAATTGAAATTTCGGGCCCTGATATATACATTGTTTTAGCAATGACATCATTTTTAATGTTAGTTTCGGAAAAACATGAACTTTTATTATTAAATAGGTAAGACGATTTAAAAAACACACCGGTTATATGAAGCAAATCTGTGATTACTGGATATATATATTATTATTGTTATTATTAAGGAAAATACTATATATGAAAAAAAAGTTTTCACATATAGTATTTTACATTATTAAGAATTATTTTTCTTCCTAAGAACAAAGAATTCATATCTGAATTTTGATTAATTTTGACCAATTGATAAAAACGTTCAGTTTAAAAAATCTGCTTTAAGAAAAAACAAAACAAAAAAACATCGGTTTGTTAAAGCTTTCAGCTTTAATTGGTTGTAGGTCTGTCCACCATTAGTTCAACAACCTCGAAGTAGGTTGCGATCTTTGAGCGGCACCGTTTACTTTTTTCGAACAAAAGAAGAACCTTCGCAAATGGATGCCCAATCTTTAGCATTGTTGCAACCCAACCCGATTCCATCTTTTTGAAAGAAATATCATCTAATTGTGGTTTTGTATCGAGAATGATTAAAGATATTGTCATATTTTGTTACTTTTAAGATTGGATCTCTTAAATTGGATATTGTATTAACAAATGTTTCTAGAGCATGTCCGGCTTTATATATCCATTAACTAATATAAAACAACGAACGTCCTTTAATTTCTCAATATCCTTTTTCTTTTCTTTTTGTCATAATGTTGCTTTAGAGTGCGTGAGATATTTATTACCATCCAATATTTGGCATATGCGTTTCATTATTGTGAAACATTATCTTTTCTTTAATTTATATTTTAATTTAGCTTTTGCTGGATGTTTTACTTTTTTAGATTAGAAGTCGTAACTTAGAAAATAATAAACAACGACCTTAGAAATTTGAGTATAACAACTGATTTTATACATAATAACGTGTAACGAATTGATTTATTTTGAATGACTTATTATACTTTTCAAAAAAGTTTGTAATAAAAAAGGCCTTTGTAATTTAAAATGTATTATTTTCTTACAAATTCTAAATAGAAAAATTTATTATAATTTTAAAAATACGTACCGGATGTCCCATAAGTCTGTAGACATTTTAAAAATTCAAAAATCATTATGATCTATGGGCTCAAATTATTTGAAGCGCAATAGCGCTAAACTAAACAACATACTATATGAAGAAAAGTACACCCTATTATAATTTTCTCTTTTGCGTATTTGACGATTTCTTTTACTTTAATTCACTCTTTTTCTTTTACTTTAATTCACTCCTTCTCTTTTGCGTATTTGACGATTTCTTTTACTTTAATTCACTCCTTTAATTCACTCCTTTCATTACTTTGAGTCACTCCAGATTTTTTTAAAACTAATTTCATATGCCATTTGTTTTTGTATAACTAAAATAAGTCTGCAGATTTTTTTTTTGCTATTTTTCTTTTGTAATTATACATAACATTTTTATGGTTATTCACTAGTAGTACCACAAAATGTTGTTATGACTAGCAGTGGACAGCCCTGTCAATTGCTGGTTCATTTGATTAAAGCCAGATCCATTAGGACATAGCTCAGTTTCCTCCCAAATTCAGAATGTGAAACAAATATCAATTGATTTCATTAAAAAAATGAAATCAGAATGCTTCAATGCATTCATAAAAGGCTATTTTCCCCCCAAATTTTTAAAAGAAATTTGCTTTTCTTTTTTAACACACAGATTTTATGTAAATATCTAAAAAAAACTGCATTGACTAGCTTTAGTATTTATAAGGTTATCATACAAAAAAGTGATTAAAAAGTTATTTACAAATTCAGACTCATTTTATTTTAAACAATGTGTTATTGAAACCGTTAATTTTTCAGAGATAATGTTTTCCATTTAAAATACATGGTTATGTATACTGAGAAATAATTCTGTGACTGACATTCAGAAACTAAATTATGGCTCTAGTAAAAATAGTTCCATGTCATCCTTATAAATTCTAGTTATCTTTGCTAGCGAGTTCTAAATACTCCTATTACAGTTCTAGAGCGTTTTCCTATATTATCGTGGTTAAACTTATTAAAAAAAAAATCTCTGCAAATAAATGCGAATTCAAGAAGCGAGTTTTAGTAACTGTAATCTTGATTTATGGCACAGTTCTAGGAACTCAAGCGATAATTTCTCGCAATACATAGGATTCATAATGTTCATAATGTTATTTCACCATCTAAAAAAGCGTAGACTAGAAATTTTCGATCATTTCGTCTATCCAGGTTATTTGTTTGTCTTATACGCATAACTAGAAAATCTAAATTTCCAGTTTAGGGATTCAGGAAAGGGGACAACTTATTTGTTCTAGATGAAGGCGATATATATATATATATATATATATATATATATATATACCGTAAAATCCCGAAAGTAAACCCCCCCCCTTTTCTCGCTGAAAGTGAAATGTCTCCGTTATCCTGAAAGTAACCCCCTCCCCTTTTAGTACACCATCGAAAAAAAAAAAATAGACATATTAAGATGGCATGATGAAAATGGCGGTTCACTCCATAAAATGGTGAATCAATTCCAAATCGACTGTAGATGCTTGAAAGATTGGATAAAAAAAAGATGTGTTCGAAATGAACAAATTTGGAAAAAAAAAACGAAAAATTAGTTGCGGTAGAAAACCATTATCAGATGAAATTGGTGAAGAGCTCTACGAATTTTTTCTTTTTAAGTAAGTACCGTAAAATCCCGAAAGTACCCCCTCCCTCGAATATAACCTCCCCTCCCTTTTCTTATTTATTTATTTATTTTGATAATTTTTTTAAACAATCTTGATTATAACCCCCCCCACACACACACACACACCTCAAATTTATCCATTTTGCTTTTCAAAAAGGGGGGGGGGGGGTTACTTTCGGGATTTTACGGTATATTATATATATTTTCTTTTATTTTTTCTCGGTGATTTATTTTTTCTTTTATTGAATCAAAGAAATAGAACTTTAAAAAAAAAATAAAAATAAAAAAATTAATACCAAAGTAATAAAATTATACTTATGTACATTTTCGACTTAGTAATTCCCTTTACTACACTTTATGAAATACTTAATAAAAATCTAAATAGAACTTTATTTCTAAACGTGATATAATAAGCATACACTTTGTATTCTATTATGATTTATTATATGAAATAAACAATTTATATTTTAATATATGAAATAAAACTACTTATTTGTTAGATCTAAACGATTACATAATAAACTAGTTGGCATAGGTGGACTCTGCTCAGTTCCCCATCATATTTATGTTCTCATAAATTTCTAGTGCGAGACATATTATAATCCTGTTAAAAGAAATGAATTTGACCAAAGCTTGATACAGTGACAGAACGAAATCCCCGCCTAATAGGCAATCCACCGTTCACTTCGATATATTTATCTTATTCTAATCTATTAATTTATTTTATCAGGGTCAATTCCCTTGTTTAGTTTTCATGCTACTATTTCCAATGCAATAATCCTCAAAATTCATATTTATATGAAAAATTTACAATTTCGCTATGTTTATAAAATCGTAAATTACGAATAATTTACGAAATTTTTCTATTAGAATATTTGTATTCAATCATGTTCAAACAAATATCATAAATGTAATTTTGAAGTTGTCTAATGTATTTATGATTCTCAAAATGGAAGTTTATGCTCAATTTTGCCTTATTCTGACATGTTAAGTAAATCGTAAATTCCAAGTAACTTACGAATTTTTTAAATTGGAAAAATCATAGTCTATGATATTCATGCAAGTATCCTAAATAATATTTCGAATGTGGTTTGACATCTTTACGATGAAAATATCCCTCAAGATTGATGCTTATGTGAAATTTTGCTGTATTCTGCCAAGTTAAAAATTCGTAAATTTCCAATAACTTACGAAATTTTTATATTGGAAAATTCATAGTCATTAATATTCATGCCAGTGTCCTAAAGTCCTAAATAATATTTCAAAAGTAGTCTGACATCTTTAAGATGAAAATATCTCTAAAAATTGACGTTCATGTGAAATTTTGCCCTGTACTGCCATGTTAAGAAATTCGTAAATTTCCAATAACTTGCGAAAATTTCAAAGTAGCATATTTATAGTTACTGATGTTCGTTCCGGCATCAAAACTGATATTTTAAAACTGATCTGACATTTTTACAGTAAAATGTTTCCATTTAATGCACGTTTAAGTGAATTTTTGTCCTATTCTCCCAAGTTAAGAAAATCGTAAATTTCTAATACAGGAACTTACAAAGTTTTTTAATTCGAATGTTCCAAATGAATAGGGTTCTTGCCAGTATCGAAAGTAATATTTTAAAACTGATCTGACCTCTCTACGATCATTTGTTCGTGAGATATCGTGTAAACAGACTAACAAACTAACTGACTAACACACTAACAGACACCCTACAGACAGACACCATACAAATTTCGTCATTTTCAGATTCCTCACACCTGAAAACGTATAAAAAAGTCAAAAAACCGAGGTCGAAATTTTTCACCATTACCTATGTTCCCCATACCTATAGTATGATGGGGAACTAAAAAAAACTTGACCAAAACATATGCATAACATAGAATTTTATTTAAAGTCGTGTCCTTTTAAAAATTGCTGTATTGGTGCGATATAATATGAGGTTTGTAAAAGTAATTTAGACTATAGATAGATGTAATAGTCTTCCGACTTTGAGATTACCTATAATTGAGTGTAAACTAGCAAATATATCATAATCTTCAATAATTATGTTATGATAAATTAATTATTTCACCTTAAGAAAAGAGATGTTGTCTTAAATTTTAAACGATTAAAATTGTGGTGTGTTGATAATTGTGATTTATTAATGTATATATATATATGTATTCTGCTTAACAATAGCTTCCATTTAGACAATAGGTTAAATTTTTTTCTTCATGTGAGTCACCTTACGTAGTTTTATAAAGGTATGAATAATAATTAAAACTGAATATTTTTTTTGGTTTGGTCAGTGCCCCTTATGCACTAGAGCTTGACGATCGGAAATTACGTCACTGGACATAAAAAAAAGTACACATAAGTCATCAAAAGGCTCTTTGTTACACCCGCTTTTGTAAAATCATTGTTAGAAGTTTTATTTCAATTGAACCACAGAAAACAGGGATCTAGTCTCCACTATTCTTGCGAAAATGCGAATAGTTTTTTTTTTTAATCTCTTTTAACACTGCGCATTTTGATGCTATCGTACAGGATTTTTAAAGGTGTTCGAGTATTTATATCTCAGTTTTATTAATTATGTATAAAATTCTAGATCACACTCAAAAATAATAATAATAATAATAATAATAAAAATAAAAATAAAAGAGAAAAAGGTAAAAGAATACATCATTTTATTTGTTTCAGGTTTATTTAAGTGCGTGTGCTCGAGCGTGTGCTCGACTAATGCTCGAGAACACCATATGTTCGTTTTTGATACAATAGTATTTAAATATATGTATAGTACATTCACGTAATTATTGATATATAAAAAATATATTAATTCTCAAACTGAATTATGCTTTCATTTCCTAGTTAGAAATTTGTAGTACTTGCCAGCTATTATTTCTTAGCATCATAAAAATATAATTCTGACTTACATTTAGTGACAGGTAGAAGAAATAGAATTTTTTAGTATATCGCAGTTATTTTTACAAAAATTTGCAGTATAATTGTTCTCGTGACTCAAAATATAAAGATGCTAAAGATGGTAAATTAAATTTCCACTGCAACATAATTTGTAATCTAATTTTAAAAACGTTAATATATTTTCTTTAAATATTTAAATATTTATCGAATGTAACACGTATAGACGCTTTTTTAATTGGGCTTTTAAGAAATTTATCTTTATAAAATATAAATTTGCATTGAATTCTAAAGGATTTGAAAAAGTATATAAAGATTATTAGATCGAATCTCTCGTCAAATGCATTGCTTTGGATTTTTTTTTTTTTTTAGGAAAGCGTTCTACTTGCATAATAAAGTTTGTGACCTTTCCGTATGCTCCAGGAAGATAGAATTTTATTTTATATTCATGAAATTCGTAGTAAATAACAGGAACAATGTCTGTATTGTTTAACTGGGTGTCGTCAACTTACCCTCGTCAACAGCTTCATTTTGGCTTTGTTAATCGTGTTATGTATGGGTTCTTCTTTACCTTTTGCTTGGACATTTGAAAAGTTTTTCTTATCTTTTAAACGCCATTTTGTATAGCTTTGAAAACGATATATCATTTGCCTTATGTATTAAATATAAGTTTATTTTTATTTTTATTTATTTTTATTATTTGTTTTGGGGGTTTTATGTTTTCCTTCAAATGTTCAAGAAATTAAAAGATATTCATTTATGAAAGAAAGTTTAAAATGGAAGTATATTGTTTAGTTTATTCTAGGAAATACTGCATTTTTAAAAAGTCTAAATATGGCCTTTTAATTGATGACCTACTTCATTATAATTGTTTATATGGTTTATGCCACCTTTAATTAATGTATATATATATATATATATATATATATATAGTGAAAACATTTAAAATAAACTACAGTCTCTTTTAATTTTGTAATGTTGGTGTTTTCATTTATCTTTTGATTGCTGAGCATTATAATGATATTGAATTATTCAATATATATATACAATTTTCAATTCAATAGTAATAAGTGATATTACTTCATATTTATTATTATTAAAATAAATGACCAATTTGCCTATTCATTTATTTATTTGCTAAGAATTATCGACACAAAATTCTTTTCTGTGTGTTCTATATGTTTCATGAAATTATTAATATTATTTATTTCATCTTTAAATTTTTATACGCATCAATAAATGCATAGTAAAAAGAGTTTACTGCGTTAGTTTTTTTCCTTATTTCTTCTTCTTTCGAATATAAAACTACTTCATTGGTATTATATCAGCTATTATCTACTATATCTTTCTTATATCAACTATTGTGATCTGATAAATAGTTTCTAAAAAACAAAGAATACTTGAAAAATTCTATTTCATATTTTGATCAAGATTTATGTTTTAGAGCGGGAAAGAACTATTTTGAATTAATTTTATTTTTACTTTAAAAAAAATAAAAATTCTCCATTAATTAAGCATCCATAAAATTTTCTAAAACTGTATTACACTGGCTTTCTTATTTCTTATCCTTACACTGGATTTCTTATCTTTTGTTGTTAATTTGTCGTATTTTCTCAAATTTATGCTATGAAAATTCGTAATTCTGTTTATCCTTCTTCTAAAAAAAAACTGAAATATATATCACATGGAGTAAAACAATCGCTTGTTTCTATGAGAAAGTCAATGGGATTTTCTCACAACTTTCTTTCTCAAATATCATTAACTTTTTTTTTGTTTGTTTGTTTGTTTTCTCATAGTTTCAGTTTCATCTTATATAAATTGTTTCTTTGGTGTACTTCTTGTCTCATATAACTCTCATTATTCATGTAATTTAATAAATGTGTGACTATTATCATTTGGTTACATTGAGTACGTATTGAATTGTATACTCATCCAAATATTTTTATAAAGCACTTTTCAGTTGATTAATTTAATGTATTTATTTTTTATTTTTTAAGAGAAATATATCCATCTATCGATATATAAGAAAATATCCATGTAAGAAAAATATCCATATAAATTCACGCATATACATGTATGCATATTCGCGCAGAGTTGTTTTAAACTACTGTTACAAAATATATAAATTCTTGTTTACCTGTGGATGGGATGTGTTTTAACCAGTCTTCAATAATTAATCATCATTTTATTTATTCATTTTTTGATAATATCTGTCATTTTAATTGAATGTGCCTATACTTAGATTTATATCAGATAATATATTTAAAAATCAAAATTTATGCATTGGAAATAAGTGATTAAAAATTTTCTTCCATTTTATACAATTTTGTTTTTACTGAAATATGCTAATTCCTTAATTGCTGGTACTATTAATGTTTCTTTTTTTATTAGTAAATTTAAATAATTTATTAGTTATTACTACGACATAAAAATCTTTTTTTTTTTTTATGTCTAATATGAAACAAAAGCTTTCTTTCTCAATAATTAATCTCAAGATGCAAATTTACTGAATTCTAACTTCTAATAATTATTTATAACCAGTTTTATATGCATGTTTTCTTTTCTCAATAATTTATTGCTTGAATTACTTTTTTTTCCTTTTACCATTAACACAGATACAGTATTTTCCTGTGTATTTTCCGCAGGTCAAATAAATATAGTTTTACACCAGAAATTTTAATGAACAAATAAAGCTATATCTGTAAGAAGTAGTACCGGGATTCAGATATATACAAGCTCCGCCAAAAGTCCCACATCCCTTCGTATCTCTAAATACGTCGGAATTTTAAAAAATGGCGAAACACGTGTTCAATGAACTCGAGGGGAATTTTTGGTGAAAAAAGTTTTGGCTCCGGAGGGGCTGAGAACGCCGCTAAGGAGAGCAACTTTAAAATTTCAAATGGGATAGTATGACATAGTTGGGATAGTTGTGATACATCCCTGGAAAAGTCTCTTCAAAACAGTGAATTCGATATAAACAGTTTTTTCTTGCGATGATTATTAAAGAAGATACATGAGTATAAAATCCACATTTCAAAATTCGAAACGCCCCCTTCCTGTCTCGGAATTGCATCGAAATTTTGAAAAATGGCGAAAAATGTGTTCAATGAATTCGAGGGGGATCTCTTTTGGTGAAATGTATTTGTGCCCGAGGGGCTAGACGAAATGCTTGGAGGACAGCTTTAAAATTTCAAATAAGAATGTACGTCTTGTGATACATCCATGGAAACATCTCTTCGAGACAATGAAATTTGATATAGTTTTGTCCTACGATAAGTATTAGAGTAGATATATGAGTTTTTCGAGTTTTTAAATGTGGATTTTATACTCATGTATCTTCTTCAATAATCATCGCAGGAAAAACTGTTTATATCAAATTCTCTGTTTTGGAGAGACATTTCAGGGATGTACCACAAGACGTACCTTCTCATTTGAAATTTTAAAATTATCTCCCTAGCGGGCCATCTATGACCTCCTGCGCCCAAAATTTTTACACCAAAAGAGGTCACCCTCGAATTCATTGTACACGTGTTTCGTATTTTCGAGATAAGAGGGAGTAAGGGTTAAGGGAACTTTTAACGGACATTCTATAACAGGTTTGTTTGCTAATAATAATAACAGGAGACTTGGCGTTGGAATATTAAAACCCGAATAAACTACTACGTCAGAAACGCCAAAAGAAAAATATTTGCGATGCATACAGCTGTTTCGGTAGCCTTAAGCGTATCATCTTCAGTGCAAAAAGAATCTTTGTTATTTGTTATACTAGAATATTTGTTTGTTAATTGAAATTTCTGGTTTAAAATTGACCTATCTGATTTGTGGATTTATACGCAGGAAAATACGGTACTATTTTTACAGCATAGCTGTGCATATAACTTAGAAATTTTTATTCAAAAATCATTTAATTTATATGTAAACAATCCAGTATACTTTTTTATCAACATGCGCTGTTTAATTACATCTCAGAAAAAAAAAAAACTTTAGTGATTATCTTACATAATAAATACTTATAATGTAACTGATTCTTCATTTCTGAGTATATAAAGATGCTTTGAAAAGAATAGGAGTATAAAAGAGATGATAATCTTTTCATTTTTTGAGGTCATTAGGTTTAGAATGAACATTCGAGTAAAGCTTGTTAAAAGTCTTTGTTAATATTTTCACACCCAAATTCGTATTTGAAAAGAGGTAAAACAAAACCGCGCCTCCTCATTATCAGTGCTGAACTCGGTATTTTCATTCCAATTAAGGAAGTGGCCTCATAATCAACAAAACCTCTGAGATAAACCAAAATAAATCAATAAAATATCTTCATTTATAACTGAGGTTTATCATGAAATTAATATCAGGGAAATATTAACTTATACTGTATTCCTGTTACTCTTCTATACTTACATTATAAATTCTTTGCTCTTGTATTTTCTTGTATTTCTTGTAATGATGTTAGATAAGATTTGATTTTTTGTTATTCATATCAGTTTTGCCAACTAGTAGGGACTTTTTTAATTTAATAGAACCACTAATTTTGAAGAATAAAGTTTGATATATATGATAGTGGATTAAAAAAACACATGGTTAGATTGAACTGTACAATTAAAAATTAATGATGGATATCGAATATAAGAGTCCCTACTAATTGGCAATACTGATCCATATATGGTAGAGAAAGTAGTGTTTTGGGATCAAACTTTCGAAATAGAGATATTGCTATATTTACACGCTTTAAGGTCTCCTGAATCCGAAAATCTGGTTTTTAGCGGTTGGTCTTTGTATATGTGCATGTACCATCTCTTCTTTCTTTCTTCCCATGATATCCTATGGGATTTTTTTTTTTTTAAGTACGGAGGACTATTAGTCTCAATCTACGGATTTTTTTGGATACCAGTTTTACGATAGTTTGACATTTATTGAAATCGAAAATATAATTGGATAATTTGAAAGCAATGTTATAATTTGAAAAAAAAAAAAAAAAAAATAGTCCTCCATATACTGAACTAAATTCTGCTTTTGTCAGAATGTCATCATTTTTTTTTTTTTTTGAGGAGGGGCGGGGGGAGGGTGAGAAGGTCGAAATATTTATATTTCATTAATATTTTCCACCACAGTCGCTAGTAGGAAATGCTGTTTTTTATACATAAAAATAAATATTCTGTTAATTGTTAAAACATTTTATTGACTTTTTTTTTTTTTTTTTTGCTTCGTATTATCAGAATATCTCATTGAAAAATGAAGTTTTTTGAATTCTGTCTTTTGAATATTACACTTTCAGCATATCACCTTTTAGCTTAATGAGCAACTTAACAATAGACTGGGCGTAAAGTGCCCTGCACTAGGCAGTCCATTAATGCACAACTCCAGTTTCAGTGAGCAACTTTTTAAAAAATAAATTAAAATAATTATTTCAGCGATTGAAAATTAGAGTCCTAAGTTTAATTAAGGAAATTAAACATTTAAGTTTATTTTTTAGGAAAACTGCTCACTAAGCTAAAATGTTTAAAGAGTGTAATTTAAAAAACAAAATTCGAAAAACTTTATTTTTGAATGAGATCTCATTATAATAAGAAGTGACAAAAATCCCTTTCCAATACATGGGAAGGGAGAAAGAGGGAATCTGACTACTATCGTGACACGAAGTTGTTATGGCATTTAAATTAGGATGACGAGTTCGACTCGTAAAAGCGAATTATGCATGCAAAATTTTGGACATTTATCTTTACTGGTTCATTTTATTTTTTTATTTTTTACTATTACGCTCACATTCATATTGGTAGGGTATTTAAAATATGTTTTCTCTGCAATCAGCAGTGTATTTAAATCTGATATTATTGAACTGACCTTGACATCAACTCTCTCAAAGACATTAGGAAAATATTTACACGAATCTGAAGAAGAATTTTTAAGACAAAAGGTTGTAGAGTACGCTTTTTAAAAGTCAAAAAGTTAAAGTATCAACATATATTTCGATACCATTCGTTATCTTTCTCAAGACTGATTTAATTATTACACAACCTTTGGCATTTTATACTGTATGTAACGGTGTAAGGAAACAGAATCTTTTAATTCGTCGAAAATATGGTTAGAATTACTGCTATACTATAGAGAAAAAACTGAATTTACCTGAGAATCCATAAAGGCACTTAAATGAAAAATGAAAATATATAAAAAGTCGAAAGTTGTGTCATAATTAAATCAGTCTTGAGCAGGACACGTGAAAACAGGCGCCTAGACGCCATTGGCGGCGACCAATGTCTTTTCACTGACAATTATGCTTGTATGTTTTATAGGGACTCGACATTTTTTTTTTTCAATATTTTGGTGAAAAAAATGGTCCTAGCTTCGGGTTCTGATACTGGTTCCGATTCTTCAATATTCAAGTTTAAAAAAAAAAAAGAAAAAGAAAAAAAAAAGAAAGTTTTTTGTACTGGCGACCAGTTTTTCTTTCAAATTCCTTGAGCCCATGGTCTTGAGAAAAATACCCAGTGGAATCAAAATATATATTGCTTATTTTATTTTTTATCTTCACTTTTAGAAGTAAAATCGTACGTTTTTATGCTATAAAAAATTCCCGAATTAAATTTAAAATAAAATAAAGAATAAAATATTTTTATTTTGTATTTCAGAATCATTAGTTTAACTTATATCGTTTAATTTAGTTTTCGTGACTATCTGTTTAAGGCTGGCGTGTATGAAAAAACCCCTATTAGTATTTAACTTTGTAGTTTAAAAAGTAAATTAATTTACACTTTAAGCTTAATATTGCTTGTAATTTTGGTGATTTTTGGACCTTAAACTTAAAAAAACTAAACTTCCTGTAATAATTTTACATTTTTTCTCTAATAATATGCGTAAACAAATAATTTGTATAATTGTTTTAAGTCTTCTCCTCTCTCTTTCTCTCTGTTTTTTACTTTCCTCTATATTCAGACCTCTTAACGTTTTAAGAGGTCTGAAACACGATTTGAGCATTTTTATAAGATCTCTCTCTCTCTCTCTCTCTCTCTCTCTCTCTCTCTCTCTCTGTGTGTGACAAAATTTTGTGGCAATTGTATCTGCCCAGAATTTCATACAAATTGATATGCAGTTGCATCTTGACATAAATTAGGGCCTATCAACTTTTGATAAAAATCGCACAAAAGGTGGCATTGCCATGTTCTTTTTTTTCTAAATTTGTAACATGGCAGTGTAGGACAAACTTTCCTATAAATCTGCACAATGAGAATTATGTTTCGTAAATCATTATGAAATTAAAACGAATTATCTATAATATCGATAGATATAGTAATAAGACATAGATTGATCAGCGAGAGGGAAAAAGTGATACCTTTTTTTTCGGGAAAAGTCACTCTAATGGCTGCCTTTCCCCGAGTAAATCACACACAGGAATACACACGGATAATTTAGTAAATAAAATTTATGAATAATTGATTTACTAAAGGTGAACGAAAAACTCCAGATACAGTTTCAAATTCATTTTTCGTTTTATTCTTTTTTCAGTACTTTCTAATGGCTGATTTTAGAACTTTTTTTCGGCATCAAAATTTTTTGCTCGATAACATGGGGATGATAGATCTATATATATTACTATATCTATGATAATATCAGTATTCAACTGGGAAAAAAAGTATTGACACGGAGGAGCAACGCTCCCCCCACCCCCAGAGAGGCAAATTTTCAATATCAATATCTTTGAAAAGAACTCGCCATAGCTTCAAAATGAGTTATTGAACCATAGGTCTGTAATAATTTGAAAGAAACGTCGATTTTTTTTTTTTTTTAAAGATGTTTGTAGATCATAAAATAGATTTTCTTTATGTTTTCTTAGTGTCTGGTATGAAAATCGTCTGCGTCCACCGTGGAAGACAATTTTAATAAATTATTTATACTGATTGGAATTTGTAGAGGAAAATATAGAAAAATGTTTCGTACTGGCCATAACATACTATTTTCATTAGGTATTAATGTCAGAGTGTTAAAAAGTTTGATAAAAGTCGTAATGAATTAATAATTTTTATCACTACATTTGATATACATTATTAATAAATTAAATTATAATAAATTAAATATTATGATTTGTAGGCATAGTAAAAATATTTTTTGTCATTTACTATAAAAATATCAAGCAAGATATATTGAAAGTTCTGTCTGACTTTCTAAAAAATAATACTAAATCAAAAATACTACCAAATAATAATTAAGTTTTACTGCAAAAATCTTGCACCTACGCTATTCACAATGTTTGTATTCTTATTCAATTTTCTATTGCCTTGAATTCAAAATTAGATGTATTTATCATTATAGCTCTTAAGAAGCAATTAACTGCGTAGAACAATTCGTGATCAGAATTTCTATATTAATCAGCATTTTATTTTATTTTTTAAGATTATTTAATTTAAAAGAATTTTCAAATAAAAAATAATTTATATCTTCAGATCTAAACATAATATAAACGACATCACGGGATTCTAAAAGAAATTGATTTAATTGCGGTACAAATTACGTAATAATGAAAATAGCAATAGAGGGAAAAAAAAAAAAACGACCACATATTATGTAATTGATCCGATTGATTTTCATATCAATTTCTTAAAAATCATTAAAAAGAAATGTCAACAGGATAATGCCGTGTAACTATTCTTCATATGTCTAATAATCAAAGAATAAAAAAAAATAAATGTCTAAAAATGTTTTTAAAAAAAAGGTCTCAATTAATTTTATACGTATCAAGTTTTATATGACAGGAACAAACATATTTTTGGAATTGTAGAATACACATTTGTGAGACCAAATCACACACAGATATATATATATATATATATATAATTCATTATTATAATGATCAAACGTCAGGGAGGAAGACTTGAATTAATCAGTAAACAGTTATTTATAAAAGTGAAGCTTTATACAAAGTAAAAGTTATTGAAAAAGTTAATAAATGCAGAAAATTAACTTTGAAATATCCAAAAAACTACTATGTCTTTATCAAGGGCAATTATCGCAGCAGGGTAGTAAAAAATGAGTTGTTTCTGAGATATTGATATATGAGATTGTATAGAAGAAATACGAACAAATTACAATAGTAAAAAAAAAAAAAAAATAGAAGGAGCAGAGACTGCTGAAAACGGGTAGAACGGGTTAAACCAGTTTGGCTGGTGTCCAATTTTCTTCAAATCGTCTGATAGATCATATGATAAAAAAGAGAGAGAGAAAAAAGATGATATCAAGGTAATAATCACTGCAAAAAATTTAAGCAAGAAAATAATTAAAACTTATCTAGAAATTCTTGAAAATTTTCAATTAATTAACAGAGTATGTATATATAACAGAGTATGTATATATGTGTGTGTGTGTGTGTGTGTATATATATATACTGGGTATACCCAGGGGTACACCCAGGGGTACACCCAGGCATATACCTGGGTTTACCCAGTATATATATATATATACATATATATATATATATATACTGGGTGTCTCATAAGTCTGTAGACATTTCAAATATTCATAAAAATTGAGAGAATTGGTAGAACGCGGTTTTCGAAAAGTTATTCTTGTGAAACTTTTTTTTTTTTTTTTTTTTTGGGGGGGGGGGGGGGGGGAGATAGTTGCATTTTTTGTCGATAGAGGACGCTGCACGATACAATAAATATGCAAATCAGGGTCCTGTAAATTGTACGATTTTGCGATTAACATAGCCTATTTCTTATTTTGCCTCCTACTTGTGCACACATGCAGTTTTAATTGCGATGCTGACCTCGTGGATGAAACGTTATTGGTGAAAATGTTTTTACTCAGGTTGGAATCGCCGACTGAAGTTGCAGTTCGCAGTGTCGTAACTCGTTTGCAAACTGTAATTTGTGGTGATAGCGGACACATGATATAGAATTTACATTTTGGCATTTATCATAATTTTTTGGCATTTATAATTTTTTTTTTTTTATTATTATTATTGGTCTCCATTTCGAGGTTCATCTTCTAATCATGACTACAATACTTTTATGGACTCATCAAACTGTCTGTTGAATTTAATCGTGCTTTTCTTTTATTTCTGCGTCCACATTTTCTTCGATTTGTGCTAATTTGGACTCTAAGACAGGGGTGGCCAACCCGCGATGTAGTATTTTGCGGTCCACGAGTAAATTATCAATATTTATAGTTTGAGAACTTTGCTTAAATTTATAAACCCTTTCTGAATTTTTGAAGTAAAAATACCTTTAAACGGTTGCTAAATAAAGAAACAAAACACTTTTGTATAAAGATATTATTAAATCTATTATTCATTCTTTTTTATTATGGTTATTAATATACAATCATAAATTTTTGGCAGGTCTGTTGTTAATTTATAAATGGAAATTTAATATCAATGTGTTTTACTCTAAATCTTCACCCTCTCTTCTCCCGAAAAAAAAATACATACATACATGATTCATACACTCACAAACATATATAAACGCATACATACGTACATATAGTGCAGCCCGCAACAATAAAATAAATTTCCAGTGCGGCCCTCTTGAATAAAATAAATTTCCAATGCGGCCCGTCAAGTGTTTCGGTTTGGACAGGCCTGCTCTAAGAGATTCTTTCACAAGTCTTATGGGTTGGTGTCTCCCTAGATTAGATTCAAGTAGCTCATATTTCGTTCATTCTTCAAACAGGTAAAAACATAAAAAATGCGTAAAATACTCAAGACATGCAGCTATATGATCAATATGCATTTGCTATACCAAAGAAATGAAAATTATTTGGATACTTTCTGCATACCAGCACTCAAAATAATTAAAATGCAACACGATTTTTGAAAAATTGGAACGTATTTCATAACTTTTCCTCGCGCTACATTTTTTCTTTTTTGTTTGTTGTTATTGTTTTGATTCGTTCTCATAACTGATCAGCATTGTTATTCTTAGTTTTATTTATCTTCATTAATAGAAAATAGATAAAACTTTCGTTACCAATTGTATTACAAAACCGTATCTTATATATATCTTCTCCATATGCCCGAAATTATTTGCTGAAGTTAGGTTTGTGAGAATATGTAATACGAGTTTGGAAAGGATAGCGTTTCGTATACATTCAATTGCTTCCAAACCAGAAAAGTTTGCAGAGCATGTGAACTTGCGTGTAGGTGGATTAATGTTGTAACATTCAAATGATTTCTCTTTTCTTCTCTCTCCTACCTCAACCCCCCGCAAGGTCAATGATTGAATAAAGATCAAACATGAGGTTGTTCAGTCAACCGGTCAGTACTAAAATATCACAACTGACTTCTTTTCTTCCTCTATTATTATAACTGATCATTTGGTGAAACAGAAAAATTCGTTTGCTCCACTGACTGCATTATAGAAATTCTCGATTCGCAGTCTGGGCTATGTTTTCATCTGTGGTATCTAGACATAATGCATCCGGGTTCCTTTTATTGGCTGTTTTCAAAACGGGAGATATAAACTCAGAGAAACGGGTGCTGGTTTGATAATGATCACGTATTTGAACAATTTTTTTAATAGTGATAGTGTTCGACGAATTTTAAATAATTTCTGCTAGCCCCCTTTTTTTTGGGGGGGGGGGGGGGGGTGAGGGGGGTGCGAGGCAAGGCTTTAGCCAGAAAAAAAATTTTGAAGGGGATTCAAACTTTTATACACAATATTGAGTGTTAAATGTATGAAGTACAACTCCAAAAGTTTCGACAAATCTGAAAATTTTGGGGACGGGGGGAACCCATGAATCCCTTTCCTTGTTTACGGCCTTCAAGAGGGCGTAGAAATAACTTTTTAAAACTTATTTTATTAAACTCTCAAATAAAACCTTACAATATTTCTAATATGTTTGTTTTATTTCCTAACTTTTATTTTCTTCTATATTTATAAAAGAATTGAATCCGGAAGCAGAAATTTTCGATTTCCAGTTCGATGGATTTACATTTTTTGAAATGTCCTGTCCTGAACTCGATTTAATTATTTTTCAAAAATGTCCGTCTGTCTGTGACAGAAAATTCTATGGCAACTCTAAATCAAGAACTGATACATTGAATTTCATAAACACCTTGGTGTAAATTGATATCTATTGATTTTTGGTGCATATTGACCTATAGGTGGCGCTGCAATTTCCCAATTTACGGGAAGAATATGTCTTAGCTTATATTATGTATAATTGCAGAAAACTTTACATATGAAAAATCTATTATGAAACACTATACTCATTCAATTTGGGTACATAGCAGTCGACAGGTGGCATTGATATACTATAATATTTCCCGTATACAGGATGGTTATATCTCAGCTTCTGTAGCGTACAAATGCCCCAAACTTGATATGTGGGATAATCATTATGAAAAAGAATTCGGATTTAATTTGAGTGCATATCGAACGGCAAGTATCTCATCTTCTGCATTTTTCATATGACTACATCTCAGCATGTATTAATTAAAACTGCCACAAATTAGAACTTTTGATGCTTTTAATTTTTTAATCTTTCTATTCCTTCATTTATCTATGCGATTTAGAAAAACATATTTCTATCGTCCTTGTTCACTGAACATAATTCATCATATGGAGGAAAATAATGCCTGGTTTGTTTATCACACTTAATTTTGCAAAATTCTCTCTAGATGAGTATTTTTGAAAAGAGGCCGATAGATAATCTATTCTTCTAAAAACAAATCTAACTGCAATAATGACTAAAATTACAGAGGTAAAGCGGTCAGAAAAACAAAAACAGTTTTTTGCTTTGTCGATCTCTTGTCATGCTGACCGTTTGCGTAACCGTTGAAGCGGACAGTTATGAATTCTGACCGAAAATACCAAACTACCAATTTGAAATTCAGAGGATGCAGCTAGTCACGCAATCGACTCGTGAATATTTAGAGCAACGGATTAACGTCAAGCGACTTCGATGAATTTGAATTTTGATAAATGTTGGTTGCATTCAGGAAAATAGACATAATCATAGGCTTGAAAAGAGTGACAACAACATACTTCTCAACAAACAATGCAGTAAATGTAATTGTCATTACTGGCTAGACAACCGAGAAAATTAACTGTAATCAGGAAAGAATATATCTTTTATGACCATCAAAGGAACAGTCACGAAAGTTCATTACAAATAATGTTGAATATTCAGAATGAATCTTATTTTAGATAAGTAGTTGGAAAAACCATTTTTTCTTTTATTACAAAAATCAAAATGATGGATCTTGCATTGGTCTTTTATTTTAATTTTACTGACGATTGCGATAATCATATCATGTCAAAATCTCAGTAAAAATAAAAACTTTTGAACAGAAAATGGTATGTAAGAGAAAATTTTTTATTCTTAGAATATTACACTTTTCTTTTTTTATACACCTAAATTAGAAAGTGTGTCTGAAATCCGACATTCCCTTGCATTTAACGAGGGGGGGGGGGGGGGAGTTTTTTGTTATTCAGATCTCGAAGATTTCTTTTTCAACTTTTGAAATATCGAAGTTTGTCTGCAGCGATATTTTCTTTTGATTATTTAATAAATATTTATATATATAATTAAAAAAAGTATTAATTGTTTATTGATCTTAAATAATTTTATTTTAGACAAGGATTTACCAATGTAATTCATATCTGACTATTGACAGAATTAATGAGGTCAACGCCTCGTTTGCACCGGTGGAATCTTTCTGTCAATAATGAATAACAAATTTAACTGGATGAAAAAAAATTTCTTGAGAAAATAAAAATGTCTATTTTTTACTAAAATGTGAATAGTTTTATTCGTGAATCTAAAAGTTTTATTTTTATCATATCAAAATGACATACATTTCATCGAATTCTCATTTCTGAATGCTTAATCTTATTATTTTCAATTTCTAAGAATATTCTTATTTTTAATTGTAATTAATGCATTGTGAAAGCCCATACTCCTCTATAAAACGGGAAGTAATTACTGATTTCAAATTAACATCAAGTCTGTCAGTGCGATTACACCATACTTCATTATACATTCAGTTTTGCAGTTATTATTTGACTTATTTATTAAAAGTGCGAAGTGCGATTGTGAATATTATATTACCCAGGGAGTAAATTACTTTTTTTAATTATAATTTATCAATGTTAAAAGCGAAGTTAAAACTGTTAACACATGTAAAAAGAATAGAAAGCATAAATTGACCGGTCTTTTCTGTTTAATGGAATAAATAGCTGTCTTGTAGACTGGAAAGAAAATATTTCTGCACTAAAACTAAAACACATCATTTTTCTAGTGTATTTACGCTTTAGTGCGTAGTTTTGCACGTATTTAAAACAATGTATCCATAATTCATGCTAAATTTTCACTTCTGTTGATTTTAAAGCTTACATACGTAGTTTTTCACTTTTACAAAGCAATACTTTTTATAGTACATAATTTTGGGAATAGATGACGTTACTGTAAAATTATGGAACTTTAGTTGGGAAAGATTGTTAAATACGATCGTTAGCATATGCGTCTTGATTATTTTTGACTTAAAAGTAAGAAAAACTGTCCATAATCATATATATGTATATATATATGGAAACTCATAGAAGATGACTGAAATTTGAACAGATATAAAAGGATCAAAATCGATGAAATTAATGAACTGACCGAAAAAGATCAAAATTTGACGAAAACAAATTAATGTACGCATGCTCAGTTCCCAACGTCCACCACGGGAGTGGTGGACGTTCCGGAGTCACCGGAGTCAGTCCGGACTTCCGGAGTCACCTAACTTAGTATTTCCATCCAAAATTCCATTTCCCCTAGATTGAACGAAATGTTCATCTAGCTTTGGCTAACCCTAGTATCAGGCTTATCTACTGAACTTTGTCAGTCGCGAGCTTTGAACCTTCTTACTAGTGAAATTGTTACTTCGTTTTTAATTAATTTTTTATCAAAATTTCCTAATTGCTGTATATTTTTTTATTATTTGGCTTATTTTTTTAATTTTTTATTAATTTTATTTTCTTGTAGTGTAGGGATCTGAGGTCTCCTCTCATTGGCCGATTTCCTGGCCTCTGATTGGCTTTCAGTTTCAGGACAAAATCCTCTGCGATTTTGCTCGTTTTACTTTCAGTGAGGATTGTGGGTGCTATGTGTGTCTCTGGGAGGTCCGCAGATCCAGCTCAGAACTTAGTTTCTGGCTGGACACTGAGACTTTCGTAGGATTCATGCATGCACTTCACTTTAATCCTCCTGAATTTTAATTATGATAGGAAAAAAAAAATGTATGGCCCCCTTTTTTTTTATTAATTGCGGGACTCTGATTATTATTAGCGGTTTCCTGTGCCCCTTGGGACGCCCTACTCAACTCTTAATTCCTTTTCGCCGTCCAGACCGTCTCGTCAACGCACGTAACAGTTTCACTGTTACACTTAGGTTTTTTCAAGGAGTTATTTATTTATTATTTATTTTATTATTTATTTTAATATATATATATATATATATATATATATATATATATATATATATATATATATATATATATATATATATATATATATATATATATATATATATATATTTTTTTTAACTCCTGGTGCTTCACTCTGATTGGTCTCTGCTCACGCGGAGATTTATTCAGAGTTCAAAATTCTAAATTCATCCCTTTGGCTTTTAATTATTTTATGGAAAATTATTTTTTATGTTTTTCTCATTTTTCGTTGGAGGTAAGCATTGGTTGCGACCAAATGCAGGTACTCCGAAGCACATCGTTGACTTGACCACGGGCAGAATTGTGCATCAAATTGTGGTTTTCTGTGAATAAAGTGCACATTGCTAAAATTTCTTTACTTTCAAATACAGTAATATGGGCAATTTGTTTACGCTTAGTGTGTTCATCTAAACTCTATAATCTGTGTTCAAATAAAAAGTAAATACGCAGGTTTGAGATTTGCAATGGCTAAATATTTGCGAATAAAACGATAAATATACGAATTTTTTTTTTTTTTGTATTTATTGTGAGTCTTACGTTCATATATAATTGCCTAAAAAATATTATCTCTAGAAAAATGTGCACATCTAAATGTTAAATAGCACAATTTATGTTTTCAACAATCAGTAGTTGGTACTGATCTTTTAATTTCTTTTGCATAACAGCATCAGCAATAATTTTGAATAATTACTGACAGAAATGAAAATTCGATCATCTCTTGAAATCTTTAATGTCTAATTGGCATCTGTCGCAACAACAGACAATAAAGGAGCCAACTAAAGAAGCTATTTCGTTTTAACATTTCTGTTTAATTAGCAGTCTGTTATTCCGCCTAAATAAGTTAATATATAAGAAGTCGTATATCAACTCAACTCATGGTAAACGACCTTCACACTCCGAACCATCAGAGCATTTTTAACAATTGTCTCAAAGGATACCGGCAATTCTTTGTGTATTAAGAATGTAGATCTTTATCTTTCAGTTCCGTGGATGACTTTTTTGTAGTTTATTTTTTCTTTCATTAAACACACACCTGTCGCGTGTCTTGCCTTCATCCGTTGCATGGCTCTCTGCGCAAATTGAAGATTAAAATAAACAAATAAATAAATAACCTTTGTTTTAGCGGATATTCTGCCCAACTGTATTCTTGTTGTATGATAGATTTGTTGCAAAGAAAAAGTTTTTTTCTTATGAAAATAAGTTTTGTCTTGGATTGACATCCTTCCTAATGCAATAGAACTTAACAACGCAAGTAAAGCTTAATTACCTAAATAAACAGCTTTTATTTATTTGTAAAGCAAGTATTTAATTTTCTCTTAACAAAAACAATATAAATAAATAAACAACCTTTAAATTTCACTCACATTTATGAAGTTTCAACTAATATCGAAGAAGATATCTTAAAAAATAAATTACTTTTTCTATTATTCTACCATAGGGTTGGTTTACTTCATGATGCTTTGAATTTTTTTAAAACACGTCAATAATAGTGATAAAATAATAAACTATTCCACTTTCCAAATAGTTTAAGATATCCGAATACCTTCAGAGGGTTTCATGCATATACCTACATTATACCCCGGATGTAAAGGGCACCATGTTCATTTTGTAAAAAGAGTTAGCACCATGTCCTTTATAGGCACTTTTTACTTTATATAGAGGCATTAAGAATTAATGTCCAGTTTCTATAAAAGAGATAAGACAGTAAAAAATAAAACCATATTCATATTCTTTATTCATGACAAATATATTTCATTGTAACACATCAAAAACGTAGTAACACTTTTCACAAATTGGGCATGATGTCCTTTACCTCCGGGGCACAAATATATTAAAACATACAGAAAATTAACCCTAATGTGAACTGATAAAAAAGGTGTAAAATCCATGTAATTAATGAAGATTGAAAAAGATCAAAATGAGACAAACCAAATGAATGAAAACATGTTGAATTCTCAATTTAATCAGGGACTTTGTAGGAATTGTACTTGTAAATTGTGGTTTTCGATAAATCAAGTGCATATTGTCTGTTTTTTTTTTTAACCCAAATAACCTAACCACAATTACAAAAATAATAAAAATAACATAGAAATTTAAAAATAAAACAGAACTATAAACATAACAGCATGATCTAACCAAATGTCCCTACTTTCTGGGAACAACAGCCTTTATTTTGAAGGCTTTTCTCTAAATTTACAGAAAAAAATGTAGAAAGTAAATTATTTATCACTGATATTTTATTTTTAGTTCTTATTTATTAAGAATGAAAAATACACCCGTAATTGAATAACAGTAGCACTTTTTAATACTTTTCTGTTATGAAGGTATACTCTGATCTGGTCACTATATAATCTCAAGATATATATATATACGCATACATATTCATTATACATTAAGATGGGATTTAAAACTTAAAATAACATTTTGAAAAAACTATACATTATATATTATTTCTTATATATATTTTACTAGAAAACGAAGTAAAAAACAGCAAAAATATGTATTTTCGCAAAACATGATAACTCAATTTTAAATCGAAATAATTTATTTTATTTTATTTTGTTTCATTAACATTATTGAATATTTTTCCATGAAATGAACTACTATCATATTTGTACAAACTTCAGTATTTCAAAAAATATGCAAGTTATAGTGAAGCAAATATTATTCAAAATACATTGCAAATCTTAAACTTTATCAATATAGTCGAACCACGTTAGCGCGAACACTGTTGACGTGAATTACTTTTAACATGAACTGTCTTCACAATCCCCGTCAAAATGAAGATTAGTTTAGTTGTATGAAGATTAGTTACTGATAGCATGAAATACTGATAACCTGAAAAAATTTTTTATCCCCCATGGGATTCACGTTAACGATGGTTCGACTGTAATAATAATAATAATCAATACATCAACAGTTATTTATGAGTGTAGTGTATTTTCTTTATTAACCTTTGCAACGCATACATGAAACATCTCGTCCCTTTTAGTGATGTTTTGCGTGTACAAATGCAAAATGTTAAAAATTTAATTAGAAAAAAATGCTAAAAATAAAATTTAACTGGAAAGTATCAATATGTTGTAATATTGAAAAGGTTATAAAGACAGAAACAAAATTCAAACAGATTTCGAACTTTAATATTATTTAGAAATCGAAATTTAACAATATATTAAAATTGAAAAATAGGTATTTCGACCAAAAATCGACTTTCGAAAGTATTCGAATACCTTTAACTTTAGCTTGGTTTGAAATGTTTTCATGTTCTTAGAAATTAGTCGGCCTTCGCTCGCCTAGTGGTCGATATTTCCAAATTTACAGCTTCTGTATATTATCCTAGTAAGCCATATTCGCTAAATAAAAAACAGTAGCCAAATTTTGTGATAAATCGCCAATAATTAAAAAAACTATACTTAAAATTAAACTGTGATATTTTAATTTAAATAACGGAATTAGAGTAATGAAATGAAATTTAAATTTAATTATTTATAAAAATAAACTTCTGGGCAAATACATTAAAATCGTCGCTAGTTTATTTGTTGACGGGTAATTTTACCTAAATACCGTAAATTTATTCCTTTTTCTTTTTCTTATGCCAGTTTAAATTGTTAATCGTCGATTTACATGATAGACTTTTTTTTATGGCTACACTTTCTTTTATATTGTAACAAATCTGCAGGGATTTACGCTGCACAAATGATACGTTTATTTCAATCTTCTTTATTTCTTTTTTAATTCTCTGTCTATTATTTTATTTTTTAAAAATCCCGAGCATTTTTTTTTAATACAGTGTTGTAGTTGGAATATCATTTTTTTTTATTTATTTTTTTTGAAAACATGTACAATATTTTATTTTCTTTATTTCAATATATTATTCTAACAGAAAGGGACATCAGTTTCGAGCGTTAGTTTTCATAAACTTGGGCTTTCAATATTAAGAAGTTTGTTGATTAAGATTGTTGATTCATAAATGATAAATAAATAGTAGCTAACAGATATCTAAATTATTAATAATTAAAAGCTTATCGTTACATTTCAGTCCGTAATTTACACATACAGCATCCCAAAATTGAACGAATGCATGATAGATTTGCTGCTGGCTCATGAAGAATAGCAAACAAAATTACAGTTTCTTTCTTTAAAAGCAAAATAATAATAATAATAAGTATACAAATTACATACACGATACAGTATAATAACAAACAACATTATTTATTTTCAAAAATAATAAATAGTAATAGGAAACGACTTAATTCATTAATATTGAGTAACAAAGAGCTAAGCCATTTCCTGTGAGTATGTAAAATAGTAATTTTAAGTAATCTAGAAATGTATTACTTTCTTTAAATGATATAATATCAAGTCTCTAAAAGAAGAGAGAGAGAGAGAGAGAGGGAGTCATAAAAGAAGATGAGGGGAGAAAGAAAGATCCTCGCGGGTAACAGTATCTTTTCTTTTTCTTTCTTTCTTTTTTTCTTTTTCTGAATTTTGCATTTTCTTTGCCTTTTATTCTGACAAAAAATTTGCATTTCGAAAATTTTATTTCAGTATTTCCTCGAAAATAATGCTATTAAATTGGAAAATTAACAGAAATATGTACTATCTAAAAAAATGTATTAAAAATAGCAAATGTTCAAAATAAATAAATAAATAAATACAAATCTTAAAACTGAAGTTTAAAATTATTGTTGTACATTGTTTTTTAACTTTTATTAAAAGTTAATATATTTTTTAAGTAATTTTAAAAATATATATCTAAGTATTTCAAATTAATTGCTCTTTCCACAAAAGGTAAAACTCAAAACTCTTTAAAAAAAAAAAAAAAAAATCTGAAGTGACTCCACTCGACTTTCCGAACATTAAGTAATTAACAGTTGTATAAATAAATTAAAGTAAAAGAAATTGTTAAATAAACAAATTTTATAATAAGGTGTTTGAGTATTTTTCTGTATATAGTATGTTGTTTAATTTAACGCTATTGCCCTTCAAAGCCATGGGTCATAATGATAAAAAAATTTTCGTTGTGCCCCTGTAAAAATATATATAAGCGCATTGGTGTGTCTTTGGTGAGCGATTTTGATGAGTGTTTAGACTCACCAAAGTCTGTACAGTTCGTGTGACGGTGACCCATAACACGTGTATAAATTTTCAGCTCAATCTAATGAGGCATTTAGATGCTATCGCGCTTCAGTCCATAGGCCAGAACGATAAAGAATTTTTGGTTGTGTCCCAGTATTTAAAAAAAAAAAACTATGAGTGCTAGATCCACCAAAAGCTACACAGTTTATGCAACGATGACCTATAACACGTATGTAAATTTTCAGCTCAATCGAATAAGGCATTTAAACACTATCGAACTTCACATAATTTCAGCCAGTAGGCCATAATTATAAAGAATTGTTCGTTGTGTCCCTGTAAAAAAACTATAAGTGCTAAATTCACCAAAATCAACAGGGTTTATGCTACGGGAACCTATACATATGTACCAATTTTCAGCTAATTCGAATAAAACGTTTAGACGCTATCGTATTCACTCGACAAATACACATAAATACATCACGAAAAATCGTATAAAAACATATATATATGGTCGCATCAAAGTTATTTAGTGTTCGCGTCTTTTATGTTTTTCTTCCCCATTTGGCAGTGATATTATCGTATCAAAGGAAAGTCGTATCAAAACCAAAGTTGGAGGTGTACTATTAGACATCATGATAATCTCAAATATAAATTTGCAACATTCTATGTCTGTTCTTTTTTGAGCTATTCCAGATACATAATCCATTTCGTAAATCATAACTACAATACTATTTTCCTTACATATAATCTTCGGAAAATAATAAAAATAATAAAAATAATCATTATTTTTAATAATTTATAAGTTCAATAAAATGTGGGGTTTTTTTCCCATTGATATATTTATAAAATATATAGTGTAGTTTATAAAATCTTTTCTATTATTACTACTATTATTTTAATTAAAATTTTTATGTAAGATGTTTACGTACAGTAAGAAAATTCTTATTAATATTAACAAGCTTATCTCTTCCCTCAGGTGTCGATGTAACTGCTAATCAAGAAGAAATTACTGACCATGAAATATTTCAGCTGGAATACGATGTGTCCAGTAAACATTGGTACATTAGAACAATGCAAGATAAGTACTGGAGCCTTCAAAGTAGTTCTGGAATTCAAGCAAATGCTGATAAAGGGTATGAGTATTTTGTATGATTTGAAATTGGGCATGAAACTAAATATCATAAGTAAATTTTTTCATGTTAAAATAGTAAAAATACAGTATCAAGACTGCTGATTTTAATTTCGAATAGAAATGTCCCTAAACTAATAACGTAGCTGTCATTTTTATTCACAAGGACAATTTTAACAAAATGAAAAGGAAAGTCTGTCATCTGAATTTTGTAAATTGGAATGAATTTGTTATTATCTGAAGTAGAAGAAAATTTTAATAACTTAAAAAGTATTTTTCAACGAATGCAATTAGACTTGTCAATTTTTTAAAGGCTTTTTCAAAAGGAAAATATTTAACGAGTAAGTATTCGCAAAACTTCCCGCATACACACATTTATATTACACAAAATACATAAAATTATGAATGTTGCATAGTTATCATTAAAACGTATAGTAAGTATCTAATTGATTAATATAAATAAATATATTTTTATTACCGACTGTTAGCTTTAATTCAAAATATTATCATATGGCTGGAAGATGTCCGTTACCAAATATTTTGCTTGTATAATCCGAATATAACTAAATTCTAAAATTTAATAGATTTTTAGGAATCACTAAATATGCATTATGTTATAATCTTTGAGTCATTTGCAGGATTATTTTTTCCCACTTTATTCTTAAGATAATACCTCAATATTTATATTCACTTTTTAAATATTTTGAGAAATAATGGCTTCATTAACATCAAGAAAATTCATAACTTGCGATGACTGACTGTATGTCAAGTGAAGTGTTTGAAAAGGACAGGGACTGAGAAATGTCGGCCGGAAATCTTTTATTCTATTCGTTCCATGAGAAAAATTTTCCACCTATCTTTATAGACAGCTAAGTAATAGTCTGTATCGGAGCGTACCTTTAGGACATTTCCCAATGGTCTTCTTGGACCTCTGTTACCAGAACATATTACAATTCATGACTTGACGCATGGCCGAGCAAGAGTCCTTCTGGGTATTTGTCTTTTAAAAAAAGAATATTACAGGTTTATTACAGTTTGATTGTTTTTCTTATGTTTCCTCTTTAGAAAATGCATATGTTCTTACTCAAATGATGCTCATAAAATATCTTGAATCAGCTTAGACTTGTCCATTTGTTTGTTTATTTTTCTTTTACTTATTTTCCGTATAAACTAATAGTTGTATAACAATTGTAATACCAAGTAGTTTTTTAATATAAACTATATGATCATAGTTTAAATGTTTGTATATAAGACAACGCCCACAAAAGTACGTAAAGACATAATTCCACAGATAAGATAGTGTTACACAAATCCGCTTAAAGCATGCAGAAAACTCATAAGAAATTCAGCAATAAAGATTTCGTGTAATAAACAGCGCGCTCGTTTGTAGAAACACCATTTTTAAACGGTAGTCATCAAAATAATTAAACAGTGCTTTTTGTAAAGAAGCTATTGAAATAATGTTTTGCTTCATCTAATTGTTTAGCTGAATAACAGTATTTGAACGATTGCGTGATTCAGTGACAGACATATAATGATAAGAATAGTCAACATATGTATAGACTAATGAGGGGCATGTATAAATTCTCGCAATATTTTAGTACATGTTGTCATTTTTTTTTTTTTTTTTTTTTTTTTTTTTGTAGATAATCTTTGGAACGACTTTGAGAGTGAATAGAATAACAATGGATAGAATGTTTCATTTTTTATTCCTAATAATCTTAATACATGAATAAACTTGTGTAAAAACATTTTCGTGTCCTTAGCTTTTTAGGTTAATTTCTATAAAAATCGACCAATTGCAATCACTTAGTTTATTTATCTATCCTTCTCCATATATGTGATGGAAATTTGTCATCACGATAACTTCTGAAGTAATGAATCAAATCGTACCAAAGATGATTATTTTACGAATATCTATTTTTTGGTGTCCGTAGCTTTTTAGGTTGATTTCTATAAAAGTCAACTAATTGCAACCACTTAGTTTATTTATCTATCCTTCTCTATATGTATAATGGAAAATTCATCATCGCGATAACTTCTGAAGTAATGAATCAAATCGTACCGAAGTTGGTCAGAACATTTATCTTACGAACATCTTGAATGAGTTAGTTAACTATGTTGCTCCGCCATTTTGTTTCCAAGTGGTAGCCACTTGAAACTTTCAAGTCAATATTATAAAAAGCGTATTTAAGACCGGATTTGCTTAAATTTTGATGTATACATAGATCATATGTGAGTCTCAACCAAGTTTATTAATGCACTTAACCTACCATTTTGTTTTAAAATGATGGATACCTTGAATTAAGGAAGCCACTTGAAAATTTGTCATCACGATAACTTTTGTAATACTGATCTAATTCGAACCAAAGTTGGATAGTAAACTTATCTTACAAATATCTTGGATTAGTTCCATGGGTAATTTGTTCCACCATTTTGTTTCCAAGTGGCGGCCACTTGAAAATTTGTCAGCACGATAACTTTTGAAATACTGAATTAATTCGAACCAAATTTGTACAATAGACTTATCTTAGAAATACATTTGATATGCTCTGTGGTCAACTTGATTCGCTGTCTTGTTTCCAAGTGCCAGTCACTTGAAAATTTGAAATTCATGTAAAAAAGTATTTACGAATCTATTTGCTTAAAGCTCCAAATGTAGCATGATGTATCACTACATCAATATCTCCACCAAATTTATTTATAAATTTTATCTTGTTTAAATTGGTGATCACTTGATAAGAAAAAAGAAATGAATCTACTCTTCCGAATGATCCAAAAGGATTTTTTTTTTTTTTTTTAACTAAAATTTACACGTTTCTTATCTCACTTGATTTGTATTGTTCATATATATAAATAAAGATTTTTTTTTCTTTTTGTGCATTATTCTTGTACAACAAAAGCAAATAAGTATTGTTTTGTTCATAAAACTTCAACACCATATAAAACTGAAGACGAATAAAACGTTATAAATCAGCACCAAATTTTTAACGCTTGGTAATGAAGTAAAATGGAACGGATGAACAATGGAAGGAGAAATTTGTTCCATTTCAGTAAAATATATTTTGCTGTTAATCTGCCATTTGCAGATGATAAGTTCTCAATATAGCATATAGGTTCTCAATATAGCATATATACAGAGTTTAATTTAGACAGTTTTAGGAATTTTACATTCTTACCTACTATTGATTAACCCTGTTGGTCTATTCAGGGTCTATTTGACCAGAAAATGTTTTCAATTTAATATAAAAAACAACAGTTTAGAAATATTTTCTAGGCGTTGTGTGTCTTTGTTAGTGATGTCATATGTCAATTTATGGAAGATATTGTTATTTTATTTATATATATTTAATATATATTTAAAAATGGTACAAATGTAATATATAGTGAATATAAACAGATCAGTAAAGGAAAGAAAATCTTGCACTTAATTCAAAAAATGAATTTAAAAAAAATAGCCATTCTTATTGTTTTTTGTACTATAAAATTATGATATCAATGCTTGCTTATAATTTATTTTTAAAAAAATTGCAGGTATTAAACAGATTTATTAAAACTGGGGTAAGTAAGAAATATATTTAAGTAAAGCTATTGAACACGATCATTAGTATGCATTACTAATGAATAAAATTAAAGCAACGTAAAAGTATTTTTTTTTTTTTTTTTTTTTTAAGGAAATAACTTATAAACATATATACAATCGAACCATATATTGCGCATTTCTCCATTTTACAAGCTTTTATTTCGAAGAATGGTTAATTTAGGAATTTTCTTTTAAAATAACCTCCAAACAACGCTTCCAAAATAAAAAATTTCCAAATAAATATTCTCTATTTAGCAAACTTTTTTCTTTTAACATAAAATATTTTCATTCTATTTCTCAAAATATCTTGTTTTTCCTGTTAAGTCGTTATTATTTTTTTAAATAAATATTTAAAATAGATTAATTGCAACAAGTTAATATAATTTATAAAAAATAGGTGTAACTAAATACTTTATGGGATGTTTAGTGTTTGTGAATTTAAAATATATATTAATATAGTTCTAAATGTTATAAAATTTGAATCTTTATTTAACGAATTTCTCATATAACGAATATTCTTGCTAAATTAATCGACTTCTTAAACGGAGGTGATACTGTATATCATATGTGTGTGTGTGTCTAAGCAAACTTCGAATTTTCGTCGCCTGGAAAGCATATATACACTAAGGGACGCATTTGACATTAGATCGAGTTAGTGCTGCTCTAGGCAAGTCATAGAAAATAATTCTTATGATCAACATAACGCCAAACATTGCACGAGAAAAATTGTAGACAACGTTGAAGCATATAAAATAGCATGAGGAATCTGTAGAATCTTAAGTTTAATCACGATTTTTAAATAAGACAAATTTTACGTTTCAAAGCATTTAATTTTAAATATTTCCAGACTAGAAATCCATGATTTAACATTATTCCAAGTAATACAGGACCTAATAATAATTTAGTATTTTCATTCAACTTAGAATGCATTGAAAATTACATTAGTGATTATTAAACTTCGAATTTTCGTCGCCTGGAAAGCATATATACACTAAGGGACCAAAAAAAAAAAAAAAAAAAAGGCCGCACTTGGATATATTTTTTCTTTCTTTCTGCAACCGGCAATTTTATCATTTACAAAGCAAATTTTCGAACAAATTTTATTACGTAGTCCTCCACGTACACTTTAGGATTGAACCCAGTGTTAAAAACAAAATGTAATTCACAGGAAAACTGTAATTTTTGAAACTATTTCGAAAATGTCAAGGATAAGGCAATTAACGATGTCACAGAAAGTATTAATTTTAGACTGAAATTAAAAAAATATTTTAATGCGTGAGATGGTTTTTAGCAAGATATAAAATTTTTTGGCTGTTTAAACTGAAAATTTAGTTTGAGGCGGCCACGTTGCTCATCCAAGCGAGATGACCGCAAATTAAAAAGCAAATGTTTAAAACATCGATTTTTATCATGTTTGGAACTTAAAAAAGATTTTTAAAAAGTGTATAGCAAAATGCTTTCTTAAAAAAACAGTACTGGAACAATTAAACAAAGCAGGTTAAAAACCAGAAGATCTGCAAAAAAAGTCATTATTAAGGAAAATAATAATAAAAAAATAAAAAAAAACAAGACTTCAGTTGACCAAAAAAGGAAAAAGAAGTATCAGTTAATTATTAGGCTGCACTGGGTTTTTTGTGATGAGTCAAGTTTAATTTATTTCCAGTTGATGAAAAAAGCCAGTAGGGCGACGAAAATATGATCGACTTGATGAAAATTACACTCTTAAAACAGTGACACATTCTCCGTACATTATGGTGCGAAAGTGAATAACTTTTCAAGGAATCGGGCAAATTTTCATACTCAAGGGATCATTTAACTCGAAATAAAACATGGCCATTATAAAAGTGGCGCCTGATTGACTATTTTGAAGGTATCTCAGACTTTTCCGCAAGCAGCATTTCAAGATGATAATGCACATTGCTTAAAGGCGTCTGTGGTACGTTTATTTAATTCAAATTGTTAAAATTACCTATCCATTCTCATCCAACCTATGACAGAGTCACACATCTTCCTCTGAATAACAGTGGAGTCTAACGGGATGGGACGTCCTGAATTTCAATTCACTGCCAAATGGAGAAGAAAAACATAAAAGACGCGAACACTAAATAACTTTGGAGCTTATCAGAAAAATGAAGCACAGTGTAAAAATAAAAAAAAAAATTAAGTACATAATTGCACAACTGGTAAAAAGATTAGGAACAGCAAGATTTTTTTTTTTTTTTTTTTTAAGAACAATTTTTAATTTTTTTATTTTCATTTTAGAAAAAATTACACACAGACTTCAGTCAACCAGTGCTCGGTTTGTCAATTTTTTTGTCATCATATACAATAGAGATTACTGACAAAAAATACGGTGATAATTCCGTCTTTTTTGCTATCACTACTTTCATGCAGATATACTTCTGTACCCAGAGGTAAAGATCACCAAGTAAATTTTTTGGTGAAATGAGATAGCACCATATCCTTGATGTACATTTTTTTCATTATGTCGTTAATAATTACAAAGAAATGCATTTAAACATGCATTTAAAGCTGAAAAAAAGATCAAAAATTTGCTCTCCTGAGAAATTACATGTTTGTGACATGTAGTCCTTTTCCGGGTACAAATTTATAACTATAACATTTGAAAAGTTTTTTTTTTTTTTGTGTGTGTGTGTGTATGTGTGTATATGATCATACATGATAGAAATTGTCAAAAAATACTGGTATCCTAATTTAGAGAAAAATAATTAAAACTTTTCGTCAGTTCGATAAATTCTTTGCAATTCTGTTCATACTTTTTAATACTTAAAAAAAATAATAACGTAGTATAATAACAATATTAATGCTTTTTTTTTTTTTTTTTTTTTTTTAGATCAGCCAACAGTTTATTTTCACTAGATTGGCAAGATGACGGAAGTGTAAGTTTTGTTGCCAGTAATGGGAAACACGTCATTGCTAAGAAAAGTGGTCATTTATATGCTAATGGAGGACCCCAAGATGAAGCTGCCCGATTTTATTTCTACTTGATTAATCGACCCAGCTTAGTTCTCAAGTGTGAACAAGGCTTTGTTGGATTCAAGAGTCAATCGAGTCCGAAACTGGAATGCAACAAGGCATCCTATGAAACTATAATCGTCGAAAGGGATGAAAAGGGACTTTGCTATTTTAAAGGTAAGAAATGTACCAAAACCAAAAATCGTAAATCTCAATTTGTTTTTAAAAAGTAGAACAATTGTTTTGTAAAAAAATTTTCATTTTTTAAAATAGACACTATTAGGAATATTTTCATGTATTTATTTCTTTCTTTCTTTTTTTTTTTTTTTTTTTATAATTCCCAAAAACATGTTAGGTGTATTAATGTTTTTTAAACATTGATCAAAAGTTTAAAGTCGAGAATGGTCACATGTTAGCGAGGAAATGTTCAAATTTCTAAAGCATTTCATAAATTCTCTTTTAACACGTTCACGCCGGCGCATTTTGTTTACATAGTCTCAAAAGTATCCGAGCACTAGCCAATAATTCCGATGTCAAAAAAGTATACTTAAAACTGTTTTGTTCAATAAATCCTTGTCGAATCATGTTCTTAGACTGACTAAGAACATGGCTCGACAAGGATTTATTTAACAAAGCAGTATTAAGTGTACTTTTTTTGGACGGAGATTATTGCTAGTGCTCGGATACTTTTGCTGCCGACTGTAGCTGTGACCTACCGGTGGGACACGCCGGCGTGAACGTGTTAAATAATCGTTTGCTTCGTTCGGAGTAAAATTGCCTCGAACTTCCTTCTTATTAATATCTAAGACTGAACTTATTTGAATTTCGTCTTAAACGATATCAAAGATGACAAACCGATGATTTTGCTCTAAGAGACGTCATTTCTGTGTCTTTAAAACATGTTCTTAAAAATTAGTGCATAAGAACTTATTTATTTTTGCATTTTAATTTTCTCAAAATAACCGAATGGCAACAGGTTAAAGAGTAGAAGTGAGAAACCAGAAACTAGTTCTGAAATTATAAAAGTGTGTTTACATCGTTTAATGGTAAATTTTACGTGTTTTACTCGCGGCAAACTGAAACCAAAACAATTATTTGTACATCAAAGGGCAGCACGGGCAAGGGATGAATTTCGCCTTTTCGTGTTTTCTAAAACGTTATTGTATTTACCCCTCCCCCCCCCAAAAAAAAAAAAAAAAAAAAAAAAAAAAAAAAAAAAATCGCTTTAAATCATTTAAATTTTATTCACAACAACCGATGCGGTAAATGGCACTATCACATACATATAGACCTATGTCACTTAATGATTTAAGTAGAAACATGCACATTTATCTTTTTAATAATAATAATTATTTGTTTTAGATAAACGCCCAAAAGCTAAACACTCTTTTATGAAGTCTGCTACTAGACGAATTTTTGTTATTATGTAAAGAAAAAAGTACTATGAAATATTAATTATCCTCAAATTATAAAAGTTTGCAACCCCTGATATATTTGTAGAGGATGGGGCGGGGGGGGGGGGGTATTTAATCATTTGAACTTTCGACCCGAAACAATTGAAAGTATCTGAATTAATTACCCACAAGGTTCTTATCAGAAGAAAATATTGGGTGAGAATTTCTCCCCTTTCTCAAAAACAAAGTGAGACTTTTAAAAACTATGTGAGATTTCTGAAAATTAATTGAGACCCCAAATAAACTTTGAATAATAATAGGTCTTTTGCATGGACACGGAGAATTCATACCTGGAATTAATGCGATTCTTTTCTTGGTTTTCCAATTTTATGGTTTCTATATTGGTGCAGAGCAGAGATAACTGCAGCCTAATTCCATGAGCAGATTAGGGCCCGGTTTGTTTGTCACATATTTTTTTTTTTTTTTTTTCTATCATAGGATAAATATAAGACTAAAAGAAAACGATTAAAAAAAAGATTTTAATGTTTTTATAATCAATTCTTGAAAAATGAAAAAATGCGCGATTTTCTTGCAATATTAAAATTTTTAAATGAGAAAATGAAAAAATATGCGAGATTCCCGTGCTCTAATGGAAACCCTGATCCAAGTTACGAAACAGTTATCGCGGGTTGGAATTTTTGAGATTTATGTTGTTTGCATACGTAAATGCAAAATATTGTTTCATTATTTCTGTTTATTTGTTTTGGTTGTTGGTATTTCTAGTGTGTAGATAAATGCTGGTTCGAAAATTGTATTAAAGTGCATATACAGCTGTTAATGCAAGTGTTCTATAAATATTAGTAAAATCTATTTTCTTTTCTTTCTAAATGTAAGGGATGGATGTATGGTTGGGTTTTACGTCGCATTAGTGCTGCGCAGATGGGCAATTGGACTAAATGTAAGGGAAATTTGAAAAATTACTATTTAAGGTTTTAGTACAAACAAATGTGAATAAAGACGATAATGTCGATGATGTAGATGATTTAAATACTCTACAGCGACTCATTTAACACTGTGTATTTTCAACGAAATTCTATTCTTCATTGCATTCTGATAGTACCAGTTTTTAAAGATTTTTTCGCCATTAAATCTTGATATTTTCTTTTCATATATATTTAATCCAGAAGGTGCTTTTATATCACTTTATTTCTCTAAAAAAAGTCAAGGACTAAATCTGTTGTTATACACTTTTCACCTTTCCCTATGAATAGACATAAAAGCATCCTTTTATGTTCAAGTTTACCGGGAAACGTGAGCATTTAAATATTAAACAAGGGAGAACTACATGTAATTTTTCTCAGTATAAAAGGCAAATGAGAATATTTCGCAAGCGACTCCAAATGCATGAACGACTTTATGCTTCACTCGAGTTTTACAATTATGGGAAAAAGAATTCCGGTGATCCAAGAGTTTATTCAGAACTTTAGTGCGTATAAGCGTATTCATCACTGCGAAAATGAAAACTTTTCCAATCGAGAAACTTCCTGTTTCTATTATTTATTCTAATGAAAAGAGAAAATTGTAAATTAGATCCATGCATTGGTACTACGATTAATTAGAGTTAAGTAATGTTCTAAGAATGTAATTTTATTTACTGAAAGAGTAAAAAATCACAATAAAACTAGTATGTTGTGGTCACTACAAGACTTTCTTCTATATATTCCTATAGAAATTAACTCAGTAAAAATATTTTATTAAAACTATTATTTATTAAATTTTTTATTAAAATTATCTACCATAATGAATGCAGATGATTTTCATCTAAGAAAAAACTATCGCTAAATATAAAAAAAGAAATACAGTTATATTCTCTATAAATAAAGTCTTAAAAAATACGTTTTCATAATGGTTATCTCATACATTAAGCTTTGCACAGTTATATGTCATAGAAGTTGTGATATAGCCTTCCCGTTCTCAGGGAAAACCGTCGTATAGCAGCACCAATTATTGGTTTATATGCATCCAACTTGGATCAGCATAATTTCATATAATGACTTTCTTACATATCTTGTTTTGTTTGACTATACGCAATAGAACCTGAGATATAGCCTTTCCTGAAATTGTGAAAATCGACGCATAGCAGCTCCACCTGTTGAGAGATTGGCATCAAAAGTTGTTAGACACTAACTTATGTCGAGATGCATCTACATATAAATTTATATGCAATTCTGTGAAATAGTTCCTGAGACATAGCCTTCCCTTAAATTGTGGAAATCACTGTATCGCAGTGCCACCCGTGGAGCAATTGACACCAAAAGATGATAGGCACTAACTTATGTCAAAGTGCATCTGCATATAAATTTATCTGCAAATTCGTGCAATAGTTCCTGAGATATAGCCTTTCCTGAAATTGCGGAAATCGCTGTCTAGCAACACCGCAGTAGTTCCTGAATTACAGTCGCTACAAATTTTTTGTTACACACACACACACACACACACACACAGACAGACATTTTCTAAAAATCGTCAAATCGTGTTCTAGACCTCTCAAAACGTGTAAATTCATCGAAAACCGGAAGTAGAAAATTTTTACGAATCTAATATTTTCTTCTATGAATACAGAAGAAAGTAAAAAGAAGAGCTATACCGCCGCCTTTCAAAATGATTTAATAGTATACGAATCCATTATTAACTGTAGGTGATACATTTGGCAGTTTGTACCATTTTGGTCTACTTTAATGCACATAGTGGATCCAAGTTTCGAGGTTTAGGTTGACGCTCTACAGTCATTTTTTGCATACTAACACTCATTTTACCGAGATCTACTGGTTAAAGTGGATTCCGAACAATTCCGAACATCCATGCCTGATTCAGGATTCGAGTGTGGTATGTGGTAACTAAAAGCCAGCGGAATATCCAATATTCATACAAATGATATTCATTCATCTGTATTTCAGTGAGTCGTAACATATTATTTTTATAATTATTTTTAAAATCTGACATGATAAAACGTAAATTACTTTATCTATATTCTTTGTAAGCACAATATATAGACAGATTTTATTTTATTGACTTTAAAATATACTTCAAAAACATAATTTTTAAATATTTATTCAGTAAATTAATACTCAGGTAAACTGGTTGAAATTATTTTAAATATTGTATCAAAAAATTATTGTCAAGTAGAACTCATAGGATTTATTAGCTTATTGCGTTGGATATTTTTAATTCATTTTTACATATATTTCTCTACTTACGTGCATACACTATTAAAAAAAATTTCTAAAATAGGTAAAAATTTGTAAGATATTTGGGTAAAGCAATGTTCCAAATTGGAAAGTTTTGTTTATAACCCAAAATGGGTCAGAAAATCTATCTATTTTGAGTTTACAAATTAGTTATGTATGGTTCACTATTTTATTTTGTGTTTTTGTCTATAATAAATAAAGACGTTGTAGAAAGTATTGTATCACTCACCTCTTATAAAAAAAAAAAAAAAAAAAAAAAAAAAAAACTAACATGCGAAGATGATTTAACAAAATGTAAACATTCCGTATGTATACGTATGTACACTGCAAAAAATAAACCCCAAAACAATTCTATCCAAAAATGGTCTCGTATCCAATATAGGTTGAAATTTTGGATTATAAACAGAACTTTCCAATTTGAAACATTGCTTTACCCAAATATCTTACAAATTTTTACCTATTTTAGAATTTTTTTTTTTTTTTTAACAGTGTAGTAAAAATTTCAATATCAAGTACCCGATATACAAGTCTTAAGATCTGAATTTAAAAAAAAAAAAAAAAAAAGAACAAAGAAACTTTATAATTTCGATACTTCTGATGTACGCATGAGTTTGCCAAGTTTTGGAGAACATCGAAAACCGAAATGAAAACACGGAAACCGGGAAATGGGAAGAAAAGTCATTATCTCAAAAGCGGATTTAACGATTTTCTTTTGTATAAACACCGTTATATAAATATTTTTCGCATGTATTAGTTTGTTATTACTGGAAAATTAATAAGTGCCCTGGTTAGATAGTTCAGTTTTAGGTCTTGTCAGTAAAAGTCTAATAAAGAAAAAAATTTTTTTTTTTTTAATTAGCTATATTATCTCTCTTTTGGATGTCTTTTTGTGTGTATTAGTTAGTGTCCGGTATATAGATGAGTTTATCACGTACTGATGAAAATCGGAAAACTGAGAGTCGAACCGAAAGTCGATATCTCAAAAACGGTTCTCACGATTTTCTTAAAATACTATATAAAACCTCTTTTAGATATGTTTCCGTATGAAAAAAATCGGTTATTATTAGAAAATTGGCAGTAGTTCTGATTATGTACAGTAAATCATTGTCTTTCGAAGTGTAAACAAATTTTGCTTCATTTTCATTACCTCTTAACGCATTTGTCTTAATACAAATTTTTTATTTGTCTTGATACATTTCATTTGAAAATGTCCTTTAATTTTGCCAGGTCCATGTAGATATTTTTGCTTTCATTCAGAATATACACAGATACTGTAATTTGTCTTCATTATGACACTAATTTTAATTTTGATGTCTTATATTATTATCTTTTTTTTTTTTTTTTTTTTTTTTCAGGTTCAAATGGTAAGTACTGGAATGTTTGCGAAGATGGCACCATTACTGTCGATTCAGATGTCCGACAAGGATTTTTCATAGAGCTACGAGAACCTTCCAAACTATGCATCAAAACTGCACATGGAAGCTACGTTATGGCAGAGAAAAATGGCACTTTCAAAGTCAATGGTGCTGACTACCATACTGCAACCTGGTGGGAATATTAAGAATTAGTAGAAGAGGTGTCTTAATGCAGATCTTTATAATGAAAGATGGAAGCATATTTCATTATCTGTGCATCAATAAAACATTTTTTTCTGTTTGTCTTCCAATTAAAAGTACTATTTTGACCAAAGTCAAATTGCTTTTAGCATCATGCTTTCCTAATGAACATTTTTAAATCTTCTTCGATATATATATATATATATATATTTTTTTTTCAAATGAACATTTGTTTCCTTTTAAAGGAAAATGGTTGGTGGCAAATATGTTGTAGCTTACGTTGCAACTGCATGCACTACGTCAACGATAATTGTGTGTTATATTTGCTGTGTGTACATAAATATACAACTGAAAAAAATATGTATAAAAAAGTTAACTATATTTTTAGAGAATATTGCTTTGGTATTTTATACGATTATATAGTTTTTGTAGTTGATTTTCAGCAATTTTGTATAGATTGAAAAGAAATAATATTATCATTGTTTCGAATGCATGACTATAAATGAAATGAAAAATTCTGAATTAAATTTTAATTGATAAAATGGGGATTTTACCATGCTGATGGATTATTATGGGTAATATTAGAATAAATGTTAGTGGTGATATCTTTTACTTACGTTGGGTCAAAGAAAAATTACAGATTTTATTGTATATAAGTGAAGTTGTCTTTGTGTTTTCTTAATAATATGCACGGCTTTTATTTCTATGCATATCCGGGTCCATAAATATTTCTATACTGAACTGTCGTAAATGTGATATTTTTGTACTTTTCTACAGTCATGGAGAATTTTGATGGACACTTGTTGTTTTTAACTATTTTTGTAGAATCTTTGTGTTATCTCTTTGGAATTCATGTGTTTTGTCTGCTTTTTATCAGACATTTATATTATATTTGCTGAGCAATAACTCAAACCAATGTTTGTTAACTTGTTTATCAATATTTGTGAATATTGTACTTAGTAGATTAAGTTTTTATAAGAAAATAAAGATGTTTATTCTGTAGTTAATAATTTTTAAGTCTTTCTCTGTTTTATTTATTGGTTTTAAAAATAATTATTCTTAATAAACCGAGTAATCTAAAACTCAGTTTTTTTTTTTTTTTTTTCAAATTAATAATTCACGCACGAATAAAGGTGATTAAAATCTCTCTAATTTACACCAAACAGATAAAAGAAGCCACAATTTTTATGACAAAGAAAAAAAAATTGCTTAAATAGTTTTTTATTTAACTACCAGAGGGCGTACAAATGACAAGTAGCTGCTATGTTTTTAGAAAACTTACAATACAACTGTTCATTCAAACCGTTCTACTCATTCAAAAGCACAAATTCAGGCGAGACACAATACCAACTATGCACGTCAACATTTAGACACATGTAGGCTAAAAACATCTTACAGTGTTGGCAACGAAAATTATTTGCCTCAGTACACCTGTGACTAAAAAAATCACCACAACTAAAAAAATCATGTGGTATCAGAGCAGAAGACCTGAGAGATTAAGTGTGTGTAAATAATTAATAACAACACGATTGTCCCAAATGTTGAGCAGAAGTGCCCTCTATTAATCAAATAAAAATGTATTCAAGCAGTTTTTTTTTTCCCGTCATAATAAATAAAATAAAACGAAATAAAATAAGTAAATCCGGCTTCTTTTCTATTGGTTTGGTGCAAATTGACGCTTTTATCTTTTTATCTTCATTCATTAGTGAATTATTAATTTTTTTAATTTGTCCTATCTTCTGAATCAAACAGTAGGATTACACTATCCAAAGGTTACCAAAACGTCTCAAGGTGTATGTAATTTTATGCATCTAAATAAAAATCGTCTGCACTTGTTTTTTCCTTGTCTGCATATGTTTCTTCCTTGTAAGAAACATGTAAGATGCATTCGACTGTACAGACAATGAAAAAATAAAATAAAATAAATGCCTACAGTAACTTCAGTTTTAAATGATGCAAATAATAAATAAATAAATAACATAAAACAAATCAAGCATCATCCATAGATGACATTCTAATTTTTTTTTTTTTTTTTTTTTTTTTTTTTTACTGGGGGTTTAAGTTGTTAAAGCTATACAAAATATTTATTATCTCTAAAACAAATTCATGTGAACGTATATGCTGAGAACATAGGTTCACTAATTATGTTTAACAAGTGAAAAAAATAAAATGCTATAAGACTTCGGTTAGCTTCTTGGGCATAGCTGATATAGAACACGAGATTGAATTTGAATTTCCAAACTATCACCTGTCAAATCGTAGAATAAGGCAGAATTCAACTATAAAGAAATTCTTCGATGCTTAATAACACACAAAAGTTTAGCAGGACGAGAGCACACTAAGTACAGAATTAAGAAATTACATAATATTAGATTCAGACATCTTTCGAAATAACATCACAATGCGCACACAAGCTGAGCACTTTTCAAGAAAACCTTCATAACATCTTGTTACCTTCGCAAAGACACACCAACTGCATCAAAACAAATTAAACACGAAAATTCATGGAGTCACGCGGTATATACGTGCGCTATTATGTATGCCTCGCACTACTGCCCTGCGAGTAAATAATCTAGCAGATTGATTTCAGCAATTGGTTTTACTACAAAACGTGGGTACTACATCCTCCCCCTTTGTTTCCAAAATACGTCCTGTACTGGGAACAGCATTACTTTTCTAAAGGTCTACCTCTTTTTTCTTAGAGGAGCAACTGGAGAAGTCTCAACTTCTGCGAAGGGTTCTTGGGCAGAAACGTGATTAGTTCCAATTAGTGTATTAGGATTCTCCAATGTGGCAACTTCATATGTTGCTGGAGATCTTTGAGTTAGATCACATAAGATTCCTCACGTTTTCGTATAAATTTTTATTATTTATTTTTTTTTATGGGCTTTGCTTATAGGATGAGATTGGGCGAGATTCACAGATTGGACGAGACAACATGTCTGCTACTGCATTCGACTTCTCAGAAATTTAATCAATCTTTAGATTGTAAGATTGGATTTTTCAAAGACCACCGGGCTAATCATGCAGGCTGTGACTTAAGATTCTTCAACTACTTCCACGGTTGATAGTCAGTAGCTACTATGATTTTTTGACCTTCCACATAACCACGAAACTTCTCAAGTGCCCACACGACAGCTAAAGCATCTCTTTCTATGGTTGAGTAAGTTCGTTAGCTCGGTGTAAGAAGTTGACTAGCGTATTCAGTGGGGTGTTCGGTTGTTCTGTCTTCTCTTTGCAAAAGCACTGTACCAAAGGCATAGTTGCATCAGTACTTAGGATGAAAGATTTCGTGCAGTCATATAGGAGTGTTACAAGACAGTTCTTGAGAGTTTCAAAAGAAGTTTGTTCTGTTTCTGCCCAATTCCAAATAAATTTCTTTTTTGTAAGGTTACTGAGCGATCGAGAAATGTCTACGAAATTCGGGATGAAACACAGATACCAACAGCAAGATTGTAAAAATGACTGCACATGCTTAATATTTTTATGTATAGGTATACTAGTTATAAGTTCCATTTTTGCAAGATCAACATCTAACCCTTCCGGTGTAATCCAATGACTAAAGTGTTTTACTTTTTCATAAACAAAGTGACATTTCTCTTGTTTAGCATTCAGTTTAAATTGTATGAGCCCTTCAAATACTGCTTGAAGCTTTGCGATATTATTCTAAAAAGTATATTTGAAAAAACATTATGTCGCCGAGGTAAGATAAAGCCAATATCTTCTTTAACCTTCTTCTAAACTGGTCGATCAATCTTTGAAAGTGGCCGGGGCATTTCGGAGACCGAGTGACATCCTCGATTAACGAAAAGTTCTATAAGGTCATACAAATACAGTTTTATCTTGGTCTGGCTGATACACTCCAATCTGATGGTAACCTGACCTGAGGTCTAAGATTGACATGTTAGTAGGACGCTTAGCTTCATGTAATAGATCATCCATAAATGGCAATGGATACGTGTCTGATACAGTACTGGCATTGAGCTTCCTACAGTCAGTACATAATCTCGTGCCACTATCAAGTTTAGGTGCTAGCACCACTGGTGATGCGCATGATGATTCGCATACTTCTATGATTCCCTGAGCCAAGGCACTATTATCTAATTATTTCTTAAGAATTTCTTTTTTTCGCAAGCATCATTCTGTACGGTGACGACGCAACTGAAGCATGTTTTCCTGTATCGATACAAAGTTCAGCAAAAAGAGTATAACTTCTTACCCCGATTGAAAGCACTTCTCATATGTTTGAAGCCGAGCATTCAACCGATCTCTCTGATCAAATGTCAACACTTTGTATTCAACTTCAAGTAAAGCGTATGGATTAACTTCAACCTTTGCTACACTGCAAATTCATGTGTCTTAAATTCAGACACATAAGCGTCTGAAATGGGTGTCATTATTTTCAGACACGAATTCGCGTCTTAAATTTTAAGACACGTGAAGCGTCTTAAATTAAGACGGGAACGTAACTGAATTTAAGACACGTGAAGTGTCTTAAAAGGCAGCCATTGTTAACCACTTATTTGAGCTGCCATTTTTTACCACTTGTTTTTTTTTTTTTTCTTGGCAGCCATTGTTGACCACTGATTTCAGCTGCCATTTTTAACCACTTGTTTTTACTTCCTTATACAAAGTATAAGGAAGTATAGTAATCCCGATTTGCGAAATGGATTTTGTATTTCACATTGCTCGAAAACGAATGATCGCTGGATGTTGCCAATTTATACGTGTGACTGTCACGATGTCTAGTTGCACACCTGCAAGTGTCGTCTTAACACGAGCTCTCGTTTTAGGGATATAAGGGTTTTTACACGATTTTTCGTGACGTCTGTATGTGTGTGTGTCTGTGTGTGTGTGGGTATGTCGCATAACTCAAAAACGGTTGGACGTAGAAAGTTGCGAATTGGTACATAGGTTTGTTATAACATCTAGTTGTGCACCTCCCTTTTTGGACTTTCTATGATTTTCCGTTTTGGAGATATTTAGGAAAATTAGGTTCATAATGACAAAAATACATAGGTTTTGGCCATAATGTATCAAAAAACGGTAATAACTCAGAAACGGTTTAGACAAATCTTGCAATTTAACTGACTTCCCGACAAGCTAGACATTTGAAACTTTCAGAAAGGCTCAGAACACGTTGACAATGCATTTTTCAAATATTTTTAGCCAACTGTTTCTGATACCTGTTGCCTTCAGCAGCGTTTATGCGATTCAACAGAAAAATTATTTAACTAACTTCCCGACTAGCTAGACATTTGAAACTTTCAGACTAGATCAGAACACGGTGAAAATGCATTTTTTAATACTTTTAGCCAACTGTGTAGGGTTCCTGCTGCCTTCGGCAGCGTTACCAGTACAAATCTTGCAATCGATTTTTAACTAACTTCCCGACCAGCTAGACATTTAAAACTTCCCCAAGGCACAACTATGACATGAGTCCCCCCCCCAAGGCACAACTTTGACATGAGTCCCCCCCAGGCATAACTTTGACATTAGTCCCCCAAGGCACAGCTTTGACACGAGTCCCCCCCAAGGTACAACTTTGACATGAGTCCCCAAAAGGCACAACTTTGACATGAGTCCCCCCCAAGGCACAACTTTGACATGAGTCCCCCCCAAGGTACAATTTTGGCATTAGTCCCCCCAAGGCACAACTTTGACATGAGTCCCCTCAAAGCACAATTTTATTTTATTTATTTATTTATTTATTTATTTTTTACGTATGCATGCATTTTTTAAAAATATTTTTAGCCAACTGTTTCGGGTCCAGTGACAATGTTTTTTAACATTATGTATATTTCTAAAAGTGTATAAGGAAGTCATGTGGTGCCCACATCAGATTTTTTTTTTTTATTTTCTTGGCAGCCATTGTTGACCACTGATTTCAGCTGCCATTTTTAACCACTTTTTTTTTTTTTCTTGGCAGCCATTGTTGACAAAATCCAAAAAAAGTATTTAAAAAAATATTATAAGGACCTGGCACCATTAAAGTAGGCTTCATATAAAAGCTTACATTTCCATTTAATATTTTTAAGTTTAACTATATTAGATTTGTTCAATGAAACATATTTAAGGAACAATAATTTTTTATACATTTTTTACAGATCTGAAATCCTCAAATTTCGAATTATTAGTTTTCCTTTTTTTTTTTTTTTTTTTTTAAGGAATTCATGATCTTCAAATTGCTAAAACCTACACAGATATTTAAGAAAATATGCATTTTTTTTTTTTTTTTTTAATGATTAATACAACCTACTAAAAAGAATTTGGGATGGATTTTGAAATTTATTAATTAGTTTTAAAGAAAAAAAAAAAAAAAAAAAAAAAAAACAATAATAATAATGCATGCTCATGTAATAACCTTTTTTTTTTTTTTTTGAGGGGGGGGGGGGGGGGGTAAATATTTATTTTTAATATGGTTTGTTTTTAAAGATATTGCAAAATTCATCCCTGATAATTCTTTTAAGTAGTTTCATATAAACATCAAAAAAAATATTAAGTCTTTCTTAAATATTTGTAGAAGTTTCAGCATTTTGTAGATCACAAATTTATGAAAAAATGCAATTAAAAAATTTCAAATCTGTAAAATATATATATACATATAAAACCACAATAATTATTGACTAAATGTATATTTTATGGAACAAACAAAATATAGTTCAATTTATTTTAAAAATATGATATGGAAAAATAAGTTTTTTTTTTTAATGAAAACTACTTCAATGGTGCTAAGCTACTTTAAGAAAAGACAGTATCTAATTTCACCGACAGCCAAAGCCTATGTTATTCTATGGGGAAATTTGTTTATAAATTGAACTATATTAAGTTTGTTAAATAAAATACGTATTCAAGGAACAATTATTATGGATTTTGATCTATTTTTTACAGATCTGAAATCGTCAAAATTGCATAGTCTCAGTTTTCATATTTCTTTTTTTTAAAGGAATCATGATCTTCAAAATGCTAAAACATCTACATATTTAGCTCTGGTATTTTTCACATAGTTGGTATAAAAATCATCCTTCCACTCCAAATTTTCTAAATTAATTAAGGTTGATAAATAAAGACTTCCTAAACATCTACATATATTTAAGAAAAGACTACTTTTTCAGGATGTTTAATAAAACCTAATTCTTTTAAGTAAGTTCTTATAAACATCCAAAAATTATCAACTATTTTTAAATATTTATAGAAGTTTTAACATTTTGAAAATCATGAACTTATGAAAAAATGCAAACTGACAAAAACCATTAAAAGATTTCAAGTCTATAAAAAATGAATAAAAAACCATAATTGTTGCCTGAATATATATTTTATTGAACAAACCTAATATACTTCAATTTATAAATATTAAATGGAATATTATATGAAAACTACATCAGTGGTATCAAGTCTTATTAAAAACAAACAATGCATAATCTCACCAGCAGCCAAAACCCATGTTATTCTGTGGGGAAAATTTTTTTTCATGAATAATTGTTAATATAATAATGTAATTTTTTTTTAAATTCTGTTTTCACATTTTTAACATTTTACCTTGCTAAAAAAATCGAAAAATGCACTTAGTGATTTTTTTTTTTTAAACTTTAAAAGTGAAATATTAAAAATTTAAAAAATAAATACTAATTTAACAATTGTGAATTTTCTGAATATGAAGAAAGATTTAAAAAAAATAAATATATAATACGTTAGCTAATGAGTAATTGTAGACACAAATTTTCCTATAAAATAACATACACTTTGACTATGAATGAGATTAGATATTATCTGCTCTTAAATGAAAATAAGCAGAGAAAACAATTGAGATGTTGTCATAAGAGAAATTATTGAAAAAAGGCCCTTCGCCTTTCTAAAACCTCAACTAAAATTAATCTTTAGAATTTTCTAGAATGTGCTTTAAAAGATATATTGGAAAAAAAAGAAAAGAAAAGGATATATGAATGGAGTTGCACCGATCCCCCCTCAACAATCAAAAGTTAGAGTTAGTTTCAAACTAGGGAAAAAAAAAAAAAAAAAAAAAGACAAGTTTACCTTTTTAAAAATACCTTTTTCTTATAGGACTTATATTTCCATTTAATATTTTTAAATTGTAAATAATTAGGTTTTGTAAATAAAATATATATCAGGGGTCAATCCAGGCAAAATTTGGGTCCCTTTTGCGGCCCCTTCACAAAATTCTCCATAGTAAAAAGGGACCCTTCACAAAATTCAAATTCATAAAAAGGGACCCTTCACAAAATTCAAATCCATGAAAAGGGACCCTTCACAAAATTCAAATTCATAAAATGAGTCCCTTCACAAGATTTTTTTTTTTTTAAATGATCCTTTTATTAAATGTTTTCAGTATTATTTTTAATTAATGCCTTAATTTGGCTCAACGAAACTATTAACTTGATATTAAACATTACATAAAGTGATTGTAAAAACGAAAAATTTTACACAATGTTTTACTTTTTCACAAAAATATTTTATATTTCACAAAAATATTTTGTTTTTCACAAAAAAGGGACCCAAAAATTAAAACCTGGATCGACCCCTGTATATTCAGGGAATAATTACATTATGGTTTTTGATATACTTTTTACATATATGAAAACTTTAAATTGCGTATTCCCAGTTTTCATTTTTTTTTTTTTTTTTTTTGGGGGGGGGGGGGGGAATTTATGATCTTCAAAACACTAAAACTTCTACAAGAAGACTTATTTTTTTGGATGTTTAATACAACCTCCTAAAAAGAATTAGGGATGGATTTTGTAATTTATTAACAACTAGTTTTTAAGAAAATAATAATAATGCATGTGTTTATGTAAAATTTTGATTTTTTTTTTTTTTAATGATACTGCGAAATCCTTTAAGTAGATTCTTATAAACATCCAAAAAAATATTTAGTCTTCCTTAAATATTTGTAGAAAATTTAGCATTTTTAAGATCATGAATTTATGAAAAAATGCAATTAAAAGATTTCAAGTCTCTAAAAAAATGTATCACAAACTACAATAATTCTTGACTAAATATATATTTTATGGAACAAACATAATATAGTTCAATTTATCACATAAATATTACATGGAAGAATAAGTTTTAATATGAAAACTACTTCTGTGGTGCCAAGCTCCTTTAAGAACAGGCAATATCTAATCTCACCGACAAACAAAGCCTAAGTTATTCTATGGGGAAATTTGTTTCTAAAATTATTTGTTATATAATGTATATATATATTTCACATTCAGAAAATTCACAATAGTTAGATTAGTACTCATTTAAAAAAAAATTATTTTTCACATTTTTAATATTTTATTTTCTGGCTAAAAACCACAAAAAATGCACTTAGTTGTTTACTTATGCTATAAAAACTGTAGTATGCAAAATTTCTTTCTTTTCTCTGGACTGTTTGATACATATTTTGCAGAAAAAAAAAATATTTCATCAACAGGCATTTCTTTTTAACATTTCACCTTCTACTGCAAATTATTATTATTATTTACTTTATTTATTTATTTATTGACACAAAACATCAAGTTAAGAGATAATAGATATATCTTTTACATTGAACATATTATCTTAAAAACTCATATATATTTTACTTTAAAGTAATATTTTTAATTTTTTATTAAAACAGTGAATCCGAATAATACAAAACTTTAACAGCATACAGATTAACATAGGGGGAAAAAAAATGAAAATAATGTTCAAACAAGAACGATTTAAGAAAAATAAATAAAACAATTTATTCAGTAAATTTAAAGATTTATTTAACAATATAAAGTGCTTCTTTTCTAATTTTAGCATTTCTTCATAATATTTCTAGAATCACATTCTTTAAAGTTTCTTTCCTTCTTCTTAAAGTCTGATGTGATGGACCTGAAACAGATGAAATAATGATAATAATATGAAACGATTCCACCCGACTTTCCAAACAAACAATAAATGCTTGGTAATTAAATACATTTCAAGCATGGAATATTTCAGTAAATAAGTAAAAAATCACAAAAGAATGTTTAAGTATATATTTCAACTCAAATTCACATGTTTGTATGGACAATATTTGAACAAACATTCTGGGTATTAGTCAGGGCTCATTTTAGAGGGTGAAATTGTGAGAATCCCACTATGTTTTAAAAAGTCACACTCGAAAAGATATTACCCCCAAATTTTTCACATGGTTCAACAAATAATAATAGTGGCAATATTGAAATAAAATTGCAAGACGAAGCTGAATAATGTGATAACAACATCCAAAGATTAATAAAAATACAAAATCATTAAAAAATTCACACTAAGTTTTTTTTTTTACCCTCAATATATCAATAAAAATGTAACTGTAACAAAATTATTGAAAAAGCTTCATGATTAAAGTATTAAAAAATAAATAAATAAAAGCATTATGATTAAAGCATTAAAAATAATAATAATAAGCAGAAAAAATGATTTATTCAGCATTACTGTTGTGCTTCTTTTTTTTTTTTTATCTTGATATTTCACTTTGAATAATTTCTTCTATCACAAGACTTCTTTCAGAGTCTAAATTCTAAATTTAAACCTTTTTCGCTTTTTTTAATTTTCAGGAAAATTGGAAAATTATCATAATAAATTCTATTTCTGTTCAGGATTGTAGTGATATAAAACAAGTGATTATTTTTGAAAAAAAAAAAGAAAAAAAGAAACCTTTGATTTAAATCACTTCTTTTTAAAATCAAAGTTATTGGTTTTAATGGCTTGCCACACTTACCAATACTGGAAGCCCAAGCCAATGTTATTCTATGCAGAGGTCGATCCAGACAAAAATTGGGACCCTTTTGCTGCCCCTTCACAAAATTCAAATTTCTAAAATGGACCCCTTCACAAAATTCAAACTCATAAAAATGGGCTCCTTCATGAAAATAAGATTCATAATAATTACAAGATAAAAAACAAAATTTTTATATACCATGTTTCTAAATTTTCTGTTGAATCATATAAACACTACCGAAGGCAGCAGGAAACCGGAACAATTGGCTAAATGTATTAAAAAAATTCATTGCTATCATGTTTTGAGATCTTATAAAAGTTTCAAATGTAAGTCGGGAAGTTAGTGAAAAATCGTTTGCAAGCTTTGTACTGGTAACGCTGCCGAAGGCAGCAGAGTCCCGAAGCAGTTGGTTAAAAGTATTTTTTAAAATGCATTTTCACCGTGTTCTGAACTAGTCTGAAAGTTTCAAATGTCTAGCTAGTCGGGAAGTTAGTTAAATAAATTTTCCGTTGAATCATATAAACGCTGCCGAAGGCAGTAGGGACCTAAAACAACTGACTAAAAGTAGTACAAAAATGCATTGTCACTGTGTTCTGAGCTATCATGAAAGTTTCTGTTTCAAATGTTTAGCTAATCGAGAAATGTGAAAAATTGATTGCAAGCTTTGTATTGGTAACACTGCCGAAGGCAGCAGAAACACGAAACAGTTGGCTAAAAGCATTTAAAAAATGCATTTTCACCATGTTCCGAACAATTCTGAAAGTTTCAAATGTCTAGCTAGTTGGGAAGATAGTTGAATAAATTTTCTGTCGAATCATATAAAAGCAAAAATGAGCCCCAAAAATTAAAACCTGGATCGACCCTTTCTATGGGAAATTTTGTTTACTTATAACTCATTAACTAATACATATTTTTAAATTCTGTTTTGACATTCAAAAAATTGTCAGCTGTTAAATATATGGATTTTTTTAAAAAGGATTTTTTTTTTTTTTTTTAATACTTTATTTTGAAACAGTATAATGAAAAATGATGAGTGTAATCTATATAATATTTCTCTAACGTGGACCAGTTTCAATTATTTTTTGTCGAAAGGATTCGGTACGCGAGAATAAAAAATAATTATACATGGACAATATTTAAGCACGCGGACTTGGCTCAATGGACTAACAAGAAAAGATGACGAGATTTGTCTGATGAGACTATTTTAAGAAAAACAAAGGATTTTTAACAATTGTTTCTTCAAAATGTTTGCAAGTGTCATTTTAAACCTAGCAATAATTTAAAGATATATATAGATTATGAACTTTTGTGTCATAAATTGACTAAAAAACACAATCATAAAAAAAATTATAATCAAAATAGGAATTATTTTATTTTATTTATTTATTTATTTTTAAACAAAACAACAACAACAAAAAAAATTATACCAAAATTAATAGAAAGTTATCTCCAACATGATGACAAAAATTTAAAAGGCGTCGTGGGTGTCCTATATTAAAGCTGTACTGCCAGTGGAATAATGAAAATTGAATCATGAACAATGAATTTCATTTGGAAACCTTTCTTTGAATGATTTTGGCTTCCCTATTGTACAATATTAATTTGGTTTTAATAATAATTTGGCTTCTGGTAAATTAAAATTTTAATTAGGTGGTGAAATTGGTATAACATTTATGAGTTTCAACTTTCAAATTTTAAAGATAAATAAGAAAAGAAAGAAAGTGCGAATATCTCCCATGGGTTTGCTAGTATAATATTTTATCCCCCCCCCCCCCATTTGCTGATGATCAGAGATCAAACGTCCTGCAGAAGCATTGTGATTACTAATCTTTCTCCATCTACAATACAAATGTCAATGTTCATTTTAAACTTGCTTTATTAGATTCTGGAACCCATAATGAGGTAGAATTGTTCAATATCTTTCACTTGAATAATTTTTTTGCGGGTCCCTTCACCCTTCCAACAATCGGCGATCAAATGCCATCTGTAATCCTTGCAATTTCTAATTTTTCTCCATCTACAAACAAATGCCAACTTTTTTTAAACTTACCTAATTAGATTCCAGAGAAGAAAAATAATAAAGAAGAAGAATTGTTCAATATCACTCACTCATATGTTTTATCCCCCCCCCCCACACACACACACACACTTTCTTCTAATGATCTGCGAAGCACTGCGATTTCTAATTTTTCTTCATATACAATACAACATAAATATCAATATTCTTTTTGAACTAACTTTAATGCATTCTAAAACTTATAATTAGAACTGCTCAATAACACTCACTCATAAAAAAAAAAAATTGTGCGACCCCCCCTCCTCTATCCCTAACGATTGGTGATCAAGCGCTCTACAGAAATTTTGTGCTTTTCAATCCTTCATTCGCAGCATAAATAAATTTCGATAGGGATCACATATGACATGAAGTCTTCATACAAAAAAACCCGTTGGTGATCTTTAAAAGAAAATACTTGTACTTATTAAGTCACTTATACACACAATTCCAATATCAGAAGCTTCCTGTAAAAGTTGGGATTTGGTCACTGAGAAAGTGAGCAAAATGCAATTTAAGATAATGTACAGATGGCAATGACGAACAAACTGGAATTGTTGATAAGAGTGTGTTTATATTTCTTAATGGTTCTACATCTAGTTATAATTTTTGAAAGCTGCATTAATTTCAATTTGGAGTCCCTTACATACAAACATTTTACTGGAGCTATGAACAAAATCATGGACATATTTCTTCTTGTGTGATATCAAGAATAATGAATAATGTCAACACTTTACCTTAACTAAAATTTTAATATTACAATGCTTTGATCATATCTGGTTAACTAACATTAGATAAACACAAACTTGGGATCAAAAATATGTTTACTGAATCTGGCAATATTTTTTTCAGTTAATTATTATTGCAAAATTATGATGCAGATTATTTTCTGATACCTAAATAGCTGTCGCAGATTGGCAGATAAAATTCTGCTACTGGGGGATTGAGCAATGAGCATGTTTTAAAAAATATATATTAGTACATATATATAAGAGTAGTATTAAAAATAACTAGGATTTATGAAGGATCCATTTAATGACTGTGTTATAAGTATACAAATATTTAAATTTATTTTAAATATAAAGTGAAATATTTAGCATATTAATAAATATAGAAAAATTCAAGAAAATTTTAAATTATACATAAATACCTATCACTAATATCATTTTTACTGTTTTACTAATTGAAAATTGATGACACAAAAACAAAAAAAGGGGAAGGGGATTAGCTAGCACAAACTGCTAATGACAGAGGGGAAGAAAGAATTCGAACAAAAATATTAATAAACAATTGAATATTGATATTAGTGTACCTAGAAATATTGTAATATTCAAAAATTTAAAAATATATACAGTACACTCCCAGAAATCTGCACAGTTTGGAACCAGAGATTGTGCAGATTTTAGAATATTGTGGATTTTGGGTATTTTATTGTTTGCATATTTAAATTAAAATTTTAAAGCCGTAATGCATTAAAAATGACAGTGAAGACATATGAGCAAGCATATAAGACACGTGAAATATTTAAAAATAAATGAAGGCAAGTAAAAAGTATAAATATAGTATACATATAAAATTCAATGTAAGTATTTTTCTTTTCACTTAACAAATTAAAAATTGTTCCATAAGGCAAAATACAAAATTGAGCATATGTAAACATCTGATATAATAACTTTTATTATAAACTTGCAATTTTTATTATAGTTTAGAATTATAGGTAAAGCCAAATGATTTTTTTTTTTTTTTTTTTCAGTATATGAAATCATTTTTTGTTCAAGCACAAATACTACTGGTTTAAAAGAATTTAGATATTTACCTTGAAGATCTGGATCTTGCTTAAAATAAACTTTCTTTAATCTTATTAGATTCAATTTCTAAAATACCACCACTAAAATAAGTTCTACCTCGTTTTTTTTTTTTTTTCCTTTTCTTGATAACTATAAATTTCATTGTTTACATTTGTTTTGATGTGTGGATTTCTGGTTTTATTTATGTTGAACGTTTCAACATATACATCAGTTTACAACTCTAAATACAGGTTAAATTATTTATAGAAAAATGAAAACACTCTTTGATTTTTGCTTCAATGTAAAGAAAAAACTGACACGTTTGTGCATTTAAAATTTTGTCCCTGATTATGCAGAAAGTTTAAAATATTTATGAAAAGGCTTTTAAGTAACTTAAAAAATAAATAAATAAAATTTTAATAATATAAAATAATAAAAATCTTACCTTGAATTGAGTCTGTAATATTGCAGGGGATGAAAGCATTTCAGATTACTCCTGAAATTGATCTCTAATATACTGAAAATACAGGTAATTCTTCAGCTGCAACATTTGTTGTATCTAGAAAAGAATATTGTTAATATTAGAAATACAATAAAAATATTACAAGATAAAAACAACTTTTTTTTATATCATGTTTTAAATTTTCTGTTGAATCATATGAATGCTACCAAAGGCAGCGGGGACCTGAAACAGTTGGTTAAAAGTATGAAAAAAAATGCATTTCCACCGCGTTTTGAGCTATTTTTAAATGTCTAGCTAGTCGGGAAGTTAGTAAAATAAATTTTTTGCTGAATCATATCAGTGGTGGATCCAGAACTTCACTTTGAAGGGAGGGGGGGGGGGGGCAAAGATTTTTAAAACTGTTATTCTAGACCAATAAAAAATTTACAATTGCAATATTCAATTGTAAATGTCAGTGTTTTTGGGGGGGGGAGCCCCCCCCCTTCAATCCGCCACTGAATCATATAAACGCTACCAAAGGCAGCAGGGTACTGAAACAGTTGGCTAAACGTATTAAAAAAAGTATTGTCACCCTGTTCTGAGCTATTCTGAAAGTTTAAAATGTTTAGCTAGTCGGGAAGTTAAATGATCTTTGAAGCATATGATAAACGCTGCCGAAGGCAGGTGGGACCCGTAACCGTTAGCTAAAAGTATTTAAAAATGCATTTTCACCATGTTCTGAGATATTCTGAAAGTTTCAAATGTCTAGCTAGTCGGGAAGTTACATATTTGTTGAACCACATAATAAACGCTACCGAAGGCAGTGGGGACCCAAAACAGTTGGCTAAAATTATTTAAAAAATGCATTGTAGTCGTGTTTTGAACTATTCTGAAAATTTCAAATGTCTAGCTAGTCGGGAAGTTAGTTAAATAAATTCTTTGTCGAATCACATAAACGCTGCTGAGGGCAGCGGGGACCAGAACCAGTTGACTAAAAGTATTTAAAAAATGCATTGTCACCATGTTCTAAGCTATTTTGAAAGTTTCAAATGTCTAGCTAGTTGGGAAGTTAGTTAAAAATCGATTGCAAGATTTGTACTGGACAAACAAACAAAACAAGAATCGAAGTTAATAAAAACACGGTAAAAAGTCTAAAGACTTTTCACTAAAAAAAGAAAAAGTGAAAAAAAAAAAGAGAAAGAAAGAAAAGATTACCAAATCACCATGAAATTAAATAAGGAAATAAAGAAGTCAATACTTCATTCTTATATAATGTAGCTTGCAAAACAGAAATTTCCTGCCAAATATTATTAAATACAGTTGAACCTTGTTAACATGAATTACTTTTAACATAATGTTTCCATAATAACTTTCAAAATGAAGATTAGTTTAATTACATAAAGATTAGTTACCGAAGCAGGTACAAATTTTTATCCCCTTTAAGATTCACGTTAACAAGGTTCGACTGTATAACATTTATATAACTATATATCATTTCTCTTGCCTTTTCAAAGTTTTAATTTTTATTTTAAAAACTTTCACTGTTTTATTGATACTTAATTTCACATACTCAGGAAAAATATCTACTTTTTATCATATATTATATTTTATCTGCTGTTTTCCCATTTAATATGTATCTAACAGGGGTCTGTCCAGAGGTAAAACTGGGTCTGTTAAAGGACCCTTCACAAAATTTTATACATTAAAAAAGGATCTTTCACAGATTTTTTTTATCCTCAAACAGGACCCTTCACAAAAATTTTTCTCGTAAAAACAGACATTTGATAAATTTCTTTTACTTTGAAACCTAATTTTCTACGGAGCGAAAGGCCACTTGAGTAATCGTATGTGCTTTGCTGTATTTCCCCCAAACAGCTGCTATTCAATTTCTAATTTATGAAAGGTTTCTGTGTGTATGTGTGAGTTTAATTCTACAAAAGTGAACTTTCATTGTCTAAAATGATTGCAAAATTACCTTAAAAAAAAAAAAAAAAAAAAAAAAGAGAGAGAGAGAGAGAAAAAAGTTCGGCCAAAGTTAGCCAAAAAGTTCAGTAGGACTTGATTTTTATATTACAGGGATGAGATTAGCAAAAATACAAAAAAGCTGAAACTGTACGCAAAGACAAGACGTTGAGATTAAACATTAGAATTTTGATGACAAAATCTATTATATTAGAGTAATAAATATTTATTTTAACCTTAAATGTATAAAAAAAAAGAAGAAATGCACATTAGAAACATAACAAAAGCTAAAAAAAATTTAAAAGCTGAAAAGTTAAATGTACAAAAAAGCTGAAATCATCTGAAAAATCTCATCCCTGATATTACTATTTGATTCACAAAATTATGTGTAGATTTTTCACAATTTCTCAATAACAGGTCTCTGTCTGAAAAGTCTAGACAGACCCCTAATCTGCTTATAAAATAATAATAATTAAAGATGCATGCAATTTAAATGTTTCAGACACTTTATTATTGAATTTAGCTATATATCAGATTTGACAGATAAATAGGAATAGGCATACTGTAACATTGTTGGTATTACAGTATCCTCCTAAACATATTTATTAAACTTCATTTCGATAAAAGCATATACTACTAAATGAAATAACAAACAGAAAAGAAAATGTCTCATAACTTAAATTCTTTAACAGCAATTGCTGAAATATCACAAGAAAACGTTTCTTAAACTTTTATTTGATTGTACAATGTAATGTATAAGCATTTTATACATTACTTGTCTACATTAAATTACTTCTGGAAGATAATACTAAACTTTATGCACACGCAACAACGATTAAACAATGAACTAATTATTTACTGATTTTTTTTTTTTTTTTTTTTTTTTTAAATTGTGCAAAATGTTATACTTTGATTAACAAGACTCCCTTATTTGTATGCATGCATGTTTAATCCTTAATTATTAACAATCAGTTATCGTATTAATCATCTCTGAACAAAAGGAAATAAATATCACTTACCAAAATGACTTCCGTCTCGATTGCTTCATATTTTTGAAGAAATTCAAAAAAGCACACAAGCATCAATTATTTATGGCGCGGCGTTTACTTCTAGTTGCTATAATCATCTCTGAACAAAAGGAAAATAATGTCACTTTTAAAATTTTACACTGTTATGGTGGGATCATCGATTGATATATCCATTACGCAGTTTCAAAGTAAGCTTCCGGCATTGCAAACAACGCCATGTTTTTGTTTACAATCCGTGAACTGCGATTACAAGGGAATTGTGGGTAAAAGACCGGTTGCCAAGAGGATCGTCTCTTATCCTAGTAATTTCCTCTTTTGACCAGGGAGTTGAACTTTATTAAAACTGAATTGTAAATGGGATCTAAAAGTTTTTCCTTGCGAGGAGTCCGCCATAACTGTAGTCGTGATGCATGCTGGGTAGGTTGTTTTGCACATGCTCTCGCAGCAGAGATTAAGACACTACCGTTACGTGACTGAAATTAAGACACTTGTCGTGTCTTAATTCTTTTTAAGACGCTTATGTGACTGATTTTAAGACACGTGAATTTGCAGTGTATATTTTAAGACACATAACTGACTGAAATTAAGACGGCATCGTGTCTTTCTTATATTTTAAGACACATAAGTGACTGAAATTTTTTCGTTTAAGACACTTTGATGTCTTAAATCTATTTTAAGACGCTTATATGACTGAATTTAAGACACGTGAATTTGCAGTGTATTATTTGCAATCTTCCACTAGTGAGTATTTCTTTTTGGGTCGATCACCAAAATACCAAGACTTGGTAAACGTAACTAGGACACTATTAGCTTGCTTTAAAAAGTTCATACTACTCAGGACCCTATTTCTTTTAGCTTCCGGTAATATAATAAATTCAGTCTCGAAAATTCTACATGAAATGGTCACTGGCAGAGCAATCGACAAAGTTTCCACAGAGTGGGTAACTCCATCAAATAGTGTAACATTTTGAATATTGGGTTTCAGAGATAACTTATTTTCTTTGACTAATTCAAACATGCATTCATCTGCAATACAATTATTTGAGCCGGTATAGACACAGACGTACACCACTTTATTACAGATTGTAATAAGTCTATTTGGAGTTGACATTGAATATTATAACTATACAGCAAGGCTTTTCGTGCTTCTATATTTTCCTTTTTTTACTTCAGAGAACAGTTTAGGAATTTATTCTTTATAAAATCTGGCTTTCCGCAGCCATAACAAGAAATCTTAGATTTTTTACTTGAAGGATGCTCGAGTTTTCTCGGTATATAAGGAGGCTCAGTTGGATTCATATGATTTTTCTGAGAAGATAATTCCATTTTACTGCTCTTGGAAACAGTATACCTTTTTATGTATGTAGACCTAATGTTGTCATAAATGTCAAGCTTTTCAGCTAAAGTGTCTGTTGAATTTAGTTGTTCCCCTCATAGCTATTTTCCTTTGATCAGCTATGATCAGATCCTGAAGGTGTTCGAATGGGATAACATCCAATTCTTTCAGCCTATTTTCAAAATATGCTTTTAACTCAAAATAGAAATTACTCTAGCTGCCGTCCTTTTGTTTACAATGAGTAAAAAATAACTGTCTAAGCCTTTTGTGTTGTTTTTTTGGCACTGAGCTTGAAACGTTTTAATAATAAGTCCTTTACATAATCAAAATTTGAAGCATTTTCTTCATACTCACGGGCTATCAGCGTGGAAAACAAACTCGGCACCACACTAAGCATGTGGGATAGCCAAAGATGCTCGGGTACCTTTTGATAATTTAAGCTGCCTTTCCAGAAGCACTAGGAATAGAGTGATATCATTAGACTGTGTGCCTTAATTATATTTTGGAAATATTTTCGGAAATAAAGACTTCTGTTCGAAGTCGTTAACTAATAGACTGATACGCCTCCAGTTCAAAAGCTCATAGATATAAAATTATACTTTTAAAAAATTAAAGAGCACGCTTTTATTGAAATGTGAACTGAAAAGCACAAAATATCTATCTTTATAGTATTAAAATGCAGGGTAAGAAAAAATTGTGTGAGTGACACACCATATTACAGGATGATAATAAATTAATTTAGAATTAAACAAAAACCATTTTTTAAAAATCTCCCCTGACTGGGCTCGAGCGTTAGACCTTTAGGTTCGTAGCCCGAAGCTTTACCTCAAAGACACAGCGTTCACGTAGGGAAAATCTTTTTATACAATATAGATTTTTTTGTTTGCTCCCAGACCGGTTACAAGCATACATACAGGTGAAGCTAATAAAAGCGTGTTAAAAATGGGGTGAAGAGAAATTGTTTGAAACTTTTTGGTGCAACTTCTACGGACATGATAGTGAATTTTCAGAGTAGTTTTCTTAAAAATACAATTATTTTTTTTTAAATAGAAATGTCATTTGATGCTACACGCTGAGAGGGTTAAATGTAGGCAATGTAGCCTTATCGCGTCATTATAAAAGAAAAGTACCTTTTTTTTATTCTTTTTCTTTTTAGATGAAATGAAAAACACGAAAAAACCTTACTTACATATGAAATATAACTCATTCATCGTTCTCAAAAAGGGTATATTTGGTGTATTCACCATTTGCTATTTTTACTTTTATCGATTTACTTTTTTTCATTGGGGAGGGAGGGGAGGAGAAGTGGAAATTTTCAATGAACTACAATTGTAAGATATTTTATTCAAATAAAAAAGTGCTTTAGCATTTTTATTTTTATTTTATTTGCTTAGTAGCAAGAATATTTTTAAAATTCATAAAAGTTGTTAGTAAATGTTTTAGAAAAACAAGAATATAAGATTAAAGCTGTTAGGTTAAGAAAGCAAGATTAAAAACTAATAAGTAAAAAACTTTGAATAAGCACCATAAATTGCAAAAAACGTACAATAATTGTTTCAGATCAAAATAAAGCCATGGTTTTTCATTAGGTGAACAAAGTTGGCACGAATGCAGTAAACAAAAAGACAGTGCATCAAAACATGTGCCTTGTCGCTTTATTTGCTACACTCATGCCTACTTTGTTCCTCATGAAGAGTCATAGTAAAACAATTGTTGTGGGGATTTTGCAGTTTATGGTGTTTATTCAAAGTTTTTTACTTATTACAGTCGGCAACAAAAGTATCTGAACACTAGCAAAAATTCCTATGTAAAACTAGTATGTTGTGGCCACCACAAGACTTTCTTCTATATTTTCCTATACAAATTCACTCAGTAACAATATTGAAAAAAAAAAAATTTTTTTTTTCGTTAAAAGTAAGAAAAATCAATAACTTTGTTTTAAATTATCACATATTTATAGTTCAACCATTCGTTTTAAAGGTATTGACGAGACCTTTCGAAAGATACCCATCTTGGAAATTTACCCCACCACGCGGGGTACTTCCACCGAGGGGGGGAAGCGATGCACCCAAATGCACATTTTTTTCCTAATTAACTACTACTATTATTAATAATTAGTATTAATTTTACAATCACAAGTTAAGAATAACTCTCATTATGTACATTTATACGAAATTTTGTCCTATACTGCCATGTTAAAAGTTTAGAAAAAATACGATCACAGCGCCTCCTGTAGTGCGATTGATCCCCAAATCTAATCAGCACCAGTTTATGTCAGGGGCCAACTAAATACCAAGTTTGGTTAAATTTTGTTTAAAAAAAAAAAAAAAAAAAAATTAATTACGTTTTTTTTTTTTTCGTAAAAAGTAAAAAAAAAAAAAAAATCGATAACTTTGTTTTAAATTATCACAGATTTATAGTTCAACCATTCGTTTTAAAGGTATTGACGAGACCTTTCGAAAGATACCCATCTTGAAAATTTACTCCCCTCGAGGGGGACTTCCCTCCAGGGGGATTGACGAGGCTCCTACACATACAAAAAATTTTTCCCAGTTGACTATCTCTATTATAAATAATTCTTGTAAATTTCATAATGATTACTAAAAAATAATTCTCTTTATGCACATTTATACAAAATTTTGTCCTATATTACCATGTTAAAAATTTAGAAAAAGTGGGATGGCAACGCAACCTGTAAGACAATTTTTACCAAAAGTTGATAGGCACTAATTTATGTCAAGGTGCAACTACATATCAATTTACATGAAATTTTGTGATGTAGTTCCTGAGATACAGTTGCCACAAGATTTTGTCACACACACACACACACACACACACACACACACACACAGACAGACATTTTCTATAAATGGTCAAATCGTGTTCTACAGCTCTCAAAACGTGTAAATCCATCAAAAACCCGAGGTCGAAAATTTTTACGAATCCAATACTTTCTTCTATTGAATATAGAAGAAAGTAAAAAGTAGAGTTTATACTGTTTTGTTAAATAAATCCTTGTCGAATCATGTTCTTAGTCAGTGTAAGAACGTGATTCGACCAGAATTTATTTAACAAAACAGTATTAACTCTACTTTTTTTTACATAGGAATATTTGCTAGTGTTCGGATACTTTTATTACCGACTGCAGTTTTCAACGTTAGTCCTCTGCCGCATTTTGACTATTTTAAAATTAAAAATTTTTAATAGAAGGTATATTTGAAAGGAGGGGGGGGGGGAAGAAGAAGAAAAGAAAAAGAAAGGAAGAAAGAAATTCAAATTTTATTAATAAAAAACTGACTCTTTTTTTTTCCCACAAAAATCTTTTATTTTGATGAAAAATAATAGTCTTCATTTTCTTAAATTATGAAACTCATTTATTTATTTTCAGAAAACTATTTTAATTTTCCTATCTTACTTCAATACTGATAATATAGTATAAATTTATTTTTTATGATAATTTGAAAGCAAATTTTTTAAGAATATATTTATTCTTAAATTAAGAGTAATATTTAGGAACATTTATGTCTGAGTTACATTTAAAATTAAACAGAATTGTTCTTAAAAATAAAAATATATTGGGCACATAAAAATTTACGAACAATATATATATCGTAATAAAATATGGAAGTCGTGTGGTTATAAAGACATTTTCTGCCATAGTTTGTTTTACTCGTAATATTGTATTGTTATTTATTGCTACAATCATAATGTAAATAAACTGTTATTATTACCATAAACATAGCTTCCTATACTGCATGCCTTCCACGTGGCTCGGAAACTTGGCAACAATTCAGTCGGTAGACAGCGCCACCTGGTACAGATTGCGCGACTTTTTTATTCAACTGTCACCAATAATTTTAAGAAGTGATATATGATATATATAATCGGCGTTTCTTCGATTCTATTTGCCTTTTATGTATAGCGAATCCCACTTTAAAAAATTTTTGGTGGCAGTGGAATAAAAAAGTCATGCAATCTGTACCAGGTGGCGCTGCCTACCGCTTGAATTGTTGCCAAGTTTCCGAGCCACGCTGAAGTTAGTTTAGGAGGCTATGGTATAAATATCAACAAATGTCTATTTTGTCCCTACCTCCTCAACGTTTCAGAGAAAAAACTCATATGTAAATTGACTTCTAAAACAAATTCATTTTTAACAAAAACAAGTGCTCACATGTTAATAATCAATCATTTTAAAGAAAAAAGAAGTTGTAATTTAATATTTTAAATCTTAGGACTCTAAAAAATGGGAAAATGATAATCCATAGTTTATAATTCTGACATCAAATGTACAATGAAATACATTAAAATAAATGATGGATGCATAAATTTAAAGTATTCGACTGGTATCAGAAAAATTAACTCTCTAATGTCCATACTAGCAGTTGATATTTATACTAAAGATGAAGATTTATTTACATAGCGATATCATAAATAATTAACAATGCGATATAAAATTATATATAAAGCAAAAGAAAATCTGGTAATATCCCCATGAGACTTATATTAGGCCTCGCAGCGTTCGTAAAGTTTTACGCTTTTTTTATTATATTGTCACCACTAAAAACAATATTTTTTTTACAAACTTTTAACATTAAAATGTTTAAGTAAAATATGCTTTTTACGTGAGTGGTACTAACATAATAAAACGAGAGTAAAATTTTAGGGGAGTTAAATATTTAGCTTTCCTTTCTTGAGGGAGGCACCCACCATACCATCATCAACGAAGTGGTCGGCGACTTGCGAACAAAAGTTGTTCACCGCTCTAAGGGCTTCGCTGATAATGATGGGGGCCTCCCACTCGAAAGTTGCTACAAAGCACCAACGTCTTAAAATGAAACTGTATAGTAATTTAATTTTAAGATTTGCCTGTTTTTTTGTTTAATAATAAATCGTATTCGCAATAATTTTGCGTCATTTTCTCTAGTGATATTATAAACTAAACTTTAGCAGTTCAGTCTGAACACCGGATCTGCCATAAATAGTGCGATCAGAAGGCAAAATTGATCTATTTAATCAGGATTCTTACTAATTTTCCTGTAGTAACAAACTAATATGTATGAAAGAGTAAACTGGATAACTCTACCCCTATTTACTTCGCTCACCAACCCCTGAGGGGTTTTCATCCATTACCCATTATGGTTTGGGGAATTTGTCCCTTACATTAGATATCCGTAAAATAGCCAAATAAAAAGACTTACGTTGAAATGCTATTATAACCTATAAAACCTGTGGATATAGAATTGTGGTATTTGTAAAAAATTCTGATGAAAAAAGAAAATGATTTTTGAAAAAATAATAATAATAATAAATCCCAGAAATAATGACAAATTTATCACAAGTTTCATAAAAGAATTCAATGTCAAATAGAGATGGGCATTGCTTTAGGAATTCGAAAAACACTGGTCGACAGCAAAAAATTCTGATAGCCAATAAAAAATTAGATACGGAAATTTCGCCCCCAAAATATTTTTCTCCCGGGACGATTTACCCCTGGATATCTCTTCTCAAACAAAGTAGAAATAAATTAATGAGTTAATTTGATAAATAAAATTATAATCATACATATAGTATTTTCGTGTTATAAGTTATATTGTCCTTTCATGTGTTTTCCTTTTTAACTTTACGTAAACGGGTGAATGTAAAGACAATTTTCGATAGAATAATTTATTGGATAAAATGTTTATCGCAGTAAGTAAATAATATTTTAGGAGCAAAAATTATTTTTTATATATTTATCGAAAATTAAGCAAATAAGACTAATGAATTATAATAGCAGGAGACTTGGCGTTGGAATATTAAAACAGGAATAAACTACTACGTCAGAAACGCCAAAGAAAGATTATTGAGGTGCATACAGCTGTTTCGGTAGCCTAAAGCGTACCGTCATCAGTGCAAAAAGAATTCTGAATCTGGAGAAGTGCTCATATATATAGGAGAGGGACCGGATTTAGTTCAACCAATAGGATTACGGAAGAGGTGGGGAGTGTGGCCAATAGGAATTAAGGATTGTGTAGCTGTGTAAACTGTAGAAAAATTAAGGAAATGTGGACTGAATGTAAAATTTCCAACAATCAGACAAATAGGGAACAGCGAAATCACAATTTACAAGGTTTTTAAAATTTTTATAAATATGAAAAGCTTCAAAGAAATCGAGTTCATGAATGGATTTAGGTCTGCAAATTATTTTAGCTGAATTAAATTTAAAATTATGATTTTCCTCCCAGCAATGTTTAGAAATAGCCGATTTATTGGTTTCTTGTTTGCGGACGTAATTCATATGTTCTTTTAGACGAAATTTAAGACTGCGTTTAGTTTGGCCAATATATGATAAACCACACTGACAAGAAATACTATAAATGCCCCAAGAATTATGCATATCAATAGGATCTTTTAACTGAGAAAAGGTGAGTTTATTGGAAGGCGAAAATATTATTTTAAAATCATATTGTTTGAGAATTTTAGCTATGGTTTGACTGGTTTTAGAAAAATAGGGTAAAACAATACTGATATTAGATGTGACTGATTTAGTAGACGAAATACGAGGGAGTTGTAATTTTTGGATAGCTTTGTCTATAATGGAAGGGTCATAACCTCTGTCAATTGCGATGGCTTTCAGGTATTTAATTTCAGATTTCAATAAAATAGGATTTGAACAAATATTAAGGGCACGGTGCCCTTAATATTTGTTAATATTTGTTGTAACCGTGCCCTTAATATTTGTTCAAATCCTATTTTATTGAAATCTGAAATTAAATACCTGAAAGCCATCGCAATTGACAGAGGTTATGACCCTTCCATTATAGACAAAGCTATCCAAAAATTACAACTCCCTCGTATTTCGTCTACTAAATCAGTCACATCTAATATCAGTATTGTTTTACCCTATTTTTCTAAAACCAGTCAAACCATAGCTAAAATTCTCAAACAATATGATTTTAAAATAATATTTTCGCCTTCCAATAAACTCACCTTTTCTCAGTTAAAAGATCCTATTGATATGCATAATTCTTGGGGCATTTATAGTATTTCTTGTCAGTGTGGTTTATCATATATTGGCCAAACTAAACGCAGTCTTAAATTTCGTCTAAAAGAACATATGAATTACGTCCGCAAACAAGAAACCAATAAATCGGCTATTTCTAAACATTGCTGGGAGGAAAATCATAATTTTAAATTTAATTCAGCTAAAATAATTTGCAGACCTAAATCCATTCATAAACTCGATTTCTTTGAAGCTTTTCATATTTATAAAAATTTTAAAAACCTTGTAAATTGTGATTTCGCTGTTCCCTATTTGTCTGATTGTTGGAAATTTTACATTCAGTCCACATTTCCTTAATTTTTCTACAGTTTACACAGCTACACAATCCTTAATTCCTATTGGCCACACTCCCCACCTCTTCCGTAATCCTATTGGTTGAACTAAATCCGGTCCCTCTCCTATATATATGAGCACTTCTCCAGATTCAGAATTCTTTTTGCACTGATGACGGTACGCTTTAGGCTACCGAAACAGCTGTATGCACCTCAATAATCTTTCTTTGGCGTTTCTGACGTAGTAGTTTATTCCTGTTTTAAGACTAATGAATTGTTAAACTTATCTATATATATATAATCGTTTGTCCTGAATGAGTGACTGAGTGATTCCTCATCGCCCAGCCCAAACCCTTGGACCTAGAAGCAGGAAACTTTGTGAGTGTTACTTAGCGATTTTACAAAATTCGCCCCCAATGGGGGAGGGAGTGCAAAACGTGATTTCGCAAATTCCTTCATATCTCAAACAAAAAAGCAGATATCCGTAAAATTTTTGCTTTAAAATATAGCTAACACAAATATCTAAAAACCGATTTCTGGAATTTTAGAAATTCGGTCCCGGGAAGGAGGCAAAACGTGATTTCACATAATCCGATTTATCTCAAACAAACAAAAAAATACATACGTAAAATTTTTGCTCTAAAATATAGCTGATACAAATACCTAAAAACCAATTTCTGGAATTTTAGAAATTCAGGGGAAAGGGGGCAAAACGTGATTTCAAATAATCCTTTATATCGGGGAGAAAAAAAAAAAAAAAAAAAAAAAAAAAAGTATATGTGAGCATTTTGCTCTAAAATATAGCTCACACAAATATCTAAAAACCAATTTCTGGAGCTTTAGAAATTCTTCCCAGGAGGGGCGGGAAAGGAGGGTAGCTATGGGGGGAAAAAAATAATAGAAATACAGTTAGACCGTTCAAAATTGGTACAGATAGGTGTTAGAGGCCTGCAAGTCGAATGAGGATATTTTTGAAAGGGTAAAATTTTTAGGAGAGCCAGGAAGGGGGAAGGGGCGATGGAGCAAAATAATAGAAATAGAGCTAGACCGTTCAAAATTGGCACGTATAGGTATAGGTTTTTAGGACCTACAAATCGAATGCAGATATTTTAAAAAGGGAAACATTATTAGGATAAACGAGAAAGGGGGAAGGGAAGGGCGAAGGGGCAAAAATATAGAAATGAGTTAGAGCGTTGAAAATTAGTATTATTAGGTTTTAAGGCCCGGTAAATCGATTGTGGATATTTTCGAAAGTGTAGAATTTTTAGGAAAGGGGGCGAGCGCAGGGGCAAAAATAAAGAAATTAATATAGAGCACTGGAAATTAGTATTATTAGGTTTAAAAGCCCGAGAAAACCATTGCGGATATTTTTGAAAGTGTGAAATAATTAGGAGGGGCTGGGAACGGTTGGCGAAGGAACACGCGCTCCATGCGTCCGTGTATACGCTGCTGCATGCAGTGGGGGACCGGACCGATTATTCCACCGATGAGAGAAGAATTTTTTTGTACTTTTATATTTATGATTTTCCCTTACGATAACATAGTGATTCATTAAGAGTGTCGAACACAAATGTGTGCGCGCAGTGCACAAGGGACCCGGTGGCGTATCTCCGAAATGTTGGCGCGCGCAGAACAAATTCACAATTTTTCGCCAGAGAATGCGATTTTCGCCAAATCTGGAAGTGCAAAGAGAAACTTCACACCGCTTAACCTGTATAAATAAACAACCGTCGTTTTTCTTTCTTTCTTTTTTCTTTTATTATTTTTTTTTTCTTCTGATGATTAATGTAGGATTTAAATCGCAAAACGAAACATATCTTGAAATTAAGAAATAGTTTTCCGAATAGAGAAGTAGATAATAATAATGGTAATATATTAGCATTGAGATCCGATTTCATGTATAAGGCCAAAAAGTTTGTAAAAATTGTTCAAACAAATTACAAATTCTTAGTAAAATGCATGAAGAATGTTCATAAGTCCAAATCACTAGTACGCCATTTTACATTTCAACTATTTTTATTATCATTTTGTATTTAAATTTTTAAAATGTACGACTTTATAAAATATTTCTCTTACGATGCAGTGCTTGAATTTTCATAAATTATCACCTTATATTTATCTATTATGTATTTTTAAAGAACATCTTAATCATAATAAAATAGATATTTCGTGTTAAATTTTATGGTTGAAATTCATAAAATTTTCTACGTATAATTTCCTCCTCGGACATGTCCATTTCTCATTCTTTACCCCCCCCCCAACCCCAACGTACAAAGTTATAAAATAAAACGTTAAACATTTTATGAATGCTATTCTATTTGTTTTTCAGTAATCATAAACAATCTAACTTAATATGTTACTAGCAGGCTTTGCCCGCTTCGCTGGCCACTAAATTTAAAGGAAACTCTTTTCTATATAGCTTTATAAAAAAAAAAAATGAAATAAATTACTGAAATTGTTCAAAGGCTCGCTCCAGGTCCCTGCTGCATTCGGCAGCAATTTGGTCATCCACTGCAACTCGGGCGCTTGTCCCTATTACCTGCGACAATAGTTTACCAATGAGCTTCCATTTAGGTCAGTGTTAGAAATAAGAATTTTGAAACTAGGCGTCAAAATGACACCTGGATTAGATTTTTTGAGCGTCAAAATGAAAACTCTAGGTGCCATCTATAATTAAATATGTATATTAAAAATAATAACAATAATAATAAAGTATCAACTTGTAAATAATATATGCAAGATTATATAAAAAAGATTTATGTAATGAATGTAATTACATTGACAATATTAAACATACATATTTAAAATCGCAAATTCATTCTTCGCCCAGAAGATACATCATTCCACCACAATTTAATAGCATTTTCTGGGCAGAAATCTTCCAATTTAGGGCTGTTAATTTTAATCATTAACAAATCGTCAATTACTTTCATAGAGATATGATTTCTTAAATCAGTTTTTATTAGGTTCAATTGACTGAAATACAGTCTGATGGGATTGGGAAAATTATTAGGTATGATGATAAAAATATCTAGGCGACAAATATGGCACCTATGATTGGAACTCCAGGCGTCAAAATGAAAAAAACTGGTCGCAAAATGCGACTAACGACTGCTTATTTCTAACCCTGATTTAGGTGCTTATTATATAACAGTTTCGAAATAGATAGTATCGAAAAAATTGGAGTTTCCCTTTTATATTTGAATCCCAGTTACATGTGAACAACACTATACGTGTTGTTCACATGTAACTCGGACTGGACTCAAATGTAACTGGGTTTAGACAACATAATATTTGCTTTTACGTTATTTCATATGTTTATTTTGTTTATCCAATCAACCATTAAATGACAGCAATTTCACGCCAAATATTACAATATGCTGTGACCGGCTACGTCTGTCGCATGAGACAATTAATTTTTTGTGTTTATATATAATTCATGGGTTGTAAACCTGATAGTACAGCCTTAATATAGTTCTCTTTGGTGGCTTTTGAATTTTTGTCACCATTTTATACTTAATCCATTGTAACAATAAGACTTAATCCCTTGTAACAATATGCTATGAGCGCTATTTCTGCCGTATTTTAGACACTAATCTTTTTATGGTTATAAATATTTCCCATTAAACATATTTTTATTTATTTATTTAAATATTAATTTGAATTTTTCAAATATTTCTGTTCGACAGCGTGCAAATGCAGTAACACACAGAGGCTCATTTGTTTGTATGATAAATTAGCATAGTAATTATTATATAAAAAAATAAATAAATAGGTAAACATTATCGTGTTACACAACTTTATTATGTCACTCCATTGGCAGCTTTTGAATTTTTGTCGCCATATTAGCGATGGATTTTTTTTTTTTTTTTTTTTTTTTTTTGAATGAAAAGGGGAAGATTATTTTGCTAATAATTTTATCAGACTCTTTTTTGTTTATACATAAGAATCCTTTATATTCTGCTTATATTTTTAATGGTTTTTAGGTTTAAAATAGTGCTTGTTGAAATAAATTTCCTATCTTTAAAACTGCATTTGTTCTGTAAATTTTGTGTAAAAATAAATCATTTATATTTTTATATATTTGATGCGCTACTTAGATTAAAATGGCTGTTGCTATATTAAACTTCTTGTCGAAAAACGTTCGGTGTACTTCAACACCAAAATTTAAAAAATCGCCCAGCAGGATCTGTTAATGAAACTGATAAAATAAAAATACGGTTCATAGAGTTTAAATAATCTATTTTAAAAAAATGTTAAACCCCAAATTCTTAATGCATCGTATCACATACATAGATATAGTAATAATATATAGATTGATCATTGGGGAGAAAAATGTTATTCTTTTTCACTCGGGAAAAGACGGTGATTTTACCAAAATATGGCAGTCTTTCCCCGAGTGAATACACACGGGAATACACACGAATGTTTTAGCAAATAAAATTCATGAATAATTTATTTACTAAAGGTGAATGGAAAGCTCCAGATATAGTTTCAAATTCATTCTTCTTTTTTTCCTTTTTTCCTTCAATACCACTTAATGGCTGATTCCAAAGCTTTTTTTTTTCGGTATCAAAAATCTTTGCACGATAATGTGGGGATGATCCGCGTTTATAATGATCGATAGATGGCGCCCTCTGAACTGCAGTTGTTAGTAAATATAATAGCTACGTGCATTTATTATTGTTCTTTCTCCGCCATTACATCATGGAAAACCGATTGCATAATACGATGATATGCAGTGGTGTGATAATTTCACCTTAGCCCACCAGAGGGCGAGCATTTCATTACAATCACGGATAGATCTATCTATATTATTATATCTATGATCACATAAATCTTTTCGAAGATAGAATAAAACTTAATTTGAAAAAAAAAAAATAATAATAATAACTTTTGTTTATTAACCAAAATAATTGATGAAATTTGAAATGCAAGTTGGTCTTGTGGGGTACAGGCTGTATATTATATTTTTTTGTTCGTGAGAGAAAATTTAAAAGAATTTGAAAACTGCAATTTTTAATCCCACTTAAAAATCATGTGACTTAATGTGAAGCAGATTTTTCATTTTTTTTCTCCTAACGGTTTCCATACAATCTTCTGCTGTTGCCACCTAAAATTCATACTTTAGTTAATTTTAAAAAATCTAATTGTCCGATTGATAAGCTGTTTAATGCATCGGATTTACAAAAATTTTCCCTTTCATTTGCTATCTTATTTGTAACGAGGCGACTGATATTTTTAATTTATTTTCTAATCTTTCTGATTTATTTTCCTCATTTTAAATAAATGTACTTTTTTTTTTTTTTTTTTTTTTAATTATTATTATTTTGTCGAAACAAAAATTGGCAACAATTAAATTATGGATAAAATTTTAAAATTTAAATGGCTTATTTATCAGAAATTAGAAGGTTATTATTTTCACATTTTAATTAATTAAGAAAAAACTAATCATCCGATTGATAAGCTGTTTAATGCATCGGATTTACAAAAATTTTCCCTTTCATTTGGTATCTTATTTGTAACGATGCGACTGATATTTCTAATTTATTTTCTAATCTTTCTGATTTATTTTCCTTATTTTAAATAAATGTATGTTTTGTTTTGTTTTTTAATTACTATTATTTTGTCGAAAAAAAAAATTGGCAACAATTAAATTATGGATAAAATGTTAAAACTTAAATGTCTTATTTATCAGAAATTAGAAGGTTATTATTTTCACATCTATATATTAATTTGAAACATGTTTTTGTCTGTCTTCACTATATTGAGAGAACTACTTGGTGTAAAAATTTGGTTGAGGTGTCTAAAAAAGGTCTTGATCTGTAAATGTGCTATGAGATGAGAAAAATAAAAAAAAAAAAGTCGAACGGACCGTTTCCCACCCGTTTCGGGTTAAAAACACGTTTACGAGCTTAACTAAGCTTCAAATTACTTCACGGTGAAGAAATTGTACATATGGGGACTAGAGTCGAATACTAAAAAATCAATATCTGCGAATTTGGAATTTTCGATTTTAAAGGGGGAAAGTAGATTTGGAGGGGAGGGGAAAGGGGGGAAATTAGTTTGAGAGGGAAATCCGTTCTAGACCCACACATGTAGCACCTCATTTTAAAGGTCTTGGAATTTCATGTCGATTGGAGATGTTTGTATACAGTATAGTGCGACCCCTGGTAGTGAAAATAGAACTAAGTGATTTTGCTGTAGACCCTATCATGTTACATCTTATTTTAAAGGTCTTGGTATTTCCTGACCGTTGGTGATGTTCGTACAGAACACAGTGCGCCCCCTGGCGGTGGAAAGTGCAACTAAAGGATTTGGCTGCTGACAAAACCATGTGACACCTTATTTAAAAGGTCTTGGAAATCCAAGGCGATTGGTGATAGAGGTCTTGAAATTTCATGTCGATTGGGGATGTTTGTATACAATATAGTGCGCCCCCTGGTGGTGAAAAATGGAACTAGGTGATTTTGTAGTAGACCCTATCATGTTATATCTTATTTTAAAGGTCTTGGTATTTCCTCACCGTTGGTGATGTTCGTACAGAACAAACTGCGCCCCCTGGCGGTGGAAAGTGCAACTAAAGGATTTTGCAGTTGACACCACCATGTGACACCTTATTTGAAAGGTCTTGGAAATTCAATGTGATTGGTGATGTTCGTATACAACATACTGCGCTCCCTGTTGGAGGAAAGTGGATTTTGCAGTGCGTGCGTAGCATGCCTGCTATACGGTGCCGCAGCCAAAAGCAGCGGTAACATGAGTCAGAGGTTCGTTCGGTTCAAAGTTAATTTTTGAGAATTTTTTCATGTTAATAGTGGCCTGCATATACGTGCCACAGGCACTGGGCAGTTCCCGAGTTCCGTTTTGTTTGAAGTAATTTTTTTTTTTGTTACAGATGATTATTATTATTATTATTATTATTTGTGATGTTTTCATTTAAAAATAGAAATTCAAACAAAATCGAGTTAAAGATATAAAACCATACAAATTTAAGGTGCATTTAAGGTTATTATCATGGGCCCGGGCAACACCGGGCGGGTTCTTTCGGTTGCAGGTTAATTTTTGGGAATTATTTTTATGTTATTAGCGGCTCACGTACGTGCTGCCGCAGACACCGGTGTCACAAGACTGAGTTTCTTTCGGTTCGAGGTAATTTTTTAGTTACAGCTGATTATTTTATTCGCGATGCCTTTATTTAAAAATAGAAATTCAAACAAAATCGAGTTAAAGATATAAAATCATACAAATTTAAGGTTCAATTAAGGTTATTATCATGGGTCCGGGCAACGCCGGGCGGGTCAGCTAACATGTAGCCTTAGTATTAAAAGAAACAGAAAATAAAAGATAGCAACTGTTTTATTTGGAGTCAGTTTGACGTCACATTGACAGTACTTTGTAGAAAGTGATGTCATATATAGTATTTCAATTTATAACCATTTTTCCGAATTTCTTTTTTTTTTTTTTTTTTTTTTTAAGTGAAATGTTGTAAATTATATTAGATGTTTTAACTTGAAATACATTTAAATAATGATACGACGATTTTTGAAACATTATGGTCAATAAAGTGATCGTCGAAGTCGACGAGTTCCAGCTAGTTTTAATTAATTAAGAAAAAACTAATCAAAAATTCGAAAATCTGACTTCGATGTGCACAATGACCCTTCGGGGGGCACCTTTGTGTTAAATCTCGTGACTGTCCGAGCTACCGTTTTCGAGAACAGTGAAATATACAAATATTGCTCACTTAATAGTATAAGATACAAATCAAAGTAATAATGATGCGCATAACCATTCTCATCCTATATTTATTGTTATTAATTTCTATTGAGAGCGAAATGTATACATATTAAAAGGAATGCGTATGATAGAACACTCAACACAGTCGCAGACTGAAATGCCTCACCTCATAGGCTACCCTCTATCCGATTCGATACATTTGACTTATCGTAATTAAATGACTGATTTTATTAGGATTCTTTTCGTACATTAATTTCCATCACAACTGATCCCCATATTGCAAGTTCGTGGGAAGTATTGGCCTAATTTGTCAAATGAAGGAAACACAATTTTTAATTACTAAAGTTTCAAATTAAAATGTTCATATTTAATGAAGTGTATTAAAAAATATATTTTAAAATATTAGTCTGGCATGTTTACGACAAAATATTGGCATAATGGACGTTTAAACGAAATTTTGCTCTATTTTGCCATGTTAAAAAGAAAACGTAAATTTTGAATAACATGCGAAGTTTACAACTTACATTGTTCCAAAGCAATATTGTCCTTATCAATAACATAAGTGATATTTAAAAACTGATGCACCCATTTTACAAACTCAATATCTATAATACACACAGACAAGTCACATAAACCAACCACTAAAAACATAATTTTTGGATTCAGGAAACCTCAAAACATATAAATGTAACAAAAATTCAATTTCGAAAACTTGATCTGAAAACAATACTTTCGCGACCTTTTACGGATAAGATAAAGTAAATTAGAATAAGAGAATAATTTTAAATTAATTAAACTTTAATTGCATTTATTACATTGATTTTTATTTATAAAAAGAAATGCTTTCATTTAATTTGGGGTAGCCCTGTATATTTACTATATATTTTACAAACACAATATAGTGTACTAATTTAGCACAGAATTTAAAACACATGGCGCGACATGAAATGACCTTTCAGCAATTCCATTGTATGAATATATCTGAATTCTTTTGTCGGGTTCTGTGTTTACTTCTAATAAAGGATATACATTCTACATTGTATACGAAACATTCTTTCATGCACATAAAATATAAGTTCAATTTATTTTATTTTGTTTCATCCAAAAATATTAAATTGTATTTACCAGAAAATTCACACATAGACTTAATGAATTTGAATTCTTTTCTTAGTCACTGTACACGAATTACTTAATATTTCATTCGAGTCCCAATATCTGTTCTTGAGGTATGGTGATAACAAACACACAGACACATTCAGGCAACCGCTAAAAACCTAATTTTTTGTTTCAGGATATTTAAGCAAATGTAGCAAAAACTCAATTTCGAAAATCTGAATCAAAAATAAAACTTTTCTTACAATATATGGGTAAAATAAACTAAATAATGATCATAATAATGATAATCTGGTGTGTCACTCACACGACTTTCTTTTTTACCCTGCATTTCAATATTATAATGACAGATTGCACATTAAATCTTAAGATCAATAGCGTAAGAATGTAAAGTTTAATGTACTTTTCAAATAATCTAAAATAGGTTTAGAAACAATTTTATTTGACGAAGAGAAAGTAAATAATAATAATAATAAAACAGAATAATAAAACAGAATAATAAAACAGAATAAAATAAAATAAAATAAATGTATTTCAAGGATAATTTTAAAAGCTTTAAAATCATGATATTACAAATATACTTCTTCATTAATTTTGATAAAATAAATTTAAAGGGTTTTCTAATAAATTTTGGTATTAAATTATATTATCTAAAAATAACGATAGAAAGACTCCATTGCGCATTTTTAACAATTATGATTCAGGGAGCCTCAAAACGTGTATATATAACTAAAAATTCAATTTCGAAAAATTGACCCCAAAACAATACTTTCTTTACCATATATGTTGGTAAGAGAAGGTAAAATAAATCTCTATAAATAAAGAGAAGTGTGTCTGTGTGTGTATCTGCGCTCTGGTGCTCACACTACTAATCGCAGAGCCTCCAAATTTGGCATATAGGTACCTGGGACCCTGCAGGTGTGCACCTCATCGAGATTTTTTCGAATTTCGAATTTGAATTTTTTAAATTAATGTTTTTTCGAATTTAAATATTGGCTTCAATGTTTCATTTTTCAGAAATTTGTTTCGTTTCAAAAGTCTGCGTATCTTAGCAACGGCTATTAAACTATTTATTTATTTAAATTCATTTGAGGAAGAAATCTTTTTTATTATATTTATTGAAATCAAATAGTTATACACATACAGTAGAAAAAATTAAACATATTAAATTTTTAGATTTTTGTCCATTGATCCCCCTAGCAACAGCTATTATATTTTTTATTATTTTTGGGTCTTCGAATTTAATTTTTTAAAATTATTATTATTATTATTAATATTATTTTAGATTTTATTCTTTGATTTTATTCTGTTTCATTTTCCTAAACTTACAACAATCGTCTGCGTATCTTAGCAACGGCTATTACAATAATTATTTATTTAAATTCGTTTAAAAGCGAAATCTTTTATTTTATTTTATTTAGTTTTTTTTTTTTTTTTTTTTTAATTCATTTTATTTATTGAAATCAAATAGTAGTATGCATGCAATAGAAAAAAATTAAACATATTAAATTTTTAGATTTTGTCCATTAATTTCTCTAGCAACGGCTATCCGCGATTGTAATGAAATGCTCGCCCTCTGGTGGGCTACGGTGAAATTACAATAAACATGGTTTAATTCGAATTCCATATAGCCGCCATTGCTAGCCGATGTTTAGTTTCACATATATTTATTGAATAAAAATGAATAAATACGGTAAAAAAGATAACACATACTTTTGTGTGCCACAGTGTAAATCCAAAGCATCAAGAAATCCAGAATTGAGCTTCCATTTATTTCCAAATGACGAATTTAAAATTTCAGTTGCTTCGGCTAATGGAAGTAAAGAATTAATCAGATGATTTGAAATTAATATTTGTTCAACTTCAGTTAAAAATCTACTTCCGATCGAACTTTGAATAAACTGAAGTATTTTTTCCAAAAGCAATCAATTTTCCATAATGTAATGGCGGAGAAATTATAGTACGAATATTAAGTAGAATAACAAGAACACTATTAGAACACACGTGGCTAATGTTTACTAACAACTGCAGTGTTCACAAAGCGCCGTCTATCGATCATTACAAACGCGGATTATACTTTTTATTATTTTTTGAATTGTGGAATTTAAGTTTTTTAATCTTTTTAGAATTTATCCGTTGATTTTTCTGCTTTTTTTTTCGAAACTTATTCTTTTCTTTTAATCGTCTGCGTATCTAAGCAACGGCTATCCGCGTTTGTAATGATCGATAGATGGCGCTTTTTCAGTTTCTGTTGTTAGTAAATACAATGGCCACGTGTATTAATTTTTGTTCGATATGTGTTACTACTTAATATTCGTGCTATAATTTCTCCGAAATTACATCATGGAAAATTGATTGCTTTTGGAAAAAATATTTCAGTTTATTCAACGTTCGATCGGAAGTAGATTTTTAACTGAAGCTGCACAAATATTAGTTTCAAATCATCTGATTAATTTTTTACTTCCATTAGCCGAAGCAACTGAAATTTTAAATTTGTCATTTGGAAATAAATGGAAGCTTAATTCTGGATTTTTTTATTCTTGGAGTTACAATGTGGCACACAACAGTAAGTGTTATCTTTTTTACCGGATTTATTCATTTTTATTGAATAAATATATGTGAAACTAAATATCGGCCAGCAATGGCGTCTAGATGAATTCGAAAGCTATGCATGTTAATTGTAATTTCACCTTAGCCCACCAGAGGGAGAGCATTTCATTACAATCGCGGATATAACTTTTTTGTTAGTTATGATTAATTAATTAAATTAAACTTATTTATTTTTAAATTTAGTTAAAATAATTATGGATTAAACTTTTAAATATTTATTTTAGTTAAAATTTATGATAGTGCAATTTTTCTATATATTATTCACTTTTTATTTATTTAATTAATGCAATGAATCTATTATATTAAAACACAAAGCCTTTTTTGTAAGACCAAAATCGTACGATATGAGCATGCGCGAGAAAATTTTGAACCAATTCGGAAGGGAATATTCCTTTCTCTTTACGCAGTGCATTACGAATACCAATGATTGGTATTTGTACCTTTTGTTGAAATATACTATTTTGATAGAATAAAGTATTACTAGTTAATACCCGTCAAAATTTGACGGATGATGTGCAACTAAAATCTCTTCACGCCATAAAGTTTAAAACACCCTTGCTTTAGTATTTCACATTGCTCTTAACCGGTTTAAAAACCCCTGCCCAATTTTCCGTATTTGTAAAACCACTTTTATATAATCCAAAATATTAACTTATTGTATTATAAAAATAAACTGCAAATCGGAATAAAGTTAAAATTTGTTTTTACTGGAACAGTATTATAGCACTTTATTCTATCAAAATAGTATATTTCATCAAAAGTACACTGTTAAAATAAATAAATAAATAAATTTTACTCGTATAAAATATCAATATTTTAATGTTATTCTTTTCAAATTATTTTTACTCTAATACAGTATCGAAATGAAATATCAGAAATTATAATAATTAGATAAATAATAATTAAATAAATAAATAAAATAAAATAACCCCCCCCCCCTTTGATTTTAAATATTTATCTCCATCTTTTCTAAACAAAGTTTTCAACTGATGAAAGTTAACTTTTAAAGAAAAATAAACTTTGATAATTTGTTAATTTTAGAAGATTATTATTATTATTAATATTTTTCTAAGAAATAGAAAAAAATAATTTTAAGAATATGTTATAATATATTGACATGGCAACAGATGGCGCCACATTCAGTGTACAGAAATTTTCGGCGAGCCGGAATGCATACGAAGATAACCGATGCCGATACGTATTCGCGAATTGCTTTGTTTTTAATAGGTTAACTTCGTTGGAAAATATGAATGAATTGTGTGAATTATTACTTTCTTCTATATGTAATATAGAGAAAGTATTGGATTCGTAAAAATTTTCGACCTCGGGTTTTTGATGAATTTACACGTTTTGAGAGCTGTAGAACACGATTTGACCATTTTTGGAAAATGTCTGTCTGTCTGTTTGTGTGTGTGTGTGTGTGTGACAAAATTTTGTGGCAACTGTATCTCAAGAACTACTGCACAGAATTTCATACAAATTGGTATGTAGTTGCACCTTGACATAGATTAGTGCCTATCAACTTTTGGTAAAAATTGTCTTACAGGTTGCGTTGCCATCCCGCTTTTTCTAAATTTTTAACATGGCGATATAGGACAAAATTTTGTATAAATGTGCATAAAGAGAATTATTTTTTAGTAATCATTATGAAATTTACAAGAATTATTTATAATAGAGATAGTCAACTGGGAAAAAAATTTTGTATGCGTAGGAACCTCGCCACCCCCCCTGGGGGGGGAAGTCCCCCCTCAAGGGGAGTAAATTTTCAAGATGGGTATCTTTCGAAAGGTCTCGTCAATACCTTTAAAACGAATGGTTGAACTATAAATAATCTGTGATAATTTAAAACAAAGTTATCGATTTTTTTTACTTTTAACAAAAAGAAAAGTTAGAAAAAAATCGTTTTTTTTTTTTTTTTTTTTTTTTTAACGAAATTTAACCAGACTTGGTATTTAGTTAGCCCCTGACATAAACTGAGGCTGATTAGATTTGGGGATCAATCGCTCAACAGGTGGCGCTGTGATCGTATTTTTTCTAAACTTTTAACATGGCAGTAGGTGGGGGGGGGGGGTGTAAATTTTCAAGATCGGTATCTTTTGAAAGGTCTCGTCAATACCTTTAAAACGAATGGTTGAACTATAAATATGTGGTAATTTAAAACAAAGTTATCGATTTTTTTTACTTTTAACAAAAAAAAAAACTTTGAAAAAAATCGTATTTTTTTTTTTTTTTTTTTTAATATTCTTACTGCGTGAATTTGCATAGGAAAATATAGAAGAAAGTCTTGTGGTGGCCACAACATACTAGTTTTTATGATTGGAGTAATATTAACTTTAATTAGGCGTTAATGAGCTTTAATTAGGCGTTTGCTATAGACATATCAATATTAATATCGTCTGCTTCATCTATCATCGGTATTCTGTATAAAAAAAGGTAAATTCCCGTTCCAAATTGGTTCAAAATTTTCTCGCGCATGCCCACATCGTACGATTTTGGTCTTACAGAATATGCTTTGTGTTTTAATATTATAGATAATACTATTCCAGTAAAAACAAATTTTAACTGTATTCCGATTTGCAGTTTGTTTTTAAAATACAATGAATTAATATTTTGGATTATATCCAAGTGGTTTTACAAATATGAGAAGGAAAAATCAGAATCAAAACTATTATTTTACACTTAAAATGCACTTATTGTCGTGGCAAACCTTGGGATTTTATTTTTAATATATGAAGTATACTTAAATTTTGTATATTGAAATTTCATGAAATTTATCCCTCCTCCCTCCAACCAAAAGATAATTGGTTAAAGCAAGGGGTTTTAAATCGGTTAAGAAGAGCAATGCGAAATATTCAAACAAGGGTGTTAACTTTATGCCGTGAAAAGGTTTTAGTTGCACATCATTCGTCAAATTTTGACGGGTATTAACTAGTTTAATTTAAATTACTAAAATGCCTCCCCCGAAGAAAAAAAAAAAGTCTGAGAAATAAAAGAACTGAGGATTGAGAAAGACATCGAAGGATAAGAGAAGTAGAGACAGATGAACAGAGACAAGAAAGATTAGAACGTAATATAGATATATATTTTTCTTCTAATAATTTTTTTAAGACAGCTGCATATGTGGAACAATAAAAATTCGTTACAAAGGGAAATATCGTTTGCTCCCATAGCAACGGTTACTATAGATATATATTTATTTTTCTTTTTGCGTTTTAACTCGGTGTTCTATTTACAAACGTTCTTTCATTCTAATTGACTGCATGTCGTTTTCATACGCACTTCTTATAAATACTTCGATTTTATCGTTTATAATCTATTATATTAAAACACAAAGCCTTTTTTGTAAGACCAAAATCGTACGATATGAGCATACGCGAGAAAATTTTGAACCAATTCGGAAGGGAATATTCCTTTCTCTTTACGCAGTGCATTACGAATACCAATGATAAAGATTAGCAGACAACATTAATACGTATTTAATTTGTCTGTGGTAGACGCTAATTAAAACTCAATCATAAAAATAATTCACATGATTAATTCATTGATTCATACTTCCCAAGGAAGTATATTAAAAACAAAGCAATTCGCGAATAGTTATGGGTTACATTTATTTATTTATGATCGGTTATCATCGTATGCTTCGCAGAGTGAGAAATAGTTTTTGCGATGAAGGTTCATTTACGCAGGATGTGGCGCCATCTGTATTTTTTTCCATTTGTTAAAAGAAAAAAAAAGAAAAAATCTTTTAAAATTAACAGAGTTTATTGTTCTTTAAAAGTAAAATTTTATCAGTTGAAAACTTTGTTTAGAAAAGATGGAGATAGATATTTAAAATCAAAGGAGGTTTTTTATTTTATTTTATTTATTTATTTTTACTCTAATAATTATAATCTCTGATATTTCATTTTGATACCATATTACAGTAAAAATAATTTTAAAAGAATAACGTTGAAATATTGATATATTAAAAATTTATATTGTATAGTTTATTATTAAAAATTTAATGAGCAAATTAATTTGCTAAAGTATCCGCGTTTGTAATGATCGATAGACGGCGCTTTGTGAACACTGCAGTTGTTAGTAAACATTAGCCACGTGTGTTCCATTAGTTATTCTACTTAATATTCGTACTATAATTTCTCCGCCATTACATTATGGAAAATGGATTGCTTTTGGAAAAAATACTTCAGTTTATTCAAAGTTCGATCGGAAGTAGATTTTTAACTGAAGTTGAACAAATATTAATTTCAAATCATCTGATTAATTCTTTACTTCCATTAGCCGAAGCAACTGAAATTTTAAATTTGTCATTTGGAAATAAATGGAAGCTCAATTCTGGATTTCTTGATCCTTTGGAGTTACACTGTGGCACACAAAAGTATGTGTTATCTTTTTTACCGTATTTATTCATTTTTATTCAATAAATATATGTGAAACTAAATATCGGCAAGCAATGGCCGCTGTATGGAATTCGAATTAAACCATGTTTATTGTAATTTCACCTTAGCCCACCAGAGGGCGAGCATTTCATTACAATCGCGGATTAAATTCATTCTTATTTATCTATTTATTTTTAACAGTATATTTTTGTTGAAATATACTATTTTGATAGAATAAAGTATTATAATACTATTCCAGTAAAAAAAAAAATTAACTGTATTCCGATTTGCAGTTTGTTTTTAGAATACAATGAATTAATATTTTGGATTATATCCAAGTGGTTTTACAAATATGAGAAGGAAAAATCAGAATCAAAACTATTATTTTACACTTAAAATGCACTTATTGTCGTGGCAAACCTTGGGATTTTATTTTTAATATATGAAGTATACTTAAATTTTGTATATTGAAATTTCATGAAATTTATCCCTCCTCCCTCCAACCAAAAGATAATTGGTTAAAGGAAGGGGTTCAAAATCGGTTAAGAAGAGCAATGCGAAATATTCAAACAAGGGTGCTAACTTTATGCCGTGAAAAGGTTTTAGTTGCACATCATTCGTCAAATTTTGACGGGTATTAACTAGTTTAATTTAAATTACTAAAATGCCTCCCCCGAAGAAAAAAAAAAAAAGTCTGAGAAATAAAAGAACTGAAGATCGAGAAAGACATCGAAGGATAAGAGAAGTAGAGACAGATGAACAGAGACAAGAAAGATTAGAACGTAATAGAATTTCAACATTCCAGTCAAGAGAAATGGAGACAGATGAACAGAGAAAAGGAAGATTACAGCGTAATAGAATTTCAACATTACAGTCAAGAGAAATAGAGACAGATGAACAGAGACAAGGAAGACTGGATCGTGATAGAAATTCAACGTTTCGATCAAGAGAAACTGAGACAGATGAACAGAGACAAGAAAGATTAGAACGTAATAGAATTTCAACATTCCAGTCAAGAGAAATGGAGACAGATGAACAGAGACAAGGAAGATTAGAACGTAATAGAATTTCAACATTCCAGTCAAGAGAAATGGAGACAGATGAACAGAGACAAGGAAGATTACAGCGTAATAGAATTTCAACATTACAGTCAAGAGAAATGGAGACAGATGAACAGAGGCAAGAAAGATTGGATCGTGATAGAGTATCAACGTTTCGATCAAGAGAAATTGAGACAGATGAACAGAGACAAGGAAGATTACAGCGTAATAGAATTTCAACATTCCAGTCAAGAGAAATGGAGACAGATGAACAGAGACAAGGAAGATTAGAGCGTGATAGGATTTCAAGAGTGCAATCTAGGTGGACTGACTGGGGTGATAAAGAAAATGCAGCATTTTCTTATAATCCATTAATAGATTACACCTCAGATTCATCATGCACAATTGGTACTATGACTACAGATTGCACATTTTGTCAAACTTTGAAATGGAAAGATGAATGCCCAGGTATGTGTTGCAGTGGAGGTAAAATCCAACTGCCACCACTCTCTGACCCTCCAGAACCGCTTCATACTTTGTAATCTACAGATTCCTCAGATGCAAAGCATTTTCAGTGTAACATAAAAGCTTATAATTCATGTTTCCAAATGATATCTTTTGGAACAACAAAGCAAATACGAGAACCAGGATACATGCCTACATTCAAGATACAAGGACAGGTATATCATAAAATTGGAAGCCTTCAACCTTTAGGGAAAGAACAACCAAAGTTTCTACAGATTTATTTTGTCGAAGACAGCATTCTACAAGCTGAAAAACGTTGAGTAAAGAATCAAAATACAAAATTTGAATTGGTATTGCAGCTGCAAGAAATGTTTCATCGAGAAAACAGCTATATCAACAGTTTTAAATTAGCTATGGAAAATATTACACCAACAATATCTTTGCGTATTTTAGCAGATAAAACTCCACCTGGTGAGCACGATAGACGTTTCAACACGCCAATGACATCAGAAGTTGCAATAATTATGTCAGGAGAACAAAGTGGAAGCAGAGATATAATACTAGAAACTAGAAGTCATACTATTCAGAAGATTGCTGAAACTCACAGATCCTACGATGCCTTACAATATCCAATATTGTTTCCAAGAGGAGAAGATGGATATCATTTTGCACTATTTCAGACTAACCCAGCTACACGAACGCTAACTGGAAATGGAAAAAAAATTTCAGCGATGGATTTTTATGCATTCAGAATGATGGTCCGTTCTTCAAATTTCAATTTACTCTTGCGAGGAAAACAACTTTTTCAACAGTTCGTAGTGGACATATTTGCTAAAATTGAGTCTGAAAGACTCAGGTATATTCGAATGAATCAGAAATCTCTGAGGGTAGACAATTATGTTCATTTGAGGGATGCTATTCTCAATGATGGCAATACTGCTGACATTGGACAACTGGTCATATTGCCTTCAAGCTTTACTGGTAGTCCCCGGTATATGCATGAACGTACACAGGATGCTATGGCATACGTTAGGAATTATGGTCGTCCTGACCTTTTCATAACTTTTACATGCAATCCATGTTGGTCAGAAATTAGTGATGAACTATTTTCTGACAGAAGCCTCACGACCGTCACGATTTATTAGCTAGAGTTTTTCATTTAAAACTAAAAGTTTTCATGAATCTAATCACAAAAGCAAAAATTTTTGGTAAAGTTAGGTGTTTTATATATACCATAGAATGACAAAAGCGGGGACTTCCTCATGCTCACATTTTAATATGGCTAGAAAATATTTTACGTGCTGACAAAGTTGATAGCTTTATCAGTGCAGAAATTCCAAATCCGGATGAAGACCCGAGCTTATTTAGTGTTGTAACAACGCAGATGGTACATGGTCCATGCGGAAATATTAATCCACGTTCTCCTTGCATGAAAAATGGAAAATGCACGAAAAGATATCCACATCAGTTCTTAAAAGAAACACAAACGGGTCAAGATGGATACCCATTGTATCGACGCCGAAGTATAGAAGACGGTGGTTTTACAGCCAACATGACTATTCGAGGCTCATCCGTTGTGGTTGATAATACATGGATTGTTCCATATTGTCCACTGTTATCAAAAATTTTCAGTGCCCATATCAATGTCGAATTCTGCAATTCTGTTAAATCCATTAAGTATATTTGCAAATATGTGCACAAAGGAGCGGATATGGCTGTTTACGAAGTAGCCAATAATGAAAATGATCAAGATGAGGTTTGTCAGTATGAAATAGGGAGATATATAAGTAGTAATGAGGCTGTTTGGAGAATACTTGATTTTCCAATACACAAGCACCAACCAGCAGTTATGCACTTATGTGTCCATCTCGAAAACGGACAGAGAGTCTTTTTTAATACAGAAAATGCAGCTGAACGTGCAAGAATACCTCCACAAACAACACAAACAGCTTTTTTCGGGTTGTGTTCAGAAGACGAGTTTGCACGAACACTATTGTACCATCAAGTGCCAAGATATTATACATGGAACAGCACAAACAAGAAATGGAATCGTCGTAGAATAGGACAAACAGTGGCAGGTCATCCAGGAATTCATTCCAGCGATGCTCTTGGACGAGTGTATACTATTCACCGAACAATTCTGAGTGTTTTAACCTGCGATTGTTATTGCATGAAGTTCAGGGTCCAACTTCTTTTAAAAATCTGAGAACGGTTGGTGACACGGTTTGCGCAACCTACAAAGAAGCTTGCCAACTTAGAGGACTTCTTCAAAATGATGACCACTGGAATATAACTCTACAAGAAGCAGCTTTAACTCGGTCACCAAAAATGTTACGTAACCTTTTTTCTATTATGTTATTAACATGCTCAATGTCTAATCCTCTACAGTTATGGAATAACCATTAAGAAAGTATGTCTGAAGATGTACTTCATGAAATTCGTCTTCAACAAGATAACAGAAATCTTAATTATACTGATTCTATCTTCAATAAAATCCTAATCATGATTGAGGACAAGATACTATCTTTAGGCGGATGTAGTTTAGAAACTTATGGCTTGCCAGAATGTACACGAGACCAATTCTCAGTATTACATAATGAACTGCACGGAGAATCAAAGTACAACAGAGAACAGCTTGCACAATATTTAGAACAAAATGAATCAAAACTGGTTCCGGATCAAAAAGAAGCATATGAAAAAATTATGACAGCAGTTTGTACACAGAATGGCGGTATATTTTTCTTGGATGCTCCTGGTGGTACAGGAAAAACGTTTCTCATTAACCTACTTTTGGCCAAAGTACGTTTCAGAAATGAAATTGCTTTGGCTGTTGCTTCATCCGGTATTGCAGCTACGCTCTTGACGGGAGGTACAACAGCTCATTCTGCCTTTAAATTACCTCTGAATCTAGCAATTTCAGAGACACCTACTTGCAATATATCGAGGGGATCAAATAAGGCGAAATTCCTTCAGAAATGCAAGCTTATTATATGGGATGAGTGTACCATGTCTCATAAAGCTGCATTTGAAGCCTTAGATATCACTTTAAGAGATCTCAGACGCAGCAACATAATAATGGGAGGTATCGTATTGGTATTATCTGGTGATTTTCGACAAACATTGCCAGTTATTCCCCGAGGAACAAGAGCTGATTAAATAAAGGCATGTATAAAATCTTCTTATATTTGGGATAGCATAAAAAGGCTAAAATTAACAACGAATATGAGAGTTTATCTTAATACAGATCCTTCATCGCAAGACTTTTCTGATATACTTCTAAAGGTTGGTAATGGCACTATTATTTGCAATGAAGACGGTTTCATATCAGTTGAAAATATTGGAAGAGCTGTACAGACCCAAGAAGAACTGAAACGAGCAGTTTTTCCAAATTTAGCTCAGTACTTTGCAAACCCTACTTGGCTGAGTGAACGAGCCATACTTGCTGCAACCAACGATGCTGTAAATTCCACCAACCAGCAACTGCTATTACAATTACCAGGTAAAATGCATATTTACAAGTCTATTGACACAACATGCGATAGAGATCAAGTTATCCATTATCCAACTGAGTTCTTGAACTCGCTTGAATTACCTGGAGTACCATCACATATATTACAACTCAAAGTTGGCGCACCCATCATGCTTCTAAGAAATTTAGATCCACCTTCATTGTGTAACGGAACTAGATTAATTATTAAAGATTTATTGCCAAATGTTATTAAAGCCACTGTTTCGACAGGATTCTGTGCTGGTCAAGACGTCTTCATACCGAAAATACTATACCTTCAGATGTACCATTTAACTTTAAACGCATTCAGTTCCCCATTCGATTGTGTTTTGCAATGACAATAAATAAAGCACAAGGACAATCTCTAAAAACTGTTGGACTTAATTTACAAAATCCATGTTTCTCGCATGGACAATTGTATGTTGGATGCTCTCGAGTTGGAAATAAGGAAAATCTTTATATTTTAGCTCCGAACAGAAAGACCATCAATATTGTATACCCAGAGGCTCTCCAAGGACAAATATTATGAAGGGTAAATATCTTTTGAAATTGTGCTTGATTTTTTTTTTTTATTATTAAAAGTGTTTATTTATTATATTACTTCAACTTTTATTTTTCAATGTAAATATGGTTTTTACGCATACATACATTTGATACTATATTTATATAAGGTACCTGTACCCAATATGGACACCCTAAGGAAAATGTATTTTTTTCACCCCCGTGTACACGTCATAGGACTCCAAAAATGTAGGACCACTATCCCTGGACTGTTGACTATCATTATTGAAATTAGCGACCTTGTAATTATTCTGCTTTAATTTAAATGATAAAAACAAAAAATGTTTATAAGTGTCCATATAAGGAACCACCTGTCCCTATTATGGACATGTATGTCCATATTAGGGACAGGTGGCTAATTATTGACCTACTACACAGGGTGTATGGAAGAGCCACTCTTCCAAGGAGATTTTTGAGAAGAGGGAATAAAAAAATATATCTTAAAGTATTGCAGGGGAGGGAGGGCACAGTAAATATCTTCAAAACATGCACTTTAGAAGGGAGGGGGGACTTTTTCGGTTGTGGCTCTTCGAAGATCCATGCAAAGCACCTCAGTCACTACAAAATATTATGAAATAATATAGTTGCTTTTGCTTCGCTTTGTTGCATCTGTCTGCAGAATTTACAACTGTTATTACTCAGTCCTAACAGGATGGACAAATAAAAACTTCTTTATCATGGGCGCTAAGTCCCACACAGTCCTCATGGACATATCTGCAGCATATAATGCATGGCCGCAGTCTGCAACAGCATCAATACTGCATAAGAAGCAGTACCGCTCTCCTTTGTTGAGGAAGTGATACCGCTGGTACCTGCGATTTCGCCAACAGATACCCTATTGAGGGGAGGCTTCTTTTTATTTTCTTGCAAGGACTTTTTGGAGGATTTTTTTCTTGGAGGAGGTTTTTTGGAGGATTGTTCAGATGGCATCTTGTTGAACAAGGATTTTACCACTTTGGTGCCTTTTGAGTTTATCGCCTGGTGACGTTGTGTCTTCTTCCTTCTTACAGTTAGAGTCGATAACACGCTGGTGAAAGAATTTTCCATGGAAAAGGATCTGGCAGGTGATGAAGGTGGGTCAGTAACAGGAGAAGGTATGTTGTTAACAAGAGCTTCAACATCTGTACTTCCACCTCTTAATTCGTAATGTAATGCACAGATACTATAATTAAAATTAAAAGTACATATAAACATTAATTTATTATGAATTAGCTAATTGATATAATATTAAACAGATATTTTACAAATTTGTGAATCTGAAGATTCATTTGCTGTGTTTCCAATGTAGACATAAGGTGTCCATATTGGGAATCGGACGTAGTTTTACTAAATCTTGTAATAAATAAACAAAGAAAACATTTTAAAGCAATATATGCAATAGCAATCGAAAATATGTTTTATCAGCTTTCTAAAACACTCCACTTTTCCATATTTAAAGTAACTTTACCATATCTAATAAGAATTTAAACTTACCTGTAATTACGATCAGCACACCACGAAAAAACAAGTTTCCTTCAAAATGGCGAACAGCGCGCTTTTTTGCACTTTTCAGGCTAAATTATCTTTTCAACTGCTTTTCTTCACGGTCATGTAGCGCTTTCTCTCTATCAAATTTGTTACTTTTAAAGATATTAGGGGTGTCCATATTGAGAGCACTGTCCATATTGGGTACAAGTACCTTATTATAATTTATTTATTGCAATGGTATATATATTATTTATTGCAAATGTAGCAAATGTACTATGTATTGCAAATGCCAATACAAAATGGGTACTGGATGAAAGTGTGTAGTAATTCACGTGTTGCTTTGTCACATGATCTACACTGTAAAAAGCAGCGAAGTTTTCTCTTCTATTTGTTGTAGAGGGTGTGCCCAGCTAGGCGGGCAAAGCCCGGCTAGTAAATAAATAAATAAATGCATTTCAAGAACAAATTTAAAAGCTTTAAAATTAGAATATTACAATTTTATTTCTTCATTAATCTTGCTAAATTAAATTTAAAGGGTGGAGGATTTCTAATAAATTTTTGAATTAAATATATTATTTAAGAATTACGATACTAAAACTCCATTGACACATTTTTAATAGTTTATTCTCTTGGGGGGGGGGGGGGGGGGAAAGATTGCTCGAATCGTGAATGAAGTGGAAAGAAGGGTTGCTTTGCGACAGAGAGGATTTTGGCGCGAGCTACAAAAATTCGCCAGGTTCGCCTGTACACGCCAACATTTCGGAGATACGCGACCCGGTGCGACATTTTTGCCGATAAGATTCTTTTCCTCTTTTTTTTTTTTTTTTTTTTTCATGTGGTAAAAATTAATGCAATTTTGAGAATTCATTAATTCTAGTGATTCATTTAAAAATAGTGACCAGCGAAGCGGGCGTAGCCTGCTAGTATGTATATATATCGATTTATTTTGAATCAAATTGGACACAAACTTTTTAAAAGAAAATTTGATAAGGATTAAAAATAAATAATGCAGCTTTTTAATTAGCTACCAAAGACGGAATGCTGGGATCATTTTTCAAAATGTAACACTAATTTATGAATAAATATTTAATTATCCTATGAATAAAATATTTATTTTAGGATAGTAATAACAATAATAAAGGAACATAATTTATCGAATTATTTGTTTAATAATTCAAACATTAAGGAAAATATTAATTCTAAATTAATTTGAAACTTTCTGAAACAAGTAACTTTAATTTTTCTAGATAATATTTCTAGATAACTTAGATATTTTTAGATAATTTTTCTAGATAACTTAAATTTTTCTAGATAAAGTTAACTAGTTTCATCAAGATTTGTAATTACCGGAAATTATTTCAAAAACTTTCAATAGACAGGGATGAAAGAGTTCCGTTGTTTTTTGCCACCGGTATTTTCCCACAAAATTTTGTACCCCACAAAAATAACTGTAAAAATATAATAAAAAATATCTGTATAAAAATACTGGTGGCAAAAAAAGCACAGCTTTTCCATCCTTGTATCGAAGTAGCTAATTGCATTTTTATGGTAATTCATATGCAAATTGTATTGTCACCATATTTCACGCTATTTATATTTTAAAAGTTGCATCATTATTATTATTAATTTTGCAATTTTGCATTTTATTTCAAAGATAAATTTCTACAGAGTATTCTGTAATGCAATAAGTTGTTTAAGCTAAAATTTGCTTTTGTTTCTATTATAGATTCAATGCTTAATATATGTAAGCTGTGCATTATGTAATATTACAAGTTTTCAGCGGGTAAATTTACTAGATTTACCCATAAAGCCTTAAACCTATTTAATATTCCGTAGTATTTCTTAATACCCGCCGTTTTTTTCACACCAGTCTTTTTTTTTTTTTTTTTTTTAAATATAATTTTCTTCTTATTTAATCATAATGTAATTAAATTTGGGGACTTTTACTCTAAAAATAAAATGATGTTAAAAAAGGGACGAGTACTAACAATACTAAGGAATATTAATTAGGATGTGGGCGGGTATGCTACTGGTCTTCGACGAAAACAAAACAAGAGCGTAGGAAAAGGGAGGGTCCAGCGGATTTGGAACCTTTCCATTGGATATAACGAAATAACCCTTTTAATGCCGCATGAAATAAATATTCTTTTTAAAACGTTTATTTAAACATTAATTTTTGTGATTAGTACTAACAATGAGTAAATACTAATTAAGATTTAATTATTTAAATGATTTTCTTGAACGTAATTTGAATAATTTTGAAGTGACATTTTTTGAGTCGGTCGTGTCCTGATTTTAGATTTGACACACCCTAAAAGGGACGAAGAATTCGAAATTCGAAGAACATTTTTTTTATTTAAATCTTTTTTTAAAGATTGTTAACAATAATTATTATTCAAATCATCATATTTCATATATATTTAAAACATATAGTAATATAAAAATGTCAAATTTGGGTTTTTTGTAGCTGATAAGTTGCTAAATAAATATTATTAATTTGGCCAAGCTTTTTTCTTTTTTTTTTTTTTTAAATCAATTTATTTTCTTTCAATAAAATAAATCTTAAAATTTGGACAGAGATAAATCGATAAATACATGAAAAAAAAAATCTTTTTTATAATTATTCTGTTATAGTTGCTTATTTATAAATGAATAATTAAAATATTTTATTTATTTATTTGACAATGAATAAAATTTAATAAACAATTTACTTCACATGCATAATTAAGGGGTGGAAATTTGACACAGAACTCATACCGGTATTTATGAAATAAAATTTTCTTCTTAAACTAATCATTTCATAAGTAGAGAAAAATTTTAAACAAATACCGATATCAATTCTGTGCCAAATTTTCACCGCTGCATAATTTCATTTGTAAATTCACGCGAAGAATTTTTAATGCATTAAATTATTCTATGAAAAGCCGTCTTCATATTCAATTATTTTTCACTGAAATTAATATATATATATTTAATTGAATATAAGAAATTTAAATCCTTTGCATAAAACCAAATATTTACTAGGGTAGAATGACAAAGTCAGAAGCAGGGTAAACCAATTCCCTAAAATGGTGCACTAATTTAACGCCAAGTTTTGAAACAAGCACGAAGAAAAGTGGTGTAAATCCCCTAATAGAGCAGGCGCATGTTTATAAACAAGCGATGATATTCAGATCTTCTGCGCAACTTTTGCGCATGTGGGCAATATATCCCCCTTACTTCCTATGAAATGACCGTATATTTTATATAGAAATTAATTTAAAAATAAATCTGAGGCATAGAAATAATACCCGCTCAAATTCGAATTTGTTTGAGTTTGAATTATCATCTGCAAAACAACATACATTTTTCGCTTGTAATATGAATTTTCGCTTTTTTAAATAGAAAAATATTGCGAAATATGGGTTTTTTGATTAAAGGTCTAAACAATAGTATATATATATATATATAATAATAATTCAATTAATTTTTTTGATTAAATAACTTTTAATTAGCTTTTTTTCTTATAATAATTAATTAAAAAAATAATAATAAGTAAATGTCTTTTAAAATATATTTTTCGATTAATAGCCCTGGAAAAGCAGGGCTAATTTAATTATTATAATTCTATACATTTTAATGTAAAATTTTGTCAGTTGGATTATTTAAATGAAATAATTGTAATTGGTTCTTTTTTCTGTAATCTCTATATACCTGTAAAATCGTTTGTCTTGAGTAAGTGACTGATTCATCATCGCCCAGCCCAAATCTCTGGACCTAGAAGCATAAAATTTTGTGACAATATTCCTTCTGTTACATCCACTAAGGAGCGATTTCCTTCATATTTGAAACAAAAAAACAGATATCCGTAAAACTCTGCTTTAAAATATAGCTAACACAAATATCTAAAAACCAATTTCTGGAATTTTAGAAATTCGGTCCCCAAAGAGGAGAAAGGGACAAACCGTGATTTCACATAATCCTATATATCTGAAACAAAAGAACAGTGGAAATACGTGGAATTTTTACTCTAAAATATAGATAATACAATACATAAAAAAAAATTTCTGGAATTTTAGAAATTCAGGGGAGGGGGCAAAACGTGATTTCAAAAAATCGAAAAAGAAAAATAAGATATATGAGAGATTTTTGCTCTGAAATATAGCTCGCCCAAATATCTAAAAACCAATTTCTGGAATTTTAGAAATTCGTCCTAGGTGGAATGGGGCTATGAGGCCAAAAAAAAAAAAAAAAGAAATGCAGTTAGACCATTCAAAGTTGGTACATATAGGTTTTAGAGGCCTGCAAGTCGAATGAGGATATTTTTGGAAGTGTAAAGTTATTAGGAGGGGTGAAAAGGAAGGCGGAGGGGAAAAAAAATAAAAATAGAGTTAGATCGTTCAAAATCGGTACATAGAGGCTTTTGATACCACAAAAATCAATTGCGGATATTTCCGAATTTGTAAAATATTTAGGAGAGCCGGGAAGGAGGGGGGCGAAGGGACAAAACAATAAAAATAGAGTTAGACCGTTCAAAATTAGAGCGCATTGGTTTTTGGGACCTACAAATGAATTGCAGATATCTTCAAAATAAAAAAATTATTAGGATAGACGGGAAGGGGAGGGCGGCAAAGGGGCAAAAATATAGAAATAAAAGTTAGAGCGTTGGAAATTAGTATTATTATGTTTTAAGTCCCGATAAATCGATTGCGGATATTTTCGAAAGGGTAGATTTATTACGAGGGACGGGAAGGAGGGCGAGCGCAGAGGCAAAAATAAAGAAATTCAGATAGAACGTTGGAAATTAGTATTATTAGGTTTAAAAGCCCGAGAAAACGATTGCGGATATTTGTGAAAATGTAAAATAATTAGCAGGGGCGGAATGGTGGGCAAAGGAACACACGCAAACGGCGCTGCCGCAGGCATTGGGGGCCCGGACCGATTATTACAACGAGGAGAGAAGATTTTTTTTTTTTTTTTTTTTTGTATTTTATGTTTATGTTTTTCCCTTACGATAACATAGTGATTCCTTAAGAGTGTCGAACATGAATTCGCGCACGCAGCGCACAATGGCCTATGCTACCGAAGGTAGTGGGGAGGGGACCCGGTGTGACATTTTTCCCGATCAGAATTTTTTCCTCTATTTTTTCCCCATGTTAAAAATTAAATCAATTTTGAGAATTCATTAATTATAATGATTTAATGAAAAGTAGTGACCAGCGAAGCGGGCGAAGCCTGCTCATCATTGATAAACGATATCTTTTTGTATTTAAAAGTATTTTGAAATAAATTTTCAATTAAAAGCCCAAGCAGTAATATTAAGTAATTTGAACTAAATAATTTATTTTTAAATTATAATGTATTACTAAAAGATTTTTTAATTAGTTTTTTATATAATCACTAGCTGTTACCCGCGACTTCGTTCACGTGGAAATTTTGATGTGTATGTGTGGGAACTGACGGTTTGATCATAATATGTAATGTAATGAAACCTTATCATTGTGGTGCTGTGCAAAACAGAGTCTGATAAAGTATACTAAGAAAAATGTGTAACTCATTGAAAGATCTACGGGAAAAATATACAATTTATTTTTATTCTAATACCGATCTGTATACAACATTAAATGACTTATTATTTTCCGTCAGCACATGCAAGTTCTGGACACTTGAAACACGTGAACAACCAACATATTGACCGTGTGAGAAGCATGGAGTTCCTAAATGAATGCCTGTCACTTTTAAGGTTTGGCCCTGGGATTTGTTGCGTCATTGTAAAAGCCAATTTCAATGGAAATTGCAATCTCTTGAAATGAAATGGCAAGTTGTTGGGAATAATAGGTATGCGGGGAATCAAAACGCTGTCTCCTTTAGCAGTTCCTGTAATAATGGTGCATTTTATAATATTAATACCGAGCTTTGTGATACGAAGCCTAGTGTCGTTGCACAGTCTGGGTGCATCAAGGTTACGCATCAGCATAGCTGGAACGCCAACTTAATCTCCAACATATGGGATGGTACTCCCGAGAACTTCAGAGAGTTGAGAAATTCAACGGGGTAGGCAGTACTATCGTCATCAGCCCTCACAGTGCCTATCTTTATATATTTATTTCTTTTGTGCGTGTGTATGTCACTGAACTCCTTCTAAACAGATGGATCGAGTTTAATGAAATTTTTTGTGTGTCTTCAGGTGGATTCGAGAATGATTTAGATTTACAATTCAGTTCAATCGGATAATTGGATCAAAATATAAAACTCCATTTTAACTTTAAAATGATTAAAAAGAAAAATATATTTGATGCCAAAATAAACAAAATTCACGTTTATTTATTTTTTTTCCGGAAATAAAATATTTTTAATTTCGCGTGATAAACAATAAAAATTAGAAAAAAAAATTAATTACTATGAAAATATTCGCGTGTAAATAAATATTTTCATAGAGATACTTGGACCTAGAAGCATAAAATTTTGTGACAATATTCCTTCTGTTAGAAATTTGAAATAATAATGTGCACTTTTTGCTGTGATTTAATTAAAATAATATAGAGGAAAACATTAGCCATTTCACTTAGCTGCCAAGTGTTACAATATTTGAATACTAGCTTAAAATTTTTATTTAATTTAGTAGTACTTTTCTTTTCTACAGTAAAATAAAATTTTTCGTTTTAATTGATACTTTATATGTAACTTATAAAGGTTCTTTTATGTTTTCACCTTGATTGTAAATAGTAATAATTTCGAATTTATTAGAATTTTTTATTTTTATTTTGTATATATCATAAAACAGTTTTTTTTTTTTTTTTTTTTTTTTTTTGTATGGAACAGCTTTAGTTTGGAAAATTTCGAAATTTGGCACCGAAGTAGTACGGACGTTTTTCACCAAGATCGTCAGTTACGCAATTGAGATAGCCATGTTAATTCATCGCAAAAATGGCCAAAAATATTTAAAGTCAACAAGGAGGGGGGAGGGGGGTCTATACTAAAGCTGTGCCTTTGTATTTATCTTTATATATATATTTCTTTTGTGTGTGTGTATGTCACTGAACTCCTCCTAAACGGCTGGACCGAGTTTAATGAAATTTTTTGTGTGTCTGCAGGTGAATTCGAGAATGGTTTAGATTTACAATTCAGTCCAATTTAAATTGTTTAATTAATTTATCACTTATAAATTGTTGTTGATTTTGGAATGTTTCACATTGGATCCGGCAGACTGCGCTACGATCGTAGTATCGAATATTCAATAATACGCAAGCGAAGTGATGACGTCACTAGCCGTCCGTGGATGCTAGAAAAATATTTCCTATGTTAATCGCCCATTGGATTTTTTGTAAAAGTTTACTAAAAATCGAGGAAATTTATTTCCCGATTTTAATCCCCATATGTGGGTATAGACAGGGCGCGAAATTTCTGCTCGCCAGCTCGCCATTGGCGAGTGGAAATTTTACTGTGGCGAGTAAAATTTCAGTCTAAATGTAGATAGAAGTCTTACAGTATAAGGTGCTATTAAATAAATAAATAAATATATATATATATATGTGTGTGTATCGATTTAAAAACGTAAAATCATGCTAATATTAGGTAAGGTGACCAGACATCCTCTTTTTAAGAGGATAGTCTTCTTTTTCAACGCTCTCTGCCCTCTTAAACGAAAAAAAAACATTACAGGACTAAAAAGTCCTCTTTTTTATGTTTTTCGCTCTCTATCCTCTTTTTCAAATGAAAAAGATTTAGTCCTTAATTTAAAAAATTTCGCACAACTGGGAAGCTCAATCGGTTGTTGGTTGTATCGAACGGTGCTACTAACTTTTTGCAAAAGAACGACTTTCTGATAAACATGCCAAAGTATATATTATGGTTTATGTCTATTCAGATTCTTCGAATCACAAAGAAATAAAAATATTCCCTACATTTGTACGGTTCTTTGATTCAGAACACAGAATCTGTATTGAAATTGTCATGAAATCATTCAGAAAGTGGTGCTCCGGTTGATACACAGTGGGTTGACGTGTGTTCTCTATTTTGCATGAATAATATTCCTCATAAAAATAGGCCCACCAGTGACCGAGAGGCTCTGTCCTCGAAGCTGTTATACGTGAGGCATTGGGTTCAATAACAGGTCGCGCTCGTTGGTTTATACGTTAGAATTTTTCCGTGGTTTTCTCCAAAACTAGCGTAAATATGGGCTAGAACCTTTTAGAAAGACCCCACGGAGAACTCTCCTACTCAGGCCTAGAATCCTAGTGCCGGCAATTGGCCTTAATGGTAACACTACCACCACCTCACAAAAATATGCAAAAGTTAGTTGAATCCATTTTATGTCCTTCTGGTAAGAACGCTCCCACAACGCGACAGTTTTCTTCAACGAACAAAATATAAACATGTGAAAAAAATCCCCTTTATATACCATACTTTAAAAACTTATTAACTACTAAGACTAATTTAGTAGTTATAGTTGTGAGAACTTCTATAAAATGTTGATAAAGAATGACTGTTCGTTTTACCAATTGTTTCATCTGCAGAATATTCAATTTATTAACACGCTTATATTAGCTTCACCTGTATGTATGTATGTTTGTAACTTCTCTGGGAGCAAAACGTGATTGCACAAAATCCTTCATATCTCAAACAAAAAACCATTGTGTATGGTTTCCAGAGCTTTTTAAGAAAACGGCTGATGGCTGAGCTACAAAAATTTGCATGGTGGTTCGTAATGACCTCTCCTGATGCACCTCGAAGCCCGATTTTCGAATTTTGTTTTAGTTTTCTTTTAATTAATTAAAATGTTAAAATAAAAACCTTCTAATTACTGATAAATTGGCCATTTAATTTTAATCCTTAATTTAATTGTTGCCAAAAAAAATTATCATTATTTTTTGGACAGAAAAAAAAAAAAAAAAATGTGAACAATAAAAATTACATTTATTTAAAATATTTAATGATTATTCCTTAATTTAATTGTTGCCAAAAAAATTATCATTATTTTTTCGACAGAAAAAAAAAAAAAAAAAAAAAAAAAAAAAAACGTGAACAATAAAAATTACATTTATTTAAAATAAGGAAAGTAAATTAAAGCGTGTTCTTTAATTTTTTAAAACTATAATATTATTTTTTCAATTGACAACTGTTTTTATGTAACTGCATAAAAGTACCACACACACACGCACAAAAAAAAAAAAAGTTTTTGTCTATGGCAAAAATTAATAATAATAATAATAATAATAATAATAATTCTATATTGTCCAGTGACACCTATAAAAATTAGGGAATTTTAGTCTGGTATCAGTATATTATTAATTTAATTCAGGTACTGATCCAAATCCATCCTTTGAGACAAAAATATTACCACCACTTAAAGTAGCTTTTGAATCGGTTTTTATAATCATTTTTAGTGAATCTTGTGACCTCTGAAATTACCTCTTTTTCAATGTTGTATGTCTTCTATCCTCTTATGAAGTAAAAGACATTGCGTAATATCTCCTCTTTTTCTAATAAAAATTTCTGGTCACATTATACGTAAAAAATAGAGTAAGTTAATCATATTTTGTGGCGAGTAACATTTTTTTTTCAGCGAGAGCAATCTAAGTTGAAATTTCGGGCCCTGGTATAGATATGTATTAGTTATCAAGTGCATGCGTTAGATTGAGATGTTTTTGCTGTAAAATTGATAAAATTTGAATTTTTAATCTCAAAACTCTGTCATCCTTGGCGGAAAAAAAAATATCGCCATATCATCTGGCGAACATATTTAATTTCTTTCAAAAATGATTATTTCAACAACTTATATTAAGAGAATAATGAATAATATGAACAATTTCGTGCAATACATATTACGAAAATATACATCTGGCATGTATATTTTCATATTACGTTTTTGATCGCCAAATACAAAAAAAACGCCAAGGAAGACAGAGTTTTGAAATTTAAAATTAAAATTTTGTCAATTTGAGAGCAAAATAACTCAATCTAACACATGCATACGATAACTAATACATATCTATACCCAAATACGGGGATTAAAATCGAGAAATAATTTTCCTCGATTTTTAATAATTTTTCATAAAAAATCCAATGGGAGATTAATATAAGAAATCTTTTTCTTGCATCCACTGACGGTCAGTGACGTCACACTTCGCTTGCGTATATTCTATTGTAATTCCAGTTTGTCCCGACAGTTGGTGCTGCGATCAAATTCAGGAAAATATTTCGTAACTTCGTGTTATTATTGTTATACAAAAAATTGTGTCCTAATTGAAATATTACATCAAGATGTAATTAGTGTTTGAAGAGTTTTGAAGTGTGCATAAAAAACTATACATTTTGCAAATTTAGTGCGGAATTGGAGTGAGTATTTTATATAATTTTCTATCAAATTTACACGCGCGTTGATTAACAACCACCCTAACCTACAAATTTATTTGTGTAGCTAATTTATTACATTTTATTTATTTATTTTTTGAATGGAACACCTTTAGTATCGGATCCCTTTGGCAAAATTTTAAATTTGGCACCGAAGTAGCTCGGACGCTTTTCGCCAAGATCTTTAGTTCCACAACTGAGATAGCCATTTCAATTTATCGCAAAAATGGCTTAAAATATTTAAAGTCACCAAAGGGGTCCCATACTTTTGTGCGTGTGTATGTCACTGATATTTTATTTATTTATTTTTTGTATGGAAAATTTGGCACCGAAGTAGCTCGGACGCTTCTCGCCAAGATCTTTAGTTCCACAACTGAGATAGCCATTTCAATTCATCGCAAAAATGGCTTAAAATATTTAAAGTCACCAATGGGGTCCTATACTTTTGAGCGTGTGTATGTCACTGATATTTCATTTATTTATTTTTTGTATGGAACACCTTTAGTATCGGATCCCTTTGGCAAAATTTGAAATTTGACACCGAAGTAGCTCGGACGCTTCTCGCCAAGATCTTTAGTTCCACAACTGAGATAGCCATTTCAATTCATCGCAAAAATGGCTTAAAATATTTAAAGTCACCAAAGGGGTCCCATACTTTTGTGCGTGTGTATGTCACTGATATTTTATTTATTTATTTTTTGTATGGAAAATTTGGCACCGATGTAGCTCGGACGCTTCTCGCCAAGATCTTTAGTTCCACAATTGAGATAGCCATTTCAATTCATCGCAAAAATGGCTTAAAATATTTAAAGTCACCAATGGGGTCCCATACTTTTGTGCGTGTGCGTTAGATATTGTAATAACTTTTTGATAAAAATTTTCATCAAATCGGTCCAGATTGTTACAGCTTATTCAAAAAAGACGGAATTTTCATGTGAAATTCGTTGCTATCAGAGATTCTCTCATAAATTGAAATATTTGCCGTATGAAATAAAATGTTGTTCTGTTCGACATTCAGCGGAGGTTTTAAATAACAAGTAGCAAGTAGAAAGTACCAAGTAGCAAGTAGCAAGTAGCAAGAAGCAAGTAGCGAAAATTTCGGTAATTATGTCTTCTACGTTATAATCGGAATTCACAGTCACCGTTCACAGCACTCCATACCTGTTTCACTTATATACCACATCTTTACACACTTACTATAAGTTAGTTATTTTTTTCTAGTAAAATATTCTCTAGAAATAATTTATATGACAAAACAACGTTTGTCGGGTCAGCTAGTAGATGTGTATAATTTTGAATTGCCGGCGGTCATGTCTGAAATTCTTTTATTTATTTTATTGACCCACTCGTTCTTAGACGATAGCACTGCCCTCTCACACAACCATTCATCATTACTTATATTACCATCCAAATCGGGAAAGACTTACATGATAAGTTCGTCTTCTGTAGCCACTGGATGGGAAAATTATTCGATAAATTGAATTTTTCCATCTGCGTCCGTTTCTTGACGACCCTCACCAATTTTCAAAAGCTTATTTGCAAAGACACCAGATTCTTGGTCGTTGTACAGACGGACGCGTATGTTGCATGTAAGATGAAGCTTTTCAATCCTATACCAGAGTGGCGACACCTTGAGACATGCGTTTATTTAATCCGCCGGTGTGCCCTTCTCAATAACTGGTAGTGTCTGTCTAAAGTCGCCTGCGAGCAAAACGGCAACGCCGCCCATCAACGTATTGTTGCCGCGGATGTCCTGCAGGCTGCGGTTCAACGCCTCTATTGCATGCTTGTGCGACATTGTGTACTCGTCCCATACTATCAACTTGCACTGCTGCAAAAGGACTCCCCGTCCGCTGCTTTTGGTGATGTTACATGTTGGGGTATCTTCGCTTAGCGGCAATTTGAAAATGGAATGTGCAGTCCGGCCACCGTTAAGCAAAGTTGCAGCAATGCCCGAGGAAGCTACAGCCAGAGCTATATTGCGGTGGGCAAGCAGAAGATTCAGCACAAATGTCTTACCCGTACCCCCTGGTGCATCAAGAAAGAATAATCCCTCCTCTCCACTGTTTACTCGGCACAAAATCGTTTCATAGACTTGACGCTGCTCAGGAAGTAATCGTGGTACCATTTCATTGACCTCTGCGCTTATAAAACCGCGATATCGTAGTTTAGCTCCTTTACAACATCGCTTGACAATTCCCCTCTTCTGTGAGGTGTGGTTCTTGGCGCTTATTGTATTTGGTGATCAAAAACGTAATAGGAAAATATGCATGCCAGATGTATATTTTCGTAATATGCATTGTACGAAATATTGTTTCATATTATTTATTACTCTCTTAATAAAAGTTGTTAAAATAACCATGATTTTTGAAAGGAATTAAATTATGTTCGTCAAATAATTTGGCGATTTTTTTTTTTTTTTTTTTTCTGCCAAGGATAACCGATATCAAATCTATTCCGCTGCAACATATTAGTATCTTATATCAGATACTTTATTTAGACATTTGAAAACAAATTTGACTTCAAATTATTATAGAATATTTATCATTTTTCTTTTAATTAGTACATTAGTTGGATATTTATTGTGTAAATATCATCCTTTGAAATGAAATGTTTGTGTTTTCAATCGAAAATGGAAGGAAGTTAGCCATTTTTTTTTTTTTTTTTTTTTTTTTTTTTTCTAGAGTTTTGAAATTAAAAATTTTAATTTTGTCAATTTTGCCACAAAAATAACTTAATCTAACACATGGACATGATAACTAATACGTATCTATACCTAAATATGGGGATTAAAATGGGGAAATAATTTTCCTCGATTTTTAAATTTTTTTTACAAGAAATCCAATGGGCATTTAACATAGGAAATATTTTTCTTGCATCCACGAACGGCCAGTGACGTCATCACTTCGGTTGCGTATTTCTTTCTATCTTTTCCTTGGCGAAAAATGTCCGATCTACTTCAGCATCTAAATTTAAAAAAATGTTCAGAATTATCAATAAGAAAATACCTTTAATATAATGCTGAATTAGCTTTTATGCCAAGCGTGTTTCATCCGCCGTACTAAAAACAAAAATTTGATGTTGAGGTATATAAAGAAGTGCTATGAAATAAAATTCAGAAGAAATATGTTAAATTTGTAATATTACTATTTTATTTTAAAATTATAAAGTGTCATTTTCTCATCGACCAATTTAACATTTAGTAATTTTTTATTTTTCGCGTGAAAGCATATTTCATTTTATGTTGAAAAAAAAAACAACATAATAATAATAAATACCTCGTAAACTTTTTTGACGATTGATAACATAAAGGTCGACAAGCGTGACCTGGGATAGAACCCAGCACCTTCCGTCTTCCAGCTTAGACATCAGAACCGCTCTGCCACTGAAATAGGCTTTTTAAATGAATGTCCAAACAATATTATTAATCAACTTCAACTAATTCAATTTTTATAAATTATATTTTTAACGAGTAAATTAGTTTTTTTAATTAGAATATTTCATTAAATAATTTTTTAACTAGCCTTTTTACTTTCCCTTACCCATATATATGGTAACGAAATTATTGTTTTAGGACCAAATTTTCGAAATTGAATTTCTGTTATATTTACATGTTTTGAGGTTCCTTGAATCCAAAAATCACGTTTTTAGCGGTTGGTCTGTGTGTGTGTGACTGTCTGTCGGCTATCAATATATCTCAAGAACAAATAATAGCAAAAAGTCCGCACTTGGTATTCTAAATGTGCATCATACAGGGATGCTACTGTAAACTTTTCGTTGAGATCAAGCAAATGATTTGTGTATAGGGACATCCAAGAAAATTCAAATACATTATGTCTATGGGGAAATTCCTGGTAAGTACAATGTAACATCTATAGGCTGACTTAAACGAAACGGAATGAACAAAGTTTATTATATTCCTAAAAGCATGTTTTGTGTAGATTGGGATAAGGAAAACCTTCATCATTCGTTTACAGGGATATTCAAAGTATATGAATACATTGGTGTTGTACTTGGAAATTGTAGGACTCGTAATTCCTTTCGTGTTAGATATTTTTCAAGTAAGACCAATTTTAAATATACAGTATTATTTATAGCGCATATTGATTGTAGACAATATACAGGGCTACCCAGAAATTCTGGGTTGCCCTCAATTTTACATTAAGGAAACATTTTACTTAATTCTGAGCCAGAATTAAGTAAAATGTTTTTTCTATTGAATGTAATTGATGAGGAACAATTTGTAGGCTAGTCCACAACTCTATCTGGCGATTTTCTTTTGGTGTTTACGGCGAAATGTGATTTTCGGAAATGGTTGCCATGGATTCCAAACGCAAACAAAATGAAACGAGATTTTCAAAATGATGTCTGTTTTGCAATGTACACAGATAAATTAATCCGATTTTTAATATTAATAATAAAACAAATATTTAAAATTAACTTGCATCACTTTCCATGAGAAAACATCTGCATGAAGTTCTATCCGCGATTGTAAGGAAATGCTCGCCCTCTGGTGGGCTAAGGTGAAATTATCGTACCACTGCAGATAGCTTTCACGCTTTCGTTGAGGCTATTATATTTACTATACACGTGGCTATTATATTTACTAACAACTGCAGTTCAGAAAGCGCCATCTATCGATCATTACAAACGTGGATACTGCAAGGATCATCAATATGTATATAAATGCTTCCCATACACTTACATCATTTAAATAGTCTACAATTGACGGGAAAATGTGATTATATAAACCATATTTCCTAACCCACATTTTTTCAAAAATTCCAAAAACATTTCTCTCTCTCTAAACAATTCACTCAAAAACATTCTAGCACATTCACTTTCTTTTCCGAAAATAGGCCTATCTTTCGTTAAATAAAATAGCAAAAATAGAATACTAAATATTCAAATGTCGATCAAGTTATCTTCAAAAATAATTGGAATGCTGGTTGCCATGGTCATCAAAAATAAACAGCAAACAAGATGTCATATCATGTTTCAAAGAATTCAAAACTGTAAACAAAATATTTTTGAAGTTTTATTCTGAACTCTGTTTATATATATATATATATACACTCATGTCCATTAATTAAGGATAAATCAGAATCACGCGGAAATCGAACTTTAATGCAAAAACTTCACCTGTAGAAATACCACACACATCTTTAAGAATAATATGAAAATTATAGGAAACCATCAGATGACGCCGATATGATGTTACAATGACGAAAGTGTAAGAATGGGGTAGATAAGGAATGGGAGTAAAGAAGAAAAATTGTTCACAAGCGTTCTGCATGCCGCTCAGTGCCACAACCGAATAGTTATGACACAGAGGACACATGCAGCTAGTTTTTTAGGTGGTAGAATTATTGACCGCAGGCCCTGACTAACGGCAGGGCATACGGGGCAAATGCCCTGGGCCCCCCTTCAGGAAGGGACCCCGCTACAGGCGTATGCAGAAATTCTGCAACCTAAAGAGCTCTTTTACCACTGCAAGGGGGCACCCCCCAGAATAGGCTTGCCCCGGGGGCGTATCTCCGAAATGTTGGCGCGTACAGAACAGATTGACAAATTTTCGCCAAACAGTGTGATTTTCGCCAAATGTGGACGTTCAAAGAGAAAAAACTACGCAGCACTTAATTTGTGTAAATAAACATTGCCGCTTTTGTTTTTTATTGTTGAATCATGTTATATTTAAAGTTTTAAATCGCAAAATGGAAGCTGACACTATTATTTCAAAATTAAAAGGCAGTTTTCCGCATATAATAATACATTCTAATAATGACAATGTATTAACTTTAAGACCTAATTTAACATGTGAGTAGGAAGCAGAAAAAATTGTCAAAGTGTTTGGTCGAATAACCAATACTCATTGGATTGTATACAGAGTTCTCCACCGTCCAAATCGGTAAGTTAAAAATGTTATATTATTTTTTAACTAGGGTAGGTGCTTCAGTGATTGCCATGCTCCAGTAGCAGTAATTGACATCTATCCGGAAATAATTAAAAAATTATAAAATCATATAGTATTTTACAAATAAGAATTTTAACATTTTATGTCTAACACTGGAGCATAGGTAAAATAAAACTGGTAAAATAAAAAAACTGGCAGTGTCAATTACTGGAACACTGAGTGGGTGTCAAATAAAATTTATAAAAAAATATAATTGCTATCAAATGTATATATTTTAACATATATGTGGTTCTGAATGTCTTTCATGCCATATGTACTAACTTAAGATTTCTAAACATATTTTCTGATGACTAGAACATTAAAAACATCAGAGATTGCTTTAAAAGTGTCAATCACTGGTGCACTTACCCTATTTCTGTTTAACTATTATTTTGTATTATTATTATTATTTTAAATCTATGACTTAACTTTATAAAATATTTATCTTATGATGCAGAGCTTGAATTTTCACTATATATTTAACTATTATGTATTTTTCTAAGAATATTTTAATCATAATAAATATTGATATTTTGTTTTAAATTCCACAGTTAGAGTTCATAAAACCTTCTACATATAATTTTCTTTATAGACATCTCAATCTTTACACCTTCCAACGTACATAGTTAAAAAGTGAAACGTTCAAGATTTTGTTAGTGCTATTCTATTTGTTCCTTCTCAGTAGTCATAAAAAATCTAATCGTAATGTGTTATAAAAACAAGGTAATAAGGATATGCATAATCTATCTACAACCTTTTCCTAAAAGAAACATGTCGGTATAGATGGATTCTGCTCAATTTCTCATCATATATTTGTTCTGATGAAATGATTTAAGAGCGAACATAATAACATTCTGTTAAGCTTCATGTTAAAAAGTAATGAATATGATAGGAAACTAACATAGTCGCAGACTGAAATGCCCCTCTAACTAGGCTAATCTCAATCCGATCCAATACATTTAACGTATTCTAATTTGCTGATTAATTTTATTAGGCGTGCTTTCGTTCTTTAATTTCAAATGCGATATGATATTACTATTTCCAATGCACTAAGACAAAAACCATAAGTTTACGTAAAATGTTTTCCTATTTTGTCATATTAAAGAATTTTTAAATTTTAAATTACTTGCGAAATTTTCAAATTAAAATGTTTATACTTTATGAGATGTAACATAAATGATATTTTTAAAGTGATGTGATATCCTAAAGATAAAATATTTCTCTTAATGGATTTTTAAAGGAAATTTTGCCCTATTTTGCCATATTGAAAAAAAAAAAAAAAAAAAAAAAGATGTTTTTTTTCGTTAAAAGTAAAAAAAATCTATAACTTTGTTTTAAATTATCACAGATTTATAGTTCAACCATTCGTTTTAAAGGTATTGGCGAGCTCTTTTGAATGATACCCATCATGAAAATTTACTCCCCTCGAGGAGAGACTTCCCCCCAGGGGGGGGGGGGAGGCGAGGCTCCTACATACACAAACATTTTTTTCCCAGTTAACTATCTCTATTACAAAAAAATATATATTCGTTTCATTTGGTTTAGTGCAGCCTATAGACGTTAAACTCTACTTACCTGCAATTTCCCCCATAGACGTAATGTATTAGAATTCTCTTGATTGTCCCTGTACGCGAACCATTTACTTGATCTTAACGAAAATCTTACTGTAGCATTCCTATATGATACACATTTAGAATACCAAGTTTGAACTTTCTGCCATAATTTGTTTTTGAGATATGCTGATGACAGGCAGACACACTCAGAGACACACACACAGACCATGATTTTCGTATTCAGGGGACCTTAAAACGTGTAAATATAACAAAATCTCGCGTTCGGAAATTTGACCCAAAAACAATACTTTCTCTACCTAATGGGTAAGAGAAAGTAAAAATAGTAGAAATATTTTTTTTTTTTTACTTCTTTTTTGGATTAAGAAAAAAGTAAAAATTAAATAATTGGACAAAAAATAGTTTTTTTTTTTTCTAAAATTTGACCTAAGAACAATATTTTCTCTATTTTTTTTATGGATCAGAAAAAGTAAATAAATAATTCGGAAAAAAAAAAAAAAAAAGGTGAAGGTTTCCTGCTAAATTTAGACATTAAGTATATTATTTAAAAATAACGACGCTGAAACTCATTAACACACAGTTTCAGCAGTTTATTCTTCTGAGAGGGAGAAAAAAAAAAAGATTGAAGTTTTCACGAATGCGGAATGAAGTAGAAATCAAGGGTTGCTTTGCGGTAGAGAGATTTTGGCGTTAGCTACGAAAATGCGCCAATCTGTTCTGTACGCGCCAACATTTCGGAGGTACTCGCCCCGGGGCTCCAGGTAGTCTAAGTCGGGCCCTGATTGACCAACTAGAATGTGGGCGTACTCAGATAGAAGTATAGGGGGAACTTGGAATCGCCCAAAGTGTCATCTCTAGGCTTTGCCAGCGATTCCAAAAGGATGGAAATGCCAGTCGACGTTACAGTACTGGTCGGCCCTGAGTTACAATGCCGAATGACGACCGATATTTGGCAGTAACCGCCAAAATAAGCAGATATAGCACAGCATCAGACCTGTCTCGTCAGCTGTCTGCAGCCACAAGTACCACAGTTTCAAGGCAAACCGTAAATACACGTTTAGGAGATATTGGTCCATATGCTCGCAGGCCTGTTAGATGTGTACCACTCGCGGCAATGGACTGTTGCCAGCGGTTAGATTGGTGTAGAAAAGATGCAATGTGGACAGCTTGGACTTTCACATGTAGAACGTCAGGTACCCATTACCGCCAAAACAATGTCATTAAACGACACCGTTACTGTGGGGCATGAATTTGAGGGGGGATGATTTATTGCGCACCAGAACTGATCTGCATGTTCAAATCGGAACCATGACAGGCCAAATGTATCGGGGCATCATTCGGGAACAACATGTACGTTTGTTTAGGGGTGCCATGAGCCCAGAATTTGTGTTTATGGATGACAATGTGCGTCCTCATCGTGCAAACATTGTACACGGATGCCTACAATCTGAAACTATCACCCGCATGGAATGGCCAGCATTCTCACCTGACTAGAATCCGATACAGCATGTGTAGGACATGCTTTTCCGACGCGTTGTAGCCCGTCAACCACCTCCTACATGTGTACCGGAACTTCGGAGAGCAATGTTTACTGAGTGGAGTAATCTTCCCCAAGATCAGATCAATAATTTAATACTCAGTATTCCCAGGCGTTTTAAGGACTGTATTTCATCATCTGAGAGACATACAATGTATTAACCTTCATACCAACCATGTAATGTTAAGTTTTTGCCAGGGAAATATTTTTTGTAATTGCTTCAGGGAGCAAAAATCGTAGTTTTTATAAATGGTATCTTACATAACCCCCCTTTTTTTGTTCTTGATCTTTTTTTTAATAAATGTACTTTATGAATAAGTCACGTTTGTTTTACTTCTGAACCTTTATTTGCCGCAGCTAGCATCTTTTACTATTAAGTGAGCAATATTTGTATATATATATATATATATGTATATTTCACTGTTCTCGAAAACGGTAGGTCGGACAGTCTCGTGATTTAACAAAAAAGTGCCCTCCGAAGGGTCATTGTGCATATCGAAGTAGGATTTTCGAATTTTTGATTAGTTTCTCTTTAAATAATAAAAATATGAAAATAAAACTTCCAATTTCTACAATCACGCAGAATGGAGAATCTTAGGAGAGATTTGGTTGGTTTATATATTCATTGATTTGAGTGTATTTTACGTTGAACTAGAGCTACTTTATAAAGAATTACGAGAGATTTGATTGGTTTATTTGATTTTCATTGATTTGAGTGTATTTTGCATTGAACTACCGCTACGTTATGAGGAATTACCAGAGATTTGATTGGTTTATTTGATTTTCATTGATTTGAGTGTATTTTACGCTGAACTAGAGCTACATTATGAGGAATTACGAAAGATTTGATTGGTTTATTTGATTTTCATTGATTTGAGTGTATTTTACGTTGAATTAGAGCAACGTTTTGAGTAATTACAAGGGATATGATTGGTTTATTTGATTTTCATCGATTTGAGTGTATTTTACATTGAACTAAGCTACGTTATGAGGAATTACCAGAGATTTGATTGGTTTATTTGATTTTCATTGATCTGAGTGTATTTTACGTCGAACAAGAGCTACGTTATGAGGAATTGCGAAAATTTGATTGGTTTATTTGATTTTTATTGATTTAAGTGTATTTTACGTTGAACTAGAACTACGTTTTAAGGAATTACAAGAGATATTATTGGTTTATTTGATTTTCATTGATTTGAGTGTATTTTACATTGAACTGCACCTACGTTATGAGGAATTACAAGAGATTTGATTGGTTTATTTGAGTTTCATTGATTTGGGGTAGGGGTGCAGTGATGTTTTTTTGGTTTTAACATGCTTGACAGTGGTTGCTGCGAAAACGAGTTTCGTGCGTTTTCAGATTCATGCACAGCGAGGTAGGGGTGTCTAGTGATATTTTTTTTTTTTTTTTTTTTAACATGCATGATAGTGATTGCCGCGGAACCGAGTTCCGTGCATTTTCAGATTCATACACAGCGGTGTAGTGGTGTCCAGTGATGTTTTTTTTTTTTTTTTTTTTTTTTTTTTTTTTTTTTTTTTTTCAACGTGCATGATAGTGATTGCCGCGGAACCGAGTTTCGTGTGTTCTGAGATTCATGCACAGCAATGTAGGTATGTCCAGTGATTTTTTTTTTTTTTTTTTTTTTTTTTTGGGGGGGGGTGGAGGGTTATGTGCGTAAAGCGTACATACGTGCGTTATAGTGATTGCTTCGAAAACGACTTACGTGCGTTCTCTTATTCGACCATTCATCGAACAGTGACTTTTACTGTAAGAGTAACAGCCTCAACTGTTTCCAGAATATTCGAAGAATTAACATTTCTATTTGACTGTTTTCGAGAATATTCGTTTTAATAATAGTTTTATTGCACAGATTCGAGAAATTCAAAAAATGTTTGATATGTCAATGAGATCCCATACTAATGTGAGGAAAATAGTCGCCAATCGAAATATATTTGTTTAAACGTTTCAATTATTCAATTAAAAAGAAATACTTTAAGTATAGTGCCCAGCAAAGTGGGCAAAGCCTGCTAGTTATCCTTAATTTATGGACATGAGTGTATACATAATATCACATTCTGAGATTCCCTGATTACGAAAGTCGAATTTTTAGCGTTTGATCTGTATGTATAGAGGGTGCATAGGAAAGTCCCTTTAACCTGAAAATACTTGCGGACGGAGAGTGCTACAGCCTCGCAAGTGAGGTAACGGTACAGTAAAGTGACTATGCCTGACCTAATGCAAACGACAGCAGCGTCCCTAGTGGCAAAATTTGGAAGTTAGCCATTGCAAATCGAAAAGAAAACGAAAAGAGATTGAGCAAAATTTCCAATTAGAAAGTTTTAGAGCATCAATTAATTAGAACGAAACGATATTTGGTTCACACGGATAAGATAAATTGGCGCCTGTGTACCCAAAAATGTCCGTAATCTATGCGCGACTGTTCTACTCTACATATTCACATTTCGGAAATGTAGCAGTGTGAAAAGGCAGTTTGTGACTTTGTACTGTACTGTAATGTCTGAAACCTTTAATTTCCAATGTATTTAAAATTTTAGTTTAAAAGGTGTTGGCGCTCGCTTGATACAAACAACATAATCTCATAGCATAAAATTATTGATGGCAGACGATAATTTTATTCCTAATGTGCGAGCGCTTCCTTTTAAAAATTTTATTTTCTGTGTTGTGGCAATTTCAATCGTTGCCTAGCGACGGGTGTGTTCTTTGATATGTGTTCTTTTTTGAAAGTGATAAAACAAATGGAATTTTGAATGATCCTAAATGAATGAGATCCTACAAAAGATACATTTCTTAAAAATAAACGTTTGGATTTAGAATTTTGGAGCTGTGTGAGAATGTCTAGCTTCACACTTCACTAACTTTCAATATTGCGAGACAGTGATTATTTATGGCGAATGTCAACGAAACGCAACGCATGCTGCACGGGAGTATGCCGTTCGTTTTCCAGGTGGGCCACATCCAAGTGCAGTTACCATCGCAAATGTAGTGCGACGGTTCATGGAGACAGGAAGCACTAAATGTCGTCCTCGTTCTGGCAGACCAGTGAGTGCAGGTATGCGTATACCGCCAGAGAGTATTTTGGCATATGCACTAGCCCATCTACATAGCAGTACAAGAGAAATCAGCATAGCTTGTGGCTTAACACGGGCCCGAGTATGGCAAATACTGCATAGTCAACATGCACATACCTATCATGTCACTCTGCAGCAAGAACTGTTGCCACGGGATAATGAGCGTCGATTTGATTGGTGCAACTGGGCATTAAATAATGTTGAAGATAAATCAGATTTTTTATCCAACATTGTTTGGTCGGACGAGGCACTGTTTCAGCGTACCGGAGTACTAAACCGACATAATGCCCACTACTGGGCGCTGGAAAATCCCTCGTGGGGACTATCCACAAAACACCAAGTGCGCTGGTCCATTAATGTTTGGGGCGGTATCTGGAAGGATCGCTTACTGGGACCTGTGTTCTACGAAAGCACATTAAACGGACAGAGGTAGCTCCAACTATTACACTATATCATACCCGACTTTTTGGATGATATTCCCCTGTCCGCATTACGGGACATGTGACATGTGGTTCCAACATAACGGTGCTCCTGCACACCAGCCAGCTGGAGTGTGAAGCTTTCTAAAAGATTGCTTTGGACAACAAATTATTGGGTATGGTAGTAGTATTGAATGGCCTCCACGATCGCCGGCCTGACTCCGATGGGTTTCTTCCTGTGGGGTTACATAAAAGATCAGGTTTATGCAACTCCACATACAAGTCTGCTGGATCTACGTCATCGTATTACAGATGCTTTCAATAGTGTAACACCTTCCATGCTGAGAAATGTGCATGCAGAATTACTCACACGAATACAAACGTGTATTGTGAGCAATGGCGAACTTTTCGAACATTCTCAACATTAACTTTTTATCACTATGAGACTTAGAGTTTAGTTTACCTATTTTGTTTTTGTGTGTGATGTTATCCAAATGTATTGATGTAAGTACATAGTATTTATTCATTAAATTGTGCATATTTCTTCTTTCCTCTGGCTATTCCTTTCAAATATTTACACAAAATGGAGTGCATCGATTTTAGATATTTTTGGGGTATACAGGCGCCAATTTATCTTATCCGTGTAAACCAAATATCGTTTCGTACTAATTAATTGATGCTCTAAAACTTTCTAATTGGAAATTTTGCTCTATCTCTTTTCGTTTTCGATTTGCAATGGCTGACTTCCAAATTTCGCCACTAGTGGCGGTGCTGTCGTTTGCATTAGGTTGGGCATAGTCGCTTTGCTATACCGTTACATCACTTGCGTGGCTGTAGCACTCTCCGTTCGCAAGTATTTTCAGGTTAAAGGGACTTTCCTATCCTGTATTTATCTCTTATCAGCATGACTAAAAAACAAATAACTGCAGGAAATTCAAATTTGACATTTGGGATTTTGTATTACATTACCTCTTAAAAATTTGAGAAGGAAAATTAATAATAGCCTGGAATTTTTTTTTTTTTTTTTTTTTTTTTTTTAATAATTGTATCACTGCAATTGAACTGGGGTTGAGCGGGGTGGTAGCCCCCTTACACAAAATGACATGTCAAATAAACCTGCTCCTAAACTTATTTTAGATTATTTTAAAAGTACATTGAACTTTATTATTTTACGCTACTGATCTTAAGACTCAATATGCTGTCTGTCATTAGAGTATTGAAACACAGGGTAAGAGAAAGTCGTGTGAGTGACACACCAGATTATTTTTTATATAATCATTCATAGAAAATAAAATCTTTTACATTAAAAAGTTTTTAAGAAAGCATTATAGCTTATATTTATTAATTAATACCTTATTAAAATCCTTAATAGTTCCGAGCTTTTAATATATTTCGGCCTCCAGTCGGGGCCATCATCAGAAAACTCGGTAATGGCTTGAAATGCTAAAGCTGGGCGGTTTGTTTGGTTATTAGAGAAATAAACAAACCGCCTAGCTTTAGCATTTCAAGTCATTACCGAGTTTTCTGATGATGGCCCCGACTGAAGGCCGAAATATATTAAAAGCTTGGAACTATTAAGGATTTTAATAAGGTATTAAGTAATAAATATAAAATCTTTTAGTATTAAAAGTATTTTAAAATAGATTTTTCTATTAAAAACCAAAACAATGTGTTAAGTAATCTCAACTAATTTAATTATTAAAATTTATATTTTTGATAATTAATTTAGTCTTTCAGTTTGACTTTCTTAAATAAAATAGCTTTAATTAACTCCTTATTTCTATAATGAATTACAGAAAATGTCTTTTTATGTTTAAGAGCACAAGAGTTTTGAATTTTCATTTTCATTTTAAAACACAAACAGTAGTATTAAGCAATTTCTACTAATTTAATTATTAAAAATTTCTATTTTTTTTTTTTATAATTAAATTATTTTTTTTAACGACAATATATTATTATAAAATGATTTTTTAGTTAGGTTATATATATATAGCGGAATGTCTCCGGTTGTGGGCGCAATTTTGATTTTGGCTTATAATTTTTTATACAGTACAGTCGGTAACAAAAGTCTCCGAACAGTAGCAAAAATTCCTACATAAAAAAGTACACTTAATACAATTTTATTAAATAAATCCTTGTCGAATCCTGTTCTTAGTCAGTCTAAAAACAGGATTCGACAAGGATTTATTTAACAAAGCTGCATTAAGTGTACTTTTTTTATATAGGAATTTTTGCTAGTGTTCGGAGACTTTTGTTACCGACTGTAGGTAGTATGCAAACATATGAATACCAATGGAAAGCTAGAATTCTTAGCTAGCGTTTGATGAAATAACTCTATTGATTCCGTCAACCAGAAAAAAAATATATAACCAATTTTGTAAAGTGATTTTTTTTGCCAAAAAAAATTTTTGTACCCGGTTGTGCGCACACTTGAAAAATCCACTAAAAGTGAAAAAATAATAAGAAAAACCACCATAAATTCAGAAAACAACAAAATTTATTCATTTTGTAACGATTCGGTGGCCGAAATAATAACAGAAAATGGCATTTTTCCAAATTCGTCCTCTTCTTCGTCCTCCAAAACAGAAGTGCAAAGCTTGCAAGAAAAATAATTTTCATGTATATTAGCACAGAATGTGCATCAGATGATCACACGCGTTGCATTTGATTGAGATGGCTCTTTTTACGCATAGTGGCATGTGCTTCAAACAGATGACACAGGAGTCGACATCGTCAGATTGTTGAGACTCCAATTTTTAGCACTTTGAAAGGTGGAGTTGCCTTACTTTCTCTATACTTTTTCTGTAAGTAACTCAGATGCTGCAAGAAAGTCCATATTCTCGGGCAGTTGATTTTATGGATTTTTTATCCACAAAGTAATCCTGAATGATTTTAACCAGCGTATTTAAATCCATTTCTTTTGGATCGGTTGACCTTTTCGAGGTTGACATTGCTAAGCCTAAACATACATATAAACACTAATAAAATATGATATTTTGATATAAACAACCATACTTCACAGTTTGTAAGTCAAACACACTTTTTAAATGGAAAAAACAAGTGTTTTCACAACCGGTTACATGAAGGTGCCCACAACCGGCAATGGCAGCTTTTTTTATAATGGTAGAAAAAGCGATTTTCGGTCCACATTTTGGATGAATTCGATATTGCACCACAAAATATAAGGAATATATTACATAAATATACCTTGCATTTACATTTTTGAATAAATTCACTTCGATTTATTGCATTCTGAAAATATTCACAAATCACTTTTGTGTCGCTTTTTCTCAGATTTTTTACTTCGATACTTGCACTAAGAAAATGCATCTATTCACTTCGGTGTTAGCACAAAAACTGCGTATTATCACAATACATGTTTGACAGTACTCAAATCATATTTGCTTTTTGTTAAAAGATATGATGGAGTGCCCATAACCGGAGAATACCCATAACAGGAGGCATTCCCTATATAAATTTTTATAGGAAAATATTTTGGTTGTGTGGTTTATGTATTAAAGTCGACTGACAACATAAGGGTCCTACGCCTAGGTGAAATGCTTTCCATGAGGGTTCTTTCTAAAATGTTCTGGCCTGTATATACGCAATTTTTGTTTAAAATCGTAGAAAATTTCGAAGTATGTCGACAAGCGCTATCTGGAATCGAATCAGGGATTCCCGAACTACCAGAACCGCTTGTCTACTGATACAGGCATTTTTATTACAAAACCAAACAATAGTATTAAGAAATTTCAACTAATTTAATTATAAACCTTTGTATTTTTAATAAATGTATTAATTTTTTAATTAGAATATTTTATTAAAGGATTTTTTTTTTTTTTTTTATCTAGCCTTTCCTTTAACATTTTTTTCCTTTCATAAAGGGAAAAAAAATAATATTATTAAAAGTATTTTAATATAGATTTTTCTATTAAAAGCCGAAAAAATAGTACTAAGTAAAGTATTCTCGACTAATTTAATTATTAAATATATATATTTTTTTATTAGTTAAACTTGTTTTCTAGATTTTTATAATTATTTTTTAAACTTTTTTTTTTTTTAATCTTTATTAAATGATTTTTATTTATTTTTAATTAATAAATTCCACGCAGCTCATAAACACACACTTAAGCCAATTTATAAATGAAATCAGTGAAATGATATTATATACATATATATATATATATATATATATATATATATATATATATAGGAAAAACAATTTATTTATTTATTTTATTTATAGAAAAAAAAATACTCTTTTTTTTTTTTATTCATAGGGAAAAATACTTTTCTATTAAAAGAATTTAGAAATAAATTTTTCAATTAAAAGCTCAAATAGTTCTATTAAAAGAACTAATTTAATTATTAAACATTTTCATTTTTAATAAATACAGTAATTTTTTTCAGATTAAAAATAGTTTGGTACATATTTTTCAATTAAAAGCATCCATAAATCTTAGCAGAAATGTAAAACATCTTTAAAAAAAAAAAAAAAAAAAAAAAAAAGGAGAAATGGAAGTAAATAGCTAAGCTTGTAACGTTAAGCAATGGTGCTTATCCTACCTTTTGCCTACACTCTGAAGCATGAGCTAAATCATCTGTCAATATTCATCGCAGTGACGTTACATGTTACATGTACCTATCTCATTTATCTTGGCCACGGAGTAATATTTAAGTCTATATTACTCCGTGATCTCGGCTGGTCATTTACGATTGTAATAACAATTTTTTCGGATTGCCTAGGTAGGTAGGTTGGGTTTGGTCGCTCCTGGTCTGCTCAACTCTACTCGCTAGTGTGTTTACTTTTCCTGCTTCAGCTGTGTTGCTGGTGTTTCCTTCGAGGTTGTTTTTTTTTTAATTTTGTTCTGGCTTTCTAGTCGAAAGTTGGTAAGTTTTTGCTTTTTCCTTTTCTTTCACGCCTAGGAGTGTGAGTTTGTCTTTATTCTCTGTTGCGGGGTATTTCTCCTCGCTTGCTATCATCTGGCCACATGTCCGGAGGCGGTTCCCTGGATAGGCCGCCATGTTCCTTGAATTACTTCTCCAACGCCGGTGCGTTGGCAGACTCGCTTAGTATAGCTCTAAACGACGGATATGATTCCATTGCTATAATCATCGCGGCAAAAAATGGCTCTATACCACATACTCATCCGAAAGCTTTAAAAGAAAGAATAACAAATATTGTAGCGGATAATAGAGCCATTGAGGACATAAAATTAACCAGACAGGGTAAACTGTTACTAACAACCAAATCAGTAGCTGCTGCTCAAAAGCTGCTTAACATTAATTCGCTATTGGGTGTCGGTGTGAACCCATTTATAATCACCGATACCATTTCATCGAGGTTTTTGTTGCATAACATTGAGACTAGTGTGTCCTGTGCAGACATCGCCGACGAACTTGCAGATCAAGGGCTAGCGGCCTTGGAGGTCCGCCTCTTTATGAAAAAATCACAGGATGAAGAGACTCCCACCCAAACCGTCCTGGTAACGCTAATCGGTACGAACCTTCCAACAAATGTCAAATTGTGGTATGTTCGCCACAAAGTCTCCCCCTTCTATGACCGGCCTCGTGCATGCCTTAACTGTCACAGGTTTGGGCACTCGACAAAATCATGTCGGAGCCAAAAGCTCTGTGTCCGATGTGCTGAACATCATACGGAGGATTGTACGGCTGCATCCCCAAAATGCATCAACTGCAAAGGTTCACACGCAGCATCTGACAAAGCATGCCCGGATTATAAAAAGGAATCTGAGATCCAAAAATTCAGAAGTGAGAACCACCTCACAATTTCGGAGGCGAGGCGCATTTACAATGAATCAAGGAAAACATCCAATAGGTCCTTTGCAACGGTGGCGGCTAGCGGCCCACAAGACGTTGTATCCAAAGCCGATCTTCACTCGGCCCTACAAAACATCACTGAACACTTTACCAATATGGTTCAAACCCTCATTGCCGAGTTCCAGCAATTGCTGCAAGTGTTGGCAGAAGCCATCATTCAGCCCCTCTCTGAAATTATGCAGGCGATACCACCAAAAAAGGCACAAAAGGCTGCTCTGGTGGACGTGTTTAATGAAGTCCTCCAGAAAAAATCAAAGACGTTGCGCTTGCAGCCCCAGGACCCAACCATCATGGACTATTCTTCGTCTCGTCTCTCACACGAACCCTCCACTTCCATGGATACCTCTTTGCAAGACCCGCCTCTTCCTGGTGCTTCGACAAACAAGTCTCCCCAGGTGGGATAGCGTGCCTCGGCTTCCAGTGCTCTCATGGGTAAGTCCCCTTTTCTTTTGCTTCCCTCTTTCTCTGTTTCTGTTTTTTATGGGTTTAGTCAATTTTTTGGTTCAATGGAACTACCGCAGTCTTAGGGCTAATGGTCATTGGCTCCGTTCTACCCCTGAGCTCCATGCTAGTCTGCTTTGCCTGCAGGAAACCTTTTTGTCTCCCCAGGACACCTTTGTCATCCCTGACATGACGGTGTACAGGGCTGATAGAGTTGATACTCGCGGTGGTGGTCTCCTCACTGCTATACATGCATCTAAGGCTTCCTACCTGGCTACTCTCCCTCCTTGCCCTGTCCAGGACTTCGAAGTCCTCGGGGTCAAAGTTTTTTTGGACAACTGCTGGACATTAGTGCTGAACTTCTACTCCCCTTCAGGCAACTTCCCGTCGGATTGACTTACTGAAATCCTATCCTCGGAGAATTCCCCCTTTATCATTGTTGGTGACTTCAATATCAACATCCTTTCCCGCTCCCCCCCCCGTCCCTAGGCGGGTCCAACAACTGCTAGACTGGGCTAGCGTCCAGGATATTTGCGTCCTGAATTTTGATCACCCTACTCGCTCCGGCTCTTCCGGTTCCTCCTCCCTCTTAGACCTCACCATGCTGTCTCCCTCCATCCAGTCCAGAATTAGATTCTACGTCCACCCTGACTTGTTCGATTCGGACCACCACCCCATCATTCTCTTAGCCTACTCCCCTGTGGGCTACCCAACGGCCCCTCGTCGTGTTTACAACTGGACTAGAGCCTCTGCTGCTCTTAACATGATAGATAATCTTCCGACTTCTTCCTATCAGGACTTTGAGCACACTTGCAGAGAGGTTATGGACTCCACTTCCTCTCACCTGAGTTCGCCTAGTCACTTGGGCTGTCCTTGGTGGGATTCTACCTGCCGGTCACTCCTACGTTCGAAGCGGAAACATCTCCGCCTTGCCCGTTTGCATTGCTCCAGGGAAAAGTGGATTCATTACAAGAAGTATGCGGCCAAACTTCGAAAGTATATCAAGCTGGCTGCCCGCAACTTCTGGGACTCCCTCTGCCAAGGCAGTTGCGAAAGTGGGAGAATCTTTAAAATCCTGAAACGCCTGGCTAGTCGAGACCTCCCCTCTGGCGACAATATTATCAAAGACCCTGTTCCCATCGCGTCCATTCAAACCCAAGCTCATGCTTTCCTAGAATATTTCTCTAAACCCAACCTTCCACACCCTATACCAGTTTATCTCGGTGATGGGGATCCGATCCTAGACGCCCCCCCTCTCCCTGGATGAACTTCGCCACGCTCTAAAACGCTCTCGTCCGACTACTCCAGGCGCTGATGGCATCTCTATTAAGCTCCTTCAGAAGCTTTCTGAGAAACACCTCGAATCCCTGCTGAACACCTTTAACCTTTCTTTTGGTTCGGGGGAAATCCCTAACTCCTGGAAGCTTGCCACCATCGTTCCCATCCGGAAGCCTGGCAAACCTGCTCATCGAGTCGACTCCTATCGCCCGATAGCTCTCACTTCGGCGGGGTGCAAATTATTGGAACGCATAATCCTCCGCAGACTCCTTGCTTGGGGCGGGCAGCGGCATTTGTTCCACCAAGATCATTTCGGATTCATCCCAACTAGGGACTGCTCCCTAGCTTTATGCACCTTTATAAACGATATTGTCTCGGCCCGCTCTCGTAAATGGTATGTCGCAGCAATCTGTCTTGACATCAAAGCGGCCTATGACTCTGTTCATATAGACACCCTCATTTACAAACTTGCTTCTCATGGAATTAGAGGCATCATGGGTCGTTGGCTAACTTCTTTCCTGGACTCTCGGGTTATTCAGGTTCGCTGGAAGGCTATTATTTCCGACACTGCCCCTTGTAACCAGGGCGTCCCACAAGGCAGCGTTCTTTCTCCGCTTCTTTTCATATTCTATATGCTGGATATCGTGGAGACGCTGGAAGACGGGGTTCGCATGATCGTTTACGCGGACGACCTCTTGATCTATGTCGTGAGTCCGGAGGCAACCCAGGCACGGAGAAAACTCCAGGATACCCTTTAGCGCATTGCCTTCTGGTGCTCCTCGAATGCGCTTAGTATTGCCCCAGCCAAATGTTCGGCAATCAACTTTACTCGTTGCAGGGACTCGGGGGCTCCGTTCACCCTTCGGGGCGTGGAGGTCCCTTGGAGTTCTCCGATAAAAATCTTAGGTGTCTGGTTCTCTCGCACTTTATGTTTCACCCCTCACTTCACTGCTATCACGTGCAAAGCCCAGCGCCGGCTGAATTACTTAAAGGCTATCACGGGCCGCTCCCGTGGTATTAATACACATGCTAAAGATTGTCAATTCCATCATCCGAAGCATTCTAGAATATGGAGCTCCTCTGTTCTATGATTCTCCTGTTTCGGCCTTGAATATTCTTGAGATCAGCTATAACGCTGTCCTCAGATTGGCTACCGGTCTTCCCAAATGCACCCCTATCCCTGTTCTCCGTCGGGAAGCCGGGGTACCTAGTGTGTCCAGTCGCCTCCTCCTTCTCACGAAGATGTTTCTTCTCCGCCTCCTCGCCTCCCCTCCTGGGCTGCGCCTTAGTGAAGCTCCCCATGCAGCTCTTGCCCAGCCTGCTCCGTTGTGGAAGTGGTAACTACCGTTACAGGAGATACAATCCCATGTGGGCTGTTCCCTCTCGTACATTATCCGTCTGTGCTGGCCTCCCCCCCCCCATGCTGTGCCCAGTTTCGGGTGATTTCGAATGGTCTTGATTTTCAGTCTCCGGACTTCCCAGCTGTTACTAAAGTTCACGCCTGGAATCAATGGTTTTCCTCCCTCCCCCCCTGCTCTTTCGCTGCCACCGACGCTTCGAAAGACGGTGCTAAAACCGCCATCGCTGCTGTAGATCCTATCAGCAATACTTCTTTCGCAACCTTGGTTCCTCATGACAACTCGGTGTTCACTGCCGAGGCTCTTGCGTTATATCTTGCTCTCTCTACTCTCCCCATATCTCATCCGAATATTTTCATTCTGTCTGATAGTCTGTCGGTGCTTCGTGCCCTTGAGGATTGGTCTATTCGTTCGCCGAATGTGATCCTACTGCTGATCTCCCATATCCAGAAGCTTAATGCTCGCGGCTATCATATCACCTTTGTCTGGTTTCCCGGTCATTGTGGTATTCCTCCCAACGAACTTGCAGACTCCCTCGCCAAAAATGGGCCATATCTCTGCGCCCCTTTCCTTCGTATAGCTCCAGAAGATCTCCGATCTCAGGTTCGGAAGACCTGGAGGGTAGAACAGGAATATGCTTGGATAAACTGCGACTACGCGATCTCTCTCCCCTTCCTTCTTCCTGACAGGTCTTTCCCCAACTGGGTCCCGTCCCGTCTCGCAAAATGGATGTTCTGATGGCTCGTTGGAGGTCCAAAACTATTCTAACCAATCAACGCCTACATAGGATGAACCTCACCTTTTCCCCTCTCTGTAACTTCTGCTACGACTTGGTGCCTTCTTCACGAAATGGTCCTTAGCGCATCTGATTCTCTTCTCTCGACTAGCTTTCTCGTCCTAACCTAACGCTTTGTTTGGTTTGCGTTTTGGATTTTCCGAGATGAAGCTGTCCCTTGGGACATAGCACAAATCTCAGTATCCCCCTACCTACCTACCTACCTACCAACAATTTTTTCATAAGAGTTGGCAACTAGTAAACGTATGTAGTAAACAGTTTTTGTCGCTATGGTGATGGTGATTCATACTTTTTGTTTTGTAGCTATCCGTATGTATTTTATGCTATATTTTTTTCATTTTATTTTTATTTCTCTTTGTTAATGATTTATTTTGTGGTTTTTCATTTGTTTACTATAATTCTATCCTTATAATGTATAGATTAAAAAAAAAAAAAAAAAAAAAAAACATAAATATAGTTTTAGTTTTGTCACAATTAATAAGCTAGAAGTATATATAAATGCTTATTATCGGAAGAAGTGCATTTCATTCTTGGTATAGAATTAGAATAAACTATAAAACTGCAAAATCCCGTGCAGTAGTGATTGTTTACGTGTTTTCTCAATGTGAATAAAAACTATTGCTCTGGGTTATAAAATTTAGCCGAATTAACGTCCCTTACAAACCTGTGCTTGAAAGGGAAAAAAAAAAAAATGTATGTAATAAAAACATATGTATATTTTTTAAAACTGATGAAGTGTTCTTCTAGAATTGACTACCCCATCAATATTATCCGATCTCCTGATAATTTATTTCAGCTGTGAATTTAATCTTCCAATTTCCTAAATATCTTTATCTAAATGTTCTTTTGCAAAATGTTCAAACTGCAAAGATATTTTTGTTTATTTAGTTTTATTATTGTTCAAATTTCTCTGCTTTTGCAAAGCTCATTTTAGGTCAAAATTCTGAATTTAACCCTTTTTTGCTTCTTTATTTTCTGTTTATTTTCTTTTTCTTTAAATAGAAATAAGTACTAGTTGTGACCACATACTGTTGTACCCTGAAGCACACAAGTTAATGTTGATGCATATACATAAAAATGAAACAATAAATTCCATGCAGCTCATAAACACACACTTAGGATAATTTATAAATTAGTGGAATGATTTTTTTTTTTTTTTTTTTTTTCAACCGCTGTTGTACTATACACATACACCCACTCCCACACAGACCCACAGACTGAAACCAAAAACATTTTGGATCTCAAAGGGGAGACCTCCTCTGATTTATTAACAGTTAGTCCATTGTTATTATTACAACAACTTGTTAAAAGTGTAAACAAAATCCAATGATAATTATCAGAAATATTTTTGGCTAAGAATTATTTGTCTGTACTTCATCCAATTTGCGTATTATGTGTTTTTGTGAATGTGCTATTTTGTCAAAGACAACAGAATGCCAATAGTTTTGAGGAGTTTTAAAAAGTTTATGTAACCTGTATTTATGACATTTTTATAACCAGTGTTTTTGACATTTTTACAACCAAATAATTAACCACTGCTTTTAAAATTTTAATAACCAGTACTTTTAAAACATGTTTAACTGATGTTTGTGACATTTTTATTGCTAGTAGTTTTAAAAAGTTTACAACCAGTGTTTATGACATTTTTAAACCAGTGCTTTTAAAATATTTATGAACAGTGCTTCTAAGAACTTTTTAATCAGTGCTTTTAAAAATTATAACAGGTGTTTCTGACATTTTTATAACCATTGTTTTTGACATTTGTCATTTTTATAACCAGTGCTTTTGACATTTTTATAACCAAATAATTAAGCAATGCTTTTAAAAGATTTATAACTGGAGTTTGTGGCATTTTTATTGATGGTAGTTCTAAAAAGTTTATAAGCAGTGTTTGTCATATTTTTGAATCGGTGCTTTTAAAATATTTATAACCAGTGCTTCTATAAACTTTTTAATCAGTGCTTTTAAAAAGTTTATAAATGATATTTCTGAAATTTTTATAACCAATGCTTTTAAAAATTTAAAATTGGTATTTTTAAAATGTTTATAAAGAAGGCTCCAGGAATTAAAAAAAAAAAAAAAAAAAAAAAAAAACTGGTTGAGAGAAAAAAAATTTCGTAGCCAGTAAAAAATCCTCCCTGTCTTTATTTATTTATTATTTTACTTTTATTTATTTTTTTTTCAATATTTCAATTCACTTGAATGTAGAAATTAAAATTCTGTGTATAAAAATGAAGGTACTTCTCCGATTGCGGGGCGCAAACAAAAAATCGCCAATTTATATTATTGCTATTTATATTATTATTGCTATTTATATTCAAATTGCATATTGCATTCTTTACCAATAAACCTTTCTCTTGAAAAAAAATAGACTGCATCTTCTTCAGTTGTGGGCAAATCCCAAATTTTCATCATTTTTGTAAAACAAAAATTCAGGTAGAAGAAAAAATGTTAATATATTTTACTTGGAAAACAAAAATGTTCTAACGTTAATAATTGGCAATTTTTCATTTGCCAATAGTATCAAAATGAAATACTATCTAGGACTGGCTTATACATCAGAAAACGCCTGTTAAAATTTAACATCCTCGAAATAGTTTTATTATTTCCTCTAAATTAATACACCTTTGTATAGGTCGAAATTCGCTGACGTTAATGCAATTTTGCAACTATCTTGGCTTTGAGCTGCACATTAATTAATCCCAGAAATTCCTTTTAAGAGCCCATATGATTTAAAGAACCAATCAGCAGCTCAGAAAATTAGGTATAAAAGCCCAAACATTAAACAAAACAACACTTCTTGCCACGATTTTGACTTGTTAAACACTACCACACTGCAGCCCTCCTCCGAAATTGCAAAGGAGTGATAGTTTTCCGACCAACGTACGCCGGGAGACGTAAAATCCTGGACGACAGCGATCACAGAAGTTTCCAGAGATAGTCCAAGCCTTGCCTTGCCATGTCACCTCAACTTTGCCATGTTGAAGAAAATAAAGAAGTTTCGTTGAATATCTCCTAGTATTTATTGTGTGCCTGACGGACAGCTCGCCACCGTACACCCAGATGTTACACATATATATATATAATCACTGCCTTTAAACAGTTTTAAATCGATGTTTGTATTTGCTATATTTTTATCAGAGATTTAAAAATGTTTGAATTCACAACTTTAAAAAGGTTTTAACTAATTTTTTCAATAAAGGCTTTTGATCATATTATAACAGTGTTTTGTATAATGACTGCTTTTATTTTATATATTTATTTTTAAGGTTCAATATCTGTGTAATTGCATGATTTTTAGGGTTTTTTTTTTTTTTTTTTTTAACTCTGTTTATGATCATTTTATTTCTTTAAATTGCTTGTTGTCAACATGCTTAGTGATTTTTTTTTTTTTAATAAAGAAAAACATGCTTTCTTATGCAGGTGTTGAAGGGTTGCATGGTATATGAAGGGTTTTGGTTTGAGACACAATGTAGAACATCACCATCTTGATGAGTTTTTTAAAAATGTGTCCTGGTGCACACAGAAATTAAACAATATCGATGTTGTAGTTGTTGTTTATGTCAAATCTATATACAAAATCAAATATTGAGGTAACTTAAATCAATAATTAAATACTATCATTTTAGTTCCCCCCCCCCCCCCACAAGCTTTAAAGAACTCACAGCTTTAAAGAATTTAGTATTTAGATTAATAAATTTATTTGTAACAAACTGAATAATTAAATAATAAACAGTAAGTATTTTGAAAAATGCACCTAATATTTACAATATTTTTCCTTCACAAATAATATGAATTTTAGAATTATAATATGTATTTTAATTATAATTACTCTACACTAATGTAGCATAAAACTATTTATAATACATAAACTATGATTTACTCAGTTTTGTAGCTTGATTTACAATAAAATACCAATAATAAGATTATTACATGATGTTTTTCATGCTTTTTGACGTCAAAAACCCAACCCTTTTGGACCAGCAAAATCAATGCCAATTTTTCTAGCCAATAGTAAGTCACCCATATTTTGAACTATATACTTAGCTGCCAACCAAAGACATAATATTCACTGTCTCAATACTGATTTAACAGTGGATCTGCCATGAGGGATCCAAAATTTTATTTCTTCCCCAAATTCAGTTTTGTTAATAACTTTTGCTATGCATATTTCAGCTTTTTCTAGTTGCAGGGCCTTTAAAGGGCTACTTTCTTTTGACTTGGTTTTGAGATTATGAATGAATCTGAGAATCCAAGCTACTGTTCACAAAAGTTTTAAGTAGTAAGAAAAGCTTTGAAAATAAGGTAACAAATCATTTTGACTGATGAGGGATTGTTTAGAGTCTGATTTATTTGTAATGTGTTATTCCTCATGTGTAGTTAAAGGTGGAAATTAAGAAATTTGGTTGGTGGCCACTGGCCACTAGCCTTCATTTTTTTAATGGCCACTTTTAAAAAGTTAGTGGCCACTAGTTAGTGGCCACTGGCCACTCGCTGATAAAAGTAAAAGTAAAATAAAATTTTCTTTTCTTTAATTTTTTCAATGTTCAGTCTCGACAAATCATTAAGAAAATAATTAAGGTAGTCAACTTTTTGAAACTCATTCACAATAATACATTTCTGATAAATTTTAATAAATGAAATAGGAATAGATTTACATAATTTATACTATGAATGTAAGAAAATACTATTCAATACAAAATTCATATGTTTAAAATGCTCTTTTGGTTATATTATTTTATAACAGAAAAATTCTGATTATATTGCCCTTTCACTATCCTGAATGGTGTCGATTTTCTACTTTTTCAAAGAAAAAAAAAAACATCTTTGATTCATGAAAATATATTAGTATATGTAAATTAAAAAAAATATTTTTTTAATAATACTTTTTTATTTTGCAAGTTTCTTTTTCCTTTTTTTTTTTTCATGTTACAAATGAATTATAAATTAATTTTTCTTTAATAATAATGAATTTTTAATAATTTGCAATTATAATCCCCCTCTCTAACTGAATTTAGAGAGTGTGGCTGTACAGACATTTTTTAAAAACTATCAATTCGTGTTCAGGACACCCCAAAACGTGTAGATCCGTCAAAAAACGGAGGTTGAAAATTTTCGCGAATCCAATACTTTCTTTATATTACATATAGAATAAAGTAAAAAATAGTTCATATGCAATAACAAATATTAAATAATATGTAGTAAATAAATAAAATATTCAATAAATTATGCATTCTTCTGATTAAGAACTAAAAATATACATACATATATACATTTTTTTTTTTTTTTTTTTTTTTTAATAATAACAGAAAACGCACTTACCTTTTTCCGAAAAAAGATGTTATTTTTAGAGAATTATCTGTAGCTCCACGTTTACTACCACTACGATTGCTTTGTGATTCAGGATTTTCTTTAAATCTCTTCATATTAAAGCAATAAATCCAAAATTTATATTACTATATAAAGCTTGTTTTAAAGATTGAAATTTCGAGAAACCACGCATATGACTGAATGCGATACGGCCGTTGGGAATGGATAGAAATGCCAAGTTTGAAAAGAAAGTGGTATAAAATAACAAAGAAAATGTGTCAAATGACGTTTTAAATTTTTCTGCGAACGTAATACAATCGGAGTTTCAGCCGATTGATTATCTCACGAGCTTCCTTTTCGTCTCTGTCTCCCGAAAGTCGGCCGAAACTCTCATTTTGACATTTTTTAAAAATCAAAATATAATACTTTTATAGAAAAATGGAAAAAAGGCCATACGTTTTTTTAGTATATGAATAAGACTACCTGCCAATTTCCAGTGTTTACTGTTAAAATTGACTTCCGAAAATGTCTGTAAGTGGCGATGTTAGATTTGAGAAAGCCTGAATTCGAGGCGCACGGCGCGTTTACTGCGAAAATGCCGCCGCGCGATCCAAGTTTGCATTGGAATGGGGTATTTCTATAAAGAATGGGTAGAAGAATTTTAAGTGTTTACTATTAAAATTGACTTCCGAAATATGTTTGCAAGTGGCGAGGTTAGATTTTAGAACAGCCTGAATTCTTTGCGCGGCGCGTTTACCGCGAAAAAGCCGCCGCGCGATCCAAGTTTGCCGTGGAATGGGGTATATTTTATAAAGAATGGGTAGAAGAGAAGTGGCCACTGCAGTGACGACCAAAGGCAATTTCTTTAGTCGCCACTTTTGAAAATCTAGTCGCCATGTGGCGAGTGGCGACCGCTAATTTCCAGCTTTATAAAGTAGTCATATATAGCGTATGAGTTTTGGGTATTTCAATACTGGAATGCCATTTTGGTCCTTCCCACTAATCAATTTCAGTATATTAATTAATTATCATTTTCATATAGATGCAGAATACTATAGGATCCAGGCCTATATTTACTAGCACTATTTTCAAATTTCTGTATTATGAATTTACAAAAATAAGCAAATATTCTTTTCAATATGTATTTATGAAAAGGCAAATCAACCAATCTACAAAAGTGGCTGGTAAAATTTAAAGCTTTTTATCATTTTTCTCATGTATCTAATATTAGCTGTAGCACAATTCTATTGTATTATTCTACAAATGTGACTGAAATTTTCAATTCTGTTAGAGTTTTATTATAATGCATACTTTCAAATATTCATTGGCAATATTTAATTACTTTACTTGATATGAACTCCATATAATCTGCAAATAACTAGGCTTTTTGTGTATACAAACATATTGGACATTTGTACTCCTAACACAGGAATAACATTGACATCTGTCTTTTCATAATTAAAAACTCGAATGAACCAAATAAAATTTGTTATATTTTATCTATAATATATTTTAAAATATTAAATCTTTTAACATTTTTTCTTGATTCCTTGTTAAAAGTTTGTGCTTCATAATCACCAACCATAAATTTTATCTTGTGTTATTTGTTTCAGGTATTCCAGAATTATTTTAAATTCATGTATATGTTATTATTTCTCTATTTAAATTTATATGATGGATGTTTTTGATAATTTTGGAGCTACATTAAAGGTATTTTTATGTTCTAAAATGAATTCTATCTAGTTACATACTAATGTAAGAAATATTTGAAATAGTTTTATTAAATTAATTTATACTACTTTATAAATCAAGATTTTTGAAAATATATTTTTAACATCAAGAACAAAGATCTTGTGCAAAATTTTCACACAGACATATTATACATTTAATTTTAGCAACTTTTGAAATATTTAAACTATTAAAAAAAGAAAAAGAGAGAAAGAAAAACGTCCTGTTTTACTTTAAAAGAAAATTAATAAACTATTATGAAACTGCCTAATTTTATCATAATAAAAAAATTTGATGTACGTTTGATTGAAACAATATTTGTTTAATCCTTTTATTATGGCCACTTAAGAAAATTAGCTATGAAATATTATATTATCACTGCTCAAGCTCAAGGGCAGACTGGCCCACTGGCTCTCGGGCCGGTGCGCCCTCATAGTACTTAGGTTGATGCGCCCTTATGGGAGATAATCGAAAAAATTTTTATTGACTTTTTTATTTGAGGCTATTTTTGCGCCTTAGGTGCAGATGAATAAGGGACCAATGTGCCCTGCACCATACACCCTGTTCGAATCCATTGACAATTGAACACCCTTTTATAACAGCCATGACGCCTTTTTATAACGGCCATGGAATGCTGAGTTATAAATCAAAATACAACCTCCCATCAGTATTTTCAAAATATCATAGCGTAAGGTTTAAACATATTTTGTTCCCTAATTAACTTAAAGATATAAAATTAGTATCATTAGAAAACTTGTAATACAGGCTTTTAAATGATATATCACTTCTATATATTTTTAAATTTTTCATTTTAAGGTCAAAGATTTTGATCTTTAAACTTCAATATCTCAAAAAGTATACGTTTAATTTTTGTTTAGAAATTATATGTTATTATTACATTTAATAATCTATAATTACAGTAAGTTTCAACATGGCACGGCCATTTTTCTTTTCTTTTCTTTTCTTTTTTTTTTTTTTTTTTGTAAAACGTACGTTATGTTAATATGGAAATACTGGTAGAGTTGTATTTTAATTTATCACTGAGTATACCATGGCTATACTATGTCGAAACTTTTAGTAATAAAAGATAATAAACATAAGAATAACGCATAATTAAAAAAAAAAAAAATAAATATGTACTTTTTTATATATTGAAGGTCAAAGGTCAAAATGTTTGACCTTAAAATGAAAAATTTTAAAAATATATACATGTGTTATATCATTTGAAAGCCTGTATTATAAGCTTTCTAATGATACTGATATTTTATCACTAAGTTAATTAGGAGAGAAAATATGGGAAATAACATTTATAAGAAAGAACATTTGTAGTAGAAGAATTTCGGAAATTTGCATTTTTTACCCAATTTTGCAGCTATGTATATCAAAAACTAAAAGAGATAGGGACTAATTAATTGGTATACATTCATTTCTCAATAGGACAAATAAATGAGCCCAATTTCATAAAAATCTGAAGGAATCAGATTCAAAATGCTGTTTTTTTTTTTTGTGTGTGTGTGTTGATTTGACATGGAATGACTCTCTTGCAATGTAGTGATGTTCTGATTTAATTGGTAGCACGACGGGACTTGCAGAAATGGCTGGATTAGTCAGCACTCTCTCTGTATTTTAGGGAGTTTCTGTTCACAAATTATCATTATTATTATTATTATTATTATTTTTAATGCAGAAAAAAAAATAAAGCAATAGCATATTTTTTATTTTTGTTTTTAATACTAGAATTTGCCTTAACAAAAAAAAAAAAAAAAAAAAACGGCAGTGTTGTGAGATTATGAGGGTGAGTGCCATTTACTGGAATAGCATGTCTGTGATAAAAATGGGTGGGTGAAATTGGCGAACTTAAAAGCCGTTAGTTTGTCTGTTTCCCGCAGTCCACGCAATTCCTCTATAGCTGTCTATGTCATTGTTTCCGTGCGTGATTTAAAGCAATTTCGTGTTTCGATTTATTAATAAATTAGTTTATCGTTTAAGAAGAAGACTGCAGGAAAATTTACATCTTGTGTTATTTCTCAAAGGTAAGTGCAGTATTTAGTTTAGAGGGGAACAGACTAATTTTATTAAATTATACTTTAGGCAAATATAATTATGTACAATATTAAAATATTATCATTGTTAATTAAATAGTATAAAAATGCTTATTAAATATTTTAAATTATTTCTGCTCACAAAAAAAAAAAAAAAAAAAATCCAGTGTGAAACAGCTACACAACTTCCATTACCCATTATTACACATATTACACACACATTTTGGAGATAATGTGATCAGAAGACTAAAAATTTATCTAACGCCTAAAAATTTTCCGGTAAGAGAAAGCTGTCACTCGTGTAAAAACATATAAAACAGAGTTTAAATAGCAAATTGAAAAAAAAAAAAAAAAGTATTTGTTATATTATCTAACATTTAATGTTCTTTGCCTACGTTATCACACGACAGACACACCGAAGGAGAGAAAGGCAGACAGATAGACTAATTACAGTCATAAGCATTCATAAATACAATAGGAAAATGTTAGAAATGTTGAAAATGTTAGAGAACATACAATAGTGAACTTGAATAACATATTTCAGTTTTATTAAGATTTCTGTAAAGTAAAGTTATTATAGTGTGGTTTAAAGAAAATTTTCAGAATAGCTCAGAATACGGCGACAATCTAAATTGATATATTTTTATTTTTTACATTTTATATACTAAATGTAAAGTAACTTACAAAGATATTTTAATTTTTGAATGCAAACAAAAAAATTCAGTGGTGGTCTTACTTTTTTCCACCACTTTAAATTAGTTAATTTCACCAGTTGTTCACGTTAACAAGGTTCGACTGTATTTGATATGCCTGATGCTACTCTTTTCCTTAAGTTTAAGTGAATATAATTTTTATAAAGGTTTCTGAGATGTTCAATTCGACTTAAAAAAAATTCTTTTATTTATGTTCACATTTTATTTATTTGCTTGCTTCTTTTTTTCCCTTTGCATTTTTAAATAAAAATGAACTTTTTTTATATAAGTCATGAACTTATAAACAGTAAAAGTTAATTCTACTGTGAATACCTGGTTAAACTATTCTAATTTACACATTATAACAAGAAAATAAACTAATTTAAATCCTTTTGCCAAAATTTTATGACTTTATGGCCTGTTATTATGTAGGTTCCATTTATCACTACTTTGAGTGATATTTGAAATATTTCTGCAACATCCACATATTTTATTAGTAAATATTTTCTTATATTCATCTTAATATAAGTTTTTATAGTTTGTATAATACAGGGATGAAATTTTTCAGCTTGTCATCTGATTTCAGCTTTTTTGTAAATTTTGCTTTTCAGCTTTTTTTCAGTTTTCTTAACTTTTTTTGTAATTTTGATGTGCATTTGTTACATCAGCTGATTTAAACTTGAATGAATACTAAATGAAGATTAAAAAACATATTTATTACTCTAATATAATAGATTTTGTCATAAAAGTTCTAGTATTTTATTTCCTTTGCTTACAGTTTCAGTTTTTTATCTTTTTGCTAATCTCATCCCTGATAATAAAAAGTTCCTACAATATTTTGTAGCACATTTACAAAGTCTCTGCTACAAGTAATATTTAAGAGTGAATTCCTCTTAATATACGTAATCTTTTTGTCAAGCTTCTAACATCTATAACCACCACCTGGACTCATGATATATATATATATGCTGTCTGTTCGCGTGGCGGCTCGTGAACCGAAAATAGGTGAAGAGCTCAAAAATAATATTTAAGTATTTTTAATGCATAATTTTTATTAAGCATGGTCTTAACTAAAAATACTTATTTTTGAAATTCTTTATTCATCAACCTTAATTCATTTTAGATAATTTGGAGTGGATGGCTGATTTTTATACCAACTATGTGAAAAATACCAGAGCTGGGAATCGAACCCCTGCCTTCCGCTATACGCCAAAAATCAGCCATCCACTCCAAATTATCTAAAATGAATTAAGGTTGATGAATAAAGAATTTCAAAATTATAATTTTGTGGTCTATTGGAGTTGTGCCACGTTTAATATTGTCACGTGATATAGCTGTGTTTGCAGACTCAGTGACATTGCCAATGAATATTATGTGAGAAATGCCTAGCTGGTTATCACCCAGGGTAGCTCAGTGGTAGAGCATCCACGCATAAAGTGGAAGGCCCGGGTTTGATTCCCGGCTCTGGTATTTTTCACATAGTTGGTATAAAAATCAGCCATCCACTCCAAATTATATAAAATAAAAATACTTATTTAAATGTAAATTTGTATTCTATAAATGAATACAGTGTGCCTCTTCACCTATTTTCAGTGCACGAGCCGTCACTGGTCTGTTCTCAGTATCCCTTGTATGATCTGAAGATGCTATGAAAACTCATGGTGAAAAAGCTTTGTATATTTTAATTTGTAAATTTAATTTTAATAAATACGAATGTGTTTTAAAGTGTTTCTAGCTTTTAATACTTTTTTAATTATTTGTATAGTTTATTAAATTAAACTTTTTTTTTTTATTATTATTGTTTTATCTTGATATTTTGCTATTTATTTTAAAGCAATTAGATGAACTTGAGGCAGAAGATTATCGGCGGAGAAATAATGATTCTTTAGAAAATCTAAAAAGTATGGCTGCTTCTCCAGATTTGGTTGAAGATGATAATGGTAGATATATTTCCTATAAATTTACATTATAAGTGCATATTTATGCTTTTGATATCTGCCTGTTAATATGATTGGAATACATAGGTATTTATAAAATATGTAAAAGAAGTTTGTATATACAGTAAAGCACCATTTATATATCTTTTAAAGCAGGGATGGCCAACCCACAGGCCACCGTACAGTTTTTTGTGGCCTGCGAGAAGACTAATGATATGTAAATTTTGACAACTTTGGTTAATACACTAAAAATTAATAAATCCATTCTGACTTTTCTTAGTGAAAATTATGGCAAATTTTAGCGATTATGGTAACTAAAGAATCACACTGTTCTGATGAAATATTATTAGATCTATTATTCATTCTTATTAAAATTATTAATATATATGTCATAATTTTTTTAATAATTCTATTAATTTATGAATGAAAATAATTTAAACTAATGTATTCTGCTCCGAATCTTCACTCTGCCTTCCCCCCACAAAAATATATTCTAAATGATTCATACACTCACAAAAATATATACATACAGTGCAGCCCGCCTGAATAAAATAGATTTTAAATGTGACCCATCAAGTGTTTTGGGTTGGACAGACCTGTTTTAAACAACTGACTTAAAAGCATGTATATGAAAAGACGTATATAATAAAAATAAATAAATAAATAAAACTTTTATTACTACAAATTTAATAGCATTGAAGCAAAATTTGTATGAAAATACTGATTTATAAATATTTTTAAGGTAGTAGGGCCAAATGAGATAAAGTGGGTCTAGTTAAAATATATTTCTACTTGTTAAAAATACTACTGCAATATTTTTAATTTTGTCTTTTTGTTTGGTATTTATTTGATGAAAACTCAATATGTTTACTGCCAAAAAAAAAAGAAAAAAAGGCAACATTAAAATAGCCATTTTAACCAAAACTGTTATTTGGCATGGTAGCATGTGTCTTATGTTAATTTTCCAAACTTCTTTTTTCAACAGTGAAATTGTAAAATATTACTGATGAGGAGAGAACTTAAAGTGGGAAGACATAACTGATATTGAGCCACATATAAGCAAAGTATTTTTGCATTAAAATGAATTTGAATGAATTGGGGTTCACTAAAAGGATGTATAAATATAAAAGATGTAAGAATGGACTTTTACTGCATTTAAATAATGTCATTCAGAACAAAACTCATATGTATTTGATTTTGTTTGATTTCTTATATGCATTTATACTAGCAGGCTATGCCTGCTTCGCTGGTCACTGTATTTAAATGAATTTTCAAAAGAATTGAATCGCCATTTATTTTTTATATCACATTTTAAATAAAAACTTGAAAAAAAAAATACATACATTGAAATCACTCTAAACCTCATTTCGGGTACCCGTTGCCTATGTCCCCTGCTCTTTATACTATATTAAATAAAATATTTCTTTCATTTTACACTCGTTTTGCTTTGCGGAGGATCAAAATTGTGCTGACATGTCTCTGGACTACCTCTAGGGGTGAATCCCAGACCGTCGCCAATTGCCTGTTGCGGCATAAAACCTAACCAACGGACTATGCACTCATTTTGCAACAATGTTCTATAGTCTTATGTGAATGATTCTCAAGAATAAATCAACAACTGTTTAAAAATTTAATAGATTATGTATAGAAAATAAGTGCACTGTAATTTAAAAATTGCTGCTCTTAGAACTTAAAAACTGATAATTTAAAAAAAAAATTTCGGGCTTATTACTCTTTAATTATAGACTGTTTTTTGTTTAATATTGGACTCTTATTTTAAAATAAAAGCAATCGAATGATATCGCATTGTGAAACTTTGCAACATAATATCTTTAAATCTAACTAGGGGGCTCTGCCCCCTGCTCGCTCCGCTCACCAACCCCCGAGGACGGCTTTGCCTCTCCCTAACTCACTTCGCTCATTAACCCTTGTGGGATTCTACTCGACAATTCGCAACTTTGCCTTCCATTGAATTGGAATATTAATAATACTTAACACAAGAGAAAAGTTGAACAATATTATAAAAATCCACCATATTTGGTATCACATTGAAATACACAATATTTAATATTATATCATTTATAGTATGTGAAAGATCTGTTTTAACGTTTGACAATTTAATAGCAATTTGCCATTATTTTGAGAGAAAACATATGCTAAACAGCTGGGCACACAAAATAAACAACAGTAGCGATAACTTTTTAGAACAGAGAGAAATTCTTAACATCTAAACCATTTAGCATTACAGCTTTAGTATATGATCCACTTGTTAAATTTTTGTCACTGTTTAACGAGGAATTTTCTGCACATTATTGATTGATTAAAGAAATTATGAACTTATTTTTTCTAATACCTATATTTTTTACTATTGAATTTTTTTAGTTAATTTAGGACAATATGTAACACTCTGCATTTATTTCCAATGTACAGCTAGGTTTAAAATGGTGCTTATAACAATAAAGATGCAACTTTTTAAAGTGCATTTTTTCTAGAATATAATTTAGTCAGATACGTTGAAAATAAATATCTTATGTGATAAATGCAAATTTTTTAAACATTTCATTGATAGTAGTAGTAATAGCACGACAGGACAATTTTTTTCAGATAGCGATTTTACATTGTCGCCATTTATTGTATTACACTTTGAATTTGCTAAGATGTCTGCTAATATCTGATTTTACCATTTAATTTCTTAAACTATCTATATTAAATACTAAGTTAAATAGCGGGGAAAAACAATTTCACATTTTTCGAAACCTGCTGATAAGTGAAAAATTCATCCTTGATTGTATTATAAAAACAAATTGCCAGTTTGAAGTATTCAAAACAGACCATCACCATTCATAAATTGGATGGCTTTTGAATATTTGTTGACAATATTTTCTGAATAAGTATTGATGATGGCTCCTGAATACTTGTTGGCGATATCTTCTGTATAATTATTATTGTTGGCAATATGTACTGGATATATTGATCATGTTATCTTAATAGTTGTCTCCTGAACTTGTGTAAATAATGACTTCTGAATAGTTGTTGGCTACATCTTCTGGATATGTACTGATTACACTTTGATTTTTTTTTACATATATATTATGTAATATTGAATTTAGAAAATAAAAAATGTGCATTGAGAATGAAATATAGTTATACTGGATACTTTAATATAAATTAATTTATAGAGACATCAATGGTATAGGAAAAAATACTTTAGACATTTTCTTTCTAATAATAAGCAGAACGAAAAATAGATAATATTTTACCTGGAGACATTTTGTACATTTAGACCAAATAAAAAATGCTCTTCTTTTTTTCCCTCTTGCATTAAGTTAATATATATATATATATATATATATAAATCATGCTAAAGCAATGTTACAGTTTAATCTCTTGGCAAAATTTTAAATTGGGCACCGAAGTACCTTCGACGTTTCTCGCAAAAATCTTGACATGCATAATTGCGATAGTAGGGTTCATACTTCTCAGGGAAAACCTGGAAAACAGGGAATACTCAGGGAATTTGGAATTTGTTAAAAAAAAGTCAGGGAAAACTTGGGGAAAATAAAAATTTTCATTAAAAGTCAGGGAAAATCGATTATAAAATCTGGAAAAACAAATGTTTTTTTTTTTTTTTTCTCTCTCAAGTTATGTGTTTCTTGTTTAGCTTCGTATCAAAATTTAAATCATTAAGTATTGTGAAGATATGCATGTAAATAATGATTTCTACCTGAATTTCTATCATGATCGGCAGTAATATGACATCATACAGTGGAAGTAGCTGTATTTTGTCCTGTCTAGAGGAGCGTTTCTTGTAATATGTTGCTAATATTTTCTTGAAACTTGTCTGGGAGCTCAGAGAATTTTTTTCCCATATTTGAGTATGAACCCTGGATAGATAATTCAAATCATCGTCAAAATAAATGAAAATTTAAAAATCTGCCAGTGGAGTCGTATGTAACTATAACTAAATTATTTTAGCAATGCAGTTACTGCATGCCTTTATATGGAAAAATAGACAAAAAGAAAAAAAAAAAAAGGTCCTGTCATATTAAATTAAATTCTGTTACCTGCAAAGTTTTATATCAATGCTTAAAAAAAAAAAAAAAATAGGTTGCAGATTTTATTATTATTATCATTATTATTGCACCATTTTATAATTTATCTCTATATTTAAGGCATGGCTAGAGTTAAAATGGCTATTGTGGTTGCATAAATGAATTCCTTGGCGAAAAAGGTACGAGCTTCTTCATTTCTAAATTTTAAAATTCGCTAAATTGGTCATAGTAAGGATCTATCCTTTTAAATATGTTTTGAGTTAAAAAACTAAATCTTTTTATAAACTCATATAAATTTTTGTCTCATAAATTTCATTTAAAAAATTTCTGTGCTTAACTGGGCAGCTGAAATGCCTTCCTTGAAGTAGTCGGAATACACTGATATATCTCATGATACGGAGAACCCTGCCCTCTGCGAAAAGTTGCTGTCGCAAAGAAAAAATTTTGATGCCAGCGACAGTTACTTTTTTTTAATGTATAGAGATAATTTGATGTATATAGTGTCCTCACGAAAAATGAACAGTTTTTAGAGCTCTTTTTAAAAAGTATAACATCTATACAGTATCTTTTAAAAAAATTCATCAGTTTTTACTAAGAAAAAAATGGCCAACTTTCATCACCAAAGTAGTTAAATCTAGACCAATCAAAAATAGGAGTGGTTCACCTGGACATGTTCCACTGACAAACTCTTTTCTTTATTTATATAGATAATATATACGCACAAACATACACATACTAAATCATTACAAATAATTAAGTTTTGTAATGCTGAATTAAAAATATAAAAAAATAAGTACATGTTAATCGATAAATGATGCATTAATATAATCTATATAATATTTCTATAACATGGTCCAGTTACGATTATATTTTGTTGAAACAATACGATAATGATCTATTAATAAAATATGCAAGGGAAAAAAATATTTATAAATGGGCAATATTTAAGCACGCGCATTCAGCTCAATGATCTAATTAGAGAAAATGACGTCATTGTCTGATGAGATTATTTTATGAAAAAACGTATTTTTAAAAGTTGCTACTTCAGTATCTTTGCTGAATCATTTAAAACATAGTACTACTTTAAAGAAATATGCTGATTGTGAATTATTATCATAAATTGACTAAAAAAAGCAATGGTAAAAAGTATAATCAAAATAGGAATTAGTTTTATTTAAAAAAAAAAATCATACCAAGATAATTAAGTAAAAAGTCATCAGCAACATGGCAACAAAAATTTAAAAGGCATCTTCTTGGAGGTCCTATAGTAAAATTGTACTGCCTGCAGAAGTATGAAACTGGATTGTCAACCATGAATTTTATTTTGAAAACTTTCTTCAAATGATTTTGGTTTTACCATTGCACAGTATTAATTTCATTCTAATAATAATTTAGCTTCTGGTAAATTTAATTTGAATTAGGTGATGAAATTGGTATAATATTTATGAGTTTCGAATTTTAAAGGTAACTAACAATAAATAAAGTGCGAAAATTTCGCACGGGTTTGCTAGTATTAAATATTCAAGTTTTTAAAGATTTTTAGTATGGTCTCCTCTAGTCACACAAAATATCTCTCAGAAATATTTAAGTTTTGTCAATTTCATGTCATTTTCATGCTAAATGCCACCAATTCATTTATAACTAAAGTCTTGTGCTCAACTGCAATTTCTTGTTATGATTATGAGAATGTATAAATAAAATCTTTAACACATCCCTATGTAAAAGAATAACAAATAATTAATCTAGAGATTAGGGAGGCCATGTAAACAGTATTAAATCATCTTAAATTATTTTCCCAATCTAGTGATCTATGTTCTGGCACCTGAAAGTAAAAGTAATTTCTACCTTTATTTTTCATGATCTTTATTTTATTTTATTTTAGGATTTTTACTTTTATTTTTCATGAAAACCAATTTAAAATATAATTATTTAGAGCAAATTAAAATCTTTACAAATGTTGTTATTAAAAAAGAAATATTATGTGTACTTATTATATTTATTACTCAGGATCAGATTTTGACAATAGCGATGATTTGGCTAGCTTGTTAGAAGAAGAAGATGATGATGACGACATATTTGCAAAGAAAGTACTTGGAAATCCTCCTCGAAAAACAAGTATTGCTGAAAGTAAGAAAAATGAAAATTAATGATTAAAGATGGATAAAGAAACCAGTGGCGCACCCACGGAGGGGGCTTAGGGGGCTGAAGCCCCCTCCAAAACCAGCTGACATGCTAAAAAGTTTTAAACATGCATGAAAAAAATATTATTCAAACACAGATATTGTAAGCAAAAATAAAGTTCATAAATTATACAATAAAAAGTATTAGGAATTTTTGAAATTCTTACTGGCAAACACAAAAACGATGAACTAGTTCATTGTTTTTTAGTTGAAAACATTCCATTGCAGTTTTTAGGCAAGAGCTACTAAGGTCCTAAAGCATATATACTGTTTTCATGAAATCGAGAGAGTATCTAAAAAGTCAGGCAAAAGAAGCAATCGGATGTGGAAGTAAGCAGGGATGTATTTGTCAGAAAAATGGGATACCAGGCTCATACAATTTTGTATTTTAATTTTTGAGTATTTATTGCACATTTATGGAAGTTTGTTTTGTCCCTGGGCAAAATTAACACATTCGCATTGGCAAAGGAAAATTCTCGCTAATATAAAATAAAAATTAGCCCTGCTCTTAGTCGTTCTTCGAAAACAATATTTTAAATTGTAAATGGAATTTGCATATTCGTGTTAAACTCTGTAAATGCCACTAGCACATAAACATGCTAGCGAAATTTCGAATCAATTGCTGAAGATAAAATTTAATTGATTTAATCACAAATACGTAAGATTATTTCTCTAAAAACATAACAATTTAGAGGAATGCCAAAAAGCGTAGTTTACTGTTCAAAATAGAAAAATACCCCGTTAACAATAAGTTATTTTACAGGTGCTTGGGAGGGTGTGATCACTTAATTTTTTTATTACGGTACGCAGAACATTTCATTTTTGCCGCTGATGTTAATGAAATCTGAGCTCCGTTTTTAGATAATGCAATTTTTGCCTGTTATAAAAATTCAAATTCCATATATACATATATTATACTGGAATACAATATCTTGTAATGATATTACTCAGAAAGGTAACGCTTGAAATATTTCCTAACTGAACAAAATAAAATTCTAAGTAATATATTACATATTAGAATTAATGTTTTAGAATATTAGGAGGTTCTGCGCCCTGCTTGCTGTGTTAACTACACCCACAAAGACTACGTCCGACTTGTTTCTGTTAACCGAACCGAGAAGAAGCATCGCCCCCATACTCCAGATAATTAAATAAAAATAGCCTTGTAAAAATTTTCACTGAAATTTTGTTATAAATCCTACATATAAGAACTGTATCTTTTATTTGGCTATAATTATTAAAATTTCTTAGTTACTTATGTGTTACTACATTGCAAAGGAGTATTAAATTTGATCAAATTTTATTTTCAATGAAAATATGTGGGGGGGGGGGGCATTTCATTTCGGGAGAATTTTATGTTCACCAGCTTGTCATATTGTACACATTCTTTTTTTTTTTTTAATCATAGATGAACCTATAGAACTTTATGTTTGCAAGCTTAATGCCAACCCCAACTAACCAAATTACTGTAACTTAGCATATTTATATACTGTTATAAATTCAGTTTCATTCATTCGTTTATTTATTTCAAAAGAAATGTTTAAAGCAGATTCTTTACTAGTATATGTACAGTCGGCAGCAAAAGTATCTGAGCACTAGCCAATAATTCTGATATCAAAAAAGTACACTTAATACTGTTTGTTAAATAAATCCTTGTCGAATCATGTTCTTACACTGACTAAGAACATGACTCGACAAGAATTTATTTAACAAAGCAGTATTAAGTGTACTTTTTTTAGACAGGGATTATTGCTAATGCTCAGATACTTTTGCTGCTGACTGTATGTGCGCGTATAAGCCCATGCCCATAAACCTATTTCTATACTAAAGGGCCCAATTACAGATCTGCCAACCTAATCCGGCAAACTGTTAGTGCCGCCCCTTTTTCTACACCAGTCATTTCTTAGAGTTTTTTTTCTTCTTAATTCATCGCAAATACATTGGAAGAAAATTACTTTAAAAATTAAGTGGTGTAGAAAAAGGGGCGGTACTAACAGTTTCTCGGATTAGGTTGGCAGCTTTGCAATTATTCTTAAGCCCCCTCCAGACGGAAATTCTGGGTGCGCCACTGAAAGAAACTGTATCTTCCATAATTAAACTAATATTAATACTTAAATATATGTATAGTATACCTATACACAGCAAATGCATCAAATAGCATTACCTGTTTGTTTAAAATTACATTATAAGTAATTAGTTGTTCAATCTAAGAAAAGTGAATTGAAAAGAAAACTTTTTAAATTAAATTAATTTCTATTTAATACCATAAAAATAAAAAATAAAATATCTTAAAAAAATCAGTTATCTATGATTGTTTTCTTTTCACGTCTTTTTCTGTATCTGATATGTTTGAAGTTATGTAGTATATAAAATAATTTTTAGATTAATAATAGATTTTTAGAGCATAAAACATTTCATTTAGAAACTAGAATAAATCGATGCAGATGATAATATTCTTTATTGTTTATTTGAGAACAAATAAAACACAGTACTTCATACAAAGCATCAAGATTGCAATATGAAGCTGATGTTTGGCTGTGGACTTTACTCATGTGCTCTTACTCTTTTTTAATTTATCTGATGTAGAAAAACAAGTCGTCATTAATAAAAAAGCTGAGGAAAATGTATATATAATAATGATTTATTAAGCGTAGTAAAAGCCAAGCAACAGGTACAAGATCACTGAAACCACAAAGAGAGAGAGAGAGAGAGAGAGAGAGAGAGAGAGAGAGAGAGATTTGTGGGGGGGGGGGGGGGAAGTGTATTTTATGATAGATTGTTAAACAGAATAGTTATATGTTCATGAGTTGTGTGCAATATATTTGTGTTTTATTATTATTATTATTTTTAACTGTTACATAAATGATCATTTCTTAATAATCTTTTTCCAAATTAATTAGTTCTTTAAAATAAAATACAATAATTTACATCTTAGAATGATATTTACTTTTTGGTCATCAATTGTATGTGGCAAATTAAAAAATATCCTTGCTTGATTTTTGATGCAAAAGACATTTCCATTATATTTCAGTCCATCTAATGAGTTTAAAGGCACATCAGAAACATTTAATATTATTGCAACAAAATTCTGAAGTGTGTTACTGTTAATTATATTAAGGATATGGCATCTTCAGAAAAAATTTGAGTTTTGTTTTGAAAACATTCAGCTGCCTCTTGTTCATTACTCTGATCCCCTCGAAATAATCCAGCTAAAATATTTTCATTGCTTGCACCACTGAACGATTGTGCATTATTGTCTAATTTTTAAAAAAATCTTCGGCATTGAATGGAAAAGATAGGTTTGATGAAATTTAGAAAGCACTAACAGCCATGGATAAACTGGCTGTTCTTCTTCACACATTCTTCTTCTTTGATGATTTCAGAAAGTCAATATTCATGTTTTTGTCATGCTTTTTTCCTTGAATGAATGAAGCATTCCTCTTGCAGTTTTTAATTTTGGATGCTGTCGCAGGATTCCGACTTGTGAAGACCTAATCACATGCATTTTTTATTTCAGTTGCATATGGATTTAGGAACTTATTATCCAGTTTGTAACAGAGTTTGAAATTAGCAGCCGTTAGGTGTATTTTTCACCTAGAAATGTAACTTTGGCGAATATAAAATTACACTCGGGCATTATTTTTTGGGCCTAACATTTGATGAGATTTAAAAAAAAAAAAAAAAAAATGTAAAAAAATTTTTTATTTATGATTTACAAAATACTCGTTTTCTATCAATCTTAAAGAAAATTCTTACATTGTCAGTTTCTACACATATACGTAAGCTAAAAAAAAAAAATACATAAACACATAAATGCTGTTTGTAGAAAATTTTTCCAAATTCATAAAAAATTTCAATTAAAAAAAAAAAAAAAAAACTTTATTTATTGCTATCACTTAGTTTGTATACAATCAGAAATTTGCCATCATGATAATTTCTGGAAGTATAAATAAATAATTTTTAAATAGTTTAAATGGATATTTTCTAGCAGTTCTCATTTTGCTTGAAGATGTAATACACTGTATTCGACTTATTTTAAAAATCAGTTGACCAGCAGATAATTAAAAATTTTCTTCAACTGTCTGGTCTGTTTTAAGTAAGTTTATTTATTTATTTTATTTCTTTAAGTATAATGTATTGATTTTTTAACTTTTGTGTTTGTATTATTATTTGAATAAGTAAGTAAATAAAAAAAAACTTTTAAACTTTATTCTGTTAAGATCACATTAAACAATAAAAAAAAAAAAAAAAAAAAATACACCTGAGTAGACCATTTTGGCAAGTAAGAAAAAATAGTTAAGTGCCATTAACACCTGACTATCACATTCCAATTTCTAACCCTGGTTTGTAATCAACATTCTGAACTAATCTTTTTTGATGTATCCTTTGAAACATTTATCTTTCAAACATCTTGTAATGTTTATGAAAAGAGGTTGAAGAGGTTGAGAGAGCAAAAATCCATTGCTGGTTTTAAAATCATTGTTCCCTGTCAGAAACATGAATTTGCTCACTTTTTCAGAAATCATTAGTCCAGTAACAGATAGTTTTTGTTTTTTCATCTCGTAGAGTGGACTACTCTTGGAGTAACTTTTTTAACATCATCCTTCACAGCATCTTTAAATCTTTTTTGTTTGCTATTCACTTTGCTTCTTTCAACAATATCTTCAATATATATTTTTTTTTAAACAAAAAATAGCTATCTTTGGCTGAGAAATTGCATATTTTTTAGCATCATCAACTTGCTTTGGTCCTTGATAAATTCCCAAAGGGATTTTTAACTTCTCTTTAAATGCCAATGTTTTATGCCAGGCTATCACTTTAACTTAAAAAAAAAAAATTGCAAGGCAAAACTTAGTAAGTCTGAAGCAAGTCATATCATATCTAACTTACAAATGAAGAAGTTCAACACAGTGACGACTTAAAGAAAAAAAGTACCCCTCTCTTTAATCCTCCTTCTAAAACAAACTAGACATTCTACAGGCTACAAACACCTGCATACATTTCAAGCATTACCTCCCTTACCTGATCCCATTATTGCAAAAGGATAAAAACAATGAAAGAGTCAACACCTTGGTGCAAAGGCAAACAACATTCTTTTGTTATCTTACATTCTGTATAAGAGATTGCTGCTATCTAAGGGAGGGGGAGGATTATATATACTATCAGTTTTTTTATGAGGAAAAATTTTTGTTGTAGACACGTCAACTAAAAAGGGATTATTACTGCAATGTGAATACATCATTTTGCAAGCATCCACTTGCAGCCGTTCATTCCTGGCTTAACGCACCCTGCAAAGTTTGTTTCCCGCAGCGCTCTTGTCCGGAGAATTTGGGGTTCTTTCCGCCATGCGAGAACTCTTCATTGGTCACCGCTGTGATCTTTCTTTTGACCATTAATAATTATGTTGGTCTCGCACATTGTCAATACTTTGTTAAATCTTTTTTTACATCAAATTTCATTAATATCTAAGAGTTGATATGGAATTGAGAAGATTTGAGAATGTGACCAAAGATATGTAATATATATAAATTTTATATTTTTGTGTAAAGTTTTTTTTTTTTTTTTTTTTTTTTTTAATTTAACTGTTCAATAGTTCCAAAAATGGTTATATAATAAAGGTATTAAAGTGAATCATGATTGAATTTTCCCTCAAGAATGGTATGTTTTCTTTTACATTTTATTGTAACCTGAAAAGCAGTTTTATAATAATAAAAATTTGTATGGATAAAATGAAGTTATAGGTGGCATGTAACCATGCATGACCACAAAGGTTGTTGGGTTCCACTATGCATAAGCCACTTTTATAACATTCTTCATTATAAATTAAATGAAATCTTTGGTCATCTTTATTTACCATTCAATTAATTAACTTTTATATCAAACCAAAATAGTCACGCCACAATTACTGTATGCAAATTCAAAATACATTGAGTAAATAGGAACTTTGCTGGGACCAAAGAAAAATAGCATTATAGACGCTGTAGTTATATACAGTACTACACTGTATTTAACACTATCACACTTCGTATATTGTTCATTCAACTATACATTGTACACTTTCACTGTGCTACACCCAGCTGATTCCACCAATTACAGATCATGCTCCCCAATCCACGAGTATTTGGTTTTGCTGTTGATATTAATTGATGCATAGCCAGGTGTATTCCACAATTTCTTACACTTTGGATTGTCATAATGTATCCACTTTTCATCACCAGTTGCAATTCATTGTAAAAAACCCTTCTGTTTTTACTTTAGCTGTTTTATTTCCTGTCCTTGGCACACCACTTTAATTTGTATAGTATCCAATTTCTTGTTTTTGAACAACATTCACATGGCTTTGAGGCCCAATGAAATTACTTGTTGTGTCATCACCAAAAATTCTGATGCTTTTTGCTTTTAACACGTGTTTTCATTTAATAATATCTGCAGTTCTGCATCTTCAAATGTTCTTGACCTTCCTTGCTTCCCCCATTCTTCATGTCAAAATATTCAGTTTTGTACTGTATAAACTAATATTGAAATTGATAGAATCCTCATAAGCCTCACACAACAATCAATGACCTTTAGCTGCTTTTTTTTTTTTTTTTTTAGTGGAAGTGGAAAAGTAAATCTTCCTTCAAATTGTGTTTTATTGGCACGAAAGTGGACATATAACTAAAAGATAATGCTCATGCATAAAAGTGGACAAAATCTAATGGTAATGCTACCTAATCAGTACCTAATGTCGCCAGCATCCATAGCCAATGTTCCTATGAGAAAATTTGTTTTCATAATTACTCATGACCTAATGTATTTTTTTAAATTCCATTTTCACATTCAGAAAATTCCCAAAATAATTCCCATGTTAAATTAGTACTTGTTTTCCAAAAATTAATTTCTCTTTTTTTTTTTTTTTTTTTTTAATTTGAGCTCTAAAATACGAATTTTTACTAAATGTATTTTTCTCATTTTTTAGCAGCAAAATAAAATATTAAAAATTTAAAAAATAATATTTTGGAGAATAAGTACTAATTTAATGAGTGTGAATTTTCTGAATGTGAAAACAGAATTAAAAAAAATACATTGATGAGTAATTATGGAAACAAATTTTCCCTTAGAATAACATAAGCCACGGCTATCAGCGAGATTAGGTATTGTCCGCTCTTAACATAAAAGTGGTTAGATTATCATTCTGATGCAATATAAAACTAGCATGGCCATATGTTGTCAATTCTTTAAAATTCCTTTTTACTCCCCAATACTTTTTATTTTCATCTTAATTTATTACCTTTTGTCTTGTAATTTTTGCAATTTGCTCCTTTCTCTCTTCCATAAGTTTAAATTAAAGCTGACCTTTGCTTTCCTTCCTTTTTCTTCCAGTGTACATTTTGCTTTTGTAGTATCAAGCACCTAATGGGAAAAGCTACTCTTTTGAAATTTATTGTGCTAAATATTTTATAGCATTAAAAAAAAAAAAAAAAAAAAAAAACTTAATGTTCCTGACCATAATAATATAATTATCATGTATAATATTCTTATGATGGCTAATTTTCCTTTCCTCCTCTTTTTCTGCCAGACTACTTTTTGCTTTTGTAGTGTCAAAATAAGCTTACCTATGCATCTGATGAAAAAAGATACTTTTTAAGAATATATGGTGCTTAATATTATGTATAACATGCTTATGATGGCTAATTTTTCTGATTATGGTAATCTAAAGTGAATGGATGAACATATAATTTTATATTATTTGTAGAGATGTTAATATTCCATATATTACAAAATCTTTATAGTGCCATCAGGGTTTAAACTGCCATTAGTTTTTTTAGCATTTTGCTAAAAGGTATCATATTTTGCTAAAACATGTTGGTCAAAATTTCGCTAAAAAGTTAAAACTGGATGACTGTATAAAATATCTCTATAATAACTCGGATTTTTTTTTTTTGTTTTTGTTGTTGTTGTAATATTTGCAGGCAAAAACTACGAAAGGACTGAAATTTTTGGGAATGATTATTTATGTAGTAATTTGGATTTATTTTTAATTTTTAATGATTGAATTTAAATGCAAGAATATTTAAAAGTATGTCAGAATTTAGAATTTGATTCATAGAAGCATTCTTAGCACTAGTATTTCTCGATTATCTACCACTACACTTTACTTAATTTTTCAATTGCTTTTTCATTTTACACATATGATATGAGTACCTCTTTTTCTATTGTTAAAATCAAAACATAGTTAGTTTCCCTGATTCATATTTTTAAAGTCACAAATATGGATGCTTGGTTAAAATCATCAATGAACAAAAGAATAGAAAATAAAACTGAGGATAACAAAGCTAAGTAAAAGAAATCAATGGTATCCAAAGAATTTACTTTTGAAAAAGCTAAAATAGTGCTTGCCTATTTTCGCTAAAATGCTAAAGTAATTTTTTTGCCAGGTTAAACCCTGAGGGCCATATTGTTTATGGTTGGAAAAACTTTATGATACTATATTATGAAGGAAAGTAAACAAGCGAAAAATTTAAAATAAATAAATATTATTTTAAAAAATAAGGATAATTATAGTCTGATGAGAAATTATTTAATTATATAACAATTTGATATTAGATTAATAAAAACTTTTTTTTTTTTTTTTTTGTATGTGATGAATGGTTTTCATCTTTAAATATAATCTGTGAGAGAAACCTTAACTCTTACTATTTAAAATATCTGTTTTAATTTTTAAGTATGAAGCTGCTAAATTCATCATGCAACACTGAATTATATTTTTTACTTTCTAATTTAGCAAACAAAAATTTAGCTTCAAAGAAAATTCCTTCTTCAAACCAATCTGTTCAATCTCCTGTAAAAGAAGTTATTACTGAATCCTCCAGAGACAAGATAACTTATGATGAGTTTGGTGATGATGTTCTTGATGAATTCCTTGGATCAAATATTAACAAAACAGCATCTTCTGATATCAAATTAACTTCACCTCAAAAAAGTAAAGCTAAAGGTGATAGTTTTCACAATGAAGATGAGAATCTTTTAGATGATTTGAACTTAAATCACTTCTCTCCATCAAAAGATAAAAAAACCAAAGTTTCTGAGAATTTAGATAATTTAACTAATAAAAGTACCAGCTCAAAAGCAACAAAAGAAAGACGAGGATCATATTTTGATGATTTTCTTCAAAAACTATCACCTAAACATGGAAGTTATGTATCAACTTCTCAAAACATTTCTGATGAAAAGTTAAAGAATAATGATGGTAAGTTCTCAAAAAATTTGATATCATATGAATATATTTATATTTATAGATAATTATATATCTGTAGAAAATAAAATAAAAATGTTTTGCTAATCCAATAATGAAAAGAGAGAGTCTCCATTTAACCAAAAAAAAAAAAAAAAATTGTTAAAAAGTAAGGTTTTTTTAACTATGTTAATTTAATATTTTTTAGAAGTTATTAAAAATTGTGATTCAAAATAAAAAGATTCTGATCTGTATATTTATATCTGAAGACTTTTCAGAATCCTTCAGTATATCTTAATTACTGCCAGGCTCCAATTAGAACCTTTGAGTTTGATCGCCAAAAAAGAAATTGTCAAATATTAAAGGGAAAACAAGTTTTTCATGTAGGAGAAAGGTTATCATATTTGGTGCAGATGTCAAAGTTCTTTTCTCTCTTTTTCCTTCCTTTTTAAATCTCGTTTAATAGCTTATATAGGAATTCAGAATGTTTTTTAGCACTTAAATACAAGGTACACTAACAACAATATTTTCATATGGAAGAATTAGTTTATTTTCTCTATATATTAAAAAAAAAAAAGTGACTGTCGCTGGCATCAATTTATTTTTTTTTGTCTCCGACCATATCTCCTTGCGGGGGGCAAAGTGTTCTGCATCATGAGGGGTATCAATGTGTTCTAAATACTCCAAGGAAGACATTTCAGGTAGTTAGAAATTTGTATCATCTTAATTAACAAAGTTATTAATTAAAAATATCAGGTTTATAAAGGTACTCTATTTGTTAATATGCAAATAATTTCTATTATTACGTTTTCTCTGTGTCTGAGATCACTTTCCCCAGGAAAATTAAAATGTGATCATTGGTGCAAATAAGAAAAATAAATTGAAAAATTGCCGTCTTTTAGTTGCTCGAGAGAAGAAAAAAATTGTTTAGAATAGTGAAAAATTTTTAAAATAACCAATATTTTTAAAATATTAAGCAAAAATTTAATAAAGATGAAAGAAAAATTAGTTTATGTATTTATTTTAGTTTATATTATTAGTTGTGGAAACAGTTCATGTTAAAAGTAATTCACGTTAACGAAGTTCAACTGTATATCAATTTTTATTGTAGCAATATTGATATAAATGTATAATGAATTAAAGTTAGACAAACAATATTGAAAGATATTTAGTTTTGATTCCAAAAGTCTTTTTTTAGCAGAACAGTGTCTGCGCTTACAGAAAAATAATAAAATTTTTGTATCTTTCGCACATGCACATTGAAAACATTTTTCAGAAAAATGTTCATATTTCATAAGATATTTTAAATATTTGTATTCATATTGCAGTATATTGTTTCAAAGGTGTTTTCTCAATTTATCTGAAAGTGCGAATAATTTTCGTTTAAAACTCTGTGTATCATAAATAAAAAACAGGCTGATTATTATTTTATTATTATTATTATTTTTTTTAAATGCTTATATATCCTTTATTTAAAATGCTATCGTCACACAAATTTATCCACAAATTGTACTGGGTCTATATGAACATATCCTAAAGCTACAGATCATTTCCTTCACTTAACGATACAGGCTGATCGTAAACATTATTGATTTTGCTCAATTTGCTGTTGGCCCTCTAATTATTGTCGTAACCTAATCTTCACTGAAAAACATGAGGCAGACCCTGTTCTTTACATTTGCAGTGTTCAGAAGCATTTTATTTAGAAATAAGTCGTTAAATTGAAAAACAACTAATCATTTGTAAATCTTGCTAAACTTTTGAGCAGGAGTGTATATATATATATAATAGTTAGTCAGATTTTTTACCATGTTTTTATTAACTTCGATTCTTGTGTGTTTGTCAGGGACAAATCTTGCAATCGATTTTTAACTAACTTCCCGACTAGCTAGACATTTGAAACCTTCACAGTAGCTCAGAACCCGGTGACAACACACTTCGAAGTCAGATTTTCGAATTTTCGAATAGTTTTCTTTTAATTAATTAAAATGTGAAAATGATAAGCTCCTAATAGCAATAAAAATAGCCATTAAAATATTAACTATAATTTAATTGTTGCCAAAAAAAATTTACGAGTTCATTTTCTTTCGACCTAAAAATAAATACATTTAATTAAACGTGAGTGTTAAAAAATTGTTAAAAGTTAAATTATGCATTTGGCAAAAATTGACGTCATTATCATTTTAAAGATTTTCTACACAATGATAAAGTGCTAATATAGTTCATGATGCAAATATATGTTGTTTGGAAAGGATTAATATTTTATTTTTAAAACCAACTTTTTTTTTTAAATTCAAATTTCCGGTAACTCTTTAACCAATCACATTAGAACGTCCATCTTTGGAATATCGATAATAAGAATTAAGTCGCCAAGGGCAAAAAGTTGTCAAATTTGGCGCCAAATCCATTACCTGCCTATTGGAGCTTTTTAATGCGTTTTAAAGAGAAGTTTAAGCTATTTAAAAACATGGTATATAATTTTTTTTTTTTTTCTTATAATTATTTTTTTGTACATGTAAGGGAATTGTATGGGCAACATTTTGCCTCCTGGAGCGGGGAGTATTCCCTGAGAGAAGGGGAGAGCTACATTTTCAATACAAGTATCCTTCAGAAGAAATTGTCAAAGCCTTTAAATAACAAATAAATGGTTGAACCATAGATCTATGATAATTTAAAATAAATCTATTGATTTCTTTCCTGATACAAAATTGACTTTCTTTTGACATTTAGTGTTATATTTCTCAGAGATAAAAATGTTTTCCACTTATCGTGGAAAATAATTTTAGCAAATAATTTGTACTGTGTAAAGTTGTATAGGAAAAAAAATATGATGTTGTTCTTTTTCTTTTCTTTCTTTCTTTCTTTTTCTTTTTTTTTTTTAATAATTCAAATACTGTTATTTATTAGGTATAAATTTTATACATTTAAAATTATTTGACATTAATTAGATTATACCTCTTCACAGTATCATACTACCATAATTTCAGGGAGATAAGCTGCGACTTATACGATTTTAAAATCTAATTTTGGTATGTGCGGCGTATCAAACAGGGCGGCGTATCTGGCATTTTTCTTTTCCCCTTTAGTAGCGCTTGAATAACCACTGACGGTCAAAATTTCACTTTGGACAATTTATTTCTCGAGTGCAATCCCAGCACAGATGGCTTATAAAAATGAAACTAATAAAAGCACCTTGGAGCTCAAGCTATACGAGGCCAAGCACATACGCATGCCACAGAGTTTGTTATCGAGCAAACTCCGCGGAAATTGTTTTCAAGCTGTAAGAATCTGTAGCGCACATGCAGACCGTCGGATCTAGTTAATTATAAAAACAAAAAATCCAGGTCTAGAAACATTTTCGGTGTCGTGTAAGCAAATATTCTTAATTTCCACAACTTTATTAGGGCTATGTGAACGAGAAACATTGTGAATGTGATAACTATCAGCCTAGGGTAACTAAAGTAGTAGGCACCCTAGATGGATGGTTCTCTTCAAAAGGGAATCTCTTCTAAGAATGATTCTCTTTGAAAATCATGGAAATTTATGTTAAATTATTCCAAAAAAAAAACAAAAATTCCGCTCCACATATTGACCCATCACCCCCACCTCCACTTAAAAAAAAAAAAAAAAAAGCAAGGAAAGAGAGAGAGTGAGGATTTTTTTTTTTTTTTTTTTTTTTTTTTTTGAGAAATAAAAGAGAGGTAGCCACAAGTTGGAATGAAAGATTAGTTCTTTAAACTCTCTTTTGCCGCGTATATGATTTTATTCTAACGAATAATGAAGTATCTATCAGTTGATGTGTTTTTCAAGGTCAAGGGTGAAAGTTGATCGACAATCTGCTGTATGAAATAATCAAGCTTGTTTCACATTAGAAATATGTTTATTTTGTTTTTGTGGGTGAATGATCGGTATATATTTTCAAAAAATTTAAGTCCAAAAGAATTGTGGGGAAACTAATTCAAAGATGAACAAAGAAAAAATGTGTATTGTTCGAAATTGAAAATATTAAACGCTATTCAATTCTTAAGTCTTAAGTTAAGATATTTTTAAATTTTGGAGGAAAAAAAAAGGTTAAAATTGAATAAATAATTCTTTAATAATAATAAAGGGTATTATTTTATAAATTTTATGAAGAGGGTTATGGAAGTTTGATTGTGAATTTAAAGTAAGATTGTTTTTGTATTATCTTTACTGAATAACTTAAATAATTATTTTAAATTCTATTGCTTTTCTTTATCATTATATTTATTACTTTTTTATCATTTAATTTTTGCATACTTAAAATTATTAAAATAAAATGATTAGAAACATATTACGTTGGTGAATGTATGCGATGACTTCTTGTTTTTTTTAAATCAACTTTTGCCGATGCGGCGTATATGCGTGGCTTATCTCCCTGAAATTGCGGTACTATGTTTTTATTTCAAACTGAATTATTCATATGAATTTTAGAATCTGATGAAGACATCCTTGGGACTTACATACCAAGTTCAGCAAAAAAGAAGTAATTAATTTTCTTTGTATAATTTTCTGTAACTTATACTTTTTTAGATGTTTTCTTTCTTCCTTTCTTTGTTTTAGTAGATAGAAAACTAAGAATGATCTCAAGGTAATGCTTTTAAACTAATCGCGATAAAATGGATTATGAAGTTTCAATTTATACATAATATTGACAGAATTATGAGATGATTAAATATATATATATATATTAGGCTGTCCCTTTAATGGGAGAATTTTTTTTTCTTGTTTTTTTTTTTTCTTTTTTTGAATTCCAATACACATACCTTCTATTTTTTTTTTTTTTTTTTTTTTTTGACTCTAAACACTTCTTAGCAAAATATCAGCTCTCTAGGATAATGTTAACACATGCTAAATTGACAGGAAAATTCTAATATAGATATTAGGATTTTCCCATTAATTCAGCATGTGTTAACATTACCCCAGAGAACTGATATTTTGCTGAAAAGTGTCAGATAGAAAAGAAAAAAAAAAAATTCCCATTTAAGGGACATTTTCTCATTCTGTTTAGAATCTTAATTATGTAACTTCAATAAAAATGAGAAAGGTGATAGAAGAATAAGATTTTTAATATTCTATTGCATATATGGGAAAATCACTAATTTAAAAAACAGAATAAATTACTTTTTTTTTTTTTTTTTTATTATTATTATTTTCTTACATAATTTTAAAAATAAAAATGCAATTTTGTTCATATATTTGTTTAAATTAGAATATGTTTTATTATTTCACCAATTTAAAAGACTTTCAAGAACATAATTTTATTAAAGAAATTTAATTAAAAGTTAAATAATTTTTAAGAAAGCTAAAAATTGTTTAAAATTATTATATGTATTTTCCCAGTGGCAGAAACACCGCGACACGGCGACATAGTCACAGACACAGAAAAACGGCTTGCGGACAGTTTTTGTCTGCATTGAAAAAAAAATTTGTCCGCAACTTTCGGATAACAGTTCACTTATAAAAAATTTCTGTATCAAAACTAATACTTTTATTATTTATAATTAATTTATATTGTGTTGTGTCAAACATTGCTAAAAAAATTATTTAATAGAATGAGATGAATTGAATGAATACAATTGTTTATACTATGTTGTTTTGTAGTAAAATTGTATTCATGTATTGTTGCACTAGATCATCACTGATGTTAACCCCCCCCCCCCCTCCCAATCAGCTTTCAGGTTTTTTGAGTGTAAACCATTTTCACCCCCTAATTACATGCAAATTTTGCTGACAGATTATGAAATTTTAAAAGCCTGTCGCAGACAGCTTCAAAACTTTCTGCCACTGGGTGTATTTTGTGTACCTTCCCACTCTTCTTTTAATTTACTTGTTGTATGCTGTTTGGCATATCTTAATGATAATAGTTTTTATGTCAAACCCTTTTACATTCATCATTAATTTAAGCTTACGTATTCATGTTTTATGCACAGTAGATCATACTTTTTATATCTGAATGTTTCCTTGAAAAAATAATATATTCAGGATGCAATAGCTATTTTTTAATTGTAAAGTAGTTCATTTACAAATATCTTTTCCTTTTCTTTTTATTGTGTGTCTAATATAGTTTTTTTTCTCCTTTTAACTTAATAACTTATCTAAATTCCACAGTGAGTAAATAATTTATAAGAAAATTAGAATAAATAAATAAATAAAAAGATGCTTATAAAATGTATGCAGTAGTACAATCAAGACTTATCCAACAGAAATGGTGTTAAAAAAATATTAAAACATTTATTAAAGTTCATGCAATATGTATCTATTCAATAAAAGGGAAGAAAATTAACTAACTACACTACTTTTCCATAAATGACTGGACACTCTGAATTTCAGACGTTTTTTTGGAATATCTGAAAAAGTGCTAGACAAATCAACTTGAAACTTTAGGAGTGTAAAGAACATGTTATACCTCATATATTTCAGTTAAAGTTTTGCCCCGAAAGTGAAAGGGGGACCAGTAAAAAATTAAAGAAAAATGAAAATGTTTGGTATCACCCTGTAAAAAGTAATGTTTGAAATGCAGTCTGGCTGCAGCATGTGATTATGGGGCTCTTTATATTGTCTGTAAAAAAAATTATGTCTCTACTGCATGTAACCAGGGAGATATAAAGGTTTCTTTAAAAAATTGCAAAAAAAAAGATTCACTTTTTTAGCTATAACATGCAAGGTATTAAACCCAGTGCAAAGCTGTTTTCAGGAAACTTGACATACAATATTAGACACAGTATACTGTAATCGGAATGGAAAAATATTAAATATGGAATGAAATATGAGCATTTTTACTGAATAATTTTTAACTGCGCATGCGTAAGACTTAGTGAAATTTCAAGCCACAAATGTATTGAGCTACTTATTTAAAAAACCCAAACAAGTGTCGTGTAAACTCAAAAAGTTGTACGTGACAGAATGAACTGCTATTTAGTTTCTCTCTCAAAAAAAAAGCTAAACTATAAGGGGTTTTACTCACATTTTTATTTTGATTCAATGAAAGGTAATACTGTTTTCGATGACTGTAAATAAATATTTAAAAAAAAAAAAACCTTATTATTTTCTTATTTTTGGGAATAGCTGAAATTCAGTTCATTCTATCACATACAACTTTTTGAGTTTACACAATACTTTTTTGGAATTTTTATATAAATAGCTCAATACATTTGGCTATTAAATTATGCACATGAAATTTCGATAAATCTTATACATGCACAGTTAAAAATTATTTAATAAAAATGCTTATATTTCATTAAATATTTAATATTTTTTTCACTCTGATGGCAGTATGCTGTGTCTAATATTGTATGTCAAGTTTCAGAGAAATGGTTTTTCACTGGGTTTTAATTTTAACAAAAGCCAAGGCTTTTGTCTCCAAGGCAGTAGCATGTGTTTTTCTGCACCTGATGAAGAAAGGCTACGTCCTTTCGAAACCAGTTGTGCTGGCTTAAAATTTATGGTGTGTGAAGAAGTTTTAAAATATTTGTATTGATTGACACCAGTTTTGAATTTAGTTTTGGAAAGTATGATATCACAGCCGGTGCAAGGAAAAACACCGTATTGGACAGATCAACAGCAGTATTTGCATATCTTCAATATGCACGGCGGACACTTTGAACATCTGCCTTTATAAATATTTGCTAATACTGCCGTTGATGTGTCAAATAAAGTGTTTTATCTTGCACTGGCTGTGATGTCATACTTTGATTTTCACATTTCTTCTCATAAATTATGGGTCATACTCATACAAATACAGTCCTTTGGGCATTTTTTTATGTACTCCCAATGAGGAATCTGGTTGTGCAGAGTTTGAGCGCTATTTATGGGACACCTTTTTATATTGCAAAACTAAATTGTATTTTAGTATCATTTGAATGTATAAATCAGTGACATAGGATATAAAATATTTAGAGAGAATACAAAAAAGAGTTAGATTATTAAAAAATAAATTTATGAGAAATTCTGATGAATTTTGAATTATGCTGTATAAAATTTTATATATTTTTGTAATTAAATAGTTTTTTTTTTTTTTAACAGTTAAGTCCCTTTAGTATATATTCATGTTAACAATTCATGAGTTAAAATCTTAATTTTTATAAATACATCTCTAAAACTCATAATATCTTTTAAAAGAATTACTTTAATCATAAGTAAAATACATTAAATTTTTTCAACTTTTATATGGGTACAGTCTGTTTAGGAGTTTTCTCTTATAAAGATTTGTGGCTTGGGCTTGATTTCTATTTTGTTTAAAATTTTTAGTATGATTAATTTTAATGTGTTGATATATATTCTTAAATTTCAATCACATCTGTATAATGTTTTCATTTGTCTTTATAATATTCATAATTTTTAACTATTTTATAGGGACATTGCTTCTCACTGTGTTCCAAAATCACCCAAGAAGAGAGGCAGTCTGTCAAAGCAAGTCAGTTTCAAAGAACTTTCAGAAGATCTTTCTGAAGATTTTTCTGAAGCTAAAATTCAAGAATCTAAAGCATTTAGTTCACCTGAAAAAGATAAAAATATAGCAGATGTTATACCTAAATCTGTAAAAAATGAAAATTCAGTACAGATTAGAAGAAGTGAAAGAGCCAATTTAAATAAAGATGAGGATATAGATTGGTTAAGCTATTTTAGTCCAAAAAAGACTTCAAAACAACAGGATAAAAAGAAAAATAAAGATTCTCTAGAAAAAACTGATCTATTGACTGAAAATAAATCCAAACCTTCAGTTAAAAGACAAAATTCTGCAGATTGGTTGGGCTTAAATGATTCAAAAATTTTAGATGATGATGATAATGAATCAATTGGTAATATTATTGATGATATTGGTAAAGCAAATTTAAAACCCACAAAACCTAAAACCGTAAGTGCACCAATTATTAGATCCCGACGACAAGAAACTAATAAAATATCAAAAAATTTACAGGATGACGATTTCTTAAATAGTATTAATCCACCTTCTGCAGTAGACCTTTCAAAAATATTAAAAGATACAGACGCAAAAGCATCAGATAAGAAAAGTAAATCATCTCCCTTTTCACAAGATTCATCTGAAAATGTTCTTGTAAACAAAATGAAACCTAAAGAAAACTCAAGTAATCTTATTAATAAGAATGATTATTCTTCCTCGGATAATTTTATCTCTGATATTATTACTGATAAAAATTATGTTATTGATGGCAATTTCGATAGTTCATTAAGGAGTGTGCCTAAAAGTCAAGAACATATTGCTGCAATTCAATCTATGCAAATGATGGTAGGTTAATGTAAAGTTTCAATATTATTTAAAATTTTTAAAATAGTTCATCTGTCGCTAATTTTCTTAAAATGGTTTTGAAAGAATGAGGGTAGGGCAGGGATGATTTGTTTATTGGTTTTGAATAATTTTTTTAATTATTCATTTATAAAAATTATTTCATATGCTCCATGACAGTGTCACATTACATATACACTCATGTCCATAAATTAAGGATAATGCAGCAAATAAAGGTTCAGAAGCAAAACAAATATGACATATTCATAAAGCTCTTTTATTAAACGAAAGATCAAGAACAAAAAAGATGGTTTATGCAGAATACCATTCATAAAAACTACGATTTTTGCTCCCTGAAGCAATTGCAAAAAATATCACCCTTACAAAAACTTAACATTACGTTGTTGGTATGATGGTTAATGCATAATATGTCTCCCAGGTGATGAAATAGTCCATACAACACAACGCCTAGGCATGCTGATATTAAATTATCAAGCTGATCTTGGGGAAGATAACTCCACTCAGTAAGCAGTGCTCTCCAGAGTTCCAGTACACATGTAGGAGATGGTTGAGGGGCTGCAAATCATCAGCCAAGCATGTCCTACACATGCTCTATCAGATTCTAATCAGGGGAGCAGGCCCCGACTTACGGCAGGGCATACGGGGCAAATGCCCTGGGCCCCCCTTCTGGAAGGGGCCCCCTACAGGCGAATACAGAAATTCTGCAACCTAAAGACCTCTTATGCCACTGAGAGGGGGCCCCCCAGAATAGGCTTGCCCCGGGGCTGCAGGTAGTCTAAGTCGGGCCCTGCGAGGGGGAGAATGCTGGTCATTCCATACAGGTTATATCTTCAGGTTGTAGGTATCCGTGTACAATGTTTGCACAGTGAGGATGTGCATTGTCATTTATAAATACAAATTCTGAACCCATGGCACCCCTAAACAAACGTACGTGTTGTTGCTGAATGATGTCCCGATAAATTTGGCTTGTCATGCTTCCGATTTGAGAATGCAGATTTGTTCTGGAGCCCAGTCTGATCCTCCCCCTCCCAAACGAGCACTCCTGCCCCACCTTAGTGGTGTCGTTCAATGATGTTGTCTTGGTGGTAATGGGTACCTGGCAATCTCCACATGAAGTCTGACATGAACCTGACTGCAAGCTAAACCTGGACTCGTTGGAAAACAACACACAAGCCCACTGTGAAGCTGGCCACAGTGTATTGCCGTGAGCGGAACACATCTGACAGGCCTGCGAGCATATAGGCCAATATCTCCAAAACTTCTATACACAGTTTGCCTTGAAACTGTGCTGCCCATGGCTGCAGATTGTTGATGAGTCAGGTCTGATGCTATGCTCCATCTGCTTATTTTGACAGTTACTGTCAAATTCCGGTTGTCATTCGGTGTTTTAACTCGGGGCCGACCTGTACTGTAACGTCGACTATCATTTTAATCATTTTGGAATAATTGTCAAAGCCTAGCGATGACACTATGGGTGATTCCAAGTTCCCTCGATACTTCTGTCTGAGTACACCCACATTCCAGTCGGACGACAATTGTACCTCGTAAAAAATCATCTGTATACGTCCTCTGTATCATAACTACTCGGTTGTGGCACTGAGCAGCTTACAGAACGCTTGTGAACAATTTTCCTTCTTTGCTCCTATTCCTTCTACCCCATTCTTACATTTTCGTCATTGTGACAACATATTGGCATCATCTAATGTCTTCCTATAATTTGCATATTATTCTTAAATATATGTGTGGTATTTGTACTGGTGAAATTTTTGCATTAAAGTTTGATTTCCATGATATTCTGAATTATCCTTAATTTATGGACATGAGTGTATTTTCAGCCAATTATAAGAATGAAATATTTGAACAAAAATAATCAGCTGTCAAAAAAGTCTTTAAATTAAGGTGGCCCTATTAATCCGCATTTGAAATGATGCTTCTAAAAAGTTGAAATCTCTGCTAAATATTCTCTAAAATTAAATCTAAATATTAAAGATAATTAAATATTTCTTTAGATTGTCACCAGTGATTAACTACAAATGTAATGTTTCCATCTGTTTATGATTGACATATGCAGGATGATCACATGAACTCATGATCAAAACTTAAAGGGATATTGCACATCAAACCATGCAATATTTAGAAAGTATTTCATTGGCTTAATGCAAGTGCTGAACTGCTAGTTTGTGGTGTTAGTAATTGATAAAACATTTGGAAATTGCTCTCATAGTAATTTTCAATTGCAATTTGCAGCAGTGATGGTTGATAATACAAATTAGAAAAAAGTAGACATATATTTTATGCGTGCTGCTATAGATGAAAATGTTGTTGGTCATACTGGCCTATACCAGAAGCATTATCTGACAAGATACATTTCTGACCAAAAGACCTTCAAATAATTCATTGGTGTCTGTGTAAAATGTGGTTCTTTGTCAGCTGCATGTAGAATACAGGTGCAAATATTTTGAGGATACCATAAGTTGCAAAAAAGATTATGCAAAGAGTTGTAGATCATCTATAAAATAGTACATGAGTAGATTTCGATTATGTTCAAATATCCTAAATGACATTATGGTGAGTACTATAGAAACCATAATTGCTGTACTATGAACAAGTACTTAGAACTCTGTATCATGTACTACAGGTGCAGGAATTGACTATGTCTGGGTCAAAATTCTCATTGGGAGTCCTTAATTAAAACCCTTTCTATATTGAGGCCCCCTTTCATTTCTTCCCTTAAACTTATTACTATAAAAAGGCACTGAAGTAAGTTTTAGGGCAATTCCATGAAAAATGTAATGTCAGTTACACACAGAGATATTTCTCTTTCAATCAATTTTTTCTAAATATAATAACAATTCTATTCAATCACAAAAATTATAGCAAATATGACATTAATATTTCTGTATGGTAATAGTGTAGGCAAAAAAAATAGGAAATATTGCCTCTTTGTGTGACTGATGTTACCTTCTTACATGGAATCACCCTTTAAGATTGATTCGGAATCTCAAAGGTTAAGTTTCTTCAGAGAGCTCCTCGGGGCGACTCCCTCACCCTTGGTATGCCACTGTTGACTCTAATTTACCGACTAGCTAGGCATTTAAAACTTTCAGGATAGCTTAGAACATGGTGACAATACATTTTTTAACACTTTTAGTCAACTGTTTCAAGTCCTTACTGCCTTCGGCAGCGTTTATATGATTCGACAGAAAATTTATTTAACTAACTTACCGACTAGCTAGACATTTGAAACTTTCAGAATAGTTCAGAACACAGTGAAAAAGCATTTTTTTAGTACTTTTAGCCAACTATTTCGGATTCCTGCTGCCTTTGGCAATGTTACCAGTGCAAAGCTTGCAATCTATTTTTAACTAACTTCCTGGCTAGCTAGCTAGCCATTTGAAACTTTTATAATAGCTCAAAATACGATAACAATGAATTTTTTAAATACTTTTAGCCAATTGTTCTGGGTTCCCGCTGCCTTTGGTAGCATTTATATCATTCAACAGAAAATTTAAAAACATGGTATATAAAAAGTTCTTTTTATCTTGTAATTTTTTTACTGATGAAAGCATGTTTAAGAGGGTATATCAGAGATCATCAAGTTCAGTCAAAGCCCATGTTATTCTATGAGTAAAATTGTTTATAGAATTACACATCACCTAATTGTTACTTTTAAATTCCATTTTCACATTCTGAAAATACACAACCATTAAATTAGTACTCGTTTTCCAGAATTATTATTATTTTTTTAATTTTAAAATTTTAATTTTGAGTTTCAAAATGTGAAAAATTAACGAAGTGCATTTTTCTTAATTTTTAGCAGTAAAAAGAAATATTAAAATTAAAAAAAAATTCAATTTTTGGAAAATGAGTACTAATTTAACGGTTGTGAATTTTTTGAATGTAAAAATATAAATTAAAAAACTGAAGCCCCCCCCCCCCCCTTAAAAGTCAAGTTCTGGATCCGCCACTGTATACAGGGATGAGATTTTTCAGCTTTTCAGCTGATTTCAGCTTTTTTGTACATTTTCCTTTTCAACTTTTTTTTTAGCTTTTTCAGCTTTTTTTATGTTTCTGATGTATATGTGTTTCTTATTTTATACATTGAAGATTAAAATAAATATCTATTACTCTAAAATAATAGAATTTGTCATCAAAATTCTAGCACTTCATTTAAATGTCTTGCCTTTGCATACAGTTTCAGCTTTTTTGTATTTTTGCTTATCTCATCCCTGTAACACGTATAATCATCACGTTGACATTCAGAAATCCATATGTCTACATTCTTATTAGCAACTTTCCAGCATAAATGTGTGAGCTGGAATGGTTCATGATAATTTGATTTGCTCATGACTTTTTCTTTTGTGCCAAGTTGACTGAATGATAAGAAGTACTGCTGTTTGTACAAAGGATCTTGTAAAGCTAATGGACTTTGTGCCATCTAACAATAAAATATATATGTGTTCTAGCATCACATATGTAGAATGCTTTACTTTCTACTTATCCAAGTATGGATTGGTTAGGGGAAGAGCTAGGACCCATACCTAGGTTGCTACAATTGACTGATGTCTCCTGTTTGGATTTCGTCCTATGGGAGCATTTGAAAAAAATTTATCTATGAGAGGGAGTCCTCATTTTTTTTGCACCCATTGACTTGCACAAGGACTTTGTTGCAAGGATAGCTGTTACTGCTTGCAAAGTCTAATGATCTCCATGCAAAACCTGTCTGATATCTTCGACAAAGTGTGCTGTTTGCTCCACTGCAAGTGTTCATATAACTGCTGATTTTTGTGTTTGAGAATAATTGAGAACAGCTATTTAACACCAAGAGTATGAAGTCGCAGCATAGTGGTAATACACTCGACTGCCACAAGGATGATCTGGGATTCGCTCCTCATGAAGAAAAAATTTTTTGGGCATTAAATAATTTTTTTCAAATCTGGCTAATTTTACTCAAAAATAAACTGTTTCAAATACATTAAATCGAAGCTGCTCACAGGAGCTCAAGGAATTCACTGGGTGAGAAGTTGCCTTTCAATATGATAAATGAGTAAAAAATGCCTCAAATTGATTAAATTTTATTTTCTGTTTTAAGAAAATAATAGTTCACTTCTTGCATTCTATGACGAATATTGTCTATTTGAATGTGATCTATCATCCCTTTAAATTTTTATCATGAATTCAGAATCATTCTGCATGTTGTTTCCAGATTATAACTAATTCAATTTTTGTGTAATTTTCAACAATAAGTAGAATTTGATTTTTATGTTTCTGTTTCTTATTTTAATTGTTTATAAATGTATGCATATAGTCATAGTTAACATTCTAAAACTAATAGCATAAGATTAATTTAGATTTGATAACTTTATTTATTTATTACATTTAATTAGAATTAAATTTTTAAAAAATTGAATTTTCTAGAATACCATTATAATAGCTTGAATTGTCTATGTTTTGTGCTTTCACAGTACATCTCCAGTTTCTGTTAATGATAATTCAAATAGCACAAGACATCTTTTGGAAGGGATTTTATTTGAACACTATTTTTTTTTTTTCTTTCCTGTTATACAGGGTATCCAGCAACCTGGAAAACAGGAAATTCTGGACAATTTTATGTTTCCAGAATTATCTGGGAATTTGGAAAAGTCTGTATGAATGTAAATCAGGAAATAATGTAAAAATGTTTTTTAAAAAAGTAGTTATCTACCAAACTGTATAAAAATAACACCAACCATGCCAAAAAATTGCATAATTGATAATGTTTTTAATAGGAAAAAAATCTACAAGTTACAGGGAATTATCATGGAAATCAAGGCTGTAGCGTAGCCAGTGATGATTTAATCTGCTCCCCACCCCAAAAATTTTCAGATTTCCTGAAAATTCTGGAGTTATCCTTCATTTTTAATACTCAACATTATGAAAAATTCTTTTTATGTACTAGAAATATTATCCTTTATCAAATATTCTTGAAAATTAATTTGTTCTTTAAATAATAAAACTTTTATTATACATATTTTTATTTTTCTGTTTAAAAAATTTAGCTTGATGATTCTATTAAAGAAAGGAATAAATTGTTGAAAGAGCTTGAGGCTACAAAAAATACATTAGAAGAGAAAATAAAATTATCAGAAGAATTGCATAAGTAAATATCATTTCTCTGTCTTACATGTCTTTTATTTCAAAAAACTTTACATGAGGGAAATAATTTTCACATTTATTATTTTTAAAAGTTCACAAATACTAATAAATAATTAATTAATTAAAAATATTTTTCTATAGATTATTCCATCCTCCCCCCCCCCCCCCTTCATACATATTCAATATAAATTTGTAAAACAAATTTATTCGCATGCTACAGCTTGTTACTTTCTTCTGTATTCAATAGAAGAAGGTATTGGATTCGTAAAAATTTTTGATCTCGAGTTTTTGATAGATTTACATGTTTTAAGAGGTCTAGAACACAATTTGACCATTTTTAGAAAAATGAATGTCTGTCCGTCTGTGTGTGTGACAAAATTTTGTGGCGACTGTATCTTAGGAGCTACTGCACAGAATTTCATAAAATTTGATATGTAGTTGTACCTTGATATAAATTAGTGCCTATCAACTTTTGGTGAAAATCGTCCTGCAGGTGGCGTTGCCATCCCGCTTTTTCTAAATTTTTAACATGGTGGAATAGGGCAAAATTTCATTTAAATGCACATAAAGAGAAATAATTTTTAATAATCATTACAAAATTAAAAAGAATTATTTTTAATTGACGATGGTCAACTGGGAAAAAAAAATTGTATATGTAGGAGCATCGCTTATCCTCCCCCCCCCCCAGGGTGATACCTATAAGAAATATTTGCCCCCTAAGGAGGTGTGGCAAATTTTCATTAAGAATATCTTCCAAAAGAGCTCGTCAATACCTTTGAAAGGAATGGTTGAATCATCAATCTGTGATAATTTAAAAGAAAGTTATGGATTTTTACTTTCTTCTATATGTAATATAGAGAAAGTATTGGATTCGTAAAAATTTTCGACCTCGGGTTTTTGATGGATTTACACGTTTTGAGAGCTGTAGAACACGATTTGACCCTTTTTAGAAAATGTCTGTCTGTCTGTCTGTCTGTCTGTCTGTCTGTGTGTGTGTGTGTGTGTGACAAAATTTTGTGGCAACTGTATCTCAGGAACTACTGCACAGAATTTCATACGAATTAGTATGTACTTGCACCTTGACATAAATTAGTGCCTATCAACTTTTGGTAAAAATTGTCTTACAGGTTGCGTTGCCATTCCGCTTTTTCTAAATTTTTAACATGGTGATATAGGACAAAATTTTGTATAAATGTGCATAAAGAGAATTATTTTTTAGTAATCATTATGAAATTTACAAGAATTATTTATAATAGAGGTAGTCAACTGGGGAAAAAATTTTGTATGCGTAGGAGCCTCGTGAACCCCCCTGGGGGGGAAGTCCCCCCTCAAGGGGAGTAAATTTTCAAGATGGGTATCTTTCGAAAGGTCTCGTCAATACCTTTAAAACGAATGGTTGAACTATAAATCTGTGATAATTTAAAACAAAGTTATCGATTTTTTTTACTTTTAACAAAAAGTAACTTAGAAAAAAAAATCGTTTTTTTTTTTTTTTTTTTTTTTTTTAACGAAATTTAACCAGACTTGGTATTTAGTTGGCCCCTGACATAAACTGGGTCTGAGTAGATTTGGGGATCAATCACTCAACAGGTGGTGCTGTGATCGTATTTTTTCTAAATTTTTAACATGGCAGTATAGGATAAAATTTCGTATAAATGTACATAATGGGAGTTATTCTTAACCTGTGATTGTGAAATTAATATGAATTATTGATAATAGTAGTAGTTAATTAGGAAAAAAATCTCGGTCATCGCTTCCCCCCCCCCCCCTGGGGCGGGGGGGGTAAATTTTTAAGATGGGTATCTTTCGAAAGGTCTCGTCAATATCTTTAAAACGATTGGTTGAACTATAAATATGTGATAATTTAAAACAAAGTTATCGATTTTTTTTTAACGAAAAAAAACTTTGAAAAAAAAATCTTTTTTTTTTTTTTTTTTTTTTTTTTAAATATTGTTACTGCGTGAATTTGTATAGGAAAATATAGAAGAAAGTCTTGTGGTGGCCACAGCATACTAGTTTTCATTTAAAATAAATAAGTAAATAAATAAAATAAAATCACATTTTTTTAAGATGTCATATAGAGAATAATATTGACCTTTTTTTTAGATGTTTAGTGTTATACTTCTCTAGAATGGAAATCGTCTGCATTCATCACGGAAGATATTTTTGATAAATTATTTTTACTGAATGAATTTGTATACAAAACAGTGGCGCACCCACGGAGGGGGCTTAGGGGGCTCAAGCCCCCTTCAGAACCAGCTGACATAGTAAAAAATTTGAGATGTGCAAGAAAAAAAATATATATATTACTCAAACACAGATATTGTAAGCAAAAATTGTTTATATTATATATTAAGTATTAGGAATTTTTGAAATCCTTGCTATCAAACACAAAAACAATGAACTAGTTCTTTGATTTTTAGTTGAAAGAAGTTGCAGTTTTTAGGGATGGTCTTCTAAGGTCCTAAAGCATATACTGTTATCACGAATCGAGTAAGTATCTAAAAAGTCAGACAGAAGAAGCAATCAGACGTGGAAATAAGCAGGGATGTATTTTTCAGGAAAATGGGATACCAAGCTCATGCAATTTTATATTTTAATTTATGAGTATTTATAGCATCTTTGTGAAAGTTTGTTTTGTCCCTGGGTAAAATTAACATATTCACATCGGCAAATGAAAATTCTCGTTTGATATGAAATAAAAATTAGCCCTGCTCTTAGTCATTCCTCTAAAACTAAATTTTAAATTAAAAATGGACTTTGCATATTCGTGTTAAACCCTTTAAATGCTGCTAGTACAAATATATGCTAGGGAAATTTTCCATCAATTGCTGAAGAAAAAATTTAATGATTTGATCACAAATGCGTAAAATTATTTTTCTAAAAACATACCGATTTAGAGGAATGCCAAAAGGCGTAGTTTACTGTTCAAAATAGGAAAATACCCCGATAATATGTTGAGATATTTTACAGATGCTTCGGAGGATGGAGTCATTTATTTTTTTTATCACAGTACGTAGAAAATACAGTAGGGTCAAGCACAATTTTCATTTTTACTTCTGATGTGACTGAGATCTAAGCTCCGTTTTTGGATAATATAATTTTTGCCTGTTATAAAAATTCAAATTTTATAAATATATATATATTATATTATTGGAATACAATATCCTGTATTGATATTACTCAGAAAGGTAACGCTGAAATATTTACTAACTGAACAAACTATTCTAAGTAATATATTATACATTAGAATTAATGTTTTAGGATATTAAGAGGTTTTGCCCCCTGCTTGCAGTGTTGGCTTACCTCCACGAAGACTACACGTCCAACTTGTTTTTGTTGATCAAACCTTGAAGGAGCATCGCCCCACACCCCAGATAATTAAATAAAAATAGCCATGTAAAAATTTACACTGAAATTCTGTTCTAATTCATACTTATAACAACTGTAGCTTTTATTTGGCTATAATTATTAAGATTTCTTAATTACTTAAGTGTTACTGCATATACAAAAATAGCATCGCAAAAGGATATTGAAATTGATAAAATTTTATTTTCAATGGAAATATTTGGGTGGGTGCATTTCATTTCAAGTAAATTTTATGTTCACCACCTTGTCATATTCTTTTGATCATAGTTGAATCTACAACTTTACGTTCGCAAGTTAAATTTCAACCCCAACTGAGCGAACTACTGTAACTTAGTACATTATATACGGAGATAAATTCCATGATTGTGCTATTCAACTTAAATTCAGTTTCATTCATTCGTTTATTTATTTCAAAAGAAACATTTAAAACAGATTCTTTACTATACTATACATATGTCTGCGTACCAGCGGCGGCTCGTGGACCAAAAATAGGCGAAGAGCCATTTCACCTAATATTTTACACTGTATTCATTTATAGAGTATAAATTTACATTTAAATAAAATGAGTATTTTTAGTTAAAATTATGCATTAAAACTACTTAAATGTTATTTCTCAGCTCTTCACCTATTTTCAGTTCACGAGCCGCCATTGCTGCATATACGGCCATAAACCTCTTACTATACTGTAGGACCCAATTATTCTTCAGCCCCCTCCAGACAGAAATTCTGGGTGCGCCACTGATACAAAAACATAATAGAAAGTCTTTTTTTTTTTTTTTTTTTTTAATGTAAGAAATTATTATGATGACAGTTGTTCACTTTATTGTATTTTATAATTGGCTAGTATGCAAAATGCATGTTCATCGTGTAATCAATCTGTTTTGATTATTAGTTTGTACTAATTTTTCATTAGCCCGAATTTAGAAATCATTCCAATGTAGGATTTTTTAAATTGATCACAATTTTGAATATCAAATGTTTCACTTTAAAATTTTACAAAGAATTGTGTGTTATATATGTAGTAGAAAACTTAAAAAAAAAAAAAAAAAAAAAAAAAGTATGGTATATAATAAACAATGTATTTAAAAAAAAATTTGACTTCAGCTTAAATTCCTCAGATATTGATATAAATTATATACCATAGGTTGCAGCCTCCTAGCCCCCCCCCCCCTTCCCCCTTAGATCCGCCACTGATAGGTGGGAAACACGCAACCTCCATTAATTTGTTGTGTGGCATATATCCTTGAATACTTTATTAAAAAAAGATGTTAATTAAAGAAAAAGTAAAAGAAAAAAATATATAATGTTGATTTACCCTACTATTGCAAAGTTCAGTGGCTATAAACAAGACAGATTTTACTATTAGTTTTCATAACCATCATAGTTATATTACTATATGTTTTCCTTATTCTATGTACATCATTGTTTCTGTCTTTTATGAATATGTTAATAAGTAACATAATTTCTTCCAGATTGTGCTAGTTTTCTTTTGCAGTGTTTTTAAAAATGTCGCAATGATCTAATCTAAGAATAAATAAATAAAATTCTATTGGAATATAATGTTTGTTACTTAATATCTAATTACTATTTCGTAAAACTGAAAATCTTCCATTTAATTTATTAATATTAACTTGTTTGATATATATTTAAAAAGTATGTTGCTACTTAAACATATATATTTTTAAAAAAAAGGACTATACAGATATTTTATTTTTCTTTTAAAACTTAATTTGTAGGGGGAAAAATTCTTGTATTCTTTTAGGTCTGAAAAGAAAATGTTAGAAGATTCATTTAAAACACTAGAATCAAGGTAATATGATTTAATGAGATTCTTCATTATTTTGTAAAACTTTTATGTGTGTGAATCTAATGTTTTAAAGTATATATATTTAGTTTAAAGCAAGAATTTGAGATAAAATATAAATCTCTGGAAGAAAGATTAAATTTTGTCACTCAAGAAAAAGAAAAGCAGCTCAAGAATTTTGAGGAGAAAATACAAAATCTCATGAAAGAACATCAACTTGAAAGTCAAAGATTGAAAGAACTTCACAAGTAATTATCTTTAAATATTCATATCATTTTCATTAGTGTATATGTATTTATACAGGGTGTCCTAAAAGTTCCAGTACTCCAACTTAAAGAACTCATTGTGTCCATGATTTTTTTTAATATTAAATTTTATCGACTGCTCATTATTGCACCAGTTCTTTATTTTTTATAGTTTGTTTCTTTTCTCGCTCAAGTTGTGTGAGAATAAAGTTTTATGTTATTTTGTTCTTCATAGTGAAATGTTTTTATCACGCATTCAGAGAATTTCGCTGTTTGAAGCTTATTTTAAATGTAAATCGTATGAAAGATGCAAAGATGTTTGGCGATATAAATATCCAGATGATGCAATACCGAGTAAAAATATGCTATATCAGTTCATTCGACAATTTCATAATACAGGTTTTGTGCAGGTGGGTACAAGTTTCTCTACAAGAAGTCGCTCCCAGCATGTTAAAACGAGCTTCTAAACACATGCGCTATGCGCAAACGAGTTCAGCGTTGCCTCCTAGAAAAAGGTGGACATTTTGAACATTTATTATAAATGCAAGTTCTGTATTTTTTCCTCCGTTATTTTAAATGTGCCTTTTATCATTAGCATAAAAATAATCGTTTTAAGGTTTGTTGTTTTGTAAATAAAAAATACATCAGCGTCAGTACTGGAACTTTTAGGACACTCTGTACAAAGTCTGGGAGAAGACGAAACTTATATAGAAGCAACTTAGTATTATCATCTTTATTTCCATCACCCATTTTTTTTTTTTTTTTTTTTGTTAAATATCACAGATTATAAACTTAGTATTGTATTTCATCTAAAATTTCAAAACTTATAATTAGCTTGATAATTTCATGAAAATTGATAGGCATCCTTAATAAGTAGGTAAATTTTAGGTCTTGTTATTGGATTTCTTAAACATTTTTATGTTTTTTTTTTTTCAAATTTATCCTGCTGCTACAGATCTCTTTTACATGCCCTTTCATATGTAATTTGTTGGTTTCCAGTGAACAGATGAGTCTGCCAAGTTTCAATAAAAATTAGATGTGGGACCAAAAGTTCATATTTCAAAACATCTCTGATTTTTACTTCCATTACTGTAGATAATGGTAGTATTGTATTCGGTCAAAAAAATTGATATCGAGCTTTTACCTGATTTACATGTTCTAAGGCCTCCTGAGTACAAAAAAGTAGTTTTTGGCAATTGGCAAACAGTAGTTCGGCAGACTATTGTATACTTAAGTAATAAACACAGTGTTGGCCAAATTATTAGAGACTTTTTTTAATTTTGACATTTTCTTTTTACTTCCTTATACAAAGTATAAGGAAGTATAGTAATCCTGATTTGCAAAATGAATTTTGTATTTCACATTGCTCGAAAACGAATGGTCGCTGAATGTTGCCAATTTATACGTGTAACTGTCATGATGTCTATTTGTACACCTGTAAGTGTCGTTTTAACACGAGCTCTCGTTTTAGAGATATAAGCGACTTTACGCGATTTTTCGTGACGTCTGTATGTATGTGTGTGTGTGTGTGTGAGTATGTCGCGTAACTCAAAAACGGTTGGACGTAGAAAGTTGCGAATTGGTACATAGGTTTGTTATAACATCTAGTTGTGCACCTCCCTTTTTGGACTTTGTATGATTTTCTGTTTTGGAGATATTTAGGAAAATTAGGTTCATAATGACCAAAAATACAAAGGTTTTGGCCATAATGTATCAAAAAACGGTTTGGACAAATCTTGCAATCGATTTTTATCTGACTTCCCGACTAGCTAGACATTTGAAACTTTCAGAAAAGCTCAAAACACGTTGACAATGCATTTTTTAAATATTTTTAGCCAACTGTTTCGGATACTTGCTGCCTTCAGCAGCGTTTATATGATTCAACAGAAAAATTATTTAACTAACTTCCCGACTAGTTAGAGGTTTGAAACTTCCGGAATAGTTCAGAAACACGGTGAAAATGCATTTTTTTAACACTTTTATCCAACTGTTTCGGATTTTTGATGCTTTCGGCAGCGTTACCTGTACAAATCTTGCAATCGATTTTTAACTAACTTCCCGACTAGCTAGACATTTGAAACTTTCAGAAAAGCTCAGAACACGGTGACAATGCATTTTTAAAATATTTTTAGCAAATTGTTTCGGGTCACTGCTGCCTTCGGCAGCGTTCATATGATTCAACAGAAAATTTATTTAACTAACTTCTCGACTAGCTAGAGATTTGAAACTTTCAGAATAGTTCAGAACACGGTGAAAATGCATTTTAAAAATACTTTTAGCCAACTGTTTCGGGTCCCTGCTGCCTTCGGTATCGTTACCAGTACATATCTTGCAATCGATTTTTAACTGACTTCCCGACTAAATAGACATTTGAAACTATCAGAAAAGCTCAGAACACGGCGATAATACATTTTAAAAAATTTTTAGCCAACTGTCTCGGGTCCAATGAAAATGCTTTTTAATATTATGTATATATTTCTAAAGGTGTATAAGGAAGTCATGTGGTGCCCACATCAGATTTTTTTTTTTTTTTTTTTGTTAAATTTTATTTTCTAAAAAAAAGTACTGAATGAAACCTTGAACTTTATACGTGCAAAGAACAAATACAAACTCATATTTTCCACTATCAATTTAGTCATGAGTGCAATTAGAGGACCAACCATAAATAGAAGAAAATCACAAATATTTTGAATTACCATGCATCATAAAATACTACAAATGACTTGTAACTTTAACACATTATTTCACTTTCTATGTATAATATTTTTATGCTTGTTTGCGAGAATCGCATGATTATTTAGATAGGTATATAGTATATATTTTTCCTTTCTTTTTTTTTCAAAAATTATTATTATTGTGTGTGTTTTGCTTATAACAAGAAGAGATTTCAACAAAACTTTCAGAAAACTTGACAGAACATTGGAAAATCATTATTCTGAAACATAAAATTCACATGTGTAATTTTCGTTGAGATATGAATATTTGTAGTGAATATCTTTTAACCGTGCATGCACAAAATATGGAAATTATTTTGTTACATAGGTTTGAACCCAGGTACATTGCAGAACTTATTTCAAAACTTCATTTGAATAGGGGGGGGGGGGGAAGCAATTTGCTTCTCGGCTCAGCAAATAAATGAGCAAGATTTTAGATATTTTTCAGAGCTGAAATTTCATAAGGGTTTTTTCATCTGCCGCATATTAAATTTGGAGATCCAATTATTATTTTACAAATGTAGCCAAAGTTTTTTTTTTTTTTTTGGTTGGTTGGTTGGTGTCGTGTCCATGGGGAGAACTATAGAGAACCATGAGTGTGCAAAGCACAGCCGGCCAACTCCTTGATGTTATTGGAGTACAGACTCTCGATGTCAAAGGGGAAGAATTCCCCAAGCTGAGCCAGGGATCTTAAAATGGCTGGGCAGTCAAAAATATGTTTTGGTGTTAGTGGAACATCATCACAGTTGCTGCAGAGACGGAAGTTCTATTGCCATCTCTCAGGATCTTCATACCTCGATAATGACCAGTTCTAAGGCGGGTGATAGTTTTGGTAAGGTCTCTGTTAGCGTTTATTTCACAGATCTGCAAGTCTTTTTGAAAACTTCTTATGCACTATCACAAATCTTTGCAAATAAATAAAATTATGTTAGAGTTACAAGTCCATAAGGTTTTTTTTTTCTTTTTCTCCACAAAAAAGAAGTTTTGAAGTGGTGGTGGAGTAATTGGATCTCCAAATTTCAACTCTGAAAAATATCTCAAATCTTGTTCAATTATTCGGTTAATTTTTACTCTGTTCAAATCAAGGGTTAGTTTTAATTTTTGATAAAAATTCTGACTTATCACATAATAATCTGACAGCACAGTGAATTTCCTATTACTTGTTATTGAACTGTTGCTTTAATGTTCTATATAAACATGTTTTTAATTTATAATTTAAAAGAACTAAAACATATTTTAAATCTATTATACATAATAAAGTGATTCAGTTAATAAATAGAGATTCTTGCATTAAATGTTATTTGACTGTATTATAACACTTTTTTTTTCTCTCTCTCTCTTAGTAGTTAATTTTGTAACTTTCTATTTGCAAATAGTTAATAATTTGTGTTTCTTAAATTTTGTATTTTTTCTGTTTTATTTTAGTCAGTCAATAAATATTTTAAAGGAAGATCATGAAGATGCTTTAGCTAGGCTAAAAAGATTGAAGGAACAAGAAATAGAGGCAATTCTCAGTACTCAAGTGCATTCCAAGTATAAATTAATAAAGAAAATACTTCTTTTCATTAATAGTGTAATGTACATGTTATTATATTCATAAACGTTATTCTCTCATAGTATTTTGTTATTAGTATTTTTGAACAATACACATATATATTCAACACTTGTTAAGCATGGCATTCTTTTAACTTAATCTAGTACAAATGGTGTAAGAAGTAATATACCTATTATGTATTCATTGAAAAATAAATTACTATTAAAAAAAATGAATAAATAAAAATAAAATGTTTTAGGTTTTTGATCATATTGAATTATTTAAAGTTTATAAAAGAGAACATTGTTTCTAAAACATCAGTATCAGAAAATTCTTAAATAATTCTTAATTCTTTATCTTCAATATAAATCAAAAATATACTGGATGATCAAATAATTTATTTTTATTTATTTATTATTATATTTTTCTATTTTCTAAAGAAATACTAGATGAAAAGATGACCTTAAACTTTAGACTTGCAAATAACATTCATAAATTTGCTCTTTCAAGTAATGATTCTGTCACAAGTGCAATTAGGGGACCAACCACAAATTGAAACTATATATATATGTGTGTAGTTGGCATAGATTATTAACACTTTCTAACTGTATGTACTTGTAGCATCGATTAACCTTCAATATTCTTTGGTTACATTATCACACAATGGACAGATAGAAGGACAAAAACACAGACAGACTAATTGAACTCATAATCACTAATAAATGTTGAAAATTGTTTAAAATGCTCAAAATAAACTTATATATCCAGTTCCTGTAATTTCTAATCATAGCGCTTAATATATTCGAATATTTTAGTGTAACCCTATAAATCTTAATACTAAACATATCATAGTCTACACAAAACATTATTTTAGCATATTAACAATAAATGTCAATTATAATATGATTTTTTGCAGAAGACAATTTTTTAAATGTGATTTATAAAAATCTCTCTCATGAAAAGAAGTGCATCAGCATTTTTTTTTTTTTTTTTTTTTTGGGGGGGGGGGGGGTGCATACAAACCAATTGTACTGGGCCTATTTATGCCATTTTAAATGGGAACATTTCATAGTGAGCTTAAATAACATATATCATTTTGAAGAAAATCTGAAAATATTTATGGATGCTGGAGGCGTGCCGACAGGTAAACAGACAGATAAATGGACTAACCCTCCCCCTTTTCTTTTATTTTAGTATCTTTTCCTGTTTAATCCAGTTTTAAGTCATTCTAGAACAATCTAGCTAATATTCATTAAATTTACGTCATATGCACAATTTTAAACAATTTGCCCTTTTTAATTTCATATAAATATTGATTGGCTCAGGCGATTCTGTGACGTATCAACGATTTAAATATTTGATCGAAAATCACTGGCAAAATTTGCTTCTTGGCTCACCACTCTTACAGATAAGATGCATCTTTAAAGTTATTAAAATACTTGTTTTTTGAGAATACAATGCATTCCGTAAAAGTTAATGTGGAACATCAATGCATTAATGCAGTCTCATTTCTTGTCATTTCCTTAAGAAGAAAGATCTTCAATAATAAAAATTCATCAGTTATCCAGATCAAAGTCTTCACATAATTTCTGTCATCTTTTGATTTCTTCTCATACTAGTAAAGAAGCATTTTTTCTATTTTAATTCTTCAGTAATAAAAAGGTACTGTATATTTAATTTTTTGCAACTCATTCTGACTTTACAAAGATGTTCACCACTTATTATTATTATTATTATTATTATTATTATTTTAAATGAACCTGGTAAAAATATTTTTTATGATCCTTATATTTATTATGATAATTATATATAAAGATAATATGATAAATGTATGTGCAAAAATTACAATATTGATTTTAATTATCTCGAAATAATCTTAAATTTTTGGGGGGTTTTAAATAATGCTTTTGTAATTAAATATATTTACATAGTCATTGTGAGTGTATTTTCAATCAGATAAGATAATTAAAAACTGAAAATTTTGATCCTCATTATCTAATTAAAAAAAAAAAAAAAATCTGGAGAAGATTTTAATTTCTAAATGCAATGAAAATTTAATTAAAATTGCTGTGAACAGCAATTTAATTGTTCTTTTTCTTAATAAAGCAAAATCTGCTACAAATGTAAAAAAAAAAAAAAAAAAAAAAAAAAAAAAAAAAAAATGTGTTTAAGTAAATATCATTGGCAACATTTTCTTAATTTTGGGGATTTGAAAATAATTCTTTAATGAACATAATCTCAATAATTTATTTGTTTTCATTTAAAAAATGATGATTTATTTAAAGAATATTACTATTTATAGAAAATTTTTTGTAAATATTCATATATTTTTCTTTTTGTCAACTATATATAAATTCAATCTTTATTGTTAAACGTGTCAATTTATGAAATCTACTTTTTTTTTTTTTCTTTTTCGATAAAATATGCTGTTTTTTAAAATTGAAAGGTTGGCAAGTATGTGAGAGAAATATTATTCTGAAAAATTATAATGCATATGTTTAATTTTTGATGAAATAGGAATGTTTGTAATAAATAATTTAGTGCATACTTTTTTTTTATTACATATGTTAAAAGCCATATATATACAGCAACATATGACAAATATTTACTTGAATCAATCTAAAGTTAAGGGAGCTATCATAAAAAGAATAAACTAAATTTTAGATATTTTCCAGAGTTGTAATTTCATATGGAATTTCCCCATATGTCATGTATCCAATTTAGAGATCCAATTACTTCAGCCACATTGCAAAAAAATCATTTTTATGAAAAACTCCTTATGGTCTCACGTATATTAATAAAAAACCTTTTATGAACTCACAAATCTTAAAAAATAAGTAAAATTATGTAACCCCCATAAGGGGTTTTCCACATATCACATATTTAATTTAACACATTGAGTGTCAGCCATCGGTGGCTGACACTTAACTTTCCATTTAGGCCATGTCAACTACCAGTGGCTGACAGTATAAAATATGATATAAAACTAAAAAAATTGCAATTTTTTAAGTAGTTACTAAAAAGTTATTTAAAATTTACTTAATTTTTATTTAGTACATGATTATATATCATTAGGGCTGTACATCAGTCAGATAGCTCCTTTTCTCCCTTCCCATGTTATCCAATGGGATTTTCATTGTTTCAGTTTATAAAAATATCTCATTCAAAAATGAAGTTTTTCGAATTCTGTTTTTTGAATATTACCCTTTGAACAGGTCGCTTTTTAGCTTAGTGAGCAATTTTTCGATAAAATCAATTAAATGTTTTATTTCAGTAAGTAAATTATGGACTCTAAGTTTGATCTCTAAGTGAAACATTTAAATTTATTTTTTCATCATCTTTTAGTCAGTATTTCTTTAGAAAATAGAAAAAATGTCAAAAAAAAAAAAAAAAAAAATTCTAATGATTACTTTCTGAATATCATTATTTAAAAATTACTATTATTCTTAGGTGTTTTATGAACTTATCTGTATAGATCATGATATGATGCATAATCTATTTTTGTTTTTTGTGATTTGTCTCAAACCCATTGGCAGAAACACTGCGACATGGCGACATTGTCGCGGACACAGAAAAACGGCTTGCAGACAGTTTTTGTCTGCACTAATAAAAAAATTAGTCCACAACTTTCAGACACTCTTTATCTGTACTACCAAAAAAAAATTGCCCGCAACTTTCAGACAGTTTTTGTCTGCAGTCATAAGAAATTGTCTGCAATTTACGGACATTTTTCTCCCGTGACAATGCGCTACCAATGTATGACGTCTTAGACGCTCTCTGGTAGGAACACACAAAACAGTGCTTAACAAGGGCGACCTGGGAGTCTCCCTTGATAGGCAGCGTTATACATATATTCTTTTCTCCTGTTACCTGTTACTGAGATTCTACGGAAACGTAAAAAAGTGCTAATTTCATTTAAAACTGCTCCAAAACTTCTCCACTTCAAAATTCACTTATAAAAATTTCTGTATCAAAATTAAAACTAATACTTTTATTATTTATAATGTGTTGTGTCAAACATTGCTATAAAATATTTAATTGAATGAGTTAAACTTATTATTTTATAATTGTTTATAATTTATTGTTTTGTAGTAAAATTGTATTTGTGTATTGTTGCACGAAATCACCACTTTTGTTAAGCCCCCCCCCCCCCCCCCCCTTCCAGATTTCAGGCTTTTTGAGTTTAAGCCATTTTCATCCCTGACTACATGCAAATTTCGCAGACAGGTTATGAAATTTTAAAAACTTGTCGCAGACAGCTACGAAATTTCCTGTCACTGGGATCTCAAAAGAATTGATGAAAATACACAGAAAGGAATCATCAATCTAATTCTCTCAAAATGATTTTATCATCTTCTTTTTCTAAATACTATAAAAATTTTCAGTGCTATTCCAACATTTATAAATTTTCAAAATATGAATTTTTAGTTTTTGCTAGTGACAAATGGTTAAAATCACATGAATTTACTGTATGATAATAGCCTTTGTATATTTATCAAAACTAAGATACAAAATAAACCTTTGAAAACATTGCAATCTGAGCATTTAATATAAATATTTTAAGAAAAGCTTTTCTTAAAATATGAACAGTTTACAAACTTGAAATTTTTTAAAACTACTGTTAAAAGGACAAACTGTCCTCTCATGAATCACTGTGAATGTAATGTATTCATTTTTTTTTTTTATTGGTATTGAATTTTCATTGTATTTAAATAATATGAAGTTAAGGCCATAGCCAGAAGAAATTTTCGGAGGGGATTCAAAATTTAGTATACAATGTTGAGAGTTAAAAATGAAATTTAATTCAAAAATTTTTAATAAGCCTGCAAAATTTTGAGAGGTGTTTGAACTCCCAACTCTACTCACCCCCCACCTCCCATCTAGGCTACGGCTTTGTATGGAGTTGTAACATATCTGCAATGTGAGAAATAAAGAAAGTAAAATGTGTTTTATTTCAATATCATGAAAAACATTTTTAAATCATTACAGCACATGAGACGTGAACTGTATTTTATTTTAATATCATAAAAACACTTTTAGATCATTACAGTATGTAAGTGATCAACTAGAAGCTAGAGCAAATGAATTAGCTTCTTTAGAAAACAAAATTGAAGAAAGAAGTAAATCTACTTTGAGAGAGAAACAAGTTTTCCTTGATGCAAAAGAAAAAGAGCTAAAAGGCAAAGTATATTTTACAATATTTTAAAAGTGTAATCCAAGTAGCAGAATTTTCTGAATCTATCTGCAGCAAAATAAAATTTATCTGCAAATCATAAATACCGAACCAACTCTGGTATCACTGGAAGTAATAGCAATTCATAAAATATGTAAAATTTTCATCTACAAAGAAAATAAATTAAGACTATACAACAAATACAGTAATCTAGAGACATAATGCAAATTATACGAGTATTTTTAAGCCTAAACATTTCTTTTTTTAGCTGTTAAATTGATCTGCAGAGCTTTAATCAATCTGCAGTGCTCGTTGTTGTGCTGCACTTCTGCTGCTGCTTGGAGTGTAATACAGATTATTACTTTTATTATATTATTTTTAATATATTTTAATAATGTAAATGTTTTATGGTCAGTGGACATTATGTTCTGCTATTTTACTGCTAAAAAAAATATGAATTTTAATTTATTAAATTTCAAACTTTATAACATTTTGAATGTGAGTATTATGTTTAAATGAAAGAATGACAAATGATTCAAAAGTGCATTTTATCTTTGTATTTCCCTTTTTAAAAATTGTCGACTTAGATTTAATTATGGCTTCAGAAGAACTTAACACAATGAGCCGAAGTTTTTATTATACTGTTTTCAAAGTTCCTAAAAGAGGCTAGTTATCATAAGAGAGTTCAGAAGACACCTAATAGGAGTATCTTGAAGCTCTCTGGATTTCATGATATGTCGACTGAAGTGTTCAAACTTTCAGGCTAAATATGCCTCCCATTAACAAAAAACATGGAGGATTATTTATTCATTTTACAAACAAATCCCACAAGTTAGATCACCTTTAATACTCATAACTGTAAGGTGCCTCCACAAAAGACAAATCCATTTAAAAGATCAATTACATTTTCATGCCATTTTTTATTGAGTTTAATAAGTTCCTTACCCTGATGCTCTTTTTTTTTTTTTTTTTTTTTTTTTTTTTTTTGGGAAAGGGGGGGGGGGAGAGGGGCTCTGGCCCTTAATGTTGAGGCGATTTGAGTACTGCTTTCTTCTGAAATTAAATCAAAGACTGTACTCTCCTGAATAAGATTGCATGGTATTGTAATAAATGGCTCTGAACTAACAAAAGAAGTACCTTAGTCTCTCCTTACCAAATTTTCACCTAAAAAACCAGAATGTCCATGCACCCCGTAAAAAGTACCTTTGTTACCAGCTGCAAGTTAACCTGGCATTACTTGCGTGAAAAAGAAATGAAATTACACATGCTGGTTATACCATACCCATGATAGTATCTTTCTATTTTCGACCATAAAATCTCCACAAAACATAAGAAAAACAAAAACACAGTTTGAAACACCTGATTTTGAAAAACAGGTGGGAAGATTCAGTTCGAAAAAGTAGAAGCTTTGTACGACGTACCCTGTGTGAGCAATCTCGGGTAAACTAATGAAAGAATGACATCCCAAAAAATGTAGAAATTTAGAACATTCTTACACAGTTCCAGTAAGGCTGAATAAGGCTGCTTGATTGTCAGAACAAATGTGAATAGATCAATTGTCCTAACTCTTGTATATACAGATTTCACAACACACCAAAATAGCATAGACTTCAGCTTTGAAGACACTAGAAAAAATATCTAGAGGACAAGAATAATTTGTCATCATTAGAAAAATAGACACAATTCTAAATTGTCAATTCTAAAAGAAACAGGACCAGTATTCCTGTTCATTTTAGAGCCATTTTTGTACCAAATAGTACAACTTCTACCACTATGAGTGGGAATAGAGCCCTAATCATCCCTTGTTAGCAAATTTGATAAATAGAGCTTACTGAAACAGGATCTGATTACGCAGGGGCAATTGAGGCACTTGTTCCAGGCCCAGATTAGCAAGGGGCCCTGCTACTCTGGGCCTGAAAATGCAATTTTGCATTTTTAACCCTCTATATATACAAAATCTGTACATGAAAAATGGTTTCATAAAATGCAAAATTCTGTCATTTAAGTCCCATATACAGCTATATATATGTACCTTTGCTGATTGGTGCACAGTGTGAGGGTCAAAGGAGAGGGCAATGAAAGTATGTGTGCTGTAGTCCTCACACAAAGTTTATCAGATCCTGTATTAAAGGCATACATAACAAAGATACCATCATTAGGCATTCTAAGAACATAACACTGGAGAAACTCACAATCAAATTACTTTGTAGACAAATAGTTCAGATAGACATTCTTGAGCTCGAAATACTTATGAATTAATATGCATAACAAAGCTTCAGCTTTTACATACATGGAAAAGGGATAAAAACCAAATAATAGCTCGAGAAAAGCTTGAAGGGTAGTTTTGATATAGCCACTAATAACTATACATATGATTTGTTAAAGTTTTTTAGTTCCATTTTGATGTAAGCTAGTTTAATTCTAGACCATCAGACTATAGAATATAAATGATAATAGGGCAGGTGACTGTCCTATAAATTTATAAAGTAGTTTTTTGACTTGAACCTTTGGTTTTACCAATACGATTTCTACAAGAATAGATTTTCTTTGCCTTATTAAGACAATAATCAAAGTGCCTTTTACTGTTCATTCTAGGAACAAAGTAGATGCCAAGACTATCAGAACAGGTTAGTACTTTGTTATAGAGTTATTGCTGTACCAGATTTCTGATCTAAAACTTATTCTTGTTACTGACCCGATACAGCATATTTCAAATCTTAACTCTTTTCTTACAGTTACTACTTAAATTTTCTAATAAAATATTTATTCTTCAAAATAATAAGATATGGATGGGTCTCACCTGAAATCTTCTAATCCAAAAGTCCGGGTGTGGATGGGGCAACTATCATCCATTAAAGAAACAAAACTTGATGAATGTAGCACTTCTTAGATGAAAACAGAATTTTAATGCTTTGTTAGCATACACTTAAAATGAAAACGAAAACAGAACAAAAAATATCTACAGTATTTACAATTAAATATTAAATTAAATCTTAATATTAACGTTCTTAGATTGTCATTAGTTCTTAAATATTAATTCTAATTCTTTAAAAGTCTTAATTGTTCTGTTAAATTTAATAGTTCTGTTTTAGGACCGGGGCTTGTGTAAACACAACGATCTTAACGTAGCCCCATCTCCGTTCGAGGTCTTTTCTTTTCTGCTTCTGATTCTAAAAAACAACTTTCTCGAATACTTCTCATTTTCGAGTCGAAAAAGAGATGCAGTCACGAAAAACAGGCGCCCGTCTGTCTGGAAAGGCACTTGTTCTGAAAGCAGAAGAATGAGCGGGAATTCCCGACATCCTCCCACCTTGAGTTGCGACTAATCGGAGGAACTCAACAATCCAAGTTGAAGTCGTTGAGGGGGTTTCACCACACGACCAGTTCGGGAGACCACCAGGGGACTGGAAGTAGGATCATCTGTTGTAGACTTCTTGTTACGGGTTCCGGAACTGGTAGGTTCTGGAGGATCTTTCACAGGTTCTTTTTCTCTGGGGTTGAGTATCGGTTTCTGTGAGAGGTTCTTGTTTTCGGAAGTCGAAGGACTTAAATTTTCTTGAACAGATTTATGTAAAGTGGGGTGATTCTTAAGTTCGGTACTGTCAATTTCTAAAGGAAACAATCTTTGCAATGGACGCAGAAAAAGTCCATTTTCGGTCTTCACCTTAGCTAGGCGTATGACATTATCTTTGCCTGGGTAAATCTCGATCACTCTTGCCAAAGGCCAGTGAACAACACGTTTCTTATTGAAATCTTCTAATAGGACAACATCGCCGACTTTCAATTGTTTGAATCTTTTGGTCTTAGATGCATGTTGTCGTAATTGTCCTAAATATTCAGCTCTGAATCTGTTTCTTAGGTTTTCTCTGACTATTTGCCTATATCTGGCTCTGCGGTTAAGATCTTTAGAATCTAAAGCATCTAGGTCAGGTACTCCTGATGTTGGTAGTTCTCTTAGGAACATCATTGGAGTTAAAGGTAAGGGATCTGTGTTATCTTCGGAAACATAGGTTAGGGGCCGTGAATTAATCACTTGTTCACAGTTACATAGCATGGTGTAAAGTTCTTCGTAATTCAAAGATGCACGACCTAAGTTTCTTTTCAGGATTCCTTTAACCATTCCAACAAGCCTCTCCCACCAACCTCCCCACCACGGTGCGGCAGGAGGGTTGAATTTCCAAATGATCTTCTGGGTGGAAGCTACCTTGCAGATGGTTTCCCAATCTACACTCGAGAGAGCATTGCTGGTTCCTAGGAAGTTCTTCCCATTGTCCGAATAGATGATGTAGGGACTGCCTCGCCTTGCTATGAACCTTCTCAGAGACTGGATAAAACTTTCTGTAGACAGAGACGTAATGGCTTCAAGATGTATGGCTCGGTAGACAGCGCAAGTAAATAAGGCTATCCATGCTTTTGATCCATCAGAAAGATGAAGAGGACCGGCTAGATCTACGCCTACCACTTCAAAGATGGCTGCTTCTCGTACTCTGTCTTCGGGTGGTACTCCAGGTTCAACATCTATTTTGGAAGTCTGAAGTTTTCTGCAAATCACGCATTTTCTTATTGAATTTCTAATGGATTTTCTAGATTTCAGTATCCAAAAATTTTCTCTGAGTAGTGTCATTAGAGTGCCGACTCCAGCGTGCTGATTTTCTAAATGCTTCTCGAATACCAATCTTTGGACGACGGGATGCTTGTAAGGTAAGATCAGGGGATATCTGAAGTTTTCACTGTCGTTTCTTTGAATTATATTGGTTTTTACTCTTAAGAGACCAGCTTTATCTTCGACAGGCCTTAAATTTCTTAATTTTGGATCTGTTTTCCCTGAAAAAGATTCTTGTTGTACTAATCGTAGAAGTACATTTTCTGCTTTTGAAAATTCTTCAACTGAAATATCTAATTCGGATATTTTCTCAGCAGTCTTCGAATTATGATAAAATCTATATATCCAGGCAATGGTTCTAACTGTTTTCTTGTAAGAGGAAAAATACTGATAAAATCGATTGAAATTATCTTCTTTTTTATCTAAAAGATTTAGGATTGTCTTCCTTTTTTCGCTGTTTATGATTTCTTCGTTTGGGTCTTCTTCTATTTGAGGCCATTCATTTTCATGTAAATAAAGCCAACTCGGACCCTCCCACCATCTCGATTTCTGTAGTTGTTCAAAGGAACATCCTCTAGACGGGAGGTCCGCAGGATTCAAATTTCCGGGTACGTGTCTCCAATTGCAAACTTCAGTCAGATTTCGTATTTCTAACACTCGGTTATGTACAAATGTACCCCATTCTTGTTTTCTTCTAATCCAACCTAAAGCAGTGGTTGAATCCGACCAAAACATGGTATTTACATGTAAGTTTAAATCGTTCTGTACATTTTTGGCCAACCTAGCGCCAATAAGACAAGATAACAGTTCAAGGCGGGGTATGGTCAATTCCTTAATAGGTGCAACTCGACTCTTAGCATTGATTAACTGGATTTTGATTCCTTCTGAGGTCTCTACTCTTATGAATACGCAAGTGGCATATGCTCGCTTGCTTGCGTCAGAAAAAACATGTAATGATGTTTTCTTTTCTTTCTCTGGGCAAATGTTAAACCACCGAGGTATTTTAATTTGGGATAAAAAGTTTATTCCTTTCAGCCAATTAGAAGATTGTTGTTTTAAAGTTTCAGGGAGCTCTTCGTCCCACTTCACCTTCTGAATCCACGTTTCTTGAAGGATTAGTCTGGGAACTAAACTGACAGGTGCTGTGAATCCCACAGGATCAAAAATTCTTTGGGTAACTGATAAAAGTTTTCTTTTTGTAAGGGGTTCACTTATCTTTAGGGGTTCTTCGATTTTACAAACTAAACTGTCATTTTTCAAATCCCAGAGTAATCCTAACACGGGAGCAAACCTAGGTTCATCTTCAGTTTTGTCGATCATAGCCTGGGGCCTATTCGATCGCCAGCATCTCAAGTTGAAATGTGCCGAAGCCAAAATTCCTTGAGATTCTGATATGAATTTTTCTGTTTCTTGAATTGAATTCAGGCTGAGGAGGGAATTATCTAAATTGAAGGAATCTCTTAAAAGCCTAGCTGTCTCTCGCCATTGTTCGGGAACATTTTCTAAAAGGTGATTTAATGTTGCCATAAGCAAAAAAGGGCTTGAAGTTAGGCTGAAAACCACACGACAATGTCTATAAATTTTTAATTTATTTTCGCTATTAAACCAAAAAAATCTCAAAAAGTCGCGATCTTTCTCTGTTATTTTAATTTGCAGGAATGCTTTCTCTATATCGGACGAAATTCCTATCTTGTATCTGCGAAATCTATTCAAAATGCTAGGTATAATTTCTACAAGATTTGGTCCTTTTGTTAAACAATCATTAAGGGAGGGACTGTTTCTAGTGTGTGCTGAGGCATTGAATACTGGACGAATTTTAGTGGTTTCACTAGATTCTTTAACCACAGGTCTGTGTGCTAAATAATGTACCTTGTCCCTTTTCTGGTCCAATACCTCTTCTATAATCTGATTGTTTTCCCAGAAATCAAAAATTTCCCCATATTCCTTTTTCCTATCAGATTTGATTAATTTATTTTCCGTTTTGTACAGGCACTTTTCTGCCAACGAGTAATTATCTGATAAAATCGAATGGTCAACTGTCCATGGTAAATTGACTTCATATCGACCGCTTTTATCTCGTTTAACAGTTTCTAGAAAATAATTCTTGGTTTCTTGTTCTAAATCCTGTTTCGATTTATTATCTTCATTAGTAATTCCTAGAGTGTCAAGGCGCCATAAATCTGATAAACTGGCGTTTGACACGTGTAATGACAACGACAGACCCGCCAAAGAATTGTCCTGCTCACTCTTGTGACCCTCTGTCTTGCCCAAAATGGTCCAACCCAATTTAGTTCTAAATGTAGTTAATCCCAATTTTGGAAAATATTTTATGTCATCTGTGAACAGTTTAGCGGACATATCAGCTCCCAAAAGTATATGTACTTCGTCTGGATTTTTCTGGTATAAACAGGATTTATTATTTCTAGGGACATCTGATAAATATACACCTTCCTTTTCTAAGAGTTTTACTAATTTATCATCGCGACATAAATTCACGCCTGTGCATATTTTTTCTTGATCTAGTGCTTGTACTTTACACTTAAACTTATTATCTAAACTCCCGATCGTAAATTCATAACGATTATGTTCAGCTGACATTTCCATGCCCCCAAAAAGACCATGTCTTATTGTTTCTTTATTCATTCTTTTTAATTTTAATTTATCAGCTGCAAACTTACTGATGTAACTATTATGAGATCCGGAGTCAATAATTAACCGAATATATGATGATTTACTATCATCTCTGTTAGAAATTGCTACTATTAACGTCTGCAAATAAACATTCGCTTGTAAATTATGATTCGATAACGCCAATTTAGATTGATCATTTCTTTCGTAATTACTTATTTCCTGTTTCAAATCTTTATTTCCATTACACATTATGTCTGAATGTCTACGATTACATAACTTGCATAAAGTTTTTGAGACACAGTGTCTAGCTAAATGCGAAGGTTGGAGACATAAATAACACAATCCTTTCTTACGCAATAGATTAACTCTTTCATCAAATGGTAAATTACGAGTTTTGACACATTTGTTACTTAAATGCGATTCTGAGCAAAAATTACACCTATCACTTTTATTCTCATTTAATAAATCACAAGCAGTAGGCAATTTCCGGTTCTGAGTATCAAATTTATTAACGCGGGGGGGAAAAACATCTCTACGATTTTGATTATCTAATCTTTGAGCTCGGGGGGAAAAATGACTGGCGCCGCTATCCTCTTGTCTGGTAGTTATTAAGCATTCGCGCGATACAAGTTGTTTATTTAAGAAAGATAATATATCTTTCACGCCATAATTAACACCGTGAAATTCCATATTAAATTGTAATGCTAAATCTTTAGGTAATATTTTTAGTAATATCGGTGATAATAAACTGCCGTAGCTATCCAAAGAAACATCTAATGATTCTAAACTTCTAATGTTAGTTTGGATTTCATCGTAAATTTTCCTGAGTGATTTAATGTCACTTGAATGTTTTAGTGGGGCAATATTTAATAATTTATTCAAATGTACATTTACTAAGAGGTCTTGTTTGCCATATCTTTCTTTTAAAATATCTACTACTTTTATGTAATTACTCGCGGTAACAGAGAATCCTTCTATACATTTTAAGGGATCAGGTGCTAAAAATGATTTCAAATAATTAAATTTATCTACAGGATCTAAATTTTCATTGTTATGAATAGCCGTTTCGAATGATGACCAAAAAGTCAGCCATTCAGCTGCATTCCCGTTAAATTTAACTGGATCTAGCTGTGGGAGTTTAATGTGCATTACTTCTTTAGAAGTAGGTCTTCTTTCGTTTTCTATTGATGAAACGCTTGTTTCACTTTTCTTTAGTTCTTTTAATTTTCTATTGGCTCGAAATCTCCAAGTAATTATTTTTTCACGATATTCATTAGCCGCTTCTAATTCGGCTTCTAATTGGAGCTCTTGAGTTAAAGTTTTAATCTCTGCATCTTTAATCTTTAACTCTATAGTAGTTTCATTTAATAATTCAATAGTTTCTTCTAAATCTACAGTATCTGGATCTATATCATCACATAAAGTTTTTAATTTCTCTATAAATTTATTTATACTGTCTCTTATGACAGCTCTTTCTTTTTTAGCTATTACTAAATTAGCCATAATAAATACAAAATTTAAAATTTTATAATATTATCTATCTTTTCAATTGTAAATAATGGATATAGCTGCCCACATCCCGTGTATGGGATGCCAAAAAGATATTGCTGTACCAGATTTCTGATCTAAAACTTATTCTTGTTACTGACCCGATACAGCATATTTCAAATCTTAACTCTTTTCTTACAGTTACTACTTAAATTTTCTAATAAAATATTTATTCTTCAAAATAATAAGATATGGATGGGTCTCACCTGAAATCTTCTAATCCAAAAGTCCGGGTGTGGATGGGGCAACTATCATCCATTAAAGAAACAAAACTTGATGAATGTAGCACTTCTTAGATGAAAACAGAATTTTAATGCTTTGTTAGCATACACTTAAAATGAAAACGAAAACAGAACAAAAAATATCTACAGTATTTACAATTAAATATTAAATTAAATCTTAATATTAACGTTCTTAGATTGTCATTAGTTCTTAAATATTAATTCTAATTCTTTAAAAGTCTTAATTGTTCTGTTAAATTTAATAGTTCTGTTTTAGGACCGGGGCTTGTGTAAACACAACGATCTTAACGTAGCCCCATCTCCGTTCGAGGTCTTTTCTTTTCTGCTTCTGATTCTAAAAAACAACTTTCTCGAATACTTCTCATTTTCGAGTCGAAAAAGAGATGCAGTCACGAAAAACAGGCGCCCGTCTGTCTGGAAAGGCACTTGTTCTGAAAGCAGAAGAATGAGCGGGAATTCCCGACAAGAGTTTAATAGTCTCTATTTTTAGGTTCCTGTTATTTAAGGAGGCAACCATTGTAGTTTTCTGTGATAAAATAAGATAGTATTTTTATTATTATTCCAATAACTATATGTCAGGAGTTTTTTTCTTCATTTTGCTACACAAGTTTAGTGTATAATATTAAAATGCATAATTATTTAATAATGTAGTAAAGTAGTAATTTAGTCTGTAAAAATATACAAAATTATACCTTTGCATGAACCGCAGCTCTTGTTTCATTATTTTTGTAATAAGCCAAAATCTTTAAGGCAACACGTATAAAGTATGCTTTTACAGTTTATATTCTATAAATTAAGCGTTTTCTAGTTATTCATATAAAAATATTGTATGTTATCATAGCTTTGCAAAACAGACTTCAAAAGCAACTTGATGACGGTGAAGAAGAAAAAATTAGGCTTCAACAATTAATTTTAAGGTTAGAAAACAGGCTTCAAAAACAGACGATGGAAAGTGAAGAGGTAAAAATGATTTTTCAACATAATAAACCCTGTTAATTTTCTGTTATAAAATTTTTTTTTGAATTTGTTCTCTTGTTCTAAACATTTGCTGATACAATATTCTGCTGCATTTTTTGCTGAAATTTTTGGTATTATTTTCTAAAAACCTTGTAATATTCTAACATCTGAGAACTGCATTTACCGTAAAATCCCGAAAGTAACCCCCCCCCCCCTTTTTTTTTGAAAAGCAAAACGATAAATTTCAGGTGGGTGGGTGGGTGGGGGGGGGGGAGTTATAATCAAGATTCTTTAAAAAAGTTATCAAAAAAATTGAAGAAAAGGGAGGGGAGGTTATATTCGATGGAGGGGGTACTTTCGGGATTTTACGGTACTTACTTAAAAGGAAATATTAAAGGCTATCATTTCTTACATTAAATGTAAAAAAAAAACTGCATAATGATTCCATTGATAACGTGCATTCGACACTTTATGAAAAATTAGTTAAATTAGAAATAATATATAAATATTAAAACTTAATTCAATGCCAAACTTAACTTGCAATGCCAACGTACCGTAAGTGCACCCAAAGATTGGATGTAGCTTTGTTGGATGGAGAAAAAAAAAGGGGGGGGGGGGTTACTTTCAGGATAACGGAGAAATTTCACTTTCAGCGAGAAAAGGGGGGGATATATTCGATGGGGGGGGGGGGGTTAGTTTCGGGATTTTACAGTAATCAATTTTGACCTTGAAGTGCAAAAATCTATGACAAAATTTTTTTTTTTAATAAATTAAATGAAAATTTTATCAATGTTTTTGGCTGTATTATTTTATTTTTCAAATTTTAATTTCAATACAGTAAAACCCTGATATATCATTCCTGTATCCATCGTTTTCCCACTTTAATCATTTTATTTCTATGGTCCCTGCACGAATTGTATTTAAATAATGTTAATGAAACCCGCATGTAACGTGCTTCAAAAAGTTGTTTTCCTGCATACATCGTTGTAAATTTTTCTCTTGATCTTGTAAAAATTTTCTTCTGAAGGTCAAGCGGTTCCATATGGCATACAAACTTGAATTACTTCTTTCATCCTAAAATAACTCTTTTTCCTATTTTCATGAAGGATCAAAATTGTGATGCCATGTCTTCAGACCATTTTGTAATTTCAGAATCCAGAAGATTGTTTTATGAAATGCAGTTACGTGTGAAAAAATGATGAAGAATACCAAACAGAAGGGCACGAAGATGATGATGATGATGCAGATGAAGAGTGGTTGCGTTTAGCAGAGGATGCATCTGATACAAAATTTAGTGATAATATCTGCATTTATCAAGACGTTGCGACATGTGATACAATAAAGCATAGAAGAAATGTGTTTTTTCAAAAAATGAAAATAATGGCAAAAAAAACAGAGGATAATTTTCATGCTGATGATGTAATTATGGCATTTGAAGATGCACAAACTTTTATATAAGTGCATGAAATTATAGAAAGGACCAAAAAAATGTTGTAAATCTGAAAAAATTCCTGCTTAATTTATAAAATGAATGAAAAACCCAATATAAAGTTACTGATTTTTAAAAATAAATTTTACTTAATGATCTACAACATTAATTTATTTCTTTGACAGTTTGGAAAGTAACAAATTAATTTTTATTAGTAGTATACTGTATACATTGTGTGTATTAATTCATAAAAATTGTTTTCTTCGTGTTTTGACTTTAACCCGCATCCGCCGTTTTCTTCGTTTCATCATTTTTTTTCACGCACCCCATGAAAAACGATGGACTGAAGTTCTACTATATATTAATAATGCTTTTTTAAAAAAAGTAATAAAGTTATAAAAGTGATGTATTTTGGACAATCAATCTGAAATATGGATGTCTGGGAACATATTAGCCTTAATATTTATTGCTTTCATTTATTGTATACATTTTCAGTATATTAATCTGTAAAAGGTGTAAACTGTTGCTCTAGTTATAGTTTTTAAAAGATATGAAAATCTGTCTACAGCTATTATTTTAAAGTTCTCATATTGACAGTGAATAAAAATTGAATTCTGTTTTTTGAGGGTTATAATATTGTAATTAAATCGTTCTAGTTTCATCATTTTAAGTACTATAGTAATCTGTGAGATATTGGGTGATCGTAAAAGTTACAATATAGTTAATTGCGTGTTGGATGATTGAGGCCTAATGCCAGGAACAGTTCGACGAAACCTCGCTGTAGTACACATTGGTATCACGATCCTAAAAAGTAAGAGAAAATATGGAAAGGGCTCACCAAAAAGAGACAGAGGCCAAAATCTTCTGTGTAGGAAATCATTTTCTTTATTGTATGACTTCACGGAGGGCAGGATGGAAACAGTCAGCTGGGTATCTGGTCCATTGATGCTTGGGTTGTAGCACACGTGTGTTAGGCACGCCGAGAGGTTTAATCCTTCACATTAATAAAATAAATCGTAGTTTAATCGCCGGTAAAGCCCTAATGAGTAGCATGCATACTGGAACCTCGAACTACTGATTCATTAAGTTAGAGCTACGTCAATCTATCTAGGAGGTGGTTCGTAACATAGAATAGTCACCACGTGGCTTTCGCCGGGCTGCACGCGGCGCGAACGCCGAGAAGCGGCGGCACGCCAGAGATGCTATCGCGTCAAAGTCTGCCCATCGAGTGTCGTGAAAAACCGCGCGCCACGGGCACACTCCCAAGCCCCAAACGTCACCACTAAGAGCGACCAATCAGGAACGGATGCTGACGAAAGAGTCGGGCGACAGGTGAAGAGCGTCAAAGTCACCCCACACTATAACGGGAGAAAAGCAGACCGTAAGAGAAGGAACCGGAGGGGAATTTGAAGTACTGTTGGAAAGCAAACTAACGGCATGAAACGGGAATGCGTTGAATTTTAGACTAATTTAGATTAGGTGGGAACATGTTAAGGCCCTACGTCAGTGAGCTTCAAGGTCATCCAAATCCCGTATTAACCTATTGTAAAATATTCCCCATTATTACTCATTACGTAATACATGTTTTTAAATTCTGTTTTCACATTCGGAAAATTCACGACCATTAAAAGTTGCCTCATATTTCAAAAATTGATTTTTTAAAATTTAAAAATTTGTTTTTAAGCTGCAAAAGACGAATTTTTACTTGATTTTCTTTATCGTTCTCAAATAATAAACAAATTCTAATATCAAAAATCTGAAACATACTGCAATTTTTTAAATGATACAACTTATTACAATTAAATTTCCTAATATTTAGGTTTAAAAAACATATTAATAATTTTGGGGAATAAGGCAAGTTTTAGCTGAAATAACCGAATTTTCCCCCATTTCACTCTGCTTCTTTTATCAGAGCGATGGGCGGTGAAAAACCCATTAAGATGACAGGTGATTACTTTTCAGTTGAAAGTGTGAAAATGCCCTGAGGTGAATGTTTACCCATGTCGTAGAAAAGGGACTGAAATAGCAATATGGAATCAGAACTCGAGTTTGTTTTACTGCACATAAATTATTAGATAATTTCTTTTTTCAATATCACAAATATGCTCCTTTTTTTTTTTTAATTATCTTTTAAATATTTATTTAAAATAAATCTAAAGATCCCCTCCTCCCCATTAATTAATAAATTTTTATCCTATGTATATTTACCTAATCTTTATAAATTTAAATTCTGGCGGAACTGAAGTGGGATAATAATTTTATCTTCAGCATTCTTTTCGCATTGCAAAAAAGTTTCAACAGTCCAGGACACAGTTTTAACTGATAATTATAAAAATCCATATAATGTTCTGAACATTTTCAAAGTGAGCTAATACTAAGTGCATAAAAATATTTAAAATATTGCTCATTAGGGATATTCGACCGTATTTCTTCTTACTAAACAATTGAATGGGGACATTAAAAAACAAGAAAAAAAGAAAAGAAATAGAAACTTAGCTAAAGCATTTAAATTTATTCGATGCAGAGATCTTTGTCTAGAAACAACATAAAAATCCAAGGAACACAAAATATTGCTTCGGACTTGTCGCTTTCACGCTACATTCGTACCTACTTTTGCTTTTCTTTCTTTCTTTTTTTTTTCTTTTTTTAATTTTCTGATGATTGTAACACGAAATAATTATTCCATTCTTATGATTTTTATGATAATAAAAATACAAAGTTCTTAATATCTGAACTGCCCCCCCCCCCACACACACACACTTTTTTTTTAATTTTTTTTTTTTAAATGCTGTTTGCTGCAAATTCAGATTTGGCCATTTTTAAGGTTTCTTTTTTTTTTTTCCCTCTTTTCTTTTCCTTTTCTTTCCTCCCTTTTTTTTAATAACGAAATTTTCAGTTGAAAATAACAGAAAATTTAATTTTAAAAAATCAATTTAATTAGCTTATGTCATATTGTTTAATATATTTTTTTAAACTTTACCAAAAAACATACTTCTTACTTTCCGAACACTACAGTGAGGAAAGTATTGCAATCATGTCAAAAATCCGAGTTTGAGATTTTGGTGTTTCCACATATTTTGAGGTCCTCTGAATACATATTTACTATTTTTACGAAGATATATGTGTGTCTGTATGTGAGTGAACACAATAGCTCCTAAAGTCCGGTTTCCATTTGCGCTCACTGGGGTGGTTTCTATTCAGAATCCTTTGATGTGGTTAGGCTAGCTCACTGTAGCTCAAAGCCCACGAACGGGGATGGATAATCTAACCCCCTGCAGAGATAATTGTGGGCCAGGGGTAGACATCTTTGTCAATTTTGCATGCTTTCCTTTGAGGTAACAGCGCAATCTGATAAAAAAGGGCTACAACCGATGACAAGACATTTGGCTCTTTGTGTCGGAAGCGTGATTAATGACGTTTTGAGCATTGATCTTGAGCCCAAGTCGATACTGGCCTTAAGCGCTTTGTTTGAATGAGCTGAAAGTTGTACACATGTTATAAGTTACCATAGAACGAATCCTATTGATTTTGGTGAATCTAGCACTTATTTTTATTTTTTATTTTTTTTACACAAAGAAAAATTCTTTATTATTATGGTCTATGGGCCTAATTATTTTTAAGTGCAAAAGCGTCTAAATGCCTTATTGGAATGAGCTAAAAATTTATACACATGTTATGGATCCCCATGGCACAAACTGTATATATTTTGGTGAATGTATCGTTTATGGTTTTTTCACAGGAACACAAAGAAAAATTCTTTAACATTATGCTCTATGGGCCTAAATTTTTAAAAGTTCAATAGCGTCTAAATTCCTTATTCGAATGAGCTGAAAATTTATACACATGTCCCCGTCGCACAAACTATATAATTATACTATATATATATAACTGTATTAATAAATCTTGTAAATCACAATATATATGATAGATTTAGTTTATATAAATTATAAATATTAATAATTATAAAGTAATTTGCTTTTCACCTATTAATATAAAAATCTCCATTTTAAATTTTTTTCGTTCTTGTCATGTGGTTTTTGAGAGGAAATTCGGAAAATTGAACAACAGACAACCCACTCCACCCCACCCGTCTTGCCGTGATGGCCTTTGCTCCTTCTCGTTGTTATTTCAGTTTCATTTCTTTGAATTTTACCTTTATTCCAGAAACTTTTCAGTTCTTAAATATATGTACCCATTTTTTTTTTTTTTAATCACACTTGTACATAAACAGTGAAGCATTCATAATTCGGAATTCTATAATCAGGCACCAATGATTTTTTTTTTTTTTTTTTTTTTTTTTACCGTCGCCCAGAAATTGCAGTAGTACTCAACTTGTTATTAGCAGCATACTTGCTATTCTTTGTGGATCGTTAAAAAAGTTTACGGATTTTCATCTAATTTTATTGATTTGCAGACTAGCGTGAATTTTTATTTCCATTACCCGACTACTGTAGATAATTGAAGTATTGTATTCGGTCCAAAAATTCGATATCGATTTTTCACCAGATTTACATGTTTTAAGGTCTCCCGAGTCCAAAAGAGTAGATTTTGGTGCGTACATGTGTGTATGTATGTCAGGAATCTTTTCAGCTTTCATATCTTCGGAACTATTAAAGACAAATCTACAAAACTTCAGAATTCAGACAGGTCTCTTGTACAGGTGAATTTTTCAAATTTTGGAGAAAATTGGAAAAACAAAACGGGTCTAACGTTTTTCTTCAAAGTTACTATATAAACACTCTATTAGATGTCCTTTCGAATGATATAGTTGTTTAGGTCAGGAAAATTGATAGGCGTCTCATATAAGTAACTCAATTTCAGGTCTCGTAAGTGCGTTTCTTTAAAAGTGGCTGTACCTTTTTTTCCCCCCAACTATTGCATTAACTCCCTTTTTTAATAACCTTTTGTATGTAATTATTGTTTTTCGGTCAGTAATTTTGTATGCCAAGTTTTGGTAAAAGTTGGTATCTCAAAAACGGCTCTAACGATTTTTTTTGAAAGTGTTACATAAATCCATTTTAGATATCCTTTCTCATATATTACATGGTTATCGCAGGAAAATTAACGGTCATGCTGATTGGGTAGGTCAATGTTAGATCTAGGAAATCATTGTTTCAAAAAATAACTCTACTTTATTTTATTTTTTTTTATTCACTATGTAAACTCTGTTTTACATATCTTTACGCATTTATCAAGTTTCTCTTACCAGAAAATTTTTATGTGTCTACTTTGTTATGTCATTTATATGCCTTCTGATCACATTATCTCCAAAAAATGCTTATAATACGTGTAATAGTGGGTAATGAAAGTCGTATGGTTGTTTCACACCAGATTTTTTACACGTTAATCCGGATGAGGGCGAAAATTCCCCAAAAGAACAACGAAATTTTTGTCTCGCTATGGCAAATCCAAAAATTAATTACAGAGATCGTTCCTATTCCTGATACCGAAAGTCAAAATAAACACTACTACCTGAAATCTCATCCAACAGCTATTAGGACTTGAAAAATATGATTTTATCAGCGATAAAAATATGATTTTATCAGCGATAGTTATTTGTTGTTAGTGCATGTGCTTTACTAAAAGTAGTTTACCATTTCCAGGAAAGCTGTTCGGGAATTGAAATAAATTCTGATCACATTATCTCCCAAAAATGTATACAATACGTGAAATAGTGGATAATAGAAGTCCAGAATTTTTTTTTTTTTTTTTTTTTTGCCTTTAACATGTGCTTCATACGCTTTATATTAATTTTACTATTTGTATGGCTAATAATTTAATTCTAAAAATATTCTTGCATATTTTCACATTATAATATTTTTTTAAATTGTATATGAAGGTGTATATCAAAATTTTTGTTCTTTAACATGCAGAATAATATATACATGCTTCATTGACTTCGTACTGTTTTCTAAATGTTAAGACAGTCTTTTTTTTTTTTTTTTTTTGAGAAGTGGCTTGATTGTTGTTGAAAAAAAAAAAAAAAAAAAAAAAAAAAAAAAGGAGGGGGGGGGATAATTAATAATTTATTAAAAGAACAATCTCATTAATAAGTGAAGATTTATTTCTTTATGTGTTATTTTAGGATCAGTTAGTGAAATAGGTATGGTACTTAAATTAGTATCAAATTTTAATTCAGAAAAACAATTATTGTATTTTTCTCTTTTGATGACACATCTACAGACCAAGACCTTTTTTAGACACCTCAACCAAATTTTTACACCTTGCCTTTCTACCAATTTAGTGGATACAGACAAAACACGTTTCAAATTAATATATAGATAAAATATAGTGTTTTTAAAATTTCTTTACACACACACACACACAAAAAAAAAAAAAAAAAAAGAAGAAGAAGAGAGAGTGAGAGAGAAAGAAAAGTAAATTAATCTTTACAATTTTTAATAATGAATACCAGTTTTATGTAAATAAAAAAATGAATAAATAAATTCTATATATAGCGAATCTTCTATAGCGAATTAAAAGTTGGTGCATAATTTAAAAAAATAATAATAATAGCAATGTAAGTTGTTAATAAAACATTTTTTATTTTTTTAATGTAAGTGGGTAAATATTTTTATTTGAAAAAATATCATTAATGTATTACAATTCTAACATCCATTTATAAAATAGAATTTATTGAAAGCTGTTAAAGGTATATTTCATATTAAAAATGCATACCATCTTTAAACTTATATTGACAGAATAAAAAAGATTAAATAAATAAAAAAATTAAAACAAATATAACTTTAAAAGACATAAAAATTAAAACATATGCAGATTAAAATAAGTAAAGAAAGAAAGAAAAGAAAACTATTTTTTTTTTCGAATGAAAAAAACAAACAAATACAACACAGTGTGCTCTAAAATTACACCAGAGATCTTATTTTCACTTTAACAAGTGCCTAGTGGGTAATGTGCAGATTATCTAGATAATTCGTAGATTACCTAGGTAATTTGAGAAATGAAACAATTTTCCTCACTTTAACGGATTACCCTAGTTAATGTGCAGATTACCTAGCTAATCTGCAGATTAACAGATTTCTGCACTTTAGCGGAAACATATAAACAAATAAGTAACATCTTAGCAGAAGGTAATTTGAAATGATCAGTTTCAGGCAGTAGATTCTTTGAGACTTTTTATTTAGCGGAAATAAAACATAATATCAAATAATTTTAAAGAAATTAATTTTAAATAATTAGACTTAAAAGAAGCGTCTGATTTTCAGTGCAACATAAATTCGAACAGAATCTCTGACTGAAGTAACTTTTTTTTTTTTTTTTTTTAATATGTACAAATAGTTTACAAAATCACGGAAACTTGTCATATATATATGATCAGAAAATACATTGCTAAATGTAGTTTCTGAACCCGATGAAATAATATAATTCATAAGCGTAAATACTTTAACAATTGCTGTAATTAATAGTTTACATAGAATATTCATCAGAGTAAAAATTTTCAGTAATTATTACACTTTCTTTTTTTTATACTTTTTCTTTCCTCGTTGGATACAAGTGTTTTTTTTTTTTTTTTTTTTTAATTTAACTGAAACTGAAATTGCTGAATATTATTTACATAAGTAAATCAGCTTATTTGCCTTCTCCAATAATTCACAAGCATATAATCTCTTTCCACATCCCATTTAGCTTTTTTAACTGATAATTATCGTTGTCTCTCTCTTAATGCCTCCGGCAAGGAAAATGTCAACTAAAACTGTGGGGGATTTGTATGCTATCAATCACTGAAGTGCAAAATTTCTTGTGGTTGAAAGGAGTTTCTCAGTTTCTCTCTCTTCGCGGATTTCCCTCCCCCCCTCATCTCCCAGTCCTGACTTCATTGTCCGCCATCTTGAAGAAAAAAAATCGGCAGGTAGCGTAGAGTCTTAAGTTGTTTCTGCCAGAAATGTGGAAAAGCGATGTCATGCAACATGACAGAGGGTGAGGCATTTATCACTTCTAATGTTCCCTGTTTTGCTGAGGCCCGAAGCATGCACCTGTGCAATAATCTGCCACTGTATGAAAGAAATAACATATGCACTACTTAATATATAGCTCAGTGCAATCAAAAGAACCAACCTTAGGTGGCTTGTGATAGAGGTTTGCTGATTTTTCAGTGTTTGATGTCTGAATACAGTTTATGCATAAAAATTTTACTTAGTCCCTGTAAAAAGTGCATTTAAAAAAATATAAGAATTTTGTACAGTTGTGAGAAGCAGTGAGTTCATTTCTTCTTATATTTATCTCCTTTCCTTTTCACCTTGAGAGGATTTTTAGGAAGATATAAAATTTTTTGGCTGTTTAATCGGAAAATGTGTTTTAGTGCGGCTATATTGCCCATCCAAGCGAGATGATGGCAAGTTAAGAAGCAAAAGTTTAAAAAAAAAATCGATTTGCACATGCTCATAACTTAAAAAGGATTTTTAAAAAGTGCATAGCAACATAATTTCTTCAAAAACAGTGCGGACCCCTTTTTTCTCATCTATACAAAGAGAAAATTCATTCTAATACACTCCTGCTCAAGATTCCAGATGTTTAGCAAGATTTACAAACAATAATTTTTTTTTCTCCCCCAACTTAAAGACCTATCTCTTGATGAAATGATTTTAAACACTGGATATGTAAAGAACAGGGTCTTCCACATGTTTTTCAGTGAAGATTAAATTACGATAATAATTAGGGGGCCGGCAACAAATTGAGCAAAATCAATAATGTTTGTGATCACCCTGTATCGTTAAGTGAAGGAAATGATTTGTAACTTTAGGATATGTTAATATAGACCCAGTACAATTTGGATGAATTTGTGTGATGATAGCATGTTAAATAACGGAGATATAAGCATTTATTTTTAAATGTAAAAAAACAAGGAAAAAAAAGTCAACATGTTTTTTATTTATAATATACAGAGTTTTGAATGAAAATTATTCCTGTTTTCAAATAAATTGAAAAAACACTTTTGAAACAATATACTGAAATTGGAATACAAAAACCACTTATGATCTCACAAATCTTAGTAAATAAACAAAAATATGTTAGAGTTACAAGCTTATAAGGGGTTTTTCCCCCAAAAAAGTACTTTTTGGAATGTGGTTGAAATAATTGGATCTTTAAATTAATTACGCAGCATGTGAAAAACCTCTTATGAAATTTCGACTGTGGAAAATACCTATAATTTAGCTCTTTCTTTTGCCAAAAATTTGTTTAATTTTTATTCTATTCAAATGAACTTTTGACAAAAGTTGCCCAATATATCTCGTTTTCAACCTATGTAATAAAAAAATTTCTACCTTTTGCACATGCACAGTGAAAACGTTTTTCATAAAAACGTTCATATTTCATGAGATATTTAAGATACTTGTATTTCTATTGTAGTATATTGTTTCAAAAGTGTTTTTTCAATTTATCTGAAAGTGGGAATAATTTTCATGTAAAACTCTGTATATTATTAAAAAAAAATGCTGATTTTTTTTTTTTTTTTTTTAGAGTTTTAAAATAAATGCTTATATTTCCATTATTTAACATGCTATCATCACACAAATTCATTCACAAATTGTACTGGGACTATATTAACATATCCTAAAGTTGCAGGTTATTTTCTTCACTTAATGATACAAGGTGATCACAAACATTATTGATTTTGTTCAATTTGTTTTTGGCCCCTAATTATTGTCGTAACCTAATCTTCACTGAAAAACATGAGGAAGACCCTGTTCTTTACATATTCAGTGCTTAAAAGCATTGCCTCTAGAGAAGTCTTTATATTGGGGGGGGGGGGGGGATTGTTTGTAAATCTTCCTAAACTTTTGTGCAGGAGTGTATTTTTAAAGACCAAGGCATGGGTGAAAGTAAAAAATTTTCGCTGGACTGAAGTATATAGTATATACATTTTGTAATATTGGGTAAAATATAATAAACTCATACATAATGTATGTAGATATTCAAAACATACATTTCCAAGGGTTACATTAATAAGCATAAGTATGAAAACTTAGGAAAATTATTTATTAATATAATTGAATTAACATTAATAGGGGCTGATTCAGAAAAAAATTAGGATCTTTATTTGCCCCTAACAAAGATTAATTCCATAAAATTGGCCTATCTATATTATAACACATAAAAAGACTGAATTCAGTCAATAGACTGAAAACTTTCACCCATGGACCAAGGTGCTTTTGTGATGATACAAAGAAAATTTTGTTTTTGTGTATTCCTTCATATTAATAAAATAAAATGAGGAAAGAAAGTAGTGTATCTTATAGCCGAGAGATGTTCAAAACTCTTTTAAAATTGAAAATGTTGATAAGACATTCTATTCACTGTGTTTCTTTAAGAGCATACAACACCTATCCTTACACACAGCCAAAGTCCATGTTATTCTATGGGGAAATTTGTTTATAGAATTATTCATTATCCAATGTATTATTTAAATCACATTTTCATCTTCAGAAAATTCACAGTGGTTAAATTTATTCCTGTTTAATAAAAATTTACCTATTATTATTATTTCTGAAGATTTTATTTTGAATAAAAAAATATGGAAAAATGCACCTATTTCATTTTTCTTATACTATAGTTTGAATATGAAATATTAAAAATTTAAAAAATCAATATTTCGTGAAAGAAAAACAAATGTAACTCTTGTGTATTTTCTGAATATTAAAACAATATTTAAAAAAATATATGTATTAGGCAATGAATAGTTTCATAAACAAATTTTCCTATAGAATAACATTGACCTTGGATCTTAACGAGAATAAGTATTGTATACAGTGAGTATATTATATCGAATTTAGTTATAAAGTCCATTTCTTTTTCTTTAAGGATCATTGGGACACACAGCAATTAAAAGCAAAATTAACAGTTCAACAAAAATATTTGGAAGAAGAGCAAAAATTAAATCAGTACCAATTAGAAAAGGAAAAAGAAAAATTAAAAATGGCTCAGGCAAGTTTCATTTCTCTCTCTCTCTATATATATATATATTGTATACCATAATTTTCGGTGTATAGTCTGCAGTGGCAGATAATTCGCTGCTGTTTTTTTTTAAGAACTTATAAAAAATATTTATAGATAATCTGTTAGTAGAGGGGAAAAAAAAATGAAAGCCAAATTGAGCCAATAGGTATCTTTCCTATGAAAAGTAAAATTACTAACCTTAAAGTCTACAGAAATGTTAAAATACATAGCCCTTATAATATTTAATATTAAAATCATTTAAGATAGCTATGTTCTGGTTCAAAAACAGATTTTTTGGGACGAATCTGTCCTTATGCCATAGTATAAGTCTCAATTTTCCTCCTACCTACCAAAATGTACTTTTTCGGCTTTGTTTTTATTTTTTGTCAGATAGCACTTTTCTGTTTGTCCTATGCATAGATATAGTAATATATATAGATCTATCATCCCCATGTTAACGTGCAAAGATTTTTGATGCCGAAAAAGTTTTTTGGCATCAGCCATGAGAGAGTACCCAGATACACTATTAGATGAGATTAAAGTTGACATTTCTTCCCTTGTCTAATATTAATTGAACAGCAGTATGAATTTTTCTTTTATTAGAAATCTCTTGTAAAAAAAAACTAAAGGACTGAAAGAAAAAAAAAATGCTATAAATAGTCATATTTTGTTATAAGTTATAACATCATCCAAGGGACCAAAACATTTTTGATACAATAGCTAAGTGTTATAATAACTGAGTTTGATTTGAAAGCAATTGAAAAAAATCACTCTGTATAACTGACATAACAAAAATAAGTACATTTTTTGTTAAAAAGAAAAAGAAAAATTGAGTGCTGCTGTTGCATGAAATACAATATACTATTTTTTCAGAGAAACAAAAACCCTTTTTATTAGTGATATTACATTTATTAGTGATATTACTGTATATATTCTTTTATCCAGTATTTAAAAAAAAAAAAAACTTCAATTTGTAGTTCCATTTTTCTGTTTTCTGGAAAGAAAGAAAAAGAAGAGTGTCCATATTATTGCAGCACTCAGTTCATAATATTTCACTTCTTCTTCTTCAGGATTCTTTATTGCATGAGCAAAAGCATGTTCTCCTCCAGTTAGCTCAAGAAAGACAACAACTCACTCAAGAAAAAATTGATTTGCAAGCTTTGGCTAAATCTATTAAGGAAGAGGAATCAAAACTGAATGTCAGAAAAATTAAGGTAAGTTTGTATGAATTACAGTTATCAGATTTTTATCAAATAATGCATATATATATATATATATAAACTACCCATAATTAATAAGTTTTATAAACAAAAATAATTGTTCCAAAATTGGAAATTAATAAAGTCTAACATTTTTATATTTTCTGAATTTTAAACATTCTGAATAGATGGGAAATGTCATATTTTTTCTAATAAAACAATCAGTCTTAAATGATTGATAGGCAAATTTATATGTAAATAATTATACATAAACCAGGAATCTGCTGTGGGTCATTGCTCTGGCAGGAGCTTATAACATAGATAATGAGATTTTGTTTATAAAAATCATATTTGTTGAACAGCCTGCTTTTGTAAGTATGTCAACTGGAAGGTGAATTTCCTTTTAAAAAGTCTCTTATGGTTTTTTTTTTTTTTTTTTAAAAAGGAAGTGGGAGTGGATATAGGAAAAAAATATCTGGTTTAAAATTAACATTTCACCTATCTTTAATACAACCTTAACACCATTTTGCATTTAATTTTCTTTTCTAAAACTGTTTATTTTATTATTATTATTATTATTGAAAGCTTACTTCTAAGAAAAAAATTAATATGAGTTTAAAAATTATTGCTTATGTTAAAAATATATAAAATTCAGTTAGTGATTTGATAGCAAAAAACATTTTGTGTAAAAGAAAAAAGCAGGAATGTAGGTTGTACATTTAATTTTTCTCACCAGTATATGTTTATTAATGTTTATTATTTGAATTAAACTGACATATTAGCATAAAGTGCTCTTTTTTATGCATGTAAAATTACAATTTTTTTATAATACAGTAAACTCCAGATTATCCGGCCTAATATGCCAGAAGAGTAGGCCGGATACCAAGAAAGCTGAGCAGGCCAGAGTTCTATAAATATTTACTTACTTCATACCCCCCCCCCCCTTCCCTGTGCTATAATATTAAAAGTATATGTTACATATTTTAAAACAAATTTTATACATTCAGTAGATACAGTTTCAAAATAACCAAAACATTGACATAAAAAGTAAGCATATTTCATATGAGTAAGTTTTATTTTACTGTTTATTAATAAATGATTGCACAAATGTGAAAAGTTATGAATAATATAAAATAGTCAAAACTTAGTGGTTTTAGTTTTTTAAAAAATCTTCAATAGACTACTTCTCTTTTTTAGCCCTTTTCTGAGATGCAGTGTCCCTCCAGTTATGCAAACAGATGATATCAGCTGGCATCATTTCCTCCTACTGACTAATGTACTGGATGGAGTGCTTCTTCAATCGTCTTGAACCCTTCCGAATGTGCAATGTGATTTTTCCTACCATCCTAATATTCTTTTTCTTCTGTTACTTCTTCCTGTGTTATTATTTCTATAATATCATTATCAATTATTTCATTAACTTCGTTATTTGCCATCCATTCACTAATGCCCTCTGCAGTGGCATTGTCAAAGGCCAGTATACTTTTCAGCAATGTTCTTACTTTCCACTTCAGTTTTCCACACGGGTTTATGTCCACCTTTATGGTCCAAAAGAAAGTTCCAAGACATAGCAAGTTGCAAGTATTATGTTTGAAATTTCTTCTCATACTTCTGCCACCCACCTTATGATATCTAGCATGTCAATCTTTCTCAGAGGATCTTCATACTACTTTCAGACCCCTTTTGAGTCTGTCTGTACTCAAGTTCTGCTTTGGTTTTTAATCTTGTTTTTCTGGCCTTGCTCTTCTTCTCCACCCTGGACACCTGACCAACCACCCCGTTTTTTGTTCTCTTTTTTTTTTTTTTTTTTTTCTCTTTCTATTTCTCAGACCTCTCCCCCCACCGAAATCTAATTGGATTTTGCATTCATGAATATATATATTTCATAATTCATACCATGAGGAATTCTCCTTTTGGTGGCTATGTGTGTAGCCGTGTGCAAAACTTGAGTATATGACATGTAGTACACCCCCACTTGAAACATTCCTCATTTTATTTACTAACAAGGAAACATTCAAAAGGTGTCATCTTCAAAAAAATATTGAAAAACATATATGTGATTCTACACTTTATAAAACAACAGAAAGTGAAAAAATTATCAGCTGAAATGAATTACAGCGACCACAAAAAATTATCAAAATTAAGCATATTTGGTGATTTCACACTGTTAGGTGAATGATTATGAGGCAAAAGCAAGACTGTCTTGCTTTTGCCTCCAAGGCAGTTGCACGTGTTTGCACCTGATGAAGAAAAGCTACGTCCTTTCGAAACCGGTTGCGCTGATTTAAAATTTATGGTGTGTGAAGAAGTTTTAATTTCTTGCTATTGTCTGTAAGCCAGTTTTTTAATTTATTTTTTGAATGATTATGAGTACTTGGTGAAGAAGCAGAACATGGTTCTGTTCGTACTCGGCAATCTCGGTGCTAGCAAACTTATCGCCAAATATGCTTAATTTTGATAATTTTTTGTGGTCGCTGTCATTCATTTCAGCCGATAATTTTTTCACTTTCTGGTGTTTAATGAAGAGTAGAATCACATTTTTTAATTTTTTTTTTTCAATATTTTTTGAAGACGACACCTTTTGAATGTTTCCTTGTAAGCCAGATAGTTGCAAACCGGATGCTCGAGAATTTACTGTATATAGACCATTTTATTTTAAGGAAATATCTATTTGTTTGTTTTTAATAAAAATCATTCTTAGTATACTGAATACTTTAAACTAAAAACACCTCTGTTATGGCACATTTTTTCTACTAAATATTTTTATTTTATTGTTATCATTAAAATTATAACCATATTTTCTTTGTTGATATTTTAATTTTGTTAAAAAATAAGAATTTAAAATGATTTAAAAAATAAATGCATTTGTTATTATTCTAACAGTATTATTATTTTTTTTGACAGGAATGTTATTTTTTTTATTAAAAGATTTAGTTTAGGTATGTTATGTAAATTTTTATACTTAAGGAAAAAAAAAAAGTGAATTATTTATGCATTACAAAGCCATTATAAATGAATTAGGTTATAATACAACTAATATTTAGCATCTTTATTTTTTATCTATTTCTTTTCTTTTCTCTATCTTTCTTTCTTTCAAAATCTTACCTTTAAAAAAAAAAAAAAAAAAAAAATCAACATGATATTGAATGATAAATTTAATGTGATTAAAAAGTACTGAGCTTTTCTTTGTACATGAGATTTTCAATACATCTTAAATACATAGGGTTTCATTAAATATTTATGATTGCAAAATCAAATTATATGTATAATAAATTTAGTAATGTTACTTCACAGGAAGAAAGTTCTATAGAAGCAGAAAAACAATTTTTAAATGAAGAGAAAAATAAGCTCCATTTTGAAAAGGAAAAAGTAAAGCAAGAGTTTTATCAACTTGAAAGAGAACGAGATTCATTAATAAAAGAGAAACAGCAGTTAAAAAGAGATAGAGAAACTCTTCATGAGCAAGAAATGGACTTGAAAAGAAAATCTGCTGAAATTGAAGATATTGCTGCTGTATGTATTTTAATGTGTTTTTTTAATTTTTGGAAAGTTTTATTTTAATTCAACTATTTAATTAGTATTTTCTAGTGTTATTAGTTCAATACATTGCATAATCTCTAAAATAATAGAAATTCCCTAATATTTTTTATTAGTATTCTTTCAAAAAAAAACATTAACCCTTTGCATTTGAAGTTTTTTTTTTTTTTTTTTTTTTTTTTTTCCATTCATATTTCCTGCAACTCAAAGTGATTTCAAAAGAAAATCATATTCATATATACGTAAATGATATGCAGAATAAAAAAAAAAGTTATAGTTGTACTCTTTATTTATTTATTTTTTTTTTTTATTGATTCTGCATGCAAATGTTATTATATATTTAAAGATGAATTATGTATTATGACATGGTTTTGCATCCCAGGTTCTGGCCATTGTGTAGACAGATCAGTTTTTATGCATAATTGCTTAATTTTTATGAAGAAAAATAAATCTGCACATAAACTAAAGCAGATACAATTGTAGAGCTAAAGTTTTTTATTACACAGGGTGGCCACTAGGAGTGGGCAATGTCACTATTTCAATATCATGATATATTGTCAAGGCGATATTGCGATGTATCACGATTTTGGACTTAAATATTTTCGAACCCTTTCATAATGTTAGTTTTAATGTCAATTTTTTATATTAAAAGAAAAAAAGGCTTGAATTGAATGGAACAGACCCATTATATTATAAAATATATAGAATACACTAACTTCTTTTGTATGTACAATTTCTTATTAATGCAACACCATACCCACACTAATATAGAAGAACGGATAATGGAAACACATATATGCACAGACTTAATTCATATATTACTGCGTTTTTACATAGCAGTATTATATCATTTAAATACATTAAACTATAACAGCATTTTATTTAAGAAAAATTCTAAAATGCATAATTTAACACAATAAACTTTTGCAAAATCTTATTGATAAAAAAAGCACAAGTTTTCCCGATATAATACTGAAACTTACGTCATAGCTACAAGAATAAAGAAAATAAATTTTTATCCTTGCTTTGAAGGGCTAAATAAAATAACTGAAGAAAGAAGAAAAACAACAGAAAAAAAAATTGCAACAAAGATAAATAAATTTTACCTGCAATATGAAACAAATAACTCGAGAATAAAAAACAATTTAGATGAATTGATATAATTCTATGTAAGGATCAGCAATTAGAGATTTACAGGTTTTCTTTCTCGGCAACCACTGCAAATTGTAAAATTATTATAGCGTAGTTTTTGAAAATATCCATTTTACATTCTAAATTTGGTGCATTTATATATCACAGAAGTTGATATATTGTTTTCCCATAAACAGGGATTACATTGCAACATAGCAGCATCATTTCTCAGCCAAGATGCACACTAATTGAATAAACATAGCTTTTTGTCACGATTCTCATTCATATCAAGTTTTGTACATTGATCCACTATAGAAACTGTGATATATAGCCTTATCTTACATGACCAAAATTGCAGTATGGTGTTTGGACAGTATATTCAAAAATCTAATCTGTAGCAATTTAAGTAAAGGTTGAACCAAGTATAAAGTTTTGTTGAATTCCGTCCTTTGGTTAATGAGATACAATATTTACAAAATTTTACTAGCGCACGACAAACATTTTCTAAAAATGGCCAAATTCAGTGTTAGGACACCTGAAAATGAATAAATATTCATTGAAAACTGGTAATCAAAAATTCTCATGAACCCAATATATTTTCGTCTTTTGTAAAGAGAAAAAATTAATAAAAACATTAAACTAAATTTACACACACACAAAATAAATAAGTGAATGATTAAATAAATATAAATTATTTTATTATACTATAGAATAATAAGATTTCTAAAATAAAGGTTATTAGTGCTTCCTTCCCCCCGCTTTTGAAATTAGATTCTCAGTAGAAAATAATCATTATCCAGAGTAAAAAAATTGCTTCAGTTTGTGTTTAACGAAATAAAACTATAAAAATAAATAACACCAAATTTTCACTAAATTGATCAGAAATAATAAAATATTTAAAAGAAATTAAATAACTGTTAAAATATTAAAAACAAATTCAGTACAAATTGATGAAAAAGTTTTTAAAAAATTATTTAAATAGAAATAAAAGTTAAGATAAAATCTAAAAAAACAGAAGACCTTCTTTTTTTTTTTTTAACCAAATGTGGATGTAAATAAATGACGAAATTACTCAGTTATTTCTTAATAAAATTAATGACATCAATAACCGTTTTGAATTAACATTGTAATGGAGATAACGAATATTCATATCATAGCAGCGAATAAAGAGATCGGATGAATATCAGTCATCAGTGTTTGATATCAGGCATGCGTTATTGCTCAGCTGATTATTGATTCCCAATAAAGCAAGATCATAATCATAAAAGGCGATAACAAATATTCAGATCGTAGCCATGAGTAGCGATTTCAGATGAACCCAATGTCTAATATCACGCATGCGTTATGTGAGTATCATCCACTCTCCTTCGTATCAACAATTACTGGCTATCACGGCACGGGATGAAAAGTTGGGCTTACGGAAACCGATATGGTCGCTCACAATACATTCACAGCTGAATTCCTGATAATTGTAGTAGTTGTAATATATCGCCAACTGAAAAATTCCGTTATCAGTTTCAAATTACATACTTTAAATCGATGTTTCGCGATGCATTGCCTTGTCCTAGTGGCCACTAGTCAAGGAAAGTTAGGGAATCATGGAAAAGTCAGAGAATTTCATGTAAAGTCAGGGAATTTTAACAATTTTTGTGGAAATAAAGCCATATTTAAAATTCTGGTATTGTGGTAAAATGCTGCTCATTATTGTAAATTGTTGAATTGTTCACTAATTTTATGGGAAATAAACAGTGTAGTTCAGGGAATTTGAAAAAGTTCTAATGTTAGCCACCCTATTACAGTGTATTAGTAATTATCAAAAGAACATTTCACATCTAAGGTTCTCATGTAGAAAATCCACTGGAAATTAGAGTGGAGTAAGAGGACGCAGGTAAATTATGTCCTATTGTGACAAGGGCAAGAAATAAAGTGTGTCATTTTGCTGAGAAATTCAGAGAGTAAACTCGCGAACATAAACACCCAACACTCACAATTAGTTCAAAATGGATGTTAAACACTTTCTTTGTTCACATGGATTTTAATGCTATAATTTTGAAAAATGTGAGTCATTAAAAATATAGACAAAGAACAGAATGTGATTTCATAAAATCCTTTATATCTAAAGAATAAAACAGGTATATGTAAGATTGTTGCTTTAAAAATATAACAAATACCTAAAAGCCAATTCCAGGAATTTTAGGAATTCAGTGCTCCAAGTAGAGGTGAGAGCAAAACATGTTTTCACGTAGGTAAAATGTAATTTTAGTAAACATTAATATCTCAAAAAAAAAAAAAAAAAGCTATATATATATAATAGCTATTTGCTACCAAAAGGGGGAGGATAGGTTGTTAAACCCGATTTCACATAATCTGGGGTGATTTTATAAAAGATTGGGTCACAAATTTTGGTGCCCTGACACCTCCACTTAGACATGTTTTTGCGAAATTCTCTCTTTTCCATGTGGAGACAGGCAGCAACAATACATAAGCAAACATAATTCAGCTCCAAATGACTTTGCTGTAAAGAAATTGTACATTAGAAGATTACACTTGTGTACAAAAAAGAACATTTTTGATGATATTTTAATTTTCTATTTTAAAAGAAAGAAAAAGGGACAAAATAGATTTGGTCGAGGGAGTCATGCAAAATATGGATTTTCCAGAATTTTATTAAAAAAAGAGATGCAAAAAAGGCACAAAGAGATGCAAAACATCTGTGTGTCTTAAAGAAGTTTAAAAATAAAACAATTTTGAAGTTTTCGCAATTTTCAATTTTGAGGAGCAAATTCAAGAGCCTCCTGTTTGTGTTAATGTTCTGGGAAATCTATGAAAGCTGCAGTAGAGGTTTTGTGCATAGGTTGGTTGTGTGAATCCAACACCTGTTGTGACAAGATTTCCTACTTTTCTTTTGGAGTGGGTGGGAAAGGGATTTTGTGAAATTTCCCAGTTCCTCCTTTGGGGGGAGGGGGGGGGCAAAAACATGTTTCCAAGCATAACTCTGTTCCAAATTACTTCAGGAAAGTAATATTTTGGTGTTTAAATAGTTTATGTATACCCAACACACACTATAAAGGTATTTGTGAAATTTCAACCTTTCCCGTTTTTGGGATAGGAAAGCAAAAAGCATATTTACAAACATAAATGTAGAAAATCTCATGTAGAAAATCCACCGGCAATTAGAGTGGAGTAAGAGGTGTCGTATAGCGTTGTTTGGGTATATGGATTGGTTCTTATATTATATGGTTTTAAAAATAAGTCTTGTGATCGTATATTTGTGGCTAATAACAGCAAGCAAGAAATGCGTTGTCTTGGCAAAACCCATAATCGCTATGATGTACCACGCTGCGATTCACATTAAAAAAATAGGAGTAAAGACAGCTTACCAGGAGCCAGTGAAGAACCGAGACGAACACAATTAATGTAATTCCAAAATGATTTTATTCAAACTACCAGCATCAGGGAGTAGAGCATGATCCGGACATTTCCTTTCCGATGACATCTTGGCTGCTCCAACGGATTGACGATAAGCTGCGATCTAAATCCAATGACATCGGTACGAGAAACACATGTAATTCTGCACACATCTTGGAATATGAATAATTAAGATATGTTATTTAGATGTATCTAATTATTTAATAGTAATTTCATTTAATTTTAATGTTATATGCTGGATACGTCGTAGGTTGTAATCCACATGCGGGAGATTCCGCAAAACACACGTGGTGCGCGCAAAAGCGCGACCACGGCAGATGTTACGTCCTTAAGATCCCATAGCAAGTGTCGTTCTCACTAGGAGAAATTCGCGGCAGACGCTACCAAGCTTCCCAAAACGTCACGGCGCTGCTCAGCCAATCGGAGCGAGCGCTCGCGAGAGGGAACGCTGAAACACGTACATTATCGGGAAGAGAGAAGGAGACGGCAAAGAAGAACCAAGAGAGAATTTTGAGCGTTGCTGTGAAGCAACCGTGCAGGGGTAAAACGGGATGAAATGAAACTTAAGGAAATTTAGCCTGAATATTAAATAATAGCTTGATTTTGATGAAAATTAACAAAAATAATTAAAATTGAATAAAGACAATGTTGTGCTTCACGACAAGAGGACACAGGTAAATTATGTCCTATTGTGACAAGGGCAAGAAATAAGTGTGTCATTTTGCTGAGAAATTCAGAGAGTAAACTCACGAACATAAACACCCAACACTCACAATTAGTTCAAAATGGATGTTAAACACTTTCTTTGTTCACATGGATTTTAATGCTGTAATTTTGAAAAATGTGAGTCATTAAAAATATAGGCAAAGAACAGAATGTGATTTCATAAAATCCTTTATATCTAAAGAATAAAACAGGTATATGTAAGATTGTTGCTTTAAAAATATAAGAAATACCTAAAAGCCAATTCCAGGAATTTTAGGAATTCAGTGCTCCAAGTAGAGGTGAGAGCAAAACATGTTTTCACGTAGGTAAAATGTAATTTTAGTAAACATTAATATCTCAAAAAAAAAAAAAAAAAAGCTATATATATAATAGCTATTTGCTACCAAAAGGGGGGAGGTGAGGTTGTTAAACCCGATTTCACATAACACATCCACTCATTTAATATGACAGATTGGGTCACAAATTTTGGTGCCCTGACACCTCCAGTTAGACATGTTTTTGCGAAATTCTCTCTTTTCCATGCGGAGACAGGCAGCAACAACACATATGCAAACATAATTAAGCTCCAAATGACTTTGCTGTAAAGAAATTGTACATTAGAAGATTACACTTGTGTACAAAAAAGAACATTTTTGATGATTTTTTAATTTTCTATTTTAAAAGAAAGGAAAAGGGACAAAATAGATTTGGTCGAAGGAGTCGTGTAAAATATGGATTTTCAAGAATTTTATTAAAAAAGGCACAAAGAGATGCAAAACATCTGGTGTCTTAAAGAAGTTTAAAAAAAAATGATTTTGAAGTTTTCGCTATTTTCAATTTTGAGGAGCAAATTCAAGAGCCTCCTGGTTGTGTTAATGTTCTGGGAAATCTATGAAAGCTGCAGTAGGGGACACATAGGTAGGTGCATAGGTTGGTTGTTTGAATCCAACACCTGTTGTGACAAGATTTCCTACTTTTCTTTTGGAGTGGGTGGGAAAGGGATTTTGTGAAACTTCCCAGTTTCTCCTTTGGGGGGGGGGGGGGACAAAAACACGTTTCCAAGCATAACTCTGTTCCAAATTACTTCAGGAAAGTAATTTTTTGGTGTTTAAATAGTTTATGCATGCCCAACACACACTATAAAGGTATTTGTGAAATTTCAACCTTTCCCGTTTTTGGGATAGGAAAGCAAAAAGCATATTTACAAACATAAATCTGTTCGAAATTACCTCTTAAGGGCAATTTTTTTAGTGCATGGGTTATTTATGCATAACCAACACACACTATAAAGGGATTTTGCAAATTTTCTCCTTTTGCCTCCCCTGCCCTTGAGGCAACTGGGATGGGACAAAAAATCGTTTTCAAGCATAACTCTGCTTTAAATTATCTCAGGAAGATAATTTTTTGGTATTTTGGTTAGCTATGTGTCCAGAATACACATTATGAAGAAATTTTACAAAATTGTCCTCTTTACTCCTTTTGACATAGGGACAAAAAAACAGATTTCCAAGTGTAACTTTGCTCCAAATTATCTTAGGATGGTAATTCTTGGTGTGTGGGTTGATTTTCAAGTTTGAAATTGATAACACTTACTTTTGTACTTATAAAATTAAAATGGACAGAGGGAGGAGGATGTGTGCACTACGCTTGGGTATGGTGATACTGTACGCAATGAAATGATGCTGGGACCCAACATAATGCAGGCAGAAAAGACACTGCCAAAAGCATTGGTAACACAATCAAAATTTGTGTGTGAATACATTTGTTTCTGTGCTTGTGCTTGGGTAAGGCACTGCTGCAGGCAGTAGGGTCAGCATTATGTGGGCAAGAACCTAAATCGAGGACTTGACTGATTATGATGAATTTTTGAGATTTCTTTATTAATAGCTGATATTGAATGAGAATTCATTTAAATATAGTGATCATTGAAGCAGGCAAAGCCTGCTGAATGATACTAGAATAAATTTATATTTTTTATTTCTTTTACCCCCATTATCTTAATAAATAAAAAAAAAAATTGGAGTGACTCCACTTGACTTACCAAATGTTAAGTAATTAACAGTTATATAAATAACTTAAAGTAAGAAACAGTGGTGTGTCCAGGATTTTATTTCATAGAGGGCCGCGTTAAGTTCGATAGTATGTTTCATAGTGTACAGAAATCATGCATATTATTCTTCAACCACATTTCTTGCAAACATAGAAGCCTCTGCACATACTGACTCAATGAATCTAGTGTTAAAATAAGGGTGATAACGCTTGTGGTTGCGAAAAAATAAACGATAAGGGAATGCCGAATGACTGGATGTTTACCAAATCCCAACCCATTGGTCAATTTGGCACCCCTCCAAGCCTTTGGAATCATCCTCAATGCTAGGCATGGAAAACGTAGTTGCACGATATTCTTAATATTGACCCATGTCAGCAAAAAATAATTTTTTTAATAAAAATGTGTGATTAAAGTTTGTCAAAATAACAAAAAAGAAAGAAATTTCTCTTAAAAAAGATAATTTTTCTGACACATTCACAAAACTCATTTTCTGTTCTTTATGCATAGACTTTTCATTCAAAGGAATTCAACTCAAACAGCATTTGAATAAAATTCATTCAATTAAAAATGAACATATCAGAAAAATGATTTTTTTTTTTTTTTTTTTTTTTTAGCAAGCTCCTTTTAGTAATAAAAATAGTAGGTAAATTATGTGAAGAAACAGTCATTTATAGGCAATATTTTCTGTAGATACAATATTATCTGCATGAGTAAAAAAAAAAAAAAAAAAAAATTGTAATAAGTTTCTGGATCATATTTTGGTAGAGTCGATCTGTTTCTCTGAAGAATAGAGGATCTCCTTACCTTAAAATCAATATCAAGTTTGGAGGCAAGTTGTTCTACACTTTGGAAAATCTTACGACACTCTATATCAGTTTTTCTGTAGAATTCCTTAAAAACTGCTCACAAGGCAGCTCTAGTGTGAAGTTACTCAACCCAACAGCTTACTAATTGCTTTTCTAGCTTTGACCTGTTGAATTGTATTTATTACAGCAAATGGTGTATGAAAATTTTTAAAATGCACTTTGAGTCACCAAACGCAAACATAGCATTTATTCAAGAGACCTCAAAATGTGTAAATGCTATTGCACTTTAACTAACTTGAGCCCATAAGTCTCAGTAATAAAGAATTTTTCTTTGTGTTCCAGTAAAAAACTTGTAAATGCTAGATTCTCCAAAATTCATACAGTTTGTGTGATTGTGACCTGTAACATGCATATAAATTTTTAACTCAATTGGATAAGGCGTTTAGACGCTATCACATTTTAAAGAACTTGAGCTCATAGGCCATATTAAGAAATTTTTCTTTGTATCCCTGTAAAAAATCTGTAAGTGCTAGATTCTTCAAAATCTATACAGTTTGTGCACCGGTGACTTAAAACGTGTGAGTATTTTCAGCTCAGTTGAGTAAGACATTTAGACCCTATTGCACTTTTCATTTAATCACAGAAAATATATTGTAATTATACGATGAAGATTCCTATATGAAAATAGTAGTAGGTAACGAAGCAGAAATCTCATGCCTGATTTAAAAAACCTGCTTGATAATTCATGATAAAATAAATTTAATAAATAAATAAATAAATGAGGATATATTTTAAAAAAAGAAAAAAAAAACTGTTAAATTTAGTAAATATGTTAATTATCAGTTAAAAGACTTCATTACTTCAGAATCAAGTACATAGATTGTGTCAAAGACAATTTTATAAAGAATCGTTGATTTTTTTTTTTAAATTCCGTATACACATTTTGAAGTAAAAACAGTTCTTTTAAGATTAGAATTGTGATCTAACTAATAAAAATAATTTTTTTCAGACTGCAGCTCAAGCACAGGAAAAAGCACGGCGTGAACATACTGAAGCTCTAGCTATAAAAAAAGAACAGCAACATAGGATGCAACAATATAGTCAACAAATGCAAATTTTGATGGACAAAGAACGTGATATTTTATCAGTAAGAAGACTTTATATTTTATTTTGAGTTATATTTGTAGCTTTAATTTTCTTTGAAATTTTTATTATAATAATAATACTAATAATTTGTTATTATTATTATTTAATGTAAAAACTATGAGTATTTTTAAAATCTTTGGCTATGATTTAAATGGATATTTTTTAAATAAATTTATTTTCTAATTTCATATAGCAACTAATTCACCTACAGTATTTGGCATAATATATCTGATTTTATAGTAGTAATATATCAAAGTTTGCTAAAATTAAGTCTGCTAAAAAAATCCTTAGTGTTTTTTTTTTTTCTCTCTCTCTCTATTCCAATTCTTTGTACTTTTTCAGCTGCTAGCAATATATTAAATTCAATCACTGATTGTACGTTCAAAATGATTAAAAAGAAAAGAACAGGATAAAATATTGTTTAGGCAGTATCATTGCTTTGTTGTTGGCAAATTTACTGTTTAAGTAAATTACTGAACTTAATGTTTTTAAAGATTGAAGGTATTTAATTGAGATAAGATCAGTTTTAACCATCTATATGAGTAGAAAATCGGCAAATAAATAGACGGAGTCCTTGTACAAAAAGTATAAAATTGTAGTATAATGTTGACATTAAAGGGTGATTATGAATTAAATACAGTTTTATTGAAACCGTTATTATCCATACAAGAGCTAAAACATTGTCTATTGAAACTGTATAATAGAAGGTCACTTATTAGGTCATTGTATGCTTAGTAGTGCATTGCAGAATCAATAACAAGTTGGATTGTAGAAATCGGATACATTTTTCTTTTAATGACAAATCATAAGTTGTGGATCAAATCAGGAATGAATTTCTGGTAATTGTTTTTAATTACAATTAATCAACTAATAGTTTTAATGCTAAAAAAGTGTTCTAAAGTACTAAAAAAGACTTGGCACTGGATAAATAAAACCAAGTAAAAACTACAACATCTAGAACGCCAAAGAGAAAAAATTGGGAAGCAGACAGCTGTTTCGGTAGCATTTAGCGTACCACCTTCATTGCATAAAGAAATGGGAGAGAGGTGCTCTTATATATAGGAAATAAATATATATATACCAGGTGTATAAGCTTAAATCCGCTGTTTTTTAGTAATAAAAACACATTTATTTTTTATATAAAGCAAAACAAAATTTTATTCAAAATAGTTTCCCTCGCTAACTATACATTTTTCCCATCTTTCGGGCAATTGGTGAATTCCACGCCAAAAGAATTCCTTATCTTTTGAGGCAAACCACTCGTCCAGCCATTTTCGAACGTCTTCGTAAGAAACGAAGTGCTGTTCGGCGAGTGCATGGCCCATTGATGAAAACAGGTGATAATCAGAAGGAGCCAGGTCTGGTGAATTAAGCGGGATGGGGTAACACCTCCCAGTTAAGTGTTTTGAGATAATTTTGGACCAATTTTGACGTATGTGCTGGCGCGTTATCATGAAGAAAAATCAGTTTGTCATGTCTTTGTTGATAATAAGGCCTTTCCCATGGCATGTAGACGGATAGAAATGGCTGGTTGAGTGACACCTAACTTCTTGGCAAGCATTTTTTGCGATTGGGTATCATCTTCGTCCAAAAGAGCCTGTAATTCATGGTCGTCAAACTTTCGGGGCCGATTTTCACGCTCTTTGTCATTTCAGTCAAAATAGCCATTTTTGAACCGACGAAACCAGTCTCTGCAAGTTGTTTCTGACAAAGCACTGTCACCATAAGCTTCCACAAGCATTCTATGCGATTCGGCAGCTGATTTCTTCAAATTGAAGCAGAAAAGCAGAGCTTCCCGCATATGCTCTTTTTTTGGTACAAAACGAGACATGTTTACACGAAGAAAAATTAATGTTTTTATATGAAATCACTAACGATTTGCACTGATTTATGTGAACAGATGTGAAACTAATACAAAAACAAGAAGACATTTAAATGTCCGCTGTTAATACACTCACTAGCGCCATCTATATGCAAACAGCGGATTTAAGTTTATACACCTGGTATAATAATGATTTATTAAGCATAGTAGAAGCCAAGCAACAGACAAGACCACTGAAACCACAGACCAATAAGCATGAAAAATTTCTGTATGTAGGAGAAGCTCAGAAAAGTGAAAAAATTATATATATAGGATAGAACTTCCTATGCCAATACAATCCTCTTAGGATCGAATTTTCTATATATATATTTAGGAAATTTGATCCCTTTCCTATATATAAGAGCACTTCTCCCCCACTTCTTTATGCACTGAAGTATATATAGGATAGAATTTCCTATATCAATAGTCAATACAATCCTCGTAGGATTGAATTTCCTATTCATTCTTATTGGTCTATGTGGTTTCAGTGATATTGTATTTGTTGATTGGCTTTTCTACGTATAACTCATTATTATTATATATATATATGTATGAAAGGATAAAAAGAATCAAGATTTTAAATTATTTTAAATTAATATTAAGTGATAACTTAATATCTCAGAACAAATCTTAAATTTAAGAACATAAATTAGTTTTACAGCAAAGCACGACAGAACGCAGGAATCAGATTTGAGAGCAAGTTTTAGAATAAAAATTATGCAATGGTCAATTTGAGTGGCAAAATATTGCATAATATTTAATCTCAGATGTCCGGGATAACCAATGATAAAATGTAAGCGGGATCTAAATCAGCTAATTATCCAATAGGAATTCATAAGAGTTTCGGTTCATGCCGAAATGAGCGGTATTTAAGCTGGAACGCACAAGAATTCGTGGCTTTTTCTGATATTCACTTGCCTAACAAACTCATGTTTAATTAATACTTCATCATGTAAATCTTCCAAACTGGAATCACAGCCCTTTGGTTTGGGGCCCACAGCTACAGCAGAATCGCCAACCATAGGCATCTATCAACAGCGTTTCCGGGATTAGCCATTCAGGATGTCTAACAACCGGCCCATGACTGCATCTCCATGACTGCATCTTTGAACTTAATAAAAGATCTTCGTTTCTCAGATGGACTCCTACATTCATTTCCTAAGATGACTGAACCCCCAACTACTTTTATTATTATTATATATATATATATAGGAAATTCGATCCCTTATATATAAGAGCACTTCTCTTCCCATTTCTTTATACACTAAACACGGTACGCTAAATGCTACCTAAACAGCTGTCTCCTTCCCAATTTTTTCTCTGTGCCGTTCTAGACATTATAGTTTTTACTTGGTTTTATAGTGTTCTAAAGTGTTCTAATCTTATATATTTTCATCTTAAAAATATTTAAACAAAATTAAAACACAAAACAGTTGGTTGCAGAGCTAAATATTTATCAGTATATGTCTAAATAATTTCTATTTTAAAAGAATGTAGACATAATGTTTATTTGTTTCAAAAGTCTAAAATTCATTCAATAAATGAATTTTAAACCAAAAAAAAAAAAAAAAACTTACAATTATCGAGTAGCATACTTCATATGTACATTATTTTTCTTTTCAGGAGAGAGAAAAGCTAGTAGCTGAAAAAATAGAGTTTGAAAAAAATAAGAATTCCATTTTGTGTACAAAGTGCAAGCTGTCTTTAGACAACCCTCTCCAAGGTTTGTTTGAAATTAATTTATATTTTCATGTCAATATACAGAAGAAAAATTAAATTCAGAATAAAATTTAAAAACAAATCTATGCTCTGCAATAATGTTTTTATTTCATAAAAAAAAAAAAAAAAAAAAAAAAAAAAAAACATAACCCTATAAAAACAGTTAAATGTACTCATTTTATCATAGATTTTCACTTGTATTTTACTTTTAAAAAGGTTCCTTATATTAGAAAAATTTTCTTTTACCAATAAAAATTAGAAGACTTTGATTTTAATCCATATTTCTGATATTACATTCTTATCCTGCCACTTAGAATTTTCCCTTAAAATATCAAATTTAGTTAGTTTAAAGCATGTAGTTTTAATCACACGAGTTCTTCCTTCTCATTTTGCAGCAAATTTAGTATTGACAAGGTTTTGAACACTATAGTAAAAACCACATGCCGTTTATTTACTGCCCTGTCCAAAATTATAGTGTTTAGTAGAATTATATTTTATTAAAATTCTGCAAATATATAAAGAATTTCTAAAATAATAATTATGATTATGTGTAATACATACACTACTCTTTAAAAATATTTGCCCACCACATTTTTTTCTTTTTTTTAAATATTGTCATCATATTATCTTTTATAAGTTTAATTTTTTTTTTTTTTCATTCATTAGAATATACAGTAAATCATTATTAAATACATCAAATTAAACAAAATTTAATAATTTTGAAAGAATTAGATTGATTTTATGAAAAACGCAAATGAAAATTCCACAGAATTTGCTTTAACAATGTCTTAAAAGTAATGATGTTGTCACTCTAATCTTCCGATTTGAATACAATCGAATTGATCTGGGATGAACTAGACAGACAAATGCGAAAATCATGTCCAACACAAACTACAGATTTTATAAAGTCTTTTACAAACAGTGGAAAAAAATAAAAATGTTTGGAAGAATTAATCAAGTGATTGCCATGATTATGGGAAGAGTTATTAACTAATAAAGAAAACCATATTTATGAATCAAAGATAGGATTTAAATATTTATGATATATAAGTGAACAAAACTTGATATGCAAAAGGTGCATTGTGAAAAACTATGCAGATTCAATTTATGGGTGAATCTTGACTGACAGATGCATTACTATACTACAATTTTCCCAGTTTACAGGTGGTTATATCTCAGCGTCTACAAGTAATTGCACCAAATTTGATATATGTGTGATGGCCATTATGAAGTAATATCATATTATTAATTATATAATTAATATATAATGTATATAAATATAATAACAATATCTGATTTAATATAGGTGTATTTTGGCCCAAAGGTAGCACAGCGTGTTGGAATTTTTTCCCTATGTATCAGCTTCTATTATATATGAGATGTATATTATGAAAAAATATGTTGATTCAATTTGGAAGTATATGGGCTAGCAAGTGGCACTGTTGTTACTCACTTTCTGAGATTATGAAAATGAAAATTTTATGATTTTATTTGCCTTATGGTTTGAAACATGTGTAGCCAGGGGCTGACTGACAGAAGTGGGGCTTAGGGTAAAATCATTAATTGGAGCCCCTTCTATAATAAAGTGCTCAAAGTGTATTTTGCTTTAAAAAGTGAAAGTGCTTTAAATTTCAAAAGGTAACTGTTTTGAGGACCTGGGCGCTTGCCCCATTATTCCCTTGGGAAATCAGGCCCTGAGTGTAACCTCAGTTTTTTGTGCCCTTATATAGTAAATTAAGAGATGTATGGCCAGTGTCCAGAAAGTGAAACTTTTTGAATTTTTAAATATCTGAACTTGATGCAGAGTACATTAAGGAAACTAAAGAGTTAAAAATTTACTATAATTACACTTTTGATCGCATATGCGACCTTCTTCAGTCAAAAATTCACTATAATAATGCTTTTGATTCCATATGGGACCTTTTTCAGTCAGGAAAATCTAGAATTTTTTCTCTGCCGTGCTCCTCTTCTCAGTGGCGTTGCCAGGATTTTTTCAGGCGACGCCACTGAGCAAACTATAATTTAGAAATTAAGTTTTACTAATTGGTTCATTGGTAATGGTAGATTGATTCAGATGATTAAGCAAGTCTGTATCTAGGTACTAACAAATTATTTTGCACATAATTTAAACTAAGACATTTTATAAAATTATATAATTTGTTCCAAATAAACACAAATCCGAAAAACTTACTATTAAGTCAACTCGAACTCTACTTTCAGTTAAAGGTTAGAGCCAATCTGATCCATGAGACTGGTTTTAAATTGTCTCTGTGATATAAACTGTATTTGGCAATTCAAGTAATCATTGAAACTCTAACGACATAGTTTTAAAGCATTAAATACAATTTTAAAATAATTAGTTTATATCAATTAGAATTTCCTAGGAGGGGGCAAGTGTCCCTATGTGCCTCTTCTTATGTTCTTCTCTGGCATTTATCTGTATAAGTTTATTGTCATTGCAAGATGCTTTGTCCACTGAAATTTCTACTGCTTTGTGATTCAAGGTGTATTCATTGGTGATTATTGCTCTTTGAAAGTTTTTAATATTTATCAAAATCCATTGTGATGTTATTGATTTGGTGGGTCCTAGCTGATGCTGTGGTGGGTTTATTGTATTTAATGTCACTAAAATGTTTTTTAATTTTTGCTTTTTTTTTTTCCTTTGTCATTCCTAATTCTCTGAAAAATATTTCTGTTTTGTTTTATGGGGATATTTATGCTTATTTTTGCTGCTTCTATTTTTAATTTTTTTTTTTTTTTTTTTTTTTTTAGAGGCTTTTTTATTATAAGGAATAGGAAAAGTATACTGTTGTTTAAGTTTTTGTGAATTTCCAATGTTATTTAATTTTTTAATACTATTTTTATAAAATTTAAAAATCAATTCCTTGTTATAACCAGCTTTTTAACATATTTCTATAACTTTATTTAATTATTGATTTGATTTAAAATATTTTTATTTGAACAAACATTAATAGCTCTGTTAATATATGATTTAATGGAACTGATTTTATACTTACCTGTAAGGTACTTACAATTTCTATTGATTTTTTCATTATTATTGCTAGGATAAGCAGTTATTTCAAATTGGTAATTAGGGATTTTTTTCAATGGTCACATCTAAAACATGAAGTTTATTTTCTTCAGTTTCCAAAGTGATTTTATTATAGCAAATTTTTATTGATTTTTAACTTTTTAATTTCTTTAATGTATTTTCAATTTTCATATTTTTGATTTAAAAAATAAAAATGAAATACAGAGTTTCAAACTTTTTTGTACATCTCCATAAATACTTCATACCTAAAACATTCCAACAAAACCTAAAAGAAAGAGCAGGATAACAGGTTTCATTGAAAGACAGAATTGAAAATGCAAAGTAAAAAGTATAAGTGATGTTGTTGAAATACTTCGACTAGTGTAGTCACCTTGGTTACACTTGCCTGACATATGAAATTCTTGGGATAAGTGTGTGGCAAACCAAAAGAACAAATCTGAAATTATATTCAACATCTACATACAAAACTTGGTTTCCTTACCAAAAACTGTGAAATTTACTTCATAAGTACAGCAACGGCAAAACATTGGCATTCTGTAGAAGAGTGGAAATGTAAGCAATTTTTCAAACTTCTAAAACTATCGCTATTTAATATTTGATATAGTTTCTTAAAGCTAAATATAACAAAGATGTATTTAAACAAACAGATATGATGACTATTAGGTCCAAATCAAGCTTATTAGTTGAGTGATAAGATGAGGTTACACTTACCCCACTTCACCTAATTTAATCTGTTATATGTTTAGAAAATGCTACTTAAGTCTTCCTAATATTTCACATACCCCAATTTTGTAAGTGTTGCAGGGGTGATTGTGTGTAGGATTTTTTCCTGATTTCAGGAATTTTTTGAGTGACTGTTACGAGAAAATTGTTGTGTAACAGAAATTTAGGTATATCTTTTATAATTTTCTAGTATTGTCTTAGATTTTCAGCAATTTTACATGTGTTTTAATTGTTACATCCAGGAAAAATATTTCTATTTTTCTTTTTGTGTCTATTCATTTCAGTTTATTTTTCTTTTCATGTAATTTCAGGATTTTTAAAGTAGAGTCACAATCAGCCTTGGTGTTGGATAATTAAAAGTTTATTAAGTGAGGAATTATCCTTGAGTGAAGTTTTCTGATTGGTTAACCAAAGATATTATTTACAAAAAATGTCAATATTTCTCCAAAGAAATTTAGAAGTCAAAAAAAAAAAAAAAAAAAAAAAAAAAAAGTAGAAAATAATGATTTTTTCTGATATTACCTCATTTGTTTATAAAAATCTACACACATAAGAATATCTTTAAATTACATTATTAAGTATTCTATTAACTAACATTTGTGTATTTTTAGTCTCAACAACACCAGGCTTTAACATGCCAGTTGTCTTGCCCATACCAAGTGGTAATGGATTATCTAGTCAAGTTCATCAGTCATTTATGGATCCAAACTTAGTCATATGGCATGTAGCAGCGCAAAAGGTACTTAAATGATTTTTTTTTTTTTTTTTTTTTTTTTAAGCAAAAATTTTTATTTTTAAAGTAATATATTTAGTTGTTTAGATTTAATTTTTAATTAAAAGTATATACAAATTTTTGTATAATTTTAAAGAAATTGATACTACTTTAAATATGAAGAAAGATAAAGTAAACATTTATTTGTTATGTACTGGAAAAGGAAGCCATAACTCAAAGTATATAAATATAATCACACTAGATCTTCCAATCTTATTTATTATATCATCTTGCTATTATTACAGGTTAGATTCTACATATTTGCTATAGGTTTCTATTTTAAACCTCCTTTAAACAACTGAAGAATTTCTGTGAAAAATTGTATGACAGTAATGATGTATTGCTTTTATTTTATGGTTATTAAATATATTTATATTTTTATAATATAAATTATCTTTTAAATATAATTTTTTTTTCTTTTTTGATTTATTGTTTAAAAATTTTATATATTTCTTAATATAAAGAAATTGCATCTTTCTTTATTTTTAACTACTAATTTTATCATTATTTAGGTGGCAGAAAATTGTAGGATAACAGATTTGAGGAATAAAAACAATAATTCCTAAAACTAAATGTTATCATTATATTTTTGTAGCACTATAGATGAATTTAACTGTTTAGAAATTAAAGTGCCTATGTATGATTTATTCACCAGATGGAGATATGTTTAAAATAATATAAAATCAAAGACAGTTAAAAAAAAAAAAAAAAACACTAAATTTTATTTAGCACTTCAAATAATTTCATATTAATACACTTCAACATGAGTTCCATTAATTGCTCAGGGAATATTAAGTCTAATCTTGATTTCTTGCCAGATGCTGTTCAGCATTTGCAGAATCATGGTAGCTATTTTTGTAGGTAATGATTCGATTTTTACTTTCTGAACATATATTACACTTTACTTAATAATTATAAGTAAAGTGTTGTAATCATAAAAAAGTTCAACCATAACATTTTGGTGTATCTTTAGTTTTGAGGTGTCTTGCATTCATTTTTGCAATTTTTATGGTGATGTGTGTGAGTGAACATGATAACATCTAAATGATTTAATCAACTGAGCTGAAAGTTGGTAGGTATGTTGGTTACCATTACACAAACAGTATAGATTTTGATGAGTGTAACACATATAGTTTTTTTTTACAGGGGGACACACACACACAAAAAAAAAAAAAAAAAAGAAAAAACTATCATTGTAGTGTCTTTTGCACAAATTTATTTTACTATGTGTGTTAGGCATTGCCACTTTGTTTGCAGCACCTGTGCCTACTTTGTTCGCCTGATGAAGGTTCATGTCTTCTTTTGACCCGAAACAATTGTTATGAGGTCTTGCATTCTATGGTGTTTATTGAAAGTTTTGTACTTATTATTTGTAAAAGCCAGCTCTGTGATACTTTTTTATAAAAACAGGTAACTGTTTAACCCAACTCATACTTTGTTCACTCTGACACAGACTCAATTTTCAATATGTAGTCGTTTAACTAACTTGTATCTATTTAATGTAACATGTGATTTTGTCCAAATTAAATATGTAAATTTAAATGGAATCGCCTCATTCTTTATGCAAAAGTTAAGCTCCTCAAGATACTGTACTGATGATGAAAAAAAAAAAAAAATAATAATAATAATGCTATTTCATCATAAAAATTACTTCTGATTTTTCAAAATTCATGGGATGCTTAAATATTCAATGTTTTCAAATATTCTAGGAAAGATACAAAGATTGTATATCTAGAAATAAATAACAAAGGCTTCATTTCAGGATAAAAAGTTTTAATTATGGTGACTGGGTGGGCAAGAGCAAAATATCTTTTTTTCTCTGTCGTCTGTGATAGCAACTTATAGGCACCAACGAAAACTATTTGTCTACAATCATTTGCTTTGATTTAAACGAAAGATAGAAAAGAGACAAAAGATATTTATACATTTTTTAAAATGGCTTTAATGTTTTTTACTGTTTAAAATGTTTGCTAATTTTAAAGAATATAATAATGCTATTGAATCATTTACTGTTTACATTAAAAGATTAAAGTATAATTTTGAGTTACATAATGTTAAGGAAAAAAACAAAGTAACACTATAATCTCTAGTATGGGGCCAAAAATGTACAATTAGTTAACAAATCTTATATTCCCAAATGCACTAGAAGAAAAAAAAAAATGCCAAGAATTAGTGGATACTTTGGTTAAACACTTAAGTCCAACACCCAATAAAATTACAGAGCAAATAAAATACAAAAAATATTTTTTTGGATCTGAAAATAAAACCGTTTAAGACTTTTCTGCACATTTGAGAAAATTAACAACAAATGTTTATATTTACAATGCATATGTTAAAATTTGTTAGACAATTTTTATGCAGTCTTAGACACAAAACAATTCAAAGTAAATTAATTCCATAAGATCTATCTTTTGAACAGGCTGTACAATTAGCTGTAATTATGCAAACTGCTGAAAAAAAAATGATATGATTGTATATCAAAATTTAAATTTGCATATACTTTCTGTACATAAGAAAAACAAACAAAATTGCTCGTAAAATAATGTAAATGACAAAATATAAATAAAAATGTGAGTGCAAATAAAAGTAAAACTAAATATTATTGGTGTGGCAATATTGCTCATTTAACAAATGTTTATAAATTTATTAATACAATGTGTTCATTTGAATAAGGTTTGCAAAAAGTTTCAAAATACTGTCACCAAAAAAAAATCTTAAATGTTCTTAATACTATTACCATCTTATTGTTACATTTGGGAGGTACTAAATTTATAAAATGTGGGTTTTGATAGAAAATAACGCAAAAGCTGAGATGGATTAGATATAGGAATTGCTATTACAGCTGTTCAAATAAATTGCTTTCACAGACTGTTCCCAAAACATAAAATGTTTTCTGCAGATGTGCAGTTTAAAACAGCTGGTGGAGAAATTTTCCAACTTGCAAGATTTGTTAAGGTAAATATAATGTACAAGAATAAAACTAGAAATGTTAAATTTAATGAAAAAAAGGATAACTTTCCTTTATTGTTAGGTAGAGATTCTGCATTTAATATATTCCCAAATAATTTACAAAACTGTTATGGTAAAACAAATTGATAGTTTCAGAAAATTTAAATAGTTTATTAATGAATTTTTTGGTTTGTTTACTAATAATGTAGATGAAATTATCCATAATTTTAGAGAAAATTGTAAAGAAATATTTTCAATTCTTATATGGTAGATGATTTACATTTTACATGGATTGTAATTCCATAGTATATTTTTACTAGCAACAAAAATTATTCCTGTACTCGGTAGTGCAAACGATTATGCTCTATATTTGCAAACTTTTCAGTATGACATAAAATACAGAAAATCTGCAGAGCATGGAAACACTGATGCTCTATCATATCTTCCATTGCATAGTGATGACTAACTTCTGTTGCCATCAAATCCATTACCACTAATAAAGTTGTCACCAGTTAAAATGCCAAATTTAATTTGCAGTACTAATGAAACTGATGCTTTATATGTGTATCAAATTTGAACTTTACTGTTAAATACAAAAATGTTAAAAGAAATTTATCATCATTTAATTTCAGGAATTGAAATTCCTCATAATTTACTATTTGGTCACACACAAGACGAATTTTCATTACAAAATGATTGCATTTTAAATAGATGTCGTATTATGATTCTGACAGTTAATAGGCAAAAATTTTTGCAAGATTTACATTTTGGTCATTTTCGCATAGTAAAGATGAAAATGCTTGCATGTAGTTTTGTATGGTGGCTGCAGATTAAAACTTGCATACCAAAATAAATTTCAAATTTTCTGTTCTGTTATTAACCTTCAGCTGTTATCCAAAAACTAGATTATTCTTTGACCATTAGTTGCAATTTACTCATGCAATTTGGTGAAAGAAACAGTGATTTAACTCTGCAATTTTTAAAAAATTGGATCAGCAGAACAGTTATTTATAATAAGCAAGACTTTTCTTATTTGTTTTCTAGGTTCTATATCCTATTGTCTAACTTCATCTTCAAAAAGTCTGGCCATCACCCATGCTTGTATTTTTAAAGCATCTTGATTTCTTAAACTTAGCAATAAGTATCGAGGATCTTTTTTCTGTTTCATTCAAATTTCTACACACAAGAAAAGTAATTCTTTCTTTTGATAGTTCCCTCCAGTATATGTTTATGTATTTGAATGACAAAGTTTTAAATACTTGGAGTAAATATGAAGATATGGACTGTTTTGCCAGCATTAAAAATATAATTGTGCATATTAACCCTTTGCACTCAAGAGGTGACTCACAGTCACCACTCGATTTGATTAACATCTCCTATAATAATGCCTTCGAACTGAGCTTCACTCTAAAAAATTACTGAGTGACACATACAGAATTTTGGCGGATTACATCCAGTTTACATCATCCTGTAAATATTAGAGGAAGTGTTGATTAACTAGTGGATCTGCAGATCAGGAGACTCAACGTCCTATTTGCATCACACATTATTCAACAGATCATTTTTATTTAATCCCTATTATATAATATATATATTGATTCGATTAACTTCCCACATAAACAGAAACATTTCTGAGGGGGGCTGACATCCCCTCAACCCCCCGCTGTATCTCTATTTCTATAACTACCTGTATTATATATGTATTCCTAATAACTGATAATCATGTATTAATTCATAAATACTTGTACCAAATTTCATGCAAAATGATTACATAGCATATCGGAATTATTTTGTGTAATCCTGTAAATTAATTACCATTCTATGCCCACACTTTTCCACAGACAAACATGCTTTTAAAATTCTAATAAAATTTCATTATGTGTTAAAATACCATGAAAATTACCATGTTAAAATACACTTTTAAGAAATACCAACTGTAGACTGTAATAGTATGAAATTCTTTTATGCATCCCGGAAAAAGAGCCCTAGTTATTATATACACCAATAATAAGAATACACCTAATTAATTATAACTCAATTTTCTAAACTAATTTGACATCATTTGGATGATTACAGTACGTCATTGGAATTCTTTTGTGTGGTCCCATAAATAAATTATTTAGTCTATACATACCTTTTTTTAGAGTAAACATGCTCTAAGCATCTTTATAATGTATGTTAATTCCATTACGTTCAATGCAGCACAAACGCATTAAAGTGTGCTTAACTAAAAATTTGTTCATAGGCTCTAATGTCACGAAATTCTTTTGTGTATCTCTATAAATGAACTATAAACATTGCATACACCAGTAAAAACTATTAAGCTTATTCTATGTTTTTCATGAATAATTGTTCAAAATTTGACATAATTTGGATGATTATGAGGCATTGTCAGAACACTTTTGTAAGGTTCTGTACATTAATTAGGAAGCCTAAGAGCACATATTTTCTGCAGAAAACATAAGTTTAAGCATCTCAGTAAATTATGCTAATTTCATTTTGTTGATTGCAAAGTAATACTGTTAAAGTACATTTAAACAAAATTCACCCCATATGCTGTAATAAGAATTTTGGCATGTCCCTGTACACAATCCATAAACAATGTAGACATAAAAAATTATACAGCTATTTCTATACAGAGCCTGAACATGTGTATGAATTTGCAAGTCAGTCGGAGGATTTTTGCAGCTGCTATTGCAGTACATACAAATTCTGCCCATAAGCCATAATGATAAGAAAAACTTTAGTGTGTCCCTGTACACGAACTACAAATGGAATACACACCCAAAACTATACAGCTAATCTGTGGGGCTCATGAACATGTGTACCAAATTGCAAGTCAATAGCGTGATTTTTGTGGCTGCTATCGCACAGCAACCAGACACACAGACGGAACCCAAAATGATTTTGAGTCTCAACAAGGAGGCCTCCACTGACGTTTCAGCAAATATCCGAAATTCCACAATGTGAAGCTCAGTTCAAAGGCATTATTACAGGAGGTGTTGATTAAATCAAGTGGTCACCTCTCGAGTGTTAAAAGGTTAATTAACTTTTTTGATATCAGATCAAATATTATATTATTTAGCTACTGATTTATGGTATTTTTATATCAACACTATTTTATTCTCTATTCAACTTATCCACAGACTTTATGTAATATGTTGTGATATTCTTTGAATCTGTCTAACCAGCCGTTTCTACAAATTCTTCTCTTAATTTTAAGATCAGATCATTAGTTGATATTTAAAATTCTTTGTTGCTTAACCATTACATTAACATCTTGTCAATTTTTTTTTTTTAACCTGCTTTCTCATTATTTGTATTTCCTGACCATTTTTCATTTTTTTTAAACATTCAAAAAGAAAAAAAAATTCTATACGTCTAAATTGAGCTAGTTGAATGTGCTAATTTAATTATATTCATGATAAATATCAGATTTCCTTCTGCCTTTGTCTAATTCTTTAATTATGTTAATTTTATTTTCTTTTCTCTCAAATTTTTCTTTTACATTGTCATAAATTGAAATTTACTCTACTGTGAAACAATAAGAAGATTACCCACTTTAACAAATTGAAGCTTCAATATTACAGTATGGAACTGTTTATCCGGAATTATATTTTCAAACAACTAACTTCCAATGCATTTAAAAAAAAAAAAAAAAAAAATTACAAAAACTTTTTTTTTTAATAATAATAATAATAATGCTTTAGCATTAAATTGTAATTTTAGCACTGTAATCTCAAACAATTAAAAGAAAAAGGAATATTTAATAAAATAATAATTCCATTTACTTTTGTTGTATTTATTTAAAAGCAGTATTTATTTGGTAGGGGGTATAAGTTAAAGGTCATAGTATAATGTAAATTGAAAAGATAGCTTTTAATTCTGAAAAATGTTGATAGATGGTGCCACTATACAATATCATAAAAGTGACAATTTTATTTAGCTGGAAAGGATTAGGTTATATGGAGATGACTGGTCCTGCACTGAATTTATTTTATTATTATTTTATTTATTTATTAGGGAAAGGGAGGTAATAATTAAAATCAAATAACCTTTACAAATTTATGAATGTTTTGCACTTTCATGGACATTAAAAAAAAAAAAAAAAAAAAAAAAAACGTGAATTTTAAAGAAATAAAAAGAAAAGCCTGTAAAACTAGGTCTTAATTTTCTAATCATTAGTAATATTAAATGTTTTAAAATCATTGGCTAATCATGTTTAAAAACATATGGATTTGGGCAGATTGATTTTTATATAAAGTTAAGTTTACAAGATTTTTTTTTTTTTTTTTTTCACATTTTAAATTTTGAGTAATAATTTATCTTCATTAAAAATTATTTTCATACTTTTATTTAAAGAAAAAAATCAGCTTAAGTATTTAAATTTGATTAATTGATAAAAAATATTAATTTTTGATTTAAAATATTTTAAATGAGAACCATATGCATTCTAAAATTCTGATTAATGAGGGTTGCTTTGATGAGCAACCATTTATCCAGAAAAACCAGTTATCCAGAATAGTCTTGTAAAAACCATTCCAGATAATTATTTCCCTACTGTAATATTAATCTAAAAACATTCCACTTCATTTTACTTCTCGATTTCCAACTCCTTTATGTGTCCCTCCTTCAATCAAGTATTTTCTACATTTTCTTGTGTTGCAATCACATGTCTTTCTTTTTTATCACCAACACCACCTTGTCTGTTATTGACTTCTGATAAACATAAATAAAACATCTGTGTTTATTATCAACTTCAAACTATGGTTTTACTTTTTTTAGTTCCCCATCATACTATAGGTATGAAGAACTTAGGTAATCGTGAAAATTTTCGACCTCGGTTTTTTGACTTTTTTACACATTCTCAGGTGTGAGGAATGCAAAAATGACAAATTTGTATGGTGTCCGTCTGTAGGGTGTCTATTAAGTTTGTTAGTATGTTAGTCTGTGTACACGATATTTCAAAAACAAATTGTCGCAGAGAAGTCAGATCAGTTTTAAAATATTACTTTCGATACTGGCAAGAACCCTATTCATTTACAACATACAAATTAAAAACTTTGTAAGTTATTAGAAATTTACGATTTTCTTAACGTGGGAGAATAGGACAAAATTTCACTTAAACGTGCATTAAATGGAAACTTTTTACTGTAAAAATGTCAGACCAGTTTTAAAATATCAGTTTTGATGCCGGAATGAATATCAGTAACTATAAATATGCTACTTTGAAAATTTCGCAAGTTATTGGAAATTTACGAATTTCTTAACATGGTAGAATAGAGCAAAATTTCACATAAACGTAAATCTTGAGGGATATTTTAATCGCAAAGATGTCAAGCCACTTTCGAAATATTATTTAGGATACTGGCATGAATATCATAGACTATGATTTTTCCAATTTAAAAAATTCGTAAGTTATTTGTAATTTACAATTTACTTAACATGTCAGAATAAGGCAAAATTGAGCATAAACTTCCATTTTTGAGGATCATAAATACATTAGACAACTTCAAAATTACATTTATGATATTTGTTTGAACATGATTGAATACAAATATTCTAATAGAAAAATTTTGTAAATTATTCGTAATTTACAATCTTATCAACATAGCAAAATTGAAAATTTTTCATATAAATATGAATTTTGAGGATTATTGCATTGGAAATAGTAGCATGAAAACTAAACAATGGAATTGACCCTGATAAAATAAATTAATAGATTAGAATAAGATAAATATATCGAAGTGAACGGTGGATAGCCTATTAGGCAGGGATTTCATTCTGTCACTGTATCAAGCTTTGGTCAGATTCATTTCTTTTAACATAATTATGTCTTGCATTAGAAGTTTATGAGAACATAAATATGATGGGGAACTGAGCAGAGTCCACCTATGCCAACTAGTTTTCTCTAAAAGGGGAAAAAAGTATCAAATATGCATATACTTTTTACATTAAAACCAAGATTATATAACAACGTAAGCAAATTGTGATAACATTGAATGAGTTAAATATTTTTGACGTTACAAGCTAGTTAACAATATAAATTATTTCAACTGTAGCAATATAATTATTCTTATTTTTTATAAAATATTTTTATTAACATAAAAATTAATTCAATGTCATATTTAAGTCAATTCTACTTTATTAAGTTGCACTTTTGTTATTTTTAGGACCGAGAATTTTTGCAAGAGGAGCTGGCATTTCTGAAATCACTGAAAGAAGCTAATAAAAGGAAAAATAGCAACTGAGTAAAAGTTTTGTAGTATATGTATATTTATAAAATAAACATTATATTCATAATATAAACTGAAAGTAAACTAGTATGTTGTTGCCATCATAAAATTTTCTTTTATACCATTCTCAGGGATGAGATTAATAAAAATACAAAAAAGCTGAAACTATACACAAAGGAAAGACGCTGAAATGAAATACTAGAATTTTGATGACAAAATCTTTTTTAGAAGTTTTACATAGTTAAGCTTAAGAATATCCATAACAAAACTACTGATCTTTTAACAGACAATTATAAATTAACAGAAATTCATTATTACATTCAGGCAGAAACCACACAGACAAACACAAAGTCAAACTGAAAATATTGGTTTTCATCTAACAATGTAGGAATTGTATTAAAAATGGTTAATAATACTACTAAAAGTCTACTTTGATCCATTTCCACTTATATCCTGTAATGTATCCAAACTCTTTTGTGTGATCTTGTAAACAAAAAAGAAAAAAAAAACTGATTAAACCATTTTTAATGGAAAAGATATTTTTGCACTTCTGAAAAATGCTACTTTCATTTCATTTAGTGCCTTGAAAGGAGCAGAAAAGTGGTTAAACATCCTTCGTAGTTACAGATTATATGACACAAACCCTCAAACAGGGTGACTAAAATTAGATCTTTTCTAAATTTCCTGACACTTCCATGATTATTTTTTACCATTTTCCTTTTCCTGGCTCACACTGTTTATTTCATATAAAAATTTCAAAAAATTAGTGAACTATTTAGCAATTTACAATAACAAGCTTTCAAATATGGTTTATTTCCCTAAAATTTGTCAAAATTCCCTGACTATTCCAGACTTACATAAATTCCCTGACCAGTGGCTACCCTGCTCAAAGACAATAATGTATATAATTTCTTGTGTTTGTGCATGCGCTCAAACTAGTATAGACATGCATACCATTTTGAATATGAAACCTGTTATCATTACTTTGAGTAACATGTAGAGTTAACTTGAGTCGTAATGACCTTGTGTTATAACAATCCAACACAACATAAGAACCTTTTGAAAAGTCCAGTTGACTTCCAATTAAGATAATGTTATTTCATATTTGAAATAACAACTAAGAAAAGACAAGACTTTTAATATAAGGACCTAGAAAATAACTGTATATCCTTAAATTCATAGTTTAAAATGTGATCTTTAGTTAAATAAAAAAAAAAAAAGAATGAGAGAGAGTGAAAGAAAAATTCCGAATTTTATTTCATCGAAAAATGAGATGCAGTTTGATGTTAGCCTTTTAATTGCAGTCCAAACCACTCAGCTGTTTAGCAAGAAATTTCCGAAGAAAACACCAGAAATTATTTCATATTTTCACAAATTCAGGGAATGTGAAGAAAATTCATGGAATGTTTATCATAAAGATTATTAACACTGGAAAAATAAAAGGGATATTTAACTGTAGAGGATAATAAAGACGTCAATTGTATTCCAAAAGTTAGTAATCCTACAGTCAAAGAGGAGCTGTTAAAACACATAACAAACTTCTGGATGTTTTTAAAAATCAAGGTAGTGGAAATGCATAATTCGAAAACTTCCATTGTTTTTAAAAATGCTTTTTTCCAATTTCAAAATAACATCAAAACTCAATTATTGCTTTCTTTACAAAATATTAAACATGTAATATTAAACATGTTCAAAAAACTATTTTTTTAAACATATTTCATATTTAACTAAATAAATACCTTTATTTTGCTTTGTTACTTGGCAGAAAGCTCTTTCACCGGAGGATCCTCCGCATCGTCGGAGCCTCTTGCTAAAATAGTGAACTATAATAACCAGAATTATGCGTAGTTTAGAGAGTTGTATTTTAGAGTTTTATTATTTTAATTATGCATATTTTGAGCATCGAAATTGCGCATAACAGAAACATAATTAATGACCATGAATCGGCCAAGATAGACAGAATGTGGCACCATCTTTTCGTAGATAAAAGTCAAGACCAAGCTATCAATAGTCGCCGTCCACTACTAGCAAGAGGCACTGACAACGCAGATGATCCTCCCGGGAAAGAGCTTTCTGCCAAGTAGTTATTTAGTTAAATATGTAATTAGTTGTTCATAAATCAATAGGATAATTTGATTTTTGTACAGCTTGTACACAGTTTATATTTTTCTTTTTTATTCTGTGTAAATTTTATCAAAATAAAATTATTCTTTCATTTAAAATTTCTTATGGCACCATTTGTGCACATATACTGGACAATTAATTCAAATGGTAGTCTAGAATCTTTGTTTTCATTTTCATCAAATTTGAGAAAATTATACTTTTTCTCATTGATTAATATTTTTAATTTAAAAATTTTATTCCACTTATAAATTCTAATACAATTCATAATTTACATGCAATATGTCATTTGCAACCATTATCAAATCAAATTTAATGAAAAACACATTATCTGAAAGATTATTTTCAATCAATTTGATATAGCGATCATTTGACATAATGACCCAAATTGAGTCATCTCGATGTGTTTGTTGTAACGTGAGTCGACTGTATCAGTTTCGAGACAAGTTAAAAATACTTGCTGAAATCAGAATGCGAACAGACAGACAGTCAGATAATCATGTTGAAGTTACAAACACTATTTCCCATAAATATAAATTTCACAATTTAAACTCTAATGATATAAATTTAATTAGTTCTAACAATTCCATCTTAAAATGTAACAAAATCTATTATTACTTACAAACTTTGAATATACACCATAAAATGCAATAAACTCGCAGCAATTGTTTTGGGTCGAAAAAACACACGACCCTTCATCAGGCGAATAAAGTAAGCACGAATGCTGCAGTCAAAGTGGCAACGCACAAAACCGTTTAAGATGAAATGTTTCGGTTCAAGGTGCTCTGGTTTGTTTAGAGAGAAGACTACGTGAATTCCATTATTCTTCTATTGAAATTGAGGAACTTGTAAATTTAGTTCATTTGTGTATCAGGCAAACTGCCTTCATTTTTAATGGTACTTATTATTCCCAAAATGATGGTATGGCCATGTGTAGTCCTCTCTCTCCTTTACTTTGCGACATTTATATGCACTATTTTGAAGAAAAACTCTTCGGTGTATATAAATTTCCTCACTGGTTTAGGTATGTGGATGACACTTTCGTTCTTGTCTCCCCTGATGTCGATTTGTCCAATTTACTTTCTTTGGTCAATTCGATTGACCCATGCATTCAATTCACTTTTGAGGTTGAACAGGATTGCTCTTTGCCTTTCCTTGACAATCTTGTGAATAAAGAAAAGGATTGTTTCTCAACTACTGTTTTTAGAAAATTATTCTCAGTCTCTTTGCCGCCGCATGCTCTCTCTAACCACGCCCCTTAACAAAAAATGTCTGCTTTTTGCACTTATGATTATCGTGCCTTACACATTTGTTCTGATCCGTCTAATCTTTCGAAAGAAATTTATTATTTAAAATCTCTTGCTCTCTCTCGTGGCTATAACCCATCTATTATCGATAAAGCTCTATATAAATTTAAGAATCCTAAACGTTCTGCTCCCAAATTAAACGATCACAGTCTCATCCCAGTTGTTTTACCTTTTTATTCTTCACTCTCTTTTAAAATCTCTAAAATTCTTTCACTGTTTGGTTTCAAAGTTATTTACAAACCCGTCAATAAAATAAAATTATCTTCTCTTAAGGATCCCATTCCCACGGAAAACCGTTCTGGAATTTATTTAATTCCGTGTTCATCCTGCAACTTAGGTTATATTGGTCAAACTAGGAGGCGTTTGAAATACAGAATAAATGAGCACCGTCAGAATGTTTGAATGAAGAGATTACCAAATCTTCTATTGCTTCCCACTGCTAGTCTCAAGGTCATCATTTTGATTTTTCCAAAACTAACATAATTTCATCTCCTGTCTGTTCCTCCCATTTGGATATTCATGAAGCATTTTACATATTTAAAAATTTGAAAAATCTTGTTAATGATATTTCTTCCACTCCATTCTTCTCTGATGCTTGGAAATTACTCACGTAACTTAGATTTTCGTTTAATTTTTGATATCCTTAGATTGTTATATGTTTAATGTCACTTATTTATTTATTTTCTTGTTTTCTTGTACAATTCTACTCACACCAGTAGCTATATTTACTTTCTACTTTATATAATTTTTCTTTTCATCTTAAACGGTTTTGTGCGTTGCCGCTTTGACTGCAGCATTTGTGCTTACTTTATTCGCCTGATGAAGGGTCGTGTGTTTTTTCGACCCGAAACAATTGTTGCGAGTTTATTGCATTTTATGGTGTTTATTCAAAGTTTGTAAGTAATAATTTTTACAACGGCAGTTTTGTGGTGCTTTTTTATTAAAATCTATTAATTTAATTAAAATAATTATACAATACTAACAAAATTAATAATTATTATACTTCATATTAAGTATACTAAAGAAACTTGTTGACACATAATAGAAATTTTAAAAATATACCTTGAAAAGTTTCTTCACTTAGTCTTTTCAGGGGAACTCAACCTTCTTTGGAGGTTTTACAGTAATAACTACCTTCTTTTCTTTCAGTTTCATTCAGAAGCAAGTATGATTTAAATTCTTGCAGGGCTGTACATCATTACATGACTTTCTATTTCAATGTTTTTGCGAATTATTGCATAATGGTATGTTTTTGAAGTTTACTGTGATGTCTTTTTCACTATTTATTTTGGTAATGGTACTAGTTATACAACTAACACATAGCAGCCATCAAATTTAATCATATAAGTACCACCTTTACCAAAATAAGTAGTGAAAAAGCCATCACAATAGTCTTCAAAAATGTCAGAAAATTGTTGGATTACTATAACTACCATTACACAGACTTCCCAGCATGAAAGACACTTTAAAGTAATCCCCTTTAGTGTATGAAATATTAGCCTCTACGATACAAATAATACCTTATTTAAATTATTTAAAATAATAAACAAAGCATAATTAACTAATTAAATTATAATAAAAACCTTACGTTGCATCTTCGTGGAAACTTGTGTAGCCACTTTCTTGAGAGGGTGACCCCCTTCCTGCATCAGCGCATTCCTCCGTGGTATATGCAACCGGTAGTAGATGTTTTATTCTGCTTCTCCTCAAGCAGGTGATGCCACTGTCTGCCCAACCAGTTTTCGATTGAATGCCATTGGAAGAATTTATGTTTTGGATTATTTCTATTGTTTCACAGATGAATGCACAGTGCGGGTTATTGTAGTTTGCGATTTTCTTAGTTTTTTTTTTTTTTTTTTTTTTAATTCAATAAAACTAAGAAAATCGCAAAGTACAATAACCCGGACTATGCATTCTTCTGCGAAACAATATATATAATCCAAAGTTTAAATTTGTGCAATGGCATTGAATCGAAAACCGGCTTGGACAGGCAATGGCACCACCTGCTTGAGTAGAAGCAGAAGAAAACATCTACTACCAGCGACACAGACCACGAAGAAATGTGCTGATGAAGGAGGGGGCCCCCTCAAGAAAGCACCTACACAAGTTTCTACGAAGCTGTAAAGTTTTTATTATAATTTAATTACAAATAGTAGCCTTTGACAAAAAAAAAAAAATATATATATATATATATATATACACAATATAAATAAAGTTTTAACTATTTCAATAAAATAAATTTCCTTGCCTTACATTTCTATAACTTGTTACAGTTACCCTAGGTAATGGAAATACTGCATTTGGTCAAAAATTTCGATATTGAGTTTTTACGTGGACCTGATTTACATATTTTAAAGTACAAAAAATGTTTTTTGGAAACTGTCACACTAGCATTATTATCACATAAAATTATCACATTTGCATTTTTCTCTTTCTTTAAACAAACAAACAAAAAACTAAAGCTCATGATGAGAAGGAGCTCCTGATGCACTTTTCTTTTTTAAGGACCTGAATTTCAGGCAGACAAAGAGTAACAGTTGAGGTAAAAAAGAAAAAAAAAAAATAGCTGTGAAAGTTAAATTTAAAAAAAATAGCGGGGAACAAATTTCTGTTTAAACTAGTCTTAATTTTTCTGAAAATAGTGCTGACTAATCTGAAAATAGTAGCTAACCATTTTTGGGCAAAAATATTTGCCATAGTAGCCTGGGATTGATTTTAGTAGCAAATAGTTGCTTTTTAGTCTGCGCTGGGAACCCCCAATAAATCGTGAAACCATTGAAATATTGGCCAAAAGAAACTCATATAATGACACAACTTGATCCTAAATGAAACAGAATTAAAAGAAGATAGTAATTACTGCAAAACTTCTGAAGAAGGTTGGGATGCCAACTGAAAAGACTTTGAAATGAAACTTTTCAAGGTATATTTTTTGAACTTCTATTAATTTACTTCATTAACAAATTCTGTAATTCAAAATCTTAATTTATTGTCTGAAATTACTTTTAACTTTCCTGTGTGCCCATATTAATAAGTTTTTTTTAAATAACTCTTTCATACCTTAAATATTTAATAAAATACCTTCAAATTTTTATTGCATCAAAATAGCATATTAAAAATAAGAAACTTTTAATTTTATTAGCCACCACACTGTTAAAAATTTCAACAGAAAACTCTGTGTAATGTATTATCTTAAGTCTTACGTAAAATTACAGAGAAAAATAAATGGAGATGTTAAAAAACTTATTTTATGCATTCATTTTAATAACTAATATTTATTTAATTAATTATTGGTGTGAATATTTTTCGGACTTAGAATGCTTTTTCTAAAGTAGAAACAGTCATTTAATTTTAATAAAAAAATTAAATTATAAAATTAGGTAAAAATAGAGAATAAAGATTGAGAATCTCGATTATTCATTTTTAACTAAGAATTACTGTAAATTTACAGAAACTTTGGATAAATATTTACATTAAATTTACAGAAATTTTTAACAGTTCATATTTCCCATAGAAAATTCTTTCCCATGCCATAATGAGTCAGTGTGCCAAGAAAATTTAAGAAACTTTCATCTTCTATAATAATTCAAAATCTTAATTTGTTTTTATAAATTAATTTTAACTTTCACATGTATCAATCTTAATAAGCTTTTAAAAATATTAATTTTCATAACTAGTTCCAGAGACTGACTGAGGAGAGCAACAGGTTAAGAGGTGTGTGTGCGTGAAGGCATGAGTCAGGCCTTGCCTGTGCTCCATACCCCAATTGTTGTAATTTGAAGTAAGAATTCATAGTTTTAGATTTTGAGGCAGAAAAAATTCTGCTGTAAGATAAAGCCCATAACTTTTTTTTTTCAAACTCAGCTTTCAACTACACTTTTGACCAAAGAATTTTATATGGTCCTTCATGAAATTTTCTGATTTTGCCTAGTTGTCAAGTTCAACATATTTATGTGTGCTTACTCCAATCTGAAATGTGTCTTGTCAGGTATGCATCTAAATGTGTTTCATTAAGCATCAGATTTGTATAAATATTGATTCTGCCTAGTCTTCAAGTTCAATATATATGTTTACTTTAATCTGAAATACAATTCATCAGCTATACATCTGTACATGTTTCATTATGCATAAAAAAAATTGTGCACATATTGATTTTGCCTAGTCTTTGAGTTCAACATTACTGTGTCTTTCACTTCAATCTGAAATCTGCAACAAAAAGAATCTCTCATGGTAATTTTTTATACTTATAGCTTAAAATTCAAGATGTACAACATAATAATATGTACTACTTTAATTTGCATCAATTGCAGAACTGAATATTGCAGAACTTTTTTGTTAATTAATCATTTTAAGACAATCCTTTAAAGAATTTATCATTATTTTCAGAATTTTGCTCAAGATATGTTTTTTTCATCAGCCAATTTTTAGTGTCAAACAGAGTGCTGTAAATTATTTTATTCCACTATACATTTATACATATAGAGTTAAAATCAATGACCGGATTAAAAAAAAAAAAAAAAAAAAAAAAAAAAAGATATTTTCGAAACTATTACACATATATTATAAGTGATGTATGAAATTAAAGAAAAATACACCAAGTTTTCTTACAGTTACAAATGTTCAATGTGTGACCCTTTTGTTACATGATAAATATCTTATCTGTAGTCAAGTTTATTCCACACATTTTGCACTTTTACACTGTCAATGGTTCTTACTGCTGCACATACGTGACCTTAAGTTCTTGCTGTGTTTTTTAGCATTGGTGCTTCATAAAATGATAAACAATGTCTTTTTAGAAACCCATAAAAAAAAAAAAAATAACATGGCATAAGGTCTGGGGATTTTAGTAGCCATGTGATTAAGAGTAAATGGATGTGCTGCCATCTATTGATTGACAGCAGGAAAAAAGAACTTGGTTTATTTTTCTTCAGTTTTGTGTATTGCTTATTGTAATATGCGTAGTAGTATAGAAAATATGAATTTTTAAATGTAATTTCCAGTCATTCATTTTTGCTAACCATGTACAATCACTAATTATGTTTCTAATATTTAATTTGTGTTAAATCCATTTTCAAACAAGTTTAATATTGAATATTAGTTCATTATCTTCTTATAACTTTAAATTTCAGACTAAAACTTAAAAAATATATTTTTATATAACAATATTTCAGTGAATCCTTGCCCAGAAAGCTGAAAGGGGACAGTAAAAATTTAAAGAAAGGATAGAATTTTGGGATGAGCCTAGTGATGTGGACTGGAAAATTTTCTATATTTCTCCAGAAATTTTTCAAAGCCAAAAAATCAAGTTATTTTTAGTAAATTTTTTACACGACTTACTTAAACTTTTCTTTTAATAGTCACGGTACAGTTAATAGCTACAATAATGTCATATGTAGTGTGGAAAAACAAAAGTTTTTGATTAAAGGTATTTAAAAAGCTACCAGATATGTTTTGAGCAACTTGCTAAAGGAGAAGGTTAATATAATACAAGAGATGTATAGTTGTTTATCAGAATTTTAAATTCCCTTCAACAATAACTTTATGTGAACAGTTATAAAGTGCTTTTTAAACTCAGGAACAATTCTGATTTAGGTCACCTCATGGTCTCTAGGTTTGAGAGTGACTCAGAAAGTTAGAACATGGTCATAATCATGTTCAAATATTCAATTTAAAAAAATAAATAAACATAAAATAAATTGCTTTAATCGCAAAACTGGCATTATTAAAAATTTTAGATAAAAACTATTTTTTAAATCACTTTTTGAAACTAATTTCTTAATTTAATTTAGAAATTTATTCATCAAGCCTGAAAGTTCCTTTCAGAAAATTTTGGAGTGGAAGGCTGATTTTTTATACCAATTCTGTGAAAAGTACCAGAGCCAGGAATCAAACCGGGGCCTTCTGCTTTACGTGCGGATGCTCAAACCATTGAGTTGCCATGGCTGATTACCAGCTAGGCATTTCTCACATAACATTCGTTGGCAAAGTCACAGAGTCTGCAAACACAGCTGTATCAAGTGACATTATTAATCATGGCACAACTCCAATAGACCATGAAATTTTCAATTAACAAAAATTGAAAATTCCCGGCTCTGGTACTTTTCACATAGTTGGTACAAAAAATCAGCCTTCCACTCCATAATTTTCTGGAACTAATTTCTTAAGTTAAAAAAAATTTGCTTTTTATGCAAGTAACAGGAAATAAAATTAATTGCCTAAATAAAGACTCAAGTTTAAATAAAATATGGGGAAATCTAGTAGATAAAATGAAATATCATCATAATTTGTAACTAGAAGTCTGAAGGTTTAAAATACCAAAAATATTGAGTAATACTGAAAGAAACTAATATTGGGTGTCACATTTAAAGTTTTTTAAATAATGCAATGTCTTTTATCTAATACTACCACAACTGTGATTTTGTGTTCCCAAATTATGCCTAAAAATATAACAAGTAAAAAAAAAAATTAAAAATCGAAAGAATTTTGATGAAATGCACCCTTACATGGACTGAGCCATACCTTGCTAATTACCTTGTACGATTTCTCTGCCACCATATGCAAAACCCTGTGTTATTCTATGGAGAAATTTGTTATAAGAATTACTCATTATCTAATGATTTTTTTTTTTTTTTTTAATTCCATGTTTACATTCACAAACTTCAAAAAATTCACAACTGTTTCATTCGTTCTTGTTTTTAATTTCTAATGTTTCATTTTAAAGTTATAAAGTGCAGAAAAGCACTTTGTTCAATTTTTTCCACTTCATAGCTTCAAAATAAAGTATTAAAAATTAAAAAAAACAAATTTTGGGAAAAGCAAAAATAAATTTAACTATTCTAGATTTTTCAGTTCAAAGCCAAGGAGCCATTCCTTCTATAGAGGATAAAAATTGAGATGGCATGTCTGACAAAATAAATAAATAATAATCATTCAAGGCTGTTATTAATTTTATTTCAAACTTGTTAATCTTGATTAAATGTTTCAAGTGGCAATTTAATATGAACTTCAAAATACCAAATTTGAATTACCTGCAGTTATTTGTTTTTAAGTTATGCTGATAACAGATATAAGTTACATACAAATCAAACTCTAAAAATTGTACTTTCTTATTCAGGGTACCCCAAAACGTGATATCATAAATTAAAAAAAAAAAAAAAAAAAAAAAAAAAGTTAAAAATAGAACATCAAAAAATATTTTATTTAAAGTATGGACAGGAAAAACATATTTTCTAAGATTAATACAAAATGAAACTTCCAGCAATTTCCAAGTATAGCCCCAATATATATCCAAATACTTTGGGTAGCTCTGTAAACGAATGATGAATGATTTCCATACCACAATCTATACAAAACATGCTTTTATGTATTTACAAAAATGTGTTCATTCCATTTTGTTTAGGGCAATCTATCGATATTACACTGTACTTACCAGAAATTTCATTAAGTATTTGAATTCTCTTGAAAGTCCCTGTACCCGAACCATTTGCTTAATCTCGATGAAAAGTTTAGTGTAGCATCACTATATAAAAAGATTTAGAATAAAGAGTTTTGACTTCCTGCTACTACTTGTTTGTGAGATATGCTGATCACAGAGACAGACAAACATACACAGACCAACTGCTAAAAAACATGATTTTCAAATTCAAGTGACCTCAAAAGGTATAAATACAGCAAAAACTCGAATTCAAAAATTTGACCCAATAACAATACTTTCTCTACCACACACATATATATATAGGTGGTAAGAGAAAGTAATAAAAAGAATGGGGGGATGATAGAGATTTTTATTTATATTTACTTATTAACAAAAAACACTATACACACTGACACTATATTATCATTAACTGAATAAAAATTCGAGTAAATTTCTTTATAGTTTTGTCTGACTGATTTTGTTATATTTGCATGTTTTGAGATCCCCTGAACCCAAAAAAACATGTTTTTAGCAGTTGGTCTGTGTACCTACTCTGAGTTTAGCCGTTTGGGCACTTTGATTTGTGCCCAATCTTGCGCATTAATTAGTATTTATTGCTTTGCGCATGGAACAGCAGGTTTACACATTTGGCGAAGTAGAGCTTTATCAATGTTAATATTCCCATACTTTTAAAGTCTTAGAGGCACTTGGTGAATTGGCCCATGTACCGTAGTTTAATGAAAAATAACTGTCTCCTTTAAATATAGCGATGGATTTTTAAAGTGTCTTTATTTGCATATTTTTAACTCGACATTATGCAAAGAAATAAAATGTCAGACATTAATTTTTTATTGGGTCAGTTATAAAATTTTGTATTGTTGAAGGAATATAAAATTTTAAACTAAATTTTCTGTACAGGCTTAATTTTTAATTTTCATAAACATTACAAAATCACCTAAAGGTTTTAAATTTTATATACATTTGTCCTACATCATTGTTTTTAAATAAGCTAGAATAGAGGTGCACAACCTGCGACCCGGGGGCCATCAATTTGCGGCCCGCAGAAGGATTGAAATTTTACACCGCATTAATCACAAGCAGTAGAGATTTTTTTTTTCCTGTTTTTGCAAAGAAAAATAAGAAAGAAAGTAAAAATATTTTACTTGTTGCAATTGTAAAACTTTCATTTACAAAAACTTTTTGGGGGAAGGAGGGGATGAAAATGGTGGTTTTTATATCAGGATTACCATGGGGTTCAGGAGGAACCTGGAAAAGTCAGGGAATTCGAAATTGGTGAAAAAGTTAGGGAAATTGCAAATACTGCCCAAAAATCAGGCAAAATGATGATGCAGATCTGGGAAATGCTTTTCAATCATACAATTTAAAATTTACTATGTTGGCACGAGCTGCCACTGCTTTTGGTCAAAAACAGAAAATTTTCAAGCTTTGGCTCAAAATTTGTATGTTGGAGGGAGTTCTATTTTTGAATAGACAGCAAGAAAGTGTGAGGGTAGAAAATTAGGCTTGTCCTATGCTGGAAGTCTTAATGGTTGTTTTTTAAGCAACATTCTTCTTTCTGTAATCTGATGCTGATTTGTTCTGTTTCCATTGTTATAGACATGGAGCAATGTTATAATGTTGAATGTTTCTACAAATGCTATTTCTGTCTGATGACTGTGTGTTTCATATCTAAAGGATTAATACCTAATTTATATGACCAGAATTTAGCTCTCCTTTTTCTTACACATTGACATTTAAGATGTTGTGCAATTCTCAAGATACTACTCAATTCAGCATAGTTAAATATATATCAAAACCTAGATTATCTACAATCAGGAATGTTATTACCTTCCATTAGTTAAAAGTAATATCTACCATAATCAGGGAGCCTATTCTAGTGTGACAGAATTGATAAAAGTCATCAAAAACTTGCACTAAAGCCATTGAATTTTTCTCCATTCTATTGCATCATAACAGACCCCAGATAATTTTTAAACTAATAAATTGATCTATACATCAAGTTATTCTCACCAGTTTCTCACAAAAAATGTTTAGTTTAAAAAGCTGTTTTTAATGATATAAGATTTGTTAGTTAAATTTAAAAATTCAACATCCATTTTATCCAAAAAAAAAAAAAAAAGGCAGTTCGGATTCTTTTTTTTTTTTTTTTTTTTTTTTTAAATGAATGTCCTGGACATGTTTGGGAGGTCACTTCATTGATATTATACAGGATTTTAATGTTTTATTTCATATCATGTCTGCTTATGTATAAATTTTTTACATAAATCTGCAGGCATATATGAAGCTTAATTTTAACTCAGCAATGTATTTCTAGGCTAAATTTACAATTACTTAAAATTTAAATCTCAAAGAAATAAATCTAATAATAAATTTCATAACGTTATTATTTAAATTCTCAATGTACTATAAGTAAAATTCATAAAATATTATAAATTCTGTACAATATAAATTTATATTGCATAATTTTGTTTTTTCTTAAATATTAATTTTTTTTAGAAACTCAGTATCTTTTTTTAATCTATAACACATAGCAGCACCACCTCTTAGCCAAAATGCACCCAAAGTGCATCAGCACAGTGTTTGATAATAGTTTTTCACATATTATATTTTGTGCAATTATGCACAATAGAAGCTGAGATATAGTCTTTATGTAAGTGGAAGAAATCACAGCATAGCATGTTGATTCTCCCATGTTAAGAAATGTGTAATTTTTGAATAACTTAAGTTTTTAAAATGGAATGTTCATAATCAATCATATGTTTATTATACCAACATCATAAATGATATTTTAAAGCTGGTACGATATCTTCACTATAAAAATATTTCTTTTATTTTAATAAGGGCTGCTGGATTTTAGCCAGGCCAAAAAAAGCCGGCCAGTTTATTTTGGTTTAAACCACCTAAAAAAAACAGGCTAAAATTTTTAAAAGCCGGCTTTTATTGATTTTTATTTTTAATATTGATAAACCTAGAACATTAATATAATTAAATTATTACTGTAATAAAAAATTAAATGAGTAAAATTATTGAATGGACAAAATTCTAAATCGCAAATATAGGAAAACAAAAATAGCATTCTTCATTAAAAACTGTGTTTCTCTGTTCAATATAATTTATTTAAATTAATAAATAATTCTTATTCATTGACACTGGCTTAGAAATATAAATAACCAATCATCTGGCTCAATTTTTAACAAACAATACACTTTTAACAATATTTCTGTTTTTTCAGCACATTATTACTAGGTAATAAATTATTTAATTTATTTTTTATGTCTTGGATTTTGTAAGGTTTTATTTATTTATTTATTTATTTATTTTCTGAAAACTGTTCGATAACTCTTTCTGGGAATTTGACTTAGTTTTTTATTGGTTCAAATAGCCCCCAAACTGAAAAGATAGAACATTTTTCATCTTCATTCCTCATCTTCCACATTTTTTAAGGGAGATGGTTTTACAAGTTGATAGATCAGTAGCCAATCTAGTTGATTTTTAGATAATCTCCTTCCTATTATGAGAAATGTGTGCTACCCAAAATTAATAGTGAGACAAAAATTCAAAACATTCGATAAAGATCTATTGAAAATTGTTGCATAGGAAAAATTTAATAAACAATCACTAAATAATTATTGAAATCTAGTTTTTATTTTAAATGACAGATAAACAGAATTTTAGAATATTTAAAGCACAATTATTTAACCTTTTAAAAATTTCTTTATAAATGAATTGTAAAAAGATTTTAGAAATTCTTAAATTTTGAAGAATAATTACATTTGATTGTTTAAATTCTCTTATAAAATAATATATTCCATGAAACAATTATAAATAAATATCCCTCAATACAGTGATAATGTCCATTGGGCTGGGTTTATTCCAAGCCTGTCAGATTTATGCAAGTTTTGGAAAAAAAACATCGAAAGTTCCAAATAGCTAGGACAATGAGCTCAACCTGGGTTCGAACCCAGCACTTCCCATCTACTAGCTTAGAGAGCAGAACCACTCAGTCAGTCTGATGTAAAAGAGAAACATTTTAACCTCTAAACATAAAAATGGAAACAATGCCAATTAACAATACTTTTGTTATTGTCACTCTCCTTTGAACAAATAACTTTATTTATATTCATAGTGTAAGATATATGTTAACCCTTTTCAGGGGTAGTGGTTGCATAGTACAACTGCAAATTTTAATTCAAAATTGCAAAAACTGTCCCCGGAAATTTTTTATAAAATTTTTCTTTTATAACTTAGACGAATAACATCATTTATTTCTTGTCTTTTTATATTGTTGGTGATTTCTGGTGGCTGTTGATTTTAAATGAAGAAAATTTGCTTGTCCCTAAAAGGGTTAAGAGCAATTCTTCAAATGATAATAAGAAACACCCATATACTTATAATATATGATGCTTTTATCACATTCTTTACCTATATTGGATACAAATTTGAATATTTTAAAAGAATTGTAATACACAAAATGACAGTAACACAAATTAACATCTATGCATGCTAAATGCATAGTAAGATATATAAGAAAAGACAAACAAAAAAAAAGGGCCGATAAAGACTGGCCGGTCTGGTTCTTTTGAAAAAGGCCTGGTTTTTTTCAGCCCTACTTTTACTGCACATTTAAGCAAAATTTCACTCTGTTCTCTCTCATTAAGAAAGATTGTAAATTTCGAATAACTTACGAAAATTCTAAGTTGAAATTTTGCAAATCAACAGTGTACTTGCCAGCATCATAAGTGATATTTTTAAACTTGTCTGACCTCTCTCTGATATGATCATTTGTTTTTGCGATAATGTATATACAAATTAACATACTAACAAACTGAATATTGTACAAATGACACATCAATTTTGTGATTTTCAATGTTCACGCTAAGGTTAAGGTGAATAGACTGCTACAGCTACACAATGGCTTGAAGTCTGGGTTGTTTGCCCTTTGCGTGGAGTCTTTGATTTTTGAATTCCTTACATTTCAAAATGAGTAAAATCGTCAAAAAATTAAGGTATAAATTTTTCATGATTACTTAAATTATCTATACCCAGGGCTCCAGGAATTGGGAAAAAAAAACTGGTTGCCAGCAAAAATTTCTGGTAGCAGCAAGTAATGAATATCCTTTGCTGTTCTTTTTCAATTTTGAAATTTACTTGAATGTTGAAATGAAAATTTTATGCATGACAAACAAATATTTACTAGGACAGAATTATACAATACGTCAGGAAACAACTGTTTAAATTTAACATCATGAAACCGATTTTATTATTTTCACTAAACTAATACACCATTATTGTTGGTGCATCATTACACTAACACAATGTTCAGGTTTTGCAGGTTTTTCTTGACCCAAAGGAATCTTGCATAAATACTTTAGATTACTTTCATTTAGAGAAATTGGAGTGTAAGGTTGATTTTTTATACCAACTATGTGAAAAATGCCAGAGCCGGGAATCAAACCTGGGCACTTCATTTACAATGCAGATTACCCTGTATCATAAAAAGCTGCAAATGATTTATAACTTTAACACATGATTTCACTTGCTATTAACAATATTTGAATATATTTTTGTGGGAATTGCATGATTATTTATAGAGATATAGTAAATATTTTTTACTGTGCATGCTTGAAAGATAGAATATTAAACATAAAACTATAGTAATAACCAAAATTAAAAAATATTTTACATATACATTTTTTTTTTACAAAAATTTGATCCCAGAAATTAAAACCTGGATTGACCCCTGCAGATAATTAAGATGTTTATATGTAATTCATGATAACCATTATTTTTTGCAATAAATGGAAACAATAAAACGAAACAAATAAATTTTAATTTGCTTTTGCAAGACATTTATCATTATAATTATACATAAACAACAAACATTTTAAGCAGTTTCTGTTAAGAAACGATTTGGATAAAATCTCAGGCCTTCAACAGAATCATCTCTACAAGCAACACCTTCTTTTTCAAGATACAATAATCTTTCTTTTGCAATAATAACAGTTGCTTTACTAATTACTGATAACTCATCAGCAGTAAGAGAGCCTTTCTCTTTGAGAATATCAGAAACTTTAAAAGCTTCAGATGCTGCATCATAAGATTCTAACCGAAGAACCATTACTCCACTATCAAATTTATGAACTTTAACAGGAAGATTCAATTTCTCTAGCATCAGGCAAGCATTTAATAAATCTTCAGGAGAAATCAACTCGACTCCTCTAGCACGATTAACACGGCAATATACTTCAGCTAATGTTAAGATACCACCTGCTTCTTCTAAAGGCTTTTTCAGTACATCAGATAATTGTTTTGCTAGTTCTGTATGAAAAACACTGCCCGAGCCATATTCATTTTTTGTTACAGGATCACTTATACCAAGACTCAATAAGTGAGATTTGAATTGTATAGTTTCATCTTCAGTTATATCACTTTGCTTTTCTCTTAGTTTTTGAGTCACACTTTTAGAAAGATTAACCATTTCTTTTGCCATTTTCATCAAGTTTTTTAAATCTTCAAAGGCTTCTGAAATAGTTTCACCAGTAGCTTCATTTTTTTCACGAATTTGTCTTTCTATTCCAACAATTCCAGCTCGATATTGTTTACCTTTTGGATAATTAACTGCTGGATCTTCCCAAACTTTTTTCGTTAATGCATCTGACAGTGCATTGAAGAATTCTTTATCTCCTCCTCCTCGAAAAGAAAATTTAACATAATTATATGGGCTATATTTGATAGGACCAGGTTTTTTATCTTCTTCTAATATGGCACTCAAATGTGCAATAATTTTAGCACTCTTTGTCCAGGTTGCACTTTCTTTTTCAATAAAGACGATATGAGATAAGTTAAGACTCATATCTGTATTAGGATTTACGTCATCCTTCCATCGTATTCTGTGACTAGTAAGGACTAAAGAGCCTGATTCAAATTGCGTCTTTTTATTGCCATCGTAAAGTTTTACATTTCCTTGTTCTAATAGTTCATTTTCTCCAGGATGCATACCATTTTCCCACCACTGAAAGCGATCCATTTTTGTGTATGCAGTATAAAATTTTCTTACAAATTAATCAAAATACTTGAAATCATATTAATGAAAATTTTCTGTAACCTTCTAGTAAGCCTGGAAGAAATAAAAAGAGAAATTTTAGATTATATAGAATGCAGCATATATATAAAATACAGGATTCACATACTTGCTATATACACAGAGTTTCCCCCATGTTTGAAAAGTGGGGCAATTTTGGATTCTTTAGGACACATTTAGCATTTAAAATCCTGACACTAAATTTCATAATTCAGTTGTAAATGTATATACAGTTGAGGATCTGTAATCCGCATACCCATAATTCGCAATTGTCTATAATCCACACTCGCTTTGCAAATGTAAACAAAAGATTTTGCAGTAACGAAAATCCAATATTTTGGATGTATATGAAAAAATATGATGTTAATTCACATACTAAAATAAAAAAAAATGAGTGTAAAATTTAATTTAGATATATATAATTAATTTTAAAAGGAAAAAAAATAATTATACTCTTATTGCCTTATACTTTTTTAGCGAGTCTGAACACCATCTGAATAATATTCAATTACTGATCAAATAAAACACATGCAAGTACAGTTTTCTAACTCCTGCCAGTAACAGCATTGCTCATTGGTTGAAAAAAAAATGACATCATATGCGTCGGTGGGATTGTGTATTTTCACAGATGTTTAAGGACCGTTAGTGTAAATGTTCTTTTTAGGGTGGTATTTCAAAAATACACAAAACTATTTAAGGAAAAATTTATACCAGCATTTGTTTTGAAGATAAGATCTACAATGCAGTCATTAAAAACTGCATCAAACTAATCACATTGCAAGTATCTGGCTGCATACTGTTAATCACAGTCCAGAAGTAGGAGTACAGTTTTTTTTTAATTTTTTTTTTAATGAATTACTCATTTAAGGGTTTAAATTATACATTGCTTATACTTCATTAAATAAATTTTATTGTTTTATATATTTATTAGTATTACCTTCACTGCATTATATAAAAACAAACAATTCTAATTCTAGCTTCATTAAATAAAATTTATTGTTTTATGTACCTTATACAAATTCATATAGCGAGGAAATGGCATCATTTATCTGTAATTTGCAAAAATCTATAATCCGCACAAGTTCTAGAACCAAGGTGTGCGGATTAAAGATCTTACATACAAAAAATAAATAAATAAAAAAATAAATAATTTTCTTTATTTTTTCTTGATACTGATGTATGAATGGAATGTTGATTATAACACATAATACTGTTATTTATATTTATAGCATTTATTTTCAATTAGAAGGCTATTTTTTACAAAGGGCAGTAAGGGTGTTCCCCCCCCCCCTTTCTTTTAGATGAGAGGCATGAAAGGTGCAATTCTTTCCAACCAGGTGGCAGGCAGGGTGTAGCATCCTCCTGAAACTGGGGGAGGGAGAACTCTGTATAATAACATTCTCAGATATCTGCACAGCTTGGGGCCAGAGACAGTTCAGTGTTTAGATTTTTGGGTATTTTAGATTATTTTGTTTGCATTTTTAAAGCAGAATTTTAATTATAAATATTCTGGTTTCCCTTTCTTAGAATCAGAGTGTTTTGAAGTCTTTAAAATGGCGTTACTGAGAGAAATTAAATCAGAAAATTACTTTTTTAAGGAAAATCTGCAGTTTCAATACTAGAGTTTTGGAAATCTGTCAACAATAAAGACTGTATTTATATGATCACATCAGTGAATAGCAAGAAATAAAAACTTCTTCACACACCATAAATTTTAAATCAGCAGAACCGGTTTCGAAAGGATGTAGCCTTTCTTCATCAGGTGCAAACACGTGCAACTGCCTTGGAGGCAAAAGCAAGACTGAAAGCAGGACAAAATCCAGAGGGGGAGGAGCAACACAAACAACCAATAGGAAGCAACATGCAGGGCAGGACCAAACAGAGAGGAACACACGTACACACACACCACAAAAAGAGGAGGGATAAAAGGAGTAAACAATTAATTTTTTTCTTTTTTTTTTTTAATTTCAATAATATTAAACTAATAAGTAAATTTAATAAAATTTGTCCATTAATTATTATTTTTATTTTAATTAGAATTATTTTATTATAACTAATATGATGTTATAAACGTAATGAAGGAAATTATTTAATTGAATTAAACAAATTTTTCCAGGCTGTAGACAGCAAAGTGGAATCAGATTTTTCATTGACAATTTTATCACGATTAAGGCAAATAGCTAAATTTTCCAAAAAATCCAGTTCAGAAACGCGTTTGGCATGAAAGATAATTTTGGCACTCTTAAAATCACAGTTATTAATAATTGTGTGATTAACAACTGTTATAAATAACTGTGATTTATCTTATATTGGTCAAACTAAAAGAAATCTTGAATGTCGTTTATGTGAACATTCTCGGTATGTTGTTAATCAAGAAATTTCTAAATCTTCTATTGCGAAGCACAGTTGGGAATTTGATCATAGTTTTAATTTTAAGAGTGCCAAAATTATCTTTCATGCCAAACGCGTTTCCGAACTGGATTTTTTGGAAAATTTAGCTATTTACCTTAATCGTGATAAAATTGTCAATGAAAAATCTGATTCCACTTTGCTGTCTACAGCCTGGAAAAATTTGTTTAATTCAATTAAATAATTTCCTTCATTATGTTTATAACATCATATTAGTTATAATAAAATAATTCTAATTAAAATAAAAATAATAATTAATGGACAAATTTTATTAAATTTACTTATTAGTTTAATATTATTGAAATTAAAAAAAAAAAAGAAAAAAATTAATTGTTTACTCCTTTCATCCCTCCTCTTTTTGTGGTGTGTGTGTACGTGTGTTCCTCTCTGTTTGGTCCTGCCCTGCATGTTGCTTCCTATTGGTTGTTTGTGTTGCTCCTCCCCCTCTGGATTTTGTCCTGCTTTCAGTCTTGCTTTTGCCTCCAAGGCAGTTGCACGTGTTTGCACCTGATGAAGAAAAGCTACGTCCTTTCAAAACCGGTTGTGCTGATTCAAAATTTATGGTGTGTGAAGAAGTTTTTATTTCTTGTTATTGTCTGTACGCCAGTTTTTAAATTTTTTTTTGGCACATCAGTGAAGCATGAGAATCTATGTTGCAATTGACACTAAGACGAAGTTGGTGAAAACTTTTGCCGAATTTTTAAACTAGGGTCAGGTGGAGTAAAATAGGTCAAAAAACAGCACATTTTATATATGCACTTAAACAGCAGAAAATGTATTGGTTCAATTTGTTAAAAAATTGCACAAAATATGCAAATGAATATTCCTTATGGCATTTTAAGAGAAATATCTCTGAAAAAGCAAAAAATTTGCACTGAAAAATAAATTTTAAAATATGCTGTTTGTGACTTATTTTACCCCATGGGTTGGGGTAAAATAAGTCATCCTTTAAAACTGTTTTAAATTTTAATACAATTTACTTCATGCAAATAAAATTACAAATACACATTCCTTTTTTAATAAAAACTTGATTTTGTGTTCTTACAAGTAAAAAAATGTCACTATGCTCCATCATTAGTTCGGGAAGAACATTTAAAATTTACGATGCATCTACATCAGAAATATCTTTCTCTGAAAAATCCAATAAGAACTTCCATTTCCACTTTTTTTTTATCCCTTCAAATTTTTCAGAATATTCATGATTGTGTGAAAGAATGATGCCCTGAAATATTTTCTTTGATCTTTTCCCAGGAAATTTTACTTTAACATATTTTCCAACTTTTATGAACTGATTAGTATTAATGCTGTCGAAATTTTCTTCTTGAGAAAGACTTGTTTTTTTGTTTCTTTTACAGTTGATGTTTCTGCAATTTTAGCATCTCTGCTGATTTTTTCGTCATACAATCAATTGAAAAATAAGTTGGTTGTTAAAATTACTCACTCCTGTTTTCTGTTGCGTATGGGTTCTTTTTCTGTGTGCATTTTTCAAAGCTTCTTTAGAAGACAATGTTTGATTGGGTGATAAAGTGTTTATAATTGCAGATTTTATGTACTCAAAAGAAAAATATATAAATAGTATCTGATCCATGACTATTGAAGTCGCACTAGAATTAATTTGTGAAATTGGTGATTGATGATCTAGATTCATCCACTCTTGCATTTGAAGTTGATGCTAAACTGCAGAGTTTCACTCAGACAGTTTCAAGAGAATGTTGTGTCCTGCCTGCCCTTTGTATGAAAATTTGGCACCTCTCTTAAATAAGCTGGAATGAAAAAACTTTTTGAATTACACCTACAAATTGAACGTTTTGATTCAGCTTTAATATGTATTGTCTTTTTTTTTCTCTTAACATTAAATTATTTTATATCTATGTGTATGAAATAGCTCCAGAACAATATATAGCTTAATTTTATAACTAATATATTAAAAGAATACATATGGAGTTATTTAAAACACAAAAAATGTAATTAGTTACTTTATGTTTGCTAAGCCTAACATGATTCAATACCTGACCTATTTTACCCCATATGTGCTTTTTTTACTCCAAAATATTAATATTTTATTTTTTTCTCACAAACGTTTAGGAAATTCATCTTAAAAATGTGCTTTTTGGAATATGATAAGAAAATACTGTAAAATTTGCTTTTGAATTAGTTCAAAACCAAAGTTTTTCTTAGCAACACATTCAAGTTACTAATACGGAACACACAAATAACACCGGTCTACAGTGGTTCAGTAACAAAGGTCAAATTATTTTTTTTATTATTAATTCCAATTTTTATTTAAATATCTGCAAGTAAAAATGTCCCACCACGTCACATTTTTTTGTTAAGAGTATCAGAAAATGGCAATTTTTACGATTTTCACAGTATCACAGGTGGCAACCCAAAGTCCTGGCAACCATGTTTGTTCCATTTTTTTTGTTAAAGTATCAGAAAACGGCAAATTTCACTATTTTTTTTATGATTTTTACAATACAGTCGACAGCAAAAGTATCCGAGCACTAGCCAGTAATTTCAATATAAAAAAGTACATTTAATACTATTTTGTTAAATAAATCCTTGTCGAATCATGTCCTTAGACTGATTAAGAACATGACTCGACAAGGTTTTATTTAACAAAGCAGTATTAAGGGTACTTTTGCTGCCGACTGTATCACACATGGTAACCTTTCGTGCTATCAACCCTGCCTCCTGGCCATCCTCTCTGCAGGCAACCCTATATTTGTACCTTATCTGCTTTTTTTTTTTTTGTGGTATTCTAGTTAACAGATATTCTTTGTTAAGTATGATTGTGACAAATTTTCAGTGTAGAACTTGTAAAACCGTACCCGATAAGTTTAGCTGTATTTGTGAACTATTCATATTAAAATCACAAGGTAGACATTTAACACAAGATGTAAAAAAAAGCCTATTTTTTGTATTTTGTTTTTAAAATAATAAATAATTACAATTCAATCATTCAGTGTATTTTCCATGTTTTTACGTTCTACTTAGTCTACAATATGTATATTATCTCCATATTAACAGCATCCCATGCTAAATTAATAATATTGATAGTAATAATGCATGTCTTCTAAAGACTTTTTTACATTGCTTCCAGTACAGATTAAATAATCGTAACAAAAAAAACTGTACATGTTACAGATTTTTCACTATTATTTTTTAATTCTGCACTGCAGAATTAGTTGAAAATAGCTAATTTCATTTCTGTTACCCCCAAAAAATGTTTTTTTTTGTCGACTAGTGTAATTACTGGCTGTAACTAAAAAGTATCAGTTGCAGTTAATTTTGCATACAAAATAAAGACTAATATAAACTAGTATGTTGTGGCCACTACAAGACTTTCTTCTATATTTTCCTATACAAATTCCCTCAATAATAATAAAAAAAAATTACGATTTTTTTCCAAGTTTTTTTTTTTTTTGTTAAAAGTAAAAAAAAAAAAAATCAATAACTTTGTTTTAAATGATCACATATTTATAGCTCAACCATTCATTTTAAAGGTATTGACGAGACCTTTCGAAAGATACCCATCTTGAAAATTTACCCCCCCCAGGGGGTACTTCCCCTTAGGAGGGAAGCGATGCCCCCACATGCACAAATTTTTTTTTACTAATTAACTATTACTATTATCAATAATTCATATTAATTTCACAATCACAGGTTAAGAATAACTCTCATTATGTACATTTATACGGAATTTTGTCCTATACTGCCATGTTAAAAATTTAGAAAAAATACGATCACAGCGCTACCTGTTGAGCGATTGATCCCCAAATCTAATCAGCACCAGTTTATGCCAGGGGCCAACTAAATACCAAGTTTGGTTAAATTTCGAAAAAAAAAAAAAATTACGATTTTTTGTCAAATTTTTTTTCGTAAAAAGTAAAAAAAATATCGATAACTTTGTTTTAAATTATCACAGACTTATAGTTCAACCATTCATTTTAAAGGTATTCACGAGACCTTTTGAAAGATAACCATCTTGAAAATTTACTTCCCTCGAGGGGGGACTTTCCCCCCAGGGGGGGGGGGTGGCGAGGCTCCTACACATATAAAAAAATTTTCCCAGTTGACTATCTCTATTATAAATAATTCTTGTAAATTTCATAATGATTACTAAAAAATAATTCTCTTTATGCACATTTATGCAACATTTTGTCCTATATCACCATGTTAAAAATTTAGAAAAAGCGGGATGGCAACGCAACCTGTAAGACAATTTTTACCAAAAGTTGATAGGCACTAATTTATGTCAAGGTGCAACTACATACCAACTTGTATGAAATTCTGTGCAGTAGTTCCTGAGATACAGTTGCCACAAAATTTTGTCATACACATACACACACACAGACAGACATTTTCTAAAAATGGTCAAATCGTGTTCTACAGCTCTCAAAACGTGTAAATCCATCAAAAACCCGGGGTCAAAAATTTTTACGAATCCAATACTTTCTTCTATTGAATATAGAAGAAAATAATAATATATAAAACCAGCAAAATTGGAATTAAAAAAATGTTTGGATGTTTTTTAAAGAGTTTTTTTTAAACTGACCTATTTTACCCCACCTGACCCTAGTGCAGATGTTACAGACATTGCGGAAATGATGCTACTGAATTTTCAAACATTTTTCTGTGATGCCAGGTTTTGAAAACTGTAGGATCAAAGAAATCACAGATTGGTTAAATTAATTGTGACATGGAAGATGCTGGTTCCCAGTTGTTTAATGATGAGGAATTTATCACAGAAGTCTTACATTCACCAAATGGAAACAAAGATGATTATGAAGGCGAGAATGATTCCCAAATAAAGATTAGTAACAATGATGTTTTTGAGTGTTTTTCGAAAGGCCTTGCTTGTTTGTAACAAACAAGAACAGCATGATTCCTCTGAACTAATGCTTTTAAAAAACTTTGTGACAGAGCTGTATTACAAAGGATGATTAATTTACGTGAGATTAACCTTTAGCACTCGAGAGGTGACTCTCACTCACTATGTGGTTCGATGCCGTAATTCGAGAGATGACTCTCGCTCACCACTTGCTTTGCTGCGGTAACTCGATGCGCTTCAGTAACTGGTTACATTTAATTTCTTCAACACGGGTTCTTACTCTTTTTCTGTATAATCTTATGTGATGCATAATCACTTGTGATATTTGAAAACATTAGTCTATCAATTGACTGGAGATTTTCGTCAGCCACGCGATCAAGCCTCGACTTCAACCTCCGATTCCAAAAATATCCACTTGAACGGAAAGTTACACAATATTCTAATAAGAGTTAGGAAGGACTGCAAAGTCTGTTCTCACAGAAATAAACCCGGAAAAAGGCATCAAACGACATATTATTGTAATACTTGCCCCAACAAGCCGGGCATGAATCTTAGGAATTTTTACATGAAATATCATACACAGAAAAATTACAGACTAATATTTAAGAAATTAGTATGTTTATAAAGGTGTAAAGATTATATAAAATGTTAAGATATAAAAATTGCATACATTAATTTGTGTGTGTAATGGTTTTAAGTTACTGGTAAGAAATGCGTCAAAAAGCCTGCAAAACGTCTCAAGTTGCTGGTGTGCCATGCAAAAAAGGCCCCGAGTGCAAAGGGTTAAGCTACCATTTAAATCATTATAAGTTTTTGTTTCGAAATAAATTTTCATGTATAATTTGAATTTAGATATTTATTCAGCAGTTTAAATAGTTGTAATAGAAGTTCTGTGACAATGTTAACATAATATTAAACTAGATGATTATTGAAAATTTCTCAATTATCCAGAAATTTTGAATATCTGATGTACAGTTGGTAACAAAAGTGTCCAAACACTAGTAAAAATTCCTATGTAAAAAAAGTACACTTCATACAGTTTTATTAAATAAATCTTTATTGAATCATGCTCTTAGACTGACTAAGAACAGGATTCGACAAGGATTTATTTAACAAATCCGTATGAAGTGTACCTTTTTTACATAGGAATTTTTGCTAGTGTTCGGACACTTTTGTTGCCGATTGTAGGTTCAGTTCTTATATCAAGTTCAAAAACAATGTAACTATGCAGTAAATTAGAGAAAAAAAAAAAGACTTTTTACACTAATGAAAAAACATCTTCAAAAAAGATTATCTCTGAAAATCACGATTTTTTTAAAAGATCTATATCAGTGAAACATTTTTGAAAAAACAATTTTGTTGGTACTGTGTTTTAATAGCAAATGGTCCAAGCTTTTCATACCTACATATATTTTTCCTTCATTCTCTTTAAAATTAATTTTAAAATTATACAAATTTATCCCATAGTTCACTGGGGTAATTTTGGTCAGTGATATTTTTTTATATTTTAGGTGTTTATTTTATTTACTTTTGTATAAATAACATCAATATTTAGTTTACTGTTATACTTTATGATTATATTATATTATACTTTAACTGCAACTTTATAATTTATACTTTTATGATGGATACAAAACACACATGTCACTGAATGTCATATACAAACCTTGTGCAGAAAGTATTACATTTCTAAGCTTCCAGCACATACCACCAATGTTTTAAACAGCCTTTAGATAAATGCTGCTTTAAACTGCTAAAATTACAGTGGGATACAAAGCTTGTGGAAGTGCAATGCCTTTCTGGAAGAGCAAAACTAAGTAAAGCAAGCCTTACAGATTTAGTAGATGAGACATGGCCAATAGCTTTGACTGAATGTAACATCAAAGCAGGATTCTGTTCCACTGGGATATATATTGTTAACTGTTCAAAATATCAAGTAAACAGGCTTTGCAGCAGAATGTTTTCATTTTACAGGCTCCAAAACTGTCCCTCAAAAATAGTTTTAGTGCTCCAAGTACAATATCAAATACAATATCATCTCCAATTGCTGTTGAATCATCACTCTCTTTCAACTTGCAAAACAATTCCAGCTATGAAGAAAGACTAAGTCAGCAATTAAGATGTATAATATATTGAGTACCAAATTCCGAAATAAGACAAATTAATACAAATTTGGCAGTTGTGACAAATCAAACTTTCTTGGATCTTGTAATTGCAAGAGAAAAAGAAATCAAAGAGAAATCAAATGCAAAGAAGAAAAGGAAACTCAAAAGCAGAAAAATGTAGACTGTAGACAACAAGAGACACCTTCCTTGCTAAAAAAGTGAGCACACCCAAAGATGATATGGACATTCCTCTAAATGCAAAACAAGCTAATTTGAAACTGTTTAGTGATGAAGAACTGTTCAATGACAATAGAAATAAAATGGAAGAAGTTACAAAAATATTCTTCCTTAGAAAATGCTAAGAAGGTGCTACAAGGAATACATTCTGTACTTGACAAGAGCAGAAATATTTTTATGTATATTATGATAACAACCAATTCTACATTGGGAAGGGTCCTCCGTGGCTGAGTGGTTTTGTCACCACACTGCTAATCGCCTTCGAGCATAGGAGAGCGGGTCCGATTCCCATGCTGGCCCTGGGTGTTGGTGTTTTTCCATTTCTTCATATTGTAATTCTGTCATGTGCTATCTGTAATTATCTGACGAAAATTTACAAGTGGACTATGACTATGAGTCAAGTATACAAATCTGATGTATATGTTATCAATAAACAAACAAAGAAACATTGGGAAAATAATTAAAATTTTGAACAAGGAAAAAGTATGTGGGCTTAAAGAGAGAGTGGGAAAAAAAAAAATGAAACAGGCTTGTAAAAATAAATCTTATAACTTAAATTAATATATTTTTCTTAAATACAATGCATTAGATAATTAAAAAATCTCTTTGTGTGTAGATAATGATAATTTAGAATATTTATTTACTTTTGATGTGTATTACTATAAAAAAAAGTAGGTGATCCATATTTCCTCATGTGTGACCCATAATTGCCCCCAATCCGGGGTAATTCCTGGTCACTTAATAATTTAAATAAAATAAATAATTTAAATTTACGCAAAATGATTATTTGAATATTTTCTAAATTATTTAAGCTTACTCCATGCCAAATTAAATCATTTTATCTTTCATACTTTAGAAAATTTTGAGATGATGTTGTTTTTTGACCCATAATTCCCCCATATGACCCTATTTTTTTTTTTTTTAGTGCTGGTATGAGTGAAGATGGTGACAGATTTAAAAGTCACACAGCTTTTAGCACACATAGCATTATGAGGCTCTCACTGTGTGATACTTTCCTGATGAACACAGATACAGAGTACTTGCAAAAGTTTTGTTCCCCTGCCTTAACTTGAGAGTGGGAATAACTATTTTCTTAAATGTATTGTTGTCCAGGTATAGTACAATGGCTATGCCAGAGCCTGATTATCCCATGAGTAGTTTGGCCACATGCTCCAACTTTCACTCAGTCTGCTGACCGCCATGTACATTAATGGTGGCTGGTGCACATAAAATTTATTGTGGCCGCAATATCCATCCAAATTATACTCTAATGGTCACCGAAGCTGTGGCAGCCATCCCCACTGTGGAGGATCAAAATTGTGATGGCATGTCTCCAGTCCAGACCATCCTTAGAGGTGCATCCCAGACCCCCGCCAATTACCCATTGCATAATACTAATGTGACGTTTTACCCAATCAATCACTGAATCTGCTAATAAGCGGCAAACTAGCATGCTTATACAAATATGAAATATGCTAAATAGATGATAGTACTGATCATGAAAATGATCCATATTCAAGTAACCAATCATATGATATTGTAATCTGTACTACATTTTTGATGCTGTTTCAATCAAGTTCATAAGTGTTTTAACATCAATAACTCTGTCTGTTTGTCTATCTGTATGCCCAACTTAATTGCACCCCTTCCAAGATTATTCTAAAATTAGCAAAATGAAATAAAAGTTTAATACATAGCAAATGAGCTAAGAAGATGAGCACTGAAACATATTTAATTTTTGTATTAAAAAAAGAATGGCTTTCATATACGTTTAGGTGCCTATTAATGTAATATAGATTAAAAGCAAATGGACAATCGATACAAAGGAAGAAATAAGACATTCATGGTATTCAACTTTAATACGCAGAAAATCTAAAAACTTACTCCTTATAACAGTTAGTCTGCTATAATAATATTTTTTATACTTAGAATTACTAGCATTTCAAGAAAGAATGGCGTAAGCACTTGGTTTTAATTTTTCTGACATTGGTTTAGAAATTAAATATAATAAAAAAAATATATAATTTGTTTATCTTATAAAACAAAAAATCATTGTCTTAAATAAGTAGAATGAGAATGAAATAAATCATGGATTTATATAACGAAAAAATAAATAAATAATCTTACTTCATTTCAATATACAAAAATTTCAATGATAACCTTCTTAAGTCACAGCAATAGTATCAAATAGCGGCGAATCATAAGTGAAAATTAAATAAATATGAAAATCTTAAATTACTAGTTTACTCGCACAATACTATAGATTATATTGTTTCGTGTTAAATTCCATTACTAATATGAACAGGAAATGCTTTTTGATAAAATATTATATCAGGATAGCAGTCGCAGCTTAGATAACACGGATAAAATCCGTGTTAGATAACTTCAAAATATCAACAAAAATACTGTAAAGTAAAGTAAAAATATTTCATGGTCTGGATGAGGAGTCAGAAATATAGCTACCATATACAGTGAATGCAGGACAATCAGTGTTGCTCACTGAGCTGAGGAACAACTGGAGGAAATGCTAGACCGGTTTTCGAGTGCCGTTTTTGGAAGATTCAGCTTTCTCCCATAGTTTCGTTTTCTGAGCGGTGCATGGCAAAAAGGATTTGATACCTTTATATTTCAATGTAAAATTGTGCAAAGGAATGTATTCTTATCGGCTTTATATGAAATATAGTTATGAATTTTTTGGTGGAACATGAAAGACAAAGAAATAATTTATTGATTTCCAAAGCTGCATTACTTTAAAAATTAATTTTATTAAAAAAAATTATATCGTCTTTTGAGTAGTCAGCAGTCAGAATTCCATGTTGCTGATCCTTTTTTTCCCCCCTCTCTATTTATCGTTATTATTATTATTATTTTTTTTTTCACCTTTTTTTTTACGACAAAACAGGTTTCATGAAACTGTTTAACAATTCGCAATTAGTGCCTGATTATAAATATTTTCATCGCTAATTAATTAAATATGCAAAAGTTTCTGTGATAAATTGATAGAAATAGCAGTTTATTAACTTCATCCCATATTCAATAGAAGAAAGTATTGGATGCGTAAAAATTTTCGACTTTGGATTTTCGATAGATTTATACATTTTCTGATTTATTTAACCCTTTAAATGCCGCTATATGAATCCCATTGAAAATATTTGAATTTTCGTATGTGTTGTGTTTCAATGTGCATTTCGAATTATGTGTAGTTTAACTAATAAAAAAAGGTTTATTTTGTTAGAAGATATAATATGGTTCCGAAATAGGAGACGTGGCACCTAATGAGCGTAAAATAGATATTGATAAACTGAAAAACCCTTTTAAATTAGTTATATTGATCCCAGTTTGTTATAATTAAAAAAAAAGGAACTGTTTTATTTTATATCCATTGTTTTAAACCCCTGCACTCGAATGACTTATTTTCCGTTTTTTTTTTTTTTTCTTCTTCAGTTAAAACACACATTTTGTTTGAATAATTAAAAAATAAATAAATACAATTTACATTACAAACTTTAAAAAAAAAAAATATAACGATAACAATAACAATAAAATTAGGCACTTCAGTATTCAATGTAATATATATATATATATTTATTTATTTATTTATCTTGATTACGTGTAGAGAAAAAAAAATAATGAAATGTTCCCGCAGCACGAACTTTGGCGCCTAATGGGTCAACAGATTAATCATTTTTAGAAAATGTCTGGATGTGTGTGACAAAAATTTTGTTGCAGCTCTAGATGAAGAATCAACGAAAAAATTTCATAAAAAGTTATATTAAAATGCAACTTGAAATAAATTGATATCTACGAGATTTGTGCATATTGCTCAACAGATAATGCCGCTGTCTTTCAGTTTTTATAGTTATCTTTAGTGTGATAGTATGAAACAAAGTTTAGTATGAATGCACAAAATGAGACAAATTAAAAAAAATATATACATATATATATACAAATGAAAAAAAAAAGTGTTTTAAATAGTAATAGCCTCACTCCTGCACCCCTTACCAATGACCGAACAGTTCTACTCTCAAAGCTGGTAGACGGGAAGTGCCAGGGGTCGAGCCCAGATCACATTCTAGACATATCTGTTCGAAATTCAGTTTTGGAGTTTAGATGGTTATTTTCGAAACTCGCGTACATATCGGCAACGATTCCTTAGAAAGACCACTGCGGAGGGCATATCGCCTAGGTCTAGGACACTTGTGTAGACAAACGGTCTTAATTTACACCAATATCAGCTCCTCTCTTTTCTTCAAGCAGTAAATTTTTATTGTGAATATTTTTAAAAATAACTCTTGTATATATCTTTTAAAAAAACTGGTTGAACCATGCATCAGTGTAGATTTAAAACTAAGTTATCTTTTATTTATTTTCTTTTTAAAGCAAAAAATTAAAAGTATGATTTTTTCACCATTTTTTTTCTTTCTTGTAGATGGGGACTGATGGGTTCAATCCTAGGTCGCGTTCGTCAGTTTCGCTTTTTGGAGTTTTTCGTGCTTTTTATCGAAAACTCGAATAAATACGGGATAGGAACAGAGCCCAGTTTACCCATTTAAGGGCCCGGGGCTGTGATAATAGCAGAGCCCCCCCCCCCCCACACACACATACATTTTTCTTTTTCTTTAATATGAATGTTCATAATTAGATAAAATTTTACAATGGTCATGTTAGAATAAGATTCTCATTACCATTTAAATGAATTCTGAAACTGTTTGCAAAAAATTAATTAAAACAAAAAATAATATTAACAACAAAAGAATCTAACTCACCAACCAAAGGAAAAGTTGCTGCATCAAAAACTTTAATAAATATGCTTTACAGAATAAAAAAATTAAATTGGCTTCTTCCTAGCCTTTGCCGCGCTGAAAATTTCAATTACATCTTTAAAATCCAGGTTTCTTGTTAAATCATGCTCTGAGCACAACAAAGCCAAACATTGCCGCTTATTCTGCTGCATTTTTGTTCTTCGAAGAGATAGAACTCTGTCTAATTTGGAGTTTGCTCTCTCGGCTTCGCAATTTGATATTGGTAGAATTAAATAAATACGTAATGCAATAAACATATTTGGAAAAATCTCATTTAACTCGTTTTAAACATATGATCATAAATATGTATCGCTGATTTTTTTTCTAAGCTACAGCTTAACAAATATTGTGAAAATTGAATGACTTCAGATTTTGTGGCTTCAAAATCTACTTCTCCTTCATAAACTTCAAGAAAATTATTAACTGATTCTTCATTTATTTGTTCAAGACCTAATTTTGTAATGAAATTGAAAATGCTGCATACTGAGTTATAAGCATCAATTTGTTTTATCATTTCTGAATTTAATCTATCGACTATCACAAATAAAGTTTCAATTTTAAGTTTTCAAATCCTTGAAGAGTTGCATGGCTAGTTGTTTCGGATTCAAGAGTACCATCTGTAAATTTTTTTCTTCAAATTCTAAAATTTTTTTTAAATATACATCGCACTATTATATTTCTCCTTTTGATTGCCATAAGCGATATGTAATTTTACGTGGCGGAAGGAAACAGATTATATTATTCTCTCCCTCCCCCCCCTCATCTCTTGAATGACTTTTGAAATTTTCAAATTTTAATGCATTTTTAAAAAATATTTATTTATTTATTTATTTTTTTTTTAAGTTTAATTACAAAAAGAAATTTTCAAAAATTTGTCTTTTTAAAATATTTTCACATAACAGTATCAAGGATTTAATTTCTGACTGTAAAAACAGAATAATAATTAAAAAAAAATTACATTATTTTTCTATTTACTGGGGGGTTTTGCCCCTATCTAGGGCCCCTTGTTCATTGGGCCAGAGCCTGTAGCCCCCTCAGCCCCCCCTTAACTGGGCTCTGGATAGCCCCCGTGTAGGGCACACCACCTATGCCTAGAACTCCTGTGTAGTCATTTGGTGTTCACCCTTACATCAGCACCTTCAAATCTACCAGATTTGATTTAAGTTTAATATATTCAATATATCATTAATAATTATTATCATTATTATTACCATTACATAATTAAGTTTAATATATTCAATATACATTTAACATATTCAATATGAAATATATAATTTGATTAAGTTTTATATATATATATATATATATATATATATATATATAGGTATATGTGACGTATTAATTACTGGATAAGAGAGAGATGACAGACCCAGCACACAATGACGACTAGGCAGGGCCTGATTATCGCACAGGCCGATTAGGCCTCGGCCTAGGGCCACTTCATCTAGGGGCTCCAAAATAGTTTTTTAATTGAAAGTGATATTTTTGGCAAAGATTTCCTCAAAAAAATTAATTGAAAGTTAACTAACGATAATAACCTTTAGTTGAAAATATGGATTTTTTAAATACCTTTTGACCAATTACACTGCTCTGAAAAAAAAAAAAAATCTGATATCATTCTTGCGGATTATTATGTAAAATGACCTCCTGGATCCGAATATGACTCCCATTTTTCCCAGTCACCCACCGTTTTCTAGGTACACTATCCCCCCCCCTCAATTTCTTTCCCTGTTCGATAATTTTATGACCATGAATTTGATTTGAAAAATGAAACATAATTAATTTAACTTCTAAAAACAGAAAAATATAAAGTTTAAAAAATAGCATTAATAACAGATTAAAAAAACATAAGATATGTAATGCATAATTTCAGTGGCAAAAGAAAAAAAAAATCCCCCCTAAAGAAAAAAAAAAAATTCCCTTATCGAAAATGTCCATGTTTTAAAATTTTCCAACTCTGTAGCCCCTCAGATGATATTTAACGGTTAAATTAATGCTCCCCCTCCAAAAACTCAAATGTATAGCCGTAAAATCACCGAAAAATGATAAAAATAGGGGGCCATTCCTAAGAAACGGTGGGTGATAGGGCAAAATGGGCGTCCTATTCGGATTCAGTAGGTCATTTTACATCAGAATATGCTGAAATGGTGTCAGAGGTAATTTTCATGCCGAGCAGTGTTATCCAATTAAATTAAAAAATACAGCATTAGCTAGATTATGAAATGTACCAGTTTTTGGGGAAATCGGTTGAATGGATATAACTTTTTACAGCGGATCTAAAAATCCAGAGAAAGTTTCACTGACAGATTTGTAGTTATATAATATATATTAAAGAACTTTGTAGCATACTAATGGAAAATATCTTTACATTTTCAATAGTATTTGGTCATGTGTTAATATTTACATACCTGCTGACTTTGTATGGTATGAATGAGATAGATTAGGATTAAAAAAGAAAACAGTATTATAAAATATTAATTTATGTAAAAAATTACATTTCTATGGAAGTGAATTCCAACAGCCATAGAAGAAAGATAATATCTCCTCCCCCAATAATAATAATAAAATTTATTTCAGGTATCTTTGGAAAAAAGTTAAAAGTAATGTCTTATGATGGTGATGCCTTAACTTTGTTGCCACCAATCAAACTCAGTGCACAAATAAAAAATAAAAATAAAAAATGAATAAATAAAAACTCTTTATTTTATTTTATTTGTTTATTTTTATTTATTTATTTATTTATTTTTTGGTGGGGGGGGCACCATAATCATCCTGAGCCTTGGGCCCCAGCAGGTCGTAATCAGGCTCTGCGACTAGGCATTCTTTCAGGAAACATCTTTATTGCTTCAGCATTTCAAAGTCGGGACAGGGTAAGGCGAATGGAGTCTAGTCCGACACTCTGCGGATCCACGGGCGGTTCACGCGGCGCCAGGGCCGCCGAATCTATTGGGGAGGCCTGTAGGACTTACGTAATTTCAGAGGAAGATTGCAGCGTGGAATTAATTAACAAGTCAAAATCGTGGCAAGTAGTGTCCGTTTGTTTGATGTTTGGGTTTTTATACCTAATGTTCTGAGCTGCTGATTGGTTCTGTAGATCGTCTGGGCTCTTAAAAGGAATTTCTGGGATTAATTAATATGCAGCTCAATGCAGCGACACTTGCAAATTTCACTAGCGTGAGCGAAATTTCGACTTATAATTTCGTTCCTTTTCTGATTTCTGAGTTATAAAGTCTTCTGCTAGGAAACAATCTTTAAAGGGGCAGTTACAAATTATTCGCGATTATAATTTCGATTAGCGATTTTAAGATCATCATACATGAATTCTTTTAGGATACGGATATAGGTACACGGAAACGAGTCCTTTCTTTTTTTCCGGGAAAGGTGTCGGTATTCATTAGTGAGTATATTCCAAGAAATTTGGACCCATTGGTCATTAAGATTAGATGACGAGCAGACTTCGGCCTCTTTTGACCTCAGGCAACAGACTAAAATGCATTCACTCATCCTCCACTTTCACAAACACTTCACAAAGAACTCAATGATATAGCTGGTTAGTTCAAGAAAATTGATAGTATAAATAGCTCAATTTCAGGTATCGCAAATGCGTTCCTTTAAGAACGGCTGTACGGATTTTTTTCAAACTCGCCATATTAACTCCCTTTTAAATATCCTTTTCTGTGTAATTATGGTTTTCCGGTCAATAATTGAGTATGCCAAGTTTTTGTAAAAGTTAGTATCTCAAAAACGGCTCTAACGATTTTCTTAAAAATTGTCACTTAAATCCATTTTAGATATCCTTTCTCATGTATTACGTTGTTATTACAGGAAAAAATATACAGTCATCCTGCTTAGGTAGGTCAGATTTAAATATCGGAAATTGGAATTTCAAAAAATAACTCTACCATTTTTTTTTCTTTTTTTCAAACTCGCTATGTAAACTTTGTTTTATATGTCTTTACATGTGTATCAAGTTTCTCTTACCGAAAAATGTTTAGTTTTCTACTTTGTTAGGTCAATTTTATGTCTTCTGATCACATTCTCTCCAAAAAGTGGACATAATACGCGTAATAGAGGGTAATTGAAGTCGTGTGGTTGTTTCACACCAGATTTTTTTTTCATGGCTTTAAAGGGAATTTTAGTTAAAATATTGAATTTTCGAACTAAATAATTCACTTTATCAAAATTACTTATAGCCTATAGCACTCAGAGACAGTGTTATGTTTTAAAAAACATAACACTACTTTATTCTTAAGTTTCAAATAATTCAACACTATTTTATTTAAAATTATAGGTTTTCAGTTTCCTTTTATTTAAAAAGCTTTCTCTTTCGAAATTTATTTTATACTCCGCGAAAATTTCTATCAAAATCGATCGCGATCTATTTATTTAAAAGATTTCCGTTTTTACTTGAAAATTTGCCTTTTTCAAAAATAATATAAAATAAAAACAAATACAGAAATTCCGTATTAATATAATATCGTAATCGATATTCTGTGCATAAATCACTAAGAAAATAATAGTAGAGAAATTACTAAAAGTGCAAAATTAAAATTAAAATGTATAAAATCAGAAAAACCCTAAATTATCTTGTCAGCAATCAGTGTCCCGATTTTGTATTTAAAATTATTTTTCCAAGCTTTATTTATATGTAACATTAATTTCATTAGATAGCTTATTTAATTTCCTTTAATTTGAGCCATCGCTCATAGAAATAGCTTAAAATTTAATTGTTTTCTCTTCAAAAAATCATAAGTCCAAAAATACCTTTTTTATTTGACTGGATTCTTAAATTCAGCGGTCAGCCATGTTTGCTTAAAATTCTCGACTTTCCCGCGCTTTCAGAGGGGGAAGAGATGTTCTAGAATACTCCGGAAGGTTCCTGGCGTCCGTTCTTGACGTCACTGGCGTCTTTTTCGCACGCGCTCATTGGCTAGTTGAGAAGAGAGCGCGAATTTCCGATAGCTTTCGGGGCAGAACAGCAGGAGGGCTTGTACGGTGAGGTGGTGTCGCGAAGCTGCGGCCGGGAGTCTCTCCCGAGCCAAGGCTTGGCACGTAAGCTTTTTTTTAAGATCATAGGAATAATCTTTAATAGATTTTGCTTTTATATATGTTACCAACGGATCAGGAACATACCTAACTTTTTCAAGAAATGTGAAAATGTCCGAGCCGGCTAGGTTCTGATAAATGTGCCGTGAAGGGAACACTGCTAAAAAGGAAACATCTTGCACGATCTTTCAATCAGTACTATATTTAAGAGACTCTTCCTTCAAGAATTGCTTTGCTGACGAATCGCCTATAGCACTCTTTTTATCAAAGATGGTTCTACAATTGATACTACATTTTATGGAAAGTACCACATTTAGATACCAGTAGCTTAGGTGGCTAACCACATATCACATGTTAACGAATGTGAGGTTCTACTATATCTTACACGTTCTTCGAGTTAATTCTATATTGAAGAGACTCTTCCTTTATGAATTGTTTTGCTGACGAATCACCTATAGCTCTCTTTTTTTATCTAAGATGGTTCTACTAATGATACAGCAGTGTTTGGAAATAACTACATCTTGATACCAGCTGCTAAGATGACTATCAGTGAATCAACATATGTGGTGACTGTATTTGATATGACTGTAGGGTCTTTCGTTCGTTTTTTTTCTAATAATGGACATTCCACAAACTGAACACTAGCGGCCTTCAACTTAGTGTAATTTCACATATACTGAAAAGTGTTTTAGTTTTAATCAAGATTATACATGTGTTATACGTTTTGTATAAGTTTTAGTAATTGTTTTTTAAAGTGGTACCACTGCTTTAGTGATTTGGATTAATACATGTTCCTTACAACTCAATAAAACAGATGTTTGGTAAGTCAAGTTTTCTCTTGTCCTTTTTTTATGTATTTTATTTTTCATTTGAGATATATTTCCTTTTCAGGGTAATCACTCCTGCTTTAAATAATTACAATTAGTACTCCACTAGCAAATTTACAAAAACGATCACCAAGGTCTCTTTTTTTTTCTTATTTAGATTAAGTGTTGATAAAAAAGAAAAAGAAAATCTATTTTTTTTCTCTCATGTTTAATTTAGCTCTGTATATTGAATTTTTGATATTTAGTAACTTATCAGAGATCATTCACTCAGTATCATTAACTTGTTTTTTTTTCAAAATCTAAATTCTGAAAGATTATTTTCTATTAATTTCTTAAGCTATCCCCAGTTAGTCAATTTTCCATGTATCATTTATGGTGCCGTGACAAAAAACGGACCATAAAGCTTAGTTTATTCCTTTTTATCTTTCCAACCACAGGTTTGGGTTTAGAGCTGGAGTGATTCCTTATAAAATGCTTTAAAATAATTTTTTCCGGCAGATCTCTCAGACAATTTTTTTTTACTGTTATTGTGTTTTTCTTATTTTTTTATTTATTTGAGAGCAGTTGCATATATATATCTATATCTATTTGATTTTATATTTTAAATTTGAGTATATAAGCATATTCATTAACATATACAGAAACTGATTTTAGCATTCAAGTGTATTCTTTTTATTTTATTTTATCAATTTCAGCATAAAATATTAAAATTTTCTTTTTTCCTTTTTCTCATTTTGGAAGGGAAATGTGGGGATATTATATATAATTTTTTAGACCGTAGTAACTGTTTCAGTGAGTATGTTTATTTTACTTTTTTTCTTCAACTGTGCCTGATGTCTGATTTTTTTTTAATATTTTACGAGAATTAATTTAATGTCCTCCTAAATCAAATTTTTTTTATTGTTTGGGTTGGCTTCTCTTTTGACCTTTTGTTTGGATATTTTTTTTTCTTCATGAATATGTATTCTTTAGTCGGTTCTCTAGACAAGTTTTCTGGGGAAGAAGGGCAGGATGTCAACCATTTCATCCGCTCCATTACAGAAATGGCAAATCATGCCAATTGGCGTAATAGTCTAAGGCGGATTATTTTAAGATCAAAGGTCTCCGGGAAAGCTTTGACTTTCCTTAACACAGATCCAGAAGCTTCAAATGAAGAAAACTTCGACAATTTATGCCAACTCTTAAAGAACAAATTTGAAAAAGTGCCCACACCCCACGAAATTCAATCAAATTTTTCTGCTATCAAACAAGCTCCTAAACAAGATGTTGCTGCTCTTGCAGACCACATCCGTATCACTGTCCAAAATTTAATACTTAATCCCGATAATGCCCCCCAAATTCAGGACATCAGGCATAGTTTGATGTTTTCCAAATTTTTGGAAGCGGTTCGCCCTGACATTAAATTTGAATTGACCAAATTGGGACCCAACACCTTTGAAGAAGCCATTACTATGGCAAAAAATATAGAAAGGGCCCTCAACAATAATGAAGCCTCTGTAGCGAATGTCACTGCACAGAATGCAGACATTCAAACTTTAATTCAGCTACAGATTGAAAATTCTAAAAAGATAAATGAGCTTACTGAGACAGTTGCAAGACTGCAAGCAGTTACTTGCCACATTTGTGGTAAGGGCCACCTAACAACCAATTGTTATAATTACCCATCATCGTCTAATCAAAGTTCCAACTATGAAAGAAGAGGAAGAGGTTTTAGGGGTAATTTTCGTTTTAACAGGGACAGATCTCGCCCTTATTACAAAAATTCTAAAAGGCAGGGTCAATGACAACTACAACACAATGAAGTAAACTCCCAGGATTTAAATCTTAATCAATCCAAAACCAAATTAGTGTCTTCAGTTACAAATTTTGATGCAAATTTACCCATAGTCACCATAAAAATAGGAAAACACCATTTTCAGGCACTCCTCGACGCAGGTGCTAACCTAAGTTTAGCACAACCACACGCTATAGACAAATTAAAAGATGATATCAAACTAAATTTTTTATCGCGGTCAGTAAACATTAAAACAATAGATAATTGCACAATTCCCTATTTTTCAACAGTAGATTTAAAATTTCAGATAAATGGTTCTCCAATGCTTTTTTTGTGACGTCAAATAATTGGGCGTCAAATTATGCCTTTATATTAGGTTATGATTTTTTACACAGAAATAAGATTGTTTTAGATTCCTCAAATCAAAAAATGTTTATTGGTAATCTGGCTCTTCCTTTTGAAAACAAAGCCCCCAACTTAACTTCACCCACCAATTCCAACAATCTCGTAAATTCCCAATTAGATCAAAATCCAAATGCCCAAAATTTAGTTGCTCGTTCACTCAAATTTGTAAAATTTAAACCTGGAGAGTCAAAAGTTATTGTTCTTAAATTTCCCAAGATTAAATCCAACACTGAGTTTATTTTATTTTCCCCAATTGTGACAAAATTACCTCTTAAAATGGATGAAAGTCTACATTCACCATATGATACAAACTTTTTTTTTATTTTTGTGCAGAACAATTCTGACCACAAAATTTTTTTAAGGAAGGGAGCAAAATTGGGTACTATTCAATTTTTAGAGAATGATGACATTAAACAATGTAGTGAACAGCCTATTTTTCAAGTAAACGCTTTAAACTCACAGGAGATACTTAAACTCAGAAAAGAAGAATTATCTCCTCAAAATTTCAACTTAAATCATCTTTCTCCTCCTGAAAAATCCAGAATTTTAAAATTACTTTAGACAATTATGAAGTTTTTTCTACCTCTTATAAAACGCTTGGTTCTACAGATAAAGTTGTTCCACAATTCAAATTGCTTCACGATTTTGCACTTCAAACTAAACCCTATCCCATTCCTAAAATTGCCAAAGACTTTGCCAAAAAAGAAATCGCTCAATTAATAGATGCAGGTATCATAGAACCATCCTCCTCAAATTATTGTTTTCCTGTAATTTTTGTCAAAAAAAAATCCTTACCTAATCAACCTCCTGATCAATTAAAATTTCGCATGGTAATTGACTATCGATTGCTTAATTCTATAACCGAGTCCTTTAAAATCAGTCTCCCTAAAATTAATGATATTCTTCAAAGCATCTCCGGAAAAAAATTGTATTCTGTGCTGGATCTAAAGGCGGCTTTTTTTTCAAATTAAACTTCAAGAATCAGACAAATCTAAATTAGCTTTTGCAACAGACTTTGGAAATTTTCAACCATGTAGACTTCCGTTTGGCCTTGTTAATAGCACCTCCTATTTTCACACACTTATCAACAAATGTTTAGCAGATCTTAAAGGTAACAACGTGCAATTTTTTTAGATGACATAATTGTCGCAGCTGATAATATAGAAGAAATGATGTTTTATTTACAGAAAGTCTTTGACAAACTGAAACAATTTAACCTCACTTTGGATCCAGCAAAGATGCAACTTTGTAAACCCAACATAACTTATCTTGGTTTTAATTTACATGAGAACGGCTATTCACCCTCTTCGGATAATGTCAACAAAATTAATAGCTTCCCAATCCCTACCAATGTCAAACAGGTTCAATCGTATTTGGGCATGGTTAACTATTTTCGACCTTTAATATATAATTTTGCAGAAATCTTGAAACCCATCATCAATCTTACAAAAAAAAGGGTAAAATTTAATTGGACAGCTGACTGTCAGGAGGCATTCATGAAAATTCAAAACATTTTATTGGCTAATCCGACCATAAAAAATATTGATGAAAATAAAGATATTTACCTCGTAACTGATGCTTCACACCATGCAATCTGTGGTATTCTGATGCAAAGCCATAATAACATTTTCCATCCTGTTCAATTCTTTTCCAAACTTTTAACTCCAGCAGAATCTAAATATTCTTCCATTAAACGTGAATTGTTTGCTATTTATTCTTCTGTTAAACATTTTCATGAACACTTTTACGGCAGGCAATTTAAAATTTTAACTGATGCTAAAGCCTTGACTTACCATTTAAATTTAACCAAACAACCAGATATAATTGCTAGATGGTTAATGTATTTACAAGGATTTAATTATACAATTGAGCATATCCCAGGCATGTCAAACCCCGCAGATTTTCTTACACGTGTTTTTGACAGTGATGAATCAAGAAACTTAAATGTTAATGCTATCAATTTATTTGCTCCTGAGGAAAACTTACTATCTTTTTCAAACATCTTAAAAAATCAATTAGAGGACCCAAAATTAGCAGATATCAGAAACAAAATTAATAAAAACAAATTATCAAAATCTAATTATTTCATCGACCAGCAAACTAACTTAATTATGTATAGGGATAAAAGCCACAACGATTCTACAGATAAAATTGTTATTCCGACTTCATTACAACCTCAAGCTATTGAAATTGCCCATCAACCTCATTTTGGCATAGAAAAAACTTTTGCAAACTTAAAAAGAATTTATTTTTGGACAAAAATGTTTGAACAGGTCAAATCATTTTGTAACTCATGTCATAGATGTTTACAAAATAAATCCAAACCAACTGAAACCAAACCTAAATGCATTCCCAAACCTAATCTTGCCCCTGGTGAGATGATAGCAATTGATGTAGTTGGCAAACTGCCGAGGTCACATGATGGCAAATTTTTCATATTAACCATTGTCGATCACTATTCCAGGTATCTTGAGGCAATTCCATTACCTAACATTACTTCACATACTATAATTAAAACACTTAATGATTATTTTTCACGTTATGGCATCCCCAAGATAATTCTCTCTGATAATGCTCCGAATTTTATTTCCGATGAATTTGAATTTTTTTTGAAATCTCTCAACATTAAACACAGAAAATCTTCTATTTATTTTCCAAGGTCAAATGGTCTTCTGGAAAGGATACATCGCTCTCTTAAACAATCTATAGCTTCTTTGTCGGATAAAGTAATTGAATGGTCAGAACGTTTAAAATTTTTTGTGCTACATTACAACAATGCGAAGCACTCTGTAACAAATTTTACACCAGCCCAACTTTTTTTTGGTAGAAGATTGAACCTCCCCATTGACATAAATCACCCACCCAACCTTGTTGAACCACCCTCTAAATATTGGCTTAGACAAAAACAACATTTTCATGAATCAAAACAATTAGTCAAACAATATGAACAGAATTACTTTGATAAGCATGAGAAATTTTTGAAAGGTATTCCAAACCCTGAAATTGATTTAAATGACATTGTGTATTTGAAAGCCCTACACCCACCCTCTACCTTTATGCCAAAATTCACTGGTCCCTATGTTGTTCTAAGAAAGTTCAGAAATAACAACTATCAAATGCGTGATGCGGATGATGATACGGCAAGACCCTTTAAAGTGAATGTTTCAAAACTTTTCAAAAAACATTAATTTGTATATAGATATTTTTTTTTATTCCTATTTTAGTTGGTGTATGTTTGTGTGTTAAATCAAAATTTTACTCCAGAAAAAATAAGTCCACTGTTTGCAAAATATATCTTTATTTTATTCATTTTACATTATACACATTTATTTAGTACAAATATTGTTTACTTTATGTTAGGGATTTATGTACATTTATTCACATTAGTAATACACAGCAACAGCAAAATTCCAAGACACTTTGTGCCGTATGCAGTTTTATTGAATTCAATCCTTGCACATATTCCTTTTGTAGAGTGTAAAAATAAAATAAAAAAGGATATAGAAAAGGTTGACAATATTTGGGTAGAGAGTCTTGTCAAAGGCCTAGGCGGGATCTCTTACTTGTGCTCAGGCTGGTCTTGGCATTCAGTGCTACTTTTGTATTGAAAACTTTTGATTTTATTTTTTTTTAAGCATCATCACATCATAACAAGAAACTGAAAATTCTCTTTTAATTTGCACTCATTTGATAATCTTACCTTAAACAAGTAGATCATTAACACCATAATATTATGACGAGGGATTCTGCAAAGGAAAATTGTCTTTTTTTTCTTGCCTATAACTCGCATATTTGAGTTTAGTATGAATGTCACGCACAAGGTTACTATAAATTGTTGAAATACTTTGAGAAGTTCAGGCAAACTAAATTTGACATCAATTTGAAAATTAAGAGATATATTAAATTTTTTTTAATCTCAATTCTCTGTGCACAGAATTATGCTTTATTTGGATTCCTATTACTCCTTACAAAGACTAAAAAGGGTTGAGCCTACTCAATAGTGTCTTCAACCGCCTTTAAATAAGGTTATAAATGTTAGGATAAATATTCTCCAATTCTTCTTATTTAATATAGCAAAAGTATAGAAAATTTTAGATACTTACTTTAATCTAAATACTTACCATATGCCTGTTCCAAAGTGTACCAAGTCTAACAAATATGTTGCTCAATTCCTACGATATGTGATATTGGTTATCTAGTCCAGAATTTTATTTTTTTTCCAATTGTTTGTGTCTACTATTATATATATATATATTTATGTGTGCTTTTTCAATTGTCTGAGACATTTGTTGAAATATATCTTGAGTGAATTTTTTTTTTCTCTCTAATATGTACATGACTTACCATTTAATATGTATAAATTTGTTGTTGGTTTTGCTACTCCTGTTCCGTTGGTTCTATGTTTACGTAAAAGTTTTAAGTTACAGGCAAAATATTTTTTTTTCTCTTTTTTTTTTCCTTTTGGTGGGGGGAAATGTTATGTTTTAAAAAACATAACACTACTTTATTCTTAAGTTTCAAATAATTCAACACTATTTTATTTAAAATTATAGGTTTTCAGTTTCCTTTTATTTAAAAAGCTTTCTCTTTCGAAATTTATTTTATACTCCGCGAAAATTTCTATCAAAATCGATCGCGATCTATTTATTTAAAAGATTTCCGTTTTTACTTGAAAATTTGCCTTTTTCAAAAATAATATAAAATAAAAACAAATACAGAAATTCCGTATTAATATAATATCGTAATCGATATTCTGTGCATAAATCACTAAGAAAATAATAGTAGAGAAATTACTAAAAGTGCAAAATTAAAATTAAAATGTATAAAATCAGAAAAACCCTAAATTATCTTGTCAGCAATCAGTGTCCCGATTTTGCATTTAAAATTATTTTTCCAAGCTTTATTTATATGTAACATTAATTTCATTAGATAGCTTATTTAATTTCCTTTAATTTGAGCCATCGCTCATAGAAATAGCTTAAAATTTAATTGTTTTCTCTTCAAAAAATCATAAGTCCAAAAATACCTTTTTTATTTGACTGGATTCTTAAATTCAGCGGTCAGCCATGTTTGCTTAAAATTCTCGACTTTCCCGCGCTTTCAGAGGGGGAAGAGATGTTCTAGAATACTCCGGAAGGTTCCTGGCGTCCGTTCTTGACGTCACTGGCGTCTTTTTCGCACGCGCTCATTGGCTAGTTGAGAAGAGAGCGCGAATTTCCGATAGCTTTCGGGGCAGAACAGCAGGAGGGCTTGTACGGTGAGGTGGTGTTGCGAAGCTGCGGCCGGGAGTCTCTCCCGAGCCAAGGCTTGGCACGTAAGCTTTTTTTTAAGATCATAGGAATAATCTTTAATATATTTTGCTTTTATATATGTTACCAACGGATCAGGAACATACCTAACTTTTTCAAGAAATGTGAAAATGTCCGAGCCGGCTAGGTTCTGATAAATGTGCCGTGAAGGAAACACTGCTAAAAAGGAAACATCTTGCACGATCTTTCAATCAGTACTATATTTAAGAGACTCTTCCTTCAAGAATTGCTTTGCTGACGAATCGCCTATAGCACTCTTTTTATCAAAGATAGTTCTACAATTGATACTACATTTTATGGAAACTACCACATTTAGATACCAGTAGCTTAGGTGGCTAACCACATATCACATGTTAACGAATGTGAGGTTCTACTACATCTTACACGTTCTTCGAGTTAATTCTATATTGAAGAGACTCTTCCTTTATGAATTGTTTTGCTGACGAATCACCTATAGCTCTCTTTTTTATCTAAGATGGTTCTACTAATGATACAGCAGTGTTTGGAAATAACTACATCTTGATACCAGCTGCTAAGATGACTATCAGTGAATCAACATATGTGGTGACTGTATTTGATATGACTGTAGGGTCTTTCGTTCGTTTTTTTTCTAATAATGAACATTCCACAAACTGAACACTAGCGGCCTTCAACTTAGTGTAATTTCACATATACTGAAAAGTGTTTTAGTTTTAATCAAGATTATACATGTGTTATACGTTTTGTATAAGTTTTAGTAATTGTTTTTTAAAGTGGTACCACTGCTTTAGTGATTTGGATTAATACATGTTCCTTACAACTCAATAAAACAGATGTTTGGTAAGTCAAGTTTTCTCTTGTCATTTTTATTTGTGTCTCTTGTCTTTTATTTTTCATTTGAGATATATTTCCTTTTCAGGGTAATCACTCCTGCTTTAAATAATTACAATTAGTACTCCACTAGCAAATTTACAAAAACGATCACCAAGGTCTCTTTTTTTTTTCTTATTTAGATTAAGTGTTGATAAAAAAGAAAAAGAAAATCTATTTTTTTTCTCTCATGTTTAATTTAGCTCTGTATATTGAATTTTTGATATTTAGTAACTTATCAGAGATCATTCACTCAGTATCATTAACTTGTTTTTTTTCAAAATCTAAATTCTGAAAGATTATTTTCTATTAATTTCTTAAGCTATCCCCAGTTAGTCAATTTTCCATGTATCAGACAGAATAGCTTGTGATTAGTAAAAAATAAAAAAATAAATATATAAATTGGTTCTTTAGTTTCAGACATTACCCTCCACATAGAAAGTTTCCTTTTTATATAATAGTATAGATGTGTGTGTGTGTACATGATAATTCATCATTACAATGATAAACACCAGGAGAGAAGTCCCGATTTAATCACAAACAACCACATATAGAAGTGAAGCCTTACACACACTCTCTCTCTCTATATATATTAATACTTAAATGAGTTTTGTGTATTTTTTCATATCTGTAATAAAAATATAACCTGTTAAATCTATTTTTGGTTCTTGTGGCAAATTCTGGCAAATGATCATCTGATATTCTTGAATTTTTCATTTATTATTACAGTATATGTGACGTATTCCTAGTTTACAGTCATGGAGCAAACAAGGAAACAGCAGACTTGCTGGAACATCTTTTATTTAATCTCCATAAATTCTAATGACTAGGAAAGCAATGGAAAGTTCGGATATTAAATACGTAATCCTATTTGGGGTTCCGCTGGACATTATTACCCAAATCGCCGTAGATCCTTTCAGGACCTCGGGGCCGGAATGGCCCGAGGCCGGCTTGCTCGTTTGTGAGTTTCTTTTAGCAGATGACAGTTTTAAGCTCTCTCTAATATCTAGTCTCTAATTCTTGCGAATTTCATGTTTTATACCCATAATTTTTTGTGTAATTTGGCGTATTTCTAATCTTCTCCCTATTTCTTTTATTTGTTACTTTATTTAATAACACACCTCTTTTTTGTGTCCTATTTATTAATAATTTCGTTTTTCCCAGACAGTCTGGAACCTTAACCCTCCAAAGTTGCCAAATCATTAACACAATCTATATATTAATAGGCAAACATAAAATTTGTAGTCCCTTTTTAAAATATTAATTATGGGTGTAGAGATTTGAAAATGGTATCATTCGAAAGGTATGGTTAGCCAGATGCTGCGAATACAAAAATTATTTTCTTACGATGTCAAGAAGATATTTAAAAATACTTTTATTTTTTATGAATTTTCCCCCATTTTCCCCTTTCATATACGTATTCCTTTACATTAAAAAATACCTAAAAGTGGAAAGTTGTTAAATCTGGCAATTTCATAAAACTCAAATAAAACCATAGATACAGTAATTTGTATAATGTAGCATCACTATACGCAAACGATGTGATGACGTCACTGGCCGTCCGTGGAGCCACAATTTTCCTATATTAATCGTCCATCGGATTTTTTTGTAAAAAATTATTAAAAATTAACGAAAATTATCTCCCGATTTTAATTCCCTTATTTGGGTATAGTTATATATAAGTTACTGTCTACATGTATTAAATTGAGTTATTTTTGCAGTAAAATTGATAAAATTTTAAATTTAAATTTAAAAACTGTAGAAAAAAAAAGGGCAAACTTCCAGTTTCGATTGTAAACATAAACATTTCATTTCAAAGGGTGATAATTACACATTAAATATCAAACTTATATACTAAAATAAAAGGAAAATGGTGAATATTTTATAATAATTTGAAGTTATATTTGTTTTCAAATGTCTAAATAAAGTATCTGATATAAGATACTAATATGTTGCAGCGGAAGATATTTGATATCTGTCGTTCTTGGCGGGAAAAAGAAACCGCCAAATTATCTGGCGAACATATTTAATTCCTTTCAAAAATCATGGTTTTTTTAACAACGTATATTAAGAGAGCAAGGACAACCCAACCTCCCGCCAACCCGAAGGTTTATGGTAGCCGAAGCCTGGGAGAAGGTGGGAGTGTATTAAGAGAGCAATCAATAATATGAAACAATATTTCATACAACAGATATTACGAAAATATACATCTGGTATGCATATTTTCGTATTACGTTTTTGATCGCCAAGTACAAAAAACGCTAAGGACGACATAGTTTTGAAATTTAAAATTAATTTTTTTGTCAATTTGACAGCAAGATAACTTAATCTAGCACATGTGCACGATAATTAATTTATAATTATATCCAAATATGGGGATTAAAATCGGGAAATAATTTTACTCAAATTTTAATATGTTTTTTACAAAAAATCCAATGGACGGTTAACATAAAAAATCTTTTACTTAGCCCCAAACAACGGCCAGTGACGTCACACTTAGCTAGCGTATATCTTTTGCATCAGTAAGGAAAAAGTAGAAGATATGGAAAAGCTTTTGATTTTCGGTTTTCGGTAAATTTACAAGTTTTGAGATTTCTTTGCATTTCAATTAGCTTAAATAGACTACTTATTTTTAAAAAATTGATTTATTACTAACTGCTGCATATATAAGAAGAAAGTAGACGATACGGAAAAAATTTTGTTTTCCGTTTTTGACTGAATTTACATGTTTTGAGCTCTCATTACGTTTCAATTAACTGAAATTGACTACTTATTTTTAAAAAAGTGGATTTATTGCTAGCTTTTGCGTGTATAAAAAGCAAGTAGAAGATACGGAAAAGCTTTTGATTTCCGGTTTTCGATGAATTTACACGTTTTGAGATTTCCTTGCATTTCAATTAACTGAAATTGACTACTTATTTTTAAAAAAGTGGATTTATTATTCTTTCCTCTGCATATAAAAGAAGAAAGTATAAGATTCAGAAAAATTTTAGATTTTCGGTTTTCGATAAAGTTACACGTTTTGAAATTTCCCGAACTCATTTCGACCATTTTGGCAAAATATTTTTCTTTTTGAGTTCAAACACTGTACTTTATAAACCAATGGAATTAATTTAACAGAATTTGATATTTGGTTGGACCTTGGTTTGACATGGTACCGATTAGCTTTTGGGCTGTATCACCCAACAAGGAGCGTTTTCACATTGCGGTTTTCTCTCATTTCAGGAAAGGCTCAACATCTACAGTGATTCAGTTAGAGTGCATATCGGCAAACAATTGCCGCAGCTGCATTGAAATTTAATTCCGTTTAGGACAAGGCAATAACTTTTCTTTGCCTTGCTTTGAAAAAAAAAAAAAAAAAAAATGGTCGAGTTTCGACCATTGGGCGATACTAGTATTTATTGTTTTACATCTGACATAAGTAATCATACCCTAATTTATAATCATAAATCTTCTATTTCTTTTAACATCGCTATTTTAATTCTTTTATTGAATCTTTCCGGCGCCAGATACTCTTTTATTACTCATTAAACTTATTTATTTCTAGATATTAAAATGCTTATTCAATTTAAATGATTAACTTGTTTATTTATTTTGGAATGATCGCGATTGCAATTTCCGTTCTTTATTTTTTATGCTTTTAAAGTAACTTACAGCCTAATATGAAATCTCCTTTAATTCATTTTGCAATATTACTTTGAAATATAAAAGTACTAATTTAATTCTTACCCCTTCTTTATTTTATTATATAATATCCCCCTCGTCCAAGAGAGGTTCCCAGGCTTGTCTGCAAGACTGTGGGAGCTCACCCGGCGGGTAAATAAAATTTTCTAAGTATTATGGATCTGATTATTGAAAAAAAAAAAAAAATCATGAATTATCGCTGAAATGCGCTCCATTGCCTTGGACAAAGAGTTACAGGCTTCACCATCATATTGGTGATCAATATAAAAATGTTATACACATTTAATATTTCAACTTATAGACTAAATACTTAAAACACAATCTAGTTACTACACATAATTTATGAAATATAATAGAATATACACATAATAATATGAAGAACAGATTAACACATATACGGCGCTTGGACCGGTCATTATGCAGTTCATGGTTTTGATTGTTTCTGGAGTATTGTTTTACTGTTCCTATTTAAATATCATTATTTTCACTGTCTTTGATGAAATATTTTTTCAGTTCAGACATAAAAAAGTCCAAGTAAATTCTATACGAGTGATATATTTCTTTTCACAAAATTAGATCTAAATATCTTTTTGTAAACATTTGTGACTAAGAGGTTACTTACAGTTTTTTTCTTTTTAATTTATTACTAGCTGGCTTTGCCCGCTTCGCTGGACATTATACTTAAATGAGTTGTCAAAATACCATATCATTATTAATAACCAAAATTCTCGCTTTTCCGGTAGAGTTTTTCTCGCTCGCAACGTGAGGAACCCGGGTCCCCACTGCCTTCGGCAGCAACTTACCCGCTTTTTACTTCCCTTCCCCAGCGGGTAAGTTCGAAGTTTTGCGTAATCTTACCAAAGTACATAATGCGTACACTTAATCAACATCCACGCACCGAAATTCGCCATTCTAAGATAATTTAAAGCGAATTCAAACGGGAAAACATGTTTTTACACGTGTTTATTGCCCACCAACCCCGATGGGGTAAGGGGGGGGGAATTTCGTAAAATCCCGTTACAATAAGTGTCGGATACATATAAACAATTTACGCACCAAATTTCGTGATCGCAGATTCCAATTCCATAGATTTTTGAAGACAAATTTAGCGATAAAATGGGAGCCTCTGATTTGCTCCTTCGTATCCCCCTCTCCCTCAAAAAAAAAAAAAAAAAAAAAAAAATGTGTATTTGCAATTATCTCAAAGAAGACACATGGCTGTTTTGTCATGAAACCTTTGTACCTTTACCTTTTTTAGTAGAGCTCTACTCAAAATTCCGGAATTTCTGAAATTTCCCCTGAAAAACGATTTTTCAGCTCTCTCCTGTATGAAACAAAAATTCCGAAATCATACATATTTTTTTATTTACACTGAAATCTAGTCTCCTCATGTGCAATTTCTTCCCCGAGAAGTAATTTGGGGCCAAGTTATGTTTACAAACGTCTTTTTTGCTTCCTGCCCTCCAGGGAAAGAGGGTGGAATTTCAATAAATCCCGTTACTTTAGGGGTCGGATACGTATAAAAATCCAAGTACAAAACTTTGTTACCTCAGCTCTCATAAACTGCTTAGGACAAATTTAGCGCTAAAAGGAGTGTCTCGAATTTGCCCTTCGTAACACATGCCCCCCTCCCCCCCCCCCAAAAAAAAAAGGCAGATCACAAAAAATCAAAAACGTGTTTAGAAAATATCCTAAACAAGTCGCATCGTTGTTTTTAACATCTTTGTTCCATTTTTGGCAGAGTTTTTCTCAAAAATCCACAATTTGCAAAATTTCCCCCGCCCCTTAAAATTTGAAATTTCCTAAATTGCGGATAATGTTTTATTTGTACTAACGTGTAGTTTCCCCTTGTGCAATTTCTTCACTTTGAAGTAATTTGGAGCCGAGTTATGATTACAAAGATGTTTTTGCCTTCTGTCCCCTCCAGGGGGGGACGTGGGTAATTTTGATAAATCCCATTACTTTAGGTGTCGGATATATTTAAAAAAATCTAAGCACCAAAATTCGTGACCGCAACTCTCATAGATTTCACAGGACAAATTTTGCGCAAAAAGGGGTGTCTTAATTTTGCCCCCTCGTAACCCCCCTCCAAAAATAAATAAATAAATAAATAAATAAAAAACGCAAACCACATAAAAAAAAAAATGTGTTTTTGGAAATATCCTAAGGAAGTCGCACAGCCTTTTTTCAAAATCTTTGTTCCCTTTTTGATAGAGTTGTACTCAAAAATCAGGAATTTTCGATGTTTCCCGCCAAAAATTGGTTTTCCCCCTTCGTTCCCTTAAAAACCGAAAATTCCTAAATCGTAGATAATGTTTTAATTGTACTCATGTTTAGTCACCCCATGTGCAATTTCGTTAGTGTGAAGTAATTAGGAGCCGAGTTATGCTTACAAACGTGATTTTGTCTTTTGTCCTGCAGGGAGGAAGGGGGAGTAATTTCGGAAAAGTTGATAGATATAATTTTAAGTTGGATCAAGAACTAAATTCCTACCAAGCGCCGTTCAATTCTGTCCAGCTGTTCTCAAGTGATACCCGGACAAACGTGTTTTTGTCTTTTGCCACCCCCCCCCCCCAAACTTCTGAACGTGGGGGAATTTCTGAAAAGTTGATAGATGTAATTTTAATTTGGATATAATCCTAAATTCCTGTCAAGCGTCGTTGAATTACGTCCAGCCGTTCTCAAGTGATACCCGGACAAAAATAGCGGACATGCGGACACCATAACACACACACACACACACACACAGGCAAAAATTTCTGAAGTCATTCTCGGCTTTCATGGTGTGTGAAACGTGAAGATATCGCAAAAATTTTTTAATCTGACAAATTTACAGACAAAAGTCTGATTTTATTAATATAGACTAGCAGGCTTTGTCCGCTTCGCTGGACACAATATTTAAATGAGTTGTCAAAATCCTATACCATTATTAATTAACCTGAGTTAAAGTTCCCGCTGTGTTCAGTAGAGATTTTTGCGCTCTCGTAACGTGAGGAGTCCGTGTTCTCACTGCCTTCAGCAGCAATTTACCCGATTCTTACTTCTCCTTCCTCAGTGGTTAAGTTCGAAGTTTTGCGAAATCTGACCAAAGTACATAATGCGTATACCTAATCAACATTCACACACTTAAGTTCGCCATTCTAAGATAATTTGAGGCGAATTCAAACGGGAAAACGTGTTTCTACACGTGTTTGTAGCCTCCTTGACCTCAAGGGGGTAAAGGGGGGGGGGGGGAATTTCGTAAAATCCCGTTACAGTAAGTGTCGGATACATATAAACAATTTATGCACCAAATTTCGTGACCGCAGATCCCATAGATTTCCCCAAGACAAATTTAGAGTTAAAAACAGTCTTAAATTTGCTACTTCGTAACCGCTCCCCCCCCCCCCCCCCCCCAAGATTTAAACCCATAATACATTTTTAAAAATACTAATTTTTTTTTTTTTTTTTTTTTTACCATAATAATACTTTATTCTTTTAAAATAATATATTTCTGCAAAAATATAATGTTAAAATAATAAAGAATTAATCAGCTATTAAAATAAACTAGTGTGTATTAATTAAATTTCTAGTAATGATTTATACTATTTAATTACTTACCGATATAAAAGTTTTACTATTTTAAAATTTTTGTTAAATCAAGTCTATACTTAAAAATTCATTCATGTTCTTTTTTTTTTTTTTTTTTTTTTTTTTCAAATTTAATAGTAGAAAAGAGGCATGAATAATACAACAAAAGCTATTCTACAAAAAAAAAAAAAAATCCTTAACTTATAGATTTATTCCTTATGTATAATATTGATATAAAATTAAATTACCATACACCTGCATCCTTTAAATTAGATATTAATAATAACATTGTAAATATTGACAGGATGATAGAGTACAGGTAAAAAATAACATTGATTAGAGATAAATATCTTTATTAGATTAGTTATAACGTTGATCAACGATAAGTATCTTAGATGCTACATAACAAAGATATTGGCCTTTGATTGGGGAGGGATAAACATATGCTACTTGGTGCTAGGAACTTTAGATTCAGTTGGGTATTATATAATGGAGACTACACTGTTGGGGGTTCTGAAATCCGACGGTGAACAGTATTTCAAAAAGCCATGGTCAGATCTTTAAGAAATTTTAAATATGGACATTGTTTGGTGTTACTTAATTAAGATTGCACCATTAGAGAGGATCGGATCTGACCTCCATGGAGCTTGTAACCCTACAAAGCTATGGACAGATTGTGGGGAAATTTTAAATTTGGACTTGGTTGGATGTCTCAGATCGAAGACTGTACCGTTTGAATAAGAAAGTCTGACCCCCCCCCCCCACCCCCTTGTTGCTTGGCATTTTGGAATATTACGGTTAGATCCTTACAAGTATTTAAATTTGGACTCTGGCGTTACGTATTCCGACACTACACCTTTTGTAGAGCGAGTGTCGAAACCCCGTGGCGTCCGAAATCCTGTAATGTTAAGGCCAGTTTGTGACGATGTTTTTTTTGCGCTTAGTTTGGTTTTACATAACGAAGACTGCACTGTTTGAAGGAAGAGGTACGATTCCCTACAACTCCCAGAATTTTGAATAGTTACGGTTGGATCATAATAAAATTTAAAATTTGAACTTGTTTAAGTATTGGCATAACCGAGCCTGCATCATTTGAAGGGGAGGGTCTGACCCCCCCATGATGCTAGGTATTTAGAAAAATTACTGTCAATACTTACAAAATTTTACTTTATGCATTTCTAATTTAAAGCTAACAAAATTTTAATGTTTTTTTTTTTTTTTTTTTTTAAATCGATTGACAGTTTCAGAATTTGAGTTTAATCTTGCTTATCTAGCTAAAATCAATGAGCAATGAAGTGAATCGAGTTCTTTAGAAACTCATTGATAACACTTTTTACAAAAAACTTTCGTACCCGCATTATTTTTTTAAATACTTATTTTGAGTGTTCTGTCCAACTGTTAAACTATTTAAGAAAAAAAAAATATAGTGGGGGGAAAAAAAAAAAAAAACTTTTTTTTTTTTTTCTCTAAATTGTTTGTCATTTTTAAAGTGCTTTAGTATGTCTTTGTAAATTTGAGTGTTTCAATTTCTCAAAAATATATTTTAAAAATTTTTAATTTTACCACTTTTCATAAAATTTTTCAATTTCATTTAGTTTGTTATTTTGTTCGAAATAAAATTTAATGTAATATGACCCATGAAAGTGGAATTGTTATACAGTATTATAAACTCATTACCATGGTCTTTTGATTTTAATATTTTGATCATCAACCCCTAAAAAGTAATGATATCAATACAAAAAAAAAAAAAAAAAAAAACATAGTAGGTTAAAAGTTTGTGACCCAGCACTACACTCTATGGCTATAAGAATTTGAAATATGGGTCTTAAAAATAACGATATCGAATTTTGAGTGGCACTTTGCTATTAATTAAAAGGTACATAGATCTTTTTATTCGGTCATTTGCTTTTTTCTTCTATTTATATTCATAGCGTAAATATTATTTTCAGCATAAAAAATTATACAACATTTACTTATGGTACTTTTTCATTCACATCTCTTATAATATTAAAATGTGTGTTTTAAAAGAAATGCTATCAAAACTCCAGGAATGCAGTGGTGTAGCATGAATTCCATTGCAATTATTTTATTTTGTCTATTAAGGTATGTTTGTATATTGAAACATTGTTTTTAATTTTCAAATACGGTATCAAGTATATCACTTTCATTAAGTCTATATTATGTACTGAAATGTATTTCAATAAATTATTTTATCTTTTGCGTAACTCTATCCAAAACTGTAAGAAAAATTTATGCAAATGTTTACTTTGTGTCATATTATCCAAATTAATTGAAAATTTACTAAAATAGATAATATGCTGCAGTGAAAACATATGCGAAAACTTTGTTTGCAGGCTTGGATAGCGTGACGCAAAAAGATAAAATAATTTATTGAAACAAATGCCTTTCAATACATAATATAAGCCTAATGAAAGTGATACATTTGACAGCATATTTGAAAATTAAAAGTAATTTTTAAATAGTAAATATATTTTATTAGGCAAAACAAAATAATTACAATGAAATTTAAAATTAAATCATTTAATGTAACACTACTGTGTTACTGCGGTTTCGATATAATTTCTTTTAAAACAGACATGTTGATTGTATAAGAGATGTGAATGAAAAAGTATCAGTAAATAAATATTATATATTTTTATGTTGAAAATAATGTTTACACTGTAAATATAAATAGAAGAAAAAAGGAAATGATCAAAGAAGATAAAATGATAATGATCAAATAAGAAACTGCATGTACATTTTAATTAATAGCAAAGCGTTATTCAAAATTTGATATAATTCTTTTTAAGACCCATATTTATATTTCAAATTCTTATATTCTCATTAACTTCCTATATAGAATAAAAGATCTATGTTCTGATAAATATAAAAGTAAAAACGTTAAATCCATCTATTTTCAGGCTAGATTTTACGGTTATTCTAAATTTCTAGTAAATTCAATAATTTAATCTTATTTCTCATTTCATCTAATCCTTGATTTGGTGTTTGCTCATTACACACACATGTAAAAAAAAAAAAAAAAAAAAAAAAAAAAAAAAAGTTATTGTTTTATAGATTTTAAATCTAAATTTTAACAGTTAAATCTAAGCATCCAATAGTTTTTAATACTTCACTTTTAACTACCAAATTAGTTAATTTTTAAAATTCGTAATAATTATGAAAACTTTACGTATATATTATATAAACTACTTTTAGTATGGTGAATTTAATCAGCCCGGCTTTCGAAAGAAATTTTCGCAGCTTTTGGGTTTTAATTAATAACTTTTAATTACATACTGCATGGTGTTTTTTATTAAGTGTCCGATTCTTTAATAGGATAATTAAAAGGCTATCATTTGTTTAGGTTTTATTAAGCAATATATATATATATATATATATATAAATGTGGGTCATTACCGTCTTTCATTTCAGTCTAACAGAGGGCGCTATCATTCCTCCCTGTCTTGTTCCTTCGCATCTCCCTCTCTCTCTCTCTCTATATATATATATATATATAATATATATATATATATATATATATATATGAAAAAAAAAACCTTTACCTCCGCATTTTACTAATGAATTACACATTTACATATCTCAAATTAATGTAAGTCATAAATTTAAATTTAATTAAATAAATTTATTTTAATTTTAAGGTTTATTAGTTATTAAAATTAACAGAAACAATTTAAACTAAATTTTATTTACTTAATAGTTCAGTAGATAAATACGACTGTCTAATTAACTGTAAGTTTAACTATATTCAGCCTCATTGGCTTTGGTGGTGCTTTTGAGCTGTTTTCGGCGTTTTTTGCAGTTGTAGAGTGAGTAATAGTTTTGGTTTTATTAATTAATCTAAGGAATAAATTTGTTTATTCAGTAATTGGTGATTGTTGATATAAAAGTGTGTTTCTCACTTTGTTTTACCTCTTTCTCTTTTAGTTTTAAATTTATTATTTTCGTGTCTTATGGGTGATATAGGGCATAGAGTGCTGTAAATTTTTAGCAAACTGCATACAGCACTACTGAAATATTACTTTATTTGCATGCAACATTCATTCTATGACCTTGAAAACATAATGATGTTGTATGTTTTAGTATCAGATTGCTCAATTTTTAGTCATTTTTATTCATGTTTTTTTTTTTTTTTTAGTTCTTCATGTGATAGTTGGTTACATCTGCTGCAATGTTTGAAAAGGTTTTCAATACACACACACACACACACACACACACACACACATATATATATATTCTTTATGAATGAATAAAATAAAAAATATATGAATATACATAAATGTGCATCTTTGAAATCGAATCTCACAATAAGATTATTAGAAATTTTTTGTTGCAGATAACCAAGAAAACTCTTTTATGTGTATGTGACTAAGGAAATTCTAAAGAAAAATAGGAGAATTTCTTTTATGATTGATATTCCTGAAAATCAAAACTTGAAAATCCAGATAATAGAAATATTCAAAATAAAAACATTTTATGTTAATTTCAAAAGGGATACTCTGTTTAAATAAATCTTTTTTTTTTTTTTTTTCTATTTTGGGTCACATGTAAAATATGATTATGTTTATCTATAAAGCCAAATATTTTTATTATTCTTGTGAGAAGTTCGGCATAATCAACCATATAAATTTTGAATATTAATCAATTTAACTTTTTTTTTTTTTTTTTTTTTTTTTTTTAGTTTTATATACCGATCTATTTAGGTATTTACGCTATGAAAAATTTTTCACATTCGCTATATGTGTCTGTGTACCAGGTTTCTTACACTGTATGTTTTTTTTTTTTTTTTTTTTTTTGAATTTGCATATTACATGGTATTGAAGATTTAAGAGCAATATTTAAGTAACAAGTAAATATTTATTTATTTTATTATACAAAATTGTCTACAAAATTGAAGTTGACAACATTTGATTTGATAATTTTAGCTAATCTTTATGTTTTTTGATGCGCTGAAACCGAAAACGTAGCTCATTTTTCTTTATCACGTATAGATTTTTGCAAATACAGGGTGTTTACCGACACAATTTCTTACATAGACCATCATAACAATCGGTTGGTTGGTTGATCAGTGTGGTTTTACGTCGCACTTGTGCTGCGCAATTACAACAATAGGTATCCATGATTAATTAATCCTGGAAACGTACTATAAAATTCACCATATATTTAATTATATTGGTGAAAGAATAATGGAAGAAATTGTACAGGTAGGCACCCCGTATTAACAAAAGTCTCTACGTGATAGAGAAACACTCGCTTCATTTTCGGTTTCAGCACATCAAAAAAACATAAAGATCAGCCAAAATCATAAAATCAAAATTTTACATGTCGACCTGTGTAATTAAGAGAATAAAACGATTTAAAAAAAAAAAAGAAAAAAAGCTTTGTCGGTATTTTTATAGAGATTTATATATTATGTTACTTAACATATTTATTTTCTTCTCTTTCTTCTTCTTTAAAATAAGAAAAAATAAATAAATTAACAAAATAAAATAAATTAAAAGTAAAATAAATTAAAAATACCGTGATTTTTAAATTATTAATGAAATTTTGATTAATAATCCCTACAGTGCGTTATGTTTTATCTTTTTATAAGTGCCATTGTAATAAGCACTATTGAAATGGCGAAACTTTGTAAAAGTATTGTTTTCAGCTAAAGTTGCTTAATTCTTACAAATGTTTTGGCGAAACGCTAACTTATCTTTTTTAACAGTGTAATATGTTGAAAGCACACTAAATTTTATCCCCTTTGAATTGTATACATACATAGATGAGTAAGTGTAATCTCATACACCATTAAGACATTATTAAACCATTATTATTATCGATATTATTTATTAAAAATTTCTTTTTCAACATATGTTATATAAACGTCGTTTAGCTATAATATAGAAGGAAAAAGAAATGAGCAGTGATTTTTCCAGTTCTTTTTTTTTTTTTTTTTTATGGAAGAGGTTGCGCATATGGAAGAGGTTAAGCATAGCATCAGCGAAACTAATGAATAAATACAAATTTATTTCTAGGAAAAGAAAATTTTTTGTCGAATAAAACTAAAATGAATATTTATTCTTAAAGCCGATATCAGACGAAGTTCCATCTGCAAGGCAATATCACATAGCATCTCAAAAACAGGTTTTTCATGCGGGTAACCGGTGAAATACTACTGTTTGATACTTCTGCCTCACATATATTCTTCAATAACACACTTTCGACTATTATAGAATGAAGTCCTCCAATCAGAAAATCGCGATTCCAGAGTATCCTCCATCTTCATTCCTTTAAAAACTCCGAGAGAGGAATTATCGCCAAATGTTGCGCTCGTTTATATTTGTGGATTTCGTTTATACTTAAAAATAACCCTTCATTGTAGAGCCCCTAAATAAAATAATAGGCCGGTGCATCACCGCCATTTTTTTGCCTCCGAAGAGGACAGCATTCCTGCTTGGCGTCCTTATCGCTTCCTTAATGATTTTAAGAAATCTTGATCTGAAGCTAATCCGGTCAAGATAAGAGCAATAAGCAACAATAATATTCCTAAAAACACATTTTTTTTTTTCACAGTACATTCTCTGGATGTCATTTTATTCTGAGGATATCCTATGGATGCACTTGGGTAAGATGTGTTGTTAGGGTGGTTTCTGTTTCTTTTACAAAATGTCGCCAAAACTCAAATACACAGTCTGCGAACACTTTATATTCACTTCTTGAATGATTATAGCAGTTTATCGCTAAACAAACTTCCATATCATAGTTTACTTAGCTAAAATTATGAAATATAACAAAACAAGTTACTTTAAAGTAACGTAAGACGATAAAAAAATGTTTGTCGTTTGTTTATCAGAGAAAAGCGCTGGGTACATGTAGCAACCCTAAGGCAACAAAATGCCTGATGCGCCAGCTCGTATATATAGGAGCCTTACTTCATTGAGCTCCAGGAAGTCGTTCGGTAGGTTTGTGATGCAATAGATTGCACTTCAGAATATATGTTCTTTTGTCTGATAGCAGCTTAAGTAATTCGCATAGACATTAGACATGTGCTATAAAATGAAATTCAAAGTCATATAAAAAGGCTTGAAACAAATAAATATAGAATTTTTGACAGAAACATTTAATATTTGAACAAAAAAAGAATAAAAAAAATACAAAGTCTTTATGTGAAATTCTAGCTAATGGTAGTATGAGATAGATGTGCACAATTAATTCGATTATGAATAGATTTGGCGGAAAAAAAAAAAAAAAAGAGTGTTGCATATTATGCTTCTAGGGACTTGAAGATAACTTGGTTTGCCACGTTTAATGTTTTTGTCCACGCTTCTTTTGCTTTTGCATCCATCACGTTGCTTCCTAAAGCTTCTTCCAAAACGCTGACAACAGTTAATGCGAGATTCTGTAAAATAAGAAATATATATACATGATTAGTAGACTCTAAAAATATAGTTTAAAAATTCTATTAGATAGTTTTTGATATAATAATTATATCAACACATAATAATTATGTAACAAATTATATCGACACAAGTCGTTACGGGTCGTTAAGATCATTGTAGGCACAATGACAATTGCGGCAGCTGCTTTTTTTTTTAAAGGGACTAATATGCCACATCCGAAAGATGTATATTGTAAAGCAAGAAACATGTTAGAAATTATACATTCCGATTATACCGTGGGACTATTGCAAACACCTTTACTAGGAGGATATACATATGTACTCACAGTCACATTTATAGATGATTACAATAGATTCACAGTCGTTTAACTACTATACAAAAAGATAATTAACGATATATTTGAAAAATTAAAAGAATGCCTTGCCATAGTTAAAAATAAATTCGAGAAAAAAAAGGAAGTCTTAGGTCACACAACGAAGTTGAATATACAAGCAAAAAAATAGAAAACTTTCTCACTCTTTAAGAAATACACCACCAACTTTCAGTTCCAGTACGTCCTAGCCGAAAGAAAAAAATCTGTCACTCGTCGAAATGATTAGATGCATGCTGCCTGAAGCTGGTTTCACAAATTACTTTTGGGGGTGAAATCATAATGACAGCACCCTACATACAAAATTGTCTTAAAAAAAAAAAAAAAAAGAAAGAAAAAGAAAAAAAAAAAAAAAAAAAAAAAAAACAAGCAAATAACAAAACACTATGAACTTTGAAATGATCTAAATCCCAATTTGTCACAATTAAAAATTTTGGGTTGCACTACTTACAGTCGGCTGCAAAATTATTCGAGCACTAGCAATAATCCTTGCCAAAAAAAAAGTACACTTAATACAGCTTTGTTAAATAAATCCTTGTCGAGTCATGTTCTTAATCAGTCTAAGAACATGATTCGACAAGGATTTACTTAGCAAAACAGTCTTAAGTGTACTTTTTAAATATAGGAATTATTGGCTAGTGCTCGAATAATTTTGCAGCCGACTGTATATGCATATACAATAAACATACAAAAACGTAACAAGCTGCAATGATATCTGTTAAGGAAATATTTACGGGATATATGATTGCATAAGAAAAGTATACAAAATTTACACTGTAGACAACCAGGGTTGGGTTTTTAAAGTCAAAAAGTTGTTTTTGACATGAGAAGGGTATAATACTGGTTTAAACCGTCAGAAACCTCAACAGTCAAAAACCTATATCGTCAAAATTTGAAATCTAGCTTGAATCTGGTTAGAAATAGGAATTAGTAATATTTGCCATATGTAAGTTAGCATCTAAGTATTATGCTGTTTATAAATTAACAAATCCTTAAAAATTTGTAAATGATAACTGATAAAAATTAAAGTAAATATACTGGTTTCAAATATAAGAAATATATACAAAGAATGTATAGACAAATTTTGTATGTTTATGTATATTAATATTTATGAAATTCTAAAATTCCAAAGTTACTTAGGAATTTTAACATAAGTCAAGTGTTAAAGACACAAGAAAACTGGATTTTTTTTTTTTTTTTAAGTAAAATATAATATATGTGGATAGTAAGTTAATATGAATGTAAGTTAATATGACATAGAGACAAGAAAGCGCGTTAATAAAAATGTGGTAAAAACTGTTGGCTGCTATAGATGAAGAAATGAAAGCTCGAAATGAAAATAAAACGTGAAAATGAGAAAAATGTCCGCCCGGAAAGAAAGTCATTGGGATGCAATGCACATTTAAGACTAAATTAAATTCTGAAGGGAAAATACAATGTTTCAAAACCAGACTTGTCGGCAAATTGTTAAAAATTTAGCTCTGATTATGACGTGACCTTCGATTGTATTACATACAATTATAAGAGCATTTCTCTCCGCATGGCTATACACAAATACCTCACTGTGAAAGATGTTGATATAAATACAGATTATGAGACTTTTGAGACTTTTATCTAAGATCAGAGTAATCATTGTAGATATCATAAATGGAAAAGAAATTAAATAAAACTAAGTATGCATGACTCAATATAAATAGAGCTGTTTGATATAAAAATGAAACTAAAATATCTAGTGCATTACAGAGAATGTCTGTGCCTCCTAACTTAAACTAAACTTTTAACATGAGTTTCGAATCATTAACACGTTTTGAAAAATTCAGAACACGATTTGACTACTTTTAGAAAATGTCTATCGATGTGTGTGTGAGGAATTTGTGGCAGCCATTCCTCAATCTTAAAGTAATCTAACTTAAGTAGTAAACAAGAGCACGAGACAAAGTTAAATACAAACATACAAAGTTTAATAACGTTCAATATCAAGGCGGGTGTTGGGCTAAACTCGGAAATAACTCTTAAATAACTTCAGGGGATAACTACAGGAAAGCATAAAATAAAGGTAAATTTATCTCACCAATACCGATATTGTCGACGACTGCTCTCTGTCGACCACTGAACTATTCTTGCACAAGAACCGTCGACAGGATTCCCTTGGCGCGACAGATTCTTCACTTTAATCTTACTCTATCCCACAACGCTACAAATCGCTTAACACTCGCATAAGAACTATTCTCATCAGCACCACTCTCCTACTCTCCTCTTCACACACTTCACTTTTTACTCCAACACACATCCATATTTATATCTAAGCTTACTCCCTTCCAGTCACTTCATTTGATTCTATGACTTCTCCTTATTCACTCGCGCTTCGCAACTTGTGAACTTAGCTGCAGCGCCATGCTGACGTGCATTCTACTACACACCGACATTACATGTGTGACAAAAATTTTGGGGCAGCATCAGCTCAAGGAAAATCAGAATTATTTTTAACAACCAGTATAAAAGTAAAAAAAAATATATATATGTATTTATAATAGTAATAGTAAAGCACGAAAAAGAAAATTGTAAATGTAGAAGCATTGCTCACCACCTTCTCTCCCGAAGGAAAGTACACCCCGACCCCCATCCCCCCGGTTTGTGAAAATTTTTAATATGAGTATTTTTAAAAAGAATTCCTCCATACCTTGAAAACGAATGATTGAACCTTAGATCTGCGATAATTTGAAACACAGTTATTTTTCATTTTTAACAATAATAATAATAATAAATAAATAAATAAATAAATAAAAAACCTCAAAATGTAATTTTTTTAAGCTGTCGTCTGTGCCATATTTCTCTGATACGAAACACGTCTGCATTTAATAGCGAAAGTAGTTTTAATAAATAATTTGCTCTGCGTGAATTTCTATAAGAAAACATAGAAAAAAGTATTGTCATGGCCACAACATATTAATTTTCTAAAGCTAATAACTCTATTACTTTTATTTTATTATTTTTCAAAAATTTCTGAATAATAATAAATGTTAAAAATATTCATTGCTTTCTTCACATCTGAAATCAACTTTTAAATGATGGATTTGAAATTTATTTTTTTCTTCTCATCACAGTTTAAAGATGAATTATTCAATTATTTTTCACTTATAAATGAAAGAATTTTATCAGCCGCCAGTAAATCGCAAATCATTACTAGTTTTCACATTTATTAGAATGTTGAATTTAATTTTATGAAAATGAAATTACTCTATGTTTTTGTAGCCATTAAACGACTGTTAAGTTTACAGCTTCATCTTCTTTAAAAACTTCGCCCACCCAGTGGTTGAATGGTCGCTCTGGTCTAGTTCGTGAATTCAGGCGTAGATGTTCAAAGTGGTTCGGAATCGGAATCTCTTTAAGCTGCAGAATTCGGTCTAATTAGCCTTTGTATGCAAAAAATGACAATCCTTAATAACGGACACAAATATCAATAGTTGTTTTGCAATCTAGTTTCCAAGATTAAAAAAAAAAGAAATGCTTTAAATACAGATCTATTGTAGTCAGCATTTCTTAAATAAAATTTTCGTAATTTTATATATCCTAAGCTATATATCACATCCATATTTGGATCGCATTAGGAATTTCAGTAAAAAAAAAAAAAAAAAAAGTAAAATAAAATAAAATAATAATAAATAATAAATGAATAACGGTCAGGTTGTTCCTAACATCGAACATTTTGAAATTGAAAACTGCATATTTCAACTTAAAAAAGTATTTTTTTTAAATAGTAAGATGCAAAAAAAAAGTTCAATTAAAATGATTACAGATGGAGGATACCGGAATAAACAAAATAAACAACCCTGGGAAAAAGCGGGAACAGAGAGAAATGTGGGGAGAAATTCAAAAATAAAGACAGCAAAAATGTTGAAAAACATTACTAAAAATAAACCATTTTTCTATATGTATGACTCGGTTGATAGAGAATCTCAAGATGGTAATCGAAAGATTGTGGGTTCGATCCTTAAGCTGTCCAAAAACCGTGCTGTAAGTTACTGGTAGACATTGCACGTAAAATCATTCATAGATGCAATGTTTTAATAAAAGTGATACCTCTGGGGGTTACCGGAGCGGAGAGCCATCCACCTCCGCTGGGAATCAAATTGTGATGGCATGTCTTCAAAAACTAATAGGTGTGAATCCCGAACCATCGCCAAAACTACCTATTTGCATAGCTCTTCTGCAACTTCAAAATCCACTCATTCTCAGTCTCCTCTAGAAGCAAATATTCATTTGAGAAATAGAATCTTGTCCAAACACTCCGATTGTTAAAGCTGCATAAAAAAACATAAATACCAAATTAAAGCATCAAAAGTAAATATGATTTTATCTACCTCAAAATGTTTAGGTGTGATGTTTCTAGCTCCATGGCTTGAGCCAATTTTATGCAACAATTCCACAAGACAAATAGGATCTTCTAAATTGTCAACAATAGAATTCAGAGCATACATTACTGACGTTGCATGACCCAAAAGACGACTATTGTCTGGCAGTTTATCTACTGGAACATCGGCAAAAGCTTTGAAGAGTTTTTGATATTCTGGATTTAGTTGAAAAAACCTACAATGAAGAAAATACATGTAAATATTTAATATGAACATGTGAACGTACTGCATTTGAATAAAATATCTCACACTTGTTTCCTTTTGTTAGTGAGAAATATTCATCTGAAAAATTTAACTCTTTTAAAGAAAATTGTAATTAAATGTATAATAACCCATAATAACTGTGCCGGGTATGACCATACTTGAATGAAGGTTGGCCATTTTAAATAAAAACTGATCAGTTAATAAACAAGAACGATAAATCATCCGATACGAATTAATTATTAACACTTTCTAACAATGCATACTCGTTGTATTGTTTAACCTTCAACGTTCTTTAAAAGTGTTATCACAATAGACAGACAGAAGGACAAAAAGGCAGACAGATAGACTAATTGAATTGAAATTTGATAGACTAATTGAATTTTTATTTTGACAGAGAGACTAATTGAATTCTTGACAGATAGACTAATTGATCACTTTTAAACATCGTTGGAAAGTATTAAAAATGCTTAGTACAAACGGAAATGCAGTTCCAGCAATTTCCAACAACAGCCCTTAAAGTATTTGAATATTTTAGAGTAGCCCTGTAAATTTGAAAATTAAACATGTTATATTCTATATAAAACATAACTTTAGTATATTAACAATAAGGAACTATTACTGACATTTTAAAAAGAGAACATTCCATAGTAAACTTGAATAACATATATCATTTTGAAGGAATTCTGAAAATATTTATGCACGCTGGAAGCGGGCAGATGGATAGACAGATACACTAATTCAAATGATAGTCACACTTAATTTTTAGAAAATGTTAAAAACGCTTAATATAAATGAAAATGTAATTCCAGCAAATTTCCAATAATGGACCTTAATGCAACTGAATACTTTTGTGTGGCCCTGTAAATCTTAATGCTAATCATACTATATTCTATAGAAAGCATTCTTTTGTGCACATGAATAACATAATTTAATTTTATTAAAATTTGTGCAAAGTAAAATTATTAAAATATGGTTTGTAGAAATACCTTTCATAGAGCCCAATGCTTCACAAGATTCAGAGTTATTAAAATTTGGTTTACATAAATACAGAACGCAATGCTTTGGAATATTTTCGGGTGTCTCCTGCGTACACAAACCAGTGATGGTATCTACTCCATTTTCAATAGGAAACATCCGATAGTGAACTTAAATAACATATTTCAATTTCATTAAAATTTGTGTACAGTGAAGTTTTTTAAATATGGTTTATAAAAATACCTCTCACAGAACGCAATGCTTTGGAATACTTTCGATTGTCCCTGTATACAAACTTTCAAGAAGATCATGAATATTTACGGGAATTAGAGCACAGGTAGACGGAGAAACAGACGGACAGACAGACAGCCAAACTTAAGTAATTAACAATTAACACTTTTCAACCTCGTTGGAAAGTGTTAAAAATACTGAACAAATATTATGTTTTTTTATGAGTGCTCTCAAAACTGTCTATTTTTTACATAGAAACTGTATACAACAAGTCATTTAATGAGAAGATCGACCGCTTTTATTTTAAAACTAGCCGCCTTCGGTGACCAGCTGGTTCGCGATCCTTGAAAAAATCTCATCACATTGGGTAACTCTAGGATAGATGACCATAGAGAAGAAATGGCCAGTGTAAATATTTTTTTAACTTGATCATAGATGACAACATAGAATTTGTTCATTGGAAATAGTTCAATGAGTTTATTGTTCATTCATTGCACCTGTGTTTTGCGATTATAAAAAGTAAGTGAAATTTTAATGTTCAATTAATTTAGTAATTGAATAGTTTTGTTGAGTTAGGTATCTGAGCGTTTTACAGTACGAACAGTCGGCAACAAAATTATGGAAGCACACACACACTTTTCATATAATTTTTTTTTTTTTTTAGTTTGATCGCTAATTTTTATCATCACCTTACTTTTTTATAAACAGTACAAGCCTAAGATCATGATTCGACAAATATTTACTTAACAAAACAGTATTAGTCTGTAAAAGTAATCTGTATCAGTTATAACAGTATCTGTTTAAGTAGGAATTTTTACTAGTGCTTCAATAATTTTGCTGCCGACTGTACGTCCCATTTTTTTTTTTTTTTTTTTTTTTTTTAATATATTGACTTTTAAGGCCCGTATATAATTCAGTGTTTGCTTTTAAGACTAAAACAATGACTTACGATGGCATTGTCATTGAAACGACTTAGTAATTGAGTGACGCTTTAAATTGGGTATATAAAGTGGTCCTTAAATTTTAGGAGAGATTGGGTCCTTAAATTTTAGGAGATGGCCACATCAAATCTAGGAAGGATGACCCTCTTTAAAACATCAAAAACTTATGATGTACCATCACCAACAAAAGTACTTTTTGATATTGCACTAATTCCTGATATAACCATGACAAAAACGGATGGAAAACGTACCAATGATATCTCTGGCACGTTTAATGTCAAATAGGTAGCTACAGTTTGATATCACCAGAAAATATTGAATAACGTGGGAAACTTTCATCCGAGAAATAAAGTTGATAAAATGCTTAAAACCCTGAAAAAGTCTTAAATACACGAAAGAAAAACAAAAATACGACACTTCCAGCAGCGAAGGAGATGAAGCACATCAGAAATTATCAGATTCTAGAAATTTCGAGGGAGTAGAATTTGATGAAATTTCACTATGTTGGTTGGAGAAGAATATAATACCACAATCAAAACGAATTGCTGGATAAAATACATCAGGCGCCTGAAGAAACGTGAGCAAACCATGAAGACCTTTTCCCAAAAATATGGTAAAATTTTACGAAAAATGAAGAATAGAAATTATACTTCAAATTCAGTTTATTCAAATATTATTCACTCATTTTCCGCAATATAATTTCATCTTTACAAATTGCTATATGTTCTTCATGATTAACTATATATAAAATGTGTTATTTTTTGCTATTTAAAATTTTTTTTTTTCTTGAATTGGATGGCTATCTCTCCTCAACCTGAAAGAGAGATGGCCATCTGCCATTTTAATTTCAAACTATGTTTACCACTTTTCTTCTCACTATTTAATTATTTTTAGCCCAAAATATGATGAGCAAAAGTACAAGAATTTTAAATACACATAAATATTTCTTATATTTGCATTTTAAGAATTTTTTTTCTGTCTTTGAAAAAACATGGCCATTAATCCTAAACTTACCCTATATATTTGGATATCTAAAATAAAGATAAAAGAATCCGGGGTTGTTTTATTAATTTCAGAATCCTAAAAGTTTAGAAAGTATTTGTATACAACATTATTATACACTACATTTTGTCAGAAATACGTTTATACAGTTTCAAAGTTTATACATTTTTACTTTATTTTACCATTATATATATGGTAAAGAAAGTATTGTTTTTGGGTCACAGAGTTTTTGTTATATTTACACGTTTTGAGGTCCTCTGATTCCAAAAATCATATTTTTAGCTGTTGATCTATGTGTGGGTGTTTCTTAGTCAGTGTGTCTGTTATCAGCATATCTCAAGAAGAAATAGTATCAGTAAGCCCAAACTCGGTGTTCTCAATCTGTATCATACAGTGATGCTACACTAAACTTTTCTTTGAGGTCAAGCAAATGGTTCGTGTACAGGGCCATCCAAGATAATTCAAATACATTACGCCTATGGGAAAATTTCTGGTAACTACAGTGTAACATCTATAGGCTGTCCTGAACAAAATAGAATGGACATATTATTATTATTATTATTATTATTATTATTATTATTATTATTATTGTATGCATAAAAATATGTTTTGTGTAGATAGTGGTATAGAAATCATTCATCTTTCGCTTACAGAGCTACTGAAAGTATTTGGATATATTGAGGCTATATTTGGAAATTTATGGGAATGTATTCCATTTTGTGTGATGTGTTTTTCACAAAGGACTAAATTTAAGAAAACGATGTGATGTTTATATTTAGTTTATAGACAATATACAGGACGACTCAAAAAATTAACCTAAACGTTCCTATCTATTGAATGTAATTGATGGTAGTGCTTTGCTAAATTTTACTATGTCGACGAACATTGCTCAGGCAGGAAAATTTATTTCTCATACCCATACTATAAATAAAGTATTTTTTGAGGTTCAATTTTTTACTCTTTTTTTTTTTTTTGTATAATATCACATTTTAATGCCCACTTTTCAGTAGAGAAATTAGAGAAATCTATTCCACTATTCAGTGGAAAGTCAAATTTTTAGTGTTTTAGTGGTATCTGTGTGTGTAAAGAGTGGTTAAGGAGATTCAGATGTGTAATTCTGAAGTTCGTATGAGGTTGCCACTTGAAAAATGTGATCAAGTTTCGCAAACCGCAAGTTTCAAAGAAAATTAATAACAACTTTTATTTTTATTTATTTATTTTAAATAAATGTAGGCAATATCTATATCTGTATGGCAATATATATATATATATATATATATATATATATATATAATTTAACGGGATGTTGAGGGGACTACTACCACCCTCACGCAGAATTATATGTCAAATAAAACTGCTCCTTAAACTATTTCAGATTATTTTAAAAGTAGATTGAACTTTATTATCTTAGCTTATTGATCTTAAGTCTTAATCCGCAATCTCTCTTAAAAGTACGAGAATGCAGGATAAGAGAAAGTCGTGGGAGTGACACACCATATTATTTACTTATATTAACATGGATATGGTTTTGGGTAGAAATATTATATAAAATTCGTATCATAAAAGTGTAACGTTATATAAATGTACCGTTCACTATTGAACAGTCGTTTCACACGCTCTGCTCTGCAAATCATTGTCACCTATAAATACACAACCACACACACATTTTGGTTTAAAAACATTCAAGATTTAATCTTTCTGCGACCAGCGCCGTATTTTTAATAATTATTTTATTATTTAATATATTTTTTTCTTTTCAAATTCAAAAACGTGTGACACTTGGCGAAAGTCCTCATCAAAATGCCACGTGAAAAGCCCCTTTGTTATTGGCTAAGGAAGTCAGCAGCAGCCTGACAAGCAACTTCTTTTAAACATATCAGTATCATGCTGTGATTTTATTACCAGTAAAAACAATTGAACAAAGATTTTCAAACAAGTACGTCATTGTCTTGAGTATTTATCTAAAGTAATGTCCACTGTTGATATGTGAGAAAAAAAATATTTACACACTAACGACAATTTCGAAGAAAAGTATTGCAGATTATTCAATAAATGTTGTATTTTGGTATAATGTTCTGTTTCGGATGTTTTGCTACCTTTACTACTCTGCAACAAGAATGAAATAATTTTGTATGAGGGCATGGTTATCTTTATATATAAAAATTTCGTATCACGATGTCTGTCCGCGATGAACTTCTAAACTAAATGAACCGATTTTAATGAAATTTTGTACACTGTGTGCAGTTTGGTCCAACATGAGCGATAGGATAGTTTTTATTTCAATTTATAGTCACAATATTTTTTATTGCAAATTATTTGTTTATTATATGGCAAAGATAGCTTTAAATAATACATTTAAATATTAGCTATAATTTAATTGTTGCCAAAAAAAAAAAAAAAAAAAAAAAAAAAAATTACGAGTTAATTTTTTTTTCGACATAAAAATAAATACATTTAATTAAACGTGAACATAAAAAAATTATAAAGGTTAAATTAGGTATCTCACAAAAACTGACGTCATTATAACCTTAAATATTTTCTACACATTGATAAAGTGCTAATGTAGTTCACGATGCTAATATAAGTTGTTCTGAAAGGATTAATATTTTACTTTTAAAACTAAAGTTATTTTTTTTCCTTATTATTATTAGTTCACTGAACTGAGTCCGCGTACTTAAATATTGGTTATATATTATTTTTTATTTTACTTATAATTTAATTGTTGCCAAAAAATTTTACATTTTTTTTAAACAGGAAAATAAATATATTTACTTAAACGTGTACAATAAAAAAAAAAAAAAAAAATTAAAACTTAAATTATGCGTCTTACAAAAATTGACGTCATTATCACTTTAAAAAGTTTATACACGTTGATAACAAAATAACATACCTGATTCAACAGAAAATTTAAAAAACATGGTATATAAAAAGTTCTTTTTATCTTATATTTATTCATTAAATTTCTATTTTTGTCTGTATCATTTCGTTAGTACATTTTAAATTAATTATCCTTTTGATAGTTTTGTTTTCATTAATTAAAAGTTAAATTTAAAATTAATGTCAGTCCATTAATCAGCACTGAACTACTATTAAAATGAATGATGTTCGAAATTTTATTTATTTATTTTAACTTTTCTCTTACATTATCTAATATTTGCCATTATTTTCTTTTTCTTTAAGAAATTTGTCATCTATAAATATAATTTTCTAAACAAAAAGTAACCGTTTCAATATTTTAAAACTTATTTAAAATGGGAAGATTTTAAGTCCATTTGTTTTTTAAAGCTAATGTATATGATCGATTTTCGAAACTTTAAATAATTATTTCTCTTAATCTTCTTATACTTTTCTTTAATAAATAATCAATTTACTGTTCCTTATTAAATTTGTGATTTATACATGTAGTTAACTTTAAATTTTGACTCATATTTCTTGCTAAAAAATAATCTTAAAATCTTGCTATTTTCTTATCTTAATCCTCAATGTTTCCCATCTTGATTAACTTGAATTTACTATTACAATTTTAACATATTCAAAATCTTCTCATCACTTCGTTAAAATATATTAATCTTATCCAAAATCTTTTTCTTTTTAAAATGATATCTTTATTTACTTTAAATGCCCAATATTTCATAAGATATTCTATATCAAAGTTTTAAAATATATATCAAATTTACTTATTTTTATGGCTTAGCCATATTGTTTTACTTTTTGTAACTACAGCTGTTGCCATCTTTAAAATATTTAAAATGATGAGACCATTTTATAATAAAATTATCCATAATAGCACTATATTTCACTCCTCCATAAAAATTCATTTTAAAATCATCTGCTTCTATTGTACTTTTATTGACTTGGAAAATCCATGTTTTTCCCATGGGCAATTATATGTTGCATGCTCACGTGTGGGAAAACCATCGAATCTATTTTGTGTTAGCAAGAGACAGGTTAACAAAGAATATTGTGCACCGATTAGAGCTGAATTAAATTAAAATTGAAAATTTTTATAATTCAAAATGATGAATATAATTATTAAAAATAATGAATAATCTACGCTACCTACCTCATTTATAAAATTAATTGTTATATGTTATCAACTAAGAACTTTGCAAATTACACATTTATTTCAAACTATACTTGAATATATGAGACGAATAAAACATAAAATTGAAAATTTTATGTTTATTTGTGCTTAATATCAACTCCATGAAAATTTTTATCAATCACTTCTAAATTTTGACCTAATGTTCAAATCTCATGTTTTTTTTAGCTTATAAATGCTTTAGTATGGCTTGCCTCAAGATGAGATAATTCTTCAGCTGCCTAGTTGATTAAGGCTCTCTACCATAAGAGACACTCTATCATATACACTGGTGGACAATTGCTAAGGACGGATGACGATAACTAAGCTATTGTCCTCCGTCCTTAGAGATTATCCACCAGTGTATATCTCTATCATTTATTTGGTTCTCATCATGCCACGTATTTAATTTGGAGATCAAATTATTTCTTCGAGATTGCACCACCCAACCCCCATTTTTTTTTTTTTTTTAATTAAATCCTTTATGAACTCACAAATTCTAGTAAATAAATAGAATTGTATTAGAGTTACAAGCCTATAAGGGTTTTTATCAAAAAGTAATTTTTGCAATAATGTGGCATGTGAAAAGTCCTTTATAAAACTCATTCTTTTGCCGCTTAATTTGCTTAATTTTTACTATATTCAGATGAACTTTTGAGATAAGTTGCTCAATATATCTAGCTTTCGACCTATCTAATAAAAATATGCTATCTTTCGCTCATGTGCAGTAATAAAAGAATATTTACCGCAAATACTCATATTTCAGCGAAAATCAAACGCGTGCATTTTATGTTTCGTTATGTTTCTCTTAAGTTTTTTCAAGTTTTGTAAAATTCTGTTGAAGTTCATTCTTGTTATAAGCAAAAAGCGTGCAACTTGCACAAAAAAGAATACAAATATTTTACGTTTTTATGATACAGGATAATCCAAAGTATTTTTGCTTTTCTTCTCTTTGTGGTTGGTCGATTAAGTCATGATTAAATCGATACTGGAAAGTGTGAGTTTATGAATGATCTTTGCATTTCTGAAGTTCAAGTCCATTTCATCTAGTGTTTTTTTAGAAAAAAAAAAAAAAAAAAAATCTAATAATTAGATCTACTGTAATAATAAAACATGAGAAAGTTCTTAGTTCCTCCTGTATTGCCTTAACACCAATGGTTGATCGGTTCTGTTCTCTAAGCTGGTAGACGGAGGTGGTGTTTTCGAACCTAAGTAACTCTTGTCAACCTGGTCGTTTGTAGTTGACCATGATTTTCTCCATAAGTCGCGAGAATACAACAACAACAACAATAATAATAATAATAATTGTAAGATAAAAAACTTTTTATAAACCATGTTTTTAAATTTTCTGTTGAATCATAGCTATAGAACTAACTACATTAGCACTTTATCAATGCGTATGGAACCTATAAAGTGATAATGACATAAATTTTTGTGTGATGCATAATTTAACTTTTTACAATTTTTTAACGCTCACGTTTAATTAAACGTATTCATTTTTATGTCTAAAGAAAATGAACTCGTAATTTATTTTATTTATTTATTTATTTATTTTTTCAACAATTAATTATAGCTAATACTTTAATGGCTATCTGTAAAGGTATTAGGAGGTTATTCTTTTCATATTTTAATTAATTAAAAGAAAACTATTCGAAAATCGGGCTTCGAAGTATTGTGTTGTCATCGGGTTGTGAGCTATTGTGAAAGTTTCAAATAGTTTTCAAATGCGGGGACAGGAAGCAGGCTTTTGAGCAATTTCATCATTAAAAGAAGAAAAAAAAATGGTTTATAAAGCGATATAGAAAAGAGTTTCCTTTAAATATAGTGACCAGCGAAGCAGGCATAGCCTTCGTTGATTCACTGCCTTAATTGATTTCACATTCCGTCATTTTTGACGGGGTTATATATCTATTTATATAGTATGCAAGAAAGGTAACGATTCCGGTTCGTACTCATCTATATATCAAGCTGCAACCTAATTTTCATACTTTAGTTAATTTTAAAAAATCTAATTGTCCGATCGATAAGCTGTTTAGTCCGGATTCAGAAAAATCCCCCCCTTTCATTTGGTACCTTATTTGTAATGAAGAATTGATTAGATTTTTTTTTAATTAATTAAAATATGAAAATAATAACCTGCTAATAATTTCAAAACTGGACATTTAAATTTTTAATTGTTCCCAAAAAAATTTACCAGTTAATTGTTTTTTTTTTTTTTTATGCATAAAATTAAATATGTTTCACGCGAAAAAAAAAAAATATTAAATATTAAATCTTCTCATGCACATGAAAAATGAAAATATGAAAATGGAGTAAAAAAAACAACCATAACCTTTTTTAATATACTTCAATTTTAGATTTTTTTTCTTTTTTGTTTTGGTTAAATAGTGTGTTTTTGGCACGGATGATTGATTGATTGATTGCATCCAGTCGCGCTTGGCATGAAAGCTAAGTCATTGATAATCCTGGGTAATATTTTAAAATTTTGATGCTGAAATAGATCGGACATTTTTCGCCAAGGACTCTACTTTTGTGAAAACCACTTTAAGACAGGTAGTGCGTCAAATATATAAATAAATGATAAAATATGGAAAAACAGAAAAGAAAGAAAAGGAAAGGAAAAATAAAAGAAAAGAAAAAAATGAAACAGAAAAAATAATCGCATAAACTGTGTATTTTGTCTAAAATTCAAAAATTGACAAGGGGAGCTATATTACGGCTGTACTATGATCATATTTACATATTTAATTAATTATTTATTTATTTTTCTGTATACCAACTACTATTAACTAACTCAACTTTTAATATAACCACAAAAAAATGTCTCATGCGATAGATGTAGCCGACCATAGCATATTGTAATATTATATTTGGTGTGAAATTGTTGTTATTCTATAGTTGATCGAATAAATCAAATAAATATAGAAAATAACGCGAAAGAAAATATTATGTTCACCACGTACAGTGTTGTTCATATGTAACTGGGATTAAAACTTAAAATTGCTACTTCAATTCTTTCGAAACTGTCATCTGATAAGCACCCAAATGGAAGCCCACTGGTAAGCTATTTTCACAGGCAATAGGGACAGGCACCCGAGAGTGAGCGAAGCGTGGACAGGAAACAGGCTTTTGAAAAATTTCATGATTAATTTTTTTTTCTTTCCCAGAGATGTCAATTATTACGATTTGTCCGTAATTATTACGGATTTATGGCGATAATTACGGCATTACAGACAACATATAAAAATTACGGATTATACAGTTTTAAAAAAGTCGCGGATATCGTTCTTTAAAAACCCCACTAACGATCGACGATCAAACGCACAAAGCATTCCGATTCTTAATATTTTTCCATCCACAACATAAATGTCAATATTCATTTTAAACTTGCTTTATAAGATTCTAGAAACTATAAACAAATAGAGTTATACAATATTTCTTGCTGATGGAATTATTTTTTGACACCCCCCCCCCCTCTTTTCTTATCTCCAATTAGCCATCATAGATTAAAAGCTCTGCAGAAGCCTTTAGTTTCTCAGTTTTTCTCCATCAGCAACATAAATGTCAATATTCATTTTAAACTTGCTTTATTATATTCTAGAACAAGAACCTACAAAGAAGTAGAATTGTTTCATTTATCTAATTATTTATATTTTGACTGCCCTGCCTTCTTTCCAGCTAGTGATCAAGGATTGCTTCTAGAACCAAAAAAATGATAGAAGTGCTCAATATTTCTCACATATGTAATTATTTGTAGGCTTTATTACTGAGCTTGATGAATCTATTTATTTTTCCTTAATAAATTTTAAGTACATATTATACCGTAAAACAAAAGATGTGTTAGATTTTATGCAAGTTACTAAAGGAAAAAAAAAAAAGTTTTATTAAAAAAAGAACAATGTTTTAGTATTTAATGCCAAAAAACAATTGTCTAGGAAAAGATGACTATAAAATAATAATAATAAATAAAATAAAATAAATTTTTGTGACCCCCCCCCACCCCTCCAAAGCAGGTTTAAAAAAAAAAAAAAAATCTTTCATTTTGTAAGAAGGTAAAGAAATACATATTTATTTACCTTTGTTTTAGAAATTTTTTAATTAATATATTACATTTGTTTACAAAAACAGTGCAATTCATCATTATATGTGGGCTTGTATATAAAAATTATTCTGTGACGCGGTTCACGTCTTCATGTTGCATAAGTGTATAACTCTGATTACTGATAGCTCTTATTGAAACTTGGCATCTCTGTCTTTCCTTTTTTTTTTTTTTTTTTTTTTGGGGGGGGGAGGGGTGTTATAAAGCGATATAGAAAAGATTTTCCTTTAAATATAGTGACCAGCAAAGCAGGCATAGCCTTCGTTGATTCACTACCTTAATTTAGTAAATAATAAAAGACATTAAATTGCGTTAAAATACAGTCGTTATTAATAAGTTCTTTACGCATTTAGTTGCCAAAAAGTTAGCGCTCTGGCCTTCATTTGTCAGATACCGCGTTCAAATCTTGATTTAGGCATAGATATCGATAGTGGTTCGAAACCAAATAGAAGCAGCAGCTTCCCATTTAATGAGCCTTAACGTGCAAAATTGATCGTAGAGCACTCTAAACTCTAAACCGTTATTGTGTTCGAAAAAATATTTCGCCAGTTTAATAACTTAACTCCGAATTGAACTTGTTTTTAGTGGCTTACTTTTTGTAATATTTTAAAAAATACCCAGCAATGCGAATTCGTTATGTGAGCTTGATCGCATAAGTGGATGACATGCCGTATTTTATCGATTTTGTTATTTCCTGCTCATAGAACAGTTAATATCATAATTTTAAACCAAAATTGTAGTTGGCATGGTAATTCCAATTTACAGTATTAGAATAGATTGGATTTCATGGTTCATATTTAAGGTTATACGAAATCATAATAATTTTTTGTATATGACTGACGTACGAATTTTTACGACCGACGATAACAGAAAACAAAACAAAGTCATAAATATTTCTTAGTTACGTTATAAATATTTCAAACTTTCAATTCATTTGTTTCTCGTACGTTCCCAATGTCATATATTATGGATGACAACGACATTTTATTATTAAATGGTACTAATGAAAATAGGTCGAAGTTATATAAAAAGAGGACAATAATGTAATAAATAAAGGGCGTAAAAGAAACAAGGTCTTTTTTCTTCATCTAATTTCATCATTTACTTAATATTCAAATGCTTTATGCATCTCTAGGGACATATAAGATAATAAGTATGAAACCGAGCGTTGCTATTACATTAAAAAAAAAAAAAAGGCAGCATTTTACTCCCAGTATCAGAATCGTTAAGATCATCATATGAAATCTAATAATAGTGTCCTCAAAATAAATACATTAATTAACAATTTTTAATTGAACGCTCATATGTATGTTCTCATAAATTTCTTGTACAGGACTTATTATATACATGTTAAGAGAAATGAATTTGACCAAACGCTTGACACAGTGACAGAACGAAATCCTCGCCTAATAGGCTACCCACCATTCAGTTCGATATCGTATTCTAATCTATTAATTCATTTTATTGGGATTAGTTTCGTAGTTTATTTTCATGCTACTATTTCCAATGCAACTTTCCTAAAAATGCGTATTTTTATTAAATATCTCCCCATTTTGCTATGTTGATAAAATCTTAAATTTCGAATAACTTACGAAATTTTCCTATTAGAATATTTGTAGTCAATCATGTTCATACAAGTATCATAAATGTTATTTTGAAATTGTCTAATATATTCATGATCCTTAAAATGGACGTTTATGCTCGATTTTGCCTTATTCTGCCATTTTAAGTAAATCGTAAATTCCAAATAACTTACGAATTTTTTAAATTGGAAAAAATCATACTTTATGGTATTTATGTCAGTACCCTAAATAATATTTCGAAAGTGGTTTGACATCTTTACGAGGAAAATATCCCTCAAGATTGACGTTTATGTGAAATTTTGCTCTATTCTGCCATGTTAAGAAATTCGTAAATTTCCAATAACTTACGAAATTTTTATATTGGAAAATTCATAGTCATTAATATTCATGCCAGTGTCCTAAATAATATTTCAAAAGTAGTCTGACATCTTTACGATGAAAATATCTCTAAAAATTGACGTTTATGTGAAATTTTGCCCTATACTGCCATGTTAAGAAATTCGTAAATTTCCAATAACTTGCGAAATTTTCAAAGTAGCATATTTATAGTTACTGATGTTCCTTCCGGCATCAAAACTGATATTTTAAAACTGGTCTGGCATTTTTACAGTAAAAAGTTTCCATTTAATGCACGTTTAAGTGAAATTTTATCCTATTCTCCCATGTTAAGAAAATCGTAAATTTCTAATAACTTACGAAGTTTTTTAATTCGAATGTTGCAAATGAATAGGGTTCTTGCTAGTGTCAAAAGTAATATTTTAAAACTGATTTGACCTCTCTGCGACAATTTGTTCTTGAGATATCGTGTACACAGGCTAACAAACTAACGGACTAACACACTAACAGACTAACACACTAACAGACACCCTACAGACAGACACCATACAAATTTTGTCATTTTCGGATTCCTTACACCTAAAAACGTGTAAAAAAGTAAAAAAACCGAGGTCGAAAATTTTCACGACTACCTAAGTTCCCCATACCTATAGTATGATGGGGAACTAATAAATAAATAAGTGATATATTCTTTCATTTTCAGTAGAAATAGATATACAGTAAAGCACCGTTTATATGTCTCTCGCATATACGTCGTTTACATTTATACGTCCTTTTAGTGAAGTTCCGATTCATTCCTATTCATTTTTATGCAAAATTTCTTCGTTTATACGTCGCTAATGTCGGTTACACGACTTTTCTACTTTACTAAAATTCGCTAAATTTCTCGATCTGTCATTATTTTCCATTCTAAATAAGACGGATTTTTCCTAGAAAGCATCTTAAATAGAGGGACACAGGAAAGATCGAAGAATACTGATCAAAGAATCAATTGAATTCATAGTAGAATTTGTATTACTCATAGACAAGCAGAAAATCAGACGAATATTAAAGATTTTTAATGTTATTAAATAACTATCTGTATGGACATATATCGTATGCTTATTATTAAAGATACGCAATATATATAATTAATATTCAAAATATGTTGATATAGTTCTTATGAAATGTAATATAAAACTCACTATCTGATATGTGTAATTAATACCCAGTCATGCATTAATAGTATAATTTTTCTCACCTTTTATAAATCTTTCTTTAAAAAAAGTATAACATAGTCTAGCATTTACTAACTTAAGAAACTTTATTAATTAGTATTTTCATATAAATTTTGCTAAAAGTGTCATTAAATTTGTAGTGATCAAAGTGTTATTATTAAAGTTTCATTATACGTCCTTTTACGTTAATCCCTTGAAAGACGTATAAAACGGTGCTTTACTGTATTTAAAATTTTACTTAAGTGTCTTTTTTATTTTACTTAAACGTCAAGCGCTAACAAGTATACACATCTGAAGCTGTACAGAATTAACACGCACATAAACACTCGACAAAAGTATTTGGACATTATCGGATTTACACATGTTGAAATTCTTTTTAAAAAAAAAAAAAAAAAAAAAAAAAACTTAATGCAGCTTCTTGGAACTTCAGGGGCTTAAAAAATATGTTATGTCTCATATGTATCGGTGAAGGGTTTGTCTCGAAGGCAAAAAGAAAAAGCCTGTAACAAATTAACAAAAAATAATTTTTGAAATCCCCCCTCTAAAATATGATGCTTAAAATGCGTTATAGCTGTAATATATGATTATGAAGCTCCTTTTAATTATCTACATTCATTTGTATGAGAACATAATGTCTATTCACAGATATATAATGGTTTCTTAACAACATCGACAATTTTTCGTACGTTTTTACTTTCTTCTATATTCAATAGAAGAAAGTATTGAATTCGTAAAAATTTTCGACCTCGTGTTTTTGATGGATTTACACGTTTTGAGAGCTGTAGAACACGATTTGACCATTTTTAGAAAATACCTGTCTGTCTGTGTGTGTGTGACTGTGACAAAATTTTGTGGCAACTGTATCTCAGGGACTAAAGCACAGAATTTCATACAAATTGGTATGTAGTTACACATTGACATAAATTAGTGCCTATCAACTTTTGGTAAAAATTGTCCAAAAGCCTTACATTGCCATCCCGCTTTTTCAAAATTTTTAACATGGTGGTATAGGAAACTAGTATGTTGTGGCCACCACAAGACTTTCTTCTATATTTACCTATACATATTCAATCAGTAACAATATTTAAAAAAAAAAGAAAAAAAAAAAAAAAAAAAGTACGATTTTTTTTCTAAGTTTTTTTTTTTTTTTTTTTTTTTTTTTTTTTTTTTTTTGTTAAAAGTAAAAAAAATCGATAACTTTGTTTTAAATTATCACAGATTTATAGTTCAACCATTCGTTTTAAAGGTATTGACGAGACCTTTCGAAAGATACCCATCTTGAAACTTTGCCCCCCCGGGTGGGAACTTCCCCCCCCGGTGGGGGGGGGAACCGATGCCCCCACATGCACAAAACTTTTTTCCTAGTTAACTACTACTATTATCAACCTGATCTTTCGAAAGATACCCATTGTGAAAATTTACCCCCCCTGGGGGGTATTTCCCCCCTAGGAGGGGGAAGTGATGCCCCCCCCATGCAGAAAATTTTTTTCCTAGTTAACTATTACTATTATCAATAATTCATATTAATTTTACAATCACAAGTTTAAAACAACTCTTATTATGCACATTTATACGAATTTTTGTCCTATGCTCCCAAGTTAAAATTCATGCTAGTACCAGCAACAAAAATATGCTAGTTATTGCTATGTATTGCTATGTCTGCTAGATTTTCATGCTATTATATGCTTTATAATGCTAGCCAGCATCGAATGCTATATTAGCTAGCTAACACGGCAAAAGCATGACATGCTATGTACAAGCATTGTATGCTTATTTGTTGTTTAAGCTTCTTCCAAAGCATGGAGAGGTATGTACCTTAACAAGCTATTGTATGCTTTTTCATGCTTTTTCAGCATAACATGCTATGTAGATAGCTTAGGTAGAAATAGCATGACATGCTATATCCCAGTAAGAAGTGCTAACTTGCTGCACAAGCTTCTTCTAATCATGGCAAGGTATGTACCTTAATAAGCTATTATATGCTTTTTCATGCTTGCCAGCATAACATGCTATGTAGGTAGCTTAGGAAAAAATAGCATGACATGCTATTTCCCAGTAAGAAAAGCTAACTTGCTGCACAAGCTTCTTCCAATCATGGCAAGGTATGTACCTTAATAAGCTATTATATGCTTTTTCATGCTTGGCAGCATAACATGCTATGTAGGTAGCTTAGGTAGAAATAGCATGACATGCTATATCCCAGTAAGAAGTGCTAACTTGCTGCACAAGCTTCTTCCAATCATGGCAAGGTATGTACCTTAATAAGCAATTATATGCTTTTTCATGCTTGCCAGCATAACATGCTATGTAGGTAGCTTAGGTAGAAATAGCATGGCATGCTATATCCCAGTAAGAAGTGCTAACTTGCTGCACAAGCTTCTTCCAATCATGGCAAGGTATGTACCTTAATAAGCTATTATATGCTTGCTAGCATAATATGCTGTGCAGGCAGCTTAGGCAGAAATAGCATGGCATGCTATATTCCAGTAAGAAATACTAACTTGCTGCACAAGCTTCTTCCAATCATGGCAAGGTATGTACCTTAACGAGCTATTATATACTTTTCTATGCTTGCCAGCATAATGTGCTACGTAGGCAGCTTAAGTAGAAATAGCATGGCATGCTATATGCCAGTAAGAAGTGCTAATTTGCTGCACAAGCTTCTTCCAATCATATGGAAAAAGGTACAGCAGTGAGCAATCGTGTGCTTGTAAATGCTTGCTAGCATAATATGCTATGTAAGCAGCTTATGTAGAAACAAGATGATGTGGTGCTATGTGCCAGTAAGATGTGCTAATTTGCTACACAAGCTTCTTCCAATCATGGCAAGGTAGGTACCACAATGAACAATTTTGTGCTTGTTAATGCTTGTACCAAATGCAATGTACCAAAGTTAAGCAGGAAGATGTATTAATTTGTTTTGTATGATTGGAACAACCCCTGTAGCGTAGATATATTGCCCAACCATACTAAAAATGATCCGTAGAGATCAATACAAAAACTTATCGATATCAATAGAATTCTATTGGTATGAGTTTATTTCTATGGATGTCCCTACCGCTATCAATAGAAGCTATTGACATCTGTAACCTATTGATTATATCCTCAACTGATATCAGTAGACCTTTACAGACATTATTAGAAATTTGATCAGTAGGCTGGCGATATAAATAGAGTTTTATTGATACGAATTGATTTCTATGGATCTCCCTACCTTTATCAATAGAAGCTATTGACATCTGCCGCCTATTAATTATATCCTCAATCGATATCAATAGATCTTTACAGACATCAGTAGAAATTCGATCGGTAGGCTATTGATCCCAATTGGTATCTGTAGAAAGAATGATATTTGCAAATTTTGCTCATTTTTTTCCAAATCTCGATAAAAAAAAATTAAAATGTTTAAAAATCTGTATTTCCCGTTTCAAAGCATGTTTTAAACGCAATGACGTATTCCTCTAAAAAACATTATTTTTCATGCTCCCTCAGGGATCCCCCTTCGGGGGGGGGGAATCACGTTCAGTATTACAAAATTTATATCTGCGAAGTTTTGATCGAAATTTTAAAATATTCTATTTTTTTCATTGACATTTTAATATAAAAACTGATTTAAAAAATTTCAGCATTCAAAGAAAATTGGTTTTGAGGCATATGCATTAGGTTTGCAAAATTGATTAATTTTTTCCAAGTCCCAGAAAAAGAAAATGGTTCAAATACTTAAAAATATGTATCTCCCGTTTCAGTGCATACAAAATGTCATGCTAAACATCTTTTTAGAGGTTCTGAAGTATTCTTCCAAAGAACATATTTCTTTTATCCCCCCCCCCTCCAGACGGTATTCCCTATCATCAATTGGAGGGGGAAATGACGCTAGTAACTCAAAATTTACAGTTGGCAGAAAAATTATTGAAGCCCAAACTTAGATTTCTCATATATATCTGTATAGTTTGGTTGCTAATTTTTATCATCAGCTTACAGCATAAAAAGAGCGTAAGGCTAAGATCATGACGCGACAAATATTAAACTCAAATGTATTACTCGAAAAAAATCTATAACATTGTTTTAAATTAACATAGATCTATGGTTCAATCATTCGTTTCAAAGGTATTGACGAGTTTTTTTGAAATATATCCATACTGAATATTTATACCAAATGGGGGCTATTTCCTCTCAGGGGATGTTCTAACATGCACATACTTTTTCCTCATAGTTTACAACTACAGTTATCAGTAATTCCTATTAATCTCACAATCACTTCATAAAAAGTAATTCTCATTACCTACATATTTATACGAAATTTTGTTCTGTACTACACCCTAGCACACAGTCACATATTTTCTAAAAATGGTCAAACCGTATTAAGGATGGATGGTTGGGTTTTACGCCGCACTAGTGCTGCGCAGATGGGCAATTGGCGACGGTCTGGGACACACCCCTAGAGGTGGTTCGGAGACATGCCATCACAATTTTGATCCTCCACGGAAGGGATGGCTCTCCAGCTTCGGTAACCCCCAGAGGTATAATTTTTGATGGAAGCATGGAGGACATTGCGGCCATGACAGATTTTACGTGCACCAGCAACCGGTGATGTACACGACGGTCTCTGGCCGGCTCGAGTACCGAACCCGCAATCTTCCAATTACGAGGCCGACACTCTACCGACTGGGCTACCGCGGCCCAGGTATTAAGGACCTCACAAAACATGTAAATCCATTTAAAACTAGAGTTCAAAAACTTTCACGAATTCATCATTTTTTTCTTAGATATACAGAAGAAAGTATAAATAGTTAAATCGGGCTTGAGACTTATCAAAACATGTGAATCCATCAAAAACGAAGAGTTGAAAATTTTTACTAATCTTCTTTTGAAGAAAGTAAAAAAAAAAAAAAAAAAACTTAAGAAGTTTTTTGAAACATTGTAAAATTAGTTTGTTATGGTCATCACAAAACTGTTTTCTGTATATTCCAGTACAAATTGTAAAAGTATTACATATTGAAATTATTTTCCTTCGAAATTGGGGATAGCGATAGTCCTCGGAAAATGAAGACATTTGGTTACCTTATCAATGAATGACTGAAAAATATTTACCCCATAGTGTAAGGTGACCATACGTCCTCGAAAATCGAGGACTGCCCTCGAATTTTGACTTTTTTTATTTTTTGTCTCCAAAAATTCTTTGATTACTGGGGGAGACTAAATGTCCCCAAATTTAAATATTTGCAAGTATTTCTTTCAAAATCGTAGTCCATTCCGTGGAGGATCAAAATTGTGACGGCATGTTTCCAGATCACCTCTAGGGTTGAATCCCAGACCGTTGCCAAATGCCCATTAAGCACTAGTGAGACGGAAAACCCATCCATTCCAATCCAATCAAAATCGCAGTCTAATGCACAAGTACACGTACAGTGTCTAGAATATACAGTTAAGACTACTATATTATATAGTAGTCTTACATACAGTGGGGCAAGCGCTTATAATCGAATGCTTAAAATACTGCTAAAATAATTAAGCTTCCTAGATGGCGCTTCGATCGATTTTTTTTGCTCAAACCGAAGAGCTGATTGGATTTTCCTAGTTTCGTCTGCTCAATCACGTCATCTAAGAACATAATTAACCAATAGGGAGTCTCGGTTTTGATTTCGTGACACTAACTTCGATTACAGTAATTTTTTTAGCACAATTTTATTTCCCGTTTTCCACACTGTTAATTCTGTACAGTCGGTAACAAAAGTCTCCGAACACTAGCAAAAATTCCTATGTAAAAAAAGTACACTTAATACAGTTTTGTTAAATAAATCCTTGCCGAATCCTGTTTTTAGACTGACTAAGAACAGGATTCGACAAGGATTTATTTAACAAAACTGTATTAAGTGTACTTTTTTTACATAGGAATTTTTGCTAGTGTTCGGAGACTTTTGTTACCGACACGTTGAAGCACAAATAATTGGATAATCTTGGAAATCAACGAAACTTTGAAATAAAGACCCTCATACTTCATGAGCAGAGAAAGAATCATGCACTACTAATTAGTATATAAATTCTATCTTGCCCGATTTATGTTAAGTGAAAAATAAAATTTATTTTATGAAATTTTCACAAAAATGGCAGTTATATGATTACCACAAATTGCATTGATACATTGATAGGAGAGAAAAAGAAATGATTTTCTTGTAGTTATGTAATCGGGAATAATTTCTGCATTTCTGGGAGTGGGGATTCTGAAGATTAAAATGAAATGTTGTTATTTTGTGTTCTCTCCTATCATCATAATAAAGTGTAAATGGGTTCTATAGACTTGATTATTTTAATAAAGCTGGGATAGTTTAAGGGAGGCATACTATTGTAACAATCGCAGCTATCGTAGATCACAAGTCGGATCGTACACTCCGCAGCAAAAGTATCCGAGCACTAGCAATAATTCCCGTCTTAAAAATACACATTTAATACTGCTTCGTTAAATAAATCCTTGTTGAATCTCGTTCTTAGTCTTCTAAGAACATGATACGACAAGGACAATAGTATGCCTCCCTAACTTGCATAAACATATCGCAGGCTCAGCAATTTGTCATAGAAAAAAGTGTTTCAAAGCATTTTGTTATGTATAAATCAGAGTTCTTTTTATTAATTATGCCTAGCATATAGCTATTAGTCTTTTATATCCCCGAAAAAGTCCCGAAATAGAGTTTTCAATGTCCTTGAAATTTATTTCGATTTGGGGACAAACGGTGTTTGAAAATATGGTCACCTTATCATAGAGCTTAAGCGCAATATACCAAAGAATATTACATTAAATCTTAAAAAAAAAATGAAATTGCGAAGTCATAAGAGGCTCCATTTTAAAATTAAAAATATGATTTTTTATTAATATTGGTTAATTTTTTTAGTATGAGAAAACAGGTATGGCAACGTAGCGCTTGTTTGTTTACAACACGGATCAAGAACAAGATTCAAGCAAGATGGATGGTGCCATGTGAGGAAAACGTGGATGTTCTGAGTAGGATTACTATTTTAATTATCGAGATAAGTTGATAAATAAAACATTTGTTACATTTTAATACGTTTTCGTTTTTGTCATTCTCCAGTACATTTAATTTTGGACATAGCTGTAGGAAAACAATTATAATTAAAATTTTTGGTATGTTTACCAAATCGTCCTTTAGCGTTATTCTGAATGCTTGTCTGAATGGATTATATTTAAGTAGCATCGAAATGTGTTCAAATGTGTATGTTTAAAATAAGTCAAAATTATTTATTTCATAATAAAAGTTCATGAAATTAATCTTTTCGCTGTACGATATTTATTGTTTGTACGGTATTCATTGCTGTACTTCATAGCTATAACAATTTATCGATTAAAAAGAAAAAACAAAAACTTAACTGTGGTATGAAAGGCATAATAAAACATTTTAAAGGATAATTTAACAGAAAATCTGACAAAAAATACAGTAATTTTCACCTGGATGTCTTCAAATGAATGAAATAAAAAGGTAATTTAAAATAAAACTAATATATCCTAATATAAACATATTGTTACTTAATGCTTAGCAAATATCATTTGAAAATAGAAAAAAAAAAAATTATACAATCAAAAGAATTGATAATTCCATTACTATTTTAATATTTTCCCCTTACTCTTTAACTTTTATTTTTTTATTTTTTTTTAAGAGGGGGGGGGGGGAGTATAATTGGTAGTTAAATTGAAGGGTTCTGATTTTTTTTTTCCTTCTTCTTTTTAATTTTTTAAACATGTTAAGAAAAAAAAAAAAAAATCATTATTTAAAAAATATTATGTGGACTGATGTTAAATAATATAAATTGGTATGAAAGTGAAAGGTAGACTAATAAAAGATCATAAATTTGAAAATATGTTCTTTTCTAAATAATGTGAGAAGTAAACAATAATTGATCTTTTCATTTATTTTATCTGTTAAATTAGATGAGATTAAATTAGGGCGTTTTATTTACAAGTCATTTAATCATTCCGAGATTACCAAGTAATGTTAGAGATAGTTTGTTTTTACTGAATCTCTCAACCTTTTCTTGAAATTATGTTCCTATATTTGTATACGAAGTAGCTAATCGGACCGTTTATGCAATTTTGTACAGGCTATTCGAATCATCTTTTCCAAGGAGAATAAGTTAGCACTGATAAAAGATTGAAATTTAGACATAATACAATGTGTTTCGTCCCCATGCAGGAAAAATTATCTTTTTACTTTTTTTTAAGTGTGGGAGTGTGGTAGAGATTATTTATTTTCACAGAAATTTTGTACTCTAAATGATGTTAAAATTCTTCATAAAAGGGCAATAACTCAAAATAATTTTTATAAAGCAAAAATGAAAATAATAAAGATTTCGAAAATTGAATAATAAAAATAAAAAATGCAACATGAAAACAGATCTTAGTAAATGAGTATTTTTAATCTTTGAAAAAATCTTCGCAATATGTGTTATGAATATACATAAATATGAATAAATGTATAACATATGAATAAATCTGTATATTCAACTACATAAATGCAATTGGTTTTTTATTTCTTTTCCTTCTTAAAAAAAAAATTAAACCATTCCAATATAATTCGATACAAACCAAACCCAATTTTCTATACAAATATATGTATGATTTTTCTGAAAATGACATTTGTACTTATTTTGTAATGTTTTCTAACAGCAATGTTGAAATATATATGAATTGTAGATCAATCACATTATACACTTTCAAAATGCTAAAAGTTTGAATTTGTAGTTGAAACAAGCAAAATCATTAGTATATTACAGAGAAAATTGAAGATCAAACAAACAAAATCATTATTATGACCAGCGTAACAAGGAAGCAGTCTGAATAGCCCCCCCACTAATCGCACCGATGGTCCGAATAGCAACGGCCTATTTGTATAAGAAAATTCTTATATTTTCATATTTGAATGCTTTGACCCCTGCATTATTAATTTTCTACTTGATATTTCGCAAATTATTTTATAAATTTACAAATGGGGTATCATTTAAAAAAAATCTGAATTAAACTCTGGTGTATAGGTACTGTAATCTGAATTTGAACTGATGTAACTTTTTATTGTACTCTCTGCCCCCCCCCCCCCAAACAATCAGTGATCAAATGCCTTCTGAAATCTGTGATTTCTAATTGTTTTCCCCCCACATCATAAATGTCATTCTTTTTAAACTTACCTAATTAGATTCTAGAGCCTATGAAGAAGTAGAATTGTTCAATATCGCTCACTCATATAATATTTTATCCCCCCTCTCTGCTAATGATCAAATGCCCTGCAGAAGTGTTGCGATTTCTAATCTTTCTTCATCCACAGTGTAAATGTCTATAACATAGCTGCCAAGTTTTATGCCCAGGGCATAAAATTTACGGTTTTTTCACATTTTTTACGCTTTTATGCCTAGATTGCTATTTTTACTCTTTTTCTACTGATTTTCATTTCTTTTTCTTTTTTTTTTTTTTTTTTTTTTTTTTGTTTAATTTGTTTAAGTATTCAATTAAATTTAATAAAAAAAGTTATAAATAAAAAAACTCATCTTAAAAAAAAAGTATCTAAAAAGTACGATTTTTGCTGCTAATGCTTAGTAAACAAAGATCGCAATGTATTTGATCAATTGATTGATTCTGAGTTGATGCTTCTATATCGTTGGTCCCCATTTATTGGTTGAAGCACGCTCCGTTTCAACGTCAGCGCTTCAGAGGCATGGTGTGTGTTTTTCCTCCTCACCAGACATGCTCGGTTCACCTCAACCCTTGCGCATCTTACAGAAACGGAAGCATGGGAAACGTGGGTGATGTTCGTTTTGTTATTATGTCTGTGCTTACAATTGTCACACGCTTTTGAAAATTTTGATGATGGCTGAAAAGAAATCTTATCAACTGTTTAAAGATAGCTATAGAACTGAATTTTGATGTATAAGAGCATCTAGTCATTGTGAAAAGTTTGCATATTGCATTTATTGTCAGTCCAGTTTTACAATTTCTCATAGCGGCAAATACCATACAACCAAACACATTGGAAAGAAAAAAAATGTCTGTATTATGCAAAATCAGCTAATATTAGCAAAAAGAATAAAATACATTACTACTTCAAGGAAGATAATCAATTGTATTTACTATATTCTGAGAAAGTGTTTAAAAAAAAAATTCTTTCAACAAATGTAGTTTTTACATTGTATTTTAATAAATGAAGCTTTTAAATTTATTTTTCCTTTCCGTTTTTTTTTTTTTTTTCTTCTTTTTTTGAGTTTGTAAATGTAATAACTAATTAAATTGAAAAATAGTTATCTGAAATATTTAAAAATAATTACTGTATCTGATACTTCTAAGCAGTTTGAAAACTATTTTTAAAATAAATCTAATGTGAAATTCAGACTAATTGCATCACTGTGTGAATATATGAAATTTGTAAGTATAGTAAATAATTATGAATGATAGCTAAACTTTACATTATATTACTTTTTATCAAATGTTAATGTATTTAAAAAGTAAATTAGTGATTTTTTTTTTTTTTTTTTTTTTTTAAATACTTTTAAAATCTTATATGCCAAAACAGAAAAAATCCCATTTGCTTCTTTTCTTTTTTTTTTTTTTTTTTTTTTGGGGGGGGGGGGGTGGTGCCAATCTTTTTGTTTGTGCACTGTTTTACTCCTTGGAATTTTCTCAGTTTAGTAGGTATGCAATAATCTTTTTAAACTTGCTTTATGAGATTCTAGAAAATATAAAGAAGTAGAATTGTTCAATATCTTTCACTTGTTTATTTTTTTTTTTTTTTTGTGTGTGTGTGTGTGTGTGTGTTTCCCACCCACTCCCAACAGTCGGCAATCACATGCCACCTGTAATACTTGCAATGTCTTTTTAAACTTACCTAATTCGATTCCAGAGCTCATAAAGAAGTAGAATTATTCAATATCACTCACTCATATAATATTTTATTCCCTCTCGGAAGAAAGTGCTGATAGGTGATAATGTTTTCACGGATGTTTAATATTTCTACAATTCTTTTTCTAATTTATAAAGTAGATTATAGTCACCTAAACAAACCTCAAAATGTCGGCGAATTATAGCATATGACTCATTTACTTGTTTCAGAGGGGGGAATGGATCGATTGGCTCATCATTACTTTCATTTTCATATTTTTCTTGCGAGGAAGATGTGAAAATTTCTTTGTCATCTTCTGTCATCTCGTTTCCATCCAATTCTTTAAATTGCACGAGCTCTGCCTAAGTGAATTTCAGCTGTCTGAAATCACCTATCCCGAAGTCTTCAAAATACCAAATTTCACTGTGCTCAAAATCATTAATTACTTTTTCATCATCCCATATTTCACATTCGATATTTTCCAATTTTGCTTTTTTTCAACAACAATAAACAATTTTTAATTACTTTTAGAAAAGGAAATCTTGTATTTTAAGTTTAAACTTATTCAAATGGAAAAACTTCGCAATATCCTATACTAATGTTTTCAGTTATTGATTGTAAGCAGTCTCAGACTTTATTAAAGCATAGTAGATTCAAAGGGAGCAATGAAAGTTTGTACTAATCTATACTTTGTTACATCCGATCTTGTTTTAAGTGGTTTTTTTTTTTTTTTTTGTATTATTTATTTATTTTGGGAAAGGGGGGGGGGGCTGTTTGATTTAAACAGTGCCGACACTGTTTAAAGAACGTTGTTTAATGACTGAAGCTTTGGATATATATAGCACTTAATTTACAATTGTGGGTAATCAAATTATTAGATTTTTTTTTTTTTTGTGACATTTTTTGATATTTTTTTAAATACTAGATTTATACATATATATATATATATTTCTTTTTCATTTCTTGTTTCATTTTATTTTCATTCCAGGTCAAATGAGAGAATATCTACTGAAAAGAGGGAAAGACATATGTGGAAGTGAGGCTGAAACAAAAAATTAAATCGATACGTGTGCCTGATAAAATTCAAGATGTATGCAATATGCTTAAATGTGTCATGAAGCTCGTAATAAATATGTTTAAAGTGTGTTTTTGACTTTTCCTTAATAAATGGAAAAAAAAAAGAAATCATAATACATCTTTTTTAAATAATTTGCTTTGTCCTTTTCTGTCCTTACCCATTTTGGGTACTTACCTTGGTATTTATTTTTCAGTGAGTTCTATTCATATATAAAGTATCTATGATTAGTATATAGTATGATATTATGTATATATATATATAGAGTTTTAAGGTAAATTTAAGAAAAAAATTGAAAGTTTTTACAGAATTTTTATTTTATAAAGGCTAAAAAAAATGTATATTAATCTGAAAATAATAATGCAGTATTACATCATACATTTTTCGCAAATTATTTGATTTAAATAACAGTACTTTTTGAATAATATATTTGAAGATTTTTATAAAGTCATTTTATTTAAATTAATAAGAACTTTCTTTTTTTAAATGAGAAAGAGCTGGTAATAATCACAAAAATTAAGATGCAATACTAGGGCTGATTGATACTAATTTAAATATCTTAAAACTTATGGCAATACTTGACTCATTTCTAAAATAACATTCAGGAAAGAAACATTTTGGTTAAAACTTAAAATAGTTATAATTATTTTTAAAAGGAATATAAATTATATTTAAAAAAAAAAAAAAAAAAAAAAAAAAAACCAAATGTTCAAAACTAACTAAATTTAAAATATTTTTTACTGTACCATTGTACAACACTTATTTTTTAAAGTTTTTTGAAAAATAATTCAAAGAATCCTTAAGGCTGCTCTCAAATAAAAACTCACAATTTTTTGAGATGATATAAAGGCTGTTTTCAATGATTGAAAAAAGAAAAAAATGTAGATATCATTTTTAAACAGTAGAAAATAGAATAATGTTTGATGTTTTTAGAAATTTTTTATTTTATTTTTTTATTTTAATTATCTTCTAGTATAGCTCCGTACCATTTTAATTTGTAAACTCTTAATAATTGAGATATTATTTTTGTTGTAATAAATAAATATATATGCAGTGGAGAGTCAAATATCTGCACAGCTCAGGACCAGATGTTGTGCATTTGGCGGATTTTGGAGCCCATAAAAAATCATTTTCAATTTGAATAATAAAACCAGAATATTAATCAAATTAAACATATACAAGTGAATAATAACACAATTTCACTTGTATATTAAATTATTAGGTATATAACACTGAACATTAAATACATATATAAAGAAAACAATAAATGAAAAATGAAAAAATATTCGTCAAATTTAGACAAAATCTGTTCACATGCAGTTTGTTTTAAACTACACTTTAACATGCACACATACAAAAATTTTTTTTTTTTTTTTTTGTCTTATTTTGTAACTCAAATTTATTTTTCAAAGTATTTAACTGAATTCTTCCGTAAACTATGTATTTATCAGATAGCATTTTAAAAAATTAATTTATTGTTTTCCTCATTGATAATGATCATCATAATTTTCTTTGGATTAATTTAATATATTGTTGATAATTTCTTTATCAGAAACTTGGTTCTTGCAGTTTTTCATATTTTTATTATTGTAATCATAAAATGCAAGCACAAAGTCTGCATTCAGGATCCTTTACAAAAATTCTGCTTTGCAGTTTTGTAACTTAAATTTCATTGTTTGTATCTGAAAAGCTGTGCAAATTTCAGACTTTGACGGATTTTAGATCGGCAGATTTCTGGCTCTCTCTGTCTATATATATATTTTCTTTTTTTTTCTTTAAGTACGTCAAAGTTGGCAATTTAGTTGATGATTTTCATCCCTTTTTTGTGATGTGAAAGTTTACAAATTAGAGTTTTGAGAAGTATTGTATTTAGAGAAAAAATTTAAACTTATTTCCCGTTTTAGGCATTTCAATGCAGAATTGCCACGCTACCTGGAAATCCTGGAACAGTCAGGGAATTTGAAAATTGACCATGAAAGTCAGGGAAAAATCAAGGAATTTTAATATTTTAGCCAGAATCTGGAAAAGTCAGGGAATTTCATACAATGATTGCCAAAAAAAATTAAATTTTCCTCCAATGTAGAGTCATTTTTCTTGTTTTTTTCTTAGCTTTTGCCATTTTTTAAAAACAAGACCTCTTAGAAAGACCCCCGCATGGAGGGCAATCTGTCCTTAGGTCAAAGTAATATGTAACTTTTGTGTTTTCAAGTTTTACCATAATTATTTTGCCCTCAATGCAACCAATGCACAATATGTGGCTAGACTGGAATTTTCTTAGAACACGTCTGGAAAACCTGGAAAAGTCAGGGAATTTCATTCTCCTATTTGAGTGGTAACCCTGTCAATGGTAATGTCAGAAAAAGTCATACATTTTCATCAAAAATTAGTTCTGTGAATCTGTTGAAAATTTTACATTATTTACCACAATGTTATCCATTTAAGAACAGCTTTAAAAATGCTTCTCACCATTTCCCACCAATTTCAGAATACCGTGTTAATGTGTGGGTAAGGTAAATGTAAGATAACTAATCTTCCATTTTAACATCCTTGTAGCATAAAATTTACTTATAGTAATATTAGCATAAAAATTAAATGGTTAACTGTTCACTAATCAAAATAAGAATTCATTTGTAGCACAACATTCTAAGAAATCACTATTAGAAGCTTTGCAGGTGCCATCTATATGAAATAAACAGAGTTAATTATTTGCATTCCATTATAAGTACCATTCCTTGCATCCCTTTTTATTTTTTGAATATATATATATTTAGATAAAAATTGATTACTGATTTAACTTTCAAAAATACCCAGTTTTGTGGTATTCACACAGGCCTTAGGTAAATACCCTAAATTTGGCTAGTATAAATAAAATTAAAAGCAACTGCTGGTTGAAAAATAATGTTATAATAACAAAAAGTAACAGATGGTAGGAAAGTCCTGCTATAATAGCAAAAATTAAAAGCAACTGATGGTAGAAAAGTAATGCTAGAATAGCAATAAAAAAGCATCTATTGGATGTGAATTACTGCTAGAATAGCCGAAAGTGCAAGCAAGTGGTGGTCTTGATTGCTGTTAGGCCAGCAACTTATTCAAGCAACACAAATTGGATTATGTATGCTGGACAAGCAATAAAAGTAAGCCAATACACACCATGATATGCTGGTAATTCTGGTGGAACCAGCAAATATTAATGCTAGTTTTTATGCTATTTTACTTGCTGGGATACAGCATTTAATGCTAGTCCAGCAAACAAATATCAGCATGAAAAGCTGGATTAAGTATGCTGGACAAGCAATAAAAGTGGGCCAAAATACACCATGACAAGCTGGTAATTCTGGTAGAACCAGCAAATATTAATGCTAGTTTTATGCTATTTTACTTGCTGGGATACAGCATCTAATGCTAGTCCAGCAAACAAATACCAGCATGAAAAGCTGGATTATGTATGCTGGACAAGCAATAAAAGTGGGCCAAAACGCACCATGACAAGCTGGTAATTCTGGTAGAACCAGCAAATATTAATGCTAGTTTTATGCTATTTTACTTGCTGGGATACAGCATCCAATGCTAGTCCACCAAACAAATACCAGCATGAAAAGCTGGATTATGTATGCTGGACAAGCAATAAAAGTGGGCCAAAACACACCATGACAAGCTGGTAATTCTGGTAGAACCAGCAAATATTAATGCTAGTTTTATGCTATTTTACTTGCTGGGATACAGCATCCAATGCTAGTCCACCAAACAAATACCAGCATGAAAAGCTGGATTATGTATGCTGGACAAGCAATAAAAGTGGGCCAAAACACACCATGACAAGCTGGTAATTTTAGTGGCTCTAGCAAATATTAATGCTAGTTTTATGCTATTTTACTTGCTGGGATACAGCAGTTAATGCTAGTCTAGCAAAGAAAAAAAGCATCTGTTGGTTGTGAATTTCTGCTAGAATAGCAAAAAGTGCAAGCAAGCAGTGGTCGTGATGGCTGCTAGACCAGCAAAATATTCAAGCTACACAAGCTGGAATATGTATGCTGGACAAGCATATAAAGTGTGCCAAAACACACCATGACTTGCTGATAGTTCTGGTGGAACTAGCAAATATTTATGGTAGTTTTATGCTATTTTACTAGCTGGGATGAAGCATGTAGTGCTTGCCTAGCAAACAAATACCAGCATGAATTTCGACTTGGGCTGCCATGTTAAAAATTTAGATAAAATGCTATCACAGCGCCACCTGTTGAGCTATTGATCCCCAAACATAATCAGTACCAGTTTATGTCGGGGACCAACTAAATACCAAGTTTGGTTAAATTTCGTTAAAAAAAAAAAAAAAAAAAAAAAAAAAATTGCGATTTTTTTCGGGGGGGGAACCGATGCCCCCACATGCACAAAAATTTTTTCCCAGCTAACTATTACTATTATCAACGAGACCTTTCGAAAGATACCCATCTTGAAAATTTACTTCCCCGGGGTGGTACTTCCCCCCCAGGGGGGGGGGGGACCGATGCCCCACATGCACAAAATTTTTTTCCTAGCTAACTACTACTATTATCAATAATTCATATTAATTTTACAATCACAAGTGTAAAATAACTCTCTTTATGCCCATTTATACGGAATTTTGTCCTATGCTGCCATGTTAAAAATTTGCATAAAATGCGATCACAACGCCACCTATTGAGCGATTGATCCCAAAATCTAATCAGCACCAGTTTATGTCAGGGTGCAACTAAATACCAAGTTTGGTTAAATTTCATTCATTGGTTCGTGAGATACAGCGTCCACAAAAAAATGATACAGACAGACAGACAGACATTTTCTAAAAACTATTAATTCGTGTTCTCCACATCCCAAAACATGTAAATCCATCAAAAAGTGGACTTCGAAAATTTTCGCGAATCCAATACTTTCTCTATATTACATATAGAAGAAAGTAAAAATCTTGTATAAATGTGCATAAAGAGAATTATTACTTTCTTCTATATGTAATATAGAGAAAGTATTGGATTCGCGAAAATTTTCGACCTCCGTTTTTTGACGGATCTACACGTTTTGGGATGTCCTGAACACGAATTGATAGTTTTTAGAAAATGTCTGTCTGTGTGTCTGTCTGTCTGTCTGTCTGTCTGTCTGTCTGTGTGTCTGTATCATTTTTTTGTGGACGCTGTATCTCACGAACATATGAATGAAATTTAACCAAACTTGGTATTTAGTTGCACCCTGACATGAACTGGTGCCCATTAGATTTGGGGATCAATAGCTCAACAGGTGGCGCTGTAATCGCATTTTATGCAAATTTTTAACATGGCAGCATAGGACAAAATTCCGTATAAATGGGCATAATGAGAGTTATTTTAAACTTGTGATTGTAAAATGAATTGGAATTATTGATGATAGTAATAGTTAACTAGGAAAAAAAAATTGTGCATGGGGGGGCATCGGTTCCCCCCCTGGGGGGGAAGTACCCCCCCGGGGGGGTTAAATTTTGAAGATGGGTATCATTCGAAAGATCTCGTCAATACCTTTAAAACGAATGGTTGAACCATAAATCTGTGATAATTTAAAACAAAGTTATCGATTTTTTTTACTTTTAACAAAAAAAAACTTAGAAAAATAATCGTATTTTTTTTTTTTTTTAACGAAATTTTACCAAACTTGGTATTTAGTTGGTCCCCGACATAAACTGTTGCTGATTATATTTGGGGATCACTAGCTCAACAGGTGGCGCTGTGATAGCATTTTATCTAAATTTTTAACATGGCAGCATAGGACAAAAATTCGTATAAATGTGCATAATAAGAGTTATTTTACACTTGTGTTTGTAAAATTAATATGAATTATTGATAATAATAGTACGTAACTAGGAAAAAAATTTTGTGCATGGGGGGGCATCGCTTCCCCCCCTGGGGGGGAAGTACCCCCCCGGGGGGGGTAAATTTTGAAGATGGGTATCATTCGAAAGGTCTCGTCAATACCTTTAAAACGAATGGTTGAACTATAAATCTGTGATAATTTAAAACAAAATTATCGATTTTTTTTACTTTTAACCAAAAAAAAAAAAAAAAACTTAGAAAAAAATTCTATTTTTTTTTTTTTTTTTTTTTTTTTTTTAAATATTGTTAGTGATTGAATATGTATTAATTTTCACAAAAAAAAAAGGAAAAAAAATCTTTTTTTTTTTTTTTAATATTGTTACTGATTGAATATGTATAGGAAAATATAGAAGAAAGTCTTGTGGTGGCCACAACATACTAGTTTTTTAATAATCATTGTAAAATTAAAAAGAATTATTTATAATAGAGATAGTCAGCTGCGAAAAAAATATTGTATATATAGGAGCCTCGCCACCCCCTTCCCCCTCCCTCGAGGGGAGTAAATTTTCATGATGGGTATCTTTCAAAAGAGCTCAGCAATACCTTTTAAATGAATGGTTGAATCATCGATCTGCGATAATTTAAAATAAAGTTATCGATTTTTTTTTCATTTTTAACAAAATAAATAAATAAATAAAAATAAATAAATAAAATAAATAAATAAAATAAGATAAATGTAATATCGAGAATAAAATTGACTTTTTTTCTTTCTTTTGGATATTTAGTGTTATACTACTTCTCTAATATGGAAATCGTCTGCATTTTCATGGAAGATAATTTTTTTAAATAATAATTTTAATAAATTATTTTTACTGAGTGAATTTGTTTAGGAAAATATAGAAGAAAGTCATGTGGTAGCCACAACATACTACACTGGTTCTCATAATTATAAGGACACCCGTTTTTCTGTATTAACTAAACACTGAACACTATTATTTAAACAAATATATTTCTTATTAATTTGAATTTCATTAATAGACTATATTTAAAAAGTTTTATTGTTTTTCTATCTTAAAAAACTTTAAATACGGTCAAAAAGATGATTTTTCAGGTGTTCACAGTTATAAGGACAGCTCGAATCTCAATAATTTTTTTTCAGTTATTCTTTAAATTAATATTTTATGGGTCTCTTTTTAGGGTGAAACAGTCAGACATTCTCTCTGGTATATATATATATATATATATATATATGTTACCGTTAAAACGCGAAATCTGTTAATCTGCAGATTACCTAGCTAATCTGCAGATTAACTAAAATGACCCGTTAAAGTGCAGAATAAAGAGTTTTCCGCATTTTAACTAGGTAATCTGCAGACTAACGGTTTCAGTATCGTTAAAGTTCAAATATTTGTTTCGAGCTTTAGTTTTTTTTACATTCACTATGACGTCAAACAGCCATGTGATACAGATTTGCGAATGACCTTCAAACATAACTAAAACTTTTACCCCTTCACTTCCGCTACGCTATGATGATAAACCCAGGGGGGTGCCATTTCATAGTTGCGCGAATTTTTAGCTATTTGAGATTTCTCGCGCACTACGTCGTATGGAGGATGGATCAAATTTTGTTTACATCGTTTACATTTGAAATAAATGTGTTTTTACTGGGATGTATAATAGCAATAGATAGATTGCTCATAAAATCAAAGCATGTAAGTAATTTATCATCGTGTATATTATATCATACATTTTCAAGATCAGAAGTAATAAATCAAAGGGATATTAAATTAGCAATAATCATGTAATAAGTATGTTTGGTAAATGTTTATGCTACTTCCCTTCGATTTTCAAGTACACTCTTTTAAAAGCTGACAGTAGCCAATGCCTGTTGTCTGCTGTCAAAAGTGATATATTTTTTTTTTTTATTCAAATAGGGACATAATTAAGATTTTGTTAAAATTCATTATCTTTATGAAACATATTGTGGTATCTCATAATAAACAAAATGTTTAATTTATGTAGTGGATAAAAATAAGTACACGCAAAAATATTTCTGCAGTTCAAAATTAAATTTGCAGTTAATACAATTGAAATAAAATAAACTTTTGTGTAAAAAAAATCTTAGGTACTTTTTTTAATTTAATTTTTTTTTTCTTTCTTTAATCCTCTGTAGAAAGTATCTGGATAATTGAAAATTTTATGAAATTGTTTTTATGTAGTAACACATTTCAATGTAACTTTTGTAATAACATGTTAAAAGTGTCAGTAGTAGCACATGTTTTCCAATAAAAATAGTTTTAAAAATACCAACAAGCCAACATGAGCAAAATGTTTTGAAACTATTTCTGTCATTACATATTTAAACAATGAATATAATTTTTCTTTTGTAAAAAATTGTTGATCATTGCTTAAACATTTTGGAGTATTATATATATATATATATATATATATATATATAACACCACAGAACTGAGGTGTAAAAGTAATAAGTACAAAACTTTGAATAAACACCATAAAATGCAAGAGTTCACAATAATTGTTTCAGGTGAAAAGAAAACATGACCCTTCGGCAGCGCTTTATTGCCAGCGCTCTTGCCTACTTTATTCGCCTTGATGAAGTGTTGTGTTTTCTTTTAACCTGAAACAAATGTTGCAAGTTCTTGCATTTTATGGTGTTTATTCAAAGTTTTGTATTTATTAATTTGGAGTATATTTACTGACAGGGTTTAATCTGGCAAAAAAATTACTTTAGCATTTTAGCGAAAATAGGCAAGCACTATTTTAGCTTTTTCGAAAGTTAATTAATTCATTGGATACCATTGATTTCTTTTACTTACAAGGAACATCACCCAAGTAACCGGCTCGGATTTCAATGAAAGAGAGGTGTTTCTTTCATATTTGATATGCTATCAAATTTTACTCAAAAACATGCGAAAAATTTGTATTTATACAGCAAGTGAATACTCAAATGAATAATTCAGTTGAAATAATTTTCAGTACTGTAAATTTTCATTTGTAACTTAAACATGAAAGCGCAAAATCATTTAGTATTTTTAAGTATTTTTTCTTAATTTTAAATGTTTATTTTATTAATCTTGGGGAAAAAAAACTTATATTTTAATTCTGATGCGGTAATGGACCTTCGTTTTATACTCATGGTCTGGTATCAAGTTTTTGCTGGAAATATTTGTTTTATAAAGTGTGCTAAAGTTTTGTCAGATCTGCGTTTTCGTACCAGCCTTCTACTTGAACTGTGCTACCATCATGTTAGACTTGCGGCCTAGTCTCAGACTTCTTTTGTGACTGATTATGTTTTTTGAACTGTGCTATCACCATATTAGACCTATCGGCCTGGTTTTGAGGATTTTTCTTTATATGCTTTTTCAACAGCAGAGTACACTTGGAATTCAACAACCAAAAATTCGGTAAGTGATTTTCGCACCCTTCTAATTTCTGTTATTAAGGAACCTATTTTATTTGTAAACTGATACTAATAATTATTTTGAAATATATTGTTATGCTGAAACATTTTTTAAATGGGGAAATAATAAATTTAATATGAGTTTACAGTCTGACATAAATATTAAATTCTCCTATTCCCAATATTTAGTTTATTTTTAATATTAAAATTGATAACAATATTGAAGTATTTAAAAGGTAAACAAACATATCATAATATTACAGATAACTGAATATATTATGTATCTCTTTTTAAATTGAAAAATATAAGTGTTTTATTTTGAACAAATATTTAAAAAAATGTGCTTATGTTTCATTTTTACTCATAAAATTAAAATTCATAATTTTACTGAAATATCTGAAATGTAAACAAACATATCGCGATCGTACAGTAAAATGTATATATTTTACATTCTTTTAAAAAAATATGTGTGCTTTCTTTTGAGTAAAACAATTAAATAACTGCATTTTTATTTAATTTAATTTTAATATAATTGAAATTCATCGTTTTATTGAAGTATTATAAATGTAAACAAATGCATAGCAATGTTGCCGAAAACGCGAAAGCTTTATAATTTTTTATGAACTTATATGTATTTAAAATAAATATTTTAACGAATGTACTTTTATTCATGTAATACCGTTCTTGATTTTCGTTTTTGGGTAATATTTATATCAGATTATAGGATATATTTTTTAGTAAGTAATAGCTAGCTCTGGGCGAACAGCCGTATATCTTGTATCGTAGTTTGTTTCTGTCTTTCGCCATGTGACGTTTCACTTCTGCTTGCTTCTGATTGGCTACTCTTCAAATGGCCCAACCTTATGATAGAAGAACCTTGGATAAACCTAAGGCACCTATATCTTTATAGGGGCTCTAGATAAACCGATAAACGGCAAACGCAAAATGTGGAGGATGGAAGCCATGATTAGGTTTATTATTATGACTAACACAAAATTTAAAGTAACAAGTAAGTTATAATTGTTTTAATTTTGATTTTATTTCTATCTTTTTTAATTCTGTCAATATAAGTTTGATAAGGGTCTGTATTTTATTAATGAAATTTAATCTTAATTAAAAGCTGTCTCTCGTGAAACTCCATTTTGAATTATGAATATTAGATTTACATTACAGTAATTATTTCCTTCCGAACTAAAACTATTAAACCATAACTTTTAAAAACTAATTTGTTTTAAAATTGATTTAAATTACTATTACTTACTGAAAAAAAAAAAAAAGATATATTAATTATTAACTTTGAAAAATATTATGGAATTTAATAAATACTTAATATGAAATTTTTGTACATTTTTTAGCATTTCATTACATTTTTTTTCTCTTTCAGTTTCAAGTTTCCTCTACATATTTTATATATCATGATTATATTTTTATTTATTTATTTATTTATTTATTTTTTTAATTTTGTTCGCTTTTTCAAATAATTTCGTTGTAGATCACATAAAAAGTGTTAATAAAGTTTTTTTTTTTTTTTTTTTTTTTTTTAAATATAAAATTAATATATTTGCTAAACTTGTGCAGATATATGTATGCTGCAAAATATAGTTTAATAAAGCATTGAAAACTGTCATTTTAATTTTCATGCATTCTAAAAAATGTTAAAGCAGTTTTAATTATTTGAAGTACTTCTTAAATAATGCTTCTGATTTGTCTAATTTAATATTTCTAGTAATATTCTATATAATTCAATATTTCTAGTATTTAAATAGTAATAGCAATATAAGTCGTTAATAAAACTTTTTTTTTTTTTTAATTTTAAATTGTTAAATATTTTTATTTTGAAAAGAAATCGTTACTGTATTACAATTCTAACATTCATTTATAAAATAGAATTTATTGAAAGCTATTAAAGCTATTATATTTCATATTAAAAATGAATAACATATTCAAACTTATATTGACAGAATAAAAAAGATGAAATAAATAAAAAATAAAACAAATATAACTTTAAAAGATATAAAAATTAAAACACATACAGATTAAAATAAGTAAAGAAAGAAATAAGAAAAGAAAACTATTTTTTTTTTTTTCCGAATGAAAAAACAAATACAACACAGCGTGCTGTAAAATTACAACTCCAGATATCTTATTTTCACTTTAACTAGTGCCTAGTAGGTAATGTGCAGATTATCTAGGTAATTCGCAGATTACCTAGGTAATTTGAGAAATAAAACAATTTTCCTTACTTTAACGGATCACCCTAGTTAATGTGCAGATTACCTAGCTAATCTGAAGATTAACTGATTTCTGCACTTTAGCGGTAACATATGTATGTATATATATATATACACATTTTTTTTTTTAAATATTCAGTTTCAATACCATTTCATACAGCATAGATGATATTCTGAATACATTTAAACTATTTAAAATTGCTTTCCACTCGCATGCACTTTTCTAATATGATAAGTTAAGGTTTTTTCAACTTTTAGGCCACGGGAAAGGCAACAATACAGAAGTTTCTTTCTTCAAACTATTTACTATTGCTCTAGAAGTAGAGAAAAAATGTAAGTCTTTTTGAAAAAAATATTATTACCCCCCAAAATCTAACAAAAATCTGAGAATTCCACGTTTAAAATTTGCGGATATTCTCTTGATGTTCATAATAATAGAAAAAATTACTAAATTCATTCTGTCTTCAGTAGAAACAGCTCCCCAGAGCACCATAGATCCACCTTTAAAATGCCCGATTCATATCTGCGTTTAAAAAAATCTGCTCTGTCTTCCGCTGTCTTCAGATCGTGCCAGTAACTGTTAGAACCATTTGGTTAATCAAGAATAAAATGTTTTTCATCCGAAAATGCAACATTTTACCATTTAATATTGTCTTTATTCAACTTTAACACAGACGTTCTTTCCCCAATTAAATACTTATTGATTATTATAGGTTTTTTACTCATTTTAACACATTATTAATCATTTTAAACATACATAAATGTGGACCCCAACCTTTCGTTACAAATTACGAGCAAATTCTGCAGCAGCCATTATGATTTTGCATCAGATCTCTCTCCTATCGAACCATCAGTTCAACGTTTGATCACATTTCCTTCAGCAATTTTAGATCTTCGAATTTCATTAGAAATTCGGCAGATTGAAATTATCCTTCCACTTAAAAAACACATTTATCCTACTTCACTACATGAACGTTCTTTTTTTCGAGGAATTGTCAGTAATGTCCGTCCAAGAAAAATTGAAGTCTTATATATGAATTAATCTAGCCCAGTAGTTACTAAATTCGCATGTGAACTGTAATTGATCCGCTAGTAAGTTAAATAAAGCGAAAAAATTTTGATTGTCCCTATAATTATGAACATCTAAAAACGTGTAGAAAAAAATATTTTGCATTATTTTTTATTAATTTTGTTTCATATTAAAAAAATTATAGCAGTTTTGTTTTTTAGAATACTAGATATATGAAGTGCACTTAGTATAATCTTGTTCACAATTATTTTTACATTAGGTATTTCAAAACATAAAGTGTCCTTATAAATATGAGAAGGAGTGTAGTTTGCTTATGTAACATGCAGTATTTTAAAATCAATACAACGTCATTTTTAGAAAATATGACCTACTACAGTAGAAGGCAATATACTAGAATCAGAAAAGAAAAATATTAAACATCTGATGAAATATGAGCATTTTTGATAAACAATGTTTAACTACGCAATCGTTACTAAAATTTATTTTGTTTAATGTATTAAACAAATGCATAGAGTAATTCTCGTCAAAAACACAAGCAGATATCGTAAAAATTTAGAAAGATATCATCGATAGAATGAGTTAAATTTTAAATACTCAGTGTGACGATAGTGGATTTTCAAAATGACAATTAAATTAAAAATTTAATATTTCAATTTTATTAAAATGTAAAACTACAAACAGTAGTGAAGTGAGGCAAAAAGAATTATTCAATTCCCATCTGCTAAATTATATGCGTTTATTTTTCTGGGGGACCGGGGCAAGAAAGTGCCAAAAGTTTAGTGACCAGAAGTCTTCGAATCCCGAAGACGGTTCTCGAATACTCCTTTCGTCCCCCGAAAATTAGAACATATTTGAGAACGCTGATTATAAAGTAATTAATGTTTTATTATGAAAAATTATTATATGTATAATAAATGAAATGAAATAAATTCTTTCGGGTATTTCATAAATAAAAATAATCTGGTGTGTCACTCACACGACTTTCTCTTACCCTGCATTTTAATGCCAGAAAGATAATTTGCATATTGAGTTTTAAGATCAATAACGCAAAATAATAAAAAATAATGTACTTTTACTTTTAAAGTAATCTAAAATAGCTTTAGGAGCAGTTTTATTTGACATGTAATTCTATGTGTGTGTGTGCGGGGGGGGGGGGGGTAATGCCCCCTTCAACTCACCGTACATTTATTGTGCATACAATTGTAAAAGAAATAATAATAATCAAGCCAATCTTGATCAAATTTTTAAGTGGCAACTTAATACGAACTTCAAAAAACCACATTTAAATTTCTGATAAAAACAGATAACTGCAAGAAATCTGTTTTTAAATTACGCTGATTACAGATATATATATATATATATATATATGTATATATACAGATCAACCGCTAAATATTGGACTTTCGTAATCAGGGTACCTCAAGATGTGATATTATGCAATAAACTAGAGTTGAGAATAGAACTTAAAAAAATACTTTGTTTTCAGTATGGGCATGAAATAATAATTTTACTTCCTGAGCAGTGTCAGTCGACATAGTAAAATATCACAAAGCACTTCCATCAATTACATTCAGTATAAAAGAATGTTTAGCTTAATTTTGGGTAACCCTGTATATATGCACTATAAACAATATTGAGTACTTAAATTTAGTCTTACTTGAAAAACATCTAACACAAAATGAATTACAATTCCAGCATTTCGGATTATAACCACAATATATCCAAATACTTCGGGTAGCCCTGTAAACGAATGATGAACGATTTCCATACCACAATCTACACAAAACATGCTTTTCTGCAAGTAAAAAATTTTGTTCAAGCCAGCCTATTGATGTTACACTGTACTTACCAGAAATTTTCCCATAGACAATTTCCCCAATGTATTTGAATTCTCTTGGTTGTCCCTGTACACGGACCATTTGCTCGTGATCAACGAAAGGTTTAGTGCAGCATTCTTATATGATACACATTTAAAATACCATGTTTTGACTTTCTCCTATTATTTGCTATTGAGATATGTTGATTACAGACAGACAAACACACACACAGAGAGAGAGAGAGAGAGAGAGAGAGAGAGAGAGAGAGACCAACTACTAAAAACAGGATTTTCTCATTCAGGGGACATCAAAACGTATAACTATAACAAAAATTCAATTTCGAAAATTTGACAATACTTTCTATTCCATATATATTGGTAAGAGCAAGTAATTACTACTATTTTACTATTTAATATGATTTATTTATTTTGTACTCGAAATTAAGGGACACCGCCATATTTGTCCTCAAGTTCTATTTAAAAAATTTAGTCGCCCTAATTATAGGTTACCCTTTGTATTTCTGAACTTTTCCGATATTTGCTTGTTTTTTTTACACGAGTAACTTTACACATCTAACATAATATAAAATTTCTAAGTATATATTTTTGAACGTATAATAATACTGCTATGAACATTTTTCTTCTACTTTTTATGTATGTACATATATACATACATAAAAATATAAGAAATAATTAATCTGTGTATGTATATATGTGCATACATAGATTACATATGTAACATATATACATACGTTATGTATAAAATAGAAATTGTACTTTCATTAGATTTGTTGACAGTACTTCTATATAGAAGATTCTATATTTAGAGCACTAACTCTAGTTAACTACAGCTAAGAAAAAAGATAGCGGATATTACTTTAGATTAGGGTTTTCAGCTAGTTCGTCACAAATATTTATTCACATCGCCTCTGTAATTACAGCGGTGACAAGTGTTTGAAAGATGATGTCGAAAGAGTAAACTTGAACTGAGTTCAAATCGCTTTAAATTAAAATATGTAGCAAACAACGTTGGGGTACATATGATGAATATACTTTCACGAAAATTTTATGATAAATAAAGTAATTAAAAATGCTAAATACAAATATTAGATGCTATTGTCCTAAATAAACGTTTATATTTAATTTATTAATACAATTTATTTAGTAAAGCTTACATTACTTGGCAAAATAATATAAGCTGAAAATCGAATATAGAAAAAAAAAGTTAAAATATATATTTAATGAATATATATTTTAACTTATAGTCCTTTAGGGTTTAAATACGTATAAATTTTATTTTACTTAAACTTGGATTGACTTTTTTTTTTTTTTTTAATTTTATTCCATTCCAATAATTTTTAAATTATAATGAATCATTCCATATTTCTAATTCAAAAATTATTTTTTATATTAAGTACTACATATTTTTTGTACATATTTTTTACAGTATAGCAATGATATAAGACTATATCACCGAAATGGTAAACTGTGGCCATCCCAAACTTTTCTTCTGTATCATTCTATATAACAGCGCCATCTACCGATTAACGTCCACAAAATTTTAATTAACATTCTTCTCACAATAAAGGCTTTACGGCTGCAGTTTGGTGCAATTGTAACTAATAGCTACTGAGATATAGCAATCTAAAATTCGTAGAAAGTTAACAACAGTAGCGCCACCAGTCTTCCGATATATAATACACTAAAATTGAATCAGCAAATTTTTTCGTAATATCTATCACCCATAGCAAATTTGGTGCATTTATATATCGTAGAAGCTGATATATTACCTTCCCGTAAATGAAATAAATTGTAACGTAGCAGAGCCATCTGTCAGCCGATATACACCCAATTTAAGACAGTTTTTCTTTTCATAATGTTCATAATATATATGAAGTTTGAAACATTTATACACTACAGAAGATAAAATGTAGCCTTCCTTTAAATGGAACAAATTGCAGCACAGTAGCTCCACCTGTTGAACGATGTATCGCAAAAATTAGTCAGCATTAATTTAAGTCAAGGTCCAACCAAATATAAAGATTAATGAATTCCATCCATTGTTTCATGATATACAGTATCAACAAAATTTTGATAATACACAAACAAACATGCAGACAGGCATTTTCTAAAAATGTTCTTAAGTTTCAAGGGACCTCGAAACGTGTGACTAAATCGAAAAACGGGGGTAAAAATAGTTCACGAACCTAATTTTTGTTTCATATACAGAAGATATTAAAATTGAAAAATTAGGAATATGAAAGTAAAAATATGCATGAAAAATGTGTCTTGTTTTAAATATTGAATTAACGCAAACAGTATTCGCACGTTTTGGTAGAGTTTTGACTATCCTTGTGAATTCAATTTAATAAATATATTTATATAAAACCTAACTAGAATCTTTTAGAATGAGGTTGTCGCTTGCATGATTAAAAGTCTTTACTGCTTAAAAAAAAAATCGCATGGAAAAAACTTTCATATAAAAACATATTTTAAACCCTTTCTAGCATAGTTAAATGTATTTATGGTTTGTTTGTCTGTCTGTCCGTTTGTATGTCTTCGACTTGTTTGCGTTCTAATTTCCATAAATACTTTAGAATGCGCTTTAGAATTAACTTTAATACTTTAGAAAGAATTAACCCTTTCCGGCACAGAGTAATTTATTTAAAATCAACAGACACCAGAATTCAAGAATGATATTAGAAGACAATAAAATTATACTTTTAAAAACACGTTTTTATTGAAATGTGAATTAATAAATAATTTAGAGTGAAACAAAAACCATTTTAAAAAAATCTCCCCTGACTGGGCTCGAACGTTAGACCTTTAGGTTCGTAGCCCGGAGCTTTACCTCACAGCCGCAGCGTTCACGAAGGAAAACTCCTTTTTTACAATATCGATTTTTTGTTTGCTCCCAAAGCGGTTACAAACATACATACAGGTGAAGCTAATAAAAGCGTGTTAAAAAAAATAAATGAAGTTTTACCTCTATATTATAGAAGAAAAATACTATAAAAAATTTCTGGGATGAATTTTTGCATTTAAGAATTAAAATTAGGTGTTGCCCCAGCGGCAACACTGTGACGGAAAGGGTTTTAAACAGATCTGTAAAACGATAGACTGTATCTGGTTCGCGAACTAAAAATTAAATTAATTATTAAGTAATATTTAATGACATACTGAAATATTTACATTCTACATACAGTTTTAAGAAGATGTGTGCTTCATAGCACAATACTATTAAAGGATCAGTGCACCCATAGCACTTAAAACATGGATTCGGAGTACGTTCGATGCGGATCGCGAATAATAGCGAACTGAGATTTATGGCTCCTCACACGATGTTATTTTTATGTATTCAATTAAAGTGTGCATTTTCACTGAGAAAGCTTACAAATTTTCACTATAATTGTATCACATAAATTGCATCCATAATTGTATTACATAAAAATTCAACACAACGGACTGTCACTTAACTAATAACATTCGACGAATTAACTTTTTCGTTTATCTTTACTGAACATGAATCATGGAATCATGTTCTGCAAGCAATTCCCTTCTTATAGAAATTTTCATTACTTACACGGATATTTATTCCATACTTCTAAAGTAGTAATTGTTTCCTACATAGCTTCGTTAGTTACTTTCTCCACATATGCAGTATTATTGCAGTAAAAGTGGTTTTAAAGGCACTTGGTTGTTTTAGTGATATGCACATGTACTATTAAAAAAAAAATGTATATATATATATATGTGTGTGTGTGTGTGTTAGCAAAGTTATATATTTACTTATATTTACTTGAATAATTGAAGTTAAAATTTATAAAGTCATTGCCTATTGAAATGATAAAAATATTTAAATACTGATTTGAACTAATATGATAAAATTTGTTTGATTTTAATAAATTAAACGGGAATTTATTTTAATAATGTTAGATCTTTTTAACCCCCTCCCCCCCCCAAAAAATATATATATATATATATATATATATATAAGTTTGATTTACACTGTATGTAATAATTTCTAGAAATTTTTTTTGTATATTTATATGAAAAGTATGTTACTTAAATTTTTACATAAAAGCATAGTTGCCAACATTTTAATTTATTCCGGAGCATCTTTAGCCCCGCCTCTAATTCGTACAACTTTATTTTTAGAGTATTTTTCTCCGGTATATAATTACGATAAAATAAGAACAATTTTCTCTTAAAAAAAGTGGTATGGAATAAAGGCGGGGCTAGAAATGCTCCGGAATAAATTAAAATGTTGGCATCTCTGTAAATGTATGAATAATATATTGCTTTCTAAAATATATTAAGCTTTAAAAATGTTCAGAAAATTTACTAAACCCAAAATATTAAATGGAAGTATGCAATTGTTTAGAATTATTCAAAATAATTATTTTTAAAAAAATTAACTAGATTCACAACTACAGCTGAAATTTTCATAATTTTAAAAAAAGAAAGCTTTTATATTATTCTTTTTTCCTAATTTAGTAAGTAAAACATAAAAATATTTTTCTCTATTTATAAACATATTTTTACTTAAGTGTTTGAAGTTAAAATTTATAAAGTCATTGTCTATTGAGATGATAAAAAATATTTAATGATTGATTTGTATTAATATCATAAAATTTGTTTGATTTTATTAAATTAAATATGAATTGTTTTTTAATAATGTTAGATCTTTTTAACTTTTTAACAAAAAAAAAAAAAAAGTATATAGAAGTTTGATTTAATCTGTATACTAAATTCTAGAAAATTATTTATAAATTTATATGAAAAGTACGTTACTCAATTTTTTGCATAAATGTATGGGATGAATAATGTATTGCTTTTTAAAAATAATCTGGTGTGTCACTCGCACGACTTTCTCTTACCCTGAAATTTAATACTATTAATACAGATTGCACATTAAAAGGTAAGATAACGAGTTCTGTTATGTAAACCTGTGTTAAACAATTCATATTAGGCTTCTGAAGAGTTTTATATAATATTTAGTTCTATGTGAGGGGGGCTACCGCCCCCCTCAACCCCCCGTTTCATTAATGCACCTACATTTATATAGAATTTAATTCGGTTATTAAAAAATAATTCTGTTTTTCAAAAATAATTTATTAAAATTATTATTTTAAAAAATTATCTTTTATGATAATGCAGACGATTTCCGTATTAGAGTAGTAGTATAACACCAAATATCCCAAAAAAAGTCCATTTTACTCTCAATATTAAAAAAAAAAAAAAAAAAAAAAAAAAACGATTTTTTTTTTTTTCTGAGTTTTATTTTCGTTAAAATTAAAAAAAAAAAAAAAAAAAAAATACGTGTGGCACTCGAGGACTGCCGCGGTAAAGCTATTGCATAGCATTTTTTATCAACTTATGCAATTATAATTATTTATTTATTTTATTTATGCAGTATTTTTTTTTTCTTTGATATTAATTCAAGTACACTTTTTGAGCGTGGTGACCGATAAGAAAACAAATTTTAATAGAGAAAAGGTATTTAATAGGCTTTAAAGGCCTGCAAGTCGAATGGGGATATTCAAGTTTTTTCTTTGATATTAATTCAAGTTACACTTTTTGAGCGTGGTGACCGATAAGAAAGCAAATTTTAATAGAGAAAAGGTATTTAATAGGTTTTAAAGGCCTGCAAGTCGAATGGGGACATTCAAGTTTTTTCTTTGATATTAATGAATAAGATAACAATAATGATAAGATAACAATAATGATAAGAAAACAAATTTTAATAGAGAAAAGGTATTTTAATAGGTTTTAAAGGCCTGCAAGTCGAATGGGGATATTCAAGTTTTTTCTTTGATATTAATTCAAGTTACACTTTTTGAGCGCGGTGACCGATATAAAACAAATTTTAATAGAGAAAAGGTATTTAATAGGTTTTAAAGGCCTGCAAGTCGAATGGGGCCATTCAAGTTTTTTCTTTGATATTAATGAATAAGATAACAATAATGATAAGAAAACAAATTTTAATAGAGAAAAGGTATTTTAATAGGTTTTAAAGGCCTGCAAGTCGAATAGGGATATTCAATTTTTTTCTTTGATATTAATTCAAGTTACACTTTTTGAGCGTGGTGACCGATAAGGAAACAAATTTTAATAGAGAAAAGGTATTTAATAGGTTTTAAAGGCCTGCAAGTCGAATGGGGATATTCAAGTTTTTTCTTTGATATTAATTCAAGTTACACTTTTTGAGCGTGGTGACCGATAAGAAAACAAATTTTAATAGAGAAAAGGTATTTAATAGGTTTTAAAGGTCTGCAAGTCGAATGGGGATATTCAAGTTTTTTCTTTGATATTAATTCAAGTTACACTTTTTGAGCGTGGTGACCGATATAAAACAAATTTTAATAGAGAAAAGGTATTTAATAGGTTTTAAAGGCCTGCAAGTCGAATGGGGATATTCAAGGTTTTTCTTTGATATTAATGAATAAGATAACAATAATGATAAGAAAACAAATTTTAATAGATAAAAGGTATTTTAATAGGTTTTAAAGGCCTGCAAGTCGAATGGGGATATTGAATTTTTTTCTTTGATATTAATTCAAGTTACACTTTTTGAGCGTGGTGACCGATAAGAAAACAAACTGTAATAGAGAAAAGGTATTTAATAGGTTTTAAAGGCCTGCAAGTCGAATGGGGATATTAAAGTTTTTTCTTTGATATTAATTCAAGTTACACTTTTTGAGCGTGGTGACCGATAAGAAATCAAATTTTAATAGAGAAAACGTATTTAATAGGTTTTAAAGGCCTGCAAGTCGAATGGGGATATTCAAGTTTTTTCTTTCATATTAATGAATAAGATAACAATAATGATAAGATAACAATAATGATAAGAAAACAAATTTTAATAGATAAAAGGTATTTTAATAGGTTTTAAAGGCCTGCAAGTCGAATGGGGATATTCCAGTTTTTTCTTTGATATTAATTCAAGTTACACTTTTTGAGCGTGGTGACCGATAAGAAAACGAATTTTAATAGAGAAAATGTATTTAATAGGTTTTAAAGGCCTGCAAGTCGTATGGGGATATTCAAGTTTTTTCTTTGATATTAATTCAAGTTACACTTTTTGAGCGTGGTGACCGATAAGAAAACAAATTTTAATAGAGAAAAGGTATTTAATAGGTTTTAAAGGTCTGCAAGTCGAATGGGGATATTCAAGTTTTTTCTTTGATATTAATTCAAGTTACACTTTTTGAGCGTGGTGACCGATAAGAAAACAAATTTTAATAGAGAAAAGGTATTTAATAGGTTTTAAAGGTCTGCAAGTCGAATGGGGATATTCAAGGTTTTTCTTTGATATTAATGAATAAGATAACAATAATGATAAGATAACAATAATGATAAGAAAACAAATTTTAATAGAGAAAAGGTATTTTAATAGGTTTTAAAGGCCTGCAAGTCGAATGGGGATATTCAGCTTTTTTCTTTGATATTAATTCAAGTTACACTTTTTGAGCGTGGTGACCGATAAGAAAACAAATTTTAATAGAGAAAAGGTATTTAATAGGTTTTAAAGGCCTGCAAGTCGAATGGGGATATTAAAGTTTTTTCTTTGATATTAATTCAAGTTACACTTTTTGAGCGTGGTGACCGATAAGAAAACAAATTTTAATAGAGAAAACGTATTTAATAGGTTTTAAAGGCCTGCAAGTCGAATGGTGATATTCAAGTTTTTTTCTTTGATATTAATTAAAGTTACACTTTTTGAGCGTGGTGACCGATAAGAAAACAAATTTTAATAGAGAAAAGGTATTTAATAGGTTTTAAAGGCCTGCAAGTCGAATGTGGATATTCAAGTTTTTTCTTTGATATTAATTCGAGTTACACTTTTTGAGCGTGGTGACCGATATAAAACAAATTTTAATAGAGAAAAGGTATTTAATAGGTTTTAATGGCCTGCAAGTCGAATGGGGATATTCAAGGTTTTTCTTTGATATTAATGAATAAGATAACAATAATGATAAGATAACAATAATGATAAGAAAACAAATTTTAATAGAGAAAAGGTATTTAATAGGTTTTAAAGGCCTGCAAGTCGAATGGAGATATTCAAGTTTTATCTGATCTACTTTATACACAAATTTTACGCGTACAGCTATTCACTGTTGTACATAGATGACAGATACCTATACACCTATATACTTTCTCACAAACAGCTGCTTATGTATTCGTCCGATTTCGGAGCAGCTCGTCTCGATCTGTGCGAGCTTCGTACAGCCGAAGTTTACCGAACTGTGTTAGGTTTTTTTTTCGTTACGGAATTTTTCAATTCGGTCGCCGCGCTCAAAGCCCGCGATAAAAGCTATACAATAGCTTAAAAATCTATAACTTTGTTTTAAATTATCACAGATTTATAGTTCAACCATTCGTTTTAAAGGTATTCGCAAGCTCTTTTGAATGATACCCATCATGAAAATTTACTCCCCTCGAGGGGGGACTTCCACCCCAGGGGGGGAGGCGAGGCTCCTACATACACAAAATTTTTTTCCCAGTTAACTATCTCTATTGCAAAAGATATATATTCGTTTCATTTGGTTTAGTGCAGTCTATAGACGTTAAACTCTACTTACCTGCAATTTCCCCCATAGACGTAATGTATTAGAATTCTCTTGATTGTCCCTGTACACGAACCATTTGCTTGATCTTAACGAAAAGCTTACTGTAGCATCCCTATATGATACACATTTAGAATACCAATTTTGAACTTTCTGCCATAATTTGTTTTTGAGATATGCTGATAACAGACAGACACACACACAGACACACAGACCATTTGCTAAAAACTTCGTATTCAGGGGACCTCAAAACTTGTAAATATAACAAAATCTCGCGTTCGAAAGTTTGACCCAAAAACAATACTTTCTCTACCTTATGGGTAAGATAAAGTAAAAATGTTAAGCATTAAAATTGTTTATAAGATTTACTAAGCCAAAAATATTTAAATTATAAATTAAATAATTAAATCATAAATTTAAATAATAAATATTAAATCAAAAAATTAAATTATGTATGCAATCGTTTAGAGTAATTCAAAACAATTACTTAAATATATATATATATATATATATATATAAATACATTAATATAATCAGTGCAAAATTTTTTTTATGAAATTTAAAGATGACTCAACTTCAGTATTAAAACAATTCCTCGGATTCCTTGACTATCCTTGTGAATTCAATTTAATAAATATATTTATATAAAACCTAACTAGAATCTTTTAGAATGAGGTTGTCGCTTGCATGATTAAAAGTCTTTACTGCTTAAAAAAAAAAAATCGCATGGAAAAAACTTTCATATAAAAACATATTTTAAACCCTTTCTAGCATAGTTAAATGTATTTATGGTTTGTTTGTCTGTCTGTCCGTTTGTATGTCTTCGACTTGTTTGCGTTCTAATTTCCATAAATACTTTAGAATGCGCTTTAGAATTAACTTTAATACTTTAGAAAGAATTAACCCTTTCCGGCACAGAGTAATTTATTTAAAATCAACAGACACCAGAATTCAAGAATGATATTAGAAGACAATAAAATTATACTTTTAAAAACACGTTTTTATTGAAATGTGAATTAATAAATAATTTAGAGTGAAACAAAAACCATTTTAAAAAAATCTCCCCTGACTGGGCTCGAACGTTAGACCTTTAGGTTCGTAGCCCGGAGCTTTACCTCACAGCCGCAGCGTTCACGAAGGAAAACTCCTTTTTTACAATATCGATTTTTTGTTTGCTCCCAAAGCGGTTACAAACATACATACAGGTGAAGCTAATAAAAGCGTGTTAAAAAAAATAAATGAAGTTTTACCTCTATATTATAGAAGAAAAATACTATAAAAAATTTCTGGGATGAATTTTTGCATTTAAGAATTAAAATTAGGTGTTGCCCCAGCGGCAACACTGTGACGGAAAGGGTTTTAAACAGATCTGTAAAACGATAGACTGTATCTGGTTCGCGAACTAAAAATTAAATTAATTATTAAGTAATATTTAATGACATACTGAAATATTTACATTCTACATACAGTTTTAAGAAGATGTGTGCTTCATAGCACAATACTATTAAAGGATCAGTGCACCCATAGCACTTAAAACATGGATTCGGAGTACGTTCGATGCGGATCGCGAATAATAGCGAACTGAGATTTATGGCTCCTCACACGATGTTATTTTTATGTATTCAATTAAAGTGTGCATTTTCACTGAGAAAGCTTACAAATTTTCACTATAATTGTATCACATAAATTGCATCCATAATTGTATTACATAAAAATTCAACACAACGGACTGTCACTTAACTAATAACATTCGACGAATTAACTTTTTCGTTTATCTTTACTGAACATGAATCATGGAATCATGTTCTGCAAGCAATTCCCTTCTTATAGAAATTTTCATTACTTACACGGATATTTATTCCATACTTCTAAAGTAGTAATTGTTTCCTACATAGCTTCGTTAGTTACTTTCTCCACATATGCAGTATTATTGCAGTAAAAGTGGTTTTAAAGGCACTTGGTTGTTTTAGTGATATGCACATGTACTATTAAAAAAAAAATGTATATATATATATGTGTGTGTGTGTGTGTGTGTTAGCAAAGTTATATATTTACTTATATTTACTTGAATAATTGAAGTTAAAATTTATAAAGTCATTGCCTATTGAAATGATAAAAATATTTAAATACTGATTTGAACTAATATGATAAAATTTGTTTGATTTTAATAAATTAAACGGGAATTTATTTTAATAATGTTAGATCTTTTTAACCCCCTCCCCCCCCCAAAAAAAATATATATATATATATATATATATATATATATATATATATAAGTTTGATTTACACTGTATGTAATAATTTCTAGAAATTTTTTTTGTATATTTATATGAAAAGTATGTTACTTAAATTTTTACATAAAAGCATAGTTGCCAACATTTTAATTTATTCCGGAGCATCTTTAGCCCCGCCTCTAATTCGTACAACTTTATTTTTAGAGTATTTTTCTCCGGTATATAATTACGATAAAATAAGAACAATTTTCTCTTAAAAAAAGTGGTATGGAATAAAGGCGGGGCTAGAAATGCTCCGGAATAAATTAAAATGTTGGCATCTCTGTAAATGTATGAATAATATATTGCTTTCTAAAATATATTAAGCTTTAAAAATGTTCAGAAAATTTACTAAACCCAAAATATTAAATGGAAGTATGCAATTGTTTAGAATTATTCAAAATAATTATTTTTAAAAAAATTAACTAGATTCACAACTACAGCTGAAATTTTCATAATTTTAAAAAAAGAAAGCTTTTATATTATTCTTTTTTCCTAATTTAGTAAGTAAAACATAAAAATATTTTTCTCTATTTATAAACATATTTTTACTTAAGTGTTTGAAGTTAAAATTTATAAAGTCATTGTCTATTGAGATGATAAAAAATATTTAATGATTGATTTGTATTAATATCATAAAATTTGTTTGATTTTATTAAATTAAATATGAATTGTTTTTTAATAATGTTAGATCTTTTTAACTTTTTAACAAAAAAAAAAAAAAAAGTATATAGAAGTTTGATTTAATCTGTATACTAAATTCTAGAAAATTATTTATAAATTTATATGAAAAGTACGTTACTCAATTTTTTGCATAAATGTATGGGATGAATAATGTATTGCTTTTTAAAAATAATCTGGTGTGTCACTCGCACGACTTTCTCTTACCCTGAAATTTAATACTATTAATACAGATTGCACATTAAAAGGTAAGATAACGAGTTCTGTTATGTAAACCTGTGTTAAACAATTCATATTAGGCTTCTGAAGAGTTTTATATAATATTTAGTTCTATGTGAGGGGGGCTACCGCCCCCCTCAACCCCCCGTTTCATTAATGCACCTACATTTATATAGAATTTAATTCGGTTATTAAAAAATAATTCTGTTTTTCAAAAATAATTTATTAAAATTATTATTTTAAAAAATTATCTTTTATGATAATGCAGACGATTTCCGTATTAGAGTAGTAGTATAACACCAAATATCCCAAAAAAAGTCCATTTTACTCTCAATATTAAAAAAAAAAAAAAAAAAAAAAAAAAAAACGATTTTTTTTTTTTTCTGAGTTTTATTTTCGTTAAAATTAAAAAAAAAAAAAAAAAAAAAAAAAAATACGTGTGGCACTCGAGGACTGCCGCGGTAAAGCTATTGCATAGCATTTTTTATCAACTTATGCAATTATAATTATTTATTTATTTTATTTATGCAGTATTTTTTTTTTCTTTGATATTAATTCAAGTACACTTTTTGAGCGTGGTGACCGATAAGAAAACAAATTTTAATAGAGAAAAGGTATTTAATAGGCTTTAAAGGCCTGCAAGTCGAATGGGGATATTCAAGTTTTTTCTTTGATATTAATTCAAGTTACACTTTTTGAGCGTGGTGACCGATAAGAAAGCAAATTTTAATAGAGAAAAGGTATTTAATAGGTTTTAAAGGCCTGCAAGTCGAATGGGGACATTCAAGTTTTTTCTTTGATATTAATGAATAAGATAACAATAATGATAAGATAACAATAATGATAAGAAAACAAATTTTAATAGAGAAAAGGTATTTTAATAGGTTTTAAAGGCCTGCAAGTCGAATGGGGATATTCAAGTTTTTTCTTTGATATTAATTCAAGTTACACTTTTTGAGCGCGGTGACCGATATAAAACAAATTTTAATAGAGAAAAGGTATTTAATAGGTTTTAAAGGCCTGCAAGTCGAATGGGGCCATTCAAGTTTTTTCTTTGATATTAATGAATAAGATAACAATAATGATAAGAAAACAAATTTTAATAGAGAAAAGGTATTTTAATAGGTTTTAAAGGCCTGCAAGTCGAATAGGGATATTCAATTTTTTTCTTTGATATTAATTCAAGTTACACTTTTTGAGCGTGGTGACCGATAAGGAAACAAATTTTAATAGAGAAAAGGTATTTAATAGGTTTTAAAGGCCTGCAAGTCGAATGGGGATATTCAAGTTTTTTCTTTGATATTAATTCAAGTTACACTTTTTGAGCGTGGTGACCGATAAGAAAACAAATTTTAATAGAGAAAAGGTATTTAATAGGTTTTAAAGGTCTGCAAGTCGAATGGGGATATTCAAGTTTTTTCTTTGATATTAATTCAAGTTACACTTTTTGAGCGTGGTGACCGATATAAAACAAATTTTAATAGAGAAAAGGTATTTAATAGGTTTTAAAGGCCTGCAAGTCGAATGGGGATATTCAAGGTTTTTCTTTGATATTAATGAATAAGATAACAATAATGATAAGAAAACAAATTTTAATAGATAAAAGGTATTTTAATAGGTTTTAAAGGCCTGCAAGTCGAATGGGGATATTAAAGTTTTTTCTTTGATATTAATTCAAGTTACACTTTTTGAGCGTGGTGACCGATAAGAAATCAAATTTTAATAGAGAAAACGTATTTAATAGGTTTTAAAGGCCTGCAAGTCGAATGGGGATATTCAAGTTTTTTCTTTCATATTAATGAATAAGATAACAATAATGATAAGATAACAATAATGATAAGAAAACAAATTTTAATAGATAAAAGGTATTTTAATAGGTTTTAAAGGCCTGCAAGTCGAATGGGGATATTCCAGTTTTTTCTTTGATATTAATTCAAGTTACACTTTTTGAGCGTGGTGACCGATAAGAAAACGAATTTTAATAGAGAAAATGTATTTAATAGGTTTTAAAGGCCTGCAAGTCGAATGGGGATATTCAAGTTTTTTCTTTGATATTAATTCAAGTTACACTTTTTGAGCGTGGTGACCGATAAGAAAACAAATTTTAATAGAGAAAAGGTATTTAATAGGTTTTAAAGGTCTGCAAGTCGAATGGGGATATTCAAGTTTTTTCTTTGATATTAATTCAAGTTACACTTTTTGAGCGTGGTGACCGATAAGAAAACAAATTTTAATAGAGAAAAGGTATTTAATAGGTTTTAAAGGTCTGCAAGTCGAATGGGGATATTCAAGGTTTTTCTTTGATATTAATGAATAAGATAACAATAATGATAAGATAACAATAATGATAAGAAAACAAATTTTAATAGAGAAAAGGTATTTTAATAGGTTTTAAAGGCCTGCAAGTCGAATGGGGATATTCAACTTTTTTCTTTGATATTAATTCAAGTTACACTTTTTGAGCGTGGTGACCGATAAGAAAACAAATTTTAATAGAGAAAAGGTATTTAATAGGTTTTAAAGGCCTGCAAGTCGAATGGGGATATTAAAGTTTTTTCTTTGATATTAATTCAAGTTACACTTTTTGAGCGTGGTGACCGATAAGAAAACAAATTTTAATAGAGAAAACGTATTTAATAGGTTTTAAAGGCCTGCAAGTCGAATGGTGATATTCAAGTTTTTTTCTTTGATATTAATTAAAGTTACACTTTTTGAGCGTGGTGACCGATAAGAAAACAAATTTTAATAGAGAAAAGGTATTTAATAGGTTTTAAAGGCCTGCAAGTCGAATGTGGATATTCAAGTTTTTTCTTTGATATTAATTCGAGTTACACTTTTTGAGCGTGGTGACCGATATAAAACAAATTTTAATAGAGAAAAGGTATTTAATAGGTTTTAATGGCCTGCAAGTCGAATGGGGATATTCAAGGCTTTTCTTTGATATTAATGAATAAGATAACAATAATGATAAGATAACAATAATGATAAGATAACAATAATGATAAGAAAACAAATTTTAATAGAGAAAAGGTATTTAATAGGTTTTAAAGGCCTGCAAGTCGAATGGAGATATTCAAGTTTTATCTGATCTACTTTATACACAAATTTTACGCGTACAGCTATTCACTGTTGTACATAGATGACAGATACCTATACACCTATATACTTTCTCACAAACAGCTGCTTATGTATTCGTCCGATTTCGGAGCAGCTCGTCTCGATCTGTGCGAGCTTCGTACAGCCGAAGTTTACCGAACTGTGTTAGGTTTTTTTTTCGTTACGGAATTTTTCAATTCGGTCGCCGCGCTCAAAGCCCGCGATAAAAGCTATACAATAGCTTAAAAATCTATAACTTTGTTTTAAATTATCACAGATTTATAGTTCAACCATTCGTTTTAAAGGTATTCGCAAGCTCTTTTGAATGATACCCATCATGAAAATTTACTCCCCTCGAGGGGGGACTTCCACCCCAGGGGGGGAGGCGAGGCTCCTACATACACAAAATTTTTTTCCCAGTTAACTATCTCTATTGCAAAAGATATATATTCGTTTCATTTGGTTTAGTGCAGTCTATAGACGTTAAACTCTACTTACCTGCAATTTCCCCCATAGACGTAATGTATTAGAATTCTCTTGATTGTCCCTGTACACGAACCATTTGCTTGATCTTAACGAAAAGCTTACTGTAGCATCCCTATATGATACACATTTAGAATACCAATTTTGAACTTTCTGCCATAATTTGTTTTTGAGATATGCTGATAACAGACAGACACACACACAGACACACAGACCATTTGCTAAAAACTTCGTATTCAGGGGACCTCAAAACTTGTAAATATAACAAAATCTCGCGTTCGAAAGTTTGACCCAAAAACAATACTTTCTCTACCTTATGGGTAAGAGAAAGTAAAAATGTTAAGCATTAAAATTGTTTATAAGATTTACTAAGCCAAAAATATTTAAATTATAAATTAAATAATTAAATCATAAATTTAAATAATAAATATTAAATCAAAAAATTAAATTATGTATGCAATCGTTTAGAGTAATTCAAAACAATTACTTAAATATATATATATATATATATATATATATATATATATATATATACATTAATATAATCAGTGCAAAATTTTTTTTATGAAATTTAAAGATGACTCAACTTCAGTATTAAAACAATTCCTCGGATCACAAACTAAGACTATCCATATATATATATATACTAGCAGGCTTTGCCCGCTTCGCTGGTCACTAAATTTAAAGGAAACTCTTTTCTATATAGCTTTATAAAAATAAAATAAAATACTAAAATTGCTCAAAAGCTCGCTTCGGATCCCTGCTGCCTTCGGTAGCGATTTGGTCATCCGCTAAAACTCGGGCGCTTGTCCCTATTACCTGAGACAATGGTTTACCAATATGCTTGCATTAAGTCCTTATTAGAAAACAGTTTCGAAATAGATAGTATCGAAAAAAAAAAAAATGAAGTATCCCCTTTATATTTGAATCCCAGTTACATATGAACAATGCACATAATATTTGCTTTTACGTTATTTCCTATGTTTATTATGTTTATCCCCGATCAACCATAAAAATGATAACAATTTCACGCTAAATATTATAATATGCTATGACCGGCTACGTCTGTTGCATGAGACAATTAATTTTTTGTGGTTATTAGTATTCATGGTTTGTAAGCATGATCATAGTACCGCCTTAATATAGCTCTCTTTGGCGACTTTTGAATTTTTGTCACCATTTTAGATTTTATCCCTTGTAAAAATAAGACTTAATACCTTGTAACAATATGCTATGAGCGCTGTTTCTGACATATTTTAGACAACTAAACTTTTAATGGTTATATATATTTCCCATTAAGCATATTTTTATTTTCATTTATTTATTTAAATATTGATGAAATTTGAACTTCAATTTGGTCTAGTGTTGTACAGGCTGTATACTACACGTTTGTGTTTGTGAAAAAAAATTTATAAAATACATACATTAGTTAATTTTAAAAAATCTAATTGTCCGATCGATAAGCTGTTTAATCCGTTGGATTCCCAAAAATTGCATCTTTCATTTGGTATCTTATTTGTAACGATACGACTGATATTTCTAATTTTTTTAATTTACTTTCCTCATTTTAAATACATGTAATTTTTATTGTTCACGTTTTTTTTTTTTTTTTTTTTTTTTTTTAAGCTATTGTATAGCTTTTATCGCGGGCTTTGAGCGCGGCGACCGAATCAAAAAATTCCGTAACGAAAAATAAACCTAACACAGTTCGGCAGACTTCGGCTGTACGAAGCTCGCACGAATCGAGACAAGCTGCTCCGAAATCGGACGAATACGTAAGCAGCTGTTTGTGAGAAAGTATATAGGTGTATAGGTATCTATCATCTATGTACAACAGTGAATAGCTGTATGCGTACAATTTGTGTATAAAGTGTCTTAAATATGAATAAACAAATTGCATTTATTAATGAAGAAAGTGATGAACAAATAGTGAAAGAAAATGAGTGAGTACTCTATATACATACATTTTATTATGATCACAAATGCAGTATTTTTTAACACGCTTTTATTAGCTTCACCTGTATGTATGTATGTATGTATGTATATATGTATGTATGTATATATGTATGTTTGTTTGTAACTTCTCTGGGAGCAAACAAAAAATTTATATTGTAAAAAAAATACTTCCCCTACGTGAACGATTGGTGTAGAGGTAAGGCGACGCGCTACGAACCTAAAGGTCCAGCGTTCGATCCCCGTCAGGGGAAATTTTTAAAAAATAGTTTTTGTTAATTCTAAGTTATTTTAATTAAAGATTTAAATGTATGTAAATATTACGGTGTGTCACTCACACGATTTTCTCTTACCCTGAATTTTAATACTAAGATAGATATTTTGTGCTTTTTAGTTCACATTTCTATAAAAGCGTGTTCTTTAATTTTTTAAAACTATAATATATTTTTCTCTATTAAAATTTGTTTTTTATCGGTCACCACGCTCAAAAAGTGTAACTTGAATTAATATCAAAAGAAAAAACTTGAATATCCCCATTCGACTTGCACGCCTTTAAAACCTATTAAATACCTTTTCTCTATTAAAATTAATTTTCTTATCGGTCACCACGCTCAAAAAGTGTAACTTGAATTAATATCAAAGAAAAAACTTGAATATCCCCATTCGACTTGCACGCCTTTAAAACCTATTAAATACCTTTTCTCTATTAAAATTAATTTTCTTATCGGTCACCACGCTCAAAAAGTGTAACTTGAATTAATATCAAAGAAAAAACTTGAATATCCCCATTCGACTTGCAAGCCTTTAAAACCTATTAAATACCTTTTCTCTCTTAAAATTTGTTTTATTATCGGTCACCACGCTCAAAAAGTGTAACTTGAATTAATATCAAAGAAAAAACTTGAATATCCCCATTCGACTTGCAGGCCTTTAAAACCTATTAAAATACCTTTTCTCTATTAAAATTTGTTTTCTTATCATTATTGTTATCTTATTCATTAATATCAAAGAAAAAACTTGAATATCCTCATTCGATTTGCAAGCCTTTAAAACCTATTAAATACCTTTTCTCTATTAAAATTTGTTTTCTTATCGGTCACCACGCTCAAAAAGTGTAACTTGAATTAATATCAAAGAAAAAACTTGAATATCCCCATTCGACTTGCAGGCCTTTAAAACCTATTAAAATACCTTTTCTCTATTAAAATTTGTTTTCTTATCATTATTGTTATCTTATCATTATTGTTATCTCATTCATTAATATCAAAGGAAAAACTTGAATATCCCCATTCGACTTGCAAGCCTTTAAAACCTATTAAATACCTTTTCTCTATTAAAATTTGTTTTCTTATTGGTCACCACGCTCAAAAAGTGTAACTTGAATTAATATCAAAGAAAAAACTTGAATATCCCCATTCGACTTGCAAGCCTTTAAAACCTATTAAATACCTTTTCTCTATTAAAATTTGTTTTCTTATCGGTCACCACGCTCAAAAAGTGTAACTTAAAATTATATCAAAGAAAAAACTTGAATATCCCCATTCGACTTGCAGGCCTTTAAAAACCTATTAAAATACCTTTTCTCAAAAAATAGAGTTAGATCATTCAAATTTGGTACATCGAGGTTTTCGATACCTACAAATCGATTGCGGATATTTTTGATATATTCTCATTGCGGATATATTCTCATTTATTCAATAAAAGAAAAAAATTTGTTTTCTTATCGGTCTCCACGCTCAAAAAGTGTAACTTGAATAAATATCAAAGAAAAAACTTGAATTAATATCAAAGAAAAAAAAATACTGCATAAATAAAATAAAAAAAAAATACTGCATAAATAAAATAAATAAATAATTATAATTGCATATGTTGATAAAAAATGCTATGCAATAGCTTTACCGCGGCAGTCCCCGAGTGCCACACGTATTTTTTTTTTTTTTTTTTCCGTCGAAAAAATAATGATAATTTTTTTGGCAACAATTAAATTAAGGAATAAAATTAAATATTTTAAATAAATGTAATTTTTATTGTTCACGTTTTTTTTTTTCTTTTTTTCTGTCCAAAAAAGAATAATTTTTTTTGGCAACAATTAAATTAAGGATTAAAATTAAATGGCCAATTTATCAGTTATTAGAAGGTTTTTATTTTAACATTTTAATTAATTAAAAGAAAACTAAAACAAAATTCGAAAATCCGGCTTCGAGGTGCATCAGGGGAGGTCATTACGAATCAACATGCAAATTTTTGTAGCTCAGCCATCAGCCGTTAGGAACACACCTAAACTTTATTGAATAGCAATAAAGTTCAAATTGACTCTAGAAAACGTTTGTATGGGAAATAGAAAAGGGCTGTTTTTAGGGTTTTCCCGGAAATTATTCGATTTTTTCTCGCTTTTTAAACCTTCCCTAGACCTCCACGAACATTTCAAGACTAAGATAAGATAAATCCGTTCAGCCGTTCTCGAGTTTTAGTGAGACTAACGAACAGCAATTCATTTTTATATATATAGATTAAATAAAAGGTTGTCAACTACTGTTGAAAATTTCATAATTTTAAAAGAATAAAGTTTTTATTTTATTCCCTTTTCACTTTATTTAAATTTCGATATGTGTGGAAAAAAGTGATTAATTTTTATTTACATTCTATGCATTTTAAGCTTTGGTAAAATTTCTTTAACTAAGTTTCCTTATTTCAAAAATCATAACTATTTCTTAAAAAAAAAAAAAAAAAAAAAAAAAAAAATCTTTAAACACCTTTATCAAACGCGTCATATTGTAACGAGTAAAAGAGCCACTCAACGACAGCTTTATAGCTCTCGAAAAATAACGAAGATAAATATCGCTAAAATTTCGATCGGAGCAGCCCAGGATACCAAATTATCGTTATATTCCGTAGATCGTTGAATTCCGAAGGAATATAATGAAGCGAACAGGCCCATGGACTCCTCACGTTGCGACCGGAAAAAAACTGCACCAAACACAGAGGGAGCTTTAACTTAGGTTATTAATAATGATATTGGACTTAACAACTCATTTAAGCATACTTGCCAACCATCTCATTATGAACCGTACAATTTTTAGTACCCGTCTTTTTTTTTTACACCAATAATTTTTTAGAGTAATTTTAGTCTTATTTAATCGTAACAACATTTGAAAAGAATAACTCTAAAAATATAGTGGTGTGAGAAAAGGGACGTTTTTTTCAGGGGGCTTTAACAATTGTATGGTTATTAATGAGATGGTTGGCAAGTATGTTTAAGTATAGTGTCCAACGAAGCGGGCAAAGCCTGCTAGTATGTATATATATATATATATATATATATATATAGTAAAGTCTCGTACAACGTGGTGGCAGAGATGACAAATAAATAAGACAGTTTTATTTTTTAACACCATTAAAATTTTAGAGTACTAATCTATTGGTTAATACACTCGATTTAGTTTTTATATAAAGCAGTTGCTTTGATATAAAATAAGTGGTGTTAAAAAATAAAATTGTAATATTCATGAGGATGGTTGGGTTTCACGTCGCACTAGTGCTGCGCTGATGGGCAGTTGGCGACGGAATATTCATGAGGAATAACATAGGAAGGAAGTAAAGGGAATCTGACTGATGTGCAACCTTAACCCTTATTTAGGTAATAACACAGCAGAGTTAGCGCATGTGAAATAATGTGTATCCTATTTCACATGCGCCATACGAAGCAAGCAGTGCCATAATGTGGATTTGACACGAAAATAAACAGCATAATCAAAATAAGTTAGAAAACTTGTGTAATTATTTGCATGCTTAGAAACTCTTCTTAGAGTATCTCAATTATTTTATCGTTCTATTTTTTTATATAATTTGAGGTACACCAAATTCCGATCACTTAAATGAGATCACAAAAATAAGTAAATTAATTAATTAATAACCCTTTCGCTACCAGCGTCACATATATGCGACGATCCGAATTTCTTACCTGAGCCCGGCGTCACAAATATGTGACGTGTGTTCATTATCAATCTATGATAATTGTTTGCACCAAATCGTGTGTCACACAGACGGGTTATGTTATAAAACAATAAAATAGATACAGGATGTTATTGGTCTTAGTTAGAACGTTATAGATACATCCCACAAAAATAAAAGACAATTGGTATCATATTTAAATAATAAGACCTCTGGGCTGTGGTGGCAGTTTTTCTCCTGAGGCTCTGGTAGTGAAAGGGATAAATAAATAAAATCTTAAATTTATTTCTTTTAGCCAGAACCAATATAAAAATTTTTCAATTAGCAAAGTTCCGATTCAAAAACCACATGTTTGTACCAAATATGATATACAGTTAATTTCATATCCATGAGTGTAACTAATTTCCAATACTTTTCTTCACAAATTTGTGTTTTATAATACCATTAATAAAATTTACCTAAGACTTTCAGATGCTTTAGAAAAATATGAATTGTACACTTCTGTTGCAAGCGACGAACATGAATTTTAATGATGTAATGATGCATCGATATTTATTGATACATATAAATTTTGAACTTGATGAATTAGAGACAATTTAAAAACTAAAATTTAGAGACAATTTAAAAATTTTACTTACAAAAAAAAAAAAAAAAAAACTTACAGAATTAAGTTGAATTAGAATTACCTGGTTACTGTTCATTCACGGATGCTAATCTTAAACAAAAAGAGGGGAAAACATGAAGCTAATGATTCAAAGAGTATAAAGATTATTTAATTAAAGACTTTATATTAATTATTTTAGTCTAATTTAGCATTAGAATATGAAACACCCGAAAAAGGGAAGCACTATCATTTTACGTTATTGTATTCACCACTGGGAAAATTAAATTTATCATTCCATTCGGAATAATTAATCTCTACAAATGGGACACATGTCAAATCTCATAAGTTGATTTAATGTTAGAAGCGTAAAGTTTTACCTACTCATAATTCTGAACTGTCTCTCCGAGATTTACTAACTCATGTTGAATTTGATCATACGTTTGAAATATGATGCATAGCCGACATTAATTTATTAAAGATTGCAGTGTCCATTTCAATAACAAACAACTTCTTAATTAATTTCGAACAGTATTTAATTTCTGTGAGAGACTATTACAGCTCACCCCTTCTTAGAATCATATACATTAAAAAAAAAAAAATCGGAATATAATTTTTAGTTATTTATAATAAGCATTTAGATTAGTTTGAAAAATAATAATTGTCTTTTGTACAAAAAATTTTTATTACTTTCTTCTATATTCACATGAAGAAGGTAGATTAAAAAAAAAATTCGTATTTCAGTTTTTGACGGTTTTACAGGTTTTGAGATGTTATGAATACAATTTACCCATTTTAGAAAACGCCTGTCTGTGTATTTGTTTGTGTTTGTGACAAAAAAAAAAAAAAAAAAAAAAAAAAAAAGTGTGGCAGTGCTAAATCAAGAACTAATGCACAGAATTTCACAGAATTGAAATTGTATATTTAGTTGCATCTTTACATAGTTAGTGTCCATTAATTTTTTGTGAATATCGGCCGATAGGTGGAGCTACAATATTCAAATTTTTCCTTATTTTTGGAGAAGCTTTCTTTAGTGTTCAGATTTCTATAGTGTATAAATTCACCAAACTTGATAAGTGACGACTATTATTAATTAAAATTATTAATGACTATGGCATAAAACTACACTGGCTTAATCTAAGTGTATATCGGCTGCTGCTATACTGCCATTTTTCCATTTTACGGAAAAACTAGTAGTCTCAGCTTCAATACTGTAATGAGAGAAGACTACTACGGAAAACCATGCTAACTCAGTTTGAGTGCATGTCAGCTGAAAGATGACGATGCAACAGTCTCCCTTGCAAAAAGACTGTATTTCAGCTTCTATTGGTTTTGTGCAATTTTCATATTCCCATGCGAAATCGCATAAAATTTCATATGAGAAATGACTTTTATGAAAACCTATGCAGATTCATTTTGGATGCGTATCAGCTAATAGGGGACGCTGTCATGCAAATTTTTAATATTTTTCTAAGTTAACAATCAGTATATTAGAATTATATAGAAGAATGTTTTGTGATGGCAAAATTTTACTAGTTTTTCTATTGATTTATGACAGAAACTTAAGTATGTATTTTCTTTTTATTCTTATATCATATTTTTTCAGAAAACATTTTAATTTTAGTTTCGCCTTGATAACAGATAAATATTTTTCAAAATTTAAGAGGCCATGTAACGGCAGAAATGACTTGAATTTCTCAACAATATTGCGACGAAATAAGAGATGAAAGAAAAAATTCACACTATTTAAGTAGACTCGTAGATTAAAATTCAAGATTCCGAAATTAATATTTTATTTATTTTTTTTTTCTTTTATATATGTGTATATATATATATATATGATGTTATTCGAAATTTCAGCTCTGATTTCTGATGGAAAAAGAATTAGTTTTCATGGATATAATCTTTACAACTATTTGATGAAATATACACAAACAAATCTATTATATATGTGTGTATGCGTAATAATAAACAAATGAAACTTAAAATTTTTATTATCTTATGCAATTATTTTACTACATTATTATCGTTATTAGTATTGTTAATTATTATATACAGAAAAATACGCTTTATGCCCATTTAAAATTTCACTCGACTTTTCGACTCGATTTCTCTGCATGAAAAATTTCTTTGTCGTAAGTTTATATTTTTCTTAGCCTCTACATTTTTCAAATTATTTTTATTATTTTACACGATTCTCATTTTTTTTTTTTTTTTTTTTTTTTTTTTTGGGAAGTAGTTATTTATGACATTGTATTTTATCTCCTTAAACGGACAAGGAGGAGTTGAAATTAATTATTAGTTTCCTATCATACTAAAGGTATGAGGAACATAGGTATGCGTGAAAATTTTCAACCTCGATTTTTTTTTTTTTTTTTTTTTACTTTTTTACGCATTTTGTGGTGTGAAGAATCCGAAAATAGCAAAATTCATATGATGTCAGTCTGTCAGTTTGTTAGTAGTATGTTAGTTTTTTACTTTGTTAGTCTGTGTACACGATATCTCAAGAGCAAATAATCGCAGAAAGGTCAAACAAATTTTGAAGTATAACTTATGACAATAGCAGGAACCCTCATTCACTTGCAATATTCTAATTTGAAAACTTCGTAAGTTATTCGAAATTTACTATTTTCTTAACATGGGAGAATAAGGCAAATTTTCGCTTAAACGTGCTTTAAAAGGAATATTTTTATTGCAAAGATAACAGACCAGCTTTAAAATATCCGTTATGGTACTGGAATAAACATTGTTAACTATGAAATTTAAACTTTGAAACTTCATAAGTTGTATGAAACTTACGAATTTTTTAACATCACAGAATAGGACAAAATTTCTGATAAACGTCCATTTTGAAGGAAATTTTCATCGAAAAGATGTCAGACCATTTTTAAATTATGATTTATGAAACTGGCATGAACATCGTTAACTATGAGTTTTCTAATTTAAAAATTTAGTAAGCTGTTCGTAATTTATGATCCTCTTAACATGGCAAAATAGGGCAAAATTTCGCATAAACGTCCATTTCGAGGGATTCTCATTGTGAAAATCTCAGACCACTTTTACAATATCTTTTATGATACTTGAACATCATTGACTGCAAATATCTTATTTTGAAAAATTCGTAAGTTATTTGAAATGTATGTTTTTCTTGACATAGCACAATATGTCGTGTAAACTTGTATAGCGAGGAAGGTTGCATTCGAAATACTATGGAACTGTATGACAACTAAACTACGAAACTGATCGCAATAAAATAAATCAACAAATTAGTATAAACTAAGTGTTACGATAAAATACACAAAACACAGTACTTTACACGTTAAAATCTTAATCAAAGTCTTAATTTAACCCTACAAGGCTCAATTTTTTTTTTAGTGCGCGACAAAAATATATAGGTTGTAATTAGTGATCAGAAGATAGGGAAAACTTATAAAAATAAAAATAAAACCATATTTTACGGAAAAATCAACTTTTTAGCTCAACGTACCGTATGTGGAACATACATAAAAATATGATTTACTAATACGTTTACTATTGTAATAAAAAAAAAAAAAAAAAAAAAAAAAAATTACCTCTGCAAAATATACACTTCGTTATAACACACAGTATTTTTTTTTTCGAGTCAAAACTGTTCAATAACTATTCTTTTTTTATTTTTTAATTCAGACAAACGACTAACGTATCACTTTCATTCAAATTTCTCACTGAGTGCACTATAACAAAAACACGAACGACATCTTTAGGTAAAGATTCGTATTACTACATTGCTAAATGTCAGTAGCTTCTATCAAGATGTCAAGAGATATCGCTACTAATAGTTTTATAGCTATAGGAACGATTAAAGTCGGTGTTCCACATATGGAACTGGGTGCCTTGTAGGGTTAAAAGTTTACAATATAAAAATATAAGAACATGACAACGTTTCATCCTAGCATCATTGCTCATGGACTTCTTCAGGTCTAGTTCTTCAGGTCTAGGTTCCTAGACCTGAAGAACTAGACCTGAACTAGACCTGAACCCTAGAACTAGAACCCTAGGACTAGACCTGAAGAAGTCCATGAGCAATGATGCTAGGAGGAAACGTTGTCATGTTTTTATATTTTTATATTGTAAACTTTTAAATTAAGTCTTTGACTTAAGATTTTAACGTGTAAAGTACTGTGTTGTGTGTATTTTATCAATTCAATTTATTCACGTGTAAAAAAAAAAAAAAAAACTACTCATCTAAATGTATTGAAATGAACGGTGGGTAACCTATTAGGTGAGGCATTTCAGTGTGCAACAAGTCGAAGGATCGGTAAAATTCATTTCTCTTAACATTAATATAGTATGTTTTTTACCGGAAATTTATGAGAACACATACATGATAGGGGAACTGAGCCAATTAACTTTTGTTTTAAATTTTATCGCTTCTTAAAACATGTATAATGTGCTACCATAAAATCTATCGTTTTTATAGCATATAGCATGTTTTAAAGAACAAAAAGATATGTCAAAGGTATAAAGGAGGAAACCCTAAAATCTCCTAAAATCCTTTTAGGGGAAAAATAATGCAAAATAATACTCAATTTCGAAATACTCCATGCAAACTGTAAATTATTTTAAAGCTTACAATTATTTTATTATGAATTTTGTGCATGTAGCTAAACATATTTGGACATTTTTTTTTTTTTTTTTTTTTTTTTATATCAATTGCAGCGTCAATTAAGAAAAAAAAAAAATGCAAAATTTAGAAATTTTCTTTTTCTGTTTTTTTCCCCCTTCTCTCTCTCTAACAAAAGGGACGCGGTAGCCCAGTCGGTAGAGCGCCGAGCTTGTAATTGGAAGATTGCGGGTTCGGTACTCGAGCCGGCCGAAGACCGTCGTGCACACTATATGGTGGTTGGCGCACGTAAAATCCGTCATGGTCGCAATGTCCTCCATGTTCCCATCCAAATTATACCTCTGGGGGTCACCAAAGCGGGGGAACCATCCCCCTCCGTGGAGGATCAAAATTGTGATGGCATGTCTTCGGATCATCCTTAGGGGTGTGTCCCAGACCGTCGCCAATTACTCATAGCGCAGTACTAGCGTGACGTTAAACCCTACCTACCTACCTCTCTAACAAAATCTCGATCAAAACAAAATTTTCTTCTAAAATTGTTAGATTATAATCTGTTTCATTATAAAAACAGTGAATAATTGTTAATGGCAATTTTTAAGTTATATTTTTTTACGGAGTTTTGCTATACCATCACGATGAAGTGATAATAAAATACATACTTGAAATTTTTCTTTTCATTATAGTTGTAGTCACTCTCCCTTGCTTTTAAAACCAATTAAAGATTTTAATATGCATTACATATAAGTACTTTTTTTTTAAAATATTCAATTGGAAAAAGTGGCAATTTTCTAATTCATTCAATGTTAGATTTATTAATTGATTTATTTGTATTGCAGACAAGTAATATAAATAAATCTGTTTCCTTTGCGTTTTTATTGAATTTTGCGCAAATCCATTAAATCTTATGAACATCTATTTTTTTGCGTAATTTTTTAAGAGGTGTGTATGCATGTATATTAATTTGAAATGTATTCTTAATGCTTAGTCTAGAACACTTACTAAACATTCCAAAATAATGCAATTTGTGAATCTCGTAAAATGTAACATAAACATCTTGTAGATCTAATTCCTTGATTTTTACCTTTTTAATGTTAAATAGTTGATTTTTCAAAAAAAAAAAATTAAATAGAATTTTTCTTTCAAATGTATTTATGTTTACTTTAAAAATGTGTATGTTCATTTCAATCTGTAGGATAAAAGAGTTTTTACACTTCTTTCACATGAAAATAAATCACAAAATAAAAAACGGCTTTGGATGTCTGCCAATGCAAGCACTTTAACATTGACATTAATGGGTTCTTGGACATTAAAAAAGATCGTATTTCTAACCTTGACTTAACTAAGCCGGGTGTCAACAACGAAAAAATGCCCAGTTGACCTACAAACTCTTCCTAAAACGAAACGTCGCGCATAACTGGATTTCCAAGAATGTTTTTTTTTTTTTTTTTTTTTTTTTTCAATGACTTTTGCTCGATTAACTGCAAAGCAAAAGCAACATGAAAAGAAGTAAAATAAATACAAAAACAGTGAAAGCAAAAATAGCTAGAAACAACGGAAAATAAAAAATAAGTTTACATAAATTACTAAGTACATCCTAATTCAAAGAGCAAATTACTTTAACGGAATATTTTGTGCGTAGACAATACTCTAATTTGCTTTGTTTGAATAATCTACCCGAATAACATATTAAAATTCCAGTACAAATTAATTCCATGAAAAAAAAGAAAGGCTTAACAAATGGTCACGCAATTTTAAACTGCTTAAACATTTAGAACAGTCAGAGCAAACGATGGATGGATGGATGGTTGGGTTTTACGTCGCACTAGTGCTGCGCAGATGGGCAATTGGCGACGGTCTGAGACACACCCCTAGAGGTGGTCCGGAGACATGCCATCACAATTTTGATCCTCCACGGAAGGGATGGCTCTCCCGCTTCGGTGACCCCCAGAGGTATAATTTTTGATAGGAACATGAAGGACATTGCGGCCACGACAGACGTGCACCAGCCACCATTAGTGTACACGACGGTCTTTGGCCGGCTTGAGTACCGAACCCGCAATCTTCCAATTACGAGGCCGGCGCTCTACCGACTGGGCTACCGCGGCCCCAGAGCAAACGAATTTGTACTGTTAGATAAAATAGCGCAGAGATACAAATTTAAACATTTAAAATCTTATACTGTGTAATTTTACAAAAACAGTTTTAAAACTGCTGTAAGGTTAAAATCATAAAACCTATTCAATATAGGACGCATTATCCGGGACCCACGGGACCGGAAGTATTCCGGATTTCAGAATTTTCCTGATGATCTTTTTCCATTTGATTTCTCTGAATTATGAAATATAACTCAATAACTAATAGGCAATAATTTACATCCAGATGTAAATACATATAATTTTTTTATGAAATTCAGTGGCTTAGTGCTTCAGCTGGAACTGACACAAAATATAAGTCACACATAGAGACAGGTATTTTCTGAAAATACACAAATCATATACTACAACTCTCAAAATCCGCAAATAAATCGAAAATATTTACGAATCTAATACTTTCTTCTATCGAATGTAACAAGAAGTAAAATATAACTATAATATGTAAATAATAAACATGCACACATGCACATTACTGCTGATGCCGCGCGCCGTCAGCATCGTGGCTTTCGGTTATTGTTTCCGCACTAAATGTGAATGATAACTTGATCATAAGAGCAAAATGCTATAGAAGGTTTTTCTTTAAAATTTTCTCTTTTTTTTCGCGTTATTTAATTATAGAGGAGAAATCAAAAATCTCTGGAAATCAATTACTAAATAAATCCCAGAATTTTTTATATGGTTGGATGGGAATTCCGGGAATTTCCCAGATCACTAACACCCCCGATTACCTAGAAAAATAAATCCTGTTTTAATTTCTGATTTTCAGAATTCCTAATAAAAGGCTTGATAGTTCATTTTAATGCGACTTTTTTATGTAAATAAAATTGTGGTTTTAGGTACAAAATATTTTTAAAATCATAAAGAAAAAGTCAAGTCAACGATGTGCTTCGGAGTACCTGCAATTGGTCGCAACCAATGCTTACCTCCAACGAAAAATGAATCGAACATAAAAATAATTTTCCGAAATGAAAGGGCCAAAAAGGAATAAATTTAGAATTTTGAGTCTCTGAACCAATCTCCGCGTAAGCAGAAATTATTCAGAATGAAGCACCAGGAGTTAAAATAATAATAATAATAATAATAATAATAATAATAATAACCTAAGTGTAACAGTGAAAAACCGTTACGTGCGTTGACAAGACGGTCTGGACAGCGAAAAGGAATTAAGAGTTGAGCTGGGCGCCCCAAGGGGCACAGGAAACCGCTCACAGTCCCACAATAATAATAATAATAATAATAAAAGGGGGTCATATAAATATTTTTTCCCTATCATAATTGAAATTCAGGAAAATAAAAGTGAGGTGCCTGCATGAATCTTACGACACTCTCGGTGTCCAGCCAGAAACTAGTTCTGAGCTGGGTCCGCGGATTTTGTCCAAAAACTGATAGAACAATCAGAGGCCAGGAAATCGACCAATCAGAGGAGGCCTCAGAACCCTACGTCACAAGACATGAAAACTAAAAATTAAAAAAAAATAAACCAAATAATAAAAAATTAGCATGGCAATTAGGAAATTTTGAATAAATAATAATAAAAAATAACTTTAAATAGAAAGAAGGTTCAAAACTCGCGACTGAAAAAATATGTTCAGTTGATAAGCTTATAAAGGAAAAGAGATATAGATCTAAAATGATTCTGAATTTCGGATTTTCTTTATTTTGGAATTCCGAATAATAGGTTTTATACTGTATTAAACATTTAATCATTTGGAATTTCAATTTAGATAAGATACTGTGCAAATATAACTTCAAATTTTATCTGCGTATATCTTAATTACAGATTGTCAAAGATTTACATATGTTTCATTAGTTCTCCCCCGTACTGTAGGATAGGTAGGGTGAACTTAAGTAAACTTAAAAAAAAAAATGTACCTCAGTTTCTTTTCTTTCTTTCTTTTCTTTCTTTCTTTTTTTTTTTTTTTTTTTTATGTTATTACACGTTTTGAAGTGTAAGTAATCCAAAAATCGACATGGTGTGGTGTCCTGTAGAGAGTCAGTCTGTTAGTTTGTTAGTCTATGTACGCGATATCTCAAGAACAAATAAACACAGAAAGACCGGGCCGGTTTTAAAATACATATCACTTATGATTCTGGCAGGAATTCTATTAATTTGCAATATTTTAATTTAAAAATTTCGTAAGTTATTTGAAATTACGATTTTTTTTTTTTTTTTTTTTAACATAGGAGAACAGGGCAAAATTTCACTTAAACATGCATTAAAAAGAATATATATATATATTTATCGTAAAGGTGTCAAATAAGCTTTTAAATATAAGTTATGATGCTGGCATGAACATCATTAACTATGAAAATTCTACTTTGAGAACTTCGTAAGTTATTCAAAATTTACAATTTTTTTTACCGTGACAGAATAAGGTGAAATTTTGCAGAAAAGTCCATTTAAAATATCATTTTAAAGTAACCCTTTAAAGGTACCTTTTGAAATATCATTTATGTTATTAGGATGAACATCATTGAGAGAGAGACGATGAATATCTTAATATATTAAAACATTGTAAATTATTCGAAATTTGAGATTTTTATAACATAGCTGAATAGAACATTTCACATAAACTTGCATTACGTGGTTCTTTGCATTGGAAATAATATGGAATTAAATGAAGACGAAATTATAAAAATGAACCTAAAAAAATTAGTCGGTAAATTAAGAGAAAGTAACTACATCGGTTTGAACTGTGAATAATCCAGAGGATCTGCGACCGAGTCGAGCAATCGGTGAAATTCATTTCTCTTAACATGAGTATAATATGCTTTCTAGTAGAAATTTATAAGAATAAATGTAAGATGAGAAACTGAGCAGAATCCACCTATACCAACTATTTCTTTCTTTTTTTCTCCCCTCCCCCCTTATAAGTTACTGAAAAGAATATTTCAAATTGCTTAAAAAATAAAATAGTATAAAAATATTTTATTTCAAACAAGCATTGATCTAAAATTAATTTAGAAATTTGACAATTACATCAAAAATTGGAATTGAAATATTGAAAATATATGCATGCAGGAAATCGCATGTGGGGAAAGAAAAACAAGAAAGAAAAATCATGCAGTACGCATTGATTAGTAACACTTTTCAACTGTACGCAATTGTCGTATCGAATAACTATTAATATTCTTTGTCTACGTTATCGCACAACAGACAGAATGACTGAAAAGCATACAGATAGACTAATTGATTTTAAAATTACTCTTAGGCATTGGCTTTGCAGCCAACATAGAATTTCGACTAAATCAATTTATGCATTTCGAATTAGGGTTGATTAAATTTATAATCTCGGATTAAGGATTTCGAACGAGTTTATTTAAATTCAAATTTTTCAACTTTTACTTAAACACAAATCAGGATATAATTAAATGAGAATAAGTTTAAATCTACTTACCCCTCTGCCAGCAGTCCGGGATTAGTAAAACTAGTACTGCTAATACATAGACTCTGAAACCTACGATATCCTTCAAACTACACTTTATTTGATACATGACTGATTTAATATTGATTATTAATATTTAAGAATGATGAATGGAAATATTATGAATACGATTATAAGATTTTTAATAGTTCAGATTCTATTGTTCCGAGATACCTTGTACCTCGTCCGGATTCGAAAAGCGACTGAAACAAAACTGCTCAGCGCCGTTCTAAATCAGTTCCTATGTGCGCACCTTCTCCTTCTCCTCCTCCCCGACATCCTCCGGGGGGGGGGGGCTGAGCATGGCAGACTGGCAATCCGATTCACCGGTCTTGTGATGACTCCAGATGGTGTCTTCAGACTCACAACTCGAATGATGCTATCCTCACCAGGATGGACTTCCAGAATTCGGGCAAGGGTCCAGTGTGCTGGCTGAATTGAGGGTTCTAAGACCAGGACTAGCTGACCAGGTTGCAGATGTGTATTGCCGCTCGTCCACTTTCCTCTTGATTGGAGTGACGTCAAATAAGACTTGGCCCATGTACTCCAAAATTGCTTCTTGATCTGCTGGACGAGTTTCCACCTGGAAGAAAAACTGGTACACAATGGATTAGGTTGGTTAAAAGAGTGTTCAGTTGCTAAGTTCGTGACTAATTCGAGATGAATTGCCTTGGTGCTCATGCAGATGAATAGACAAATATAGGACTTAAATTTTGTTTTTGTTCGTTTATGTTCACACTTTGTTTGAATAGGGCCTGCATAATCAAGGCCAACATGTTGAAATGGTCTACAAGGGTTGACTCTTGCACTGGGAAGGTCACCCATCATTTGTTGAATTGGGGTCGGTTGGACTTTGGCACATGTGACACATTTACGAAGCTCTTTTTTCACAGTGGATCTACCATCAGGAATCCAGTAAGACTGGCGAATGAGATTTAATACTAGGTCGACACCTCCATGAAGACTATACGTGTGAAAATGTCTTATTAATGTCGATGTAAAAGGGTGATTCTTAGGTATGAGTATTGGATGTTTAGTATCATAGGGCAGAGTGATGTTTCTATCAATTCTACCTCCCACTCTCAATAGATTTTCTGAATCAAGAAACACATTGAGGTTTTTTAGTTTACTGCTGTTTGCCACGGGTTGGCCGCGCTGCAAAAGGGCGATTTCTGAAGCAAAGGACCTTTGTTGGACGAATTTAATAACCATTTTTCTAGCTTCTGAAATTTCTTGTACTGAGACTGGTCCTTTCAATTTTGTAGCATTTCTAATATTATTTATAAATCGCTTCATAAATGCAATTACACGAAAAAGTTTATTACTTGATGAAAATTTTGAAACCAAATCCTCTATAACGGATTCTTGCTTTGGAATTGACTCTATTAGTCCAGGAATTCCCACAATTGTACATGGGACTGAGGTAGCAATCTTGGACTCATGATCTGAGACCGGAATCTTTGACCAATCAGGTCCAGACCACCACAAGTTAAAAAGGTTTAATTTGTCGGGTAACAGCCCACGGGTTGCACAATCTGCTGGGTTAAGTTTGCTTGGTAAGTGATGCCATGATGTGGGGTCTGTGAGAGCCCTAATTTTGGTTACTCGGTGTAGGACATATGTGTTGCCCTTTAAGGGTGGATTTAAGATCCAACTACGGGCGATTGTTGAGTCTGTCCATAGGAGAATGTCCTCAACCTGATAATCCAGCGAGCTCTGGACGACTGCCAAAAGTTCCGAGAGTAATACAGCCGCGCATAGCTCCAACCTAGGCAAGGTAATGGGTTTTAAAGGAGCTACACGGGTTTTAGCTGCAATCAATTTTAAAGATGAGTTCTGACTTGGGCGTATATAAATTACGGCAGCATATGCCTTTGTGGACGCATCACAAAATCCCAGAATCTGGAAAATAGGTTCAGACTTCAGGTCTAAAAATCTGGGTACTGACATGGCCTTAAAGGAAGCAATTTTTTCATAAAATTCGTTCCACCTGGTTTGAATGTCTGGTGGTAAAGGATCATCCCAACCAAGTTTTAGCTTCCAAACATCTTGTAGAAGCAATTTTAAAAGAATAGTGGCAGGGGATAACAGACCCAAAGGGTCGAAGATGCGTGCAATTACGGACAACAATTGTCGTTTAGTTTTAACGTTTTCTTCTGTGTTGACGCCAACCTGCAGTGTATCCGATGTTAAATTCCAGTTTAGTCCTAAAATACGTTGGGATTGATCGGGGTTTAAGGATAATTCCTGATTTGTTGATTTTAAAGGTTCTGGGACCTGAACTAGAGCTTCCACATAATTTGAAGCCCATTTTCGCAGCTTGAAGCCCCCAGCATTAAATAATGCCTGAAGGTCTGTGACCAATGATTGAGCGGCTTCGATTGTTTCAGCCCCTCCAAGGAAATCGTCCATATACAGGTTGTTGCGGGCAGCCTGCACAGCTACGGGAAAATTGGGTTCTTCATCGTTTAATAGCTGTAATATGGTACGCAGGGCTAAAAATGGAGCACAGGCTGTGCCATAAGTAACAGTGTTCAATTTATACACTCTGAGTGGATCTGAAACATTGGCCCTCCAAAATATTCTTTGAAAGTGTGTATCAGGCTCTGCGACTAGAACCTGCCTAAACATCTTCTCGATATCACTCGAGAGGGCAACTTTATTTAAACGAAATCTAATTAGATTGCTAAAAATACTGGATTGGAGTTTTGGCCCTTTGTACAAATAGGAGTTCAGGGATTTGCCATTTGTAGTTAAGGCCGACGAATTGAACACTACCCGTAGTTTTGTAGTGCTACTATTTTCATTTATAACTCCATGATGGGGCATATAATAATTGGGTTGACGATTAAGCTCTTCAGCCTTTAGTAAAGTCATATGACCTAAATCGGAGTACTCACACATAAACTGAGCATACTCCTTTTTTAGTTTGGGATTCTGCGCAAATCGATTTTCCAGTTTCTTAAACATTTTTAGTGCACAGTTGGCACTTTCCCCCAAATCTATCTCATCATGGAGGGGTAATTTTACAACATAGCGGCCTTCGGGGTTGCGCTTGGTGGAAGATTTATATAGTTCCTCTGCCGGATCGGTTCCGTTTTCACTCTTAGAAGATATTATGGGCTGATTGTCAAAGAAATCGTTCAAGTTAAGGCAGAGAAACGATGAGCTATATGTTGATTCTGGTTCCATTCCATCCCTTGAGAGGGGGCCACTGAGTAAATACCCAAGTGAACTGGGAATGGCAGATGGTTCTCCTGGCCTTCCCGATATCGGTGTGCCACAAATTAGTGACGCAAAAATATCTGCACCTAATAAAACTTCGATGGGTTGTTGCTTGAAGAAATTCATGTCCGCTAATTGAAGATTGTTTGTATGTGGCCAAGACGTCGTTTGCACCCGGAAATTCGGCAGAGGGGCAGTAACCCTATTTACTACTAGCGCTTTTAAGTTCCTATACTCGTTAGCGAAATATGGCGAGAATGAGAATTCCGTAAAATTTAAAACAGTTTCTGCGGAAAGACCGTTTATGCCTATAAGTCGATGAGAAGTGCCAAACAAAGGCAAATTTAGCTTCTCAACGCAGTCCTTTGTTATGAGACTATTTTGTGAGGCACTATCAACTAACGCCCGACATTGAATAATTTTGCCGTTAGGTGACCTAACCTTTATAAGGGCGGTAGCCAATAACACCTTTAGGTTACTAAAATTTGCATTAGATTGTGAACTATTGGCCACCGACGTAGTAACAAGGCCGCCTCCCTGATCTGCAGAATTCTGTGTATAAATGTGCAGAAGAGTGTGATGTGAACCTGCACATACTTTACATTTAATATTAATTCTACATTGACGCACTTGATGATTAGTTCGCAAACAATTTTCACACAGTGATTTTGATTTAACTAAGTCCCATCGCTCTTGAACACTAATTCGATTGAATTTGGGACATTTAAACAATTGATGTACTTGAGAACAGGCGACGCATTTATTTTCTTTGACTAGTATTGAATTATTGACATAAGATTTTTTTACACTACTACCTTCTACTGGCTTCTTAAACATTCCTGGTTTATTTTCAAGCTTTGTTTGACTCGAAGCTTCCCTCTCAATGAATGTACGAAACGAATTTAAATCGGGAATAGTTTGCGTATTCTCTAGACTGAGCTCCCACCTATGCCTAACGGATGAGTCCAATTTTGAGATCATGAAATTTATAAGAATAAGATCGCTAAGAGGATTAGATTCCAATCCGAGGGTCGATAAATTTCGCACCGCTTCGTTACAAGTATCTATTAAATTGAAAAACGATTTAGGATCATCCGCTTTGTTTACTTTTACTGAAAAGATTTTATTTATTTGAGTTATAGCTAATTGACGTTTATTTTCGTAGCGCTGAGTAAGAATTTCCCAACAGTGTTTAAGATTTTCCGATTGTAACGAAAATCCACGAATAAGTTTTGATGCACTACCTCTTACACACGATTGGAGGTATTGTAGCTTTTCAACCTCACTAAGGCTGTCATTATCCAGAATAGATGATTTAAATAAATTTTTAAATGACAACCAAGATTCATTATCCCCGTAAAAATAAGGAATTTCAAGTTTAGGGAGACTAATATGCGAATTAACAGAAGTCCCGGGTTTGGTACGTGCATCATTATTTACATTTGGAGTATTTGATTGCGATTTACTCTCTAATACAATGGATAATTCTAACAGAATGTCCCTATTCTTTAACACCTCTTCAGAGTTTTCATCGTTTTCCTCTTCGGAAAAATTTGTAACTATATCCTCGAATTTAACCTCCAGTGCATTTACCTTATCTTTTAAGATTTTTAATCTGGCTTGATCGCCTTTATCACAATCATTGACTTTCGATTTTATAAATTCTATTTCTTCAATTACATTTTCAAATTTTATCACTTCATTAGATTTTGAGAACAACGCACTCTGTTCGGCGTCATTCGCCCTTGTTTTTCCCTTTCTACCCATCTTATGAGCAAACTAATTACACACAATTAAATTTAAATATGAATTAATCGATTGCATTAAATTATTATTCTGCAGATCAGGAAGTAAAACAAAACAAAAATATAAGAACAAATGAAAAGAAACAATACATATAGAATTTTTTTTTTTTTTTTTTTTTTTTTTTTTTTACTGAAATAAATAAACTAATAAAATATTAAATGCACTTTTCTCATTCTCATACACTCCTTTATTCAACAATTACTTAACATGAAAGTTTATTTCTGAAATTCCAAACCAAAACTTTCGGTTTGAAACCCAAACTATTTTGAATTACGTTTTCTCTCAAAACAAAACTTTTAAGTATGCATGAAAACGAAACTACTTTGAATTACGTTTTATATCAAAACAATTTAACTTTGTATTAATGATTTATTTCCACAAATTAATTTTAATTTACTTTAAAGTTCTTATACAGATAATTTAATCCTACGTAAACAAAAGAATTTTTTCACTTTACAATTTTTTTTTTTTTTTTATAATTTAACGAATTATGATTAATTATCTAATTAATAGGTAATTAAACCTCCGTGAATCGACGGACCACTATGGCTTTGCAGCCAACATAGAATTTCGACTAAATCAATTTATGCATTTCGAATTAGGGTTGATTAAATTTATAATCTCGGATTAAGGATTTCGAACGAGTTTATTTAAATTCAAATTTTTCAACTTTTACTTAAACACAAATCAGGATATAATTAAATGAGAATAAGTTTAAATCTACTTACCCCTCTGCCAGCAGTCCGGGATTAGTAAAACTAGTACTGCTAATACATAGACTCTGAAACCTACGATATCCTTCAAACTACACTTTATTTGATACATGACTGATTTAATATTGATTATTAATATTTAAGAATGATGAATGGAAATATTATGAATACGATTATAAGATTTTTAATAGTTCAGATTCTATTGTTCCGAGATACCTTGTACCTCGTCCGGATTCGAAAAGCGACTGAAACAAAACTGCTCAGCGCCGTTCTAAATCAGTTCCTATGTGCGCACCTTCTCCTTCTCCTCCTCCCCGACAGGCATTTTGGAAAGTGTTAAAAAGGCTTAACGCAAAAGAAAATGCAGCCGTTAGATTATAATTACAGCTTTTAAAAGCTCTGAATATTTTACTGTAGCCCTGTAAATCTGAAAGTTAATCATATCATATTCTATACAAAAATATATTTTAGAATATTAATAATACATGTCAATGTTTTTAAGATTTTTGTAGTAGAAAGTTTTTTAAATATAACTTTAAAAAAATTCTGTCCTAAAACGTAATACATTAGCTTTTTTTTTTATTGTTATTCTTGTTGTTGTCCCTGTAAATAAACTAGTTGTACAGGACCTATTAATGACATTTTAAATAGGGAATATTCCATAGGGAACTTGAGTGTATCATTTTTAAAAAATTCTCAAAATATTCACGGATGATAGGAGCCGGAGACAAACAGATAGAATGGTAGATAATCGGAAAGACAGATGCACAAATTGAAATCATATTCCCACTAAAATTATAAGAAAGTATTAAAACGCTCATGTAAACAAAAGTGCAATTCCAGCAAATTTTTATTAATACCTCTTAATGTAACTGATTATTTTTGTGTGGCCCTGAAAATCTAATGCTAACCATACTATATTACATAGAAGGCACACTCTTTTGTGCATACGAATAATATATTTCAATTGCACTAAGTTTTGTGGAAAATAAAATTATTAAAATTTGGTTTATAAAAAAACTCTCATACAACACAATGCTTTGGAGTACTTTCAAGTGCCCCTGTACACAAACCAGTTAGAAATGTGCTCTATTTTACATAGGAAACATCCGATAGGGAATTGAATAACATATTAAAATTTCATTAAAGTTTCTATACATTAAAGGTATTAAAATATGATTTATAGAAATCCCTCTCATAGAACACAATGCTTTCGAATACTTTTGAGTGTCCCTGTACACAAACCAGAAGAGGTATCCATTCTATTTTCAATAGGGAACATCCGATAGTGAACTTCAATAAAATATATCGGTTTAAAGAAATTCCATAAATATTTACGGGAATTAGAGCGCAGAAAAACAGACAGAGAGACAGACAGACGGACAGACGGACAGAAGAACAGTCAGACAGATACACAAATTGAAATTATATTCACACTAAAAAAAATTATAGAAAGTGTTAAAACGTTTAATGTAAACGAAAGTACAATTCTAGCAATTTTTTATTAATAGCTTTTAATATAACTGAATATTTTTGTGTCACCCTGTAAATCTAATGGTAACCATGCTATATTCTATACAAAGCATTCTTTTGTGCATATAAATAACATATTTCAATTTCCTAAAACTTCGTGGAAAGTAAAGTTATTAAAATTTGATTTATAGAAATATCTCACAAAGAACGCAATGCTTTGGAGTACTTTTGAGTGTCCCTGCATATAAAACAGAGTTGGTATGCAATCTATTTTATATAGGAAACATACAATAGTGAACTTGAATAACATATTTCAATTTCATGAAGATATTGTACAGTAAAGGTATAAAAATATGGTTTATAGAAATACCTCTCATAGAACAAAATTCTTTGAAATACTTTCGGGTGTCCCTGTACACAAACCAGTAGAGGAAAAAATCCATTTTCAATAGGAAACATCCGATAGTGAACTTGAATAACATATATCAGTTTCAAAAAATTCCATAAATATTTACGGGAGTTAGAGCGCGGATAGACAGCCAGACAGACAGACGGACAGATACACAAATTGATATCATATTCACACTTAAAAAAAATGTTAGGAAGTGTTAAAAACGCTTAATGTAAACGAAAGCAGAATTCTAGAAAATTTTTAATAATAGCTCTTAATATAACAGAATATTTTTGTGTCAACCTGTAAAGCAAATGCTAATCATGCTATATTCTATGCAAAGCATTCTTTTGTGCATATAAATAACATATTTCAATTTCCTAAAACTTCGTGGAAAGTAAAGTTATTAAAATTTCATTTATAGAAGCATCTCTCATAGAACGCAATGCTTTAGAATACTTTTGAGTGTCCTTGTATATAAAATAGAGTTGGTATTTAATCTATTTAATACAGGAAAAATCCAATAATGGACTTGAATAACATATTGCAATTTCATTAAGATATGTGTACAGTAAAGGTATGAAAATATGATTTATAGAAATACCTCTCATAGAACATAATGTTTTGAAATACTTTCGGGTGCCCCTGTACACAAACCAGTAGAGGTATAAACTCCATTTTCAACAGGGAACATCCGATAGTGAACTGGAATAATATATTTCAATTTCAATAAGATATGTGTACAGTAATAGTATGAAAATACGATTTATAGAAATACCACTCATAGAACACAATGTTTTGAACTACTTTCGGGTGTCCCTGTATACAAACCAGTAAAGGTATAAACTTCATTTTCAAAAGGGAACATCCGATAGTGAACTTGAATAACATATATCAGTTTCAAGAAATTCCACAAATGAGTACGGGAATTAGAGCGCGGAGAGACAGACAGACAGACAAACCGAAGTCATTAACACTTTTCAACCTTGTTGGGAAGTGTTAAAAATGTTAGAAAGTGTTAAAAACGCTTAATGTAAACGAAAGTACACTTTTAGCAAATATTTATTAATAGCTCTTTATATAACTGAATATTTTTGTTTCACCCTGTAAATCTAATGCTAATCATGCTATATTCTATGCTAAGCATTTTTTTTTTTTGTGCTTATAAATAATACATTTCAATTTCACAAATCTTCGTGCAAAGTAAAGTTATTAAAATTTAGTTTATAGAAATATCTCCATAAAACGCAATGCTTTGGAATACTTTTGTGTGTCCCTGTACACAAATCAGTGGTGGTATTTGCTCCATTTTATACAGGAAACATCCGATAATGAACTTGAATAACATATTTCAATTTCATTAAGATTTGTGTACAGTAAGGGTATGAAAATATGGTTTATAGAAATGCCTCTCATTGAACACAATGCTTTGAAATACTTTTGTGTGTCCCTGTACACAAATCAGTGGTGGTATTTACTCCATTTTATACAGGAAACATCCGATAGTGAACTTGAATAACATATTTCAATTTCATTAAGATTATTGTACAGTAAGGGTATGAAAATATGGTTTATAGAAATGCCTCTCATAGAACACAATGCTTTGAAATATTTTCGGGGGTCCCTGTACACAAACCAGTAGAGGTATAAACTCCATTTTCAATAGGGAAAATCCAATAGTGAACTTGAATAACATATATCAGTTTCAAGAAATTCCATAAATATTTACGGGAGTTAGAGCGCGGGCGGACAGACAGACAGACAAACCCAAGTCATAAACACTTTTCAACTTTGTTGGAAAATGTTAAAAAGAAGAAGACGACGACGAAGACGAAACGAATAGAAAGCTAAAAACTGGGTTACATAGGTACTTTTAACAAATTGAAAGTATTTGTGTGTGTGTGTGTGTGTGTGTGTGTGTGTGTGTGTGTGTGTTATTGTTGAGTTAACTCTCATTAGCGCGCTTCACCCCCCCCCACCTCCCCATCTCCCCAAAAAAACAACCAATAATAGTTTGGCTTCTGACGATTTAAAATTTATATTGGATGGTGAAATTGGTATAAGGTTTCAAATTTTAAAGGTAAATAAAAAAAAAGAGAAATAAACTGCGAAAATTTCTCAAGGGTTTGCTAGTATATATATATTATTATTACAGGAAAGTAAAAAATCATATTTCTATCGTGTAAATTTTAAAGAAAATCAAAAAGATAGGAAAGATAACCCATTTTTTCGAATCTGTGGTTATGCATTACGTAGTATGTATTTTTGTTATTCGATTTATACATACATATTGTAAATACATGCATTTTACTTTGTTATTTAAATTTATCTTTACTATGCTCATGTCCAAGAGGTTTTCCGATTTCCTGGTATTATAAAATACCTTGAACGAAATAGAGATCGGAGTTTGACGATTTACGTCGGAAAGACCGCCGGCAAATCAATCAGAATTCAATCAACGAAAGATCCAAATTTGATTTTATGATAATCCATAAAGAACATTTAATCATGGATGGATTATTTCTTGATATTCTCGCATCAAATACTTCATGATTTTTCTTTTCAAACCTAGGAAGTAACTTATATCTGAATCTACTTCCTTTCATAAATTGAGTTACGAAATAATTACATGGAATCGGTACTATCGAATTAATTATGCATGAAATTATCTTGTGAAACAAAATTAAAGAACACGATAAATGTGTCATTTAGAGAGTTTAACTGATGTTTATGCCTTTTTTTACTTTCTTCTATACACATGGAAAAAAAGTATTGGATTCGTGAAAAATTTCGACCTTAATTTTTTGATGGATTTGCACGTTTTGAGATGTCCTGAACATGACTTGACCACTTTTAGAAAATGTCTGTCTGTGTGCAGCCAAAATTTTGTAAAAGCTGTATCTCTCGAATCAATGAACGGAAATTTAACTAAACGATATTTATTTGGACTTTGAATTAAATTGCTGCTCGTTACATTTGGGTAACATTCGCTCAATAGATTGCGCTGTCTTCTCATTTTTTCCTAATTTTTAACATGACAGTACAGGACAAAATTTCGCAGAGTTTCCGTCAGACAGTTTCAAAACGATTAGTGCCTGCTTTTTCATTTAAAAAGTAACTCTTGAATCTTACTAAAAAAAAAAAAATAAATAAATAAATAAAAATAGCAACTTAATTGTCCCTTATTACAAAAACATCGCATCCTTATTGCCTTTTGTGATTTGCTGAACGTGTGCTTGGTGGGTTTTTTATTCACTCACCAAACATTTTTTAAAGCAGTTTTTTAAATTTCTGATATATTTCCCATTTTAAATCCTTCCTCATGCAAGCATTGTTTTGCTTTTCTGTCGTATTATAACAAGCTAGCTACCTATCTATATACTAATCATCAAATAAATCGTTTCTTTATAAGAATTTTAACACATAATTACTAAAATGCAACTATAAATGGTGTTAATATTGTTTACTATGGTCAAATATTATCTATTTGAGGATTTATGGTACAAAGGAAATATTTCTCTCAAAGAGAAATTTTTCTAAGGGATCTTAACTCATGTTTATTCATGTTTATAAGAAATAAACAACCTTTAAATTGAAGAATGATATATTTCAGATCAAATAAACGTTATACATATAACTAAAACTATTGTTTATGACCCTCAACATTGATTTATATATTAGTAACTGTCACAATTAATGAAAATTAAAATTAAGACATATTTGTTTTTCTCAAACTTATAACTGAACTTTGAAATAAGTTTCCGGATTTTTAATGTTAAATTTGCCATTAAGCATTCAAAGTGCTTAAAAAAAACTAAAATATTTTATATATATATATATATATATATATATATATATATATATATATATACTAGAAGCACCCTGTTTTTTTTTTTTTTTTTTTTTTTTTTTTTAAGACTAGGGGAAAAGCTCTAATTTTGCATAAATGTAAATAATGAGAATTATATTTGTAACTTTTCGGTTTCACATTAAACTATTTATTTATTTATAATATTAGAAGACAACCAGGGTAAAAAAAAAAAAAAAAAAAAAAAAATGTGTATGTAAGGTCATTGCTTCCACTCTCTGTTGAACGAGTATTCCCTCCGGGAGATGAAAATTTTTAATGTGAATATCAAGAATAGCTTTCAAAACCACTCATCAGTACCTATAAAACGAATGGTTGAATGAATGGTCTATGATAATTTAAAATAAAGTTATCGATTTTTTCATTTAAAAGGAAAAGAAAAGATTAGTCTGTTTTTCAGTCTTCCTGTACGTTTGACTGTCTGCCTGTCTATCATCCACTTAGCATCCACAAATACTTTCAGAATTTCTTCAAAATGATATATGTTATTCATGTTCCCTATAGCATGTTCCCTATTTAAAATGATGATAATAGTACAACTAGTTTGTGCACAGGGACACCCAAAAGAATGCCAATGTATTGCGTTCTATGAAAGGTATTATTTATAAATTACATTCGAATTAACTTAGCGCTACGCAAATCATACTGAAATTGACATTTATTATTCATATGCTAAAAAAAAAAAAATGTTTTCTACAGAATATGGTACGTTTAGTTTTAAGATTTACAGGGTTACACTACAATATTCAGATACACTATGGAATTGCATTTCCGTTTGTGTTAAGCATTTTTAACACAGCAATAATAAGAATGACAACGAATTCATTTAGCCCGTTTGTCATTCTTTCTATGAATCTCACTGTCCGTCGTGTGATCACGTTGTATGATCATTGATAGGGTTGCTACATAAATCAGGAGAAAAAATTCCCTGTTTCTCTTAAAAGTAAAATAGATAACACGCAATCATGCAGCATTAGAATCTAACATGTTTACAAGTCAATTCAACATACCTAGGGTATATCAATTTTATTAACTTACTATAGTTGGAAAAAAAAAAAAAAAAGACTCTTTCTTCTTTTTTATAAAGCACTAAAATTTTTAAAATAGATTTGATCAGGAAAAAAATTCCAAAAAATTTCAAAATTCCCTGAATTTTCCCTGTTTTTGCAATAAATGGTGAAATTCCCTGAGTTTTCCCTGTTTTTTAATAGTTTTTCAAATTCCTTGAGTTTTTCAAGTTTTTCCTGTTTTCCAGGTACTGTAGCAACCCTGACTGAATGTTAAACGTTGCAACGAGTGCATCAGTTGGAAAGTGTTAATAACATATCCGAGCCACCTGATGTTTTTGTTCTTGTTTTAAAGACTATTTTAATAATATACAACTTTTCTTGTTAACAGATTAGTTAAACTTTCGATTAAAATTTCACATTATGCTTTTAAAAATAAATAATTTCATTTTAAATGAAAGTTTTTTTTTCTTAATGCTTTAATATATTAATTATCGCCAAAATCACAATAAATTGTAATTGCCCACGCATTTAAAAGAAATGAATACTATGTTGACATTCCAATGTTATTGTCAATCATTCATTCAGACATTTTTAAGGTAACATGCATGCTTTTCAGAGAGATAGCAGTTGACGATATTATCTTATCGTTTCTGTTATCTAGAAATAAATAAACAAAGGTGATTTTAAAAGTTTGCTTTTTAAAATTATTTCATGAAATATGATAAAACTGTGCTATTTTACCAATTGCAACTATAATATAAGAATATACAGAATCGACATATATTAATAACAAATTTAAATTGCTTTGAAAACAACAATAATAAAATTATCTTTCTTCTCCTTCTCTTTCTTCTTTTTTACGAGACGGAAAGAAAATGTTTTATCATAAATATATGGGGAAAAAAAAAACTCATTTTGTTTGCATTTGTTTGCAAATGAACAAACTGACGTAGTATGCGGGTATATCAAAAGATCCTATTTTTTTTATTTGCCGAATTTAAGTGTTCTGCTATCATATTTGCTACCGATTTTAGCAATCTGAAGACAGTGTCAACTTTTTGATACGTCGCATACGAGCTAATTTGTTCACCTGTAAAGAAACGCGATTTCTTGCGGTCTGATTTGCCGAGTTTCTCCTTCAGATAGTAAATAATATTTTTCTTTCTTTCTTTTTTTTTTTAATGATTGCCATAATATTTAATTTTTATACTGCTTTTTTTTTTCTTCTTTTTTTAAGTAGAGTATAGTAATTGCTGTGCGATATCAAACATGATTTTTTAATTCCTGTCATCATGATTCATCTTTATGACTTATAGATACTGAGATGAGCAGTTTCTTTTTAGAATTGCACCCGATAATTAAAATATGATTTGAAAAAATAAATAAAATAATAAATAAAATAATAATAATAATTGCTTGCCTAATTAAACTTTCGTACTGGTAGTCACTGATACGGAACCTTGCTTTTAAGTAGCGCATTTAGAAATTATTATGGCGATCTGATATAGAATTAGAGTATAAAAATCGCCTGAAATAGTTAATAAAACTATAGATTTTAACTTTCCCATTCTCCCTGAATACTATTAAAAAAAAAAAAAATACACCCCGCGACAAAAAGATAGCTACAAAGGGTTTTTTCTTTGATTTTTCATAAAATAACATTATCTAAATTGTGCTTATCATTTATTATTATCATAAAATAACACTATTTCAGGACTAGTTTTTGTTTTAAGACTAATTTAGAAAAATTTTAAGACTAAAATTTTTCTAATTTAAGACTACACACCGCGACAAAAAGATAGGAACAAAGTTTTTTTTTTTTTTTTTTTTTTTTTTTTTTTAATATGTTTTTAATATGATAACATTTTGTTATGATAATAAATGATCAGCACAACTTAGATAATGTTATTTTATGAAAAATAACATTCTGTCGCGGGGTGTAGTTATTGTAGTGTTATTTAATCACAGAAATCGAGCTTTAAATAAACTAAAAAATTTTAAAAAGAAATGGTGGTAAGCAAAAAACAAGATACTTGGCAGCTATGACAAAAAACATTTATTGCAGTATATTATCTCAAAAGTAATATTTTTGCATAAAAAAGGGACTTAAAAAAAAAAAAAAAAAAAAAAAAAAAATTAATATTATAGCATTTGATGTAGAATAAATATAAGCAGGAAATTGCGTCCTTATTTTAATCATACAAGTTGATTACAAGAACTATCATGCAAATTGGTTTAATAAATGATTTAAGAACTTTCTTGATTCTGAAACTTATTGTTTCAGCTTCCGAAAGAACAAATTAAGAACTTTATTCTGATAGACAGTCGCTTAAAGAATCGCTGAAAAGAAAGACTAATCGCTGAAAAGAAAATTCAATCTATTAGAGTCAGTAATTAACGGTAGACGGAAATTTCATTTGCCTACATTTCATTTAAATTAATTGTACATCAAAATAGAACAGAGTACGTATAATGATAAATGCATTTATTTGTTCTTTTTCTTTTCGTTTCCCTTCTCTTGTAAAGGGTTTTTATCTTAGAAAATAACGTAAATTTTTAATAGTTGCATATTTCAATAATTACAGTAAAAATTATTGTAATTAATTCTGCATTCAATAGGAAAATATCAAATCATAAAGGGAGAATAAAATTCGTAAAGAGAGCATCAAATAATATAGAGAATGGAAAATTAAAAAAAAGACAGCATAAAACTTTGCTTTGTTATATTCTTATGAAATTAACTAGGGGAATATATCCTATTATGGACACCCCACCATATTTCTCAACAGAAAGCAAATATGGTGGATTTAAGAACTGCTAAACTTGTATTTTCACAGTACGCAGTTTTTGTGCTAACACTGAAGTGAATAGACGCATTTGTTTCGTAAGTGAAAGCATCAAAAAATTTAAAAAAAAAAAAAAAAAAAAAAAGCAACACAAAAGTAATTTGTGGATGTTTTCAGTATGCGTCGAAGTGAATTTATTCAAATATGTAAGTGTAATATATATTCATGCAGTATAATCATTATAATTTGTGGGGCAATATCGAATGTAGCCTAAACATGGACAGAAAATTGTTTTTCTGTCATCATAAAAAATAACTGCCATTCCCGGTTGTGGGCATCCTCGTTTCTTTCATTTAAAACGTGTGTTTGACTTACAAATTTTTAAATATGGCCATTTATGTCAACATAACATATTTTATTAGTGTTTTTATGCACTTTTAGGCATTTTTAACCATGCCAACCCTGAAAAAATGAACCGATAAAAAAAAAATGGATTTCAATGTGCTGGTTAAAGCCATTAAGGATTGCTTAGTGTATAAGAAACCCACAAAATCGACTGCCCAAGAATATGGACGTCCTCCCTCATCTGTGTCCCACCAGAAGAAGCCTGAAAAATATAAGACAACTCCACTTGCCAAACTGTCGGACAAGCGCTAAAAAAAGAAAAGAAAAGAAAAAGTAGTCTCCACCATCTGATGGTGATGATGATGTCTATTACTGTATCATCTGTTTGGAGCACCTGCCATCACATCTAACAAGAGCTAACTCAATCAAAAGCAACGAGTGCGATCGTCTGGTGCATTTCAAGTGTGTCAATCTGCATGCAAGTTATTTTACTTGCAAGCATTGCACTTCAGATTTGGAGGACGAAAAAGATGACGAATAAAATTAGAAAAATGTCATTTTCTGTTGTTATTTTGGCCACTGAATCCTTACAAAATAAATACATTTTGTTATTTTCCGTATTTGTTATGTATTTCTTCTTATTTTCCCATTTTCAGCGGATTTTTCAGGTGTCCCCAGAACACAACCAGGTACACAATTTTTTGTTTTGGCTAAAAATGACCACTTCATAAAATTGGTGATAAGTTTTTTTCTGGTTGACGGAATCAATACACTTACTTCATCAAACTTTAGCTAAGGATTCAAAATTGCATTGGTATTTATATGTTTGCATTATATTTGCTCTGTCCAAAGTTATAAGCCAAAATTAAAACCGTGCCCACAACCGGAGACATTCCCCTATATGTTTTTGGGATATTTCTAATAATGAAGAATTTTATAAAATCATATGTTTTCTTCACATAAATGACCACAAATTTTGATAGTTTTTGAATTAATAATACGTAAGAAAAACCCGACAACCAAAATTTTAACGTTTATTAATAAAAGGAATAAACGAAAAGGTAAGAATACGATTGAAATTTTAAATCATTTTGTATCATTGCACAGAACAATGTTTTATAAAACCGTGCCACTAACTTTTGTAAACTGTTCTTAATTTTAGAGGCTGTAATTATATGCAGTGTTCGATACTTCAATTAATTCTGTCTGTATATGACTGTACTGCGAAGAATGCTAATTGAATCATTTTTATTAAAAAAAAAAAAAAAAAAAATCAGAGAGTTTAAAATGCGCCAGAAAGGAACACTTCAAAACCCATTAATGGGCCATTAGTTGACTTACCATTATATTTTATGTTCCAATAGTGGACGTATCTGGAATTTTTTTTTTTTTTTTAAGAAAAGACGAAATAAAATTAGAACTGTTTGAAAATGTACACTTAAATAACAAAAGCTATGTTTCATTAATGCGTTAATAAACGAGAAATCATTATAATAAAAGCTATAAGAATTTGTTATTATAAAAATTAAAATTTTGAATAATTTATTAAAAATTTAAATTTTTATTTAAATCGATGTTCTATTAAAGGCATTAAACAATTAATATAAAATTTATCGTTAATTAAAGTTATAAGTACATTTATAATTGATTACGACAAAGATAAAATCTTTGGGAATAATAAAAATAAAGAAATTTGTTAGTATAGTGGTTGGTACATTACTTTTATTTAAATTAAAATTCTGCGAAATGCACATTTTTTTCAAGCAAACTAGTGTTATTATAAAAATCTAGTTAAATGTAGTGTAAGACCTTAAGAGTAGAGAATTGTAACACTTACCCTGAACGCAGTTTAAGCATATGCAAGAATTAGAAAACTTGTTTCTTCTATATATATAGAAGAAAGTATTGGATTCGTGAAAATTTTGAACTCCAGTTTTTGATTGATTTACACGTTTTGAGAAGTCCTGAACACGATCTGACTGTTTCCGGAAAATGTCTGCCTGTGTGTGTGTATCACAAATTTTGTGGACGCTGTATCTCTCGAACCAATAAACGAAATTTAACCAAACTCGGTATTTAGTTGGACTTTGATCTAAACTAGTCCGATTACATTTGAGGATCAGCTTCTCAACAGGTGGCGCTGTGATTCTATTTTTTTCTAAATTTTTAACATTGCAGTATAGGATAAAATTTCGTATAAATGTACATAAAGAGAGTTATTTTTGACGCTTGATTGTAAAATTAATATGAATTATTGATAATAGTAGTAGTAAAGTAGGAAAACAAGTGTGTGCACTGCATGTAGGAGCATCGCTTCCCTCTTAGGGGGGAGTACCCCTCCGGGGTGTGTAAATTTTCAATGTGGGTATATTTCGAAAGAACTAGTCAATACTTTTAAAACGAACGGTTGAACCATAGAATTGCGATGTTTAAAAACAAAGTTATCGATTTGTTTACTTTTTAACGAAAAAATTGCATCTCTTCTGACGTTGGCTCAAAATTGAATTTCTTTCGACGTTTAGTGTTATACTTCTCTGAGATAAAAATCGTCTGCATTCATCGTGGAAAACAATTTCAATAAATAAGTTGTACTGCGTGAATTTGTATAAGATTACATAGAAGAAAGTCCTGTGGTGGCAACAACAAACTAGTTTTCAAAGTTTAAATTTGAAAGTGCTCACTACTGGGTACAGTCACCCTATGTACAAATGCAATTGCACTTTTAATACATTTACCCTATGTATAAATGTAATAAATATGGAAATAGCAGAAAATTATGAATTTCGAAAAATCATAATGGTTTTTAATTTATAAATTACATTTCTATGTATTATTATTATTATAAAAGTATGTAATTTGATATTTCAGTTTTATTTCTGACTGAAAGTTATTCAAACTAAATTTAATACAGTAAGAATTAAGAGGACTTATTTATATTAATAAAATTTAGAAGAAATATAAAAATCTTAAGAAAAAAAGAAAAGAAAACGCTCTTTATATTTATATACTACTTTTTATTGATATACAATTTCCTAGTTGTACAGAATGGGAAATGGCTTAGTCTATATCTTTGATTTTAATTAAAATAATTAAAGATTCACTAGTATTCATTCGATAAAAAACCCGCAAGAATTTATTTATGATAATTCTATACGTGTATATTGGTGATATTCTATAGAAAAAAGTATTGGATTGGTAAAAATTTTCGTCATCCGTATTTCCATAAATTTAGACGTTTTAAGAGGTACAGAATACGATTTGATTAGTTTTAGAAGATTTCTGCCTATGTGTGCAAGCGTATGAGGGAAAAAAAAAAGACCTTGTGGCAGCTCGAGCTTAAGAACTAGAGCACATAATTTTATGGAAATTGATACGTAGACATACATTAGCGCCATTCAAGTTTTAATGCAAATCGCCCAGCAGGTGGCCCTGTTATCCCGTTTTGTTATAATTTTTCATATGCCTATATAGAGCAAAATTTTATATAAATGGTTTCAGAAAAGATTCTGGCTTTCAATTTTCGAGGAATTTACACATTTTGAGGTGTCCAGAATACGATTTGACCATTTTCAAAAAATGTTTATCTGTCTGCGTGTGAGACCAAAAAAAAAAAAAAGAAAAGTGACAACTCTAGCTCAAGAACTCTCTCAGAATTTCATACAAATTTATATGTAGTTGCACTTCGACATAAATTAGTACCCATCAACTTTTGATGAAAACTACATAACAGGTAGCGTTGCTATCTCTTTTTTACTAAACTGATAATATGGCAGTATAGAACAAAATTTCATATAAATATGCACAATGCGAATGATTTTTAATGAATTCTTATGAAATTAAGGTGAATTTTTTATAATCGTAAAAATTAACTAGGAAACATTTTTTGATATGTAAGAGCATCACCCCCCCCCCCTCCCGATGTTGTAAATTTTTTAAATTATTAAAAAAAAAAAAAAAGCTCGTCCTTTAAAACAAATGGTTGAAACAAAGATTATTGATAATGTAACACAAAGTAGCCTCTCTCTCTCTCCCCCCCCCCATTTGAAAAAAAAAAAAAAAACTAGTATATTGTGACTATTATAAAACTTTCTCCTATAGTTTCTTATACAAATTCACGCAATACAAATTATTTAATAAAATTACTTTTCATGATAATGCAGATGTCTTTCACTTAAGAGAAGTGTGTAAGACTTAGCTAAACCTCGACAATAGGCTTAGGGCCTCATGTGTCCACCCTTTTCGAACTTCGGTTACTTTTTCATGTCTATTTTTTCTGCATTTTGTGGCTAATTTTAGTTTATTTATTTCGTTTTTCCTCACACTCTTGTGATTGTGCGATTTTTTGTTTTTATCCCATGCTACTTTCTATGGATTTATCACCCCCCCCCCCCACCCCAGTTTTTTCATTCTAAAGTGCGGTGATTCCCGTCCGCTCATCTTACTAAATGCTCAGAGAAAATCAATTTTGTGCTTCACAGATGGCATGCTAGGGAATGTTATTTATTTTTTTCCTTTTTCCATACTATATCATGAGACACGGCCGTGTCTCCGTGACGCAGCAAAGCTCAAACGAAGCTTACCTGCGACACCATATATACAGCTAATTTTAGATGAAAGGAATTTGGAAACGCCGACACTTAATATCTCAGCAAATTGGAGATATTCTGATCTAATATTTTCAGAATAATCTTTTATCTTCTTCCTGATGCTATCCTGAAAGTTTCACACTTCCACATTCTATATATTTTGAGATCTGGAATTGCAATTTAAGACTTCAAAGGAAAAATGGTAATTGTGTAACTATTTTTTCTCGAAAACCGCTCGGACAAATTTAATGAAATTATTATATGATATTAACTTCTTTTGTCTGAGAAACGTGACGTTCCCCGTTTTTCCCAAAAAACTCTTGTTTTTTATATATTTTACTTTAAAAATGGAACTATATTACCTCGCGGATTACACTATTTTCATTCGCATCGTTCAAAAGAAAAGAATGTAATCCGGTTTGGAATGTTCGCGGATGCATACAATACAGACTTTTCTTCCATTTGAAATATTCAGTCTCAGATAGGTAATTTGGCTCCATCTATCGGCAGTTAGTGTAAAAAATAAACTTAATACAAAAATAAAATATTTTTCTTTCTTTAATATATATATTAAATGAGTTATTTATTTAGGTATTTGTATTGAAAAAATGTTTATTTATCAAAAATATTCATTCAATTCACATTGCTTTCAAGTTGATACGTTGTTGACTTTCAAAATTGGTTTTATTTTAAAAAGGGATTGCAACAGCAAAAACTTTTTTCTTGACTTTCATAAAAATGATAGATAATATCATAATCATATGCAAATATAAGTTTTTTTTTTTTTTTTTTTTTTTTTTAACTAATTGATAGATCACTTAAACTATGAATAGAAAAAATCCGGAAACAAACAAACAAATAAAAAAAAAAGAATAATTAATTGATTAATTTGCTCATTAAATTTCTAGTATACATATATATATATATATACATATTACAAAATGTTAAACTGTAAAAAATTTTGAATAGATTAAGATTTTCTTAAAGTTAAATTCCTATAATATAGTATGTATATGAAATATTTTACAAAGATTATAATAATTATAATATATCAAATCCAAATCTAAAATTTCATGTTTTCTGTTATTTATTTATTTTATTTATTTTACTTTTATAAAATAATATTATAATAAAATTGAAAAAGAAAAAGAACTCGGTTACCAAACACTTAAAATGCATTGGAAAAACTCTTAAAACAGAATTAAAATTAGTAAAATAAGTATTAAAATAAAATAAAGTAAAATACATCTTTATTTGACTTCAATTTAAACCCATAATATATTTTTTTAAATATTAATTAATTTTATTTTTTTTTCTTCGCATTATAATACTTAATTTTACGAAATAATATATTTCTGCAAAGCATACTGGTAAAATGATTAAGAATTATATAGTCTATTATTTTATAAATTATTCTGTTCATTAAATTACTATTAAAAAACTATACTCCTTAAATATTTACCAGTATAAAAGTTTCACATTTTAAAGATTTTTCTATTTTTATTTATTTTTTTTCTTTTAAATCAAATCTATACCTAAAAAATAATAATTGTTATTTCTTTCTTTCTTAAATTTAACAGAAGGGAGGAGGCATGAATATAACAATAAAAGCTACTCTAGAAGAAGAAGGAGAAAAAAATCCTCCTTAACTTGTATAAACTTATTTCTTACATATAATATTGATATAAAATGAAATTACTATGCATCTGCAACCTTTAAATTAGAAATTAATAATACATTGAAAATTTTGTATACACTACTCTAAAAAATATGTCATAACATTTTCAGGAATATTTTTTTGGTGAATTATATTATTCAAACTATTAAATGGCACTGAGATTCAAATGGGATTCAAGGATGTTTATTTCCATTACAAAGGAGGGTTTTTATTATTACTATTATTATTTATTTATTTATTTACTTATTTTTTAACTATCACTTTTTTTTTTTTAAATATAGCCTTCCTACACAGTATCCATAAAACATTAAAAGTGTTAGGAGGTAAACTGCTGACTGTAAATTAAGGTAATTATAATTTTTTAACTAAAACACAAAAAATTAAGTAAAATTACAATAAGTAATTGTTTTCACTTTACAAAACTAAACAATTAATCAGTTTAAAAACTTAAAAGTTGACCAACAATAACAACGATTGATAACCAAACCAACAACCATAACGATTATTACTTATACTAAATTAAATGATTTTACCTTGCTTAAAATTACTGATAACACAAAGATTGTTACAGGAACTTGTGTTTGCATTAGATTATAAAAATCGCAAACTATTTTAGGAAAACAACTTTAAATCAAACTGATTTAAATTCATTTTGTATTATACGAAAAGCTAATCAAATTGTTCATTTTTTTCAGTAATTTAATTTAATCGATTTTAGAAAAGTGTGTTTCCGAAGTTCATACAAAATCTTGAAAAACAGTGTCGAATACAATTCGTATTCGACACTGTTTTTCAAGATTCTATTTGTTTTTCTATATCCAGTAATTTTCAGAATTTCTAAAAATTGTAAAACACGTCTTCGACAATTTTTACGGGATTTTGTTTAGTTAAGAAGAAAACGAATGTGTATGGTGGGGGAAGGGGGCACATGGAGTCAGACATAGGCAAATTTTAATTTTGTAAATGTGAAAATTGGGGAGAGGGGGAAATCTTCTGTTTGTTTGATGGAAAGACCTTTTCAAAACAACATTTAAAAAAAAAAAAAAAAATTCTCTATAACTATTCGTTAGAAAAATATGAAAGAAAATTTTTCGTTTAAAATCTTCCCCCCGTGTCTCGAGCACAGCTTGGGAATTCTAAAAGCCTAAAAAAAGGGGAGAGAGGGCTTAATGAGTTTGAAGGATCATTGTTTTGTTTGGAAATTTTTGAAATTTTTTTTGAAATTTCGAAAACAGGGGACAGCAAAAGGCGCATCTTTGAAATTTTAAACAAATGTAGTCCTTTTATTTAGTTTGTCGAAAATGTCTTCTATGAACAATTTCTTTTAAAAAAAAAAAAAGAAAGAAAGAAAAAGAAAGAAAGAAAGAAAGAAAGAAAAGAAAAGAAATTGAAGCTGTATTGCGATAGGGGGAATCGTAGAAAGCAAACAGTATAATTTCAAATAGGAGGGGAATTAGGGAGATTAAGAGCTCATTTAAAGTTCTTACTTACAGACATATTTAATTTGCATGTTTTTTATAATTTTCAAAAATTCTGTGGCGTTTCCGATAGATTTAGGGAGGAAGATGGGACTTTTAGGAAAAAAAATATTTATAAGTTCCTTAGACATGCCCCACCAGCGGCCGAGCGGTTCTGCGCCCAAAGCTGGTGGATGAGAAGTGCCGGATTCGATCCCATCCCGCACTCTTTGACCTAATCGTTCCTTTCCGTGTTTTTCCCCGAAACTCGCTTAAATACGGGCTTCGACCCCTTAGAAAGACCTCGTGGAGACCATTCTACCTATAGGCCTAGGACCATAGCGTAGTCAGTTGGCCTTAAAGCCTACTACCAACTAACCTTAAAAAAGTATCGCTGGAAATATTTTAAGTGATTGTATCTAGAAGATTTCTCGAAGTTCTAAAAAATCCTTATTTAAAATTTTAAAGTTAGATCTCTTAGTACCCTTTTTACCCCCATAACCTAATTTTAGAAAATGAGGCAATGTCCAAAATCCCTTCACCTCGTTTTAGAAAATTTTCAGGAATTCTAGCGTGATTACGAAATACTAGGAAGAATGTGGGAACTATGTACATTATATTTAACCAGATAAAATAAAACTAGTTTAAAAAAAAAAAAAACATTTTCTAAAAAAGTTTTCCCGATTAAAATTTCAAAGTGGTCTAACTGATTGCCCCCTCCTATTTTCCCCATCTGAATTAATTTTAAACCAAACAAAATTTCCCTCAAATTGATTAAGCGTCTTTTTTAGAATTATCAGAGTTTCCAAAGGAGGATCTGAACCCACCCCCATGGTGTTAGGTATTTTGGAAAATTGCTGCCAAATCCTTACAACATTTTACTTTATACATCTCCAATTAAAAAATAACAAAATATTGATCTTTTGTTCATTCGATTGTCCATTTAAAAACTTGTGTTTAATTTTTCTTATCTAACCAAAATCTATACGGGGAATTTAGCTCTTTAGAAACTTTCGTACACAAATTATTTTTTGAACATTTATTTTAAATGTTCTGTTGAACTATTTAAGAAATCCATCATATAAGAAATATTCTTTCTTAAAGTTTTTTATTTATCACTTTTCATACAATTTTAAAATTTCATTTAGTTTGTTATTTTGCTCGAGGTAAAATGTCATATGTTGTGACCTATGAAACTGCACTTTTTATACAGGGTTATAAACTCATTGTCATTCTCCTTTAATTTTACATTTTAATCATTAACCCCTAAAAAGTAATGATATCAATACAAAAAACCCTTAACGGGTTAAAAGTTTGTGACGCAGCACTGTACTTTATGGCTATAAAAATTAGAAATACGGGTCTTAAAAATAATGATATCAAATTTTCAGTGACGCTTTGCTATTAATTAAAAAATGTATTTATTTCAATGAATTATTTTATCTTTTGCGTCACGCTATCCAAAACTGTAAGTAAAATTTATGAAAATGTTTATTTTGTGTCATTTCATCCAAATTAATTGAAAACGCATGCAACTAGATAGCGTGCTGTAAAGAAAACATTTGTGAAATTTTTAGTTGTAGTTTTGGATGGCGGGACGCAAAAGATAAAATAATTCATTGAAATAAATACATTTCAGTACATAATATAAACTTAATGAAAGGGATATATTTCACTGCGTATTAGAAAATTAAAAGCAATATTTCAATGTGGAAATATACTTTAATATGCAAAACAAAATAATTGCAGTGGAATTTAAAAACAAATCATTTAGTGTAAATTCACTGCGTTGCTGGAATTTCATATCATTTCTTTTAAAACACATACTTTAATATTATAAGAGATGTGAATGAAAAGGTATCGGTGAGTAAATGTTATATATTATTTTATGTTGAAAATAACGTTTACACTGTAAAAATAAATAAAAGAAAAAAGCAAATTCAAATAAGAAAATCTATGTAATTTTTAATTAATAGCAAAGCGTCACTGAAAATTTGATATCATTATTTTTAAGACCCGTATTTCTAATTTTTATAGCCATAAAGTACAGTGCTGCGTCACAAACTTTTAACCCGTTAAGGGTTTTTTGCATTGATATATATACATATATATATTAATGAAAATTAATATATTTATACAATTTCGTTTATTAATAAAAATAAACGAAAGGGAGGGAGAGGAAGCGATGCTCACACTTATACAAAAATTTTTTCATTGATGACTATTACTATAACTAACTCTTTTTAACGTTATAATGATTCCTTAAGAATAATTCTCATCGTGCACGTTTATACGAAATTTTGTCCTTTATTGCTATACATATATAACACCTTATATTATACAATTTTCACCAAAGATTAATATCCATTTATATCAAGGTACAATTACATATAAATGTATATTGTAACGCGCGAAGTTCAAACTCTTACGAATATATTAAATAGCTTATCGATATTGAGCCATCTTCCCTATCTTTTAAAAATAATATAGACGGCGCTATTGCCATTCTTGGCAAAATATCTAATGATATTTTGTCAATCCATAAAGTGAAGAAAAAAAAAATAATTTCAGAAGTGAGTCAGAAGTTAATCGGTTCTTGCTAAAAGATGTAGCTGTTTTCGTATTAATTCCCGGTGGCCATGGGCCACAGGCAGTGTCCTGTATGGAGTTATAGTCGTCTTATGTAACCTACATTCAACTGTTCTGTTTACTGCGCGCGATGAATATATTTAAATAAGTACTCGTATATATGTATGTAGTATAGTGAATTGTTATTAAAGTTTTTGTATCGAGCCAGGTGTAATTATTTCGTCTAGCTGGGTCCTGGTTCTTTATAATAGGAAATTCTCAGCATTAGTTACTGTGTCAAAATTTTTGTCACACACATACACAAACATTTTCAAAAAATTGTAAAATCGTATTCTGGTCTTCTCAAAACGCATAAATCTACTGAAAACCTGAAGTCGAAATTTTTTACGAAATTATTAGTTTCGTAAAAATATAAAACTAGAAAAATATAGACTATTAAATATTAAAAAAAAAAAAAAAAAAAAAAAATTATTTTTTAAGATGTTGTCTGTAGAGCATAAAATTGTCTTTCTTTGGTCATTTAATGCTTACACTTATCTGAAATGAAAATCGTGTGTATACATTATAGAAAATATCCTAATTTCTGTATCACAATTAAAATTTGAATTTCCACAAATAAGCCACATATTTGCCTTGAGATAAAACAAAAATACTATAAAAAAAAAATATTAATAAGATCATAAATAGCTGTTTGGGCATTGTGGATAAAAAAGATGGATTTTGTTAAAAAAAAAAAAAAAAAAAAAAAGAAGAAGAAGAAGAGAACCTTTATGTGTGTGTGGGAAAACAGACATTTTTAAACCGTAAAGTCATAAATAACAAGTTTCCCAGCAGCTGCTTTTCTCAAGTTTCTTTCCCAAGCAGTTAGACAAAATAAGAATGGCTAAAAATTAGCCACAGCTTTTAGTTGAAAGCAATAAATGTAAAAAATAGGAGAATATAAAACTTATGACCAGCACAAAAATCAGACTCTCAAGACATCCATGTAAATGAGTTTTTCCGAGAAAAAGGTGAAAAAGAACCACCGAGTTTTACAGGAGGGTCCATGTATGTAAATTTAAGAAAAAGAGGGAATTTTTAATAAGATGTTACAATAGAGGAATAAGATATCCACAATACACAGTACAAGAATGCATTCAGTTGGTTAAAATATACACCAACAGGGTGTGAAAAAATCATGATTTTTTTTTTTTTTAAATAAAAAAAATCGGATTTTTTTTTATTAAAATCAGATTTTTTTTTATTTTTTTTTTTATTTACATTATTCGACTAAAAATAAATGTTAAGAAATTAAGCATGAAAACTTTTTTTTAATTTAAATGTGAATACACATAAGAAGCAATAAATATAAATAAATTAAAAAATATATATATGAGGATATTAAAAAAAAAAAAAAAGTAAATAATAAAAAAAAATTGTAATATTAGCCAACATAGGTACATTCTAACCCCTCCCCCCTTTTCTAAAAGAAAAATAAATAAAAAAATAAAAATAATAATATAGTATAATAAAAATAAATAAATAAATGATTAAATGGTAAATAGCTTAAAAGCATATAAGATATTTATTTAATTATTTTTAATGTTTTTATTTTTATTGTCATTAAAATGTACATATTAAAACATCTTTAATATCACATTAACAAATTTTTTGAAGAGAAACTTTTTGGAGAATAATTATTCAATTAAAAGAAATTCAATGTGTATATAATATCAGTACAAAAAACCCTTAACGGCTTAAAAGTTTGTGACGCCGCTACTTTATGACTATACGAATTTGAAATATGAGTCTTAAAAATAATGATATTAAATTTTAAGTGACGCTTTGCAATTAGTTAAAATATACATAGATTTTCTTATTTGATCATTCACTTTTATATTTTATTTATATTTATAATGCAAACGTAATATTTTTAACTTGAAGATCAGACAGATATATAAAATATACTCACTGATGCTTTTTCATTCGCACTTCAAATTCAAAATAACAGTTTTAAAAGGAATGATATAAAAATTCCAGTGGCGCCTCGGTGTTATTTTAAAAGATTTGTTTTTAGATTCCAATAAAATTACTTTGTTTTGTCTAATAAAGTATATTTACACATTTAAACAGTGCTTTTAATTTTCAAATATACTGTCAAATAATTATACTTTCACTGAGTTAGCATTATAAATTAAAATTATTTATTTCAATAAATAGATTTATCTTTTGCATCACGCTATCCAAAACATAGTATCATAGTGTCCAACTAAGTGAAAATTTGCTCAAAGAGGTAGTGTGACATAAAGAAAACATTTACACAAATTTTACTTACAGTTTTGGATAGCGTGACGCAAAAGATAAATCAATTTATTGAAATAAATAATTTTAATTTATAATGCTAACTCAGTGAAAGTATAATTATTTGACAGTATATTTGAAAATTAAAAGCACTGTTTAAATGTGTAAATATACTTTATTAGACAAAACAAAGTAATTTTATTGGAATCTAAAAACAAATCTTTTAAAATAACACCGAGGCGCCACTGGAATTTTTATATCATTCCTTTTAAAACTGTTATTTTGAATTTGAAGTGCGAATGAAAAAGCATCAGTGAGTATATTTTATATATCTGTCTGATCTTCAAGTTAAAAATATTACGTTTGCATTATAAATATAAATAAAATATAAAAGTGAATGATCAAATAAGAAAATCTATGTATATTTTAACTAATTGCAAAGCGTCACTTAAAATTTAATATCATTATTTTTAAGACTCATATTTCAAATTCGTATAGTCATAAAGTAGCGGCGTCACAAACTTTTAAGCCGTTAAGGGTTTTTTGTACTGATATCATTACTTTTTAGTGGTTATTGATAAAAAAATTAAAACAAGTCCTTCTCGCTCCTAGGAAGGGTAAACTAATTTATCTTTTCTTATGAAGTTGCCACTATTTTTTTCAAAATGGCAGCTACAATTTATTAATGGACTTAGTGGATTTATAAATGAAGGCTATGTGTATATGGAGTTTTAAGCAAATCGGTTCATAAAACCTTTCTAATGTAAATTTGAAATTTTCAGTGTGCTGGCACAGGGAAACAAGAGGGTGGATTAAGTTGGCAAATGAACATATCAAATACATTTCTGAGATAAATCTACACTACAAATTTAGTGTGAATTAATTCAGTATTTCAAACGTTATCATATTGACAAATTTTCAAGTAGCCTGCCACTTGGAAACAAAATGGAGAAGCTTCGCACTAGGAAAAAATATTGACTGGGATTCTCAAACTCTTTAAAAAAAAAAAAGAAAAATAAGTGAAAATTTTCAAATTTAAGTTAGAATTACGTAATTTACATTTTGCAAGTTTCTTTTTAGATAATTACAAATTAAACAGTTAAAGAAAAAATCAAGTAAATGTTAAAAATGGAATTTTATATATTTTCTTTCCCCTTTTGAGGCTAAGTATACTGCTCCAATATTCACAATTTAAATTTTCATCAAAAGTGCAGGTAAAAATTACTTCGTATATATTTTTATATAAAACGTTTGGGGGAAAAATAGACAAAATATAAATTAAGCTTTATATTTCTATAATTTTAAAAATAAGATAAAATCACCTGGAGAAAATTTTTATGGAAAATATAAGTAAAGCTTAAAAAAAAATAATATTTTTGCATAAAAATACTATTTTATAAATATATGTACAACTACAATAAACAAAAAACCCTCCTTTAATTTTAAATAATTATTTCTACATGTTTCGAAGCAATTAAAAGTTTTATATTTATTTATTTATTTATTTTTTTAAGAAAAATAAATTAAATGTAGTGGCGCCATCTAGTAGTTTATATTAAAAATCATATACATACAGATTTAACTTTTTTTTTTTTTTTTTTTTTTTTTTTTTTTTACCGAAAATGTTTAGAAACAGGTAGAAATAGTTATTTAAAATTAAAGGAGGATTTTTTGTTTATTGCAATTGTAAATATATTTATGAAATAGAATTTTTCATGCACAAATTAATTAATTAAAAAAAGAAAAGAAAAGAAAGAATAATTTTTTTGAAATAAATTATTATGGGTTTCAAAGTGAAGATGTTATTTACTTATTTTGACGTGTTTTTTAATAATTGCTATTTGACACATTTTTCATGAATTTTAATAAAATTCGTGAAAAATGAATTTTACTAAAACACTGTTTATTAAAAACACTGCTTTTTCTAATAAACAGTGTAAGCACTGTTTCATCCCGTAGTCATTATTGCTTTGAATAATAATAAAAAAATTTTGATTATGTTAATATTTAAAATATGTATTATTTTAAAAGTCTGAAACATAAATAAATGAATAAACTCTAACTGTATTTTCAAAAGAGATTTTTAATTTTTAAAAAGAAAAAAATATATATACATGTATTTACGAAATAGTATGTTTGAAATAAAAACGATAGATGGCGCCAAAACTCTATTTGCTGTTTTTTTGCATTCCCGGCGCGTAAGGATACATGAATAGGAATTGCAAATCATTGAGTTATTATAAAATCGATGTTCAGGAATGATTAAAAATTTTTTAGCTTTAAAAAATTGTAAATTCATCATTATTATGATAAAATGGAATATCTAAAATTACAAAATACTTCCTTATTTAAAATATCATCTAAATATTTTTTTGACTAAATATGAAATTTTGAAATCAAAAATATTTTTTTCATAACAGAAGAGAAAATATATTTAAGTGAATTTGACTTAGTATACATACAATAAATATTTTAAACATGTAATAAAGTACTTTTGCGTTAAAAAAAAATTCTAAATAATTCGTTGGCTGCATTCAAGTCGGTCAACAAACCAACCCGCATACCTCACAAGTAAGAACCGGATAACAGCGTTTTCACCCGAAGAAACATATGTAATTGGCGGAGTAATATAGTTCCATATTTAAAGCGATTTATATAAAAAACAAGAGTTTTCCTGAAAAAAACAAAAACGTTACTAGATTCAGAAAAATCCTATTAACAACATATATTAATTATATGAAAATCCTTCGAGCCGTTTTAGAGATATTTTTCAGAATTTCAGTCCATTACACCAACCTTTTTCCCTTTTTGGCTTTAAATTGAGATTCAGATCTCAAAACATACTGCGTGTAGAAATGTAAAATTTTCAGGATAGATTAAGACCGAAGATAAAAGAGTATTCTGAAAAGATCAGAACAAAATATGGCATATTTGCTGAGATATTAAGTGTCGGCTTTTACAAATCTCTTTGATGTCAAACTAGCCGTATATTATGAGTTCGCAGCGTCCCGTTTGTCCCTCCGCTTGCGTCACTCAAAAAACTGCCGTTTTTCATGATATATATATATATTACACACATTAGTTTGTGCAATTTATTACCAATAAAATACATATAAATTCTAAGATTTTTTCAAAAGATTAAAGTTTAAAAAAATTAAGAAAGCTGAAACAACTAGCCAGGCTATTACCATTTCATTTCTAATTTTATAAAAGACTAAGTAAAAAGCGAAAAATTGCTTAAGAATGCCTTGGCCAGTTAAAAAAACATAGGAATCAGAAATAAGAAAAGTTAAACATGAAGGACAGAGTGACAGACAAATCAAATGCTTCAGTTCAGATGATACAATATTTAATATCCTTAAAAAAAAAAAAAAAAAAAAAAAAACTTGGGGCAGAGAATTTAAAGCTTTGTATAAAAATTTTGGCTGCAAATGAACGTAGTTAGCTTCAAAATAAGAATAGAAGATAAAAATAGAGTTGTAGAAAATTAAAAGAATAATTTTTAAAATTAATAAACACAGATATTTTATTTATTTATTTTTTGGGGGTGGGGGTATTTGATGTAAATAAGAAGTAACTTCAAGTTTCCTTATGTTCTAAGACTATATATACATATTGACCCAAAATTATAAAATTTTATTTTTGATTTAAATCAATGACTTTTTTTAAAAAATCAAAGTGATTTTAATCACGGTTTTAATCATGATTTTAATCAAGCTGATTTAAATCGGCGTACCCTGTACACCAATGAGGTAACATAAAATAAAGGTCACCTCCTTCCAAAAACTAAAACAGTTTGTCTGTCCCCCCCCCCCCCCCCGGAAAAAAAAAAAAAAAAAAAAAAAAGAGAGAGAACATAAAAAATGTTGGTGAAAAAAGACATATCCTTCAAGAGTTGTGCATAATATATATATATATATATATTTTTTTTTTTTTTTTTTACATTCTCTACCCCTTAAGGTAGAGGAAGTATTTTTTTTTGGGTCAAATTTTCGAACGCGAGATTTTGTTATATTTACACGTTTTGAGGTTCCCTGAATACGAAAATCATGTTTTTAGCAAATGGTCTGTGTGTATGTCTGTATGTCTGTCTATATTGTCTGTGTGTCTGTCTGTATGTCTGTGTGTCTGTCTGTTATCAGCATAGCTCAAAAACAAAATATGGCAGAAAGTTCAAACTTGGTATTCTAAATGTGTATCATATAGGGATGCTACAGTAAGATTTTCGTTAAGATCAAGCTAATTGTTTGTGTACATGGACAATCAAGAGAATTCTAATACATTACGTCTATGGGGGAAATTGCAGGAAAGTAGAGTTTAACGTCTATAGACTGCACTAAACCAAATGAAACGAACATATATATTTTGTAATAGAGATAGTTAACTGGGAAAAATTTTTTGTGTATGTAGGAGCCTAGTCCCTCCTCGAGGGGAGTAAATTTTCATGATGGGTATCTTTCAAAAGAGCTCACCAATACCTTTAAAACGAATGGTTGAACCATCGATCTGCGATAATTTAAAACAAAATTATCGATTTTTTTTTTTACTTTCCGAACACTATAGTGAGGAAAGTATTGTAATCATGTCAAAAATCCGAATTCGAGATTTTGATGTTTATATACGTTTTGAGGTCCCCTGAGTCCGTTTTCACTATTTTTACGATGATGTATGTATGTGTGTGTGTATGTGTGTATGTTTGTGAACACGCTAGCGTCTAAAGGCTTTGTTCGATTAACCTGAAAGTTGGTACGTATATTGTAAGTCACCATAGTACGAACCCTATAGATTTTGGTGAATCTAGCACTTATAGTTTTTTTACAGGGACACAAAGAAAAATTCTTTATCATTATGGCCTATGGGACCAAAATCTTAAAAGTGCGATAGCATCTAAACGCCTTATTCAATTGAGCAAAAATTTTATACCCATATTATAGGTCACAGATACTCAATCTGTATAGATTTTGGAGAATCTAGCGCTTATAGTTTTTTTACAGGGACACAAAGAAAAATTCTTTATCATTAAGGCCAATGGGGCCAAATTTTTAAAAGTGTGATAGCGTCTAAACGCCTTATTAATCTGAGCAAAAAAATTGTACACATGTTATAGGTCGCATTTGCACCAACTGTATAGATTTTGGTGAATCTAGCACTACAGTTTTTTTACAGGGACACAAAGAAAAATTCTTTATCATTATGGCCTATGAGACCAAATTTTTAAAAGTGCGATAGCATCTAAACGCCTTATTCAATTGAGCTGAAAATTTGTATGAATATTATAAATCACTGTTGCACTAACTATAAGCATTTTGGTGAATCTAGCATCTATAGATTTTTACAGGGACAAAACGAAAAATTCTTTATCATTATGATCTAAGGGCTCAAAGTTCAGTAGCGTTAAATAAAACCTCGTGTGATATATGGAGAAAAAAACACTCTATTATGGTTTTCTCTCTTTTGTTTGTTTAGCAATTCCTCTTTCTTTATTTTATCTACAAAACTGTTAGTTACTCAATGTTCGGAAAGTCGAGTGGAGTCACTCCAGATTTTTTACTTTTAACGAAAAAAAAAAACTTAGGAAAAAAATCGTACTTTTTTTTTTTTTTTTAATTTTGAGAATAAAATGGACTTTTTTTTTGGATATTTGGTGTTATACTACTTCTCTAATATGGAAATCGTCTGCATTATCATGAAAGATAATTTGTTTAAATAATAATTTTAATAAATTATTTTTTAAAAAGAGACTTATTTTTTAATAACCGAATTAAATTCTATATAAATGTAGGTGCATTAATGAAACGGGGGGTTGAGGGGTACACAGAACTAATTATCATATAAAACTCTTCAGAAGCCTAATATGAATTGTTTAACATAGGTTTACATAACAGTACTCGTTATCTTACCTATTAATCTGCAACCTGTATTTATTGTATTAAATTTCAGGGTAAGAGAAAGTCGTGTGAGTGACACACCAGATTATTTAAGAATATTCCAATCCTCAAGATAATTTTTTAAATTATTAAGAGAAGATGAGTAAGCTGAATTGATGGAACAAAGAAATAGATGGTTTGAAAAAAGAAAAAAAAATTATGGAAAGTTTTGATCGTATTGAGATTGTTGAAGAAATTGAAGAATAATATGTATGGCATCCCGCAAGGTGGATGCAGCTCGAGTATGTTGGCTGATCTTTATCTTTATTATTAGGAGTGCAAATTTACTTATGACCATATTTTACTATACCGATACATTGATGTTGGAATCATTTTATTCATTAATAACTGATCTGAATCAATTACTTTAGACTACCCTTCTAATTTAAAATTAACTCAGACTACACATAAAAATAAAATCATTAACTGTCTGGATCTTAAAAATGCTTTTTAACGATCATACAATATATACTGATATTTATGATAAAAGGCAAGATTTTAACTTTAATGTAAATTCTTTTACTCATTTTAAATCTTGCCTGCATCTCTCTGTATTCAGAAATATCATTTTAAATACTCATATCGAATAAATAATTTATGTTCTTCTAAATTTAAAAATAAAAACATCAGTAAACTTATTAAGGAAACTTTACATACGGGCTTCCCAAAAAATTTTCTTTATTCATTGATCTATCAATATTTCTCTCTGTCGCCCCCCCCCCCCAAAAAAAAAAAAAAAAAAAAAAAAAAAAAAAAAAAAAACACTGGTATGTGTGTTACAATTTAAAAATATGTATATATCTCTCTATATAAATGGCTAAGAGAGCTTTCTTCCTGTATGTCTGTGTGTTGACGTAAGATGATTGGCTAAGAGAGATTTTCTTCGGTTTATCAGACGCAAGTTGCCACCAACTTTTCAAACTTGAGTTAATTTAAAAAATTGGCACCAGCTTTTCTTACTTTAGTTAATTAAAAAAAATCTAATTGTCCGATCGATACGTTAATTAAACCGACGGATTCAGAAAAAAAGCCCCTTTCATTGGGTACCTTATTTGTGACGAAATTTTGATTAGATTTTTCTTTTAAATTAATTAAAATGTGAAGATAATAACATGGTAAAAGCTTTAAAAATCGGAGGGACTCCACTCGACATTCCGAACATTGAATAATTAATGGTTCTGTAGATAGAGTAAAGTAAAAGGAGTCGTTAAATAAACAAAAGAGAGAAAATTATAATAGGGAGTTTGAGTATTTTTCTTTATATAGTACATGATGTTTAATTTAACGCTATTTTACTGAACACTTAGATCATAATAATAAAGAATATTTTGTTGTGTCCCTGTAAAAACGTACAAATGCTAGATTCACCAAAATGTTTGTAGTTAGTGCAACAGTGACTTATAATATTTATATAAATTTTCAGCTCCATCGGATAAGGCATTTAGACGCTATCGTACTTTAAAGTTTGAGCCAATATGCCACAATGATAAAGAAATTTGCATTTTGTCCCTGAAAAAGAACAATAAGTACTAGATTCTCTAAAGTTCATAAAGTTCGTGTAACGGTGACGTACAACATGTGTATAAATTTTCAGTTCATTTGAATAAGGCGTTTAGTAGCTGCCGCACTTTAAATAATTTGAACCTATTGGTCTTAATGATGAACAATTTCTATTTGTGTCCTTGTAAAACTCGTTAAGTGCTAGGGTTACCAAAATGTATATAGTTTGTGTGATGGTGGCCTATAACTCGTATATAAATTTTCCACTCCAACGGATAAGGCATTTAGATGCTATCGCACTTTAAATAATTTTACCTCATAGACCATAATGATACAGAATCATCTGTTGTGTCCCTGTAAAAACACTAGAAGTGTTAGATTCACCAAAATCTATGCAGTTCATAGAACTATTACCTATAATATGTGTATAAATTTTTTCTTCAGTTTAATAAGGTGTTTAGACGCTATCGCAATTTTTAACTGGTCTATTGTAATAATTCGATGAATGATATTGTGATAGAGTATTTATTAAATATTATATGTGTATAAATTTTTTGCTCAATTGAATAAGGCGTTTAGATGCTATTGCACTTTTAAGATTTTGGTCCCACAGGCCATAATGATAAAGAATTTTTCTTTGTGTCCCTGTAAAAAACGAAGAAATAATTAAAAGAAAATTTATTTACATAAGAATTCGCTTTTGATAAATATTTTTTATAATTTACATATGCAATTAAAAAAACAGTTTAAAGCATAAAAATATGAGTTATATTGATGGCATTTTTAATGTTCTATTTTAAGATTTTGAAATGAGCAATTTTGTGAAAATTGGCTGTTTTATCGCACTTCAAAACTGTATTTAAAGTATAAAGTTCTGTTTAAGTATAAGTAACCACTTTTTTTCGAAGTATTTTTTTTGTATGAGATTACTTTGAACAAGTTCTTGCCCGTAGAAATCTCATTTTACTGAAAAGAATCTGCTCCATTAGAATTGCGTAAATATTGTTACAAACAACTTCTCTTTCCTTAAATTCACACTTAAAACAACAAACTCAAAATAGCGCCTTCACCATACACAACAAAACTAACATTGATGTTAACTAAAACATATAATGCTAACAATAACAGCCACAACTGCACACTCACACACACACACACAAAAAAAAAAAAAAAAAAAAAAAAAAAAAAAAGAAAAGAGAAGGAAGAAAGAAAAAAAAAATTATATTTATATAAAGACAAACGTGCTGACTACGATTTATTCCTAAATAATTATTAATTCATTTAATTTTATTTTTTTTTCTTTTATATATAAAACACAATACAAAAACTACATATAATATATATATATATATATATTTCAATGAACAACTTTTTCTTTTATAATTGTGAATAACTTTATATATATATATATATATATATATATATATAGGGAAACGGCTACAGACCATCGTAACATAACAACATTTATTTAAAACAAAAAGGGGACATTACATAAACACTTAAATTGCTTCATTTTACGAGCGGCAAACACCGTCTGTGTGTTTGACAGAACCGCTCCACCTCAACTCAATAATTATACATTGGTTTACATCCAAGCGGGAGCGTCTTTCCCTCGACAACGATTAAACATCATCTGAATAAAACAGGTGCGCTTCTCGGTGCGTGCGCATACATTGAAAGGATGATACAAACAGTGACGTAGTAATATCGTCATAACTACATAGCAGTGACGTCACACAATGGAAGTAATGGTAATAACTGAGAAATATAACCTCCCATATCGGCCATCATGACCAAGCAGGCGGCCTCGCCTGAAGGTTATTAAACAACAAGAAAAAAAATTAAATTATACAAAACAAAAAACAAAAGATATAAAAAAAATAAACAATATACAATACTACATAATAGAGTTATAAATACAGTAATAATATAGCTGCATTATTAAAAAAAATTGTATACATTACCAAATGGAAAGTATTGTAAATATTACACTCAAAACCTGAATCATATCATCAAATACTAAAATAAAATAAGATAAGATGTTAATATACATACAGACAAGTAGAGAAAAAAAAAAAATAGGTAGATAATTTTCACCAAAAAAAATCAGGTATTGAAGAATGTTCATGGGAAAAAAAAAATTGTTCATTAAAAGTAGAGTTTCTCTTATTTTGGTGAGTGCAAGTTCAACATATAATTAAAAAAAAAGTTTAATTGTGCACACGAAAATGTCCAAGGAAGAGTTCTTAAAAAAAAATAAATAGAAAGTCTTGAAGAACTATGTCAATTAAGTTTAAAAAAAAATAAAAAGTCCTGAAGAAATATGTTAAGTAAGTGTTGCAAAAGTGTCGGTCCAAGGTTTCAGGAATTCAGCGCATGTGCTGGTCTTGAATGGGCCTTCTACGAAGTCACACTTGACGACGTCATATGTGTCGTTTGGTTTTATTTTGGTTATCCTGTATGGACCTAAAAATTTTTGTTTTAGTTTCAGACCAGGCCCGAACTGGGTGCGTTTAACTGCGACTAAATCGTTGATTTGGAATTTAGCAGCTGGTCGTCTTCGAAGGTTATACTGCTTGCGATTTTCTTCTTGCACAATTCGAATCTGCTTTTTCGCGTCATCTTTGATGTCATCTTTATTTTTCATCTTGGTACCAAAAAGCAGTTCAAAGGGTGTCGTCTTTATACTTCTGTGAAATGTCGAGTTGAGGATTTGTTGGAGAGCAGGCACATGGGAAAACCACTTTTCGGGGTTGTCGGATGAAAGTTTAGATAGTACAGCGATGATAGTAGAATTTTTATTTTCAACTTGACCATTCGATCTTGGTAAACCTGCGGTAATTGGTATATGGGTTATATTTTGCTCATGGCAATAGTTTGCAAATGCAGTGGAAGTAAATGCTGGACCTCGATCTGTAATGATTCTGGCGGGGTTACCGAAGATGGATCGTTGGCTTTCTAGTCGGCTAATAACTTCTGCGGCGTCTGTAGATTTTGTAGGGTACAGCCAGGTAAACTTGGAGAACGCATCCACAACAACCATAATATGTTTGTATTTCTTGGATGTAGTAGCTAGGGGACCAAGGTGATCAACATGGTATGTGTGCAGGGGTGCATCGTCTTTATCAATTGGGTGGAGGAAACCATCTTGTTTACCTCGTTTTCTATTATAGAGTATGCACTTTATACAATTTTTGATGCAGCTTTCGATTTTGTCTTTGAGGTGAGGGATATAGAAATCTTTATTAATTAATTCTTGGGTACGGAGTGCTGCAAAATGTCCACGCTCGTGCGCTTCTTTAATTATGCTATGCTGTAAGTCTGTAGGGACGACGAGTAAATCGACACCGTTCACTGTTTTATATAGAAGATTATTTTTTATAGTGTAATTTTCATGGGGTGTGGACTGCAAAAGCGTTTTTAATGCTTGAACTTCTTCATCCGATTGTTGAGATTTCAAAAATTCGAAATGAAGGCTATCTTGGATGATGAAACACTGTGGAGCTCGACTTAGAGCGTCCACATGTGCCATGCGGGAACCTGTTCGATGCTCAATACTATAATGGAATTCTTGAAGGTACAGAGCCCATCGTGCAATGCGAGAGTTTATTTCTTTTTTATTAAGTGCCTTGACGAACGCGTCGCAGTCTGTGATAATTTTGAAATTAGTTCCTAGGAGGTAGATTCTAAACTTTTTGAGGGCTTCTACCACAGCCAGAACTTCAAGTTCAAAGCTAGTGCATTTTCTTTCGTTATCAGATGTTTTCTTCGAAAAATAAAAGACTGGATGGAATTGATTATCATGCATGTTTTTCTGCAACAGGACTGCCCCCAAGCCATCTATAGACGCGTCTGTATGTACCTCAATAGGGGAATTTTGATTAAAAATATTGAGGACTGGTTCTTGGGAAAGTAAATATTTTAATTTTTGAAATGCGGCTCTTTGTTCATTTTGAAATTGAAAAGGGGTGTCCTTACGCAGAAGATCACTTAAGGGTTTTGCAATGGTAGAAAAATGAGGGATAAATTTCCTAAAATATCCTGTAAGGCCAAGGAATCTACGTACGTCTTTAACATTTTTCAGATCTGGGTAATTTAAAACAGCTTTAGTTTTGGAAGGGGATGGCAAAAGTTTACCATTTTCTATTATGTGACCGAGGAAATCTATTTTGGTATGTAAAAATTGGCATTTGTTAAAATTTATGTCGAGTCCGTACTCGCTTGCTGTTTGAAGAACAGTTTTTAGACGTTCTACGGCCTCATGTTCGTTACTCGCGGGAATTACAAGATCATCCATATAAGGGAGTACTATGCCGGCAGCAATCAAGTCTCTAAAAACGGCATTTATATATCTCATGAACACTGAAGGGCAGGAGCTAAGTCCGAAAGGCATGTAGCGAAATTGGAATTGACCGTTATGGGTTACAAAACTAGTGAAAGGGCGGCTCTGTTTGTTTACGGGTACATGAAAAAATCCATTACGTAGGTCTATCGTACTAAAAATTTTTGCATGTTGAAGTCGATCTAAAATATCATCAATTAGGGGGAGGGGGTAGTGATCTTTAACTAACTTACGATTGAGCTTCCTGTAATCGATGCAAACTCTGTGTTTACCATCTTTTTTTCGAACAACTACAACTTGGCTGGCATATGGGGAGGACACTGGTTCGATAATACCATCTTTAAGCCATTCAGAGACTTGTACATCTACAATGTCTCGTTCGGTAAAGGGTAGACGTCGGGGTGAGTGAAAAATAGGTGTATCGTCAGTTAAAGTGATGTTAAGCTCAATGCTCGCAGTTTTGATTTTATTAGGTTTATAGGCCGACAACAGTTTGTTAATGTCGTTACGAATATGTCGTGAAACATTAGGGCCAATATCAAATTTAGGATTATCGTCAGTGATCGTCATGATAAAATTTGGATCTGCGGTACACTCATTTTGTTGTGAAAAACTAGAAAAAGTAACACCGGTGGGTGAAATGCTAATGTTCGTTTGTTGGATGACGTCACATCCAATTATAAGGTCATAAAATGTGGACACGTCGGGTACAACTGAAATAGTTGCTGAAAACTCTTGATCGTCTATAGTAATAAAAGAATTAAAAGTACCGATGACATGTATACGCGCAAAGCCAAAACCAGTTAAGGATTTATTAATTTTTGACAACGGTGGGGAACCTATTTTTAACCATACAGAATGTTTCAAAAGGGTTAACTGACTACCAGTATCAACCAAACCAGTTAATTCATTACCACTAATTTTAACTTGTTTACACATATGAGAAGCATGCGAGTCATGTACAGTGTTAACTCTATCTCTGGAAGGAGGTCCGTCAGTTGCAGCGGTTCGGCGGCAATCGGTAGACTTGTGTCCAAAAAGACCACATGCAAGGCACCTAGGGCCACGAGAACGGTTAGGACAAAATTTAGATAAGTGACCGATATCGTTACAATTGAAACAACGTAATTTATTTTGAGATGCCGGACCAATATTAAATTTGGATTCGCGAGTGAAAGCTGGTTGTGTGTGACCAGTACTGCGTTTTCGACTGTCATATGTTTGTTTATAATTAACTGAATTTCGTTGATTTAAGTTTATTGTATTAAGAGCAGTTTCATAAATACGCAATTTTTCTTTAAATTCTGAAAAAGATTTTGCTCCACAGAGAAGAATTTTCTCAGAGGGGTTACCCTGTATACCTTGAATGGTGTATTGAATTACCGAAGAATCGTCAATAATAGCGTTACCGCGGTTAGCAATTTCGCGCATCGCTAAAAAATATTGCGCAGCAGTTTCATTAGGACGCATTTTTCTGTTTTCTAACTGTTTATGTATTTCGATGGATGGTATGGTATCCAAAAATTCAGAAATTAACGCGGCTTTAAATGACTCGTAAGTATTAAGATTTCGTTGCGAAAATAAAAATGTTTTAGCAGAACCATTAATTAAACGTTTAGCAAAGATAAGTTTTTGTTGATCGGTAAGACTAGGAAATAAACAGAATTGTTCCTCAATGTCATTAAAGAAATTACGAATAGAATATAAATCATTTCCAGAAAAAGTTCTACATGTGCTAGCTAAATCTCGAAGGAGGAACCAGAAATGATTACTCAAATCAGACATTGTGTCTGCAGCGTCATTCGGAGAAATATTTTGAACACTCGAAGGGAAACTTTCGGTTTCTGTTTGGGTTTGAGATTCAAAAACAGAAGTAATAGTGGGAACATTCGAAGAGGGGGTTTGAACAGAATGATTATTTACACTCAGATCGTCTTCGTCTGACAAAAAACTAGTATCTAATGTTTTCTGAAATTCAGATAAATTAGTAAGTGCTTTAAAAATTTCTTTGCATAAATTTTCCTTACTACCGACTGGTTCTAAATGTAGCGAATTAGCGATTGATATAAAATCGGACAAAGAAAATGATTTTAAAATTTGTTCTTGATGTTTATTAATGTCGAAATCGGCAGTAAAACCGCTAAAATTTCGCATACGTTTACGCGATTGATGATCAAATGTTGGGTATCCTAATAG